>JARGCV010000073.1:1331250-2662500 GCA_034064705.1 Bothrops alternatus | reverse complement strand
GTGAGAGAAGGTTGAGACAAGCATAAAGTGCTTGGGGGAAATGTGAGAGAAGGTTGAGACAAGCAGAAAGTCCTTGGAGGAATGACCCAAGGAGAAAGCACTCAGAGGAAATACGAGAGACAGGTGAATGAGCCAAGCAGAAGGCACTTGGAGGAAATGTGAGAGAAGGCTGAATGAGCCAATCAAAAAGTGCTTGGAGTAAATACGAGAGAAGTGTGAATGAGCCAAGCAGAAAGCTTTTGGAGGAAATGTGTGAGAAGGGTGAATGAGCCAATAAAAAAACGCTTGGAGGAAATACCAGAGAAGTATGAATGACCGAAGCAGAAAGTGATTGGAGGAAATGTGAGAGAAATGTGAATGAGCCAAACAGAAAGCTTTTGGAGGAAATGTGAGAGAAGGTTGAATGAGCCAAGCAGAACGCGCTTGGCGGAAATGCGATACAAGGCTGAATGAGCTAATCAAAAAGCGCTTGGAGGAAATGCGAGAGATGTGTGAATGAGCCAAGCAGAAAGCGCATGGAGGAAATGCAAGAAAAGGCTGAGCCAAGCAGAAAGCGCTTGGAGTAAATGTGAGAGAAGGTTGAGACAAGCATAAAGTGCTTGGAGGAAATGTGAGAGAAGGTTGAGACAAGCAGAAAGTCCTTAGAGGAAATGCGAGAGAACTTTGAATGACCCAAGGAGAAAGCACTTGGAGGAAATACGAGAGACAGGTGAATGAGCCAATCAAAAAGCGCTTGGAGGAAATACGAGAGAAGTGTGAATGAGCCAAGCAGAAAGCACTTGGAGAAAATGCGAGAGAAGGGTGAATGATCCAAGCAGAAAGTACTTGGAGGAAATGCGACAGAAGGCTGAGCCAAGGAGAAAGCGCTTGGAGGAAATGCTATAGAAGGCTGAATGAGCTAATCAAAAAGCGCTTGGAGGAAATGCGAGAGATGTGTGAATGAGCCAAGCAGAAATCACATGGAGGAAATGCAAGAAAAAACTGAGCCAAGCAGAAAGCGCTTGGAGGAACTGTGAGAGAAGGTTGAGACAAGCAGAAAATCCTTGAAGGAAATGCGATAGAACTTTGAATGACCCAAGGAGAAAGCACTTGGAGGAAATGGGAGAGAAGGGTGATTGACCAAAATAGAAAGCTCTTGGAAGAAGTGCGAGAGAAGGCTGAGGCAAGCAGAAAGTGCTTGGAGGAAATACGAGAGAAGTGTGAATGGGCCAAGTAGAAAGTTCTTGGAGGTAATGCGAGAGAAGTGTGAATGAGCGAAGAAAAAAGCGCTTTGAGCAAATGTGACAGAAGGGTGAATGAGCCAAGCAGAAAGTGCATGGAGGAAATGTGAGAGAAGGCTGAGCCAAGGAGAAACCGCTTGGAGGAAATGTGAGAGAAGTGTGAATGAGCCAAGGAGAAAGAACCTGGAAGAAATACGAGAGAAGGCTGAATGAGCGAAGCAGAAAGCGTTTGGAGGAAATGTGAGAGAAATGTGAATGAGCCAAAGACAAAGTGCTTGAAGGTAATCTGAGAGAAGGCTGAATGGGCCATCTAGAAAACGCTTGGAGGTAATGAGAGAAGGGTGAATGAGCCAAGCAGAAAGCCTTTGGAGGAAATGCAAGAGAAATGTGAATGAGCCAAAAAGAAAGTGCTTGGAGGAAATGGGAGAGAAGGCAGAGCCAAGCAGAAAGCGCTTGGAGGAAATGCGAGAGAAGTGTGAATGAGCGAAGCAGAAAGTGATTGGAGGAAATGCGAGACAAATGTGAATGAGCCAAGCAGAAAGTGCTTGGAGGAAATGCGAGAGAAGGCTGAATGAGCCAAGCAGAAAGCGCTTGAAGGAAATGCCAGAGATGTGTGAATGAGCCAAACAGAAAGCGCTTGGAGGAAATGCGAGAGAAGGCTGAGACAAGCAGAAAGTCCTAGGAGGAAATGCGAGAGAAGTGGGAATGAGTCCAGGAGAAAGCGCTTGGAGGAAATGTGAGAGAAGGGTGAATAAGCCAAGCAGAAAGCGCATGGAGGAAATGCGAGAGAAGGCTGAGCCAACCAGAAAGTGCTTGGAGGAAATGCGAGAGAAGGTTGAAGGACCCAAGGAGAAAGCGCTTGGAGGAAATGCGAGAGAAGGCTGAATGAGCCAAGCAGAAAGCGCTTGGAGGAAATGCTAGAGAAATGTGAATGAGCCTAACCGAAAGCGCTTGGAGGAAATGCGAGAGAGGGATGAATCAGCCAAGTAGAACGTGCTTGGAGGAAATGGGAGAGAAGTCTGAGAGAAGCAGCAAGTGCTTGGAGGAAATACGAGAGAACTGTGAATGAGCAAGGGAGAAAGTGCTTGAAGGGAAGGTGAGAGAAGGCTGAATGAGCCAAGGAGAAACCGCTTGGAGGAAATTTGAGAGAAGTGTGAATGAGCCAAGCAGAAAGAACTTGGAGGAAATGTGAGAGAAGGTTGAGACAAGCAGAAAATCCTTGAAGGAAATGCGAGAGAACTTTGAATGAGCCAAGGAGAAAGCACTTGGAAAAAATACGAGAGACAGGTGAATGAACTAAGCAGAACGCACTTGGAGGAAATGTGAGAGAAGGCTGAATGAGCCAATCAAAAAGTGCTTGGAGGAAATACGAGAGAAGTGTGAATGAGCCAAGCAGAAAGCTTTTGGAGGAAATGTGAGAGAAGGGTGAATGACCCAAGCAGAAAGCGCTTGGAGGAAATGCGATAGAAGGCTGAATGAGCCAATCAAAAAGCGCTTGGAGGAAATGCGAGAGATGTGTGAATGAGCCAAGCAGAAAGCGCATGGAGGAAATGCAAGAAAAGGCTGAGCCAAGCAGAAAGCCCTTGGAGGAAATGTGAGAGAATGTTGAGACAAGCAGAAAATCCTTGAAGGAAATGCGAGAGAACTTTGAATGAGCCAAGGAGAAAGCACTTGGAAAAAATACGAGAGACAGGTGAATGAGCCAAGCAGAAGGCACTTGGAGGAAATGTGAGAGAAGGCTGAATGAGCCAATCAAAAAGTGCTTGGAGGAAATACCAGAGAAGAGTGAATGAGCCAAGCAGAAAGCTTTTGGAGGAAATGTGAGAGAAGGGTGAATGACGAAAGAAGAAAGCGCTTGGAGGAAATGCGTTAGAAGGCTGAATGAGCCAATAAAAAAGCGCTTGGAGGAAATACGAGAGAAGTGTGAATGACCGAAGCAGAAAGTGATTGGAGGAAATGCGAGAGAAATGTGAATGAGCCAAACAGAAAGCTTTTGGAGGAAATGTGAGAGAAGGGTGAATGACCCAAGTAGAAAGCGCTTGGAAGAAATGTGAGAGAAGGCTGAGCCAAGCAGAAAGCGCATGGAGGAAATGCAAGAAAAGGCTGAGCCAAGCAGAAAGCGCTTGGAGGAAATGCGAGAGAAGGCTGAATGAGCCAAGGAGAAAGTACTTGAAGGAAATGTGAGAGAAGGCTGAATGGGCCAATAAGAAAGCACTTGGAGGAAATACGAGAGAAGTGTGAATGGGCCAAGGAGAAAGAACTTGGAAGAAATGTGAGAGAAGGCTGAATGAGCCAAGCAGAAAGCATTTGGAGGAAATGCGAGAGAAATGTGAATGAGCCAAACAGAAAGCGCTTGGAGGAAATGCGAGAGAAGGCTGAGACAAGCAGAAAGTCCTTGGAGGAAATGCGAGAGAAGTGGGAATGAGTCCAGAAGAAAGCGCTTGGAGGAAATGTGAGAGAACGGTGAATAACCCAAGCAAAAAGCGCATGGAGGAAATGCAAGAAAAGGCTGACCCAAGCAGAAAGTGCTTGGAGGTAATGCGATAGAAGGCTGAATGAGCCAAGCAGAAAGCGCTTGGAGGAAATGCGAGAGATATGTGAATGAGCCAAACAGAAAGCGCTTGGAGGAAATGCGAGAGAAGGCTGAGACAAGCAGAAAGTCCTTGGAGGAAATGCGACAGAAGGGTGATTGACCAAAGTAGAAAGCGCTTGGAAGAAGTGCGAGAGAAGGCTGAGCCAAGCAGAAAGTGCTTGGAGGAAATGCGAGAGAAGGCTTAATGAGCCAAGGAGAAAGTACTTGAAGTAAATGTGAGAGAAGGCTGAATGGGCCAATAAGAAAGCGCTTGGAGGAAATACGAGAGAAGTGTGAATGGGCCAAGTAGAAAGTTCTTGGAGGTAATGCGAGAGAAGTGTGAATGAGCAAAGAAAAAAGCGCTTTGAGCAAATGTGACAGAAGGGTGAATGAGCCAAGCAGAAAGTGCATGGAGGAAATGTGAGAGAAGGCTGAGCCAAGGAGAAACCGCTTGGAGGAAATGTGAGAGAAGTGTGAATGAGCCAAGGAGAAAGAACCTGGAAGAAATACGAGAGAAGGCTGAATGAGCCAAGCAGAAAGCGTTTGGAGGAAATGTGAGAGAAATGTGAATGAGCCAAAGACAAAGTGCTTGAAGGTAATCTGAGAGAAGGCTGAATGGGCCATCTAGAAAACGCTTGGAGGTAATGAGAGAAGGGTGAATGAGCCAAGCAGAAAGCCTTTGGAGGAAATGCAAGAGAAATGTGAATGAGCCAAAAAGAAAGTGCTTGGAGGAAATGGGAGAGAAGGCAGAGCCAAGCAGAAAGCGCTTGGAGGAAATGCGAGAGAAGTGTGAATGAGCGAAGCAGAAAGTGATTGGAGGAAATGCGAGAGAAATGTGAATGAGCCAAGCAGAAAGTGCTTGGAGGAAATGCGAGAGAAGGCTGAATGAGCCAAGCAGAAAGCGCTTGAAGGAAATGCCAGAGATGTGTGAATGAGCCAAACAGAAAGCGCTTGGAGGAAATGCGAGAGAAGGCTGAGACAAGCAGAAAGTCCTAGGAGGAAATGCGAGAGAAGTGGGAATGAGTCCAGGAGAAAGCGCTTGGAGGAAATGTGAGAGAAGGGTGAATAAGCCAAGCAGAAAGCGCATGGAGGAAATGCGAGAGAAGGCTGAGCCAACCAGAAAGTGCTTGGAGGAAATGCGAGAGAAGGTTGAAGGACCCAAGGAGAAAGCGCTTGGAGGAAATGCGAGAGAAGGCTGAATGAGCCAAGCAGAAAGCGCTTGGAGGAAATGCTAGAGAAATGTGAATGAGCCTAACCGAAAGCGCTTGGAGGAAATGCGAGAGAGGGATGAATCAGCCAAGTAGAACGTGCTTGGAGGAAATGGGAGAGAAGTCTGAGAGAAGCAGCAAGTGCTTGGAGGAAATACGAGAGAACTGTGAATGAGCAAGGGAGAAAGTGCTTGAAGGGAAGGTGAGAGAAGGCTGAATGAGCCAAGGAGAAACCGCTTGGAGGAAATTTGAGAGAAGTGTGAATGAGCCAAGCAGAAAGAACTTGGAGGAAATGTGAGAGAAGGTTGAGACAAGCAGAAAATCCTTGAAGGAAATGCGAGAGAACTTTGAATGAGCCAAGGAGAAAGCACTTGGAAAAAATACGAGAGACAGGTGAATGAACTAAGCAGAACGCACTTGGAGGAAATGTGAGAGAAGGCTGAATGAGCCAATCAAAAAGTGCTTGGAGGAAATACGAGAGAAGTGTGAATGAGCCAAGCAGAAAGCTTTTGGAGGAAATGTGAGAGAAGGGTGAATGACCCAAGCAGAAAGCGCTTGGAGGAAATGCGATAGAAGGCTGAATGAGCCAATCAAAAAGCGCTTGGAGGAAATGCGAGAGATGTGTGAATGAGCCAAGCAGAAAGCGCATGGAGGAAATGCAAGAAAAGGCTGAGCCAAGCAGAAAGCCCTTGGAGGAAATGTGAGAGAATGTTGAGACAAGCAGAAAATCCTTGAAGGAAATGCGAGAGAACTTTGAATGAGCCAAGGAGAAAGCACTTGGAAAAAATACGAGAGACAGGTGAATGAGCCAAGCAGAAGGCACTTGGAGGAAATGTGAGAGAAGGCTGAATGAGCCAATCAAAAAGTGCTTGGAGGAAATACCAGAGAAGAGTGAATGAGCCAAGCAGAAAGCTTTTGGAGGAAATGTGAGAGAAGGGTGAATGACGAAAGAAGAAAGCGCTTGGAGGAAATGCGTTAGAAGGCTGAATGAGCCAATAAAAAAGCGCTTGGAGGAAATACGAGAGAAGTGTGAATGACCGAAGCAGAAAGTGATTGGAGGAAATGCGAGAGAAATGTGAATGAGCCAAACAGAAAGCTTTTGGAGGAAATGTGAGAGAAGGGTGAATGACCCAAGTAGAAAGCGCTTGGAAGAAATGTGAGAGAAGGCTGAGCCAAGCAGAAAGCGCATGGAGGAAATGCAAGAAAAGGCTGAGCCAAGCAGAAAGCGCTTGGAGGAAATGCGAGAGAAGGCTGAATGAGCCAAGGAGAAAGTACTTGAAGGAAATGTGAGAGAAGGCTGAATGGGCCAATAAGAAAGCACTTGGAGGAAATACGAGAGAAGTGTGAATGGGCCAAGGAGAAAGAACTTGGAAGAAATGTGAGAGAAGGCTGAATGAGCCAAGCAGAAAGCATTTGGAGGAAATGCGAGAGAAATGTGAATGAGCCAAACAGAAAGCGCTTGGAGGAAATGCGAGAGAAGGCTGAGACAAGCAGAAAGTCCTTGGAGGAAATGCGAGAGAAGTGGGAATGAGTCCAGAAGAAAGCGCTTGGAGGAAATGTGAGAGAACGGTGAATAACCCAAGCAAAAAGCGCATGGAGGAAATGCAAGAAAAGGCTGACCCAAGCAGAAAGTGCTTGGAGGTAATGCGATAGAAGGCTGAATGAGCCAAGCAGAAAGCGCTTGGAGGAAATGCGAGAGATATGTGAATGAGCCAAACAGAAAGCGCTTGGAGGAAATGCGAGAGAAGGCTGAGACAAGCAGAAAGTCCTTGGAGGAAATGCGACAGAAGGGTGATTGACCAAAGTAGAAAGCGCTTGGAAGAAGTGCGAGAGAAGGCTGAGCCAAGCAGAAAGTGCTTGGAGGAAATGCGAGAGAAGGCTTAATGAGCCAAGGAGAAAGTACTTGAAGGAAATGTGAGAGAAGGCTGAATGGGCCAATAAGAAAGCGCTTGGAGGAAATACGAGAGAAGTGTGAATGGGCCAAGTAGAAAGTTCTTGGAGGTAATGCGAGAGAAGTGTGAATGAGCGAAGAAAAAAGCGCTTTGAGCAAATGTGACAGAAGGGTGAATGAGCCAAGCAGAAAGTGCATGGAGGAAATGTGAGAGAAGGCTGAGCCAAGGAGAAACCGCTTGAAGGAAATGTGAGAGAAGTGTGAATGAGCCAAGGAGAAAGAACCTGGAAGAAATACGAGAGAAGGGTGAATGAGCCAAGCAGAAAGCATTTGGAGGAAATGCGAGAGAAATGTGAATGAGCCAAAAAGAAAGTGCTTGGAGGAAATGGGAGAGAAGGCAGAGCCAAGCAGAAAGTGCTTGGAGGAAATGCGAGAGAAGGCTGAATGAGCCAAGCAGAAAGCGCTTGAAGGAAATGCCAGAGATGTGTGAATGAGCCAAACAGAAAGCGCTTGGAGGAAATGAGAGAGAAGGCTGAATGAGCCAATCAAAAAGTGCTTGGAGGAAATACGAGAGAAGTGTGAATGAGCCAAGCAGAAAGCTTTTGGAGGAAATGTGAGAGAAGGGTGAATGACCCAAGCAGAAAGCGCTTGGAGGAAATGCGGTTAGAAGGCTGAATGAGCCAATAAAAAAGCGCTTGGAGGAAATACGAGAGAAGTGTGAATGACCGAAGCAGAAAGTGATTGGAGGAAATGCGAGAGAAATGTGAATGAGCCAAACAGAAAGCTTTTGGAGGAAATGTGAGAGAAGGGTGAATGACCCAAGTAGAAAGCGCTTGGAAGAAATGCGAGAGAAGGCTGAGCCAAGCAGAAAGCGCATGGAGGAAATGCAAGAAAAGGCTGAGCCAAGCAGAAAGCGCTTGGAGGAAATGCGAGAGAAGGCTGAATGAGCCAAGGAGAAAGTACTTGAAGGAAATGTGAGAGAAGGCTGAATGGGCCAATAAGAAAGCGCTTGGAGGAAATACGAGAGAAGTGTGAATGGGCCAAGGAGAAAGAACTTGGAAGAAATGTGAGAGAAGGCTGAATGAGCCAAGCAGAAAGCATTTGGAGGAAATGCGAGAGAAATGTGAATGAGCCAAACAGAAAGCGCTTGGAGGAAATGCGAGAGAAGGCTGAGACAAGCAGAAAGTCCTTGGAGGAAATGCGAGAGAAGTGGGAATGAGTCCAGGAGAAAGCGCTTGGAGGAAATGTGAGAGAACGGTGAATAACCCAAGCAAAAAGCGCATGGAGGAAATGCAAGAAAAGGCTGACCCAAGCAGAAAGTGCTTGGAGGAAATGCGAGAGAAGGCTGAATGAGCCAAGGAGAAAGTACTTGAAGGAAATGTGAGAGAAGGCTGAATGGGCCAATAAGAAAGCGCTTGGAGGAAATACGAGAGAAGGCTGAATGAGCCAAGCAGAAAGCATTTGGAGGAAATGCGAGAGAAATGTGAATGAGCCAAACAGAAAGCGCTTGGAGGAAATGCGAGAGAAGGCTGAGACAAGCAGAAAGTCCTTGGAGGAAATGCGAGAGAAGTGGGAATGAGTCCAGGAGAAAGCGCTTGGAGGAAATGTGAGAGAACGGTGAATAACCCAAGCAAAAAGCGCATGGAGGAAATGCAAGAAAAGGCTGACCCAAGCAGAAAGTGCTTGGAGGTAATGCGATAGAAGGCTGAATGAGCCAAGCAGAAAGCGCTTGGAGGAAATGCGAGAGATATGTGAATGAGCCAAACAGAAAGCGCTTGGAGGAAATGCGAGAGAAGGCTGAGACAAGCAGAAAGTCCTTGGAGGAAATGCGACAGAAGGGTGATTGACCAAAGTAGAAAGCGCTTGGAAGAAGTGCGAGAGAAGGCTGAGCCAAGCAGAAAGTGCTTGGAGGAAATGCGAGAGAAGGCTTAATGAGCCAAGGAGAAAGTACTTGAAGGAAATGTGAGAGAAGGCTGAATGGGCCAATAAGAAAGCGCTTGGAGGAAATACGAGAGAAGTGTGAATGGGCCAAGTAGAAAGTTCTTGGAGGTAATGCGAGAGAAGTGTGAATGAGCGAAGAAAAAAGCGCTTTGAGCAAATGTGACAGAAGGGTGAATGAGCCAAGCAGAAAGTGCATGGAGGAAATGTGAGAGAAGGCTGAGCCAAGGAGAAACCGCTTGAAGGAAATGTGAGAGAAGTGTGAATGAGCCAAGGAGAAAGAACCTGGAAGAAATACGAGAGAAGGCTGAATGAGCCAAGCAGAAACCGCTTGAAGGAAATGTGAGAGAAATGTGAATGAGCCAAAGACAAAGTGCTTGAAGGTAATCTGAGAGAAGGCTGAATGGGCCATCTAGAAAACGCTTGGAGGTAATGAGAGAAGGGTGAATGAGCCAAGCAGAAAGCATTTGGAGGAAATGCGAGAGAAATGTGAATGAGCCAAAAAGAAAGTGCTTGGAGGAAATGGGAGAGAAGGCAGAGCCAAGCAGAAAGTGCTTGGAGGAAATGCGAGAGAAGGCTGAATGAGCCAAGCAGAAAGCGCTTGAAGGAAATGCCAGAGATGTGTGAATGAGCCAAACAGAAAGCGCTTGGAGGAAATGAGAGAGAAGGCTGAATGAGCCAATCAAAAAGTGCTTGGAGGAAATACGAGAGAAGTGTGAATGAGCCAAGCAGAAAGCTTTTGGAGGAAATGTGAGAGAAGGGTGAATGACCCAAGCAGAAAGCGCTTGGAGGAAATGCGTTAGAAGGCTGAATGAGCCAATAAAAAAGCGCTTGGAGGAAATACGAGAGAAGTGTGAATGACCGAAGCAGAAAGTGATTGGAGGAAATGCGAGAGAAATGTGAATGAGCCAAACAGAAAGCTTTTGGAGGAAATGTGAGAGAAGGGTGAATGACCCAAGTAGAAAGCGCTTGGAAGAAATGCGAGAGAAGGCTGAGCCAAGCAGAAAGCGCATGGAGGAAATGCAAGAAAAGGCTGAGCCAAGCAGAAAGCGCTTGGAGGAAATGCGAGAGAAGGCTGAATGAGCCAAGGAGAAAGTACTTGAAGGAAATGTGAGAGAAGGCTGAATGGGCCAATAAGAAAGCGCTTGGAGGAAATACGAGAGAAGTGTGAATGGGCCAAGGAGAAAGAACTTGGAAGAAATGTGAGAGAAGGCTGAATGAGCCAAGCAGAAAGCATTTGGAGGAAATGCGAGAGAAATGTGAATGAGCCAAACAGAAAGCGCTTGGAGGAAATGCGAGAGAAGGCTGAGACAAGCAGAAAGTCCTTGGAGGAAATGCGAGAGAAGTGGGAATGAGTCCAGGAGAAAGCGCTTGGAGGAAATGTGAGAGAACGGTGAATAACCCAAGCAAAAAGCGCATGGAGGAAATGCAAGAAAAGGCTGACCCAAGCAGAAAGTGCTTGGAGGTAATGCGATAGAAGGCTGAATGAGCCAAGCAGAAAGCGCTTGGAGGAAATGCGAGAGATATGTGAATGAGCCAAACAGAAAGCGCTTGGAGGAAATGCGAGAGAAGGCTGAGACAAGCAGAAAGTCCTTGGAGGAAATGCGACAGAAGGGTGATTGACCAAAGTAGAAAGCGCTTGGAAGAAGTGCGAGAGAAGGCTGAGCCAAGCAGAAAGTGCTTGGAGGAAATGCGAGAGAAGGCTTAATGACCAAGGAGAAAGTACTTGAAGGAAATGTGAGAGAAGGCTGAATGGGCCAATAAGAAAGCGCTTGGAGGAAATACGAGAGAAGTGTGAATGGGCCAAGTAGAAAGTTCTTGGAGGTAATGCGAGAGAAGTGTGAATGAGCGAAGAAAAAAGCGCTTTGAGCAAATGTGACAGAAGGGTGAATGAGCCAAGCAGAAAGTGCATGGAGGAAATGTGAGAGAAGGCTGAGCCAAGGAGAAACCGCTTGAAGGAAATGTGAGAGAAGTGTGAATGAGCCAAGGAGAAAGAACCTGGAAGAAATACGAGAGAAGGCTGAATGAGCCAAGCAGAAAGCGTTTGGAGGAAATGTGAGAGAAATGTGAATGAGCCAAAGACAAAGTGCTTGAAGGTAATCTGAGAGAAGGCTGAATGGGCCATCTAGAAAACGCTTGGAGGTAATGAGAGAAGGGTGAATGAGCCAAGCAGAAAGCATTTGGAGGAAATGCGAGAGAAATGTGAATGAGCCAAAAAGAAAGTGCTTGGAGGAAATGGGAGAGAAGGCAGAGCCAAGCAGAAAGTGCTTGAAGGAAATGCGAGAGAAGGCTGAATGAGCCAAGCAGAAAGCGCTTGAAGGAAATGCCAGAGATGTGTGAATGAGCCAAACAGAAAGCGCTTGGAGGAAATGAGAGAGAAGGCTGAATGAGCCAATCAAAAAGTGCTTGGAGGAAATACGAGAGAAGTGTGAATGAGCCAAGCAGAAAGCTTTTGGAGGAAATGTGAGAGAAGGGTGAATGACCCAAGCAGAAAGCGCTTGGAGGAAATGTGATAGAAGGCTGAATGAGCCAATCAAAAAGCGCTTGGAGGAAATGCGAGAGATGTGTGAATGAGCCAAGCAGAAAGCGCATGGAGGAAATGCAAGAAAAGGCTGAGCCAAGCAGAAAGCGATTGGAGGAAATGTGAGAGAAGGTTGAGACAAGCATAAAGTGCTTGGAGGAAATGTGAGAGAAGGTTGAGACAAGCAGAAAATCCTTGAAGGAAATGCGAGAGAACTTTGAATGAGCCAAGGAGAAAGCACTTGGAAAAAATACGAGAGACAGGTGAATGAGCCAAGCAGAAGGCACTTGGAGGAAATGCGTTAGAAGGCTGAATGAGCCAATAAAAAAGCGCTTGGAGGAAATACGAGAGAAGTGTGAATGACCGAAGCAGAAAGTGATTGGAGGAAATGCGAGAGAAATGTGAATGAGCCAAACAGAAAGCTTTTGGAGGAAATGTGAGAGAAGGGTGAATGACCCAAGCAGAAAGTGCTTGGAAGAAATGCCAGAGAAGGCTGAGCCAAGCAGAAAGTGCTTGGAAGAAATGCCAGAGAAGGCTGAGCCAAGTAGAAAGCGCATGGAGGAAATGCAAGAAAAGGCTGAGCCAAGCAGAAAGCGCTTGGAGGAAATGTGAGAGAAGGTTGAGACAAGCATAAAGTGCTTGGAGGAAATGTGAGAGAAGGTTGAGATAAGCAGAAAGTCCTTGGAGGAAATGCGAGAGAAGTGTGAATGAGCCAAGCAGAAAGCACTTGGAGAAAATGCGAGAGAAGGGTGAATGACCCAAGGAGAAAGTGCTTGGAGGAAATGCGAGAGAAGGCTTAATGAGCCAAGGAGAAAGTACTTGAAGGAAATGTGAGAGAAGGCTGAATGGGCCAATAAGAAAGCGCTTGGAGGAAATACGAGAGAAGTGTGAATGGGCCAAGTAGAAAGTTCTTGGAGGTAATGCGAGAGAAGTGTGAATGAGCGAAGAAAAAAGCGCTTTGAGCAAATGTGACAGAAGGGTGAATGAGCCAAGCAGAAAGTGCATGGAGGAAATGTGAGAGAAGGCTGAGCCAAGGAGAAACCGCTTGAAGGAAATGTGAGAGAAGTGTGAATGAGCCAAGGAGAAAGAACCTGGAAGAAATACGAGAGAAGGCTGAATGAGCCAAGCAGAAAGCGTTTGGAGGAAATGTGAGAGAAATGTGAATGAGCCAAAGACAAAGTGCTTGAAGGTAATCTGAGAGAAGGCTGAATGGGCCATCTAGAAAACGCTTGGAGGTAATGGGAGAAGGGTGAATGAGCCAAGCAGAAAGCATTTGGAGGAAATGCGAGAGAAATGTGAATGAGCCAAAAAGAAAGTGCTTGGAGGAAATGGGAGAGAAGGCAGAGCCAAGCAGAAAGTGCTTGGAGGAAATGCGAGAGAAGGCTGAATGAGCCAAGCAGAAAGCGCTTGAAGGAAATGCCAGAGATGTGTGAATGAGCCAAACAGAAAGCGCTTGGAGTAAATGTGAGGGAAGGTTGAGACAAGCATAAAGTGCTTGGAGGAAATGTGAGAGAAGGCTGAATGAGCCAATCAAAAAGTGCTTGGAGGAAATACCAGAGAAGTGTGAATGAGCCAAGCAGAAAGCTTTTGGAGGAAATGTGAGAGAAGGGTGAATGACCCAAGAAGAAAGCGCTTGGAGGAAATGCGTTAGAAGGCTGAATGAGCCAATAAAAAAGCGCTTGGAGGAAATACGAGAGAAGTGTGAATGACCGAAGCAGAAAGTGATTGGAGGAAATGCGAGAGAAATGTGAATGAGCCAAACAGAAAGCTTTTGGAGGAAATGTGAGAGAAGGGTGAATGACCCAAGTAGAAAGCGCTTGGAAGAAATGCGAGAGAAGGCTGAGCCAAGCAGAAAGCGCATGGAGGAAATGCAAGAAAAGGCTGAGCCAAGCAGAAAGCGCTTGGAGGAAATGTGAGAGAAGGTTGAGACAAGCATAAAGTGCTTGGAGGAAATGTGAGAGAAGGTTGAGATAAGCAGAAAGTCCTTGGAGGAAATGCGAGAGAAGTGTGAATGAGCCAAGCAGAAAGCACTTGGAGAAAATGCGAGAGAAGGGTGAATGACCCAAGGAGAAAGCGCTTGGAAGAAATGCTAGAGAAGGCTGAGCCAAGCAGAAAGTGTTTGGAGGAAATGGGACAGAAGGCTGAATGAGCCAATCAAAAATCGCTTGGAGGAAATGCGAGAGATGTGTGAATGAGCCAAGCAGAAAGCGCATGGAGGAAATGCAAGAAAAAACTGAGCCAAGCAGAAAGCGCTTGGAGGAACTGTGAGAGAAGGCTGAGACAAGCAGAAAATCCTTGAAGGAAATGCGAGAGAACTTTGAATGACCCAATCAAAAAGTGCTTGGAGGAAATACCAGAGAAGTGTGAATGAGCCAAGCAGAAAGCTTTTGGAGGAAATGTGAGAGAAGGGTGAATGACCCAAGCAGAAAGCGCTTGGAGGAAATGCGATAGAAGGCTGAATGAGCCAAGCAGAAAGCGCTTGGAGGAAATGCTAGAGAAATGTGAATGAGCCTAACCGAAAGCGCTTGGAGGAAATGCGAGAGAGGGATGAATCAGCCAAGTAGAAAGTGCTTGGAGGAAATGGGAGAGAAGTCTGAGAGAAGCAGCAAGTGCTTGGAGGAAATACGAGAGAACTGTGAATGAGCAAGGGAGAAAGTGCTTGAAGGGAAGGTGAGAGAAGGCTGAATGAGCCAAGGAGAAACCTCTTGGAGGAAATTTGAGAGAAGTGTGAATGAGCCAAGCAGAAAGAACTTGGAGAAAATGCGAGAGAAGTGTGAATGAGCCAAACAGAAAGCGCTTGGAGTAAATGTGAGAGAAGGTTGAGACAAGCATAAAGTGCTTGGAGGAAATGTGAGAGAAGGTTGAGACAAGCAGAAAGTCCTTGGAAAAAATGCGAGAGAACTTTGAATGACCCAAGGAGAAAGCACTTGGAGGAAATACGAGAGACAGGTGAATGAGCCAAGCAGAAAGCACTTGGAGGAAATGTGAGAGAAGGCTGAATGAGCCAATCAAAAAGCGCTTGGAGGAAATACGAGAGAAGTGTGAATGAGCCAAGCAGAAAGCTTTTGGAGGAAATGTGAGAGAAGGGTGAATGACCCAAGCAGAAAGCGCTTGGAGGAAATGCGTTAGAAGGCTGAATGAGCCGATAAAATAGCGCTTGGAGGAAATCCGAGAAAGATGTGTGAATGACCGAAGCAGAAAGTGATTGGGGGAAATGCAAGAGAAATGTGAATGAGCCAAACAGAAAGATTTTGGAGGAAATGTGAGAGAAGGGTGAATGACCCAAGCAGAAAGTGCTTGGAAGAAATGCCAGAGAAGGCTGAGCCAAGCAGAAAGTGCTTGGAAGAAATGCCAGAGAAGGCTGAGCCAAGTAGAAAGCGCATGGAGGAAATGCAAGAAAAGGCTGAGCCAAGCAGAAAGCGCTTGGAGGAAATGTGAGAGAAGGTTGAGACAAGCATAAAGTGCTTGGAGGAAATGTGAGAGAAGGTTGAGATAAGCAGAAAGTCCTTGGAGGAAATGCGAGAGAAGTGTGAATGAGCCAAGCAGAAAGCACTTGGAGAAAATGCGAGAGAAGGGTGAATGACCCAAGGAGAAAGTGCTTGGAGGAAATGCGAGAGAAGGCTTAATGAGCCAAGGAGAAAGTACTTGAAGGAAATGTGAGAGAAGGCTGAATGGGCCAATAAGAAAGCGCTTGGAGGAAATACGAGAGAAGTGTGAATGGGCCAAGTAGAAAGTTCTTGGAGGTAATGCGAGAGAAGTGTGAATGAGCGAAGAAAAAAGCGCTTTGAGCAAATGTGACAGAAGGGTGAATGAGCCAAGCAGAAAGTGCATGGAGGAAATGTGAGAGAAGGCTGAGCCAAGGAGAAACCGCTTGAAGGAAATGTGAGAGAAGTGTGAATGAGCCAAGGAGAAAGAACCTGGAAGAAATACGAGAGAAGGCTGAATGAGCCAAGCAGAAAGCGTTTGGAGGAAATGTGAGAGAAATGTGAATGAGCCAAAGACAAAGTGCTTGAAGGTAATCTGAGAGAAGGCTGAATGGGCCATCTAGAAAACGCTTGGAGGTAATGGGAGAAGGGTGAATGAGCCAAGCAGAAAGCATTTGGAGGAAATGCGAGAGAAATGTGAATGAGCCAAAAAGAAAGTGCTTGGAGGAAATGGGAGAGAAGGCAGAGCCAAGCAGAAAGTGCTTGGAGGAAATGCGAGAGAAGGCTGAATGAGCCAAGCAGAAAGCGCTTGAAGGAAATGCCAGAGATGTGTGAATGAGCCAAACAGAAAGCGCTTGGAGGAAATGAGAGAGAAGGCTGAATGAGCCAATCAAAAAGTGCTTGGAGGAAATACGAGAGAAGTGTGAATGAGCCAAGCAGAAAGCTTTTGGAGGAAATGTGAGAGAAGGGTGAATGACCCAAGCAGAAAGCGCTTGGAGGAAATGTGATAGAAGGCTGAATGAGCCAATCAAAAAGCGCTTGGAGGAAATGCGAGAGATGTGTGAATGAGCCAAGCAGAAAGCGCATGGAGGAAATGCAAGAAAAGGCTGAGCCAAGCAGAAAGCCCTTGGAGGAAATGTGAGAGAATGTTGAGACAAGCAGAAAATCCTTGAAGGAAATGCGAGAGAACTTTGAATGAGCCAAGGAGAAAGCACTTGGAAAAAATACGAGACAGGTGAATGAGCCAAGCAGAAGGCACTTGGAGGAAATGTGAGAGAAGGCTGAATGAGCCAATCAAAAAGTGCTTGGAGGAAATACCAGAGAAGTGTGAATGAGCCAAGCAGAAAGCTTTTGGAGGAAATGTGAGAGAAGGGTGAATGACCCAAGAAGAAAGCGCTTGGAGGAAATGCGTTAGAAGGCTGAATGAGCCAATAAAAAAGCGCTTGGAGGAAATACGAGAGAAGTGTGAATGACCGAAGCAGAAAGTGATTGGAGGAAATGCGAGAGAAATGTGAATGAGCCAAACAGAAAGCTTTTGGAGGAAATGTGAGAGAAGGGTGAATGACCCAAGTAGAAAGCGCTTGGAAGAAATGCGAGAGAAGGCTGAGCCAAGCAGAAAGCGCATGGAGGAAATGCAAGAAAAGGCTGAGCCAAGCAGAAAGCGCTTGGAGGAAATGTGAGAGAAGGTTGAGACAAGCATAAAGTGCTTGGAGGAAATGTGAGAGAAGGTTGAGATAAGCAGAAAGTCCTTGGAGGAAATGCGAGAGAAGTGTGAATGAGCCAAGCAGAAAGCACTTGGAGAAAATGCGAGAGAAGGGTGAATGACCCAAGGAGAAAGCGCTTGGAAGAAATGCTAGAGAAGGCTGAGCCAAGCAGAAAGTGTTTGGAGGAAATGGGACAGAAGGCTGAATGAGCCAATCAAAAAGCGCTTGGAGGAAATGCGAGAGATGTGTGAATGAGCCAAGCAGAAAGCGCATGGAGGAAATGCAAGAAAAAACTGAGCCAAGCAGAAAGCGCTTGGAGGAACTGTGAGAGAAGGCTGAGACAAGCAGAAAATCCTTGAAGGAAATGCGAGAGAACTTTGAATGACCCAATCAAAAAGTGCTTGGAGGAAATACCAGAGAAGTGTGAATGAGCCAAGCAGAAAGCTTTTGGAGGAAATGTGAGAGAAGGGTGAATTACCCAAGCAGAAAGCGCTTGGAGGAAATGCGATAGAAGGCTGAATGAGCCAAGCAGAAAGCGCTTGGAGGAAATGCTAGAGAAATGTGAATGAGCCTAACCGAAAGCGCTTGGAGGAAATGCGAGAGAGGGATGAATCAGCCAAGTAGAAAGTGCTTGGAGGAAATGGGAGAGAAGTCTGAGAGAAGCAGCAAGTGCTTGGAGGAAATACGAGAGAACTGTGAATGAGCAAGGGAGAAAGTGCTTGAAGGGAAGGTGAGAGAAGGCTGAATGAGCCAAGGAGAAACCTCTTGGAGGAAATTTGAGAGAAGTGTGAATGAGCCAAGCAGAAAGAACTTGGAGAAAATGCGAGAGAAGTGTGAATGAGCCAAACAGAAAGCGCTTGGAGTAAATGTGAGAGAAGGTTGAGACAAGCATAAAGTGCTTGGAGGAAATGTGAGAGAAGGTTGAGACAAGCAGAAAGTCCTTGGAAAAAATGCGAGAGAACTTTGAATGACCCAAGGAGAAAGCACTTGGAGGAAATACGAGAGACAGGTGAATGAGCCAAGCAGAAAGCACTTGGAGGAAATGTGAGAGAAGGCTGAATGAGCCAATGAAAAAGTGCTTGGAGTTAACACGAGAGAAGTGTGAATGAGCCAAGCAGAAAGCTTTTGGAGGAAATGTGAGAGAAGGGTGAATGAACCAATAAAAAAGCGCTTGGAGGAAATGCGAGAGATGTGTGAATGAGCCAAGCAGAAAGCGCATGGAGGAAATTAAAGAAAAGGCTGAGCCAAGCAGAAAGCGCTTGGAGTAAATGTGAGAGAAGGTTGAGACAAGCATAAAGTGCTTGGAGGAAATGTGAAAGAAGGTTGAGACAAGCAGAAAGTCCTTGGAGGAAATGTGAGAGAAGGGTGAATGACCCAAGCAGAAAGCCCTTGGAGGAAATGCGACTGAAGGCTGAATGAGCCAATCAAAAAGCGCTTGGAGGAAATGCGAGAGTTGTGTGAATGAGCCAAGCAGAAAGCGCATGGAGGAAATGCAAGAAAAGGCTGAGCCAAGCAGAAAGCGCTCCGAGGAAATGTGAGAGAAGGTTGAGACAAGGAGAAAGTCCTTGGAGGAAATGCCAGAGAACTTTGAATGTGTCAAGGTGAAAGCGCTTGGAAGAAATGCGAGAGAAGGCTGAGCCAAGCAGAAAGCTTTTGGAGGAAATCTGAGAGAAGGCTGAATGAGCCAATCAAAAAGTGCTTGGAGGAAATACGAGAAAAGTGTGAATGAGCCAAGCAGAAAGCTTTTGGAGGAAATGTGTGAGAAGGGTGAATGACCCAAGCAGAAAGCGCTTGGAGGAAATGCGATAGAAGGCTGAATGAGCCAATCAAAAAGCGCTTGGAGGAAATGCGAGAGACAGGTGAATGAGCCAAGCAGAAAGCACTTGGAGGAAATGTGAGAGAAAGCTGAATGAGCCAATAAAAAAGCGCTTGGAGGAAATACGAGAGATGTGTGAATGAGCCAAGCAGAAAGTGATTGGAGGAAATGCGAGAGAAGGCTGACCCAAGCAGAAAGCGCTTGGAGGAAATGCGATAGAAGGCTGAATGAGCTAATCAAAAAGCGCTTGGAGGAAATGCGAGAGATGTGTGAATGAGCCAAGCAGAAAGCGCATGGAGGAAATGCAAGAAAAGGCTGAGCCAAGCAGAAAGCACTTGGAGTAAATGTGAGAGAAAGTTGAGACAAGCATAAAGTGCTTGGAGGAACTGTGAGAGAAGGTTGAGACAAGCAGAAAGTCCTTGGAGGAAATGTGAGAGAACTTTGAATGACCCAAGGAGAAAGCACTCAGAGGAAATACGAGAGACAGGTGAATGAGCCAAGCAGAAGGCACTTGGAGGAAATGTGAGAGAAGGGTGAATGACCCAAGCAGAAAGCGCTTGGAGGAAATGCGATAGAAGGCTGAATGAGCCAATCAAAAAGCGCTTGGAGGAAATGCGAGAGATGTGTGAATGAGCCAAGCAGAAAGCGCATGGAGGAAATGCAAGAAAAGGCTGAGCCAAGCAGAAAGCGCTTAGAGTAAATGTGAGAGAAGGTTGAGACAAGCATAAAGTGCTTGGAGGAAATGTGAGAGAAGGTTGAGACAAGCAGAAAGTCCTTGGAGGAAATGCGAGAGAACTTTGAATGACCCAAGGAGAAAGCACTTGGAGGAAATACGAGAGACAGGTGAATGAGCCAAGCAGAAAGCACTTGGAGGAAATGTGAGAGAAGGCTGAATGAGCCAATCAAAAAGCGCTTGGAGGAAATATGAGAGAAGTGTGAATGAGCCAAGCAGAAAGCACTTGGAGGAAATGCAAGAAAAGGCTGAGCCAAGCAGAAAGCCCTTGGAGGAAATGTGAGAGAATGTTGAGACAAGCAGAAAATCCTTGAAGGAAATGCGAGAGAACTTTGAATGAGCCAAGGAGAAAGCACTTGGAAAAAATACGAGACAGGTGAATGAGCCAAGCAGAAGGCACTTGGAGGAAATGTGAGAGAAGGCTGAATGAGCCAATCAAAAAGTGCTTGGAGGAAATACCAGAGAAGTGTGAATGAGCCAAGCAGAAAGCTTTTGGAGGAAATGTGAGAGAAGGGTGAATGACCCAAGAAGAAAGCGCTTGGAGGAAATGCGTTAGAAGGCTGAATGAGCCAATAAAAAAGCGCTTGGAGGAAATACGAGAGAAGTGTGAATGACCGAAGCAGAAAGTGATTGGAGGAAATGCGAGAGAAATGTGAATGAGCCAAACAGAAAGCTTTTGGAGGAAATGTGAGAGAAGGGTGAATGACCCAAGTAGAAAGCGCTTGGAAGAAATGCGAGAGAAGGCTGAGCCAAGCAGAAAGCGCATGGAGGAAATGCAAGAAAAGGCTGAGCCAAGCAGAAAGCGCTTGGAGGAAATGTGAGAGAAGGTTGAGACAAGCATAAAGTGCTTGGAGGAAATGTGAGAGAAGGTTGAGATAAGCAGAAAGTCCTTGGAGGAAATGCGAGAGAAGTGTGAATGAGCCAAGCAGAAAGCACTTGGAGAAAATGCGAGAGAAGGGTGAATGACCCAAGGAGAAAGCGCTTGGAAGAAATGCTAGAGAAGGCTGAGCCAAGCAGAAAGTGTTTGGAGGAAATGGGACAGAAGGCTGAATGAGCCAATCAAAAAGCGCTTGGAGGAAATGCGAGAGATGTGTGAATGAGCCAAGCAGAAAGCGCATGGAGGAAATGCAAGAAAAAACTGAGCCAAGCAGAAAGCGCTTGGAGGAACTGTGAGAGAAGGCTGAGACAAGCAGAAAATCCTTGAAGGAAATGCGAGAGAACTTTGAATGACCCAATCAAAAAGTGCTTGGAGGAAATACCAGAGAAGTGTGAATGAGCCAAGCAGAAAGCTTTTGGAGGAAATGTGAGAGAAGGGTGAATGACCCAAGCAGAAAGCGCTTGGAGGAAATGCGATAGAAGGCTGAATGAGCCAAGCAGAAAGCGCTTGGAGGAAATGCTAGAGAAATGTGAATGAGCCTAACCGAAAGCGCTTGGAGGAAATGCGAGAGAGGGATGAATCAGCCAAGTAGAAAGTGCTTGGAGGAAATGGGAGAGAAGTCTGAGAGAAGCAGCAAGTGCTTGGAGGAAATACGAGAGAACTGTGAATGAGCAAGGGAGAAAGTGCTTGAAGGGAAGGTGAGAGAAGGCTGAATGAGCCAAGGAGAAACCTCTTGGAGGAAATTTGAGAGAAGTGTGAATGAGCCAAGCAGAAAGAACTTGGAGAAAATGCGAGAGAAGTGTGAATGAGCCAAACAGAAAGCGCTTGGAGTAAATGTGAGAGAAGGTTGAGACAAGCATAAAGTGCTTGGAGGAAATGTGAGAGAAGGTTGAGACAAGCAGAAAGTCCTTGGAAAAAATGCGAGAGAACTTTGAATGACCCAAGGAGAAAGCACTTGGAGGAAATACGAGAGACAGGTGAATGAGCCAAGCAGAAAGCACTTGGAGGAAATGTGAGAGAAGGCTGAATGAGCCAATCAAAAAGCGCTTGGAGGAAATATGAGAGAAGTGTGAATGAGCCAAGCAGAAAGCACTTGGAGGAAATGCAAGAAAAAACTGAGCCAAGCAGAAAGAGCTTGGAGGAACTGTGAGAGAAGGTTGAGACAAGCAGAAAATCCTTGAAGGAAATGCTAGAGAACTTTGAATGACCAAAGGAGAAAGCACTTGGAGGAAATAGGAGAGACAGGTGAATGAGCCAAGCAGAAGGCACTTGGAGGAAATGTGAGAGAAGGCTGAATGAGCCAATGAAAAAGTGCTTGGAGTTAACACGAGAGAAGTGTGAATGAGCCAAGCAGAAAGCTTTTGGAGGAAATGTGAGAGAAGGGTGAATGAACCAATAAAAAAGCGCTTGGAGGAAATGCGAGAGATGTGTGAATGAGCCAAGCAGAAAGCGCATGGAGGAAATTAAAGAAAAGGCTGAGCCAAGCAGAAAGCGCTTGGAGTAAATGTGAGAGAAGGTTGAGACAAGCATAAAGTGCTTGGAGGAAATGTGAAAGAAGGTTGAGACAAGCAGAAAGTCCTTGGAGGAAATGTGAGAGAAGGGTGAATGACCCAAGCAGAAAGCCCTTGGAGGAAATGCGACTGAAGGCTGAATGAGCCAATCAAAAAGCGCTTGGAGGAAATGCGAGAGTTGTGTGAATGAGCCAAGCAGAAAGCGCATGGAGGAAATGCAAGAAAAGGCTGAGCCAAGCAGAAAGCGCTCCGAGGAAATGTGAGAGAAGGTTGAGACAAGGAGAAAGTCCTTGGAGGAAATGCCAGAGAACTTTGAATGTGTCAAGGTGAAAGCGCTTGGAAGAAATGCGAGAGAAGGCTGAGCCAAGCAGAAAGCGCTTGGAGTAAATGTGAGAGAAGGTTGAGACAAGCATAAAGTGCTTGGAGGAAATGTGAAAGAAGGTTGAGACAAGCAGAAAGTCCTTGGAGGAAATGTGAGAGAAGGGTGAATGACCCAAGCAGAAAGCCCTTGGAGGAAATGCGACTGAAGGCTGAATGAGCCAATCAAAAAGCGCTTGGAGGAAATGCGAGAGTTGTGTGAATGAGCCAAGCAGAAAGCGCATGGAGGAAATGCAAGAAAAGGCTGAGCCAAGCAGAAAGCGCTCCGAGGAAATGTGAGAGAAGGTTGAGACAAGGAGAAAGTCCTTGGAGGAAATGCCAGAGAACTTTGAATGTGTCAAGGTGAAAGCGCTTGGAAGAAATGCGAGAGAAGGCTGAGCCAAGCAGAAAGCTTTTGGAGGAAATCTGAGAGAAGGCTGAATGAGCCAATCAAAAAGTGCTTGGAGGAAATACGAGAAAAGTGTGAATGAGCCAAGCAGAAAGCTTTTGGAGGAAATGTGTGAGAAGGGTGAATGACCCAAGCAGAAAGCGCTTGGAGGAAATGCGATAGAAGGCTGAATGAGCCAATCAAAAAGCGCTTGGAGGAAATGCGAGAGACAGGTGAATGAGCCAAGCAGAAAGCACTTGGAGGAAATGTGAGAGAAAGCTGAATGAGCCAATAAAAAAGCGCTTGGAGGAAATACGAGAGATGTGTGAATGAGCCAAGCAGAAAGTGATTGGAGGAAATGCGAGAGAAGGCTGACCCAAGCAGAAAGCGCTTGGAGGAAATGCGATAGAAGGCTGAATGAGCTAATCAAAAAGCGCTTGGAGGAAATGCGAGAGATGTGTGAATGAGCCAAGCAGAAAGCGCATGGAGGAAATGCAAGAAAAGGCTGAGCCAAGCAGAAAGCACTTGGAGTAAATGTGAGAGAAAGTTGAGACAAGCATAAAGTGCTTGGAGGAACTGTGAGAGAAGGTTGAGACAAGCAGAAAGTCCTTGGAGGAAATGTGAGAGAACTTTGAATGACCCAAGGAGAAAGCACTCAGAGGAAATACGAGAGACAGGTGAATGAGCCAAGCAGAAGGCACTTGGAGGAAATGTGAGAGAAGGGTGAATGACCCAAGCAGAAAGCGCTTGGAGGAAATGCGATAGAAGGCTGAATGAGCCAATCAAAAAGCGCTTGGAGGAAATGCGAGAGATGTGTGAATGAGCCAAGCAGAAAGCGCATGGAGGAAATGCAAGAAAAGGCTGAGCCAAGCAGAAAGCGCTTAGAGTAAATGTGAGAGAAGGTTGAGACAAGCATAAAGTGCTTGGAGGAAATGTGAGAGAAGGTTGAGACAAGCAGAAAGTCCTTGGAGGAAATGCGAGAGAACTTTGAATGACCCAAGGAGAAAGCACTTGGAGGAAATACGAGAGACAGGTGAATGAGCCAAGCAGAAAGCACTTGGAGGAAATGTGAGAGAAGGCTGAATGAGCCAATCAAAAAGCGCTTGGAGGAAATATGAGAGAAGTGTGAATGAGCCAAGCAGAAAGCACTTGGAGGAAATGCAAGAAAAGGCTGAGCCAAGCAGAAAGCCCTTGGAGGAAATGTGAGAGAATGTTGAGACAAGCAGAAAATCCTTGAAGGAAATGCGAGAGAACTTTGAATGAGCCAAGGAGAAAGCACTTGGAAAAAATACGAGACAGGTGAATGAGCCAAGCAGAAGGCACTTGGAGGAAATGTGAGAGAAGGCTGAATGAGCCAATCAAAAAGTGCTTGGAGGAAATACCAGAGAAGTGTGAATGAGCCAAGCAGAAAGCTTTTGGAGGAAATGTGAGAGAAGGGTGAATGACCCAAGAAGAAAGCGCTTGGAGGAAATGCGTTAGAAGGCTGAATGAGCCAATAAAAAAGCGCTTGGAGGAAATACGAGAGAAGTGTGAATGACCGAAGCAGAAAGTGATTGGAGGAAATGCGAGAGAAATGTGAATGAGCCAAACAGAAAGCTTTTGGAGGAAATGTGAGAGAAGGGTGAATGACCCAAGTAGAAAGCGCTTGGAAGAAATGCGAGAGAAGGCTGAGCCAAGCAGAAAGCGCATGGAGGAAATGCAAGAAAAGGCTGAGCCAAGCAGAAAGCGCTTGGAGGAAATGTGAGAGAAGGTTGAGACAAGCATAAAGTGCTTGGAGGAAATGTGAGAGAAGGTTGAGATAAGCAGAAAGTCCTTGGAGGAAATGCGAGAGAAGTGTGAATGAGCCAAGCAGAAAGCACTTGGAGAAAATGCGAGAGAAGGGTGAATGACCCAAGGAGAAAGCGCTTGGAAGAAATGCTAGAGAAGGCTGAGCCAAGCAGAAAGTGTTTGGAGGAAATGGGACAGAAGGCTGAATGAGCCAATCAAAAAGCGCTTGGAGGAAATGCGAGAGATGTGTGAATGAGCCAAGCAGAAAGCGCATGGAGGAAATGCAAGAAAAAACTGAGCCAAGCAGAAAGCGCTTGGAGGAACTGTGAGAGAAGGCTGAGACAAGCAGAAAATCCTTGAAGGAAATGCGAGAGAACTTTGAATGACCCAATCAAAAAGTGCTTGGAGGAAATACCAGAGAAGTGTGAATGAGCCAAGCAGAAAGCTTTTGGAGGAAATGTGAGAGAAGGGTGAATGACCCAAGCAGAAAGCGCTTGGAGGAAATGCGATAGAAGGCTGAATGAGCCAAGCAGAAAGCGCTTGGAGGAAATGCTAGAGAAATGTGAATGAGCCTAACCGAAAGCGCTTGGAGGAAATGCGAGAGAGGGATGAATCAGCCAAGTAGAAAGTGCTTGGAGGAAATGGGAGAGAAGTCTGAGAGAAGCAGCAAGTGCTTGGAGGAAATACGAGAGAACTGTGAATGAGCAAGGGAGAAAGTGCTTGAAGGGAAGGTGAGAGAAGGCTGAATGAGCCAAGGAGAAACCTCTTGGAGGAAATTTGAGAGAAGTGTGAATGAGCCAAGCAGAAAGAACTTGGAGAAAATGCGAGAGAAGTGTGAATGAGCCAAACAGAAAGCGCTTGGAGTAAATGTGAGAGAAGGTTGAGACAAGCATAAAGTGCTTGGAGGAAATGTGAGAGAAGGTTGAGACAAGCAGAAAGTCCTTGGAAAAAATGCGAGAGAACTTTGAATGACCCAAGGAGAAAGCACTTGGAGGAAATACGAGAGACAGGTGAATGAGCCAAGCAGAAAGCACTTGGAGGAAATGTGAGAGAAGGCTGAATGAGCCAATCAAAAAGCGCTTGGAGGAAATATGAGAGAAGTGTGAATGAGCCAAGCAGAAAGCACTTGGAGGAAATGCAAGAAAAAACTGAGCCAAGCAGAAAGAGCTTGGAGGAACTGTGAGAGAAGGTTGAGACAAGCAGAAAATCCTTGAAGGAAATGCTAGAGAACTTTGAATGACCAAAGGAGAAAGCACTTGGAGGAAATAGGAGAGACAGGTGAATGAGCCAAGCAGAAGGCACTTGGAGGAAATGTGAGAGAAGGCTGAATGAGCCAATGAAAAAGTGCTTGGAGTTAACACGAGAGAAGTGTGAATGAGCCAAGCAGAAAGCTTTTGGAGGAAATGTGAGAGAAGGGTGAATGAACCAATAAAAAAGCGCTTGGAGGAAATGCGAGAGATGTGTGAATGAGCCAAGCAGAAAGCGCATGGAGGAAATTAAAGAAAAGGCTGAGCCAAGCAGAAAGCGCTTGGAGTAAATGTGAGAGAAGGTTGAGACAAGCATAAAGTGCTTGGAGGAAATGTGAAAGAAGGTTGAGACAAGCAGAAAGTCCTTGGAGGAAATGTGAGAGAAGGGTGAATGACCCAAGCAGAAAGCCCTTGGAGGAAATGCGACTGAAGGCTGAATGAGCCAATCAAAAAGCGCTTGGAGGAAATGCGAGAGTTGTGTGAATGAGCCAAGCAGAAAGCGCATGGAGGAAATGCAAGAAAAGGCTGAGCCAAGCAGAAAGCGCTCCGAGGAAATGTGAGAGAAGGTTGAGACAAGGAGAAAGTCCTTGGAGGAAATGCCAGAGAACTTTGAATGTGTCAAGGTGAAAGCGCTTGGAAGAAATGCGAGAGAAGGCTGAGCCAAGCAGAAAGCTTTTGGAGGAAATCTGAGAGAAGGCTGAATGAGCCAATCAAAAAGTGCTTGGAGGAAATACGAGAAAAGTGTGAATGAGCCAAGCAGAAAGCTTTTGGAGGAAATGTGTGAGAAGGGTGAATGACCCAAGCAGAAAGCGCTTGGAGGAAATGCGATAGAAGGCTGAATGAGCCAATCAAAAAGCGCTTGGAGGAAATGCGAGAGACAGGTGAATGAGCCAAGCAGAAAGCACTTGGAGGAAATGTGAGAGAAAGCTGAATGAGCCAATAAAAAAGCGCTTGGAGGAAATACGAGAGATGTGTGAATGAGCCAAGCAGAAAGTGATTGGAGGAAATGCGAGAGAAGGCTGACCCAAGCAGAAAGCGCTTGGAGGAAATGCGATAGAAGGCTGAATGAGCTAATCAAAAAGCGCTTGGAGGAAATGCGAGAGATGTGTGAATGAGCCAAGCAGAAAGCGCATGGAGGAAATGCAAGAAAAGGCTGAGCCAAGCAGAAAGCACTTGGAGTAAATGTGAGAGAAAGTTGAGACAAGCATAAAGTGCTTGGAGGAACTGTGAGAGAAGGTTGAGACAAGCAGAAAGTCCTTGGAGGAAATGTGAGAGAACTTTGAATGACCCAAGGAGAAAGCACTCAGAGGAAATACGAGAGACAGGTGAATGAGCCAAGCAGAAGGCACTTGGAGGAAATGTGAGAGAAGGGTGAATGACCCAAGCAGAAAGCGCTTGGAGGAAATGCGATAGAAGGCTGAATGAGCCAATCAAAAAGCGCTTGGAGGAAATGCGAGAGATGTGTGAATGAGCCAAGCAGAAAGCGCATGGAGGAAATGCAAGAAAAGGCTGAGCCAAGCAGAAAGCGCTTAGAGTAAATGTGAGAGAAGGTTGAGACAAGCATAAAGTGCTTGGAGGAAATGTGAGAGAAGGTTGAGACAAGCAGAAAGTCCTTGGAGGAAATGCGAGAGAACTTTGAATGACCCAAGGAGAAAGCACTTGGAGGAAATACGAGAGACAGGTGAATGAGCCAAGCAGAAAGCACTTGGAGGAAATGTGAGAGAAGGCTGAATGAGCCAATCAAAAAGCGCTTGGAGGAAATATGAGAGAAGTGTGAATGAGCCAAGCAGAAAGCACTTGGAGGAAATGCAAGAAAAAACTGAGCCAAGCAGAAAGAGCTTGGAGGAACTGTGAGAGAAGGTTGAGACAAGCAGAAAATCCTTGAAGGAAATGCGAGAGAACTTTGAATGACCCAAGGAGAAAGCACTTGGAGGAAATACGAGAGACAGGTGAATGAACCAAGCAGAACGCACTCGGAGTAAATGCGATAGAAGGCTGAATGAGCCGATAAAATAGTGCTTGGAGGAAATCCGAGAGAGAAGTGTGAATGACCGAAGCAGAAAGTGATTGGAGGAAATGCGAGAGAAATGTGTATGAGCCAAACAGAAAGATTTTGGAGGAAATGGGAGAGAAGGGTGAATGACCCAAGCAGAAAGCGCTTGGAAGAAATGCGAGAGAAGACTGAGCCATGCAGAAAGCGCTTGGAGGAAATGCGATAGAAGGCTGAAGGGCTAATCAAAAAGCGCTTGGAGGAAATGCGAGAGATGTGTGAATGAGCCAAGCAGAAAGTGCATGCAGGAAATTAAAGAAAAGGCTGAGCCAAGCAGAAAGCGCTTGGAGTAAATGTGAGAGAAGGTTGAGACAAGCATAAAGTGCTTGGAGGAAATGTGAGAGAAGGTTGAGACAAGCAGAAAGTCCTTGGAGAAAATGCGAGAGAACTTTGAATGACCCAAGGAGAAAGCACTTGGAGGAAATACGAGAGAAAGGTGAATGAGCCAATCAAAAACCGCTTGGAGGAAATACGAGAGAAGTGTGAATGAGCCAAGCAGAAAGCACTTGGAGGAAATGTGAGAGAAGGCTGAATGAGCCAATAAAAAAGCGCTTGGAGGAAATACGAGAGAAATGTGAATGACCCAAGCAGAAAGTGCTTGGAAGAAATGCGAGAGAAGGCTGAGCCAATCAGAAAGTGCTTGGAGGAAATGCGATAGAAGGCTGAATGAGCCAATCAAAAAGCGCTTGGAGGAAATGCGAGAGATGTGTGAATGAGCCAAGCAGAAAGCGCATGGAGGAAATGCAAGAAAAAACTGAGCCAAGCAGAAAGCGCTTGGAGGAACTGTGAGAGAAGGTTGAGACAAACAGAAAATCCTAGAAGGAAATGCGAGAGAACTTTGAATGAACCAAAGAGAAAGCACTTGGAGGAAATACGAGAGACAGGTGAATGAACCAAGCAGAACGCACTTGGAGGAAATGTGAGAGAAGGCTGAATGAGCCAATCAAAAAGTGCTTGGAGGAAATACGAGAGAAGTGTGAATGAGCCAAGCAGAAAGCGCTTGGAGGAACTGTGAGAGAAGGTTGAGACAAGCAGAAAGTCCTTGGAGGAAATGCGAGAGAACTTTGAATGACCCAAGGAGAAAGCACTTGGAGGAAATACGAGAGACAGGTGAATGAGCCAAGCAGAAAGCACTTGGAGGAAATGTGAGAGAACGCTGAATGAGCCAATAAAAAAGTGCTTGGAGGAAATACGAGAGAAGTGTGAATGACCGAAGCAGAAAGTGATTGGAGGAAATGCGAGAGAAATGTGAATGAGCCAAACAGAAAGCTTTTGGAGGAAATGTGAGAGAAGGGTGAATGACCCAAGCAGAAAGCGCTTGGAAGAAATGCGAGAGAAGGGTGAATGACCCAAGCAGAAAGCGCTTGGAGGAAATGCTTTAGAAGGCTGAATGAGCCGATAAAAAAGCGCTTGGAGGAAATCCGAGAGAAGTGTGAATGACTGAAGCAGAAAGTGATTGGAGGAAATGTGAGAGAAATGTGAATGAGCCAAACAGAAAGCTTTTGGAGGAAATGTGAGAGAAGGGTGAATGTCCCAAGCAGAAAGCGCTTGGAAGAAATGCGAGAGAAGACTGAGCCAAGCAGAAAGCACTTGGAGGAAATGCGATAGAAGGCTGAATGAGCTAATCAAAAAGCGCTTGGAGGAAATGCGAGAGATGTGTGAATGAGCCCAGCAGAAAGCCCTTGGAAGAAATGCGAGAGAAGGCTGAGCCAAGCAGAAAGTGCTTGGAAGAAATGCGACAGAAGGCTGAATGAGCCAATCAAAAAGCGCTTGGAGGAAATGCGAGAGATGTGTGCATGAGCCAACCAGAAAGCGCATGGAGGAAATGCAAGAAAAGGCTGAGCCAAGCAGAAAGCGCTTGGAGGAAATGTGAGAGAAGGTTGAGACAAGCAGAAAGCACTTGGAGAATATGCGAGAGAAGTGTGAAAGAGCGAAGCAGAAAGTGATTGTAGGAAATGCGATAGAAGGCTGAATGACCCAAGCAGAAAGCGCTTTGGAAGAAATGCGAGAGAAGGCTGAGCCAAGCAGAAAGTGCTTGGAGGAAATGCGACAGAAGGCTGAATGAGCCAATCAAAAAGCCCTTGGAGGAAATGCGAGAGATGTGTGAATGAGCCAAACAGAAAGCGCATGGAGGAAATGCAGGAAAAGGCTGAGCCAAGCAAATACGAGAGACAAGTGAATGAGCCAAGCAGAAAGCACTTGGAGGAAATGTGAGAGAAGGCTGAATGAGCCAATCAAAAAGCGCTTGGAGGAGGAAATAGGAGAGAAGTGTGAATGAGCCAATCAAAAAGCGCTTGGAGGAAATGCTAGAGATGTGTGAATGAGCCAAGCAGAAAGGGGATGGAGGAAATGCAAGAAAAGGCTGAGCCAAGGAGAAAGCGCTTGGAGGAAATGTGAGAGAAGGTTGAGACAAGCAGAAAGTCCTTGGAGGAAATGCGAGAGAACTTTGAATGACCCAAGGAGAAAGCACTCAGAGGAAATACGAGAGAGAAAGGTGAATGAGCCAATCAAAAAGCGCTTGGAGGAAATACGAGAGAAGTGCGAATGAGCCAAGCAGAAAGCACTTGGAGAAAATGCGAGAGAAGTGTGAAAGAGCGAAGCAGAAAGTGATTGGAGGAAATGCCAGAGAAGGGTGAATGACCCAAGCAGAAAGCGCTTGGAGGAAATGCTATAGAAGGCTGAATGAGCCAATCAAAAAGCGCTTGGAGGAAATGCGAGAGATGTGTGAATGAGCCAAACAGAATGCGCATGGAAGAAATGCAAGAAAAGGCTGAGCCAAGCAGAAAGCGCTTGGAGGAAATGTGAGAGAAGGTTGAGACAAGCAGAAAATCCTGGAAGGAAATGCGAGAGAACGTTGAATGACCCACGGAGAAAGCACTTGGAGGAAATACGAGAGACAAGTGAATGAGCCAAGCAGAAAGCACTTGGAGGAAATGTGAGAGAAGGCTGAATGAGCCAATCAAAAAGCCCTTGGAGGAGGAAATAGGAGAGAAGTGTGAATGAGCCAAGCAGAAAGCACTTGGAGAAAATGCGAGAGAAGTGTGAATGAGCCAAACAGAAAGCTTTTGGAGGAAATGTGAGAGAAGGGTGAATGACCCAAGCAGAAAGTGCTTGGAGGAAATGCTTTAGAAGGCTGAATGAGCCGATAAAAAAGCGCTTGGAGGAAATCCGAAAGAAGTGTGAATGACCGAAGCAGAAAGTGATTGGAGGAAATGCGAGAGAAATGTGAATGAGCCAAACAGAAAGCTTTTGGAGGAAATGCGAGAGATGTGTGAATGAGCCAAGCAGAAAGCAGCATGGAGGAAATGCAAGAAAAGGCTGAGCCAAGCAGAAAGCGCTTGGAGTAAATGTGAGAGAAGGTTGAGACAAGCATAAAGTGCTTGGAGGAAATGTGAGAGAAGGTTGAGACAAGCAGAAAGTCCTTGGAGGAAATGCGAGAGAACTTTGAATGACCCAAGGAGAAAGCACTCAGAGGAAATACGAGAGAAAGGTGAATGAGCCAATCAAAAAGCGCTTGGAGGAAGTGCGAGAGAAGTGGGAATGAGTCCAGGAGAAAGCGCTTGGAGGAAATGTGAGAGAACGGTGAATAACCCAAGCAAAAAGCGCATGGAGGAAATGCAAGAAAAGGCTGACCCAAGCAGAAAGTGCTTGGAGGAAATGCGAGAGAAGGCTGAATGAGCCAATCAAAAAGCGCTTGGAGGAAATGCCAGAGATGTGTGAATGAGCCAAACAGAAAGCGCATGGAGGAAATGCAGGAAAAGGCTGAGTCAAGCAGAAAGCGCTTGGAGGAAATGTGAGATAAGTGGGAATGAGTCCAGGAGAAAGCGCTTGGAGGAAATGTGAGAGAAGGGTGAATGAGCCAAGCAGAAAGCGCATGGAGGAAATGCGAGAGAAGGCTGAGCCAACCAGAAAGTGCTTGGAGGAAATGCGAGAGAGGGATGAATCAGCCAAGTAGAAAGTGCTTGGAGGAAATGGGAGAGAAGTCTGAGAGAAGCAGCAAGTGCTTGGAGGAAATACGAGAGAACTGTGAATGAGCAAGGGAGAAAGTGCTTGAAGGGAAGGTGAGAGAAGGCTGAATGAGCCAAGGAGAAACAGCTTGGAGGATATTTGAGAGAAGTGTGAATGAGCCAAGCAGAAAGAACTTGGAGGAAATGTGAGAGAAGTGTGAATGACCCAAGGAGAAAGAACTTGGAAGAAATGTGAGAGAAGACTGAATGAGCCAAGCAGAAAGCATTTGGAGGAAATGCGAGAGAAATGTGAATGAGCCAAACAGAAAGCGCTTGGAGGAAATGCGAGAGAAGGCTGAGACAAGCAGAAAGTCCTTGGAGGAAATGCGAGAGAAGTGGGAATGAGTCCAGGAGAAAGCGCTTGGAGGAAATGTGAGAGAACGGTGAATAACCCAAGCAAAAAGCGCATGGAGGAAATGCAAGAAAAGGTTGACCCAAGCAGAAAGTGCTTGGAGGTAATGCGATAGAAGGCTGAATGAGCCAAGCAGAAAGCGCTTGGAGGAAATGCGAGAGATGTGTGAATGAGCCAAACAGAAAGCGCTTGGAGGAAATGCGAGAGAAGGCTGAGACAAGCAGAAAGTCCTTGGAGGAAATGCGACAAAAGTGGGAATGAGTCCAGGAGAAAGCGCTTGGAGGAAATGTGAGAGAAGGCTGAATGAGCCAAGCAGAAAGCATTTGGAGGAAATGTGAGAGAAGTGGGAATGAGTCCAGGAGAAAGCGCTTGGAGGAAATGAGAGAGAAAGGTGAATGAGCCAAGCAGAAAGCGCATGGAGGAAATGCGAGAGAAGGCTGAGCCAACCAGAAAGTGCTTGGAGGAAATGCGAGAGACGGGTGAATGAGCCAAGCAGAAATCCCTTGGAGGAAATGCGAGAGACAGGTGAATTAGCCAAGCAGAAAGTCCTTGGAGGAAATGAGAGAGAAGGCTGAGCCAAGGAGAAAGCAATTGGAGGAAATGCGAGAGAAGGGTGATTGACCAAAGTAGAAAGCGCTTGGAAGAAGTGCGAGAGAAGGCTGAGCCAAGCAGAAAGTGCTTGGAGGAAATGCGAGAGAAGGCTGAATGAGCCAAGGAGAAAGTACTTGAAGGAAATGTGAGAGAAGGCTGAATGGGCCAATAAGAAAGCGCTTGGAGGAAATACGAGAGAAGTGTGAATGGGCCAAGTAGAAAGTTCTTGGAGGTAATGCGAGAGAAGTGTGAATGAGCGAAGAAAAAAGCGCTTTGAGCAAATGTGACAGAAGGGTGAATGAGCCAAGCAGAAAGTGCATGGAGGAAATGTGAGAGAAGGCTGAATGAGCCAAGCAGAAAGCGCTTGAAGGAAATGCCAGAGATGTGTGAATGAGCCAAACAGAAAGCGCTTGGAGGAAATGCGAGAGAAGGCTGAGACAAGCAGAAAGTCCTAGGAGGAAATGCGAGAGAAGTGGGAATGAGTCCAGGAGAAAGCGCTTGGAGGAAATGTGAGAGAAGGGTGAATGAGCCAAGCAGAAAGCGCATGGAGGAAATGCGAGAGAAGGCTGAGCCAACCAGAAAGTGCTTGGAGGAAATGCGAGAGAAGGTTGAATGACCCAAGGAGAAAGCGCTTGGAGGAAATGCGAGAGAAGGCTGAATGAGCCAAGCAGAAAGCGCTTGGAGGAAATGCTAGAGAAATGTGAATGAGCCTAACCGAAAGCGCTTGGAGGAAATGCGAGAGAGGGATGAATCAGCCAAGTAGAAAGTGCTTGGAGGAAATGGGAGAGAAGTCTGAGAGAAGCAGCAAGTGCTTGGAGGAAATACGAGAGAACTGTGAATGAGCAAGGGAGAAAGTGCTTGAAGGGAAGGTGAGAGAAGGCTGAATGAGCCAAGGAGAAACCGCTTGGAGGAAATTTGAGAGAAGTGTGAATGAGCCAAGCAGAAAGAACTTGGAGAAAATGCGAGAGAAGTGTGAAAGAGCGAAGCAGAAAGTGATTGGAGGAAATGCGAGAGATGTGTGAATGAGCCAAACAGAAAGCGCATGGAGGAAATGCAAGAAAAGGCTGAGCCAAGCAGAAAGCCCTTGGAGGAAATGCGAGAGACCTTTGAATGAGCCAAGGAGAAAGCACTTGGAAAAAATACGAGAGACAGGTGAATGAACTAAGCAGAACGCACTTGGAGGAAATGTGAGAGAAGGCTGAATGAGCCAATCAAAAAGTGCTTGGAGGAAATACGAGAGAAGTGTGAATGAGCCAAGCAGAAAGCTTTTGGAGGAAATGTGAGAGAAGGGTGAATGACCCAAGCAGAAAGCGCTTGGAGGAAATGCGATAGAAGGCTGAATGAGCCAATCAAAAAGCGCTTGGAGGAAATGCGAGAGATGTGTGAATGAGCCAAGCAGAAAGCGCATGGAGGAAATGCAAGAAAAGGCTGAGCCAAGCAGAAAGCCCTTGGAGGAAATGTGAGAGAAGGTTGAGACAAGCAGAAAATCCTTGAAGGAAATGCGAGAGAACTTTGAATGAGCCAAGGAGAAAGCACTTGGAAAAAATACGAGAGACAGGTGAATGAGCCAAGCAGAAGGCACTTGGAGGAAATGTGAGAGAAGGCTGAATGAGCCAATCAAAAAGTGCTTGGAGGAAATACCAGAGAAGTGTGAATGAGCCAAGCAGAAAGCTTTTGGAGGAAATGTGAGAGAAGGGTGAATGACCCAAGAAGAAAGCGCTTGGAGGAAATGCGTTAGAAGGCTGAATGAGCCAATAAAAAAGCGCTTGGAGGAAATACGAGAGAAGTGTGAATGACCGAAGCAGAAAGTGATTGGAGGAAATGCGAGAGAAATGTGAATGAGCCAAACAGAAAGCTTTTGGAGGAAATGTGAGAGAAGGGTGAATGACCCAAGTACAAAGCGCTTGGAAGAAATGCGAGAGAAGGCTGAGCCAAGCAGAAAGCGCATGGAGGAAATGCAAGAAAAGGCTGAGCCAAGCAGAAAGCGCTTGGAGGAAATGTGAGAGAAGGTTGAGACAAGCATAAAGTACTTGGAGGAAATGTGAGAGAAGGCTGAATGAGCCAATCAAAAAGTGCTTGGAGGAAATACCAGAGAAGTGTGAATGAGCCAAGCAGAAAGCTTTTGGAGGAAATGTGAGAGAAGGGTGAATGACCCAAGCAGAAAGCGCTTGGAGGAAATGCGATAGAAGGCTGAATGAGCCAAGCAGAAAGCGCTTGGAGGAAATGCTAGAGAAATGTGAATGAGCCTAACCGAAAGCGCTTGGAGGAAATGCGAGAGAGGGATGAATCAGCCAAGTAGAAAGTGCTTGGAGGAAATGGGAGAGAAGTCTGAGAGAAGCAGCAAGTGCTTGGAGGAAATACGAGAGAACTGTGAATGAGCAAGGGAGAAAGTGCTTGAAGGGAAGGTGAGAGAAGGGTGAATGAGCCAAGGAGAAACCTCTTGGAGGAAATTTGAGAGAAGTGTGAATGAGCCAAGCAGAAAGAACTTGGAGAAAATGCGAGAGAAGTGTGAATGAGCCAAACAGAAAGCGCTTGGAGTAAATGTGAGAGAAGGTTGAGACAAGCATAAAGTGCTTGGAGGAAATGTGAGAGAAGGTTGAGACAAGCAGAAAGTCCTTAGAGGAAATGCGAGAGAACTTTGAACGACCCAAGGAGAAAGCACTTGGAGGAAATACGAGAGACAGGTGAATGAGCCAAGCAGAAAGCACTTGGAGGAAATTTGATAGAAGGCTGAATGAGCCAATCAAAAAGCGCTTGGAGGAAATACGAGAGAAGTGTGAATGAGCCAAGCAGAAAGCGCTTGGAGAAAATGCGAGAGAAGGGTGAATGACCCAAGCAGAAAGTGCTTGGAAGAAATGCGAGAGAAGGCTGAGCCAAGCAGAAAGTACTTGGAGGAAATGCGACAGAAGGCTGAGCCAAGCAGAAAGCGCTTGGAGGAAATGCGATAGAAGGCTGAATGAGCCAATCAAAAAGCGCTTGGAGGAAATGTGAAAGATGTGTGAATGAGCCAAGCAGAAAGCGCATGGAGGAAATGCAAGAAAAGGCTGAGCCAAGCAGAAAGCGCTTGGAGGAAATGTGAGAGAAGGTTGAGACAAGCAGAAAATCCTGGAAGGAATTGCGAGAGAACGTTGAATGACCCACGGAGAAAGCACTTGGAGGAAATACGAGAGACAAGTGAATGAGCCAAGCAGAAAGCACTTGGAGGAAATGTGAGAGAAGGCTGAATGAGCCAATCAAAAAGCGCTTGGAGGAGGAAATAGGATAGAAGTGTGAATAAGCCAAGCAGAAAGCACTTGGAGAAAATGCGAGAGAAGTGTGAATGAGCCAAACAGAAAGCTTTTGGAGGAAATGTGAGAGAAGGGTGAATGACCCAAGCAGAAAGTGCTTGGAGGAAATGCTTTAGAAGGCTGAATGAGCCGATAAAAAAGCGCTTGGAGGAAATCCGACAGAAGTGTGAATGACCGAAGCAGAAAGTGATTGGAGGAAATGCGAGAGAAATGTGAATGAGCCAAACAGAAAGCTTTTTGAGGAAATGCGAGAGATGTGTGAATGAGCCAAGCAGAAAGCGCATGGAGGAAATGCAAGAAAAGGCTGAGCCAAGCAGAAAGCGCTTGGAGTAAATGTGAGAGAAGGTTGAGACAAGCATAAAGTGCTTGGAGGAAATGTGAGAGAAGGTTGAGACAAGCAGAAAGTCCTTGGAGGAAATGCGAGAGAAATGTGAATGAGCCAAACAGAAAGCGCTTGGAGGAAATGCGAGAGAAAGGTGAATGAGCCAATCAAAAAGCGCTTGGAGGAAGTGCGAGAGAAGTGGGAATGAGTCCAGGAGAAAGAGCTTGGAGGAAATGTGAGAGAACGGTGAATAACCCAAGCAAAAAGCGCATGGAGGAAATGCAAGAAAAGGCTGACCCAAGCAGAAAGTGCTTGGAGGAAATGCGAGAGAAGGCTGAATGAGCCAATCAAAAAGCGCTTGAAGGAAATGCCAGAGATGTGTGAATGAGCCAAACAGAAAGCGCATGGAGGAAATGCAGGAAAAGGCTGAGTCAAGCAGAAAGCGCTTGGAGGAAATGTGAGAGAAGTGGGAATGAGTCCAGGAGAAAGCGCTTGGAGGAAATGTGAGAGAAGGGTGAATGAGCCAAGCAGAAAGCGCATGGAGGAAATGCGAGAGAAGGGTGAATGACCCAAGCAGAAAGCGCTTGGAGGAAATGCTTTAGAAGGCTGAATGAGCCGATAAAAAAGCGCTTGGAGGAAATCCGAGAGAAGTGTGAATGACCGAAGCAGAAAGTGATTGGAGGAAATGCGAGAGAAATGTGAATGAGCCAAACAGAAAGCTTTTGGAGGAAATGTGAGAGAAGGGTGAATGTCCCAAGCAGAAAGCGCTTGGAAGAAATGCGAGAGAAGGCTGAGCCAAGAAGAAAGCACTTGGAGGAAATGCGATAGAAGGCTGAATGAGCTAATCAAAAAGCGCTTGGAGGAAATGCGAGAGATGTGTGAATGAGCCCAGCAGAAAGCCCTTGGAAGAAATGCGAGAGAAGGCTGAGCCAAGCAGAAAGTGCTTGGAGGAAATGCGACAGAAGGCTGAATGAGCCAATCAAAAAGCGCTTGGAGGAAATGCGAGAGATGTGTGCATGAGCCAAGCAGAAAGCGCATGGAGGAAATGCAAGAAAAGGCTGAGCCAAGCAGAAAGCGCTTGGAGGAAATGTGAGAGAAGGTTGAGACAAGCAGAAAGCACTTGGAGAAAATGCGAGAGAAGTGTGAAAGAGCGAAGCAGAAAGTGATTGGAGGAAATGCGAGAGAAGGGTGAAAGACCCAAGCAGAAAGCGCTTGTAGGAAATGCGATAGAAGGCTGAATGACCCAAGCAGAAAGCGCTTTGGAAGAAATGCGAGAGAAGGCTGAGCCAAGCAGAAAGTGCTTGGAGGAAATGCGACAAAAGGCTGAATGAGCCAATCAAAAAGCCCTTGGAGGAAATGCGAGAGATGTGTGAATGAGCCAAACAGAAAGCGCATGGAGGAAATGCAGGAAAAGGCTGAGCCAAGCAAATACGAGAGACAAGTGAATGAGCCAAGCAGAAAGCACTTGGAGGAAATGTGAGAGAAGGCTGAATGAGCCAATCAAAAAGCGCTTGGAGGAGGAAATAGGAGAGAAGTGTGAATGAGCCAATCAAAAAGCGCTTGGAGGAAATGCTAGAGATGTGTGAATGAGCCAAGCAGAAAGGGGATGGAGGAAATGCAAGAAAAGGCTGAGCCAAGGAGAAAGCGCTTGGAGGAAATGTGAGAGAAGGTTGAGACAAGCAGAAAGTCCTTGGAGGAAATGCGAGAGAACTTTGAATGACCCAAGGAGAAAGCACTCAGAGGAAATACGAGAGAGAAAGGTGAATGAGCCAATCAAAAATGGCGTTCAGCTAAGGATCGAGGGGAGGAGGGATGAAGGGTTAACAAATCAAAGGTTTACAAAAACTAACACCCAATGTTGAATGTATATGTTCTATAACTAATGCCTCTCAACATAACCTTATGACTAACGTTGTTTGCTTTAATATTGTTAAAGTAGACTGAATCTCTACCTCAGGATATGAAACTTTTACCTCAGGATCTCGGGTTGGGGACCATAAAAGATTGCACTAGTAATGGGATGAAGTCAACTCAGAAGCGCAAACGCACAATATGCGATAGACTAGATACAGTAGATAGACCATACATAGGAGAAACACCAATCAAACAAAATGTATTCGGAGTATACTTGAAGATGTAAGGGAGGAGGGAAGAACGTTTACTAAAACAGATGGTTACAAAGATTAATACCTAATGTTGTATGCTATGTTCTAGGATGATTGCTTAGCAATAGGATCTTATGTTTAATGTTGATCACATCAATATTGAACCGGATAAGGGAAACACCAATCAAAATAAAATGTAACAGGAGTATAGTTGAGGCTAGACACGAGGAGTGGGGAAAAAGGCTTACTAACTCAGACGTTTTCAAAGACTAATACTTAGTATTGTATACCAGGGATCATAATGATTGCTGCATAACATGTTTTTATGTTCAATGCTAATTGTTTCAATAAAAGAATTTTTATAAAAAAAAAAGCGCTTGGAGGAAATACGAGAGAAGTGCGAATGAGCCAAGCAGAAAGCACTTGGAGAAAATGCGAGAGAAGTGTGAAAGAGCGAAGCAGAAAGTGATTGGAGGAAACGCCAGAGAAGGGTGAATGACCCAAGCAGAAAGCGCTTGGAGGAAATGCTATAGAAGGCTGAATGAGCCAATCAAAAAGCGCTTGGAGGAAATGTTAGAGATGTGTGAATGAGCCAAACAGAATGCGCATGGAAGAAATGCAAGAAAAGGCTGAGCCAAGCAGAAAGCGCTTGGAGGAAATGTGAGAGAAGGTAGAGACAAGCAGAAAATCCTGGAAGGAAATGCGAGAGAACGTTGAATGACCCATGGAGAAAGCACTTGGAGGAAATACGAGAGACAAGTGAATGAGCCAAGCAGAAAGCACTTGGAGGAAATGTGAGAGAAGGCTGAATGAGCCAATCAAAAAGCGCTTGGAGGAGGAAATAGGAGAGAAGTGTGAATGAGCCAAGCAGAAAGCACTTGGAGAAAATGCGAGAGAAGTGTGAATGAGCCAAACAGAAAGCTTTTGGAGGAAATGTGAGAGAAGGGTGAATGACCCAAGCAGAAAGTGCTTGGAGGAAATGCTTTAGAAGACTGAATGAGCTGATAAAAAAGCGCTTGGAGGAAATCCGAAAGAAGTGTGAATGACCGAAGCAGAAAGTGATTGGAGGAAATGCGAGAGAAATGTGAATGAGCCAAACAGAAAGCTTTTGGAGGAAATGCGAGAGATGTGTGAATGAGCCAAGCAGAAAGCGCATGGAGGAAATGCAAGAAAAGGCTGAGCCAAGCAGAAAGCGCTTGGAGTAAATGTGAGAGAAGGTTGAGACAAGCATAAAGTGCTTGGAGGAAATGTGAGAGAAGGTTGAGACAAGCAGAAAGTCCTTGGAGGAAATGCGAGAGAACTTTGAATGACCCAAGGAGAAAGCACTCAGAGGAAATACGAGAGAAAGGTGAATGAGCCAATCAAAAAGCGCTTGGAGGAAGTGCGAGAGAAGTGGGAATGAGTCCAGGAGAAAGCGCTTGGAGGAAATGTGAGAGAACGGTGAATAACCCAAGCAAAAAGCGCATGGAGGAAATGCAAGAAAAGGCTGACCCAAGCAGAAAGTGCTTGGAGGAAATGCGAGAGAAGGCTGAATGAGCCAATCAAAAAGCGCTTGGAGGAAATGCCAGAGATGTGTGAATGAGCCAAACAGAAAGCGCAGGGAGGAAATGCAGGAAAAGGCTGAGTCAAGCAGAAAGCGCTTGGAGGAAATGTGAGAGAAGTGGGAATGAGTCCAGGAGAAAGCGCTTGGAGGAAATGTGAGAGAAGGGTGAATGAGCCAAGCAGAAAGCGCATGGAGGAAATGCGAGAGAAGGCTGAGCCAACCAGAAAGTGCTTGGAGGAAATGCGAGAGAGGGATGAATCAGCCAAGTAGAAAGTGCTTGGAGGAAATGGGAGAGAAGTCTGAGAGAAGCAGCAAGTGCTTGGAGGAAATACGAGAGAACTGTGAATGAGCAAGGGAGAAAGTGCTTGAAGGGAAGGTGAGAGAAGGCTGAATGAGCCAAGGAGAAACAGCTTGGAGGATATTTGAGAGAAGTGTGAATGAGCCAAGCAGAAAGAACTTGGAGGAAATGTGAGAGAAGTGTGAATGACCCAAGGAGAAAGAACTTGGAAGAAATGTGAGAGAAGGCTGAATGAGCCAAGCAGAAAGCATTTGGAGGAAATGCGAGAGAAATGTGAATGAGCCAAACAGAAAGCGCTTGGAGGAAATGCGAGAGAAGGCTGAGACAAGCAGAAAGTCCTTGGAGGAAATGCGAGAGAAGTGGGAATGAGTCCAGGAGAAAGCGCTTGGAGGAAATGTGAGAGAACGGTGAATAACCCAAGCAAAAAGCGCATGGAGGAAATGCAAGAAAAGGTTGACCCAAGCAGAAAGTGCTTGGAGGTAATGCGATAGAAGGCTGAATGAGCCAAGCAGAAAGCGCATGGAGGAAATGCGAGAGAAGGCTGAGCCAACCAGAAAGTGCTTGGAGGAAATGCGAGAGAAGGTTGAATGACCTAAGGAGAAAGCGCTTGGAGGAAATGCGAGAGAAGGCTGAATGAGCCAAGCAGAAAGCGCTTGGAGGAAATGCTAGAGAAATGTGAATGAGCCTAACCGAAAGCGCTTGGAGGAAATGCGAGAGAGGGATGAATCAGCCAAGTAGAAAGTGCTTGGAGGAAATGGGAGAGAAGTCTGAGAGAAGCAGCAAGTGCTTGGAGGAAATACGAGAGAACTGTGAATGAGCAAGGGAGAAAGTGCTTGAAGGGAAGGTGAGAGAAGGCTGAATGAGCCAAGGAGAAACCGCTTGGAGGAAATTTGAGAGAAGTGTGAATGAGCCAAACAGAAAGCGCATGGAGGAAATGCAAGAAAAGGCTGAGCCAAGCAGAAAGCCCTTGGAGGAAATGCGAGAGACCTTTGAATGAGCCAAGGAGAAAGCACTTGGAAAAAATACGAGAGACAGGTGAATGAACTAAGCAGAACGCACTTGGAGGAAATGTGAGAGAAGGCTGAATGAGCCAATCAAAAAGTGCTTGGAGGAAATACGAGAGAAGTGTGAATGAGCCAAGCAGAAAGCTTTTGGAGGAAATGTGAGAGAAGGGTGAATGACCCAAGCAGAAAGCGCTTGGAGGAAATGCGATAGAAGGCTGAATGAGCCAATCAAAAAGCGCTTGGAGGAAATGCGAGAGATGTGTGAATGAGCCAAGCAGAAAGCGCATGGAGGAAATGCAAGAAAAGGCTGAGCCAAGCAGAAAGCCCTTGGAGGAAATGTGAGAGAAGGTTGAGACAAGCAGAAAATCCTTGAAGGAAATGCGAGAGAACTTTGAATGAGCCAAGGAGAAAGCACTTGGAAAAAATACGAGAGACAGGTGAATGAGCCAAGCAGAAGGCACTTGGAGGAAATACAAGAGACAGGTGAATGAACTAAGCAGAACGCACTTGGAGGAAATGTGAGAGAAGGCTGAATGAGCCAATCAAGAAGTGCTTGGAGGAAATACCAGAGAAGTGTGAATGAGCCAAGCAGAAATCTTTTGGAGGAAATGTGAGAGAAGGGTGAATGACCCAAGCAGAAAGCGCTTGGAGGAAATGCGATAGAAGGCTGAATGAGCCAAGCAGAAAGCGCTTGGAGGAAATGCGAGAGATGTGTGAATGAGCCAAACAGAAAGCGCTTGGAGGAAATGCGAGAGAAGGCTGAGACAAGCAGAAAGTCCTTGGAGGAAATGCGACAAAAGTGGGAATGAGTCCAGGAGAAAGCGCTTGGAGGAAATGTGAGAGAAGGCTGAATGAGCCAAGCAGAAAGCATTTGGAGGAAATGCGAGAGAAGTGGGAATGAGTCCAGGAGAAAGCGCTTGGAGGAAATGAGAGAGAAAGGTGAATGAGCCAAGCAGAAAGCGCATGGAGGAAATGCGAGAGAAGGCTGAGCCAACCAGAAAGTGCTTGGAGGAAATGCGAGAGACGGGTGAATGAGCCAAGAAGAAATCCCTTGGAGGAAATGCGAGAGACAGGTGAATTAGCCAAGCAGAAAGTCCTTGGAGGAAATGAGAGAGAAGGCTGAGCCAAGGAGAAAGCAATTGGAGGAAATGCGAGAGAAGGGTGATTGACCAAAGTAGAAAGCGCTTGGAAGAAGTGCGAGAGAAGGCTGAGCCAAGCAGAAAGTGCTTGGAGGAAATGCGAGAGAAGGCTGAATGAGCCAAGGAGAAAGTACTTGAAGGAAATGTGAGAGAAGGCTGAATGGGCCAATAAGAAAGCGCTTGGAGGAAATACGAGAGAAGTGTGAATGGGCCAAGGAGAAAGAACTTGGAAGAAATGTGAGAGAAGGCTGAATGAGCCAAGCAGAAAGCATTTGGAGGAAATGCGAGAGAAATGTGAATGAGCCAAACAGAAAGCGCTTGGAGGAAATGCGAGAGAAGGCTGAGACAAGCAGAAAGTCCTTGGAGGAAATGCAAGAGAAGTGGGAATGAGTCCAGGAGAAAGCGCTTGGAGGAAATGTGAGAGAACGGTGAATAACCCAAGCAAAAAGCGCATGGAGGAAATGCAAGAAAAGGCTGACCCAAGCAGAAAGCGCTTGGAGGAAATGCGAGAGATGTGTGAATGAGCCAAACAGAAAGCGCTTGGCGGAAATGCGAGAGAAGGCTGAGACAAGCAGAAAGTCCTTGGAGGAAATGCGACAGAAGGGTGATTGACCAAAGTAGAAAGCGCTTGGAAGAAGTGCGAGAGAAGGCTGAGCCAAGCAGAAAGTGCTTGGAGGAAATGCGAGAGAAGGCTGAATGAGCCAAGGAGAAAGTACTTGAAGGAAATGTGAGAGAAGGCTGAATGAGCCAAGCAGAAAGCGCTTGAAGGAAATGCCAGAGATGTGTGAATGAGCCAAACAGAAAGCGCTTGGAGGAAATGCGAGAGAAGGCTGAGACAAGCAGAAAGTCCTCGGAGGAAATGCGAGAGAAGTGGGAATGAGTCCAGGAGAAAGCGCTTGGAGGAAATGTGAGAGAAGGGTGAATGAGCCAAGCAGAAAGCGCATGGAGGAAATGCGAGAGAAGGCTGAGCCAACCAGAAAGTGCTTGGAGGAAATGCGAGAGAAGGTTGAATGACCTAAGGAGAAAGCGCTTGGAGGAAATGCGAGAGAAGGCTGAATGAGCCAAGCAGAAAGCGCTTGGAGGAAATGCTAGAGAAATGTGAATGAGCCTAACCGAAAGCGCTTGGAGGAAATGCGAGAGAGGGATGAATCAGCCAAGTAGAAAGTGCTTGGAGGAAATGGGAGAGAAGTCTGAGAGAAGCAGCAAGTGCTTGGAGGAAATACGAGAGAACTGTGAATGAGCAAGGGAGAAAGTGCTTGAAGGGAAGGTGAGAGAAGGCTGAATGAGCCAAGGAGAAACCGCTTGGAGGAAATTTGAGAGAAGTGTGAATGAGCCAAACAGAAAGCGCATGGAGGAAATGCAAGAAAAGGCTGAGCCAAGCAGAAAGCCCTTGGAGGAAATGCGAGAGACCTTTGAATGAGCCAAGGAGAAAGCACTTGGAAAAAATACGAGAGACAGGTGAATGAACTAAGCAGAACGCACTTGGAGGAAATGTGAGAGAAGGCTGAATGAGCCAATCAAAAAGTGCTTGGAGGAAATACGAGAGAAGTGTGAATGAGCCAAGCAGAAAGCTTTTGGAGGAAATGTGAGAGAAGGGTGAATGACCCAAGCAGAAAGCGCTTGGAGGAAATGCGATAGAAGGCTGAATGAGCCAATCAAAAAGCGCTTGGAGGAAATGCGAGAGATGTGTGAATGAGCCAAGCAGAAAGCGCATGGAGGAAATGCAAGAAAAGGCTGAGCCAAGCAGAAAGCCCTTGGAGGAAATGTGAGAGAAGGTTGAGACAAGCAGAAAATCCTTGAAGGAAATGCGAGAGAACTTTGAATGAGCCAAGGAGAAAGCACTTGGAAAAAATACGAGAGACAGGTGAATGAGCCAAGCAGAAGGCACTTGGAGGAAATACAAGAGACAGGTGAATGAACTAAGCAGAACGCACTTGGAGGAAATGTGAGAGAAGGCTGAATGAGCCAATCAAGAAGTGCTTGGAGGAAATACCAGAGAAGTGTGAATGAGCCAAGCAGAAATCTTTTGGAGGAAATGTGAGAGAAGGGTGAATGACCCAAGCAGAAAGCGCTTGGAGGAAATGCGATAGAAGGCTGAATGAGCCAAGCAGAAAGCGCTTGGAGGAAATGCTAGAGAAATGTGAATGAGCCTAACCGAAAGCGCTTGGAGGAAATGCGAGAGAGGGATGAATCAGCCAAGTAGAAAGTGCTTGGAGGAAATGGGAGAGAAGTCTGAGAGAAGCAGCAAGTGCTTGGAGGAAATACGAGAGAACTGTGAATGAGCAAGGGAGAAAGTGCTTGAAGGGAAGGTGAGAGAAGGCTGAATGAGCCAAGGAGAAACCTCTTGGAGGAAATTTGAGAGAAGTGTGAATGAGCCAAGCAGAAAGAACTTGGAGAAAATGCGAGAGAAGTGTGAATGAGCCAAACAGAAAGCGCTTGGAGTAAATGTGAGAGAAGGTTGAGACAAGCATAAAGTGCTTGGAGGAAATGTGAGAGAAGGTTGAGACAAGCAGAAAGTCCTTAGAGGAAATGCGAGAGAACTTTGAACGACCCAAGGAGAAAGCACTTGGAGGAAATACGAGAGACAGGTGAATGAGCCAAGCAGAAAGCACTTGGAGGAAATTTGATAGAAGGCTGAATGAGCCAATCAAAAAGCGCTTGGAGGAAATACGAGAGAAGTGTGAATGAGCCAAGCAGAAAGCGCTTGGAGAAAATGCGAGAGAAGGGTGAATGACCCAAGCAGAAAGTGCTTGGAAGAAATGCGAGAGAAGGCTGAGCCAAGCAGAAAGTACTTGGAGGAAATGCGACAGAAGGCTGAGCCAAGCAGAAAGCGCTTGGAGGAAATGCGATAGAAGGCTGAATGAGCCAATCAAAAAGCGCTTGGAGGAAATGTGAAAGATGTGTGAATGAGCCAAGCAGAAAGCGCATGGAGGAAATGCAAGAAAAGGCTGAGCCAAGCAGAAAGCACTTGGAGAAAATGCGAGAGAAGGGTGAATGACCCAAGGAGAAAGTACTTGAAGGAAATGTGAGAGAAGGCTGAATGGGCCAATAAGAAAGCGCTTGGAGGAAATACGAGAGAAGTGTGAATGGGCCAAGGAGAAAGAACTTGGAAGAAATGTGAGAGAAGGCTGAATGAGCCAAGCAGAAAGCATTTGGAGGAAATGCGAGAGAAATGTGAATGAGCCAAACAGAAAGCGCTTGGAGGAAATGCGAGAGAAGGCTGAGACAAGCAGAAAGTCCTTGGAGGAAATGCAAGAGAAGTGGGAATGAGTCCAGGAGAAAGCGCTTGGAGGAAATGTGAGAGAACGGTGAATAACCCAAGCAAAAAGCGCATGGAGGAAATGCAAGAAAAGGCTGACCCAAGCAGAAAGCGCTTGGAGGAAATGCGAGAGATGTGTGAATGAGCCAAACAGAAAGCGCTTGGAGGAAATGCGAGAGAAGGCTGAGACAAGCAAAAAGTCCTTGGAGGAAATGCGACAGAAGGGTGATTGACCAAAGTAGAAAGCGCTTGGAAGAAGTGCGAGAGAAGGCTGAGCCAAGCAGAAAGTGCTTGGAGGAAATGCGAGAGAAGGCTGAATGAGCCAAGGAGAAAGTACTTGAAGGAAATGTGAGAGAAGGCTGAATGAGCCAAGCAGAAAGCGCTTGAAGGAAATGCCAGAGATGTGTGAATGAGCCAAACAGAAAGCGCTTGGAGGAAATGCGAGAGAAGGCTGAGACAAGCAGAAAGTCCTCGGAGGAAATGCGAGAGAAGTGGGAATGAGTCCAGGAGAAAGCGCTTGGAGGAAATGTGAGAGAAGGGTGAATGAGCCAAGCAGAAAGCGCATGGAGGAAATGCGAGAGAAGGCTGAGCCAACCAGAAAGTGCTTGGAGGAAATGCGAGAGAAGGTTGAATGACCTAAGGAGAAAGCGCTTGGAGGAAATGCGAGAGAAGGCTGAATGAGCCAAGCAGAAAGCGCTTGGAGGAAATGCTAGAGAAATGTGAATGAGCCTAACCGAAAGCGCTTGGAGGAAATGCGAGAGAGGGATGAATCAGCCAAGTAGAAAGTGCTTGGAGGAAATGGGAGAGAAGTCTGAGAGAAGCAGCAAGTGCTTGGAGGAAATACGAGAGAACTGTGAATGAGCAAGGGAGAAAGTGCTTGAAGGGAAGGTGAGAGAAGGCTGAATGAGCCAAGGAGAAACCGCTTGGAGGAAATTTGAGAGAAGTGTGAATGAGCCAAACAGAAAGCGCATGGAGGAAATGCAAGAAAAGGCTGAGCCAAGCAGAAAGCCCTTGGAGGAAATGCGAGAGACCTTTGAATGAGCCAAGGAGAAAGCACTTGGAAAAAATACGAGAGACAGGTGAATGAACTAAGCAGAACGCACTTGGAGGAAATGTGAGAGAAGGCTGAATGAGCCAATCAAAAAGTGCTTGGAGGAAATACGAGAGAAGTGTGAATGAGCCAAGCAGAAAGCTTTTGGAGGAAATGTGAGAGAAGGGTGAATGACCCAAGCAGAAAGCGCTTGGAGGAAATGCGATAGAAGGCTGAATGAGCCAATCAAAAAGCGCTTGGAGGAAATGCGAGAGATGTGTGAATGAGCCAAGCAGAAAGCGCATGGAGGAAATGCAAGAAAAGGCTGAGCCAAGCAGAAAGCCCTTGGAGGAAATGTGAGAGAAGGTTGAGACAAGCAGAAAATCCTTGAAGGAAATGCGAGAGAACTTTGAATGAGCCAAGGAGAAAGCACTTGGAAAAAATACGAGAGACAGGTGAATGAGCCAAGCAGAAGGCACTTGGAGGAAATACAAGAGACAGGTGAATGAACTAAGCAGAACGCACTTGGAGGAAATGTGAGAGAAGGCTGAATGAGCCAATCAAGAAGTGCTTGGAGGAAATACCAGAGAAGTGTGAATGAGCCAAGCAGAAATCTTTTGGAGGAAATGTGAGAGAAGGGTGAATGACCCAAGCAGAAAGCGCTTGGAGGAAATGCGATAGAAGGCTGAATGAGCCAAGCAGAAAGCGCTTGGAGGAAATGCTAGAGAAATGTGAATGAGCCTAACCGAAAGCGCTTGGAGGAAATGCGAGAGAGGGATGAATCAGCCAAGTAGAAAGTGCTTGGAGGAAATGGGAGAGAAGTCTGAGAGAAGCAGCAAGTGCTTGGAGGAAATACGAGAGAACTGTGAATGAGCAAGGGAGAAAGTGCTTGAAGGGAAGGTGAGAGAAGGCTGAATGAGCCAAGGAGAAACCTCTTGGAGGAAATTTGAGAGAAGTGTGAATGAGCCAAGCAGAAAGAACTTGGAGAAAATGCGAGAGAAGTGTGAATGAGCCAAACAGAAAGCGCTTGGAGTAAATGTGAGAGAAGGTTGAGACAAGCATAAAGTGCTTGGAGGAAATGTGAGAGAAGGTTAAGACAAGCAGAAAGTCCTTAGAGGAAATGCGAGAGAACTTTGAACGACCCAAGGAGAAAGCACTTGGAGGAAATACGAGAGACAGGTGAATGAGCCAAGCAGAAAGCACTTGGAGGAAATTTGATAGAAGGCTGAATGAGCCAATCAAAAAGCGCTTGGAGGAAATACGAGAGAAGTGTGAATGAGCCAAGCAGAAAGCGCTTGGAGAAAATGCGAGAGAAGGGTGAATGACCCAAGCAGAAAGTGCTTGGAAGAAATGCGACAGAAGGCTGAGCCAAGCAGAAAGCGCTTGGAGGAAATTTGATAGAAGGCTGAATGAGCCAATCAAAAAGCGCTTGGAGGAAATACGAGAGAAGTGTGAATGAGCCAAGCAGAAAGCGCTTGGAGAAAATGCGAGAGAAGGGTGAATGACCCAAGCAGAAAGTGCTTGGAAGAAATGCGACAGAAGGCTGAGCCAAGCAGAAAGCGCTTGGAGGAAATGCGATAGAAGGCTGAATGAGCCAATCAAAAAGCGCTTGGAGGAAATGCGAGAGATGTGTGAATGAGCCAAGCAGAAAGCGCATGGAGGAAATGCAAGAAAAGGCTGAGCCAAGCAGAAAGCCCTTGGAGGAAATGTGAGAGAATGTTGAGACAAGCAGAAAATCCTTGAAGGAAATGCGAGAGAACTTTGAATGAGCCAAGGAGAAAGCACTAGGAAAAAATACGAGAGACAGGTGAATGAGCCAAGCAGAAGGCACTTGGAGGAAATGTGAGAGAAGGCTGAATGAGCCAATCAAAAAGTGCTTGGAGGAAATACCAGAGAAGTGTGAATGAGCCAAGCAGAAAGCTTTTGGAGGAAATGTGAGAGAAGGGTGAATGACCCAAGAAGAAAGCGCTTGGAGGAAATGCGTTAGAAGGCTGAATGAGCCAATAAAAAAGCGCTTGGAGGAAATACGAGAGAAGTGTGAATGACCGAAGCAGAAAGTGATTGGAGGAAATGCGAGAGAAATGTGAATGAGCCAAACAGAAAGCTTTTGGAGGAAATGTGAGAGAAGGGTGAATGACCCAAGTAGAAAGCGCTTGGAAGAAATGCGAGAGAAGGCTGAGCCAAGCAGAAAGCGCATGGAGGAAATGCAAGAAAAGGCTGAGCCAAGCAGAAAGCGCTTGGAGGAAATGTGAGAGAAGGTTGAGACAAGCATAAAGTGCTTGGAGGAAATGTGAGAGAAGGTTGAGATAAGCAGAAAGTCCTTGGAGGAAATGCGAGAGAAGTGTGAATGAGCCAAGCAGAAAGCACTTGGAGAAAATGCGAGAGAAGGGTGAATGACCCAAGGAGAAAGTACTTGAAGGAAATGTGAGAGAAGGCTGAATGGGCCAATAAGAAAGCGCTTGGAGGAAATACGAGAGAAGTGTGAATGGGCCAAGGAGAAAGAACTTGGAAGAAATGTGAGAGAAGGCTGAATGAGCCAAGCAGAAAGCATTTGGAGGAAATGCGAGAGAAATGTGAATGAGCCAAACAGAAAGCGCTTGGAGGAAATGCGAGAGAAGGCTGAGACAAGCAGAAAGTCCTTGGAGGAAATGCAAGAGAAGTGGGAATGAGTCCAGGAGAAAGCGCTTGGAGGAAATGTGAGAGAACGGTGAATAACCCAAGCAAAAAGCGCATGGAGGAAATGCAAGAAAAGGCTGACCCAAGCAGAAAGCGCTTGGAGGAAATGCGAGAGATGTGTGAATGAGCCAAACAGAAAGCGCTTGGAGGAAATGCGAGAGAAGGCTGAGACAAGCAGAAAGTCCTTGGAGGAAATGCGACAGAAGGGTGATTGACCAAAGTAGAAAGCGCTTGGAAGAAGTGCGAGAGAAGGCTGAGCCAAGCAGAAAGTGCTTGGAGGAAATGCGAGAGAAGGCTGAATGAGCCAAGGAGAAAGTACTTGAAGGAAATGTGAGAGAAGGCTGAATGAGCCAAGCAGAAAGCGCTTGAAGGAAATGCCAGAGATGTGTGAATGAGCCAAACAGAAAGCGCTTGGAGGAAATGCGAGAGAAGGCTGAGACAAGCAGAAAGTCCTCGGAGGAAATGCGAGAGAAGTGGGAATGAGTCCAGGAGAAAGCGCTTGGAGGAAATGTGAGAGAAGGGTGAATGAGCCAAGCAGAAAGCGCATGGAGGAAATGCGAGAGAAGGCTGAGCCAACCAGAAAGTGCTTGGAGGAAATGCGAGAGAAGGTTGAATGACCTAAGGAGAAAGCGCTTGGAGGAAATGCGAGAGAAGGCTGAATGAGCCAAGCAGAAAGCGCTTGGAGGAAATGCTAGAGAAATGTGAATGAGCCTAACCGAAAGCGCTTGGAGGAAATGCGAGAGAGGGATGAATCAGCCAAGTAGAAAGTGCTTGGAGGAAATGGGAGAGAAGTCTGAGAGAAGCAGCAAGTGCTTGGAGGAAATACGAGAGAACTGTGAATGAGCAAGGGAGAAAGTGCTTGAAGGGAAGGTGAGAGAAGGCTGAATGAGCCAAGGAGAAACCGCTTGGAGGAAATTTGAGAGAAGTGTGAATGAGCCAAACAGAAAGCGCATGGAGGAAATGCAAGAAAAGGCTGAGCCAAGCAGAAAGCCCTTGGAGGAAATGCGAGAGACCTTTGAATGAGCCAAGGAGAAAGCACTTGGAAAAAATACGAGAGACAGGTGAATGAACTAAGCAGAACGCACTTGGAGGAAATGTGAGAGAAGGCTGAATGAGCCAATCAAAAAGTGCTTGGAGGAAATACGAGAGAAGTGTGAATGAGCCAAGCAGAAAGCTATTGGAGGAAATGTGAGAGAAGGGTGAATGACCCAAGCAGAAAGCGCTTGGAGGAAATGCGATAGAAGGCTGAATGAGCCAATCAAAAAGCGCTTGGAGGAAATGCGAGAGATGTGTGAATGAGCCAAGCAGAAAGCGCATGGAGGAAATGCAAGAAAAGGCTGAGCCAAGCAGAAAGCCCTTGGAAGAAATGTGAGAGAAGGTTGAGACAAGCAGAAAATCCTTGAAGGAAATGCGAGAGAACTTTGAATGAGCCAAGGAGAAAGCACTTGGAAAAAATACGAGAGACAGGTGAATGAGCCAAGCAGAAGGCACTTGGAGGAAATACAAGAGACAGGTGAATGAACTAAGCAGAACGCACTTGGAGGAAATGTGAGAGAAGGCTGAATGAGCCAATCAAGAAGTGCTTGGAGGAAATACCAGAGAAGTGTGAATGAGCCAAGCAGAAATCTTTTGGAGGAAATGTGAGAGAAGGGTGAATGACCCAAGCAGAAAGCGCTTGGAGGAAATGCGATAGAAGGCTGAATGAGCCAAGCAGAAAGCGCTTGGAGGAAATGCTAGAGAAATGTGAATGAGCCTAACCGAAAGCGCTTGGAGGAAATGCGAGAGAGGGATGAATCAGCCAAGTAGAAAGTGCTTGGAGGAAATGGGAGAGAAGTCTGAGAGAAGCAGCAAGTGCTTGGAGGAAATACGAGAGAACTGTGAATGAGCAAGGGAGAAAGTGCTTGAAGGGAAGGTGAGAGAAGGCTGAATGAGCCAAGCAGAAAGCTTTTGGAGGAAATGTGAGAGAAGGGTGAATGACCCAAGCAGAAAGCGCTTGGAGGAAATGCGATAGAAGGCTGAATGAGCCAATCAAAAAGCGCTTGGAGGAAATGCGAGAGATGTGTGAATGAGCCAAGCAGAAAGCGCATGGAGGAAATGCAAGAAAAGGCTGAGCCAAGCAGAAAGCCCTTGGAGGAAATGTGAGAGAAGGTTGAGACAAGCAGAAAATCCTTGAAGGAAATGCGAGAGAACTTTGAATGAGCCAAGGAGAAAGCACTTGGAAAAAATACGAGAGACAGGTGAATGAGCCAAGCAGAAGGCACTTGGAGGAAATACAAGAGACAGGTGAATGAACTAAGCAGAACGCACTTGGAGGAAATGTGAGAGAAGGCTGAATGAGCCAATCAAAAAGTGCTTGGAGGAAATACGAGAGAAGTGTGAATGAGCCAAGCAGAAAGCTTTTGGAGGAAATGTGAGAGAAGGGTGAATGACCCAAGCAGAAAGCGCTTGGAGGAAATGCGATAGAAGGCTGAATGAGCCAATCAAAAAGCGCTTGGAGGAAATGCGAGAGATGTGTGAATGAGCCAAGCAGAAAGCGCATGGAGGAAATGCAAGAAAAGGCTGAGCCAAGCAGAAAGCCCTTGGAGGAAATGTGAGAGAAGGTTGAGACAAGCAGAAAATCCTTGAAGGAAATGCGAGAGAACTTTGAATGAGCCAAGGAGAAAGCACTTGGAAAAAATACGAGAGACAGGTGAATGAGCCAAGCAGAAGGCACTTGGAGGAAATACAAGAGACAGGTGAATGAACTAAGCAGAACGCACTTGGAGGAAATGTGAGAGAAGGCTGAATGAGCCAATCAAGAAGTGCTTGGAGGAAATACCAGAGAAGTGTGAATGAGCCAAGGAGAAACCTCTTGGAGGAAATTTGAGAGAAGTGTGAATGAGCCAAGCAGAAAGAACTTGGAGAAAATGCGAGAGAAGTGTGAATGAGCCAAACAGAAAGCGCTTGGAGTAAATGTGAGAGAAGGTTGAGACAAGCATAAAGTGCTTGGAGGAAATGTGAGAGAAGGTTGAGACAAGCAGAAAGTCCTTAGAGGAAATGCGAGAGAACTTTGAACGACCCAAGGAGAAAGCACTTGGAGGAAATACGAGAGACAGGTGAATGAGCCAAGCAGAAAGCACTTGGAGGAAATTTGATAGAAGGCTGAATGAGCCAATCAAAAAGCGCTTGGAGGAAATACGAGAGAAGTGTGAATGAGCCAAGCAGAAAGCGCTTGGAGAAAATGCGAGAGAAGGGTGAATGACCCAAGCAGAAAGTGCTTGGAAGAAATGCGACAGAAGGCTGAGCCAAGCAGAAAGCGCTTGGAGGAAATGCGATAGAAGGCTGAATGAGCCAATCAAAAAGCGCTTGGAGGAAATGCGAGAGATGTGTGAATGAGCCAAGCAGAAAGCGCATGGAGGAAATGCAAGAAAAGGCTGAGCCAAGCAGAAAGCCCTTGGAGGAAATGTGAGAGAATGTTGAGACAAGCAGAAAATCCTTGAAGGAAATGCGAGAGAACTTTGAATGAGCCAAGGAGAAAGCACTAGGAAAAAATACGAGAGACAGGTGAATGAGCCAAGCAGAAGGCACTTGGAGGAAATGTGAGAGAAGGCTGAATGAGCCAATCAAAAAGTGCTTGGAGGAAATACCAGAGAAGTGTGAATGAGCCAAGCAGAAAGCTTTTGGAGGAAATGTGAGAGAAGGGTGAATGACCCAAGAAGAAAGCGCTTGGAGGAAATGCGTTAGAAGGCTGAATGAGCCAATAAAAAAGCGCTTGGAGGAAATACGAGAGAAGTGTGAATGACCGAAGCAGAAAGTGATTGGAGGAAATGCGAGAGAAATGTGAATGAGCCAAACAGAAAGCTTTTGGAGGAAATGTGAGAGAAGGGTGAATGACCCAAGTAGAAAGCGCTTGGAAGAAATGCGAGAGAAGGCTGAGCCAAGCAGAAAGCGCATGGAGGAAATGCAAGAAAAGGCTGAGCCAAGCAGAAAGCGCTTGGAGGAAATGTGAGAGAAGGTTGAGACAAGCATAAAGTGCTTGGAGGAAATGTGAGAGAAGGTTGAGATAAGCAGAAAGTCCTTGGAGGAAATGCGAGAGAAGGTTGAGACAAACAGAAAATCCTAGAAGGAAATGCGAGAGAACTTTGAATGAACCAAACAGAAAGCGCTTGGAGGAAATGCGAGAGAAGGCTGAGACAAGCAGAAAGTCCTTGGAGGAAATGCAAGAGAAGTTGGAATGAGTCCAGGAGAAAGCGCTTGGAGGAAATGTGAGAGAACGGTGAATAACCCAAGCAAAAAGCGCATGGAGGAAATGCAAGAAAAGGCTGACCCAAGCAGAAAGCGCTTGGAGGAAATGCGAGAGATGTGTGAATGAGCCAAACAGAAAGCGCTTGGAGGAAATGCGAGAGAAGGCTGAGACAAGCAGAAAGTCCTTGGAGGAAATGCGACAGAAGGGTGATTGACCAAAGTAGAAAGCGCTTGGAAGAAGTGCGAGAGAAGGCTGAGCCAAGCAGAAAGTGCTTGGAGGAAATGCGAGAGAAGGCTGAATGAGCCAAGGAGAAAGTACTTGAAGGAAATGTGAGAGAAGGCTGAATGAGCCAAGCAGAAAGCGCTTGAAGGAAATGCCAGAGATGTGTGAATGAGCCAAACAGAAAGCGCTTGGAGGAAATGCGAGAGAAGGCTGAGACAAGCAGAAAGTCCTCGGAGGAAATGCGAGAGAAGTGGGAATGAGTCCAGGAGAAAGCGCTTGGAGGAAATGTGAGAGAAGGGTGAATGAGCCAAGCAGAAAGCGCATGGAGGAAATGCGAGAGAAGGCTGAGCCAACCAGAAAGTGCTTGGAGGAAATGCGAGAGAAGGTTGAATGACCTAAGGAGAAAGCGCTTGGAGGAAATGCGAGAGAAGGCTGAATGAGCCAAGCAGAAAGCGCTTGGAGGAAATGCTAGAGAAATGTGAATGAGCCTAACCGAAAGCGCTTGGAGGAAATGCGAGAGAGGGATGAATCAGCCAAGTAGAAAGTGCTTGGAGGAAATGGGAGAGAAGTCTGAGAGAAGCAGCAAGTGCTTGGAGGAAATACGAGAGAACTGTGAATGAGCAAGGGAGAAAGTGCTTGAAGGGAAGGTGAGAGAAGGCTGAATGAGCCAAGGAGAAACCGCTTGGAGGAAATTTGAGAGAAGTGTGAATGAGCCAAACAGAAAGCGCATGGAGGAAATGCAAGAAAAGGCTGAGCCAAGCAGAAAGCCCTTGGAGGAAATGCGAGAGACCTTTGAATGAGCCAAGGAGAAAGCACTTGGAAAAAATACGAGAGACAGGTGAATGAACTAAGCAGAACGCACTTGGAGGAAATGTGAGAGAAGGCTGAATGAGCCAATCAAAAAGTGCTTGGAGGAAATACGAGAGAAGTGTGAATGAGCCAAGCAGAAAGCTATTGGAGGAAATGTGAGAGAAGGGTGAATGACCCAAGCAGAAAGCGCTTGGAGGAAATGCGATAGAAGGCTGAATGAGCCAATCAAAAAGCGCTTGGAGGAAATGCGAGAGATGTGTGAATGAGCCAAGCAGAAAGCGCATGGAGGAAATGCAAGAAAAGGCTGAGCCAAGCAGAAAGCCCTTGGAGGAAATGTGAGAGAAGGTTGAGACAAGCAGAAAATCCTTGAAGGAAATGCGAGAGAACTTTGAATGAGCCAAGGAGAAAGCACTTGGAAAAAATACGAGAGACAGGTGAATGAGCCAAGCAGAAGGCACTTGGAGGAAATACAAGAGACAGGTGAATGAACTAAGCAGAACGCACTTGGAGGAAATGTGAGAGAAGGCTGAATGAGCCAATCAAGAAGTGCTTGGAGGAAATACCAGAGAAGTGTGAATGAGCCAAGCAGAAATCTTTTGGAGGAAATGTGAGAGAAGGGTGAATGACCCAAGCAGAAAGCGCTTGGAGGAAATGCGATAGAAGGCTGAATGAGCCAAGCAGAAAGCGCTTGGAGGAAATGCTAGAGAAATGTGAATGAGCCTAACCGAAAGCGCTTGGAGGAAATGCGAGAGAGGGATGAATCAGCCAAGTAGAAAGTGCTTGGAGGAAATGGGAGAGAAGTCTGAGAGAAGCAGCAAGTGCTTGGAGGAAATACGAGAGAACTGTGAATGAGCAAGGGAGAAAGTGCTTGAAGGGAAGGTGAGAGAAGGCTGAATGAGCCAAGGAGAAACCTCTTGGAGGAAATTTGAGAGAAGTGTGAATGAGCCAAGCAGAAAGAACTTGGAGAAAATGCGAGAGAAGTGTGAATGAGCCAAACAGAAAGCGCTTGGAGTAAATGTGAGAGAAGGTTGAGACAAGCATAAAGTGCTTGGAGGAAATGTGAGAGAAGGTTGAGACAAGCAGAAAGTCCTTAGAGGAAATGCGAGAGAACTTTGAACGACCCAAGGAGAAAGCACTTGGAGGAAATACGAGAGACAGGTGAATGAGCCAAGCAGAAAGCACTTGGAGGAAATTTGATAGAAGGCTGAATGAGCCAATCAAAAAGCGCTTGGAGGAAATACGAGAGAAGTGTGAATGAGCCAAGCAGAAAGCGCTTGGAGAAAATGCGAGAGAAGGGTGAATGACCCAAGCAGAAAGTGCTTGGAAGAAATGCGAGAGAAGGCTGAGCCAAGCAGAAAGTACTTGGAGGAAATGCGACAGAAGGCTGAGCCAAGCAGAAAGCGCTTGGAGGAAATGCGATAGAAGGCTGAATGAGCCAATCAAAAAGCGCTTGGAGGAAATGTGAAAGATGTGTGAATGAGCCAAGCAGAAAGCGCATGGAGGAAATGCAAGAAAAGGCTGAGCCAAGCAGAAAGCGCTTGGAGGAAATGTGAGAGAAGGTTGAGACAAGCAGAAAATCCTGGAAGGAATTGGGAGAGAACTTTGAACGACCCAAGGAGAAAGCACTTGGAGGAAATACGAGAGACAGGTGAATGAGCCAAGCAGAAAGCACTTGGAGGAAATTTGATAGAAGGCTGAATGAGCCGATAAAAAAGCGCTTGGAGGAAATCCGACAGAAGTGTGAATGACCGAAGCAGAAAGTGATTGGAGGAAATGCGAGAGAAATGTGAATGAGCCAAACAGAAAGCTTTTGGAGGAAATGCGAGAGATGTGTGAATGAGCCAAGCAGAAAGCGCATGGAGGAAATGCAAGAAAAGGCTGAGCCAAGCAGAAAGCGCTTGGAGTAAATGTGAGAGAAGGTTGAGACAAGCATAAAGTGCTTGGAGGAAATGTGAGAGAAGGTTGAGACAAGCAGAAAGTCCTTGGAGGAAATGCGAGAGAACTTTGAATGACCCAAGGAGAAAGCACTCAGAGGAAATACGAGAGAAAGGTGAATGAGCCAATCAAAAAGCGCTTGGAGGAAGTGCGAGAGAAGTGGGAATGAGTCCAGGAGAAAGCGCTTGGAGGAAATGTGAGAGAACGGTGAATAACCCAAGCAAAAAGCGCATGGAGGAAATGCAAGAAAAGGCTGACCCAAGCAGAAAGTGCTTGGAGGAAATGCGAGAGAAGGCTGAATGAGCCAAGGAGAAAGTACTTGAAGGAAATGTGAGAGAAGGCTGAATGGGCCAATAAGAAAGCGCTTGGAGGAAATACGAGAGAAGTGTGAATGGGCCAAGTAGAAAGTTCTTGGAGGTAATGCGAGAGAAGTGTGTATGAGCGAAGAAAAAAGCGCTTTGAGCAAATGTGACAGAAGGGTGAATGAGCCAAGCAGAAAGCGCATGGAGGAAATGCGAGAGAAGGCTGAGCCAACCAGAAAGTGCTTGGAGGAAATGCGAGAGAAGGTTGAGTGACCTAAGGAGAAAGCGCTTGGAGGAAATGCGAGAGAAGGCTGAATGAGCCAAGCAGAAAGCGCTTGGAGGAAATGCTAGAGAAATGTGAATGAGCCTAACCGAAAGCGCTTGGAGGAAATGCGAGAGAGGGATGAATCAGCCAAGTAGAAAGTGCTTGGAGGAAATGGGAGAGAAGTCTGAGAGAAGCAGCAAGTGCTTGGAGGAAATACGAGAGAACTGTGAATGAGCAAGGGAGAAAGTGCTTGAAGGGAAGGTGAGAGAAGGCTGAATGAGCCAAGGAGAAACCGCTTGGAGGAAATTTGAGAGAAGTGTGAATGAGCCAAACAGAAAGCGCATGGAGGAAATGCAAGAAAAGGCTGAGCCAAGCAGAAAGCCCTTGGAGGAAATGCGAGAGACCTTTGAATGAGCCAAGGAGAAAGCACTTGGAAAAAATACGAGAGACAGGTGAATGAACTAAGCAGAACGCACTTGGAGGAAATGTGAGAGAAGGCTGAATGAGCCAATCAAAAAGTGCTTGGAGGAAATACGAGAGAAGTGTGAATGAGCCAAGCAGAAAGCTTTTGGAGGAAATGTGAGAGAAGGGTGAATGACCCAAGCAGAAAGCGCTTGGAGGAAATGCGATAGAAGGCTGAATGAGCCAATCAAAAAGCGCTTGGAGGAAATGCGAGAGATGTGTGAATGAGCCAAGCAGAAAGCGCATGGAGGAAATGCAAGAAAAGGCTGAGCCAAGCAGAAAGCCCTTGGAGGAAATGTGAGAGAAGGTTGAGACAAGCAGAAAATCCTTGAAGGAAATGCGAGAGAACTTTGAATGAGCCAAGGAGAAAGCACTTGGAAAAAATACGAGAGACAGGTGAATGAGCCAAGCAGAAGGCACTTGGAGGAAATACAAGAGACAGGTGAATGAACTAAGCAGAACGCACTTGGAGGAAATGTGAGAGAAGGCTGAATGAGCCAATCAAGAAGTGCTTGGAGGAAATACCAGAGAAGTGTGAATGAGCCAAGCAGAAATCTTTTGGAGGAAATGTGAGAGAAGGGTGAATGACCCAAGCAGAAAGCGCTTGGAGGAAATGCGATAGAAGGCTGAATGAGCCAAGCAGAAAGCGCTTGGAGGAAATGCTAGAGAAATGTGAATGAGCCTAACCGAAAGCGCTTGGAGGAAATGCGAGAGAGGGATGAATCAGCCAAGTAGAAAGTGCTTGGAGGAAATGGGAGAGAAGTCTGAGAGAAGCAGCAAGTGCTTGGAGGAAATACGAGAGAACTGTGAATGAGCAAGGGAGAAAGTGCTTGAAGGGAAGGTGAGAGAAGGCTGAATGAGCCAAGGAGAAACCTCTTGGAGGAAATTTGAGAGAAGTGTGAATGAGCCAAGCAGAAAGAACTTGGAGAAAATGCGAGAGAAGTGTGAATGAGCCAAACAGAAAGCGCTTGGAGTAAATGTGAGAGAAGGTTGAGACAAGCATAAAGTGCTTGGAGGAAATGTGAGAGAAGGTTGAGACAAGCAGAAAGTCCTTAGAGGAAAGGCGAGAGAACTTTGAACGACCCAAGGAGAAAGCACTTGGAGGAAATACGAGAGACAGGTGAATGAGCCAAGCAGAAAGCACTTGGAGGAAATTTGATAGAAGGCTGAATGAGCCAATCAAAAAGCGCTTGGAGGAAATACGAGAGAAGTGTGAATGAGCCAAGCAGAAAGCGCTTGGAGAAAATGCGAGAGAAGGGTGAATGACCCAAGCAGAAAGTGCTTGGAAGAAATGCGAGAGAAGGCTGAGCCAAGCAGAAAGTACTTGGAGGAAATGCGACAGAAGGCTGAGCCAAGCAGAAAGCGCTTGGAGGAAATGCGATAGAAGGCTGAATGAGCCAATCAAAAAGCGCTTGGAGGAAATGTGAAAGATGTGTGAATGAGCCAAGCAGAAAGCGCATGGAGGAAATGCAAGAAAAGGCTGAGCCAAGCAGAAAGCGCTTGGAGGAAATGTGAGAGAAGGTTGAGACAAGCAGAAAATCCTGGAAGGAATTGGGAGAGAACTTTGAACGACCCAAGGAGAAAGCACTTGGAGGAAATACGAGAGACAGGTGAATGAGCCAAGCAGAAAGCACTTGGAGGAAATTTGATAGAAGGCTGAATGAGCCGATAAAAAAGCGCTTGGAGGAAATCCGACAGAAGTGTGAATGACCGAAGCAGAAAGTGATTGGAGGAAATGCGAGAGAAATGTGAATGAGCCAAACAGAAAGCTTTTGGAGGAAATGCGAGAGATGTGTGAATGAGCCAAGCAGAAAGCGCATGGAGGAAATGCAAGAAAAGGCTGAGCCAAGCAGAAAGCGCTTGGAGTAAATGTGAGAGAAGGTTGAGACAAGCATAAAGTGCTTGGAGGAAATGTGAGAGAAGGTTGAGACAAGCAGAAAGTCCTTGGAGGAAATGCGAGAGAACTTTGAATGACCCAAGGAGAAAGCACTCAGAGGAAATACGAGAGAAAGGTGAATGAGCCAATCAAAAAGCGCTTGGAGGAAGTGCGAGAGAAGTGGGAATGAGTCCAGGAGAAAGCGCTTGGAGGAAATGTGAGAGAACGGTGAATAACCCAAGCAAAAAGCGCATGGAGGAAATGCAAGAAAAGGCTGACCCAAGCAGAAAGTGCTTGGAGGAAATGCGAGAGAAGGCTGAATGAGCCAAGGAGAAAGTACTTGAAGGAAATGTGAGAGAAGGCTGAATGGGCCAATAAGAAAGCGCTTGGAGGAAATACGAGAGAAGTGTGAATGGGCCAAGTAGAAAGTTCTTGGAGGTAATGCGAGAGAAGTGTGAATGAGCGAAGAAAAAAGCGCTTTGAGCAAATGTGACAGAAGGGTGAATGAGCCAAGCAGAAAGTGCATGGAAGAAATGTGAGAGAAGGCTGAGCCAAGGAGAAACCGCTTGGAGGAAATGTGAGAGAAGTGTGAATGAGCCAAGGAGAAAGAACCTGGAACAAATACGAGAGAAGGCTGAATGAGCCAAGCAGAAAGCGTTTGGAGGAAATGTGAGAGAAATGTGAGAGAGCCAAAGACAAAGTGCTTGAAGGTAATCTGAGAGAAGGCTGAATGGGCCATCTAGAAAACGCTTGGAGGTAATGAGAGAAGGGTGAATGAGCCAAGCAGAAAGCATTTGGAGGAAATGCGAGAGAAATGTGAATGAGCCAAAAAGAAAGTGCTTGGAGGAAATGGGAGAGAAGGCAGAGCCAAGCAGAAAGTGCTTGGAGGAAATGCGAGAGAAGGCTGAATGAGCCAAGCAGAAAGCGCTTGAAGGAAATGCCAGAGATGTGTGAATGAGCCAAACAGAAAGCGCTTGGAGGAAATGCGAGAGAAGGCTGAGACAAGCAGAAAGTCCTAGGAGGAAATGCGAGAGAAGTGGGAATGAGTCCAGGAGAAAGCGCTTGGAGGAAATGTGAGAGAAGGGTGAATGAGCCAAGCAGAAAGCGCATGGAGGAAATGCGAGAGAAGGCTGAGCCAACCAGAAAGTGCTTGGAGGAAATGCGAGAGAAGGCTGAATGAGCCAAGGAGAAAGTACTTGAAGGAAATGTGAGAGAAGGCTGAATGGGCCAATAAGAAAGCGCTTGGAGGAAATACGAGAGAAGGCTGAATGAGCCAAGCAGAAAGCATTTGGAGGAAATGCGAGAGAAATGTGAATGAGCCAAACAGAAAGCGCTTGGAGGAAATGCGAGAGAAGGCTGAGACAAGCAGAAAGTCCTTGGAGGAAATGCGAGAGAAGTGGGAATGAGTCCAGGAGAAAGCGCTTGGAGGAAATGTGAGAGAACGGTGAATAACCCAAGCAAAAAGCGCATGGAGGAAATGCAAGAAAAGGCTGACCCAAGCAGAAAGTGCTTGGAGGTAATGCGATAGAAGGCTGAATGAGCCAAGCAGAAAGCGCTTGGAGGAAATGCGAGAGATATGTGAATGAGCCAAACAGAAAGCGCTTGGAGGAAATGCGAGAGAAGGCTGAGACAAGCAGAAAGTCCTTGGAGGAAATGCGACAGAAGGGTGATTGACCAAAGTAGAAAGCGCTTGGAAGAAGTGCGAGAGAAGGCTGAGCCAAGCAGAAAGTGCTTGGAGGAAATGCGAGAGAAGGCTTAATGAGCCAAGGAGAAAGTACTTGAAGGAAATGTGAGAGAAGGCTGAATGGGCCAATAAGAAAGCGCTTGGAGGAAATACGAGAGAAGTGTGAATGGGCCAAGTAGAAAGTTCTTGGAGGTAATGCGAGAGAAGTGTGAATGAGCGAAGAAAAAAGCGCTTTGAGCAAATGTGACAGAAGGGTGAATGAGCCAAGCAGAAAGTGCATGGAGGAAATGTGAGAGAAGGCTGAGCCAAGGAGAAACCGCTTGAAGGAAATGTGAGAGAAGTGTGAATGAGCCAAGGAGAAAGAACCTGGAAGAAATACGAGAGAAGGCTGAATGAGCCAAGCAGAAAGCGTTTGGAGGAAATGTGAGAGAAATGTGAATGAGCCAAAGACAAAGTGCTTGAAGGTAATCTGAGAGAAGGCTGAATGGGCCATCTAGAAAACGCTTGGAGGTAATGAGAGAAGGGTGAATGAGCCAAGCAGAAAGCATTTGGAGGAAATGCGAGAGAAATGTGAATGAGCCAAAAAGAAAGTGCTTGGAGGAAATGGAAGAGAAGGCAGAGCCAAGCAGAAAGTGCTTGGAGGAAATGCGAGAGAAGGCTGAATGAGCCAAGCAGAAAGCGCTTGAAGGAAATGCCAGAGATGTGTGAATGAGCCAAACAGAAAGCGCTTGGAGGAAATGAGAGAGAAGGCTGAATGAGCCAATCAAAAAGTGCTTGGAGGAAATACGAGAGAAGTGTGAATGAGCCAAGCAGAAAGCTTTTGGAGGAAATATGAGAGAAGGGTGAATGACCCAAGCAGAAAGCGCTTGGAGGAAATGTGATAGAAGGCTGAATGAGCCAATCAAAAAGCGCTTGGAGGAAATGCGAGAGATGTGTGAATGAGCCAAGCAGAAAGCGCATGGAGGAAATGCAAGAAAAGGCTGAGCCAAGCAGAAAGCCCTTGGAGGAAATGTGAGAGAATGTTGAGACAAGCAGAAAATCCTTGAAGGAAATGCGAGAGAACTTTGAATGAGCCAAGGAGAAAGCACTTGGAAAAAATACGAGAGACAGGTGAATGAGCCAAGCAGAAGGCACTTGGAGGAAATGTGAGAGAAGGCTGAATGAGCCAATCAAAAAGTGCTTGGAGGAAATACCAGAGAAGTGTGAATGAGCCAAGCAGAAAGCTTTTGGAGGAAATGTGAGAGAAGGGTGAATGACCCAAGAAGAAAGCGCTTGGAGGAAATGCGTTAGAAGGCTGAATGAGCCAATAAAAAAGCGCTTGGAGGAAATACGAGAGAAGTGTGAATGACCGAAGCAGAAAGTGATTGGAGGAAATGCGAGAGAAATGTGAATGAGCCAAACAGAAAGCTTTTGGAGGAAATGTGAGAGAAGGGTGAATGACCCAAGTAGAAAGCGCTTGGAAGAAATGCGAGAGAAGGCTGAGCCAAGCAGAAAGCGCATGGAGGAAATGCAAGAAAAGGCTGAGCCAAGCAGAAAGCGCTTGGAGGAAATGTGAGAGAAGGTTGAGACAAGCATAAAGTGCTTGGAGGAAATGTGAGAGAAGGTTGAGATAAGCAGAAAGTCCTTGGAGGAAATGCGAGAGAAGTGTGAATGAGCCAAGCAGAAAGCACTTGGAGAAAATGCGAGAGAAGGGTGAATGACCCAAGGAGAAAGTACTTGAAGGAAATGTGAGAGAAGGCTGAATGGGCCAATAAGAAAGCGCTTGGAGGAAATACGAGAGAAGTGTGAATGGGTCAAGTAGAAAGTTCTTGGAGGTAATGCGAGAGAAGTGTGAATGAGCGAAGAAAAAAGCGCTTTGAGCAAATGTGACAGAAGGGTGAATGAGCCAAGCAGAAAGTGCATGGAGGAAATGTGAGAGAAGGCTGAGCCAAGGAGAAACCGCTTGAAGGAAATGTGAGAGAAGTGTGAATGAGCCAAGGAGAAAGAACCTGGAAGAAATACGAGAGAAGGCTGAATGAGCCAAGCAGAAAGCGTTTGGAGGAAATGTGAGAGAAATGTGAATGAGCCAAAGACAAAGTGCTTGAAGGTAATCTGAGAGAAGGCTGAATGGGCCATCTAGAAAACGCTTGGAGGTAATGAGAGAAGGGTGAATGAGCCAAGCAGAAAGCATTTGGAGGAAATGCGAGAGAAATGTGAATGAGCCAAAAAGAAAGTGCTTGGAGGAAATGGGAGAGAAGGCAGAGCCAAGCAGAAAGTGCTTGGAGGAAATGCGAGAGAAGGCTGAATGAGCCAAGCAGAAAGCGCTTGAAGGAAATGCCAGAGATGTGTGAATGAGCCAAACAGAAAGAACTTGGAGAAAATGCGAGAGAAGTGTGAATGAGCCAAACAGAAAGCGCTTGGAGTAAATGTGAGAGAAGGTTGAGACAAGCATAAAGTGCTTGGAGGAAATGTGAGAGAAGGTTGAGACAAGCAGAAAGTCCTTAGAGGAAATGCGAGAGAACTTTGAACGACCCAAGGAGAAAGCACTTGGAGGAAATACGAGAGACAGGTGAATGAGCCAAGCAGAAAGCACTTGGAGGAAATTTGATAGAAGGCTGAATGAGCCAATCAAAAAGCGCTTGGAGGAAATACGAGAGAAGTGTGAATGAGCCAAGCAGAAAGCGCTTGGAGAAAATGCGAGAGAAGGGTGAATGACCCAAGCAGAAAGTGCTTGGAAGAAATGCGAGAGAAGGCTGAGCCAAGCAGAAAGTACTTGGAGGAAATGCGACAGAAGGCTGAGCCAAGCAGAAAGCGCTTGGAGGAAATGCGATAGAAGGCTGAATGAGCCAATCAAAAAGCGCTTGGAGGAAATGTGAAAGATGTGTGAATGAGCCAAGCAGAAAGCGCATGGAGGAAATGCAAGAAAAGGCTGAGCCAAGCAGAAAGCGCTTGGAGGAAATGTGAGAGAAGGTTGAGACAAGCAGAAAATCCTGGAAGGAATTGGGAGAGAACTTTGAACGACCCAAGGAGAAAGCACTTGGAGGAAATACGAGAGACAGGTGAATGAGCCAAGCAGAAAGCACTTGGAGGAAATTTGATAGAAGGCTGAATGAGCCGATAAAAAAGCGCTTGGAGGAAATCCGACAGAAGTGTGAATGACCGAAGCAGAAAGTGATTGGAGGAAATGCGAGAGAAATGTGAATGAGCCAAACAGAAAGCTTTTGGAGGAAATGCGAGAGATGTGTGAATGAGCCAAGCAGAAAGCGCATGGAGGAAATGCAAGAAAAGGCTGAGCCAAGCAGAAAGCGCTTGGAGTAAATGTGAGAGAAGGTTGAGACAAGCATAAAGTGCTTGGAGGAAATGTGAGAGAAGGTTGAGACAAGCAGAAAGTCCTTGGAGGAAATGCGAGAGAACTTTGAATGACCCAAGGAGAAAGCACTCAGAGGAAATACGAGAGAAAGGTGAATGAGCCAATCAAAAAGCGCTTGGAGGAAGTGCGAGAGAAGTGGGAATGAGTCCAGGAGAAAGCGCTTGGAGGAAATGTGAGAGAACGGTGAATAACCCAAGCAAAAAGCGCATGGAGGAAATGCAAGAAAAGGCTGACCCAAGCAGAAAGTGCTTGGAGGAAATGCGAGAGAAGGCTGAATGAGCCAAGGAGAAAGTACTTGAAGGAAATGTGAGAGAAGGCTGAATGGGCCAATAAGAAAGCGCTTGGAGGAAATACGAGAGAAGTGTGAATGGGCCAAGTAGAAAGTTCTTGGAGGTAATGCGAGAGAAGTGTGTATGAGCGAAGAAAAAAGCGCTTTGAGCAAATGTGACAGAAGGGTGAATGAGCCAAGCAGAAAGCGCATGGAGGAAATGCGAGAGAAGGCTGAGCCAACCAGAAAGTGCTTGGAGGAAATGCGAGAGAAGGTTGAGTGACCTAAGGAGAAAGCGCTTGGAGGAAATGCGAGAGAAGGCTGAATGAGCCAAGCAGAAAGCGCTTGGAGGAAATGCTAGAGAAATGTGAATGAGCCTAACCGAAAGCGCTTGGAGGAAATGCGAGAGAGGGATGAATCAGCCAAGTAGAAAGTGCTTGGAGGAAATGGGAGAGAAGTCTGAGAGAAGCAGCAAGTGCTTGGAGGAAATACGAGAGAACTGTGAATGAGCAAGGGAGAAAGTGCTTGAAGGGAAGGTGAGAGAAGGCTGAATGAGCCAAGGAGAAACCGCTTGGAGGAAATTTGAGAGAAGTGTGAATGAGCCAAACAGAAAGCGCATGGAGGAAATGCAAGAAAAGGCTGAGCCAAGCAGAAAGCCCTTGGAGGAAATGCGAGAGACCTTTGAATGAGCCAAGGAGAAAGCACTTGGAAAAAATACGAGAGACAGGTGAATGAACTAAGCAGAACGCACTTGGAGGAAATGTGAGAGAAGGCTGAATGAGCCAATCAAAAAGTGCTTGGAGGAAATACGAGAGAAGTGTGAATGAGCCAAGCAGAAAGCTTTTGGAGGAAATGTGAGAGAAGGGTGAATGACCCAAGCAGAAAGCGCTTGGAGGAAATGCGATAGAAGGCTGAATGAGCCAATCAAAAAGCGCTTGGAGGAAATGCGAGAGATGTGTGAATGAGCCAAGCAGAAAGCGCATGGAGGAAATGCAAGAAAAGGCTGAGCCAAGCAGAAAGCCCTTGGAGGAAATGTGAGAGAAGGTTGAGACAAGCAGAAAATCCTTGAAGGAAATGCGAGAGAACTTTGAATGAGCCAAGGAGAAAGCACTTGGAAAAAATACGAGAGACAGGTGAATGAGCCAAGCAGAAGGCACTTGGAGGAAATACAAGAGACAGGTGAATGAACTAAGCAGAACGCACTTGGAGGAAATGTGAGAGAAGGCTGAATGAGCCAATCAAGAAGTGCTTGGAGGAAATACCAGAGAAGTGTGAATGAGCCAAGCAGAAATCTTTTGGAGGAAATGTGAGAGAAGGGTGAATGACCCAAGCAGAAAGCGCTTGGAGGAAATGCGATAGAAGGCTGAATGAGCCAAGCAGAAAGCGCTTGGAGGAAATGCTAGAGAAATGTGAATGAGCCTAACCGAAAGCGCTTGGAGGAAATGCGAGAGAGGGATGAATCAGCCAAGTAGAAAGTGCTTGGAGGAAATGGGAGAGAAGTCTGAGAGAAGCAGCAAGTGCTTGGAGGAAATACGAGAGAACTGTGAATGAGCAAGGGAGAAAGTGCTTGAAGGGAAGGTGAGAGAAGGCTGAATGAGCCAAGGAGAAACCTCTTGGAGGAAATTTGAGAGAAGTGTGAATGAGCCAAGCAGAAAGAACTTGGAGAAAATGCGAGAGAAGTGTGAATGAGCCAAACAGAAAGCGCTTGGAGTAAATGTGAGAGAAGGTTGAGACAAGCATAAAGTGCTTGGAGGAAATGTGAGAGAAGGTTGAGACAAGCAGAAAGTCCTTAGAGGAAAGGCGAGAGAACTTTGAACGACCCAAGGAGAAAGCACTTGGAGGAAATACGAGAGACAGGTGAATGAGCCAAGCAGAAAGCACTTGGAGGAAATTTGATAGAAGGCTGAATGAGCCAATCAAAAAGCGCTTGGAGGAAATACGAGAGAAGTGTGAATGAGCCAAGCAGAAAGCGCTTGGAGAAAATGCGAGAGAAGGGTGAATGACCCAAGCAGAAAGTGCTTGGAAGAAATGCGAGAGAAGGCTGAGCCAAGCAGAAAGTACTTGGAGGAAATGCGACAGAAGGCTGAGCCAAGCAGAAAGCGCTTGGAGGAAATGCGATAGAAGGCTGAATGAGCCAATCAAAAAGCGCTTGGAGGAAATGTGAAAGATGTGTGAATGAGCCAAGCAGAAAGCGCATGGAGGAAATGCAAGAAAAGGCTGAGCCAAGCAGAAAGCGCTTGGAGGAAATGTGAGAGAAGGTTGAGACAAGCAGAAAATCCTGGAAGGAATTGGGAGAGAACTTTGAACGACCCAAGGAGAAAGCACTTGGAGGAAATACGAGAGACAGGTGAATGAGCCAAGCAGAAAGCACTTGGAGGAAATTTGATAGAAGGCTGAATGAGCCGATAAAAAAGCGCTTGGAGGAAATCCGACAGAAGTGTGAATGACCGAAGCAGAAAGTGATTGGAGGAAATGCGAGAGAAATGTGAATGAGCCAAACAGAAAGCTTTTGGAGGAAATGCGAGAGATGTGTGAATGAGCCAAGCAGAAAGCGCATGGAGGAAATGCAAGAAAAGGCTGAGCCAAGCAGAAAGCGCTTGGAGTAAATGTGAGAGAAGGTTGAGACAAGCATAAAGTGCTTGGAGGAAATGTGAGAGAAGGTTGAGACAAGCAGAAAGTCCTTGGAGGAAATGCGAGAGAACTTTGAATGACCCAAGGAGAAAGCACTCAGAGGAAATACGAGAGAAAGGTGAATGAGCCAATCAAAAAGCGCTTGGAGGAAGTGCGAGAGAAGTGGGAATGAGTCCAGGAGAAAGCGCTTGGAGGAAATGTGAGAGAACGGTGAATAACCCAAGCAAAAAGCGCATGGAGGAAATGCAAGAAAAGGCTGACCCAAGCAGAAAGTGCTTGGAGGAAATGCGAGAGAAGGCTGAATGAGCCAAGGAGAAAGTACTTGAAGGAAATGTGAGAGAAGGCTGAATGGGCCAATAAGAAAGCGCTTGGAGGAAATACGAGAGAAGTGTGAATGGGCCAAGTAGAAAGTTCTTGGAGGTAATGCGAGAGAAGTGTGAATGAGCGAAGAAAAAAGCGCTTTGAGCAAATGTGACAGAAGGGTGAATGAGCCAAGCAGAAAGTGCATGGAAGAAATGTGAGAGAAGGCTGAGCCAAGGAGAAACCGCTTGGAGGAAATGTGAGAGAAGTGTGAATGAGCCAAGGAGAAAGAACCTGGAACAAATACGAGAGAAGGCTGAATGAGCCAAGCAGAAAGCGTTTGGAGGAAATGTGAGAGAAATGTGAGAGAGCCAAAGACAAAGTGCTTGAAGGTAATCTGAGAGAAGGCTGAATGGGCCATCTAGAAAACGCTTGGAGGTAATGAGAGAAGGGTGAATGAGCCAAGCAGAAAGCATTTGGAGGAAATGCGAGAGAAATGTGAATGAGCCAAAAAGAAAGTGCTTGGAGGAAATGGGAGAGAAGGCAGAGCCAAGCAGAAAGTGCTTGGAGGAAATGCGAGAGAAGGCTGAATGAGCCAAGCAGAAAGCGCTTGAAGGAAATGCCAGAGATGTGTGAATGAGCCAAACAGAAAGCGCTTGGAGGAAATGCGAGAGAAGGCTGAGACAAGCAGAAAGTCCTAGGAGGAAATGCGAGAGAAGTGGGAATGAGTCCAGGAGAAAGCGCTTGGAGGAAATGTGAGAGAAGGGTGAATGAGCCAAGCAGAAAGCGCATGGAGGAAATGCGAGAGAAGGCTGAGCCAACCAGAAAGTGCTTGGAGGAAATGCGAGAGAAGGCTGAATGAGCCAAGGAGAAAGTACTTGAAGGAAATGTGAGAGAAGGCTGAATGGGCCAATAAGAAAGCGCTTGGAGGAAATACGAGAGAAGGCTGAATGAGCCAAGCAGAAAGCATTTGGAGGAAATGCGAGAGAAATGTGAATGAGCCAAACAGAAAGCGCTTGGAGGAAATGCGAGAGAAGGCTGAGACAAGCAGAAAGTCCTTGGAGGAAATGCGAGAGAAGTGGGAATGAGTCCAGGAGAAAGCGCTTGGAGGAAATGTGAGAGAACGGTGAATAACCCAAGCAAAAAGCGCATGGAGGAAATGCAAGAAAAGGCTGACCCAAGCAGAAAGTGCTTGGAGGTAATGCGATAGAAGGCTGAATGAGCCAAGCAGAAAGCGCTTGGAGGAAATGCGAGAGATATGTGAATGAGCCAAACAGAAAGCGCTTGGAGGAAATGCGAGAGAAGGCTGAGACAAGCAGAAAGTCCTTGGAGGAAATGCGACAGAAGGGTGATTGACCAAAGTAGAAAGCGCTTGGAAGAAGTGCGAGAGAAGGCTGAGCCAAGCAGAAAGTGCTTGGAGGAAATGCGAGAGAAGGCTTAATGAGCCAAGGAGAAAGTACTTGAAGGAAATGTGAGAGAAGGCTGAATGGGCCAATAAGAAAGCGCTTGGAGGAAATACGAGAGAAGTGTGAATGGGCCAAGTAGAAAGTTCTTGGAGGTAATGCGAGAGAAGTGTGAATGAGCGAAGAAAAAAGCGCTTTGAGCAAATGTGACAGAAGGGTGAATGAGCCAAGCAGAAAGTGCATGGAGGAAATGTGAGAGAAGGCTGAGCCAAGGAGAAACCGCTTGAAGGAAATGTGAGAGAAGTGTGAATGAGCCAAGGAGAAAGAACCTGGAAGAAATACGAGAGAAGGCTGAATGAGCCAAGCAGAAAGCGTTTGGAGGAAATGTGAGAGAAATGTGAATGAGCCAAAGACAAAGTGCTTGAAGGTAATCTGAGAGAAGGCTGAATGGGCCATCTAGAAAACGCTTGGAGGTAATGAGAGAAGGGTGAATGAGCCAAGCAGAAAGCATTTGGAGGAAATGCGAGAGAAATGTGAATGAGCCAAAAAGAAAGTGCTTGGAGGAAATGGAAGAGAAGGCAGAGCCAAGCAGAAAGTGCTTGGAGGAAATGCGAGAGAAGGCTGAATGAGCCAAGCAGAAAGCGCTTGAAGGAAATGCCAGAGATGTGTGAATGAGCCAAACAGAAAGCGCTTGGAGGAAATGAGAGAGAAGGCTGAATGAGCCAATCAAAAAGTGCTTGGAGGAAATACGAGAGAAGTGTGAATGAGCCAAGCAGAAAGCTTTTGGAGGAAATATGAGAGAAGGGTGAATGACCCAAGCAGAAAGCGCTTGGAGGAAATGTGATAGAAGGCTGAATGAGCCAATCAAAAAGCGCTTGGAGGAAATGCGAGAGATGTGTGAATGAGCCAAGCAGAAAGCGCATGGAGGAAATGCAAGAAAAGGCTGAGCCAAGCAGAAAGCCCTTGGAGGAAATGTGAGAGAATGTTGAGACAAGCAGAAAATCCTTGAAGGAAATGCGAGAGAACTTTGAATGAGCCAAGGAGAAAGCACTTGGAAAAAATACGAGAGACAGGTGAATGAGCCAAGCAGAAGGCACTTGGAGGAAATGTGAGAGAAGGCTGAATGAGCCAATCAAAAAGTGCTTGGAGGAAATACCAGAGAAGTGTGAATGAGCCAAGCAGAAAGCTTTTGGAGGAAATGTGAGAGAAGGGTGAATGACCCAAGAAGAAAGCGCTTGGAGGAAATGCGTTAGAAGGCTGAATGAGCCAATAAAAAAGCGCTTGGAGGAAATACGAGAGAAGTGTGAATGACCGAAGCAGAAAGTGATTGGAGGAAATGCGAGAGAAATGTGAATGAGCCAAACAGAAAGCTTTTGGAGGAAATGTGAGAGAAGGGTGAATGACCCAAGTAGAAAGCGCTTGGAAGAAATGCGAGAGAAGGCTGAGCCAAGCAGAAAGCGCATGGAGGAAATGCAAGAAAAGGCTGAGCCAAGCAGAAAGCGCTTGGAGGAAATGTGAGAGAAGGTTGAGACAAGCATAAAGTGCTTGGAGGAAATGTGAGAGAAGGTTGAGATAAGCAGAAAGTCCTTGGAGGAAATGCGAGAGAAGTGTGAATGAGCCAAGCAGAAAGCACTTGGAGAAAATGCGAGAGAAGGGTGAATGACCCAAGGAGAAAGTACTTGAAGGAAATGTGAGAGAAGGCTGAATGGGCCAATAAGAAAGCGCTTGGAGGAAATACGAGAGAAGTGTGAATGGGTCAAGTAGAAAGTTCTTGGAGGTAATGCGAGAGAAGTGTGAATGAGCGAAGAAAAAAGCGCTTTGAGCAAATGTGACAGAAGGGTGAATGAGCCAAGCAGAAAGTGCATGGAGGAAATGTGAGAGAAGGCTGAGCCAAGGAGAAACCGCTTGAAGGAAATGTGAGAGAAGTGTGAATGAGCCAAGGAGAAAGAACCTGGAAGAAATACGAGAGAAGGCTGAATGAGCCAAGCAGAAAGCGTTTGGAGGAAATGTGAGAGAAATGTGAATGAGCCAAAGACAAAGTGCTTGAAGGTAATCTGAGAGAAGGCTGAATGGGCCATCTAGAAAACGCTTGGAGGTAATGAGAGAAGGGTGAATGAGCCAAGCAGAAAGCATTTGGAGGAAATGCGAGAGAAATGTGAATGAGCCAAAAAGAAAGTGCTTGGAGGAAATGGGAGAGAAGGCAGAGCCAAGCAGAAAGTGCTTGGAGGAAATGCGAGAGAAGGCTGAATGAGCCAAGCAGAAAGCGCTTGAAGGAAATGCCAGAGATGTGTGAATGAGCCAAACAGAAAGCGCTTGGAGGAAATGAGAGAGAAGGCTGAATGAGCCAATCAAAAAGCGCTTGGAGGAAATGCGAGAGATGTGTGAATGAGCCAAGCAGAAAGCGCATGGAGGAAATGCAAGAAAAGGCTGAGCCAAGCAGAAAGCCCTTGGAGGAAATGTGAGAGAATGTTGAGACAAGCAGAAAATCCTTGAAGGAAATGCGAGAGAACTTTGAATGAGCCAAGGAGAAAGCACTTGGAAAAAATACGAGAGACAGGTGAATGAGCCAAGCAGAAGGCACTTGGAGGAAATGTGAGAGAAGGCTGAATGAGCCAATCAAAAAGTGCTTGGAGGAAATACCAGAGAAGTGTGAATGAGCCAAGCAGAAAGCTTTTGGAGGAAATGTGAGAGAAGGGTGAATGACCCAAGAAGAAAGCGCTTGGAGGAAATGCGTTAGAAGGCTGAATGAGCCAATAAAAAAGCGCTTGGAGGAAATACGAGAGAAGTGTGAATGACCGAAGCAGAAAGTGATTGGAGGAAATGCGAGAGAAATGTGAATGAGCCAAACAGAAAGCTTTTGGAGGAAATGTGAGAGAAGGGTGAATGACCCAAGTAGAAAGCGCTTGGAAGAAATGCGAGAGAAGGCTGAGCCAAGCAGAAAGCGCATGGAGGAAATGCAAGAAAAGGCTGAGCCAAGCAGAAAGCGCTTGGAGGAAATGTGAGAGAAGGTTGAGACAAGCATAAAGTGCTTGGAGGAAATGTGAGAGAAGGTTGAGATAAGCAGAAAGTCCTTGGAGGAAATGCGAGAGAAGTGTGAATGAGCCAAGCAGAAAGCACTTGGAGAAAATGCGAGAGAAGGGTGAATGACCCAAGGAGAAAGCGCTTGGAAGAAATGCTAGAGAAGGCTGAGCCAAGCAGAAAGTGTTTGGAGGAAATGGGACAGAAGGCTGAATGAGCCAATCAAAAAGCGCTTGGAGGAAATGCGAGAGATGTGTGAATGAGCCAAGCAGAAAGCGCATGGAGGAAATGCAAGAAAAAACTGAGCCAAGCAGAAAGCGCTTGGAGGAACTGTGAGAGAAGGCTGAGACAAGCAGAAAATCCTTGAAGGAAATGCGAGAGAACTTTGAATGACCCAAGGAGAAAGCACTTGGAGGAAATACAAGAGACAGGTGAATGAACTAAGCAGAACGCACTTGGAGGAAATGTGAGAGAAGGCTGAATGAGCCAATCAAAAAGTGCTTGGAGGAAATACCAGAGAAGTGTGAATGAGCCAAGCAGAAAGCTTTTGGAGGAAATGTGAGAGAAGGGTGAATGACCCAAGCAGAAAGCGCTTGGAGGAAATGCGATAGAAGGCTGAATGAGCCAAGCAGAAAGCGCTTGGAGGAAATGGTAGAGAAATGTGAATGAGCCTAACCGAAAGCGCTTGGAGGAAATGCGAGAGAGGGATGAATCAGCCAAGTAGAAAGTGCTTGGAGGAAATGGGAGAGAAGTCTGAGAGAAGCAGCAAGTGCTTGGAGGAAATACGAGAGAACTGTGAATGAGCAAGGGAGAAAGTGCTTGAAGGGAAGGTGAGAGAAGGCTGAATGAGCCAAGGAGAAACCTCTTGGAGGAAATTTGAGAGAAGTGTGAATGAGCCAAGCAGAAAGAACTTGGAGAAAATGCGAGAGAAGTGTGAATGAGCCAAACAGAAAGCGCTTGGAGTAAATGTGAGAGAAGGTTGAGACAAGCATAAAGTGCTTGGAGGAAATGTGAGAGAAGGTTGAGACAAGCAGAAAGTCCTTAGAGGAAATGCGAGAGAACTTTGAACGACCCAAGGAGAAAGCACTTGGAGGAAATACGAGAGACACGTGAATGAGCCAAGCAGAAAGCACTTGGAGGAAATTTGATAGAAGGCTGAATGAGCCAATCAAAAAGCGCTTGGAGGAAATACGAGAGAAGTGTGAATGAGCCAAGCAGAAAGCGCTTGGAGAAAATGCGAGAGAAGGGTGAATGACCCAAGCAGAAAGTGCTTGGAAGAAATGCGAGAGAAGGCTGAGCCAAGCAGAAAGTACTTGGAGGAAATGCGACAGAAGGCTGAGCCAAGCAGAAAGCGCTTGGAGGAAATGCGATAGAAGGCTGAATGAGCCAATCAAAAAGCGCTTGGAGGAAATGTGAAAGATGTGTGAATGAGCCAAGCAGAAAGCGCATGGAGGAAATGCAAGAAAAGGTTGAGCCAAGCAGAAAGCGCTTGGAGGAAATGTGAGAGAAGGTTGAGACAAGCATAAAGTGCTTGGGGGAAATGTGAGAGAAGGTTGAGACAAGCAGAAAGTCCTTGGAGGAATGACCCAAGGAGAAAGCACTCAGAGGAAATACGAGAGACAGGTGAATGAGCCAAGCAGAAGGCACTTGGAGGAAATGTGAGAGAAGGCTGAATGAGCCAATCAAAAAGTGCTTGGAGTAAATACGAGAGAAGTGTGAATGAGCCAAGCAGAAAGCTTTTGGAGGAAATGTGTGAGAAGGGTGAATGAGCCAATAAAAAAACGCTTGGAGGAAATACCAGAGAAGTATGAATGACCGAAGCAGAAAGTGATTGGAGGAAATGTGAGAGAAATGTGAATGAGCCAAACAGAAAGCTTTTGGAGGAAATGTGAGAGAAGGTTGAATGAGCCAAGCAGAACGCGCTTGGCGGAAATGCGATAGAAGGCTGAATGAGCTAATCAAAAAGCGCTTGGAGGAAATGCGAGAGATGTGTGAATGAGCCAAGCAGAAATCGCATGGAGGAAATGCAAGAAAAGGCTGAGCCAAGCAGAAAGCGCTTGGAGTAAATGTGAGAGAAGGTTGAGACAAGCATAAAGTGCTTGGAGGAAATGTGAGAGAAGGTTGAGACAAGCAGAAAGTCCTTAGAGGAAATGCGAGAGAACTTTGAATGACCCAAGGAGAAAGCACTTGGAGGAAATACGAGAGACAGGTGAATGAGCCAATCAAAAAGCGCTTGGAGGAAATACGAGAGAAGTGTGAATGAGCCAAGCAGAAAGCACTTGGAGAAAATGCGAGAGAAGGGTGAATGATCCAAGCAGAAAGTACTTGGAGGAAATGCGACAGAAGGCTGAGCCAAGGAGAAAGCGCTTGGAGGAAATGCTATAGAAGGCTGAATGAGCTAATCAAAAAGCGCTTGGAGGAAATGCGAGAGATGTGTGAATGAGCCAAGCAGAAATCACATGGAGGAAATGCAAGAAAAAACTGAGCCAAGCAGAAAGCGCTTGGAGGAACTGTGAGAGAAGGTGGAGACAAGCAGAAAATCCTTGAAGGAAATGCGATAGAACTTTGAATGACCCAAGGAGAAAGCACTTGGAGGAAATGGGAGAGAAGGGTGATTGACCAAAATAGAAAGCTCTTGGAAGAAGTGCGAGAGAAGGCTGAGGCAAGCAGAAAGTGCTTGGAGGAAATGCGAGAGAAGGCTGAATGAGCCAAGGAGAAAGTACTTGAAGGAAATGTGAGAGAAGGCTGAATGGGCCAATAAGAAAGCGCTTGGAGGAAATACGAGAGAAGTGTGAATGGGCCAAGTAGAAAGTTCTTGGAGGTAATGCGAGAGAAGTGTGAATGAGCGAAGAAAAAAGCGCTTTGAGCAAATGTGACAGAAGGGTGAATGAGCCAAGCAGAAATTGCATGGAGGAAATGTGAGAGAAGGCTGAGCCAAGGAGAAACCGCTTGGAGGAAATGTGAGAGAAGTGTGAATGAGCCAAGGAGAAAGAACCTGGAAGAAATACGAGAGAAGGCTGAATGAGCCAAGCAGAAAGCGTTTGGAGGAAATGTGAGAGAAATGTGAATGAGCCAAAGACAAAGTGCTTGAAGGTAATCTGAGAGAAGGCTGAATGGGCCATCTAGAAAACGCTTGGAGGTAATGAGAGAAGGGTGAATGAGCCAAGCAGAAAGCCTTTGGAGGAAATGCAAGAGAAATGTGAATGAGCCAAAAAGAAAGTGCTTGGAGGAAATGGGAGAGAAGGCAGAGCCAAGCAGAAAGCGCTTGGAGGAAATGCGAGAGAAGTGTGAATGAGCGAAGCAGAAAGTGATTGGAGGAAATGCGAGAGAAATGTGAATGAGCCAAGCAGAAAGTGCTTGGAGGAAATGCGAGAGAAGGCTGAATGAGCCAAGCAGAAAGCGCTTGAAGGAAATGCCAGAGATGTGTGAATGAGCCAAACAGAAAGCGCTTGGAGGAAATGCGAGAGAAGGCTGAGACAAGCAGAAAGTCCTAGGAGGAAATGCGAGAGAAGTGGGAATGAGTCCAGGAGAAAGCGCTTGGAGGAAATGTGAGAGAAGGGTGAATAAGCCAAGCAGAAAGCGCATGGAGGAAATGCGAGAGAAGGCTGAGCCAACCAGAAAGTGCTTGGAGGAAATGCGAGAGAAGGTTGAAGGACCCAAGGAGAAAGCGCTTGGAGGAAATGCGAGAGAAGGCTGAATGAGCCAAGCAGAAAGCGCTTGGAGGAAATGCTAGAGAAATGTGAATGAGCCTAACCGAAAGCGCTTGGAGGAAATGCGAGAGAGGGATGAATCAGCCAAGTAGAACGTGCTTGGAGGAAATGGGAGAGAAGTCTGAGAGAAGCAGCAAGTGCTTGGAGGAAATACGAGAGAACTGTGAATGAGCAAGGGAGAAAGTGCTTGAAGGGAAGGTGAGAGAAGGCTGAATGAGCCAAGGAGAAACCGCTTGGAGGAAATTTGAGAGAAGTGTGAATGAGCCAAGCAGAAAGAACTTGGAGGAAATGTGAGAGAAGGTTGAGACAAGCAGAAAATCCTTGAAGGAAATGCGAGAGAACTTTGAATGAGCCAAGGAGAAAGCACTTGGAAAAAATACGAGAGACAGGTGAATGAACTAAGCAGAACGCACTTGGAGGAAATGTGAGAGAAGGCTGAATGAGCCAATCAAAAAGTGCTTGGAGGAAATACGAGAGAAGTGTGAATGAGCCAAGCCGAAAGCTTTTGGAGGAAATGTGAGAGAAGGGTGAATGACCCAAGCAGAAAGCGCTTGGAGGAAATGCGATAGAAGGCTGAATGAGCCAATCAAAAAGCGCTTGGAGGAAATGCGAGAGATGTGTGAATGAGCCAAGCAGAAAGCGCATGGAGGAAATGCAAGAAAAGGCTGAGCCAAGCAGAAAGCCCTTGGAGGAAATGTGAGAGAATGTTGAGACAAGCAGAAAATCCTTGAAGGAAATGCGAGAGAACTTTGAATGAGCCAAGGAGAAAGCACTTGGAAAAAATACGAGAGACAGGTGAATGAGCCAAGCAGAAGGCACTTGGAGGAAATGTGAGAGAAGGCTGAATGAGCCAATCAAAAAGTGCTTGGAGGAAATACCAGAGAAGTGTGAATGAGCCAAGCAGAAAGCTTTTGGAGGAAATGTGAGAGAAGGGTGAATGACGAAAGAAGAAAGCGCTTGGAGGAAATGCGTTAGAGGGCTGAATGAGCCAATAAAAAAGCGCTTGGAGGAAATACGAGAGAAGTGTGAATGACCGAAGCAGAAAGTGATTGGAGGAAATGCGAGAGAAATGTGAATGAGCCAAACAGAAAGCTTTTGGAGGAAATGTGAGAGAAGGGTGAATGACCCAAGTAGAAAGCGCTTGGAAGAAATGCGAGAGAAGGCTGAGCCAAGCAGAAAGCGCATGGAGGAAATGCAAGAAAAGGCTGAGCCAAGCAGAAAGCGCTTGGAGGAAATGCGAGAGAAGGCTGAATGAGCCAAGGAGAAAGTACTTGAAGGAAATGTGAGAGAAGGCTGAATGGGCCAATAAGAAAGCACTTGGAGGAAATACGAGAGAAGTGTGAATGGGCCAAGGAGAAAGAACTTGGAAGAAATGTGAGAGAAGGCTGAATGAGCCAAGCAGAAAGCATTTGGAGGAAATGCGAGAGAAATGTGAATGAGCCAAACAGAAAGCGCTTGGAGGAAATGCGAGAGAAGGCTGAGACAAGCAGAAAGTCCTTGGAGGAAATGCGAGAGAAGTGGGAATGAGTCCAGAAGAAAGCGCTTGGAGGAAATGTGAGAGAACGGTGAATAACCCAAGCAAAAAGCGCATGGAGGAAATGCAAGAAAAGGCTGACCCAAGCAGAAAGTGCTTGGAGGTAATGCGATAGAAGGCTGAATGAGCCAAGCAGAAAGCGCTTGGAGGAAATGCGAGAGATATGTGAATGAGCCAAACAGAAAGCGCTTGGAGGAAATGCGAGAGAAGGCTGAGACAAGCAGAAAGTCCTTGGAGGAAATGCGACAGAAGGGTGATTGACCAAAGTAGAAAGCGCTTGGAAGAAGTGCGAGAGAAGGCTGAGCCAAGCAGAAAGTGCTTGGAGGAAATGCGAGAGAAGGCTTAATGAGCCAAGGAGAAAGTACTTGAAGGAAATGTGAGAGAAGGCTGAATGGGCCAATAAGAAAGCGCTTGGAGGAAATACGAGAGAAGTGTGAATGGGCCAAGTAGAAAGTTCTTGGAGGTAATGCGAGAGAAGTGTGAATGAGCGAAGAAAAAAGCGCTTTGAGCAAATGTGACAGAAGGGTGAATGAGCCAAGCAGAAAGTGCATGGAGGAAATGTGAGAGAAGGCTGAGCCAAGGAGAAACCGCTTGAAGGAAATGTGAGAGAAGTGTGAATGAGCCAAGGAGAAAGAACCTGGAAGAAATACGAGAGAAGGCTGAATGAGCCAAGCAGAAACCGCTTGAAGGAAATGTGAGAGAAATGTGAATGAGCCAAAGACAAAGTGCTTGAAGGTAATCTGAGAGAAGGCTGAATGGGCCATCTAGAAAACGCTTGGAGGTAATGAGAGAAGGGTGAATGAGCCAAGCAGAAAGCATTTGGAGGAAATGCGAGAGAAATGTGAATGAGCCAAAAAGAAAGTGCTTGGAGGAAATGGGAGAGAAGGCAGAGCCAAGCAGAAAGTGCTTGGAGGAAATGCGAGAGAAGGCTGAATGAGCCAAGCAGAAAGCGCTTGAAGGAAATGCCAGAGATGTGTGAATGAGCCAAACAGAAAGCGCTTGGAGGAAATGAGAGAGAAGGCTGAATGAGCCAATCAAAAAGTGCTTGGAGGAAATACGAGAGAAGTGTGAATGAGCCAAGCAGAAAGCTTTTGGAGGAAATGTGAGAGAAGGGTGAATGACCCAAGCAGAAAGCGCTTGGAGGAAATGCGGTTAGAAGGCTGAATGAGCCAATAAAAAAGCGCTTGGAGGAAATACGAGAGAAGTGTGAATGACCGAAGCAGAAAGTGATTGGAGGAAATGCGAGAGAAATGTGAATGAGCCAAACAGAAAGCTTTTGGAGGAAATGTGAGAGAAGGGTGAATGACCCAAGTAGAAAGCGCTTGGAAGAAATGCGAGAGAAGGCTGAGCCAAGCAGAAAGCGCATGGAGGAAATGCAAGAAAAGGCTGAGCCAAGCAGAAAGCGCTTGGAGGAAATGCGAGAGAAGGCTGAATGAGCCAAGGAGAAAGTACTTGAAGGAAATGTGAGAGAAGGCTGAATGGGCCAATAAGAAAGCGCTTGGAGGAAATACGAGAGAAGTGTGAATGGGCCAAGGAGAAAGAACTTGGAAGAAATGTGAGAGAAGGCTGAATGAGCCAAGCAGAAAGCATTTGGAGGAAATGCGAGAGAAATGTGAATGAGCCAAACAGAAAGCGCTTGGAGGAAATGCGAGAGAAGGCTGAGACAAGCAGAAAGTCCTTGGAGGAAATGCGAGAGAAGTGGGAATGAGTCCAGGAGAAAGCGCTTGGAGGAAATGTGAGAGAACGGTGAATAACCCAAGCAAAAAGCGCATGGAGGAAATGCAAGAAAAGGCTGACCCAAGCAGAAAGTGCTTGGAGGAAATGCGAGAGAAGGCTGAATGAGCCAAGGAGAAAGTACTTGAAGGAAATGTGAGAGAAGGCTGAATGGGCCAATAAGAAAGCGCTTGGAGGAAATACGAGAGAAGGCTGAATGAGCCAAGCAGAAAGCATTTGGAGGAAATGCGAGAGAAATGTGAATGAGCCAAACAGAAAGCGCTTGGAGGAAATGCGAGAGAAGGCTGAGACAAGCAGAAAGTCCTTGGAGGAAATGCGAGAGAAGTGGGAATGAGTCCAGGAGAAAGCGCTTGGAGGAAATGTGAGAGAACGGTGAATAACCCAAGCAAAAAGCGCATGGAGGAAATGCAAGAAAAGGCTGACCCAAGCAGAAAGTGCTTGGAGGTAATGCGATAGAAGGCTGAATGAGCCAAGCAGAAAGCGCTTGGAGGAAATGCGAGAGATATGTGAATGAGCCAAACAGAAAGCGCTTGGAGGAAATGCGAGAGAAGGCTGAGACAAGCAGAAAGTCCTTGGAGGAAATGCGACAGAAGGGTGATTGACCAAAGTAGAAAGCGCTTGGAAGAAGTGCGAGAGAAGGCTGAGCCAAGCAGAAAGTGCTTGGAGGAAATGCGAGAGAAGGCTTAATGAGCCAAGGAGAAAGTACTTGAAGGAAATGTGAGAGAAGGCTGAATGGGCCAATAAGAAAGCGCTTGGAGGAAATACGAGAGAAGTGTGAATGGGCCAAGTAGAAAGTTCTTGGAGGTAATGCGAGAGAAGTGTGAATGAGCGAAGAAAAAAGCGCTTTGAGCAAATGTGACAGAAGGGTGAATGAGCCAAGCAGAAAGTGCATGGAGGAAATGTGAGAGAAGGCTGAGCCAAGGAGAAACCGCTTGAAGGAAATGTGAGAGAAGTGTGAATGAGCCAAGGAGAAAGAACCTGGAAGAAATACGAGAGAAGGCTGAATGAGCCAAGCAGAAAGCGTTTGGAGGAAATGTGAGAGAAATGTGAATGAGCCAAAGACAAAGTGCTTGAAGGTAATCTGAGAGAAGGCTGAATGGGCCATCTAGAAAACGCTTGGAGGTAATGAGAGAAGGGTGAATGAGCCAAGCAGAAAGCATTTGGAGGAAATGCGAGAGAAATGTGAATGAGCCAAAAAGAAAGTGCTTGGAGGAAATGGGAGAGAAGGCAGAGCCAAGCAGAAAGTGCTTGGAGGAAATGCGAGAGAAGGCTGAATGAGCCAAGCAGAAAGCGCTTGAAGGAAATGCCAGAGATGTGTGAATGAGCCAAACAGAAAGCGCTTGGAGGAAATGAGAGAGAAGGCTGAATGAGCCAATCAAAAAGTGCTTGGAGGAAATACGAGAGAAGTGTGAATGAGCCAAGCAGAAAGCTTTTGGAGGAAATGTGAGAGAAGGGTGAATGACCCAAGCAGAAAGCGCTTGGAGGAAATGCGTTAGAAGGCTGAATGAGCCAATAAAAAAGCGCTTGGAGGAAATACGAGAGAAGTGTGAATGACCGAAGCAGAAAGTGATTGGAGGAAATGCGAGAGAAATGTGAATGAGCCAAACAGAAAGCTTTTGGAGGAAATGTGAGAGAAGGGTGAATGACCCAAGTAGAAAGCGCTTGGAAGAAATGCGAGAGAAGGCTGAGCCAAGCAGAAAGCGCATGGAGGAAATGCAAGAAAAGGCTGAGCCAAGCAGAAAGCGCTTGGAGGAAATGCGAGAGAAGGCTGAATGAGCCAAGGAGAAAGTACTTGAAGGAAATGTGAGAGAAGGCTGAATGGGCCAATAAGAAAGCGCTTGGAGGAAATACGAGAGAAGTGTGAATGGGCCAAGGAGAAAGAACTTGGAAGAAATGTGAGAGAAGGCTGAATGAGCCAAGCAGAAAGCATTTGGAGGAAATGCGAGAGAAATGTGAATGAGCCAAACAGAAAGCGCTTGGAGGAAATGCGAGAGAAGGCTGAGACAAGCAGAAAGTCCTTGGAGGAAATGCGAGAGAAGTGGGAATGAGTCCAGGAGAAAGCGCTTGGAGGAAATGTGAGAGAACGGTGAATAACCCAAGCAAAAAGCGCATGGAGGAAATGCAAGAAAAGGCTGACCCAAGCAGAAAGTGCTTGGAGGTAATGCGATAGAAGGCTGAATGAGCCAAGCAGAAAGCGCTTGGAGGAAATGCGAGAGATATGTGAATGAGCCAAACAGAAAGCGCTTGGAGGAAATGCGAGAGAAGGCTGAGACAAGCAGAAAGTCCTTGGAGGAAATGCGACAGAAGGGTGATTGACCAAAGTAGAAAGCGCTTGGAAGAAGTGCGAGAGAAGGCTGAGCCAAGCAGAAAGTGCTTGGAGGAAATGCGAGAGAAGGCTTAATGACCAAGGAGAAAGTACTTGAAGGAAATGTGAGAGAAGGCTGAATGGGCCAATAAGAAAGGGGCTTGGAGGAAATACGAGAGAAGTGTGAATGGGCCAAGTAGAAAGTTCTTGGAGGTAATGCGAGAGAAGTGTGAATGAGCGAAGAAAAAAGCGCTTTGAGCAAATGTGACAGAAGGGTGAATGAGCCAAGCAGAAAGTGCATGGAGGAAATGTGAGAGAAGGCTGAGCCAAGGAGAAACCGCTTGAAGGAAATGTGAGAGAAGTGTGAATGAGCCAAGGAGAAAGAACCTGGAAGAAATACGAGAGAAGGCTGAATGAGCCAAGCAGAAAGCGTTTGGAGGAAATGTGAGAGAAATGTGAATGAGCCAAAGACAAAGTGCTTGAAGGTAATCTGAGAGAAGGCTGAATGGGCCATCTAGAAAACGCTTGGAGGTAATGAGAGAAGGGTGAATGAGCCAAGCAGAAAGCATTTGGAGGAAATGCGAGAGAAATGTAAATCAGCCAAAAAGAAAGTGCTTGGAGGAAATGGGAGAGAAGGCAGAGCCAAGCAGAAAGTGCTTGAAGGAAATGCGAGAGAAGGCTGAATGAGCCAAGCAGAAAGCGCTTGAAGGAAATGCCAGAGATGTGTGAATGAGCCAAACAGAAAGCGCTTGGAGGAAATGAGAGAGAAGGCTGAATGAGCCAATCAAAAAGTGCTTGGAGGAAATACGAGAGAAGTGTGAATGAGCCAAGCAGAAAGCTTTTGGAGGAAATGTGAGAGAAGGGTGAATGACCCAAGCAGAAAGCGCTTGGAGGAAATGTGATAGAAGGCTGAATGAGCCAATCAAAAAGCGCTTGGAGGAAATGCGAGAGATGTGTGAATGAGCCAAGCAGAAAGCGCATGGAGGAAATGCAAGAAAAGGCTGAGCCAAGCAGAAAGCGCTTGGAGGAAATGTGAGAGAAGGTTGAGACAAGCATAAAGTGCTTGGAGGAAATGTGAGAGAAGGTTGAGACAAGCAGAAAATCCTTGAAGGAAATGCGAGAGAACTTTGAATGAGCCAAGGAGAAAGCACTTGGAAAAAATACGAGAGACAGGTGAATGAGCCAAGCAGAAGGCACTTGAAGGAAATGTGAGAGAAGGCTGAATGAGCCAATCAAAAAGTGCTTGGAGGAAATACCAGAGAAGTGTGAATGAGCCAAGCAGAAAGCTTTTGGAGGAAATGTGAGAGAAGGGTGAATGACCCAAGAAGAAAGCGCTTGGAGGAAATGCGTTAGAAGGCTGAATGAGCCAATAAAAAAGCGCTTGGAGGAAATACGAGAGAAGTGTGAATGACCGAAGCAGAAAGTGATTGGAGGAAATGCGAGAGAAATGTGAATGAGCCAAACAGAAAGCTTTTGGAGGAAATGTGAGAGAAGGGTGAATGACCCAAGCAGAAAGTGCTTGGAAGAAATGCCAGAGAAGGCTGAGCCAAGCAGAAAGTGCTTGGAAGAAATGCCAGAGAAGGCTGAGCCAAGTAGAAAGCGCATGGAGGAAATGCAAGAAAAGGCTGAGCCAAGCAGAAAGCGCTTGGAGGAAATGTGAGAGAAGGTTGAGACAAGCATAAAGTGCTTGGAGGAAATGTGAGAGAAGGTTGAGATAAGCAGAAAGTCCTTGGAGGAAATGCGAGAGAAGTGTGAATGAGCCAAGCAGAAAGCACTTGGAGAAAATGCGAGAGAAGGGTGAATGACCCAAGGAGAAAGTGCTTGGAGGAAATGCGAGAGAAGGCTTAATGAGCCAAGGAGAAAGTACTTGAAGGAAATGTGAGAGAAGGCTGAATGGGCCAATAAGAAAGCGCTTGGAGGAAATACGAGAGAAGTGTGAATGGGCCAAGTAGAAAGTTCTTGGAGGTAATGCGAGAGAAGTGTGAATGAGCGAAGAAAAAAGCGCTTTGAGCAAATGTGACAGAAGGGTGAATGAGCCAAGCAGAAAGTGCATGGAGGAAATGTGAGAGAAGGCTGAGCCAAGGAGAAACCGCTTGAAGGAAATGTGAGAGAAGTGTGAATGAGCCAAGGAGAAAGAACCTGGAAGAAATACGAGAGAAGGCTGAATGAGCCAAGCAGAAAGCGTTTGGAGGAAATGTGAGAGAAATGTGAATGAGCCAAAGACAAAGTGCTTGAAGGTAATCTGAGAGAAGGCTGAATGGGCCATCTAGAAAACGCTTGGAGGTAATGGGAGAAGGGTGAATGAGCCAAGCAGAAAGCATTTGGAGGAAATGCGAGAGAAATGTGAATGAGCCAAAAAGAAAGTGCTTGGAGGAAATGGGAGAGAAGGCAGAGCCAAGCAGAAAGTGCTTGGAGGAAATGCGAGAGAAGGCTGAATGAGCCAAGCAGAAAGCGCTTGAAGGAAATGCCAGAGATGTGTGAATGAGCCAAACAGAAAGCGCTTGGAGTAAATGTGAGGGAAGGTTGAGACAAGCATAAAGTGCTTGGAGGAAATGTGAGAGAAGGCTGAATGAGCCAATCAAAAAGTGCTTGGAGGAAATACCAGAGAAGTGTGAATGAGCCAAGCAGAAAGCTTTTGGAGGAAATGTGAGAGAAGGGTGAATGACCCAAGAAGAAAGCGCTTGGAGGAAATACGAGAGAAGTGTGAATGACCGAAGCAGAAAGTGATTGGAGGAAATGCGAGAGAAATGTGAATGAGCCAAACAGAAAGCTTTTGGAGGAAATGTGAGAGAAGGGTGAATGACCCAAGTAGAAAGCGCTTGGAAGAAATGCGAGAGAAGGCTGAGCCAAGCAGAAAGCGCATGGAGGAAATGCAAGAAAAGGCTGAGCCAAGCAGAAAGCGCTTGGAGGAAATGTGAGAGAAGGTTGAGACAAGCATAAAGTGCTTGGAGGAAATGTGAGAGAAGGTTGAGATAAGCAGAAAGTCCTTGGAGGAAATGCGAGAGAAGTGTGAATGAGCCAAGCAGAAAGCACTTGGAGAAAATGCGAGAGAAGGGTGAATGACCCAAGGAGAAAGCGCTTGGAAGAAATGCTAGAGAAGGCTGAGCCAAGCAGAAAGTGTTTGGAGGAAATGGGACAGAAGGCTGAATGAGCCAATCAAAAAGCGCTTGGAGGAAATGCGAGAGATGTGTGAATGAGCCAAGCAGAAAGCGCATGGAGGAAATGCAAGAAAAAACTGAGCCAAGCAGAAAGCGCTTGGAGGAACTGTGAGAGAAGGCTGAGACAAGCAGAAAATCCTTGAAGGAAATGCGAGAGAACTTTGAATGACCCAATCAAAAAGTGCTTGGAGGAAATACCAGAGAAGTGTGAATGAGCCAAGCAGAAAGCTTTTGGAGGAAATGTGAGAGAAGGGTGAATGACCCAAGCAGAAAGCGCTTGGAGGAAATGCGATAGAAGGCTGAATGAGCCAAGCAGAAAGCGCTTGGAGGAAATGCTAGAGAAATGTGAATGAGCCTAACCGAAAGCGCTTGGAGGAAATGCGAGAGAGGGATGAATCAGCCAAGTAGAAAGTGCTTGGAGGAAATGGGAGAGAAGTCTGAGAGAAGCAGCAAGTGCTTGGAGGAAATACGAGAGAACTGTGAATGAGCAAGGGAGAAAGTGCTTGAAGGGAAGGTGAGAGAAGGCTGAATGAGCCAAGGAGAAACCTCTTGGAGGAAATTTGAGAGAAGTGTGAATGAGCCAAGCAGAAAGAACTTGGAGAAAATGCGAGAGAAGTGTGAATGAGCCAAACAGAAAGCGCTTGGAGTAAATGTGAGAGAAGGTTGAGACAAGCATAAAGTGCTTGGAGGAAATGTGAGAGAAGGTTGAGACAAGCAGAAAGTCCTTGGAAAAAATGCGAGAGAACTTTGAATGACCCAAGGAGAAAGCACTTGGAGGAAATACGAGAGACAGGTGAATGAGCCAAGCAGAAAGCACTTGGAGGAAATGTGAGAGAAGGCTGAATGAGCCAATCAAAAAGCGCTTGGAGGAAATACGAGAGAAGTGTGAATGAGCCAAGCAGAAAGCTTTTGGAGGAAATGTGAGAGAAGGGTGAATGACCCAAGCAGAAAGCGCTTGGAGGAAATGCGTTAGAAGGCTGAATGAGCCGATAAAATAGCGCTTGGAGGAAATCCGAGAAAGATGTGTGAATGACCGAAGCAGAAAGTGATTGGGGGAAATGCAAGAGAAATGTGAATGAGCCAAACAGAAAGATTTTGGAGGAAATGTGAGAGAAGGGTGAATGACCCAAGCAGAAAGTGCTTGGAAGAAATGCCAGAGAAGGCTGAGCCAAGCAGAAAGTGCTTGGAAGAAATGCCAGAGAAGGCTGAGCCAAGTAGAAAGCGCATGGAGGAAATGCAAGAAAAGGCTGAGCCAAGCAGAAAGCGCTTGGAGGAAATGTGAGAGAAGGTTGAGACAAGCATAAAGTGCTTGGAGGAAATGTGAGAGAAGGTTGAGATAAGCAGAAAGTCCTTGGAGGAAATGCGAGAGAAGTGTGAATGAGCCAAGCAGAAAGCACTTGGAGAAAATGCGAGAGAAGGGTGAATGACCCAAGGAGAAAGTGCTTGGAGGAAATGCGAGAGAAGGCTTAATGAGCCAAGGAGAAAGTACTTGAAGGAAATGTGAGAGAAGGCTGAATGGGCCAATAAGAAAGCGCTTGGAGGAAATACGAGAGAAGTGTGAATGGGCCAAGTAGAAAGTTCTTGGAGGTAATGCGAGAGAAGTGTGAATGAGCGAAGAAAAAAGCGCTTTGAGCAAATGTGACAGAAGGGTGAATGAGCCAAGCAGAAAGTGCATGGAGGAAATGTGAGAGAAGGCTGAGCCAAGGAGAAACCGCTTGAAGGAAATGTGAGAGAAGTGTGAATGAGCCAAGGAGAAAGAACCTGGAAGAAATACGAGAGAAGGCTGAATGAGCCAAGCAGAAAGCGTTTGGAGGAAATGTGAGAGAAATGTGAATGAGCCAAAGACAAAGTGCTTGAAGGTAATCTGAGAGAAGGCTGAATGGGCCATCTAGAAAACGCTTGGAGGTAATGGGAGAAGGGTGAATGAGCCAAGCAGAAAGCATTTGGAGGAAATGCGAGAGAAATGTGAATGAGCCAAAAAGAAAGTGCTTGGAGGAAATGGGAGAGAAGGCAGAGCCAAGCAGAAAGTGCTTGGAGGAAATGCGAGAGAAGGCTGAATGAGCCAAGCAGAAAGCGCTTGAAGGAAATGCCAGAGATGTGTGAATGAGCCAAACAGAAAGCGCTTGGAGGAAATGAGAGAGAAGGCTGAATGAGCCAATCAAAAAGTGCTTGGAGGAAATACGAGAGAAGTGTGAATGAGCCAAGCAGAAAGCTTTTGGAGGAAATGTGAGAGAAGGGTGAATGACCCAAGCAGAAAGCGCTTGGAGGAAATGTGATAGAAGGCTGAATGAGCCAATCAAAAAGCGCTTGGAGGAAATGCGAGAGATGTGTGAATGAGCCAAGCAGAAAGCGCATGGAGGAAATGCAAGAAAAGGCTGAGCCAAGCAGAAAGCCCTTGGAGGAAATGTGAGAGAATGTTGAGACAAGCAGAAAATCCTTGAAGGAAATGCGAGAGAACTTTGAATGAGCCAAGGAGAAAGCACTTGGAAAAAATACGAGACAGGTGAATGAGCCAAGCAGAAGGCACTTGGAGGAAATGTGAGAGAAGGCTGAATGAGCCAATCAAAAAGTGCTTGGAGGAAATACCAGAGAAGTGTGAATGAGCCAAGCAGAAAGCTTTTGGAGGAAATGTGAGAGAAGGGTGAATGACCCAAGAAGAAAGCGCTTGGAGGAAATGCGTTAGAAGGCTGAATGAGCCAATAAAAAAGCGCTTGGAGGAAATACGAGAGAAGTGTGAATGACCGAAGCAGAAAGTGATTGGAGGAAATGCGAGAGAAATGTGAATGAGCCAAACAGAAAGCTTTTGGAGGAAATGTGAGAGAAGGGTGAATGACCCAAGTAGAAAGCGCTTGGAAGAAATGCGAGAGAAGGCTGAGCCAAGCAGAAAGCGCATGGAGGAAATGCAAGAAAAGGCTGAGCCAAGCAGAAAGCGCTTGGAGGAAATGTGAGAGAAGGTTGAGACAAGCATAAAGTGCTTGGAGGAAATGTGAGAGAAGGTTGAGATAAGCAGAAAGTCCTTGGAGGAAATGCGAGAGAAGTGTGAATGAGCCAAGCAGAAAGCACTTGGAGAAAATGCGAGAGAAGGGTGAATGACCCAAGGAGAAAGCGCTTGGAAGAAATGCTAGAGAAGGCTGAGCCAAGCAGAAAGTGTTTGGAGGAAATGGGACAGAAGGCTGAATGAGCCAATCAAAAAGCGCTTGGAGGAAATGCGAGAGATGTGTGAATGAGCCAAGCAGAAAGCGCATGGAGGAAATGCAAGAAAAAACTGAGCCAAGCAGAAAGCGCTTGGAGGAACTGTGAGAGAAGGCTGAGACAAGCAGAAAATCCTTGAAGGAAATGCGAGAGAACTTTGAATGACCCAATCAAAAAGTGCTTGGAGGAAATACCAGAGAAGTGTGAATGAGCCAAGCAGAAAGCTTTTGGAGGAAATGTGAGAGAAGGGTGAATGACCCAAGCAGAAAGCGCTTGGAGGAAATGCGATAGAAGGCTGAATGAGCCAAGCAGAAAGCGCTTGGAGGAAATGCTAGAGAAATGTGAATGAGCCTAACCGAAAGCGCTTGGAGGAAATGCGAGAGAGGGATGAATCAGCCAAGTAGAAAGTGCTTGGAGGAAATGGGAGAGAAGTCTGAGAGAAGCAGCAAGTGCTTGGAGGAAATACGAGAGAACTGTGAATGAGCAAGGGAGAAAGTGCTTGAAGGGAAGGTGAGAGAAGGCTGAATGAGCCAAGGAGAAACCTCTTGGAGGAAATTTGAGAGAAGTGTGAATGAGCCAAGCAGAAAGAACTTGGAGAAAATGCGAGAGAAGTGTGAATGAGCCAAACAGAAAGCGCTTGGAGTAAATGTGAGAGAAGGTTGAGACAAGCATAAAGTGCTTGGAGGAAATGTGAGAGAAGGTTGAGACAAGCAGAAAGTCCTTGGAAAAAATGCGAGAGAACTTTGAATGACCCAAGGAGAAAGCACTTGGAGGAAATACGAGAGACAGGTGAATGAGCCAAGCAGAAAGCACTTGGAGGAAATGTGAGAGAAGGCTGAATGAGCCAATCAAAAAGCGCTTGGAGGAAATATGAGAGAAGTGTGAATGAGCCAAGCAGAAAGCACTTGGAGGAAATGCAAGAAAAAACTGAGCCAAGCAGAAAGAGCTTGGAGGAACTGTGAGAGAAGGTTGAGACAAGCAGAAAATCCTTGAAGGAAATGCTAGAGAACTTTGAATGACCAAAGGAGAAAGCACTTGGAGGAAATAGGAGAGACAGGTGAATGAGCCAAGCAGAAGGCACTTGGAGGAAATGTGAGAGAAGGCTGAATGAGCCAATGAAAAAGTGCTTGGAGTTAACACGAGAGAAGTGTGAATGAGCCAAGCAGAAAGCTTTTGGAGGAAATGTGAGAGAAGGGTGAATGAACCAATAAAAAAGCGCTTGGAGGAAATACCAGAGAAGTGTGAATGACCTAAGCAGAAAGTGATTGGAGGAAATGCGAGAGAAATGTGAATGAGCGAAACAGAAAGCTTTTGGAGGAAATGTGAGAGAAGGGTGAATGACCCAAGCAGAAAGTGCTTGGAAGAAATGCGAGAGAAGGCTTAGCCAAGCAGAAAGTACTTGGAGGAAATGCGACAGAAGGCTGAGCCAAGCAGAAAGCGCTTGGCGGAAATGCGATAGAAGGCTGAATGAGCTAATCAAAAAGCGCTTGGAGGAAATGCGAGAGATGTGTGAATGAGCCAAGCAGAAAGCACATGGAGGAAATGCAAGAAAAGGCTGAGCCAAGCAGAAAGCGCTTGGAGTAAATGTGAGAGAAGGTTGAGACAAGCATAAAGTGCTTGGAGGAAATGCGAGAGAACTTTTAATGACCCAAGGAGAAAGCACTTGGAGGAAATAAGAGAGACAGATGAATGAGCCAATCAAAAAGCACTTGGAGGAAATACGAGAGACAGGTGAATGAGCCAAGCAGAAACCACTTGGAGGAAGTGCGAGAGAAGTCTGAGACAAGCAGCAAGTGCTTGGAGGAAATGCGAGAGAAATGTGAATGACCCAAACAGAAAGCTTTTGGAGGAAATGTGAGAGAAGGGTGAATGACCCAAGCAGAAAGTGCTTGAAAGAAATGCCAGAGAAGGCTGACCCAAGCAGAAAGTGCTTGGAGTAAATGTGAGAGAAGGTTGAGACAAGCAGAAAGTCCTTGGAGGAAATGCGAGAGAACTTCGAATGACCCAAGGAGAAAGCACTTGGAGGAAATACGAGAGACAGGTGAATGAACCAAGCAGAACGCAATTGGAGGAAATGTGAGAGAAGGCTGAATGAGCCAATCAAAAAGTGCTTGGAGGAAATACTAGAGAAGTGTGAATGAGCCAAGCAGAAAGCTTTTGGAGGAAATGTGAGAGAAGGGTGAATGACCCAAGCAGAAAGAGCTTGGAGGAAATGCGTTAGAAGGCTGAATGAGCCGATAAAATAGCGCTTGGAGGAAATCCGAGAAAGATGTGTGAATGACCGAAGCAGAAAGTGATTGGGGGAAACGCAAGAGAAATGTGAATGAGCCAAACAGAAAGATTTTGGAGGAAATGTGAGAGAAGGGTGAATGACCCAAGCAGAAAGCGCTTGGAAGAAATGCGAGAGATGTCTGAATGAGCCAAGCAGAAAGCGCATGGAGGAAATTAAAGAAAAGGCTGAGTGAAGCAGAAAGCGCTTGGAGTAAATGTGAGAGAAGGTTGAGACAAGCATAAAGTGCTTGGAGGAAATGTGAGAGAAGGCTGAATGAGCCAATCAAAAAGCGCTTGGAGGAGGAAATAGGAGAGAAGTGTGAATGAGCAAAGCAGAAAGCTTTTGGAGGAAATGTGAGAGAAGGGTGAATGACCCAAGCAGAAAGCGATTGGAAGGAATGCAAGAAAAGGCTGAGCCAAGCAGAAAGCGCTTGGAGGAAATGTGAGAGAAGGTTGAGACAAGCATAAAGTGCTTGGAGGAAATGTGAGAGAAGGTTGAGACAAGCAGAAAGTCCTTGGAGGAAATGCGAGAGAACTTTGAATGACCCAAGGAGAAAGCACTTGGCGGAAATACGAGAGAAGTGTGAATGAGCCAAGCAGAAAGCATTTGGAGAAAATGTGAGAGAAGGTTGAGACAAGCAGAAAATCCTTGAAGGAAATGCGAGAGAACTTTGAATGACCCAAGGAGAAAGCACTTGGAGGAAATACCAGAGACAAGTGAATGAGCCAATCAAAAAGTGCTTGGAGGAAATACGAGAGAAGTTTGAATGAGCCAAGCAGAAAGCTTTTGGAGGAAATGTGAGAGAAGGGTGAATGACCCAAGCAGAAAGCGCTTGGAGGAAATGCGAAAGATGTGTGAATGAGCCAAGCAGAAAGCGCATGGAGGAAATGCAAGAAAAGGTTGAGCCAAGCAGAAAGCGCTTGGAGGAAATGTGAGAGAAGGTTGAGACAAGCAGAAAGTCCTTGGAGGAAATGCGAGAGAACTTTGAATGACCCAAGGAGAAAGGACTCAGAGGAAATACAAGAGACAGGTGAATGAGCCAAGCAGAAGGCACTTGGAGGAAATGTGAGAGAAGGCTGAATGAGCCAAACAAAAAGTGCTTGGAGTAAATACGAGAGAAGTGTGAATGAGCCAAGCAGAAAGCTTTTGGAGGAAATGTGAGAGAAGGGTGAATGACCCAAGCAGAAAGCGCTTGGAGGAAATGCGTTAGAAGGCTGAATGAGCCGATCAAATAGCGCTTGGAGGAAATCCGAGTGAGAAGTGTGAATGACCGAAGCAGAAAGTGATTGGAGGAAATGCGAGAGAAATGTGAATGAGCCAAACAGAAAGATTTTGGAGGAAATAGGAGAGAAGGGTGAATGACCCAAGCAGAAAGCGCTTGGAAGAAATGCGAGAGAAGGCTGAATGAGCTAATCAAAAAGCGCTTGGAGGAAATGCGAGAGATGTGTGAATGAGCCAAGCAGAAAGCGCATGGAGGAAATTAAAGAAAAGGCTGATCGAAGCAGAAAGCGCTTGGAGTAAATGTGAGAGAAGGTTGAGACAAGCATAAAGTGCTTGGAGGAAATGTGAGAGAAGGTTGAGACAAGCAGAAAGTCCTTGGAGGAAATGCGAGAGAACTTTGAATGACCCAAGGAGAAAGCACTTGGAGGAAATACGAGAGACAGGTGAATGAGCCAATCAAAAAGCGCTTGGAGGAAATACCAGAGAAGTGTGAATGACCCAAGCAGAAAGCGCTTTGGAATAAATGCGAGAGAAGGCTGAGCCAAGCAGAAAGTGCTTGGAGGAAATGCGACTGAAGGCTGAATGAGCCAATCAAAAAGCGCTTGGAGGAAATGCTAGAGATGTGTGAATGAGCCAAGCAGAAAGCGCATGGATGAAATGCAGGAAAAGGCTGAGCCAAGCAGAAAGCGCTTGGAGGAAATGCGTTAGAAGGCTGAATGAGCCGATAAAATAGCGCTTGGAGGAAATCCGAGAGAGAAGTGTGAATGACCGAAGCAGAAAGTGATTGGAGGAAATGCGAGAGAAATGTGAATGAGCCAAACAGAAAGATTTTGGAGGAAATGTGAGAGAAGGGTGAATGACCCAAGCAGAAAGTGCTTGGAGGAAATGCGAGAGAACGCAGAGCCAAGCAGAAAGCGCTTGGAGGAAATGCGATAGAAGGCTGAATGAGCTAATCAAAAAGCGCTTGGAGGAAATGCGAGAGATGTGTGAATGAGCCAAGCAGAAAGCGCATGGAGGAAATGCAAGAAAAGGCTGAGCCAAGCAGAAAGCGCTTGGAGTAAATGTGAGAGAAGGTTGAGACAAGCATAAAGATCTTGGAGGAAATGTGAGAGAAGGTTGAGACAAGCAGAAAGTCCTTGGAGGAAATGCGAGAGAACTTTGAATGACCCAAGGAGAAAGCACTTGGAGGAAATACGAGAGACAGGTGAAGGAACTAAGCAGAACGCACTTGGAGGAAATGTGAGAGAAGGCTGAATGAGCTAATCAAAAAGTGCTTGGAGGAAATACGAGAGAAGTGTGAATGAGCCAAGCAGAAAGCTTTTGGAGGAAATGTGAGAGAAGGGTGAATGACCCAAGCAGAAAGCGCTTGGAGGAAATGCGTTAGAAGGCTGAATGAGCCGATAAAATAGCACTTGGAGGAAATACGAGAGAAGTTTGAATGAGCCAAGCAGAAAGCTTTTGGAGGAAATGTGAGAGAAGGGTGAATGACCCAAGCAGAAAGCGCTTGGAGGAAATGCGAAAGATGTGTGAATGAGCCAAGCAGAAAGCGCATGGAGGAAATGCAAGAAAAGGTTGAGCCAAGCAGAAAGCGCTTGGAGGAAATGTGAGAGAAGGTTGAGACAAGCATAAAGTGCTTGGGGGAAATGTGAGAGAAGGTTGAGACAAGCAGAAAGTCCTTGGAGGAAATGCGAGAGAACTTTGAATGACCCAAGGAGAAAGCACTCAGAGGAAATACGAGAGACAGGTGAATGAGCCAAGCAGAAGGCACTTGGAGGAAATGTGAGAGAAGGCTGAATGAGCCAATCAAAAAGTGCTTGGAGTAAGTACGAGAGAAGTGTGAATGAGCCAAGCAGAAAGCTTTTGGAGGAAATGTGTGAGAAGGGTGAATGAGCCAATAAAAAAGCGCTTGGAGGAAATACCAGAGAAGTGTGAATGACTGAAGCAGAAAGTGATTGGAGGAAATGCGAGAGAAATGTGAATGAGCCAAACAGAAAGCTTTTGGAGGAAATGTGAGAGAAGGGTGAATGACCCATGCAGAAAGCGCTTGGAGGAAATGTGAGAGAAGGCTGAATGAGCCAATCAAAAAGTGCTTGGAGGAAATACCAGAGAAGTGTGAATGAGCCAAGCAGAAAGCTTTTGGAGGAAATGTGAGAGAAGGGTGAATGACCCAAGCAGAAAGTGCTTGGAGGAAATGTGTTAGAAGGCTGAATGAGCCGATAAAATAGCGCTTGGAGGAAATCCGAGAGAGAAGTGTGAATGACCGAAGCAAAAAGTGATTGGAGGAAATGCGAGAGAAATGTGAATGAGCCAAACAGAAAGATTTTGGAGGAAATGTGAGAGAAGGGTGAATGACCCAAGCAGAAAGCGCTTGGAAGAAATGCGAGAGAAGGCTGAATGAGCTAATCAAAAAGCGCTTGGAGGAAATACGAGAGACAGGTGAATGAGCCAAGCAGAAAGCACTTGGAGGAAATACGAGAGAAGTGTGAATGAGCCAAGCAGAAAGCGCATGGAGGAAATGCAAGAAAAGGCTGAGCCAAGCAGAAAGCGCTTGGAGGAAATGTGAGAGAAGGGTGAATGACCCAAGCAGAAAGCGCTTGGAGGAAATGCATTAGAAGGCTGAATGAGCCGATAAAATAGCGCTTGGAGGAAATCCGAGAGAGAAGTGTGAATGACCGAAGCAGAAAGTGATTGGAGGAAATGCGAGAGAAATGTGAATGAGCCAAACAGAAAGATTTTGGAGGAAATGGGAGAGAAGGGTGAATGACCCAAGCAGAAAGCGCTTGGAAGAAATGCCAGAGAAGGCTGAATGAGCTAATCAAAAAGCGCTTGGAGGAAATGCGAGAGATGTGTGAATGAGCCAAGCAGAAAGCGCATGGAGGAAATTAAAGAAAAGGCTGATCGGAGCAGAAAGCGCTTGGAGTAAATGTGAGAGAAGGTTGAGACAAGCATAAAGTGCTTGGAGGAAATGTGAGAGAAGGTTGAGACAAGCAGAAAGTCCTTGGAGGAAATGCGAGAGAACTTTGAATGACCCAAGGAGAAAGCACTTGGAGGAAATACGAGAGACAGGTGAATGAGCCAATCAAAAAGCGCTTGGAGGAAATACCAGAGAAGTGTGAATGACCCAAGCAGAAAGCGCTTTGGAACAAATGCGAGAGAAGGCTGAGCCAAGCAGAAAGTGCTTGGAGGAAATGCGACTGAAGGCTGAATGAGCCAATCAAAAAGTGCTTGGAGTAAGTACGAGAGAAGTGTGAATGAGCCAAGCAGAAAGCTTTTGGAGGAAATGTGTGAGAAGGGTGAATGAGCCAATAAAAAAGCGCTTGGAGGAAATACCAGAGAAGTGTGAATGACTGAAGCAGAAAGTGATTGGAGGAAATGCGAGAGAAATGTGAATGAGCCAAACAGAAAGCTTTTGGAGGAAATGTGAGAGAAGGGTGAATGACCCAAGCAGAAAGCGCTTGGAGGAAATGTGAGAGAAGGCTGAATGAGCCAATCAAAAAGTGCTTGGAGGAAATACGAGAGAAGTGTGAATGAGCCAAGCAGAAAGCTTTTGGAGGAAATGTGAGAGAAGGGTGAATGACCCAAGGAGAAAGTGCTTGGAGGAAATGTGTTAGAAGGCTGAATGAGCCGATAAAATAGCGCTTGGAGGAAATCCGAGAGAGAAGTGTGAATGACCGAAGCAAAAAGTGATTGGAGGAAATGCGAGAGAAATGTGAATGAGCCAAACAGAAAGATTTTGGAGGAAATGTGAGAGAAGGGTGAATGACCCAAGCAGAAAGCGCTTGGAAGAAATGCGAGAGAAGGCTGAATGAGCTAATCAAAAAGCGCTTGGAGGAAATGCGAGAGATGTGTGAATGAGCCAAGCAGAAAGCGCATGGAGGAAATTAAAGAAAAGGCTGATCGAAGCAGAAAGCGCTTGGAGTAAATGTGAGAGAAGGTTGAGACAAGCATAAAGTGCTTGGAGTAAATGTGAGAGAAGGTTGAGACAAGCATAAAGTCCTTGGAGGAAATGCGAGAGAACTTTGAATGACCCAAGGAGAAAGCACTTGGAGGAAATACGAGAGACAGGTGAATGAGCCAATCAAAAAGCACTTGGAGGAAATAGGAGAGACAGGTGAATGAGCCAAGCAGAAAGCACTTGGAGGAAATACGAGAGAAGTGTGAATGAGCCAAGCAGAAAGCGCATGGAGGAAATGCAAGAAAAGGCTGAGCCAAGCAGAAAGCGCTTGGAGGAAATGTGAGAGAAGGGTGAATGACCCAAGCAGAAAGCGCTTGGAGGAAATGCATTAGAAGGCTGAATGAGCCGATAAAATAGCGCTTGGAGGAAATCCGAGAGAGAAGTGTGAATGACCGAAGCAGAAAGTGATTGGAGGAAATGCGAGAGAAATGTGAATGAGCCAAACAGAAAGATTTTGGAGGAAATGGGAGAGAAGGGTGAATGACCCAAGCAGAAAGCGCTTGGAAGAAATGCCAGAGAAGGCTGAATGAGCTAATCAAAAAGCGCTTGGAGGAAATGAGAGAGATGTGTGAATGAGCCAAGCAGAAAGCGCATGGAGGAAATTAAAGAAAAGGCTGATCGAAGCAGAAAGCGCTTGGAGTAAATGTGAGAGAAGGTTGAGGCAAGCATAAAGTGCTTGGAGGAAATGTGAGAGAAGGTTGAGACAAGCAGAAAGTCCTTGGAGGAAATGCGAGAGAACTTTGAATGACCCAAGGAGAAAGCACTTGGAGGAAATACGAGAGACAGGTGAATGAGCCAATCAAAAAGCACTTGGAGGAAATACGAGAGACAGGTGAATGAGCCAAGCAGAAAGCACTTGGAGGAAATACGAGAGAAGTGTGAATGAGCCAAGCAGAAAGCGCATGGAGGAAATGCAAGAAAAGGCTGAGCCAAGCAGAAAGCGCTTGGAGGAAATGTGAGAGAAGGGTGAATGACCCAAGCAGAAAGCGCTTGGAGGAAATGCATTAGAAGGCTGAATGAGCCGATAAAATAGCGCTTGGAGGAAATCCGAGAGAGAAGTGTATATGACCGAAGCAGAAAGTGATTGGAGGAAATGCGAGGGAAATGTGAATGAGCCAAACAGAAAGATTTTGGAGGAAATGTGAGAGAAGGGTGAATGACCCAAGCTGAAAGCGCTTGGAGGAAATACCAGAGAAGTGTGAATGACCCAAGCAGAAAGCGCTTTGGAAGAAATGCGAGAGAAGGCTGAGCCAAGCAGAAAGTGCTTGGAGGAAATGCGACTGAAGGCTGAATGAGCCAATCAAAAAGCGCTTGGAGGAAATGCTAGAGATGTGTGAATGAGCCAAGCAGAAAGCGCATGGAGGAAATGCAGGAAAAGGCTGAGCCAAGCAGAAAGCGCTTGGAGGAAATGCGTTAGAAGGCTGAATGAGCCGATAAAATAGCGCTTGGAGGAAATCCGAGAGAGAAGTGTGAATGACCGAAGCAGAAAGTGATTGGAGGAAATGCGAGAGAAATGTAAATGAGCCAAGCAGAAAGCTTTTGGAGGAAATGTGAGAGAAGGGTGAATGACCCAAGCAGAAAGCGATTGGAAGGAATGCGAGAGAAGGCTGAGCCAAGCAGAAAGCGCATGGAGGAAATGCAAGAAAAGGCTGAGCCAAGCAGAAAGCGCTTGGAGGAAATGCGAGAGATGTGTGAATGAGCCAAGCAGAAAGCGCATGGAGGAAATGCAAGAAAAAACTGAGCCAAGCAGAAAGCGCTTGGAGGAACTGTGAGAGAAGGTTGAGACAAGCAGAAAATCCTTGAAGGAAATGCGAGAGAACTTTGAATGACCCACGGAGAAAGCACTTGGAGGAAATACGAGAGACGAGTGAATGAGCCAAGCAGAAAGCACTTGGAGGAAATGTGAGAGAAGGGTGAATGACCCAAGCAGAAAGCGCTTGGAGGAAATGCGATAGAAGGCTTAATGAGCCAATCAAAAAGCCCTTGGAGGAACTGTGAGAGAAGGTTGAGACAAGCAGAAAGTCCTTGGAGGAAATGCGAGAGAACGTTGAATGACCCAAGGAGAAAGCACTTGGAGGAAATACGAGAGACAGGTGAATGAGCCAATCAAAAAGCGCTTGGAGGAAATACCAGAGAAGTGTGAATGACCCAAGCAGAAAGCGCTTTGGAAGAAATGCGAGAGAAGGCTGAGCCAAGCAGAAAGTGCTTGGAGGAAATGCGACTGAAGGCTGAATGAGCCAATCAAAAAGCGCTTGGAGGTAATGAGAGAAGGGTGAATGAGCCAAGCAGAAAGCCTTTGGAGGAAATGCGAGAGAAATGTGAATGAGCCAAAAAGAAAGTGCTTGGAGGAAATGCGAGAGAAGGCAGAGCCAAGCAGAAAGCGCTTGGAGGAAATGCGAGAGAAGTGTGAATGAGCGAAGCAGAAAGTGATTGGAGGAAATGCGAGAGAAATGTGAATGAGCCAAGCAGAAAGTGCTTGGAGGAAATGCGAGAGGAGGCTGAATGAGCCAAGCAGAAAGCGCTTGAAGGAAATGCCAGAGATCTGTGAATGAGCCAAACAGAAAGCGCTTGGAGGAAATGCGAGAGAAGGCTGAGACAAGCAGAAAGTCCTAGGAGGAAATGCGAGAGAAGTGGGAATGAGTCCAGGAGAAAGCGCTTGGAGGAAATGTGAGAGAAGGGTGAATGAGCCAAGCAGAAAGCGCATGGAGGAAATGCGAGAGAAGGCTGAGCCAACCAGAAAGTGCTTGGAGGAAATGCGAGAGAAGGTTGAATGACCCAAGGAGAAAGCGCTTGGAGGAAATGCGAGAGAAGGCTGAATGAGCCAAGCAGAAAGCGCTTGGAGGAAATGCTAGAGAAATGTGAATGAGCCTAACCGAAAGCGCTTGGAGGAAATGCGAGAGAGGGATGAATCAGCCAAGTAGAAAGTGCTTGGAGGAAATGGGAGAGAAGTCTGAGAGAAGCAGCAAGTGCTTGGAGGAAATACGAGAGAACTGTGAATGAGCAAGGGAGAAAGTGCTTGAAGGGAAGGTGAGAGAAGGCTGAATGAGCCAAGGAGAAACCGCTTGGAGGAAATTTGAGAGAAGTGTGAATGAGCCAAGCAGAAAGAACTTGGAGAAAGAGCGAGAGAAGTGTGAAAGAGCGAAGCAGAAAGTGATTGGAGGAAATGCGAGAGATTTGTGAATGAGCCAAACAGAAAGCGCATGGAGGAAATGCAGGAAAAGGCTGAGCCAAGCAGAGAGCGCTTGGAGGAAATGTGAGAGAAGGTTGAGACAAGCAGAAAATCCTTGAAGGAAATGCGAGAGAACTTTGAATGAGCCAAGGAGAAAGCACTTGGAAAAAATACGAGAGACAGGTGAATGAGCCAAGCAGAAGGCACTTGGAGGAAATGTGAGAGAAGGCTGAATGAGCCAATCAAAAAGTGCTTGGAGGAAATACCAGAGAAGTGTGAATGAGCCAAGCAGAAAGCTTTTGGAGGAAATTTGAGAGAAGTGTGAATGACCGAAGCAGAAAGCACTTGGAGAAAATGCTAGAGAAGGGTGAATGACCCAAGGAGAAAGCGCTTGGAAGAAATGCTAGAGAAGGCTGAGCCAAGCAGAAAGTGTTTGGAGGAAATGGGACAGAAGGCTGAATGAGCCAATCAAAAAGCGCTTGGAGGAAATGCAAGAAAAAACTGAGCCAAGCAGAAAGCGCTTGGAGGAACTGTGAGAGAAGGCTGAGACAAGCAGAAAATCCTTCAAGGAAATGCGAGAGAACTTTGAATGACCCAAGGAGAAAGCACTTGGAGGAAATACAAGAGACAGGTGAATGGACTAAGCAGAACGTACTTGGAGGAAATGTGAGAGAAGGCTGAATGAGCCAATCAAAAAGTGCTTGGAGGAAATACGAGAGAAGTGTGAATGAGCCAAGCAGCAAGCTTTTGGAGGAAATGTGAGAGAAGGGTGAATGACCCAAGCAGAAAGCGCTTGGAGGAAATGCGATAGAAGGCTGAATGAGCCAATCAAAAAGCGCTTGGAGAAAATGCGAGAGATGTGTGAATGAGCCAAGCAGAAAGCGCATGGAGGAAATGCAAGAAAAGGCTGAGCCAAGCAGAAAGCCCTTGGAGGAAATGTGAGAGAAGGTTGAAACAAGCAGAAAATCCTTGAAGGAAATGCGAGAGAACTTTGAATGAGCCAAGGAGAAAGCTCTTGGAAAAAATACGAGAGACAGGTGAATGACCCAAGCAGAAAGCGCTTGGAGGAAATGCGATAGAAGGCTGAATGAGCCAAGCAGAAAGCGCTTGGAGGAAATGCTAGAGAAATGTGAATGAGCCTAACCGAAAGCGCTTGGAGGAAATGCGAGAGAGGGATGAATCAGCCAAGTAGAAAGTGCTTGGAGGAAATGGGAGAGAAGTCTGAGAGAAGCAGCAAGTGCTTGGAGGAAATAGAGAGAACTGTGAATGAGCAAGGGAGAAAGTGCTTTAAGGGAAGGTGAGAGAAGGCTGAATGAGCCAAGGAGAAACCGCTTGGAGGAAATTTGAGAGAAGTGTGAATGAGCCAAGCAGAAAGAACTTGGAGAAAATGTGAGAGAAGTGTGAAAGAGCGAAGCAGAAAGTGATTGGAGGAAATGCGAGAGATGTGTGAATGAGCCAAACAGAAAGCGCATGGAGGAAATGCAGGAAAAGGCTGAGCCAAGCAGAGAGCGCTTGGAGGAAATGTGAGAGAAGGTTGAGACAAGCAGAAAATCCTTGAAGGAAATGCGAGAGAACTTTGAATGAGCCAAGGAGAAAGCACTTGGAAAAAATACGAGAGACAGGTGAATGAGCCAAGCAGAAAGCTTTTGGAGGAAATGTGAGAGAAGGGTGAATGACCGAAGCAGAAAGTGATTGGAGGAAATGCGAGAGAAATGTGAATGAGCCAAACAGAAAGCTTTTGGAGGAAATGTGAGAGAAGGGTGAATGACCCAAGTAGAAAGCGCTTGGAAGAAATGCGAGAGAAGGCTGAGCCAAGCAGAAAGCGCATGGAGGAAATGCAAGAAAAGGCTGAGCCAAGCAGAAAGCGCTTGGAGGAAATGTGAGAGAAGGTTGAGACAAGCATAAAGTCCTTGGAGGAAATGTGAGAGAAGGTTGAGACAAGCAGAAAGTCCTTGGAGGAAATGCGAGAGAACTTTGAATGACCCAAGGAGAAAGCTCTTGGAGGAAATACGAGAGAAGTGTGAATGAGCCAAGCAGAAAGAACTTGGAGAAAATACGAGAGAAGTGTGAATGACCAAAGCAGAAAGTGATTGGAGGAAATGCGAGAGAAATGTGAATGAGCCAAACAGAAAGCTTTTGGAGGAAATGTGAGAGAAGGGTGAATGACCCAAGCAGAAAGCGCTTGGAAGAAATGCTAGAGAAGGCTGAGCCAAGCAGAAAGTGTTTGGAGGAAATGCGACAGAAGGCTGAATGAGCCAATCAAAAAGCGCTTGGAGGAAATGCAAGAAAAAACTGAGCCAAGCGGAAAGCGCTTGGAGGAACTGTGAGAGAAGGTTGAGACAAGCAGAAAATCCTTGAAGGAAATGCAAGACAACTTTGAATGACCCAAGGAGAAAGCAGTTGGAGGAAATACGAGAGACAGGTGAATGAACCAAGCAGAACGCACTTGGAGGAAATGTGAGAGAAGGCTGAATGACCCAAGCAGAAAGCGCTTGGAAGAAATGCGAGAGAAGGGTGAATGACCCAAGCAGAAAGCGCTTGGAGGAAATGCTTTAGAAGGCTGAATGAGCCGATAAAAAAGCGCTTGGAGGAAATCTGAGAGAAGTGTGAATGACCGAAGCGGAAAGTGATTGGAGGAAATGCGAGAGAAATGTGAATGAGCCAAACAGAAAGCTTTTGGAGGAAATGTGAGAGAAGGGTGAATGTCCCAAGCAGAAAGCGCTTGGAAGAAATGCGAGAGAAGGCTGAGCCAAGCAGAAAGCACTTGGAGGAAATGTGAGAGAAGGCTGAGACAAGCAGAAAGTCCTAGGAGGAAATGCGAGAGAAGTGGGAATGAGTCCAGGAGAAAGCGCTTGGAGGAAATGTGAGAGAAGGGTGAATGAGCCAAGCAGAAAGTGCATGGAGGAAATGCGAGAGAAGGCTGAGCCAACCAGAAAGTGCTTGGAGGAAATGCGAGAGAAGGTTGAATGACCCAAGGAGAAAGCGCTTGGAGGAAATGCGAGAGAAGGCTGAATGAGCCAAGCAGAAAGCGCTTGGAGGAAATGCTAGAGAAATGTGAATGAGCCTAACCGAAAGCGCTTGGAGGAAATGCGAGAGAGGGATGAATCAGCCAAGTAGAAAGTTCTTGGAGGAAATGGGAGAGAAGTCTGAGAGAAGCAGCAAGTGCTTGGAGGAAATACGAGAGAACTGTGAATGAGCAAGGGAGAAAGTGCTTGAAGGGAAGGTGAGAGAAGGCTGAATGAGCCAAGGAGAAACCGCTTGGAGGAAATTTGAGAGAAGTGTGAATGAGCCAAGCAGAAAGAACTTGGAGAAAGAGCGAGAGAAGTGTGAAAGAGCGAAGCAGAAAGTGATTGGAGGAAATGCGAGAGATGTGTGAATGAGCCAAACAGAAAGCGCATGGAGGAAATGCAGGAAAAGGCTGAGCCAAGCAGAGAGCGCTTGGAGGAAATGTGAGAGAAGGTTGAGACAAGCAGAAAATCCTTGAAGGAAATGCGAGAGAACTTTGAATGAGCCAAGGAGAAAGCACTTGGAAAAAATACGAGAGACAGGTGAATGAGCCAAGCAGAAGGCACTTGGAGGAAATGTGAGAGAAGGCTGAATGAGCCAATCAAAAAGTGCTTGGAGGAAATACCAGAGAAGTGTGAATGAGCCAAGCAGAAAGCTTTTGGAGGAAATTTGAGAGAAGTGTGAATGACCGAAGCAGAAAGCACTTGGAGAAAATGCTAGAGAAGGGTGAATGACCCAAGGAGAAAGCGCTTGGAAGAAATGCTAGAGAAGGCTGAGCCAAGCAGAAAGTGTTTGGAGGAAATGGGACAGAAGGCTGAATGAGCCAATCAAAAAGCGCTTGGAGGAAATGCAAGAAAAAACTGAGCCAAGCAGAAAGCACTTGGAGGAACTGTGAGAGAAGGCTGAGACAAGCAGAAAATCCTTCAAGGAAATGCGAGAGAACTTTGAATGACCCAAGGAGAAAGCACTTGGAGGAAATACAAGAGACAGGTGAATGGACTAAGCAGAACGTACTTGGAGGAAATGTGAGAGAAGGCTGAATGAGCCAATCAAAAAGTGCTTGGAGGAAATACGAGAGAAGTGTGAATGAGCCAAGCAGCAAGCTTTTGGAGGAAATGTGAGAGAAGGGTGAATGACCCAAGCAGAAAGCGCTTGGAGGAAATGCGATAGAAGGCTGAATGAGCCAATCAAAAAGCGCTTGGAGAAAATGCGAGAGATGTGTGAATGAGCCAAGCAGAAAGCGCATGGAGGAAATGCAAGAAAAGGCTGAGCCAAGCAGAAAGCCCTTGGAGGAAATGTGAGAGAAGGTTGAAACAAGCAGAAAATCCTTGAAGGAAATGCGAGAGAACTTTGAATGAGCCAAGGAGAAAGCTCTTGGAAAAAATACGAGAGACAGGTGAATGACCCAAGCAGAAAGCGCTTGGAGGAAATGCGATAGAAGGCTGAATGAGCCAAGCAGAAAGCGCTTGGAGGAAATGCTAGAGAAATGTGAATGAGCCTAACCGAAAGCGCTTGGAGGAAATGCGAGAGAGGGATGAATCAGCCAAGTAGAAAGTGCTTGGAGGAAATGGGAGAGAAGTCTGAGAGAAGCAGCAAGTGCTTGGAGGAAATAGAGAGAACTGTGAATGAGCAAGGGAGAAAGTGCTTTAAGGGAAGGTGAGAGAAGGCTGAATGAGCCAAGGAGAAACCGCTTGGAGGAAATTTGAGAGAAGTGTGAATGAGCCAAGCAGAAAGAACTTGGAGAAAATGTGAGAGAAGTGTGAAAGAGCGAAGCAGAAAGTGATTGGAGGAAATGCGAGAGATGTGTGAATGAGCCAAACAGAAAGCGCATGGAGGAAATGCAGGAAAAGGCTGAGCCAAGCAGAGAGCGCTTGGAGGAAATGTGAGAGAAGGTTGAGACAAGCAGAAAATCCTTGAAGGAAATGCGAGAGAACTTTGAATGAGCCAAGGAGAAAGCACTTGGAAAAAATACGAGAGACAGGTGAATGAGCCAAGCAGAAAGCTTTTGGAGGAAATGTGAGAGAAGGGTGAATGACCGAAGCAGAAAGTGATTGGAGGAAATGCGAGAGAAATGTGAATGAGCCAAACAGAAAGCTTTTGGAGGAAATGTGAGAGAAGGGTGAATGACCCAAGTAGAAAGCGCTTGGAAGAAATGCGAGAGAAGGCTGAGCCAAGCAGAAAGCGCATGGAGGAAATGCAAGAAAAGGCTGAGCCAAGCAGAAAGCGCTTGGAGGAAATGTGAGAGAAGGTTGAGACAAGCATAAAGTCCTTGGAGGAAATGTGAGAGAAGGTTGAGACAAGCAGAAAGTCCTTGGAGGAAATGCGAGAGAACTTTGAATGACCCAAGGAGAAAGCTCTTGGAGGAAATACGAGAGAAGTGTGAATGAGCCAAGCAGAAAGAACTTGGAGAAAATACGAGAGAAGTGTGAATGACCAAAGCAGAAAGTGATTGGAGGAAATGCGAGAGAAATGTGAATGAGCCAAACAGAAAGCTTTTGGAGGAAATGTGAGAGAAGGGTGAATGACCCAAGCAGAAAGCGCTTGGAAGAAATGCTAGAGAAGGCTGAGCCAAGCAGAAAGTGCTTGGAGGAAATGCGACAGAAGGCTGAATGAGCCAATCAAAAAGCGCTTGGAGGAAATGCAAGAAAAAACTGAGCCAAGCGGAAAGCGCTTGGAGGAACTGTGAGAGAAGGTTGAGACAAGCAGAAAATCCTTGAAGGAAATGCAAGACAACTTTGAATGACCCAAGGAGAAAGCAGTTGGAGGAAATACGAGAGACAGGTGAATGAACCAAGCAGAACGCACTTGGAGGAAATGTGAGAGAAGGCTGAATGACCCAAGCAGAAAGCGCTTGGAAGAAATGCGAGAGAAGGGTGAATGACCCAAGCAGAAAGCGCTTGGAGGAAATGCTTTAGAAGGCTGAATGAGCCGATAAAAAAGCGCTTGGAGGAAATCTGAGAGAAGTGTGAATGACCGAAGCGGAAAGTGATTGGAGGAAATGCGAGAGAAATGTGAATGAGCCAAACAGAAAGCTTTTGGAGGAAATGTGAGAGAAGGGTGAATGTCCCAAGCAGAAAGCGCTTGGAAGAAATGCGAGAGAAGGCTGAGCCAAGCAGAAAGCACTTGGAGGAAATGTGAGAGAAGGCTGAGACAAGCAGAAAGTCCTAGGAGGAAATGCGAGAGAAGTGGGAATGAGTCCAGGAGAAAGCGCTTGGAGGAAATGTGAGAGAAGGGTGAATGAGCCAAGCAGAAAGCGCATGGAGGAAATGCGAGAGAAGGCTGAGCCAACCAGAAAGTGCTTGGAGGAAATGCGAGAGAAGGTTGAATGACCCAAGGAGAAAGCGCTTGGAGGAAATGCGAGAGAAGGCTGAATGAGCCAAGCAGAAAGCGCTTGGAGGAAATGCTAGAGAAATGTGAATGAGCCTAACCGAAAGCGCTTGGAGGAAATGCGAGAGAGGGATGAATCAGCCAAGTAGAAAGTTCTTGGAGGAAATGGGAGAGAAGTCTGAGAGAAGCAGCAAGTGCTTGGAGGAAATACGAGAGAACTGTGAATGAGCAAGGGAGAAAGTGCTTGAAGGGAAGGTGAGAGAAGGCTGAATGAGCCAAGGAGAAACCGCTTGGAGGAAATTTGAGAGAAGTGTGAATGAGCCAAGCAGAAAGAACTTGGAGAAAGAGCGAGAGAAGTGTGAAAGAGCGAAGCAGAAAGTGATTGGAGGAAATGCGAGAGATGTGTGAATGAGCCAAACAGAAAGCGCATGGAGGAAATGCAGGAAAAGGCTGAGCCAAGCAGAGAGCGCTTGGAGGAAATGTGAGAGAAGGTTGAGACAAGCAGAAAATCCTTGAAGGAAATGCGAGAGAACTTTGAATGAGCCAAGGAGAAAGCACTTGGAAAAAATACGAGAGACAGGTGAATGAGCCAAGCAGAAGGCACTTGGAGGAAATGTGAGAGAAGGCTGAATGAGCCAATCAAAAAGTGCTTGGAGGAAATACCAGAGAAGTGTGAATGAGCCAAGCAGAAAGCTTTTGGAGGAAATTTGAGAGACGGGTGAATGACACAAGCAGAAAGCGCTTGGAGGAAATGCGTTAGAAGGCTGAATGAGCCAATAAAAAAGCGCTTGGAGGAAATACGAGAGAAGTGTGAATGACCGAAGCAGAAAGTGATTGGAGGAAATGCGAGAGAAATGTGAATGAGCCAAACAGAAAGCTTTTGGAGGAAATGTGAGAGAAGGGTGAATGACCCAAGTAGAAAGCGCTTGGAAGAAATGCGAGAGAAGGCTGAGCCAAGCAGAAAGCGCATGGAGGAAATGCAAGAAAAGGCTGAGCCAAGCAGAAAGCGCTTGGAGGAAATGTGAGAGAAGGTTGAGACAAGCATAAAGTGCTTGGAGGAAATGTGAGAGAAGGTTGAGACAAGCAGAAAGTCCTTGGAGGAAATGCGAGAGAACTTTGAATGACCCAAGGAGAAAGCACTTGGAGGAAATACGAGAGAAGTGTGAATGAGCCAAGCAGAAAGCACTTGGAGAAAATGCGAGAGAAGGGTGAATGACCCAAGGAGAAAGCGCTCGGAAGAAATACTAGAGAAGGCTGAGCCAAGCAGAAAGTGTTTGGAGGAAATGGGACAGAAGGCTGAATGAGCCAATCAAAAAGCGCTTGGAGGAAATGCGAGAGATGTGTGAATGAGCCAAGCAGAAAGCGCATGGAGGAAATGCAAGAAAAAACTGAGCCAAGCAGAAAGCTCTTGGAGAAAATGCGAGAGAAGTGTGAAAGAGCGAAGCAGAAAGTGATTGGAGGAAATGCGAGAGAAGGGTGAAAGACCCAAGCAGAAAGCGCTTGGAGGAAATGCGATAGAAGGCTGAATGGCCCAAGCAGAAAGCGCTTTGGAAGAAATGCGAGAGAAGGCTGACCCAAGCAGAAAGTGCTTGGAGGTAATGCGATAGAAGGCTGAATGAGCCAAGCAGAAAGCGCTTGGAGGAAATGCGAGAGATGTGTGAATGAGCCAAACAGAAAGCGCTTGGAGGAAATGCGAGAGAAGGCTGAGACAAGCAGAAAGTCCTTGGAGGAAATGCGACAGAAGTGGGAATGAGTCCAGGAGAAAGCGCTTGGAGGAAATGTGAGAGAAGGCTGAATGAGCCAAGCAGAAAGCATTTGGAGGAAATGCGAGAGAAGTGGGAATGAGTCCAGGAGAAAGTGCTTGGAGGAAATGAGAGAGAAAGGTGAATGAGCCAAGCAGAAAGTGCATCGAGGAAATGCGAGAGAAGGCTGAGCCAACCAGAAAGTGCTTGGAGGAAATGCGAGAGAAGGGTGAATGACCCAAGGAGAAAGCGCATGGAGGAAATGCAAGAAAAAACTGAGCCAAGCAGAAAGCGCTTGGAGGAACTGTGAGAGAAGGCTGAGACAAGCAGAAAATCCTTGAAGGAAATGCGAGAGAACTTTGAATGACCCAAGGAAAAAGCACTTGGAGGAAATACAAGAGACAGGTGAATGAACTAAGCAGAACGCACTTGGAGGAAATGTGAGAGAAGGCTGAATGAGCCAATCAAAAAGTGCTTGGAGGAAATACGAGAGAAGTGTGAATGAGCCAAGCAGCAAGCTTTTGGAGGAAATGTGAGAGAAGGGTGAATGACCCAAGCAGAAAGCGCTTGGAGGAAATGCGATAGAAGGCTGAATGAGCCAATCAAAAAGCGCTTGGAGGAAATGCGAGAGATGTGTGAATGAGCCAAGCAGAAAGCGCATGGAGGAAATGCAAGAAAAGGCTGAGCCAAGCAGAAAGCGCTTGGAGGAAATGTGAGAGAAGGTTGAGACAAGCAGATAATCCTTGAAGGAAATGCGAGAGAACTTTGAATGAGCCAAGGAGAAAGCACTTGGAAAAAATACGAGAGACAGGTGAATGAGCCAAGCAGAAGGCACTTGGAGGAAATGTGAGAGAAGGCTTTATGAGCCAATCAAAAAGTGCTTGGAGGAAATACCAGAGAAGTGTGAATGAGCCAAGCAGAAAGCTTTTGGAGGAAATGTGAGAGAAGGGTGAATGACCGAAGAAGAAAGCGCTTGGAGGAAATGCGTTAGAAGGCTGAATGAGCCAATAAAAAAGCGCTTGGAGGAAATACCAGAGAAGTGTGAATGACCGAAGCAGAAAGTGATTGGAGGAAATGCGAGAGAAATGTGAATGAGCCAAACAGAAAGCTTTTGGAGGAAATGTGAGAGAAGGGTGAATGAGCCAAGCAGAACGCGCTTGGCGGAAATGCGATAGAAGGCTGAATGAGCTAATCAAAAAGCACTTGGAGGAAATGCGAGAGATGTGTGAATGAGCCAAGCAGAAAGCGCATGGAGGAAATGCAAGAAAAGGCTGAGCCAAGCAGAAAGCGCTTGGAGTAAATGTGAGAGAAGGTTGAGACAAGCATAAAGTGCTTGGAGGAAATGTGAGAGAAGGTTGAGACAAGCAGAAAGTCCTTAGAGGAAATGCGAGAGAACTTTGAATGACCCAAGGAGAAAGCACTTGGAGGAAATACGAGAGACAGGTGAATGAGCCAAGCAGAAAGCACTTGGAGGAAATGTGAGAGAAGGCTGAATGAGCCAATCAAAAAGCGCTTGGAGGAAATACGAGAGAAGTGTGAATGAGCCAAGCAGAAAGCGCATGGAGGAAATTAAAAAAAGGCTGAGCGAAGCAGAAAGCGCTTGGACTAAATGGGAGAGAAGGTTGAGACAAGCATAAAGTGCTTGGAGGAAATGTGAGAGAAGGTTGAGACAAGCAGAAAATCCTTGGAGGAAATGCGAGAGAACTTTGAATGACCCAAGGAGAAAGCACTTGGAGGAAATACGAGAGACAGGTGAATGAGCCAATCAAAAAGGACTTGGAGAAAATGCGAGAGAAGGGTGAATGACCCAAGCAGAAAGCGCTTTGGAAGAAATGTGAGAGAAGGCTGAGCCAAGCAGAAAGTGCTTGGAGGAAATGCGACTGAAGGCTGAATGAGCCAATCAAAAAGCGCTTGGAGGAAATGCGAGAGGTGTGTGAATGATCCAAGCAGAAAGCGCATGGAGGAAATGCAAGAAAAGGCTGAGCCAAGCAGAAAGCGCTTGGAGGAAATGTGAGAGAAGGTTGAGCCAAGCAGAAAGCACTTGGAGGAACTGTGAGAGAAGGTTGAGCCAAGCAGAACGCACTTGGAGGAAATGTGAGAGAAGGCTGAATGAGCCAATCAAAAAGTGCTTGGAGTTAATACGAGAGAAGTGTGAATGAGCGAAGCAGAAAGCTTTTGGAGGAAATGTGAGAGAAGGGTGAATGAGCCAATAAAAAAGCGCTTGGAGGAAATACCAGAGAAGTGTGAATTACCTAAGCAGAAAGTGATTGGAGGAAATGCGAGAGAAATGTGAATGAGCCAAACAGAAAGCTTTTGGACGAAATGTGAGAGAAGGCTGAATGAGCCAATAAAAAAGCGCTTGGAGGAAATACCAGAGAAGTGTGAATGACCGAAGCAGAAAGTGATTGGAGGAAATGCAAGAGAAATGTGAATGAGCCAAACAGAAAGCTTTTGGAGGAAATGTGAGAGAAGGGTGAATGACCCAAGCAGAAAGTGCTTGGAAGAAATGCCAGAGAAGGCTGAGCCAAGCAGAAAGTACTTGGAGGAAATGCGACAGAAGGCTGAGCCAAGCAGAAAGCGCTTAGCGGAAATGCGATAGAAGGCTGAATGAGCTAATCAAAAAGCGCTTGGAGGAAATGCGAGAGATGTGTGAATGAGCCAAGCAGAAAGCGCATGGAGGAAATGCAAGAAAAGGCTGAGCCAAGCAGAAAGCGCTTGGAGTAAATGTGAGAGAAGGTTGAGACAAGCAGAAAGTCCTTGGAGGAAATGCGAGAGAACTTTGAATGACCCAAGGAGAAAGCACTTGGAGGAAATACGAGAGACAGGTGAATGAACCAAGCAGAACGCACTTGGAGGAAATGTGAGAGAAGGCTGAATGAGCCAATCAAAAAGTGCTTGGAGGAAATACGAGAGAAATGTGAATGAGCCAAACAGAAAGATTTTGGAGGAAATGTGAGAGAAGGGTGAATGACCCAAGCAGAAAGCGCTTGGAAGAAATGCGAGAGAAGGCTGAATGAGCTAATCAAAAACCGCTTGGAGGAAATGCGAGAGATGTCTGAATGAGCCAAGCAGAAAGCGCATGGAGGAAATTAAAGAAAAGGCTGAGCGAAGCAGAAAGCGCTTGGAGTAAATGTGAGAGAAGGTTGAGACAAGCATAAAGTGCTTGGAGGAAATGTGAGAGAAGGTTGAGACAAGCAGAAAGTCCTTGGAGGAAATGCGAGAGAACTTTTAATGACCCAAGGAGAAAGCACTTGGAGGAAATACGAGAGACAGGTGAATGAGCCAATCAAAAAGCACTTGGAGGAAATACGAGAGATGTCTGAATGAGCCAAGCAGAAAGCGCATGGAGGAAATTAAAGAAAAGGCTGAGCGAAGCAGAAAGCGCTTGGAGTAAATGTGAGAGAAGGTTGAGACAAGCATAAAGTGCTTGGAGGAAATGTGAGAGAAGATTGAGACAAGCAGAAAGTCCTTGGAGGAAATGCGAGAGAACTTTTAATGACCCAAGGAGAAAGCACTTGGAGGAAATACGAGAGACAGGTGAATGAGCCAATCAAAAAGCACTTGGTGGAAATACGAGAGAAGTGTGAAAGAGCGAAGCAGAAAGTGCTTGGAGGAAATACGAGAGAAGTGTGAATGAGCCAAGCAGAAAGCTTTTGGAGGAAATGCGACTGAAGGCTGAATGAGCCAATCAAAAAGCGCTTGGAGGAAATGCTAGAGATGTGTGAATGAGCCAAGCAGAAAGCGCATGGAGGAAATGCAGGAAAAGGCTGAGCCAAGCAGAAAGCGCTTGGAGGAAATGCGTTAGAAGGCTGAATGACCCAAGGAGAAAGCACTTGGAGGAAATACGAGAGACAGGTGAATGAGCCCATCAAAAAGCACTTGGAGAAAATGCGAGAGAAGGGTGAATGACCCAAGCAGAAAGCGCTTTGGAAGAAATGTGAGAGAAGGCTGAGCCAAGCAGAAAGTGCTTGGAGGAAATGCGACTGAAGGCTGAATGAGCCAATCAAAAAGCGCTTGGAGGAAATGCGAGAGGTGTGTGAATGATCGAAGCAGAAAGCGCATGGAGGAAATGCAAGAAAAGGCTGAGCCAAGCAGAAAGCGCTTGGAGGAAATGTGAGAGAAGGTTGAGCCAAGCAGAAAGCACTTGGAGGAACTGTGAGAGAAGGTTGAGCCAAGCAGAACGCACTTGGAGGAAATGTGAGAGAAGGCTGAATGAGCCAATCAAAAAGTGCTTGGAGTTAATACGAGAGAAGTGTGAATGAGCGAAGCAGAAAGCTTTTGGAGGAAATGTGAGAGAAGGGTGAATGAGCCAAGCAGAAAGCGCATGGAGGAAATGCGAGAGAAGGCTGAGCCAACCAGAAAGTGCTTGGAGGAAATGCGAGAGAAGGTTGAATGACCCAAGGAGAAAGCGCTTGGAGGAAATGCGAGAGAAGGCTGAATGAGCCAAGCAGAAAGCGCTTGGAGGAAATGCTAGAGAAATGTGAATGAGCCTAACCGAAAGCGCTTGGAGGAAATGCGAGAGAGGGATGAATCAGCCAAGTAGAAAGTTCTTGGAGGAAATGGGAGAGAAGTCTGAGAGAAGCAGCAAGTGCTTGGAGGAAATACGAGAGAACTGTGAATGAGCAAGGGAGAAAGTGCTTGAAGGGAAGGTGAGAGAAGGCTGAATGAGCCAAGGAGAAACCGCTTGGAGGAAATTTGAGAGAAGTGTGAATGAGCCAAGCAGAAAGAACTTGGAGAAAGAGCGAGAGAAGTGTGAAAGAGCGAAGCAGAAAGTGATTGGAGGAAATGCGAGAGATGTGTGAATGAGCCAAACAGAAAGCGCATGGAGGAAATGCAGGAAAAGGCTGAGCCAAGCAGAGAGCGCTTGGAGGAAATGTGAGAGAAGGTTGAGACAAGCAGAAAATCCTTGAAGGAAATGCGAGAGAACTTTGAATGAGCCAAGGAGAAAGCACTTGGAAAAAATACGAGAGACAGGTGAATGAGCCAAGCAGAAGGCACTTGGAGGAAATGTGAGAGAAGGCTGAATGAGCCAATCAAAAAGTGCTTGGAGGAAATACCAGAGAAGTGTGAATGAGCCAAGCAGAAAGCTTTTGGAGGAAATTTGAGAGACGGGTGAATGACACAAGCAGAAAGCGCTTGGAGGAAATGCGTTAGAAGGCTGAATGAGCCAATAAAAAAGCGCTTGGAGGAAATACGAGAGAAGTGTGAATGACCGAAGCAGAAAGTGATTGGAGGAAATGCGAGAGAAATGTGAATGAGCCAAACAGAAAGCTTTTGGAGGAAATGTGAGAGAAGGGTGAATGACCCAAGTAGAAAGCGCTTGGAAGAAATGCGAGAGAAGGCTGAGCCAAGCAGAAAGCGCATGGAGGAAATGCAAGAAAAGGCTGAGCCAAGCAGAAAGCGCTTGGAGGAAATGTGAGAGAAGGTTGAGACAAGCATAAAGTGCTTGGAGGAAATGTGAGAGAAGGTTGAGACAAGCAGAAAGTCCTTGGAGGAAATGCGAGAGAACTTTGAATGACCCAAGGAGAAAGCACTTGGAGGAAATACGAGAGAAGTGTGAATGAGCCAAGCAGAAAGCACTTGGAGAAAATGCGAGAGAAGGGTGAATGACCCAAGGAGAAAGCGCTCGGAAGAAATACTAGAGAAGGCTGAGCCAAGCAGAAAGTGTTTGGAGGAAATGGGACAGAAGGCTGAATGAGCCAATCAAAAAGCGCTTGGAGGAAATGCGAGAGATGTGTGAATGAGCCAAGCAGAAAGCGCATGGAGGAAATGCAAGAAAAAACTGAGCCAAGCAGAAAGCTCTTGGAGAAAATGCGAGAGAAGTGTGAAAGAGCGAAGCAGAAAGTGATTGGAGGAAATGCGAGAGAAGGGTGAAAGACCCAAGCAGAAAGCGCTTGGAGGAAATGCGATAGAAGGCTGAATGGCCCAAGCAGAAAGCGCTTTGGAAGAAATGCGAGAGAAGGCTGACCCAAGCAGAAAGTGCTTGGAGGTAATGCGATAGAAGGCTGAATGAGCCAAGCAGAAAGCGCTTGGAGGAAATGCGAGAGATGTGTGAATGAGCCAAACAGAAAGCGCTTGGAGGAAATGCGAGAGAAGGCTGAGACAAGCAGAAAGTCCTTGGAGGAAATGCGAGAGAACTTTGAATGACCCAAGGAGAAAGCACTTGGAGGAAATACGAGAGAAGTGTGAATGAGCCAAGCAGAAAGCACTTGGAGAAAATGCGAGAGAAGGGTGAATGACCCAAGGAGAAAGCACTTGGAGGAAATACGAGAGACAGGTGAATGAGCCAATCAAAAAGGACTTGGAGAAAATGCGAGAGAAGGGTGAATGACCCAAGCAGAAAGCGCTTTGGAAGAAATGTGAGAGAAGGCTGAGCCAAGCAGAAAGTGCTTGGAGGAAATGCGACTGAAGGCTGAATGAGCCAATCAAAAAGCGCTTGGAGGAAATGCGAGAGGTGTGTGAATGATCCAAGCAGAAAGCGCATGGAGGAAATGCAAGAAAAGGCTGAGCCAAGCAGAAAGCGCTTGGAGGAAATGTGAGAGAAGGTTGAGCCAAGCAGAAAGCACTTGGAGGAACTGTGAGAGAAGGTTGAGCCAAGCAGAACGCACTTGGAGGAAATGTGAGAGAAGGCTGAATGAGCCAATCAAAAAGTGCTTGGAGTTAATACGAGAGAAGTGTGAATGAGCGAAGCAGAAAGCTTTTGGAGGAAATGTGAGAGAAGGGTGAATGAGCCAATAAAAAAGCGCTTGGAGGAAATACCAGAGAAGTGTGAATTACCTAAGCAGAAAGTGATTGGAGGAAATGCGAGAGAAATGTGAATGAGCCAAACAGAAAGCTTTTGGACGAAATGTGAGAGAAGGCTGAATGAGCCAATAAAAAAGCGCTTGGAGGAAATACCAGAGAAGTGTGAATGACCGAAGCAGAAAGTGATTGGAGGAAATGCAAGAGAAATGTGAATGAGCCAAACAGAAAGCTTTTGGAGGAAATGTGAGAGAAGGGTGAATGACCCAAGCAGAAAGTGCTTGGAAGAAATGCCAGAGAAGGCTGAGCCAAGCAGAAAGTACTTGGAGGAAATGCGACAGAAGGCTGAGCCAAGCAGAAAGCGCTTAGCGGAAATGCGATAGAAGGCTGAATGAGCTAATCAAAAAGCGCTTGGAGGAAATGCGAGAGATGTGTGAATGAGCCAAGCAGAAAGCGCATGGAGGAAATGCAAGAAAAGGCTGAGCCAAGCAGAAAGCGCTTGGAGTAAATGTGAGAGAAGGTTGAGACAAGCAGAAAGTCCTTGGAGGAAATGCGAGAGAACTTTGAATGACCCAAGGAGAAAGCACTTGGAGGAAATACGAGAGACAGGTGAATGAACCAAGCAGAACGCACTTGGAGGAAATGTGAGAGAAGGCTGAATGAGCCAATCAAAAAGTGCTTGGAGGAAATACGAGAGAAATGTGAATGAGCCAAACAGAAAGATTTTGGAGGAAATGTGAGAGAAGGGTGAATGACCCAAGCAGAAAGCGCTTGGAAGAAATGCGAGAGAAGGCTGAATGAGCTAATCAAAAACCGCTTGGAGGAAATGCGAGAGATGTCTGAATGAGCCAAGCAGAAAGCGCATGGAGGAAATTAAAGAAAAGGCTGAGCGAAGCAGAAAGCGCTTGGAGTAAATGTGAGAGAAGGTTGAGACAAGCATAAAGTGCTTGGAGGAAATGTGAGAGAAGGTTGAGACAAGCAGAAAGTCCTTGGAGGAAATGCGAGAGAACTTTTAATGACCCAAGGAGAAAGCACTTGGAGGAAATACGAGAGACAGGTGAATGAGCCAATCAAAAAGCACTTGGAGGAAATACGAGAGATGTCTGAATGAGCCAAGCAGAAAGCGCATGGAGGAAATTAAAGAAAAGGCTGAGCGAAGCAGAAAGCGCTTGGAGTAAATGTGAGAGAAGGTTGAGACAAGCATAAAGCGCTTGGAGTAAATGTGAGAGAAGGTTGAGACAAGCATAAAGTGCTTGGAGGAAATGTGAGAGAAGGTTGAGACAAGCAGAAAGTCCTTGGAGGAAATGCGAGAGAACTTTTAATGACCCAAGGAGAAAGCACTTGGAGGAAATACGAGAGACAGGTGAATGAGCCAATCAAAAAGCACTTGGTGGAAATACGAGAGAAGTGTGAAAGAGCGAAGCAGAAAGTGCTTGGAGGAAATACGAGAGAAGTGTGAATGAGCCAAGCAGAAAGCTTTTGGAGGAAATGCGACTGAAGGCTGAATGAGCCAATCAAAAAGCGCTTGGAGGAAATGCTAGAGATGTGTGAATGAGCCAAGCAGAAAGCGCATGGAGGAAATGCAGGAAAAGGCTGAGCCAAGCAGAAAGCGCTTGGAGGAAATGCGTTAGAAGGCTGAATGACCCAAGGAGAAAGCACTTGGAGGAAATACGAGAGACAGGTGAATGAGCCCATCAAAAAGCACTTGGAGAAAATGCGAGAGAAGGGTGAATGACCCAAGCAGAAAGCGCTTTGGAAGAAATGTGAGAGAAGGCTGAGCCAAGCAGAAAGTGCTTGGAGGAAATGCGACTGAAGGCTGAATGAGCCAATCAAAAAGCGCTTGGAGGAAATGCGAGAGGTGTGTGAATGATCGAAGCAGAAAGCGCATGGAGGAAATGCAAGAAAAGGCTGAGCCAAGCAGAAAGCGCTTGGAGGAAATGTGAGAGAAGGTTGAGCCAAGCAGAAAGCACTTGGAGGAACTGTGAGAGAAGGTTGAGCCAAGCAGAACGCACTTGGAGGAAATGTGAGAGAAGGCTGAATGAGCCAATCAAAAAGTGCTTGGAGTTAATACGAGAGAAGTGTGAATGAGCGAAGCAGAAAGCTTTTGGAGGAAATGTGAGAGAAGGGTGAATGAGCCAAGCAGAAAGCGCATGGAGGAAATGCGAGAGAAGGCTGAGCCAACCAGAAAGTGCTTGGAGGAAATGCGAGAGAAGGTTGAATGACCCAAGGAGAAAGCGCTTGGAGGAAATGCGAGAGAAGGCTGAATGAGCCAAGCAGAAAGCGCTTGGAGGAAATGCTAGAGAAATGTGAATGAGCCTAACCGAAAGCGCTTGGAGGAAATGCGAGAGAGGGATGAATCAGCCAAGTAGAAAGTTCTTGGAGGAAATGGGAGAGAAGTCTGAGAGAAGCAGCAAGTGCTTGGAGGAAATACGAGAGAACTGTGAATGAGCAAGGGAGAAAGTGCTTGAAGGGAAGGTGAGAGAAGGCTGAATGAGCCAAGGAGAAACCGCTTGGAGGAAATTTGAGAGAAGTGTGAATGAGCCAAGCAGAAAGAACTTGGAGAAAGAGCGAGAGAAGTGTGAAAGAGCGAAGCAGAAAGTGATTGGAGGAAATGCGAGAGATGTGTGAATGAGCCAAACAGAAAGCGCATGGAGGAAATGCAGGAAAAGGCTGAGCCAAGCAGAGAGCGCTTGGAGGAAATGTGAGAGAAGGTTGAGACAAGCAGAAAATCCTTGAAGGAAATGCGAGAGAACTTTGAATGAGCCAAGGAGAAAGCACTTGGAAAAAATACGAGAGACAGGTGAATGAGCCAAGCAGAAGGCACTTGGAGGAAATGTGAGAGAAGGCTGAATGAGCCAATCAAAAAGTGCTTGGAGGAAATACCAGAGAAGTGTGAATGAGCCAAGCAGAAAGCTTTTGGAGGAAATTTGAGAGACGGGTGAATGACACAAGCAGAAAGCGCTTGGAGGAAATGCGTTAGAAGGCTGAATGAGCCAATAAAAAAGCGCTTGGAGGAAATACGAGAGAAGTGTGAATGACCGAAGCAGAAAGTGATTGGAGGAAATGCGAGAGAAATGTGAATGAGCCAAACAGAAAGCTTTTGGAGGAAATGTGAGAGAAGGGTGAATGACCCAAGTAGAAAGCGCTTGGAAGAAATGCGAGAGAAGGCTGAGCCAAGCAGAAAGCGCATGGAGGAAATGCAAGAAAAGGCTGAGCCAAGCAGAAAGCGCTTGGAGGAAATGTGAGAGAAGGTTGAGACAAGCATAAAGTGCTTGGAGGAAATGTGAGAGAAGGTTGAGACAAGCAGAAAGTCCTTGGAGGAAATGCGAGAGAACTTTGAATGACCCAAGGAGAAAGCACTTGGAGGAAATACGAGAGAAGTGTGAATGAGCCAAGCAGAAAGCACTTGGAGAAAATGCGAGAGAAGGGTGAATGACCCAAGGAGAAAGCGCTCGGAAGAAATACTAGAGAAGGCTGAGCCAAGCAGAAAGTGTTTGGAGGAAATGGGACAGAAGGCTGAATGAGCCAATCAAAAAGCGCTTGGAGGAAATGCGAGAGATGTGTGAATGAGCCAAGCAGAAAGCGCATGGAGGAAATGCAAGAAAAAACTGAGCCAAGCAGAAAGCTCTTGGAGAAAATGCGAGAGAAGTGTGAAAGAGCGAAGCAGAAAGTGATTGGAGGAAATGCGAGAGAAGGGTGAAAGACCCAAGCAGAAAGCGCTTGGAGGAAATGCGATAGAAGGCTGAATGGCCCAAGCAGAAAGCGCTTTGGAAGAAATGCGAGAGAAGGCTGACCCAAGCAGAAAGTGCTTGGAGGTAATGCGATAGAAGGCTGAATGAGCCAAGCAGAAAGCGCTTGGAGGAAATGCGAGAGATGTGTGAATGAGCCAAACAGAAAGCGCTTGGAGGAAATGCGAGAGAAGGCTGAGACAAGCAGAAAGTCCTTGGAGGAAATGCGACAGAAGTGGGAATGAGTCCAGGAGAAAGCGCTTGGAGGAAATGTGAGAGAAGGCTGAATGAGCCAAGCAGAAAGCATTTGGAGGAAATGCGAGAGAAGTGGGAATGAGTCCAGGAGAAAGTGCTTGGAGGAAATGAGAGAGAAAGGTGAATGAGCCAAGCAGAAAGTGCATCGAGGAAATGCGAGAGAAGGCTGAGCCAACCAGAAAGTGCTTGGAGGAAATGCGAGAGAAGGGTGAATGACCCAAGGAGAAAGCGCATGGAGGAAATGCAAGAAAAAACTGAGCCAAGCAGAAAGCGCTTGGAGGAACTGTGAGAGAAGGCTGAGACAAGCAGAAAATCCTTGAAGGAAATGCGAGAGAACTTTGAATGACCCAAGGAAAAAGCACTTGGAGGAAATACAAGAGACAGGTGAATGAACTAAGCAGAACGCACTTGGAGGAAATGTGAGAGAAGGCTGAATGAGCCAATCAAAAAGTGCTTGGAGGAAATACGAGAGAAGTGTGAATGAGCCAAGCAGCAAGCTTTTGGAGGAAATGTGAGAGAAGGGTGAATGACCCAAGCAGAAAGCGCTTGGAGGAAATGCGATAGAAGGCTGAATGAGCCAATCAAAAAGCGCTTGGAGGAAATGCGAGAGATGTGTGAATGAGCCAAGCAGAAAGCGCATGGAGGAAATGCAAGAAAAGGCTGAGCCAAGCAGAAAGCGCTTGGAGGAAATGTGAGAGAAGGTTGAGACAAGCAGATAATCCTTGAAGGAAATGCGAGAGAACTTTGAATGAGCCAAGGAGAAAGCACTTGGAAAAAATACGAGAGACAGGTGAATGAGCCAAGCAGAAGGCACTTGGAGGAAATGTGAGAGAAGGCTTTATGAGCCAATCAAAAAGTGCTTGGAGGAAATACCAGAGAAGTGTGAATGAGCCAAGCAGAAAGCTTTTGGAGGAAATGTGAGAGAAGGGTGAATGACCGAAGAAGAAAGCGCTTGGAGGAAATGCGTTAGAAGGCTGAATGAGCCAATAAAAAAGCGCTTGGAGGAAATACCAGAGAAGTGTGAATGACCGAAGCAGAAAGTGATTGGAGGAAATGCGAGAGAAATGTGAATGAGCCAAACAGAAAGCTTTTGGAGGAAATGTGAGAGAAGGGTGAATGAGCCAAGCAGAACGCGCTTGGCGGAAATGCGATAGAAGGCTGAATGAGCTAATCAAAAAGCACTTGGAGGAAATGCGAGAGATGTGTGAATGAGCCAAGCAGAAAGCGCATGGAGGAAATGCAAGAAAAGGCTGAGCCAAGCAGAAAGCGCTTGGAGTAAATGTGAGAGAAGGTTGAGACAAGCATAAAGTGCTTGGAGGAAATGTGAGAGAAGGTTGAGACAAGCAGAAAGTCCTTAGAGGAAATGCGAGAGAACTTTGAATGACCCAAGGAGAAAGCACTTGGAGGAAATACGAGAGACAGGTGAATGAGCCAAGCAGAAAGCACTTGGAGGAAATGTGAGAGAAGGCTGAATGAGCCAATCAAAAAGCGCTTGGAGGAAATACGAGAGAAGTGTGAATGAGCCAAGCAGAAAGCGCATGGAGGAAATTAAAAAAAGGCTGAGCGAAGCAGAAAGCGCTTGGACTAAATGGGAGAGAAGGTTGAGACAAGCATAAAGTGCTTGGAGGAAATGTGAGAGAAGGTTGAGACAAGCAGAAAATCCTTGGAGGAAATGCGAGAGAACTTTGAATGACCCAAGGAGAAAGCACTTGGAGGAAATACGAGAGACAGGTGAATGAGCCAATCAAAAAGGACTTGGAGAAAATGCGAGAGAAGGGTGAATGACCCAAGCAGAAAGCGCTTTGGAAGAAATGTGAGAGAAGGCTGAGCCAAGCAGAAAGTGCTTGGAGGAAATGCGACTGAAGGCTGAATGAGCCAATCAAAAAGCGCTTGGAGGAAATGCGAGAGGTGTGTGAATGATCCAAGCAGAAAGCGCATGGAGGAAATGCAAGAAAAGGCTGAGCCAAGCAGAAAGCGCTTGGAGGAAATGTGAGAGAAGGTTGAGCCAAGCAGAAAGCACTTGGAGGAACTGTGAGAGAAGGTTGAGCCAAGCAGAACGCACTTGGAGGAAATGTGAGAGAAGGCTGAATGAGCCAATCAAAAAGTGCTTGGAGTTAATACGAGAGAAGTGTGAATGAGCGAAGCAGAAAGCTTTTCGAGGAAATGTGAGAGAAGGGTGAATGAGCCAATAAAAAAGCGCTTGGAGGAAATACCAGAGAAGTGTGAATTACCTAAGCAGAAAGTGATTGGAGGAAATGCGAGAGAAATGTGAATGAGCCAAACAGAAAGCTTTTGGACGAAATGTGAGAGAAGGCTGAATGAGCCAATAAAAAAGCGCTTGGAGGAAATACCAGAGAAGTGTGAATGACCGAAGCAGAAAGTGATTGGAGGAAATGCAAGAGAAATGTGAATGAGCCAAACAGAAAGCTTTTGGAGGAAATGTGAGAGAAGGGTGAATGACCCAAGCAGAAAGTGCTTGGAAGAAATGCCAGAGAAGGCTGAGCCAAGCAGAAAGTACTTGGAGGAAATGCGACAGAAGGCTGAGCCAAGCAGAAAGCGCTTAGCGGAAATGCGATAGAAGGCTGAATGAGCTAATCAAAAAGCGCTTGGAGGAAATGCGAGAGATGTGTGAATGAGCCAAGCAGAAAGCGCATGGAGGAAATGCAAGAAAAGGCTGAGCCAAGCAGAAAGCGCTTGGAGTAAATGTGAGAGAAGGTTGAGACAAGCAGAAAGTCCTTGGAGGAAATGCGAGAGAACTTTGAATGACCCAAGGAGAAAGCACTTGGAGGAAATACGAGAGACAGGTGAATGAACCAAGCAGAACGCACTTGGAGGAAATGTGAGAGAAGGCTGAATGAGCCAATCAAAAAGTGCTTGGAGGAAATACGAGAGAAATGTGAATGAGCCAAACAGAAAGATTTTGGAGGAAATGTGAGAGAAGGGTGAATGACCCAAGCAGAAAGCGCTTGGAAGAAATGCGAGAGAAGGCTGAATGAGCTAATCAAAAACCGCTTGGAGGAAATGCGAGAGATGTCTGAATGAGCCAAGCAGAAAGCGCATGGAGGAAATTAAAGAAAAGGCTGAGCGAAGCAGAAAGCGCTTGGAGTAAATGTGAGAGAAGGTTGAGACAAGCATAAAGTGCTTGGAGGAAATGTGAGAGAAGGTTGAGACAAGCAGAAAGTCCTTGGAGGAAATGCGAGAGAACTTTTAATGACCCAAGGAGAAAGCACTTGGAGGAAATACGAGAGACAGGTGAATGAGCCAATCAAAAAGCACTTGGAGGAAATACGAGAGATGTCTGAATGAGCCAAGCAGAAAGCGCATGGAGGAAATTAAAGAAAAGGCTGAGCGAAGCAGAAAGCGCTTGGAGTAAATGTGAGAGAAGGTTGAGACAAGCATAAAGTGCTTGGAGGAAATGTGAGAGAAGATTGAGACAAGCAGAAAGTCCTTGGAGGAAATGCGAGAGAACTTTTAATGACCCAAGGAGAAAGCACTTGGAGGAAATACGAGAGACAGGTGAATGAGCCAATCAAAAAGCACTTGGTGGAAATACGAGAGAAGTGTGAAAGAGCGAAGCAGAAAGTGCTTGGAGGAAATACGAGAGAAGTGTGAATGAGCCAAGCAGAAAGCTTTTGGAGGAAATGCGACTGAAGGCTGAATGAGCCAATCAAAAAGCGCTTGGAGGAAATGCTAGAGATGTGTGAATGAGCCAAGCAGAAAGCGCATGGAGGAAATGCAGGAAAAGGCTGAGCCAAGCAGAAAGCGCTTGGAGGAAATGCGTTAGAAGGCTGAATGACCCAAGGAGAAAGCACTTGGAGGAAATACGAGAGACAGGTGAATGAGCCCATCAAAAAGCACTTGGAGAAAATGCGAGAGAAGGGTGAATGACCCAAGCAGAAAGCGCTTTGGAAGAAATGTGAGAGAAGGCTGAGCCAAGCAGAAAGTGCTTGGAGGAAATGCGACTGAAGGCTGAATGAGCCAATCAAAAAGCGCTTGGAGGAAATGCGAGAGGTGTGTGAATGATCCAAGCAGAAAGCGCATGGAGGAAATGCAAGAAAAGGCTGAGCCAAGCAGAAAGCGCTTGGAGGAAATGTGAGAGAAGGTTGAGCCAAGCAGAAAGCACTTGGAGGAACTGTGAGAGAAGGTTGAGCCAAGCAGAACGCACTTGGAGGAAATGTGAGAGAAGGCTGAATGAGCCAATCAAAAAGTGCTTGGAGTTAATACGAGAGAAGTGTGAATGAGCGAAGCAGAAAGCTTTTGGAGGAAATGTGAGAGAAGGGTGAATGAGCCAATAAAAAAGCGCTTGGAGGAAATACCAGAGAAGTGTGAATGACCTAAGCAGAAAGTGATTGGAGGAAATGCGAGAGAAATGTGAATGAGCCAAACAGAAAGCTTTTGGAGGAAATGTGAGAGAAGGCTGAATGAGCCAATAAAAAAGCGCTTGGAAGAAATACCAGAGAAGTGTGAATGACCGAAGCAGAAAGTGATTGGAGGAAATGCAAGAGAAATGTGAATGAGCCAAACAGAAAGCTTTTGGAGGAAATGTGAGAGAAGGGTGAATGACCCAAGCAGAAAGTGCTTGGAAGAAATGCCAGAGAAGGCTGAGCCAAGCAGAAAGTACTTGGAGGAAATGCGACAGAAGGCTGAGCCAAGCAGAAAGCGCTTAGCGGAAATGCGATAGAAGGCTGAATGAGCTAATCAAAAAGCGCTTGGAGGAAATGCGAGAGATGTGTGAATGAGCCAAGCAGAAAGCGCATGGAGGAAATGCAAGAAAAGGCTGAGCCAAGCAGAAAGCGCTTGGAGTAAATGTGAGAGAAGGTTGAGACAAGCAGAAAGTCCTTGGAGGAAATGCGAGAGAACTTTGAATGACCCAAGGAGAAAGCACTTGGAGGAAATACGAGAGACAGGTGAATGAACCAAGCAGAACGCACTTGGAGGAAATGTGAGAGAAGGCTGAATGAGCCAATCAAAAAGTGCTTGGAGGAAATACGAGAGAAATGTGAATGAGCCAAACAGAAAGATTTTGGAGGAAATGTGAGAGAAGGGTGAATGACCCAAGCAGAAAGCGCTTGGAAGAAATGCGAGAGAAGGCTGAATGAGCTAATCAAAAAGCGCTTGGAGGAAATGCGAGAGATGTCTGAATGAGCCAAGCAGAAAGCGCATGGAGGAAATTAAAGAAAAGGCTGAGCGAAGCAGAAAGCGCTTGGAGTAAATGTGAGAGAAGGTTGAGACAAGCATAAAGTGCTTGGAGGAAATGTGAGAGAAGGTTGAGACAAGCAGAAAGTCCTTGGAGGAAATGCGAGAGAACTTTTAATGACCCAAGGAGAAAGCACTTGGAGGAAATACGAGAGACAGGTGAATGAGCCAATCAAAAAGCACTTGGAGGAAATACGAGAGATGTCTGAATGAGCCAAGCAGAAAGCGCATGGAGGAAATTAAAGAAAAGGCTGAGCGAAGCAGAAAGCGCTTGGAGTAAATGTGAGAGAAGGTTGAGACAAGCATAAAGTGCTTGGAGGAAATGTGAGAGAAGGTTGAGACAAGCAGAAAGTCCTTGGAGGAAATGCGAGAGAACTTTGAATGACCCAAGGAGAAAGCACTTGGAGGAAATACGAGAGACAGGTGAATGAGCCAATCAAAAAGCGCTTGGAGGAAATACGAGAGAAGTGTGAATGAGCCAAGCAGAAAGCACTTGGAGAAAATGCGGGAGAAGGGTGAATAACCCAAGCAGAAAGCGCTTTGGAAGAAATGCGAGAGAAGGCTGAGCCAAGCAGAAAGTGCTTGGAGGAAATGCGACTGAAGGCTGAATGAGCCAATCAAAAAGCGCTTGGAGGAAATGCGAGAGGTGTGTGAATGATCCAAGCAGAAAGCGCATGGAGGAAATGCAAGAAAAGGCTGAGCCAAGCAGAAAGCGCTTGGAGGAACTGTGAGAGAAGGTTGAGACAAGCAGAAAGTCCTTGGAGGAAATGCGAGAGAACTTTGAATGACCCAAGGAGAAAGCACTTGGAGGAAATACGAGAGACAGGTGAATGAGCCAAGCAGAAAGCACTTGGAGGAAATGTGAGAGAAGGCTGAATGAGCCAATAAAAAAGCGTTTGGAGGAAATACGAGAGAAATGTGAATGACCCAAGCAGAAAGTGCTTGGAAGAAATGCGAGAGAAGGCTGAGCCAATCAGAAAGTGCTTGGAGGAAATGCGATAGAAGGCTGAATGAGCCAATCAAAAAGCGCTTGGAGGAAATGCGAGAGATGTGTGAATGAGCCAAGCAGAAAGCACATGGAGGAAATGCAAGAAAAAACTGAGCCAAGCAGAAAGCGCTTGGAGAAAATGCGGGAGAAGGGTGAATAACCCAAGCAGAAAGCGCTTTGGAAGAAATGCGAGAGAAGGCTGAGCCAAGCAGAAAGTGCTTGGAGGAAATGCGACTGAAGGCTGAATGAGCCAATCAAAAAGCGCTTGGAGGAAATGCGAGAGGTGTGTGAATGATCCAAGCAGAAAGCGCATGGAGGAAATGCAAGAAAAGGCTGAGCCAAGCAGAAAGCGCTTGGAGGAACTGTGAGAGAAGGTTGAGACAAGCAGAAAATCCTTGAAGGAAATGCGAGAGAACTTTGAATGAACCAAAGAGAAAGCACTTGGAGGAAATACGAGAGACAGGTGAATGAACCAAGCAGAACGCACTTGGAGGAAATGTGAGAGAAGGCTGAATGAGCCAATCAAAAAGTGCTTGGAGGAAATACGAGAGAAGTGTGAATGAGCCAAGCAGAAAGCGCTTGGAGGAACTGTGAGAGAAGGTTGAGACAAGCAGAAAGTCCTTGGAGGAAATGCGAGAGAACTTTGAATGACCCAAGGAGAAAGCACTTGGAGGAAATACGAGAGACAGGTGAATGAGCCAAGCAGAAAGCACTTGGAGGAAATGTGAGAGAACGCTGAATGAGCCAATAAAAAAGCGCTTGGAGGAAATACGAGAGAAGTGTGAATGACCGAACCAGAAAGCGCTTGGAGGAAATACGAGAGAAGTGTGAATGAGCCAAGGAGAAAGCACTTGGAGAAAATGCGAGAAAAGGGTGAATGACCCAAGCAGAAAGTGCTTGGAACAAATGCGAGAGAAGGCTGAGCCAAGCAGAAAGTGCTTGGAGGAAATGCGATAGAAGGCTGAATGAGCCAATCAAAAAGCGCTTGGAGGAAATGCGAGAGATGTGTGAATGAGCCAAGCAGAAAGCGCATGGAGGAAATGCAAGAAAAAACTGAGCCAAGCAGAAAGCGCTTGGAGGAACTGTGAGAGAAGGTTGAGACAAGCAGAAAATCCTTGAAGGAAATGCGAGAGAACTTTGAATGACCCAAGGAGAAAGCACTTGGAGCAAATACGAGAGACAGGTGAATGAACCAAGCAGAACGCACTTGGGGGAAATGTGAGAGAAGGCTGAATGAGCCAATCAAAAAGTGCTTGGAGGAAATACGAGAGAAGTGTGAATGAGCCAAGCAGAAAGCGCTTGGAGGAACTGTGAGAGAAGGTTGAGACAAGCAGAAAGTCCTTGGAGGAAATGCGAGAGAACTTTGAATGACCCAAGGAGAAAGCACTCAGAGGAAATACGAGAGACAGGTGAATGACCCAAGCAGAAAGTACTTGGAGGAAATGCGACAGAAGGCTGAGCCAAGCAGAAAGCGCTTGGAGGAAATGCGATAGAAGGCTGAATGAGCTAATCAAAAAGCGCTTGGAGGAAATGCGAGAGATGTGTGAATGAGCCAAGCAGAAAGCGCATGGAGGAAATTAAAGAAAAGGCTGAGCCAAGCAGAAAGCGCTTGGAGTAAATGTGAGAGAAGGTTGAGACAAGCATAAAGTGCTTGGAGGAAATGTGAAAGAAGGTTGAGACAAGCAGAAAGTCCTTGGAGGAAATGTGAGAGAAGGGTGAATGACCCAAGCAGAAAGCCCTTGGAGGAAATGCGACTGAAGGCTGAATGAGCCAATCAAAAAGCGCTTGGAGGAAATGCGAGAGATGTGTGAATGAGCCAAGCAGAAAGCGCATGGAGGAAATGCAAGAAAAGGCTGAGCCAAGCAGAAAGCGCTCCGAGGAAATGTGAGAGAAGGTTGAGACAAGGAGAAAGTCCTTGGAGGAAATGCCAGAGAACTTTGAATGAGTCAAGGTGAAAGCGCTTGGAAGAAATGCGAGAGAAGGCTGAGCCAAGCAGAAAGCTTTTGGAGGAAATCTGAGAGAAGGCTGAATGAGCCAATCAAAAAGTGCTTGGAGGAAATACGAGAGAAGTGTGAATGAGCCAAGCAGAAAGCGCTTGGAGGAACTGTGAGAGAAGGTTGAGACAAGCAGAAAGTCCTTGGAGGAAATGCGAGAGAACTTTGAATGACCGAAGGAGAAAGCACTTGGAGGAAATATGAGAGACAGGTGAATGCGCCAAGCAGAAAGCACTTGGAGGAAATGTGAGAGAAAGCTGAATGAGCCAATAAAAAAGCCCTTGGAGGAAATACGAGAGAAGTGTGAATGACCGAAGCAGAAAGTGATTGGAGGAAATGTGAGAGAAATGTGAATGAGCCAAACAGAAAGCTTTTGGAGGAAATGTGAGAGAAGGGTGAATGACCCAAGCAGAAAGTGCTTGGAAGAAATGCTACAGAAGGCTGAGCCAAGCAGAAAGCGCTTGGAGGAAATGCGATAGAAGGCTGAATGAGCTAATCAAAAAGCGCTTGGAGGAAATGCGAGAGATGTGTGAATGAGCCAAGCAGAAAGCGCATGGAGGAAATGCAAGAAAAGGCTGAGCCAAGCAGAAAGCACTTGGAGTAAATGTGAGAGAAAGTTGAGACAAGCATAAAGTGCTTGGAGGAACTGTGAGAGAAGGTTGAGACAAGCAGAAAGTCCTTGGAGGAAATGTGAGAGAACTTTGAATGACCCAAGGAGAAAGCACTCAGAGGAAATACGAGAGACAGGTGAATGAGCCAAGCAGAAGGCACTTGGAGAAAATGCGAGAGAAGTGTGAATGAGCCAAACAGAAAGCTTTTGGAGGAAATGTGAGAGAAGGGTGAATGACCCAAGCAGAAAGCGCTTGGAGGAAATGCGATAGAAGGCTGAATGAGCCAATCAAAAAGCGCTTGGAGGAAATGCGAGAGATGTGTGAATGAGCCAAGCAGAAAGCGCATGGAGGAAATGCAAGAAAAGGCTGAGCCAAGCAGAAAGCGCTTGGAGTAAATGTGAGAGAAGGTTGAGACAAGCATAAAGTGCTTGGAGGAAATGTGAGAGAAGGTTGAGACAAGCAGAAAGTCCTTGGAGGAAATGCGAGAGAACTTTGAATGACCCAAGGAGAAAGCACTTGGAGGAAATACGAGAGACAGGTGAATGAGCCAAGCAGAAAGCACTTGGAGGAAATGTGAGAGAAGGCTGAATGAGCCAATCAAAAAGCGCTTGGAGGAAATATGAGAGAAGTGTGAATGAGCCAAGCAGAAAGCACTTGGAGGAAATGCAAGAAAAAACTGAGCCAAGCAGAAAGAGCTTGGAGGAACTGTGAGAGAAGGTTGAGACAAGCAGAAAATCCTTGAAGGAAATGCGAGAGAACTTTGAATGACCCAAGGAGAAAGCACTTGGAGGAAATACGAGAGACAGGTGAATGAACCAAGCAGAACGCACTCGGAGTAAATGCGATAGAAGGCTGAATGAGCCGATAAAATAGTGCTTGGAGGAAATCCGAGAGAGAAGTGTGAATGACTGAAGCAGAAAGTGATTGGAGGAAATGCGAGAGAAATGTGTATGAGCCAAACAGAAAGATTTTGGAGGAAATGGGAGAGAAGGGTGAATGACCCAAGCAGAAAGCGCTTGGAAGAAATGCGAGAGAAGGCTGAGCCAAGCAGAAAGTACTTGGAGGAAATGCGACAGAAGGCTGAGCCATGCAGAAAGCGCTTGGAGGAAATGCGATAGAAGGCTGAATGGGCTAATCAAAAAGCGCTTGGAGGAAATGCGAGAGATGTGTGAATGAGCCAAGCAGAAAGCGCATGGAGGAAATTAAAGAAAAGGCTGAGCCAAGCAGAAAGCGCTTGGAGTAAATGTGAGAGAAGGTTGAGACAAGCAGAAAGTCCTTGGAGGAAATGCGAGAGAACTTTGAATGACCCAAGGAGAAAGCACTTGGAGGAAATACGAGAGACAGGTGAATGAACCAAGCAGAACGCACTTGGAGGAAATGTGAGAGAAGGCTGAATGAGCCAATCAAAAAGTGCTTGGAGGAAATACGAGAGAAATGTGAATGAGCCAAACAGAAAGATTTTGGAGGAAATGTGAGAGAAGGGTGAATGACCCAAGCAGAAAGCGCTTGGAAGAAATGCGAGAGAAGGCTGAATGAGCTAATCAAAAAGCGCTTGGAGGAAATGCGAGAGATGTCTGAATGAGCCAAGCAGAAAGCGCATGGAGGAAATTAAAGAAAAGGCTGAGCGAAGCAGAAAGCGCTTGGAGTAAATGTGAGAGAAGGTTGAGACAAGCATAAAGTGCTTGGAGGAAATGTGAGAGAAGGTTGAGACAAGCAGAAAGTCCTTGGAGGAAATGCGAGAGAACTTTTAATGACCCAAGGAGAAAGCACTTGGAGGAAATACGAGAGAAAGGTGAATGAGCCAATCAAAAAGCACTTGGAGGAAATACGAGAGATGTCTGAATGAGCCAAGCAGAAAGCGCATGGAGGAAATTAAAGAAAAGGCTGAGCCAAGCAGAAAGCGCTTGGAGTAAATGTGAGAGAAGGTTGAGACAAGCATAAAGTGCTTGGAGGAAATGTGAGAGAAGGTTGAGACAAGCAGAAAGTCCTTGGAGAAAATGCGAGAGAACTTTGAATGACCCAAGGAGAAAGCACTTGGAGGAAATACGAGAGACAGGTGAATGAGCCAAGCAGAAAGCACTTGGAGGAAATGTGAGAGAAGGCTGAATGAGCCAATCAAAAAGCGCTTGGAGGAAATACGAGAGAAGTGTGAATGAGCCAAGCAGAAAGCGCATGGAGGAAATTAAAAAAAGGCTGAGCGAAGCAGAAAGCGCTTGGACTAAATGGGAGAGAAGGTTGAGACAAGCATAAAGTGCTTGGAGGAAATGTGAGAGAAGGTTGAGACAAGCAGAAAATCCTTGGAGGAAATGCGAGAGAACTTTGAATGACCCAAGGAGAAAGCACTTGGAGGAAATACGAGAGACAGGTGAATGAGCCAATCAAAAAGGACTTGGAGAAAATGCGAGAGAAGGGTGAATGACCCAAGCAGAAAGCGCTTTGGAAGAAATGTGAGAGAAGGCTGAGCCAAGCAGAAAGTGCTTGGAGGAAATGCGACTGAAGGCTGAATGAGCCAATCAAAAAGCGCTTGGAGGAAATTCGAGAGGTGTGTGAATGATCCAAGCAGAAAGCGCATGGAGGAAATGCAAGAAAAGGCTGAGCCAAGCAGAAAGCGCTTGGAGGAAATGTGAGAGAAGGTTGAGCCAAGCAGAAAGCACTTGGAGGAACTGTGAGAGAAGGTTGAGCCAAGCAGAACGCACTTGGAGGAAATGTGAGAGAAGGCTGAATGAGCCAATCAAAAAGTGCTTGGAGTTAATACGAGAGAAGTGTGAATGAGCGAAGCAGAAAGCTTTTGGAGGAAATGTGAGAGAAGGGTGAATGAGCCAATAAAAAAGCGCTTGGAGGAAATACCAGAGAAGTGTGAATTACCTAAGCAGAAAGTGATTGGAGGAAATGCGAGAGAAATGTGAATGAGCCAAACAGAAAACTTTTGGACGAAATGTGAGAGAAGGCTGAATGAGCCAATAAAAAAGCGCTTGGAGGAAATACCAGAGAAGTGTGAATGACCGAAGCAGAAAGTGATTGGAGGAAATGCAAGAGAAATGTGAATGAGCCAAACAGAAAGCTTTTGGAGGAAATGTGAGAGAAGGGTGAATGACCCAAGCAGAAAGTGCTTGGAAGAAATGCCAGAGAAGGCTGAGCCAAGCAGAAAGTACTTGGAGGAAATGCGACAGAAGGCTGAGCCAAGCAGAAAGCGCTTAGCGGAAATGCGATAGAAGGCTGAATGAGCTAATCAAAAAGCGCTTGGAGGAAATGCGAGAGATGTGTGAATGAGCCAAGCAGAAAGCGCATGGAGGAAATGCAAGAAAAGGCTGAGCCAAGCAGAAAGCGCTTGGAGTAAATGTGAGAGAAGGTTGAGACAAGCAGAAAGTCCTTGGAGGAAATGCGAGAGAACTTTGAATGACCCAAGGAGAAAGCACTTGGAGGAAATACGAGAGACAGGTGAATGAACCAAGCAGAACGCACTTGGAGGAAATGTGAGAGAAGGCTGAATGAGCCAATCAAAAAGTGCTTGGAGGAAATACGAGAGAAATGTGAATGAGCCAAACAGAAAGATTTTGGAGGAAATGTGAGAGAAGGGTGAATGACCCAAGCAGAAAGCGCTTGGAAGAAATGCGAGAGAAGGCTGAATGAGCTAATCAAAAAGCGCTTGGAGGAAATGCGAGAGATGTCTGAATGAGCCAAGCAGAAAGCGCATGGAGGAAATTAAAGAAAAGGCTGAGCGAAGCAGAAAGCGCTTGGAGTAAATGTGAGAGAAGGTTGAGACAAGCATAAAGTGCTTGGAGGAAATGTGAGAGAAGGTTGAGACAAGCAGAAAGTCCTTGGAGGAAATGCGAGAGAACTTTTAATGACCCAAGGAGAAAGCACTTGGAGGAAATACGAGAGAAAGGTGAATGAGCCAATCAAAAAGCACTTGGAGGAAATACGAGAGATGTCTGAATGAGCCAAGCAGAAAGCGCATGGAGGAAATTAAAGAAAAGGCTGAGCCAAGCAGAAAGCGCTTGGAGTAAATGTGAGAGAAGGTTGAGACAAGCATAAAGTGCTTGGAGGAAATGTGAGAGAAGGTTGAGACAAGCAGAAAGTCCTTGGAGAAAATGCGAGAGAACTTTGAATGACCCAAGGAGAAAGCACTTGGAGGAAATACGAGAGACAGGTGAATGAGCCAAGCAGAAAGCACTTGGAGGAAATGTGAGAGAAGGCTGAATGAGCCAATCAAAAAGCGCTTGGAGGAAATACGAGAGAAGTGTGAATGAGCCAAGCAGAAAGCGCATGGAGGAAATTAAAAAAAGGCTGAGCGAAGCAGAAAGCGCTTGGACTAAATGGGAGAGAAGGTTGAGACAAGCATAAAGTGCTTGGAGGAAATGTGAGAGAAGGTTGAGACAAGCAGAAAATCCTTGGAGGAAATGCGAGAGAACTTTGAATGACCCAAGGAGAAAGCACTTGGAGGAAATACGAGAGACAGGTGAATGAGCCAATCAAAAAGGACTTGGAGAAAATGCGAGAGAAGGGTGAATGACCCAAGCAGAAAGCGCTTTGGAAGAAATGTGAGAGAAGGCTGAGCCAAGCAGAAAGTGCTTGGAGGAAATGCGACTGAAGGCTGAATGAGCCAATCAAAAAGCGCTTGGAGGAAATTCGAGAGGTGTGTGAATGATCCAAGCAGAAAGCGCATGGAGGAAATGCAAGAAAAGGCTGAGCCAAGCAGAAAGCGCTTGGAGGAAATGTGAGAGAAGGTTGAGCCAAGCAGAAAGCACTTGGAGGAACTGTGAGAGAAGGTTGAGCCAAGCAGAACGCACTTGGAGGAAATGTGAGAGAAGGCTGAATGAGCCAATCAAAAAGTGCTTGGAGTTAATACGAGAGAAGTGTGAATGAGCGAAGCAGAAAGCTTTTGGAGGAAATGTGAGAGAAGGGTGAATGAGCCAATAAAAAAGCGCTTGGAGGAAATACCAGAGAAGTGTGAATTACCTAAGCAGAAAGTGATTGGAGGAAATGCGAGAGAAATGTGAATGAGCCAAACAGAAAGCTTTTGGACGAAATGTGAGAGAAGGCTGAATGAGCCAATAAAAAAGCGCTTGGAGGAAATACCAGAGAAGTGTGAATGACCGAAGCAGAAAGTGATTGGAGGAAATGCAAGAGAAATGTGAATGAGCCAAACAGAAAGCTTTTGGAGGAAATGTGAGAGAAGGGTGAATGACCCAAGCAGAAAGTGCTTGGAAGAAATGCCAGAGAAGGCTGAGCCAAGCAGAAAGTACTTGGAGGAAATGCGACAGAAGGCTGAGCCAAGCAGAAAGCGCTTAGCGGAAATGCGATAGAAGGCTGAATGAGCTAATCAAAAAGCGCTTGGAGGAAATGCGAGAGATGTGTGAATGAGCCAAGCAGAAAGCGCATGGAGGAAATGCAAGAAAAGGCTGAGCCAAGCAGAAAGCGCTTGGAGTAAATGTGAGAGAAGGTTGAGACAAGCAGAAAGTCCTTGGAGGAAATGCGAGAGAACTTTGAATGACCCAAGGAGAAAGCACTTGGAGGAAATACGAGAGACAGGTGAATGAACCAAGCAGAACGCACTTGGAGGAAATGTGAGAGAAGGCTGAATGAGCCAATCAAAAAGTGCTTGGAGGAAATACGAGAGAAATGTGAATGAGCCAAACAGAAAGATTTTGGAGGAAATGTGAGAGAAGGGTGAATGACCCAAGCAGAAAGCGCTTGGAAGAAATGCGAGAGAAGGCTGAATGAGCTAATCAAAAAGCGCTTGGAGGAAATGCGAGAGATGTCTGAATGAGCCAAGCAGAAAGCGCATGGAGGAAATTAAAGAAAAGGCTGAGCGAAGCAGAAAGCGCTTGGAGTAAATGTGAGAGAAGGTTGAGACAAGCATAAAGTGCTTGGAGGAAATGTGAGAGAAGGTTGAGACAAGCAGAAAGTCCTTGGAGGAAATGCGAGAGAACTTTTAATGACCCAAGGAGAAAGCACTTGGAGGAAATACGAGAGACAGGTGAATGAGCCAATCAAAAAGCACTTGGAGGAAATACGAGAGATGTCTGAATGAGCCAAGCAGAAAGCGCATGGAGGAAATTAAAGAAAAGGCTGAGCGAAGCAGAAAGCGCTTGGAGTAAATGTGAGAGAAGGTTGAGACAAGCATAAAGTGCTTGGAGGAAATGTGAGAGAAGGTTGAGACAAGCAGAAAGTCCTTGGAGGAAATGCGAGAGAACTTTTAATGACCCAAGGAGAAAGCACTTGGAGGAAATACGAGAGACAGGTGAATGAGCCAATCAAAAAGCACTTGGTGGAAATACGAGAGAAGTGTGAAAGAGCGAAGCAGAAAGTGCTTGGAGGAAATACGAGAGAAGTGTGAATGAGCCAAGCAGAAAGCTTTTGGAGGAAATGCGACTGAAGGCTGAATGAGCCAATCAAAAAGCGCTTGGAGGAAATGCTAGAGATGTGTGAATGAGCCAAGCAGAAAGCGCATGGAGGAAATGCAGGAAAAGGCTGAGCCAAGCAGAAAGCGCTTGGAGGAAATGCGTTAGAAGGCTGAATGACCCAAGGAGAAAGCACTTGGAGGAAATACGAGAGACAGGTGAATGAGCCCATCAAAAAGCACTTGAAGAAAATGCGAGAGAAGGGTGAATGACCCAAGCAGAAAGCGCTTGGAGGAAATGCGTTAGAAGGCTGAATGAGCCGATAAAATAGCACTTGGAGGAAATACGAGAGAAGTTTGAATGAGCCAAGCAGAAAGCTTTTGGAGGAAATGTGAGAGAAGGGTGAATGACCCAAGCAGAAAGCGCTTGGAGGAAATGCGAAAGATGTGTGAATGAGCCAAGCAGAAAGCGCATGGAGGAAATGCAAGAAAAGGTTGAGCCAAGCAGAAAGCGCTTGGAGGAAATGTGAGAGAAGGTTGAGACAAGCATAAAGTGCTTGGGGGAAATGTGAGAGAAGGTTGAGACAAGCAGAAAGTCCTTGGAGGAAATGCGAGAGAACTTTGAATGACCCAAGGAGAAAGCACTCAGAGGAAATACGAGAGACAGGTGAATGAGCCAAGCAGAAGGCACTTGGAGGAAATGTGAGAGAAGGCTGAATGAGCCAATCAAAAAGTGCTTGGAGTAAGTACGAGAGAAGTGTGAATGAGCCAAGCAGAAAGCTTTTGGAGGAAATGTGTGAGAAGGGTGAATGAGCCAATAAAAAAGCGCTTGGAGGAAATACCAGAGAAGTGTGAATGACTGAAGCAGAAAGTGATTGGAGGAAATGCGAGAGAAATGTGAATGAGCCAAACAGAAAGATTTTGGAGGAAATGGGAGAGAAGGGTGAATGACCCAAGCAGAAAGCGCTTGGAAGAAATGCCAGAGAAGGCTGAATGAGCTAATCAAAAAGCGCTTGGAGGAAATGAGAGAGATGTGTGAATGAGCCAAGCAGAAAGCGCATGGAGGAAATTAAAGAAAAGGCTGATCGAAGCAGAAAGCGCTTGGAGTAAATGTGAGAGAAGGTTGAGGCAAGCATAAAGTGCTTGGAGGAAATGTGAGAGAAGGTTGAGACAAGCAGAAAGTCCTTGGAGGAAATGCGAGAGAACTTTGAATGACCCAAGGAGAAAGCACTTGGAGGAAATACGAGAGACAGGTGAATGAGCCAATCAAAAAGCACTTGGAGGAAATACGAGAGACAGGTGAATGAGCCAAGCAGAAAGCACTTGGAGGAAATACGAGAGAAGTGTGAATGAGCCAAGCAGAAAGCGCATGGAGGAAATGCAAGAAAAGGCTGAGCCAAGCAGAAAGCGCTTGGAGGAAATGTGAGAGAAGGGTGAATGACCCAAGCAGAAAGCGCTTGGAGGAAATGCATTAGAAGGCTGAATGAGCCGATAAAATAGCGCTTGGAGGAAATCCGAGAGAGAAGTGTATATGACCGAAGCAGAAAGTGATTGGAGGAAATGCGAGGGAAATGTGAATGAGCCAAACAGAAAGATTTTGGAGGAAATGTGAGAGAAGGGTGAATGACCCAAGCTGAAAGCGCTTGGAGGAAATACCAGAGAAGTGTGAATGACCCAAGCAGAAAGCGCTTTGGAAGAACTGCGAGAGAAGGCTGAGCCAAGCAGAAAGTGCTTGGAGGAAATGCGACTGAAGGCTGAATGAGCCAATCAAAAAGCGCTTGGAGGAAATGCTAGAGATGTGTGAATGAGCCAAGCAGAAAGCGCATGGAGGAAATGCAGGAAAAGGCTGAGCCAAGCAGAAAGCGCTTGGAGGAAATGCGTTAGAAGGCTGAATGAGCCGATAAAATAGCGCTTGGAGGAAATCCGAGAGAGAAGTGTGAATGACCGAAGCAGAAAGTGATTGGAGGAAATGCGAGAGAAATGTAAATGAGCCAAGCAGAAAGCTTTTGGAGGAAATGTGAGAGAAGGGTGAATGACCCAAGCAGAAAGCGATTGGAAGGAATGCGAGAGAAGGCTGAGCCAAGCAGAAAGCGCATGGAGGAAATGCAAGAAAAGGCTGAGCCAAGCAGAAAGCGCTTGGAGGAAATGCGAGAGATGTGTGAATGAGCCAAGCAGAAAGCGCATGGAGGAAATGCAAGAAAAAACTGAGCCAAGCAGAAAGCGCTTGGAGGAACTGTGAGAGAAGGTTGAGACAAGCAGAAAATCCTTGAAGGAAATGCGAGAGAACTTTGAATGACCCACGGAGAAAGCACTTGGAGGAAATACGAGAGACGAGTGAATGAGCCAAGCAGAAAGCACTTGGAGGAAATGTGAGAGAAGGGTGAATGACCCAAGCAGAAAGCGCTTGGAGGAAATGCGATAGAAGGCTTAATGAGCCAATCAAAAAGCCCTTGGAGGAACTGTGAGAGAAGGTTGAGACAAGCAGAAAGTCCTTGGAGGAAATGCGAGAGAACGTTGAATGACCCAAGGAGAAAGCACTTGGAGGAAATACGAGAGACAGGTGAATGAGCCAATCAAAAAGCGCTTGGAGGAAATACCAGAGAAGTGTGAATGACCCAAGCAGAAAGCGCTTTGGAAGAAATGCGAGAGAAGGCTGAGCCAAGCAGAAAGTGCTTGGAGGAAATGCGACTGAAGGCTGAATGAGCCAATCAAAAAGCGCTTGGAGGTAATGAGAGAAGGGTGAATGAGCCAAGCAGAAAGCCTTTGGAGGAAATGCGAGAGAAATGTGAATGAGCCAAAAAGAAAGTGCTTGGAGGAAATGCGAGAGAAGGCAGAGCCAAGCAGAAAGCGCTTGGAGGAAATGCGAGAGAAGTGTGAATGAGCGAAGCAGAAAGTGATTGGAGGAAATGCGAGAGAAATGTGAATGAGCCAAGCAGAAAGTGCTTGGAGGAAATGCGAGAGGAGGCTGAATGAGCCAAGCAGAAAGCGCTTGAAGGAAATGCCAGAGATCTGTGAATGAGCCAAACAGAAAGCGCTTGGAGGAAATGCGAGAGAAGGCTGAGACAAGCAGAAAGTCCTAGGAGGAAATGCGAGAGAAGTGGGAATGAGTCCAGGAGAAAGCGCTTGGAGGAAATGTGAGAGAAGGGTGAATGAGCCAAGCAGAAAGCGCATGGAGGAAATGCGAGAGAAGGCTGAGCCAACCAGAAAGTGCTTGGAGGAAATGCGAGAGAAGGTTGAATGACCCAAGGAGAAAGCGCTTGGAGGAAATGCGAGAGAAGGCTGAATGAGCCAAGCAGAAAGCGCTTGGAGGAAATGCTAGAGAAATGTGAATGAGCCTAACCGAAAGCGCTTGGAGGAAATGCGAGAGAGGGATGAATCAGCCAAGTAGAAAGTGCTTGGAGGAAATGGGAGAGAAGTCTGAGAGAAGCAGCAAGTGCTTGGAGGAAATACGAGAGAACTGTGAATGAGCAAGGGAGAAAGTGCTTGAAGGGAAGGTGAGAGAAGGCTGAATGAGCCAAGGAGAAACCGCTTGGAGGAAATTTGAGAGAAGTGTGAATGAGCCAAGCAGAAAGAACTTGGAGAAAGAGCGAGAGAAGTGTGAAAGAGCGAAGCAGAAAGTGATTGGAGGAAATGCGAGAGATTTGTGAATGAGCCAAACAGAAAGCGCATGGAGGAAATGCAGGAAAAGGCTGAGCCAAGCAGAGAGCGCTTGGAGGAAATGTGAGAGAAGGTTGAGACAAGCAGAAAATCCTTGAAGGAAATGCGAGAGAACTTTGAATGAGCCAAGGAGAAAGCACTTGGAAAAAATACGAGAGACAGGTGAATGAGCCAAGCAGAAGGCACTTGGAGGAAATGTGAGAGAAGGCTGAATGAGCCAATCAAAAAGTGCTTGGAGGAAATACCAGAGAAGTGTGAATGAGCCAAGCAGAAAGCTTTTGGAGGAAATTTGAGAGAAGTGTGAATGACCGAAGCAGAAAGCACTTGGAGAAAATGCTAGAGAAGGGTGAATGACCCAAGGAGAAAGCGCTTGGAAGAAATGCTAGAGAAGGCTGAGCCAAGCAGAAAGTGTTTGGAGGAAATGGGACAGAAGGCTGAATGAGCCAATCAAAAAGCGCTTGGAGGAAATGCAAGAAAAAACTGAGCCAAGCAGAAAGCGCTTGGAGGAACTGTGAGAGAAGGCTGAGACAAGCAGAAAATCCTTCAAGGAAATGCGAGAGAACTTTGAATGACCCAAGGAGAAAGCACTTGGAGGAAATACAAGAGACAGGTGAATGGACTAAGCAGAACGTACTTGGAGGAAATGTGAGAGAAGGCTGAATGAGCCAATCAAAAAGTGCTTGGAGGAAATACGAGAGAAGTGTGAATGAGCCAAGCAGCAAGCTTTTGGAGGAAATGTGAGAGAAGGGTGAATGACCCAAGCAGAAAGCGCTTGGAGGAAATGCGATAGAAGGCTGAATGAGCCAATCAAAAAGCGCTTGGAGAAAATGCGAGAGATGTGTGAATGAGCCAAGCAGAAAGCGCATGGAGGAAATGCAAGAAAAGGCTGAGCCAAGCAGAAAGCCCTTGGAGGAAATGTGAGAGAAGGTTGAAACAAGCAGAAAATCCTTGAAGGAAATGCGAGAGAACTTTGAATGAGCCAAGGAGAAAGCTCTTGGAAAAAATACGAGAGACAGGTGAATGACCCAAGCAGAAAGCGCTTGGAGGAAATGCGAGAGAAGGCTGAATGAGCCAAGCAGAAAGCGCTTGGAGGAAATGCTAGAGAAATGTGAATGAGCCTAACCGAAAGCGCTTGGAGGAAATGCGAGAGAGGGATGAATCAGCCAAGTAGAAAGTGCTTGGAGGAAATGGGAGAGAAGTCTGAGAGAAGCAGCAAGTGCTTGGAGGAAATAGAGAGAACTGTGAATGAGCAAGGGAGAAAGTGCTTTAAGGGAAGGTGAGAGAAGGCTGAATGAGCCAAGGAGAAACCGCTTGGAGGAAATTTGAGAGAAGTGTGAATGAGCCAAGCAGAAAGAACTTGGAGAAAATGTGAGAGAAGTGTGAAAGAGCGAAGCAGAAAGTGATTGGAGGAAATGCGAGAGATGTGTGAATGAGCCAAACAGAAAGCGCATGGAGGAAATGCAGGAAAAGGCTGAGCCAAGCAGAGAGCGCTTGGAGGAAATGTGAGAGAAGGTTGAGACAAGCAGAAAATCCTTGAAGGAAATGCGAGAGAACTTTGAATGAGCCAAGGAGAAAGCACTTGGAAAAAATACGAGAGACAGGTGAATGAGCCAAGCAGAAAGCTTTTGGAGGAAATGTGAGAGAAGGGTGAATGACCGAAGCAGAAAGTGATTGGAGGAAATGCGAGAGAAATGTGAATGAGCCAAACAGAAAGCTTTTGGAGGAAATGTGAGAGAAGGGTGAATGACCCAAGTAGAAAGCGCTTGGAAGAAATGCGAGAGAAGGCTGAGCCAAGCAGAAAGCGCATGGAGGAAATGCAAGAAAAGGCTGAGCCAAGCAGAAAGCGCTTGGAGGAAATGTGAGAGAAGGTTGAGACAAGCATAAAGTCCTTGGAGGAAATGTGAGAGAAGGTTGAGACAAGAAGAAAGTCCTTGGAGGAAATGCGAGAGAACTTTGAATGACCCAAGGAGAAAGCTCTTGGAGGAAATACGAGAGAAGTGTGAATGAGCCAAGCAGAAAGAACTTGGAGAAAATACGAGAGAAGTGTGAATGACCAAAGCAGAAAGTGATTGGAGGAAATGCGAGAGAAATGTGAATGAGCCAAACAGAAAGCTTTTGGAGGAAATGTGAGAGAAGGGTGAATGACCCAAGCAGAAAGCGCTTGGAAGAAATGCTAGAGAAGGCTGAGCCAAGCAGAAAGTGTTTGGAGGAAATGCGACAGAAGGCTGAATGAGCCAATCAAAAAGCGCTTGGAGGAAATGCAAGAAAAAACTGAGCCAAGCGGAAAGCGCTTGGAGGAACTGTGAGAGAAGGTTGAGACAAGCAGAAAATCCTTGAAGGAAATGCAAGACAACTTTGAATGACCCAAGGAGAAAGCAGTTGGAGGAAATACGAGAGACAGGTGAATGAACCAAGCAGAACGCACTTGGAGGAAATGTGAGAGAAGGCTGAATGACCCAAGCAGAAAGCGCTTGGAAGAAATGCGAGAGAAGGGTGAATGACCCAAGCAGAAAGCGCTTGGAGGAAATGCTTTAGAAGGCTGAATGAGCCGATAAAAAAGCGCTTGGAGGAAATCTGAGAGAAGTGTGAATGACCGAAGCGGAAAGTGATTGGAGGAAATGCGAGAGAAATGTGAATGAGCCAAACAGAAAGCTTTTGGAGGAAATGTGAGAGAAGGGTGAATGTCCCAAGCAGAAAGCGCTTGGAAGAAATGCGAGAGAAGGCTGAGCCAAGCAGAAAGCACTTGGAGGAAATGTGAGAGAAGGCTGAGACAAGCAGAAAGTCCTAGGAGGAAATGCGAGAGAAGTGGGAATGAGTCCAGGAGAAAGCGCTTGGAGGAAATGTGAGAGAAGGGTGAATGAGCCAAGCAGAAAGCGCATGGAGGAAATGCGAGAGAAGGCTGAGCCAACCAGAAAGTGCTTGGAGGAAATGCGAGAGAAGGTTGAATGACCCAAGGAGAAAGCGCTTGGAGGAAATGCGAGAGAAGGCTGAATGAGCCAAGCAGAAAGCGCTTGGAGGAAATGCTAGAGAAATGTGAATGAGCCTAACCGAAAGCGCTTGGAGGAAATGCGAGAGAGGGATGAATCAGCCAAGTAGAAAGTTCTTGGAGGAAATGGGAGAGAAGTCTGAGAGAAGCAGCAAGTGCTTGGAGGAAATACGAGAGAACTGTGAATGAGCAAGGGAGAAAGTGCTTGAAGGGAAGGTGAGAGAAGGCTGAATGAGCCAAGGAGAAACCGCTTGGAGGAAATTTGAGAGAAGTGTGAATGAGCCAAGCAGAAAGAACTTGGAGAAAGAGCGAGAGAAGTGTGAAAGAGCGAAGCAGAAAGTGATTGGAGGAAATGCGAGAGATGTGTGAATGAGCCAAACAGAAAGCGCATGGAGGAAATGCAGGAAAAGGCTGAGCCAAGCAGAGAGCGCTTGGAGGAAATGTGAGAGAAGGTTGAGACAAGCAGAAAATCCTTGAAGGAAATGCGAGAGAACTTTGAATGAGCCAAGGAGAAAGCACTTGGAAAAAATACGAGAGACAGGTGAATGAGCCAAGCAGAAGGCACTTGGAGGAAATGTGAGAGAAGGCTGAATGAGCCAATCAAAAAGTGCTTGGAGGAAATACCAGAGAAGTGTGAATGAGCCAAGCAGAAAGCTTTTGGAGGAAATTTGAGAGAAGTGTGAATGACCGAAGCAGAAAGCACTTGGAGAAAATGCTAGAGAAGGGTGAATGACCCAAGGAGAAAGCGCTTGGAAGAAATGCTAGAGAAGGCTGAGCCAAGCAGAAAGTGTTTGGAGGAAATGGGACAGAAGGCTGAATGAGCCAATCAAAAAGCGCTTGGAGGAAATGCAAGAAAAAACTGAGCCAAGCAGAAAGCGCTTGGAGGAACTGTGAGAGAAGGCTGAGACAAGCAGAAAATCCTTCAAGGAAATGCGAGAGAACTTTGAATGACCCAAGGAGAAAGCACTTGGAGGAAATACAAGAGACAGGTGAATGGACTAAGCAGAACGTACTTGGAGGAAATGTGAGAGAAGGCTGAATGAGCCAATCAAAAAGTGCTTGGAGGAAATACGAGAGAAGTGTGAATGAGCCAAGCAGCAAGCTTTTGGAGGAAATGTGAGAGAAGGGTGAATGACCCAAGCAGAAAGCGCTTGGAGGAAATGCGATAGAAGGCTGAATGAGCCAATCAAAAAGCGCTTGGAGAAAATGCGAGAGATGTGTGAATGAGCCAAGCAGAAAGCGCATGGAGGAAATGCAAGAAAAGGCTGAGCCAAGCAGAAAGCCCTTGGAGGAAATGTGAGAGAAGGTTGAAACAAGCAGAAAATCCTTGAAGGAAATGCGAGAGAACTTTGAATGAGCCAAGGAGAAAGCTCTTGGAAAAAATACGAGAGACAGGTGAATGACCCAAGCAGAAAGCGCTTGGAGGAAATGCGATAGAAGGCTGAATGAGCCAAGCAGAAAGCGCTTGGAGGAAATGCTAGAGAAATGTGAATGAGCCTAACCGAAAGCGCTTGGAGGAAATGCGAGAGAGGGATGAATCAGCCAAGTAGAAAGTGCTTGGAGGAAATGGGAGAGAAGTCTGAGAGAAGCAGCAAGTGCTTGGAGGAAATAGAGAGAACTGTGAATGAGCAAGGGAGAAAGTGCTTTAAGGGAAGGTGAGAGAAGGCTGAATGAGCCAAGGAGAAACCGCTTGGAGGAAATTTGAGAGAAGTGTGAATGAGCCAAGCAGAAAGAACTTGGAGAAAATGTGAGAGAAGTGTGAAAGAGCGAAGCAGAAAGTGATTGGAGGAAATGCGAGAGATGTGTGAATGAGCCAAACAGAAAGCGCATGGAGGAAATGCAGGAAAAGGCTGAGCCAAGCAGAGAGCGCTTGGAGGAAATGTGAGAGAAGGTTGAGACAAGCAGAAAATCCTTGAAGGAAATGCGAGAGAACTTTGAATGAGCCAAGGAGAAAGCACTTGGAAAAAATACGAGAGACAGGTGAATGAGCCAAGCAGAAAGCTTTTGGAGGAAATGTGAGAGAAGGGTGAATGACCGAAGCAGAAAGTGATTGGAGGAAATGCGAGAGAAATGTGAATGAGCCAAACAGAAAGCTTTTGGAGGAAATGTGAGAGAAGGGTGAATGACCCAAGTAGAAAGCGCTTGGAAGAAATGCGAGAGAAGGCTGAGCCAAGCAGAAAGCGCATGGAGGAAATGCAAGAAAAGGCTGAGCCAAGCAGAAAGCGCTTGGAGGAAATGTGAGAGAAGGTTGAGACAAGCATAAAGTCCTTGGAGGAAATGTGAGAGAAGGTTGAGACAAGCAGAAAGTCCTTGGAGGAAATGCGAGAGAACTTTGAATGACCCAAGGAGAAAGCTCTTGGAGGAAATACGAGAGAAGTGTGAATGAGCCAAGCAGAAAGAACTTGGAGAAAATACGAGAGAAGTGTGAATGACCAAAGCAGAAAGTGATTGGAGGAAATGCGAGAGAAATGTGAATGAGCCAAACAGAAAGCTTTTGGAGGAAATGTGAGAGAAGGGTGAATGACCCAAGCAGAAAGCGCTTGGAAGAAATGCTAGAGAAGGCTGAGCCAAGCAGAAAGTGCTTGGAGGAAATGCGACAGAAGGCTGAATGAGCCAATCAAAAAGCGCTTGGAGGAAATGCAAGAAAAAACTGAGCCAAGCGGAAAGCGCTTGGAGGAACTGTGAGAGAAGGTTGAGACAAGCAGAAAATCCTTGAAGGAAATGCAAGACAACTTTGAATGACCCAAGGAGAAAGCAGTTGGAGGAAATACGAGAGACAGGTGAATGAACCAAGCAGAACGCACTTGGAGGAAATGTGAGAGAAGGCTGAATGACCCAAGCAGAAAGCGCTTGGAAGAAATGCGAGAGAAGGGTGAATGACCCAAGCAGAAAGCGCTTGGAGGAAATGCTTTAGAAGGCTGAATGAGCCGATAAAAAAGCGCTTGGAGGAAATCTGAGAGAAGTGTGAATGACCGAAGCGGAAAGTGATTGGAGGAAATGCGAGAGAAATGTGAATGAGCCAAACAGAAAGCTTTTGGAGGAAATGTGAGAGAAGGGTGAATGTCCCAAGCAGAAAGCGCTTGGAAGAAATGCGAGAGAAGGCTGAGCCAAGCAGAAAGCACTTGGAGGAAATGTGAGAGAAGGCTGAGACAAGCAGAAAGTCCTAGGAGGAAATGCGAGAGAAGTGGGAATGAGTCCAGGAGAAAGCGCTTGGAGGAAATGTGAGAGAAGGGTGAATGAGCCAAGCAGAAAGCGCATGGAGGAAATGCGAGAGAAGGCTGAGCCAACCAGAAAGTGCTTGGAGGAAATGCGAGAGAAGGTTGAATGACCCAAGGAGAAAGCGCTTGGAGGAAATGCGAGAGAAGGCTGAATGAGCCAAGCAGAAAGCGCTTGGAGGAAATGCTAGAGAAATGTGAATGAGCCTAACCGAAAGCGCTTGGAGGAAATGCGAGAGAGGGATGAATCAGCCAAGTAGAAAGTTCTTGGAGGAAATGGGAGAGAAGTCTGAGAGAAGCAGCAAGTGCTTGGAGGAAATACGAGAGAACTGTGAATGAGCAAGGGAGAAAGTGCTTGAAGGGAAGGTGAGAGAAGGCTGAATGAGCCAAGGAGAAACCGCTTGGAGGAAATTTGAGAGAAGTGTGAATGAGCCAAGCAGAAAGAACTTGGAGAAAGAGCGAGAGAAGTGTGAAAGAGCGAAGCAGAAAGTGATTGGAGGAAATGCGAGAGATGTGTGAATGAGCCAAACAGAAAGCGCATGGAGGAAATGCAGGAAAAGGCTGAGCCAAGCAGAGAGCGCTTGGAGGAAATGTGAGAGAAGGTTGAGACAAGCAGAAAATCCTTGAAGGAAATGCGAGAGAACTTTGAATGAGCCAAGGAGAAAGCACTTGGAAAAAATACGAGAGACAGGTGAATGAGCCAAGCAGAAGGCACTTGGAGGAAATGTGAGAGAAGGCTGAATGAGCCAATCAAAAAGTGCTTGGAGGAAATACCAGAGAAGTGTGAATGAGCCAAGCAGAAAGCTTTTGGAGGAAATTTGAGAGACGGGTGAATGACACAAGCAGAAAGCGCTTGGAGGAAATGCGTTAGAAGGCTGAATGAGCCAATAAAAAAGCGCTTGGAGGAAATACGAGAGAAGTGTGAATGACCGAAGCAGAAAGTGATTGGAGGAAATGCGAGAGAAATGTGAATGAGCCAAACAGAAAGCTTTTGGAGGAAATGTGAGAGAAGGGTGAATGACCCAAGTAGAAAGCGCTTGGAAGAAATGCGAGAGAAGGCTGAGCCAAGCAGAAAGCGCATGGAGGAAATGCAAGAAAAGGCTGAGCCAAGCAGAAAGCGCTTGGAGGAAATGTGAGAGAAGGTTGAGACAAGCATAAAGTGCTTGGAGGAAATGTGAGAGAAGGTTGAGACAAGCAGAAAGTCCTTGGAGGAAATGCGAGAGAACTTTGAATGACCCAAGGAGAAAGCACTTGGAGGAAATACGAGAGAAGTGTGAATGAGCCAAGCAGAAAGCACTTGGAGAAAATGCGAGAGAAGGGTGAATGACCCAAGGAGAAAGCGCTCGGAAGAAATACTAGAGAAGGCTGAGCCAAGCAGAAAGTGTTTGGAGGAAATGGGACAGAAGGCTGAATGAGCCAATCAAAAAGCGCTTGGACGAAATGCGAGAGATGTGTGAATGAGCCAAGCAGAAAGCGCATGGAGGAAATGCAAGAAAAAACTGAGCCAAGCAGAAAGCTCTTGGAGAAAATGCGAGAGAAGTGTGAAAGAGCGAAGCAGAAAGTGATTGGAGGAAATGCGAGAGAAGGGTGAAAGACCCAAGCAGAAAGCGCTTGGAGGAAATGCGATAGAAGGCTGAATGGCCCAAGCAGAAAGCGCTTTGGAAGAAATGCGAGAGAAGGCTGACCCAAGCAGAAAGTGCTTGGAGGTAATGCGATAGAAGGCTGAATGAGCCAAGCAGAAAGCGCTTGGAGGAAATGCGAGAGATGTGTGAATGAGCCAAACAGAAAGCGCTTGGAGGAAATGCGAGAGAAGGCTGAGACAAGCAGAAAGTCCTTGGAGGAAATGCGACAGAAGTGGGAATGAGTCCAGGAGAAAGCGCTTGGAGGAAATGTGAGAGAAGGCTGAATGAGCCAAGCAGAAAGCATTTGGAGGAAATGCGAGAGAAGTGGGAATGAGTCCAGGAGAAAGTGCTTGGAGGAAATGAGAGAGAAAGGTGAATGAGCCAAGCAGAAAGTGCATCGAGGAAATGCGAGAGAAGGCTGAGCCAACCAGAAAGTGCTTGGAGGAAATGCGAGAGAAGGGTGAATGACCCAAGGAGAAAGCGCATGGAGGAAATGCAAGAAAAAACTGAGCCAAGCAGAAAGCGCTTGGAGGAACTGTGAGAGAAGGCTGAGACAAGCAGAAAATCCTTGAAGGAAATGCGAGAGAACTTTGAATGACCCAAGGAAAAAGCACTTGGAGGAAATACAAGAGACAGGTGAATGAACTAAGCAGAACGCACTTGGAGGAAATGTGAGAGAAGGCTGAATGAGCCAATCAAAAAGTGCTTGGAGGAAATACGAGAGAAGTGTGAATGAGCCAAGCAGCAAGCTTTTGGAGGAAATGTGAGAGAAGGGTGAATGACCCAAGCAGAAAGCGCTTGGAGGAAATGCGATAGAAGGCTGAATGAGCCAATCAAAAAGCGCTTGGAGGAAATGCGAGAGATGTGTGAATGAGCCAAGCAGAAAGCGCATGGAGGAAATGCAAGAAAAGGCTGAGCCAAGCAGAAAGCGCTTGGAGGAAATGTGAGAGAAGGTTGAGACAAGCAGATAATCCTTGAAGGAAATGCGAGAGAACTTTGAATGAGCCAAGGAGAAAGCACTTGGAAAAAATACGAGAGACAGGTGAATGAGCCAAGCAGAAGGCACTTGGAGGAAATGTGAGAGAAGGCTTTATGAGCCAATCAAAAAGTGCTTGGAGGAAATACCAGAGAAGTGTGAATGAGCCAAGCAGAGAGCTTTTGGAGGAAATGTGAGAGAAGGGTGAATGACCGAAGAAGAAAGCGCTTGGAGGAAATGCGTTAGAAGGCTGAATGAGCCAATAAAAAAGCGCTTGGAGGAAATACCAGAGAAGTGTGAATGACCGAAGCAGAAAGTGATTGGAGGAAATGCGAGAGAAATGTGAATGAGCCAAACAGAAAGCTTTTGGAGGAAATGTGAGAGAAGGGTGAATGAGCCAAGCAGAACGCGCTTGGCGGAAATGCGATAGAAGGCTGAATGAGCTAATCAAAAAGCACTTGGAGGAAATGCGAGAGATGTGTGAATGAGCCAAGCAGAAAGCGCATGGAGGAAATGCAAGAAAAGGCTGAGCCAAGCAGAAAGCGCTTGGAGTAAATGTGAGAGAAGGTTGAGACAAGCATAAAGTGCTTGGAGGAAATGTGAGAGAAGGTTGAGACAAGCAGAAAGTCCTTAGAGGAAATGCGAGAGAACTTTGAATGACCCAAGGAGAAAGCACTTGGAGGAAATAGGAGAGACAGGTGAATGAGCCAAGCAGAAAGCACTTGGAGGAAATGTGAGAGAAGGCTGAATGAGCCAATCAAAAAGCGCTTGGAGGAAATACGAGAGAAGTGTGAATGAGCCAAGCAGAAAGCGCATGGAGGAAATTAAAAAAAGGCTGAGCGAAGCAGAAAGCGCTTGGACTAAATGGGAGAGAAGGTTGAGACAAGCATAAAGTGCTTGGAGGAAATGTGAGAGAAGGTTGAGACAAGCAGAAAATCCTTGGAGGAAATGCGAGAGAACTTTGAATGACCCAAGGAGAAAGCACTTGGAGGAAATACGAGAGACAGGTGAATGAGCCAATCAAAAAGGACTTGGAGAAAATGCGAGAGAAGGGTGAATGACCCAAGCAGAAAGCGCTTTGGAAGAAATGTGAGAGAAGGCTGAGCCAAGCAGAAAGTGCTTGGAGGAAATGCGACTGAAGGCTGAATGAGCCAATCAAAAAGCGCTTGGAGGAAATGCGAGAGGTGTGTGAATGATCCAAGCAGAAAGCGCATGGAGGAAATGCAAGAAAAGGCTGAGCCAAGCAGAAAGCGCTTGGAGGAAATGTGAGAGAAGGTTGAGCCAAGCAGAAAGCACTTGGAGGAACTGTGAGAGAAGGTTGAGCCAAGCAGAACGCACTTGGAGGAAATGTGAGAGAAGGCTGAATGAGCCAATCAAAAAGTGCTTGGAGTTAATACGAGAGAAGTGTGAATGAGCGAAGCAGAAAGCTTTTGGAGGAAATGTGAGAGAAGGGTGAATGAGCCAATAAAAAAGCGCTTGGAGGAAATACCAGAGAAGTGTGAATTACCTAAGCAGAAAGTGATTGGAGGAAATGCGAGAGAAATGTGAATGAGCCAAACAGAAAGCTTTTGGACGAAATGTGAGAGAAGGCTGAATGAGCCAATAAAAAAGCGCTTGGAGGAAATACCAGAGAAGTGTGAATGACCGAAGCAGAAAGTGATTGGAGGAAATGCGAGAGAAATGTGAATGAGCCAAACAGAAAGCTTTTGGAGGAAATGTGAGAGAAGGGTGAATGACCCAAGCAGAAAGTGCTTGGAAGAAATGCCAGAGAAGGCTGAGCCAAGCAGAAAGTACTTGGAGGAAATGCGACAGAAGGCTGAGCCAAGCAGAAAGCGCTTAGCGGAAATGCGATAGAAGGCTGAATGAGCTAATCAAAAAGCGCTTGGAGGAAATGCGAGAGATGTGTGAATGAGCCAAGCAGAAAGCGCATGGAGGAAATGCAAGAAAAGGCTGAGCCAAGCAGAAAGCGCTTGGAGTAAATGTGAGAGAAGGTTGAGACAAGCAGAAAGTCCTTGGAGGAAATGCGAGAGAACTTTGAATGACCCAAGGAGAAAGCACTTGGAGGAAATACGAGAGACAGGTGAATGAACCAAGCAGAACGCACTTGGAGGAAATGTGAGAGAAGGCTGAATGAGCCAATCAAAAAGTGCTTGGAGGAAATACGAGAGAAATGTGAATGAGCCAAACAGAAAGATTTTGGAGGAAATGTGAGAGAAGGGTGAATGACCCAAGCAGAAAGCGCTTGGAAGAAATGCGAGAGAAGGCTGAATGAGCTAATCAAAAAGCGCTTGGAGGAAATGCGAGAGATGTCTGAATGAGCCAAGCAGAAAGCGCATGGAGGAAATTAAAGAAAAGGCTGAGCGAAGCAGAAAGCGCTTGGAGTAAATGTGAGAGAAGGTTGAGACAAGCATAAAGTGCTTGGAGGAAATGTGAGAGAAGGTTGAGACAAGCAGAAAGTCCTTGGAGGAAATGCGAGAGAACTTTTAATGACCCAAGGAGAAAGCACTTGGAGGAAATACGAGAGACAGGTGAATGAGCCAATCAAAAAGCACTTGGAGGAAATACGAGAGATGTCTGAATGAGCCAAGCAGAAAGCGCATGGAGGAAATTAAAGAAAAGGCTGAGCGAAGCAGAAAGCGCTTGGAGTAAATGTGAGAGAAGGTTGAGACAAGCATAAAGTGCTTGGAGGAAATGTGAGAGAAGATTGAGACAAGCAGAAAGTCCTTGGAGGAAATGCGAGAGAACTTTTAATGACCCAAGGAGAAAGCACTTGGAGGAAATACGAGAGACAGGTGAATGAGCCAATCAAAAAGCACTTGGTGGAAATACGAGAGAAGTGTGAAAGAGCGAAGCAGAAAGTGCTTGGAGGAAATACGAGAGAAGTGTGAATGAGCCAAGCAGAAAGCTTTTGGAGGAAATGCGACTGAAGGCTGAATGAGCCAATCAAAAAGCGCTTTGAGGAAATGCTAGAGATGTGTGAATGAGCCAAGCAGAAAGCGCATGGAGGAAATGCAGGAAAAGGCTGAGCCAAGCAGAAAGCGCTTGGAGGAAATGCGTTAGAAGGCTGAATGACCCAAGGAGAAAGCACTTGGAGGAAATACGAGAGACAGGTGAATGAGCCCATCAAAAAGCACTTGGAGAAAATGCGAGAGAAGGGTGAATGACCCAAGCAGAAAGCGCTTTGGAAGAAATGTGAGAGAAGGCTGAGCCAAGCAGAAAGTGCTTGGAGGAAATGCGACTGAAGGCTGAATGAGCCAATCAAAAAGCGCTTGGAGGAAATGCGAGAGGTGTGTGAATGATCCAAGCAGAAAGCGCATGGAGGAAATGCAAGAAAAGGCTGAGCCAAGCAGAAAGCGCTTGGAGGAAATGTGAGAGAAGGTTGAGCCAAGCAGAAAGCACTTGGAGGAACTGTGAGAGAAGGTTGAGCCAAGCAGAACGCACTTGGAGGAAATGTGAGAGAAGGCTGAATGAGCCAATCAAAAAGTGCTTGGAGTTAATACGAGAGAAGTGTGAATGAGCGAAGCAGAAAGCTTTTGGAGGAAATGTGAGAGAAGGGTGAATGAGCCAATAAAAAAGCGCTTGGAGGAAATACCAGAGAAGTGTGAATGACCTAAGCAGAAAGTGATTGGAGGAAATGCGAGAGAAATGTGAATGAGCCAAACAGAAAGCTTTTGGAGGAAATGTGAGAGAAGGCTGAATGAGCCAATAAAAAAGCGCTTGGAAGAAATACCAGAGAAGTGTGAATGACCGAAGCAGAAAGTGATTGGAGGTAATGCAAGAGAAATGTGAATGAGCCAAACAGAAAGCTTTTGGAGGAAATGTGAGAGAAGGGTGAATGACCCAAGCAGAAAGTGCTTGGAAGAAATGCCAGAGAAGGCTGAGCCAAGCAGAAAGTACTTGGAGGAAATGCGACAGAAGGCTGAGCCAAGCAGAAAGCGCTTAGCGGAAATGCGATAGAAGGCTGAATGAGCTAATCAAAAAGCGCTTGGAGGAAATGCGAGAGATGTGTGAATGAGCCAAGCAGAAAGCGCATGGAGGAAATGCAAGAAAAGGCTGAGCCAAGCAGAAAGCGCTTGGAGTAAATGTGAGAGAAGGTTGAGACAAGCAGAAAGTCCTTGGAGGAAATGCGAGAGAACTTTGAATGACCCAAGGAGAAAGCACTTGGAGGAAATACGAGAGACAGGTGAATGAACCAAGCAGAACGCACTTGGAGGAAATGTGAGAGAAGGCTGAATGAGCCAATCAAAAAGTGCTTGGAGGAAATACGAGAGAAATGTGAATGAGCCAAACAGAAAGATTTTGGAGGAAATGTGAGAGAAGGGTGAATGACCCAAGCAGAAAGCGCTTGGAAGAAATGCGAGAGAAGGCTGAATGAGCTAATCAAAAAGCGCTTGGAGGAAATGCGAGAGATGTCTGAATGAGCCAAGCAGAAAGCGCATGGAGGAAATTAAAGAAAAGGCTGAGCGAAGCAGAAAGCGCTTGGAGTAAATGTGAGAGAAGGTTGAGACAAGCATAAAGTGCTTGGAGGAAATGTGAGAGAAGGTTGAGACAAGCAGAAAGTCCTTGGAGGAAATGCGAGAGAACTTTTAATGACCCAAGGAGAAAGCACTTGGAGGAAATACGAGAGACAGGTGAATGAGCCAATCAAAAAGCACTTGGAGGAAATACGAGAGATGTCTGAATGAGCCAAGCAGAAAGCGCATGGAGGAAATTAAAGAAAAGGCTGAGCGAAGCAGAAAGCGCTTGGAGTAAATGTGAGAGAAGGTTGAGACAAGCATAAAGTGCTTGGAGGAAATGTGAGAGAAGGTTGAGACAAGCAGAAAGTCCTTGGAGGAAATGCGAGAGAACTTTGAATGACCCAAGGAGAAAGCACTTGGAGGAAATACGAGAGACAGGTGAATGAGCCAATCAAAAAGCGCTTGGAGGAAATACGAGAGAAGTGTGAATGAGCCAAGCAGAAAGCACTTGGAGAAAATGCTGGAGAAGGGTGAATAACCCAAGCAGAAAGCGCTTTGGAAGAAATGCGAGAGAAGGCTGAGCCAAGCAGAAAGTGCTTGGAGGAAATGCGACTGAAGGCTGAATGAGCCAATCAAAAAGCGCTTGGAGGAAATGCGAGAGGTGTGTGAATGATCCAAGCAGAAAGCGCATGGAGGAAATGCAAGAAAAGGCTGAGCCAAGCAGAAAGCGCTTGGAGGAACTGTGAGAGAAGGTTGAGACAAGCAGAAAGTCCTTGGAGGAAATGCGAGAGAACTTTGAATGACCCAAGGAGAAAGCACTTGGAGGAAATACGAGAGACAGGTGAATGAGCCAAGCAGAAAGCACTTGGAGGAAATGTGAGAGAAGGCTGAATGAGCCAATAAAAAAGCGTTTGGAGGAAATACGAGAGAAATGTGAATGACCCAAGCAGAAAGTGCTTGGAAGAAATGCGAGAGAAGGCTGAGCCAATCAGAAAGTGCTTGGAGGAAATGCGATAGAAGGCTGAATGAGCCAATCAAAAAGCGCTTGGAGGAAATGCGAGAGATGTGTGAATGAGCCAAGCAGAAAGCACATGGAGGAAATGCAAGAAAAAACTGAGCCAAGCAGAAAGCGCTTGGAGAAAATGCGGGAGAAGGGTGAATAACCCAAGCAGAAAGCGCTTTGGAAGAAATGCGAGAGAAGGCTGAGCCAAGCAGAAAGTGCTTGGAGGAAATGCGACTGAAGGCTGAATGAGCCAATCAAAAAGCGCTTGGAGGAAATGCGAGAGGTGTGTGAATGATCCAAGCAGAAAGCGCATGGAGGAAATGCAAGAAAAGGCTGAGCCAAGCAGAAAGCGCTTGGAGGAACTGTGAGAGAAGGTTGAGACAAGCAGAAAATCCTTGAAGGAAATGCGAGAGAACTTTGAATGAACCAAAGAGAAAGCACTTGGAGGAAATACGAGAGACAGGTGAATGAACCAAGCAGAACGCACTTGGAGGAAATGTGAGAGAAGGCTGAATGAGCCAATCAAAAAGTGCTTGGAGGAAATACGAGAGAAGTGTGAATGAGCCAAGCAGAAAGCGCTTGGAGGAACTGTGAGAGAAGGTTGAGACAAGCAGAAAGTCCTTGGAGGAAATGCGAGAGAACTTTGAATGACCCAAGGAGAAAGCACTTGGAGGAAATACGAGAGACAGGTGAATGAGCCAAGCAGAAAGCACTTGGAGGAAATGTGAGAGAACGCTGAATGAGCCAATAAAAAAGCGCTTGGAGGAAATACGAGAGAAGTGTGAATGACCGAACCAGAAAGCGCTTGGAGGAAATACGAGAGAAGTGTGAATGAGCCAAGGAGAAAGCACTTGGAGAAAATGCGAGAAAAGGGTGAATGACCCAAGCAGAAAGTGCTTGGAACAAATGCGAGAGAAGGCTGAGCCAAGCAGAAAGTGCTTGGAGGAAATGCGATAGAAGGCTGAATGAGCCAATCAAAAAGCGCTTGGAGGAAATGCGAGAGATGTGTGAATGAGCCAAGCAGAAAGCGCATGGAGGAAATGCAAGAAAAAACTGAGCCAAGCAGAAAGCGCTTGGAGGAACTGTGAGAGAAGGTTGAGACAAGCAGAAAATCCTTGAAGGAAATGCGAGAGAACTTTGAATGACCCAAGGAGAAAGCACTTGGAGCAAATACGAGAGACAGGTGAATGAACCAAGCAGAACGCACTTGGGGGAAATGTGAGAGAAGGCTGAATGAGCCAATCAAAAAGTGCTTGGAGGAAATACGAGAGAAGTGTGAATGAGCCAAGCAGAAAGCGCTTGGAGGAACTGTGAGAGAAGGTTGAGACAAGCAGAAAGTCCTTGGAGGAAATGCGAGAGAACTTTGAATGACCCAAGGAGAAAGCACTCAGAGGAAATACGAGAGACAGGTGAATGACCCAAGCAGAAAGTACTTGGAGGAAATGCGACAGAAGGCTGAGCCAAGCAGAAAGCGCTTGGAGGAAATGCGATAGAAGGCTGAATGAGCTAATCAAAAAGCGCTTGGAGGAAATGCGAGAGATGTGTGAATGAGCCAAGCAGAAAGCGCATGGAGGAAATTAAAGAAAAGGCTGAGCCAAGCAGAAAGCGCTTGGAGTAAATGTGAGAGAAGGTTGAGACAAGCATAAAGTGCTTGGAGGAAATGTGAAAGAAGGTTGAGACAAGCAGAAAGTCCTTGGAGGAAATGTGAGAGAAGGGTGAATGACCCAAGCAGAAAGCCCTTGGAGGAAATGCGACTGAAGGCTGAATGAGCCAATCAAAAAGCGCTTGGAGGAAATGCGAGAGATGTGTGAATGAGCCAAGCAGAAAGCGCATGGAGGAAATGCAAGAAAAGGCTGAGCCAAGCAGAAAGCGCTCCGAGGAAATGTGAGAGAAGGTTGAGACAAGGAGAAAGTCCTTGGAGGAAATGCCAGAGAACTTTGAATGAGTCAAGGTGAAAGCGCTTGGAAGAAATGCGAGAGAAGGCTGAGCCAAGCAGAAAGCTTTTGGAGGAAATCTGAGAGAAGGCTGAATGAGCCAATCAAAAAGTGCTTGGAGGAAATACGAGAGAAGTGTGAATGAGCCAAGCAGAAAGCGCTTGGAGGAACTGTGAGAGAAGGTTGAGACAAGCAGAAAGTCCTTGGAGGAAATGCGAGAGAACTTTGAATGACCGAAGGAGAAAGCACTTGGAGGAAATATGAGAGACAGGTGAATGAGCCAAGCAGAAAGCACTTGGAGGAAATGTGAGAGAAAGCTGAATGAGCCAATAAAAAAGCCCTTGGAGGAAATACGAGAGAAGTGTGAATGACCGAAGCAGAAAGTGATTGGAGGAAATGCGAGAGAAATGTGAATGAGCCAAACAGAAAGCTTTTGGAGGAAATGTGAGAGAAGGGTGAATGACCCAAGCAGAAAGTGCTTGGAAGAAATGCTACAGAAGGCTGAGCCAAGCAGAAAGCGCTTGGAGGAAATGCGATAGAAGGCTGAATGAGCTAATCAAAAAGCGCTTGGAGGAAATGCGAGAGATGTGTGAATGAGCCAAGCAGAAAGCGCATGGAGGAAATGCAAGAAAAGGCTGAGCCAAGCAGAAAGCACTTGGAGTAAATGTGAGAGAAAGTTGAGACAAGCATAAAGTGCTTGGAGGAACTGTGAGAGAAGGTTGAGACAAGCAGAAAGTCCTTGGAGGAAATGTGAGAGAACTTTGAATGACCCAAGGAGAAAGCACTCAGAGGAAATACGAGAGACAGGTGAATGAGCCAAGCAGAAGGCACTTGGAGAAAATGCGAGAGAAGTGTGAATGAGCCAAACAGAAAGCTTTTGGAGGAAATGTGAGAGAAGGGTGAATGACCCAAGCAGAAAGCGCTTGGAGGAAATGCGATAGAAGGCTGAATGAGCCAATCAAAAAGCGCTTGGAGGAAATGCGAGAGATGTGTGAATGAGCCAAGCAGAAAGCGCATGGAGGAAATGCAAGAAAAGGCTGAGCCAAGCAGAAAGCGCTTGGAGTAAATGTGAGAGAAGGTTGAGACAAGCATAAAGTGCTTGGAGGAAATGTGAGAGAAGGTTGAGACAAGCAGAAAGTCCTTGGAGGAAATGCGAGAGAACTTTGAATGACCCAAGGAGAAAGCACTTGGAGGAAATACGAGAGACAGGTGAATGAGCCAAGCAGAAAGCACTTGGAGGAAATGTGAGAGAAGGCTGAATGAGCCAATCAAAAAGCGCTTGGAGGAAATATGAGAGAAGTGTGAATGAGCCAAGCAGAAAGCACTTGGAGGAAATGCAAGAAAAAACTGAGCCAAGCAGAAAGAGCTTGGAGGAACTGTGAGAGAAGGTTGAGACAAGCAGAAAATCCTTGAAGGAAATGCGAGAGAACTTTGAATGACCCAAGGAGAAAGCACTTGGAGGAAATACGAGAGACAGGTGAATGAACCAAGCAGAACGCACTCGGAGTAAATGCGATAGAAGGCTGAATGAGCCGATAAAATAGTGCTTGGAGGAAATCCGAGAGAGAAGTGTGAATGACTGAAGCAGAAAGTGATTGGAGGAAATGCGAGAGAAATGTGTATGAGCCAAACAGAAAGATTTTGGAGGAAATGGGAGAGAAGGGTGAATGACCCAAGCAGAAAGTGCTTGGAAGAAATGCGAGAGAAGGCTGAGCCAAGCAGAAAGTACTTGGAGGAAATGCGACAGAAGGCTGAGCCATGCAGAAAGCGCTTGGAGGAAATGCGATAGAAGGCTGAATGGGCTAATCAAAAAGCGCTTGGAGGAAATGCGAGAGATGTGTGAATGAGCCAAGCAGAAAGCGCATGGAGGAAATTAAAGAAAAGGCTGAGCCAAGCAGAAAGCGCTTGGAGTAAATGTGAGAGAAGGTTGAGACAAGCAGAAAGTCCTTGGAGGAAATGCGAGAGAACTTTGAATGACCCAAGGAGAAAGCACTTGGAGGAAATACGAGAGACAGGTGAATGAACCAAGCAGAACGCACTTGGAGGAAATGTGAGAGAAGGCTGAATGAGCCAATCAAAAAGTGCTTGGAGGAAATACGAGAGAAATGTGAATGAGCCAAACAGAAAGATTTTGGAGGAAATGTGAGAGAAGGGTGAATGACCCAAGCAGAAAGCGCTTGGAAGAAATGCGAGAGAAGGCTGAATGAGCTAATCAAAAAGCGCTTGGAGGAAATGCGAGAGATGTCTGAATGAGCCAAGCAGAAAGCGCATGGAGGAAATTAAAGAAAAGGCTGAGCGAAGCAGAAAGCGCTTGGAGTAAATGTGAGAGAAGGTTGAGACAAGCATAAAGTGCTTGGAGGAAATGTGAGAGAAGGTTGAGACAAGCAGAAAGTCCTTGGAGGAAATGCGAGAGAACTTTTAATGACCCAAGGAGAAAGCACTTGGAGGAAATACGAGAGACAGGTGAATGAGCCAATCAAAAAGCACTTGGAGGAAATACGAGAGATGTCTGAATGAGCCAAGCAGAAAGCGCATGGAGGAAATTAAAGAAAAGGCTGAGCCAAGCAGAAAGCGCTTGGAGTAAATGTGAGAGAAGGTTGAGACAAGCATAAAGTGCTTGGAGGAAATGTGAGAGAAGGTTGAGACAAGCAGAAAGTCCTTGGAGAAAATGCGAGAGAACTTTGAATGACCCAAGGAGAAAGCACTTGGAGGAAATACGAGAGACAGGTGAATGAGCCAAGCAGAAAGCACTTGGAGGAAATGTGAGAGAAGGCTGAATGAGCCAATCAAAAAGCGCTTGGAGGAAATACGAGAGAAGTGTGAATGAGCCAAGCAGAAAGCGCATGGAGGAAATTAAAAAAAGGCTGAGCGAAGCAGAAAGCGCTTGGACTAAATGGGAGAGAAGGTTGAGACAAGCATAAAGTGCTTGGAGGAAATGTGAGAGAAGGTTGAGACAAGCAGAAAATCCTTGGAGGAAATGCGAGAGAACTTTGAATGACCCAAGGAGAAAGCACTTGGAGGAAATACGAGAGACAGGTGAATGAGCCAATCAAAAAGGACTTGGAGAAAATGCGAGAGAAGGGTGAATGACCCAAGCAGAAAGCGCTTTGGAAGAAATGTGAGAGAAGGCTGAGCCAAGCAGAAAGTGCTTGGAGGAAATGCGACTGAAGGCTGAATGAGCCAATCAAAAAGCGCTTGGAGGAAATTCGAGAGGTGTGTGAATGATCCAAGCAGAAAGCGCATGGAGGAAATGCAAGAAAAGGCTGAGCCAAGCAGAAAGCGCTTGGAGGAAATGTGAGAGAAGGTTGAGCCAAGCAGAAAGCACTTGGAGGAACTGTGAGAGAAGGTTGAGCCAAGCAGAACGCACTTGGAGGAAATGTGAGAGAAGGCTGAATGAGCCAATCAAAAAGTGCTTGGAGTTAATACGAGAGAAGTGTGAATGAGCGAAGCAGAAAGCTTTTGGAGGAAATGTGAGAGAAGGGTGAATGAGCCAATAAAAAAGCGCTTGGAGGAAATACCAGAGAAGTGTGAATTACCTAAGCAGAAAGTGATTGGAGGAAATGCGAGAGAAATGTGAATGAGCCAAACAGAAAGCTTTTGGACGAAATGTGAGAGAAGGCTGAATGAGCCAATAAAAAAGCGCTTGGAGGAAATACCAGAGAAGTGTGAATGACCGAAGCAGAAAGTGATTGGAGGAAATGCAAGAGAAATGTGAATGAGCCAAACAGAAAGCTTTTGGAGGAAATGTGAGAGAAGGGTGAATGACCCAAGCAGAAAGTGCTTGGAAGAAATGCCAGAGAAGGCTGAGCCAAGCAGAAAGTACTTGGAGGAAATGCGACAGAAGGCTGAGCCAAGCAGAAAGCGCTTAGCGGAAATGCGATAGAAGGCTGAATGAGCTAATCAAAAAGCGCTTGGAGGAAATGCGAGAGATGTGTGAATGAGCCAAGCAGAAAGCGCATGGAGGAAATGCAAGAAAAGGCTGAGCCAAGCAGAAAGCGCTTGGAGTAAATGTGAGAGAAGGTTGAGACAAGCAGAAAGTCCTTGGAGGAAATGCGAGAGAACTTTGAATGACCCAAGGAGAAAGCACTTGGAGGAAATACGAGAGACAGGTGAATGAACCAAGCAGAACGCACTTGGAGGAAATGTGAGAGAAGGCTGAATGAGCCAATCAAAAAGTGCTTGGAGGAAATACGAGAGAAATGTGAATGAGCCAAACAGAAAGATTTTGGAGGAAATGTGAGAGAAGGGTGAATGACCCAAGCAGAAAGCGCTTGGAAGAAATGCGAGAGAAGGCTGAATGAGCTAATCAAAAAGCGCTTGGAGGAAATGCGAGAGATGTCTGAATGAGCCAAGCAGAAAGCGCATGGAGGAAATTAAAGAAAAGGCTGAGCGAAGCAGAAAGCGCTTGGAGTAAATGTGAGAGAAGGTTGAGACAAGCATAAAGTGCTTGGAGGAAATGTGAGAGAAGGTTGAGACAAGCAGAAAGTCCTTGGAGGAAATGCGAGAGAACTTTTAATGACCCAAGGAGAAAGCACTTGGAGGAAATACGAGAGACAGGTGAATGAGCCAATCAAAAAGCACTTGGAGGAAATACGAGAGATGTCTGAATGAGCCAAGCAGAAAGCGCATGGAGGAAATTAAAGAAAAGGCTGAGCGAAGCAGAAAGCGCTTGGAGTAAATGTGAGAGAAGGTTGAGACAAGCATAAAGTGCTTGGAGGAAATGTGAGAGAAGGTTGAGACAAGCAGAAAGTCCTTGGAGGAAATGCGAGAGAACTTTTAATGACCCAAGGAGAAAGCACTTGGAGGAAATACGAGAGACAGGTGAATGAGCCAATCAAAAAGCACTTGGTGGAAATACGAGAGAAGTGTGAAAGAGCGAAGCAGAAAGTGCTTGGAGGAAATACGAGAGAAGTGTGAATGAGCCAAGCAGAAAGCTTTTGGAGGAAATGCGACTGAAGGCTGAATGAGCCAATCAAAAAGCGCTTGGAGGAAATGCTAGAGATGTGTGAATGAGCCAAGCAGAAAGCGCATGGAGGAAATGCAGGAAAAGGCTGAGCCAAGCAGAAAGCGCTTGGAGGAAATGCGTTAGAAGGCTGAATGACCCAAGGAGAAAGCACTTGGAGGAAATACGAGAGACAGGTGAATGAGCCCATCAAAAAGCACTTGAAGAAAATGCGAGAGAAGGGTGAATGACCCAAGCAGAAAGCGCTTGGAGGAAATGCGTTAGAAGGCTGAATGAGCCGATAAAATAGCACTTGGAGGAAATACGAGAGAAGTTTGAATGAGCCAAGCAGAAAGCTTTTGGAGGAAATGTGAGAGAAGGGTGAATGACCCAAGCAGAAAGCGCTTGGAGGAAATGCGAAAGATGTGTGAATGAGCCAAGCAGAAAGCGCATGGAGGAAATGCAAGAAAAGGTTGAGCCAAGCAGAAAGCGCTTGGAGGAAATGTGAGAGAAGGTTGAGACAAGCATAAAGTGCTTGGGGGAAATGTGAGAGAAGGTTGAGACAAGCAGAAAGTCCTTGGAGGAAATGCGAGAGAACTTTGAATGACCCAAGGAGAAAGCACTCAGAGGAAATACGAGAGACAGGTGAATGAGCCAAGCAGAAGGCACTTGGAGGAAATGTGAGAGAAGGCTGAATGAGCCAATCAAAAAGTGCTTGGAGTAAGTACGAGAGAAGTGTGAATGAGCCAAGCAGAAAGCTTTTGGAGGAAATGTGTGAGAAGGGTGAATGAGCCAATAAAAAAGCGCTTGGAGGAAATACCAGAGAAGTGTGAATGACTGAAGCAGAAAGTGATTGGAGGAAATGCGAGAGAAATGTGAATGAGCCAAACAGAAAGCTTTTGGAGGAAATGTGAGAGAAGGGTGAATGACCCATGCAGAAAGCGCTTGGAGGAAATGTGAGAGAAGGCTGAATGAGCCAATCAAAAAGTGCTTGGAGGAAATACCAGAGAAGTGTGAATGAGCCAAGCAGAAAGCTTTTGGAGGAAATGTGAGAGAAGGGTGAATGACCCAAGCAGAAAGTGCTTGGAGGAAATGTGTTAGAAGGCTGAATGAGCCGATAAAATAGCGCTTGGAGGAAATCCGAGAGAGAAGTGTGAATGACCGAAGCAAAAAGTGATTGGAGGAAATGCGAGAGAAATGTGAATGAGCCAAACAGAAAGATTTTGGAGGAAATGTGAGAGAAGGGTGAATGACCCAAGCAGAAAGCGCTTGGAAGAAATGCGAGAGAAGGCTGAATGAGCTAATCAAAAAGCGCTTGGAGGAAATACGAGAGACAGGTGAATGAGCCAAGCAGAAAGCACTTGGAGGAAATACGAGAGAAGTGTGAATGAGCCAAGCAGAAAGCGCATGGAGGAAATGCAAGAAAAGGCTGAGCCAAGCAGAAAGCGCTTGGAGGAAATGTGAGAGAAGGGTGAATGACCCAAGCAGAAAGCGCTTGGAGGAAATGCATTAGAAGGCTGAATGAGCCGATAAAATAGCGCTTGGAGGAAATCCGAGAGAGAAGTGTGAATGACCGAAGCAGAAAGTGATTGGAGGAAATGCGAGAGAAATGTGAATGAGCCAAACAGAAAGATTTTGGAGGAAATGGGAGAGAAGGGTGAATGACCCAAGCAGAAAGCGCTTGGAAGAAATGCCAGAGAAGGCTGAATGAGCTAATCAAAAAGCGCTTGGAGGAAATGCGAGAGATGTGTGAATGAGCCAAGCAGAAAGCGCATGGAGGAAATTAAAGAAAAGGCTGATCGGAGCAGAAAGCGCTTGGAGTAAATGTGAGAGAAGGTTGAGACAAGCATAAAGTGCTTGGAGGAAATGTGAGAGAAGGTTGAGACAAGCAGAAAGTCCTTGGAGGAAATGCGAGAGAACTTTGAATGACCCAAGGAGAAAGCACTTGGAGGAAATACGAGAGACAGGTGAATGAGCCAATCAAAAAGCGCTTGGAGGAAATACCAGAGAAGTGTGAATGACCCAAGCAGAAAGCGCTTTGGAACAAATGCGAGAGAAGGCTGAGCCAAGCAGAAAGTGCTTGGAGGAAATGCGACTGAAGGCTGAATGAGCCAAACAAAAAGTGCTTGGAGTAAGTACGAGAGAAGTGTGAATGAGCCAAGCAGAAAGCTTTTGGAGGAAATGTGTGAGAAGGGTGAATGAGCCAATAAAAAAGCGCTTGGAGGAAATACCAGAGAAGTGTGAATGACTGAAGCAGAAAGTGATTGGAGGAAATGCGAGAGAAATGTGAATGAGCCAAACAGAAAGCTTTTGGAGGAAATGTGAGAGAAGGGTGAATGACCCATGCAGAAAGCGCTTGGAGGAAATGTGAGAGAAGGCTGAATGAGCCAATCAAAAAGTGCTTGGAGGAAATACGAGAGAAGTGTGAATGAGCCAAGCAGAAAGCTTTTGGAGGAAATGTGAGAGAAGGGTGAATGACCCAAGGAGAAAGTGCTTGGAGGAAATGTGTTAGAAGGCTGAATGAGCCGATAAAATAGCGCTTGGAGGAAATCCGAGAGAGAAGTGTGAATGACCGAAGCAAAAAGTGATTGGAGGAAATGCGAGAGAAATGTGAATGAGCCAAACAGAAAGATTTTGGAGGAAATGTGAGAGAAGGGTGAATGACCCAAGCAGAAAGCGCTTGGAAGAAATGCGAGAGAAGGCTGAATGAGCTAATCAAAAAGCGCTTGGAGGAAATGCGAGAGATGTGTGAATGAGCCAAGCAGAAAGCGCATGGAGGAAATTAAAGAAAAGGCTGATCGAAGCAGAAAGCGCTTGGAGTAAATGTGAGAGAAGGTTGAGACAAGCATAAAGTGCTTGGAGTAAATGTGAGAGAAGGTTGAGACAAGCATAAAGTCCTTGGAGGAAATGCGAGAGAACTTTGAATGACCCAAGGAGAAAGCACTTGGAGGAAATACGAGAGACAGGTGAATGAGCCAATCAAAAAGCACTTGGAGGAAATAGGAGAGACAGGTGAATGAGCCAAGCAGAAAGCACTTGGAGGAAATACGAGAGAAGTGTGAATGAGCCAAGCAGAAAGCGCATGGAGGAAATGCAAGAAAAGGCTGAGCCAAGCAGAAAGCGCTTGGAGGAAATGTGAGAGAAGGGTGAATGACCCAAGCAGAAAGCGCTTGGAGGAAATGCATTAGAAGGCTGAATGAGCCGATAAAATAGCGCTTGGAGGAAATCCGAGAGAGAAGTGTGAATGACCGAAGCAGAAAGTGATTGGAGGAAATGCGAGAGAAATGTGAATGAGCCAAACAGAAAGATTTTGGAGGAAATGGGAGAGAAGGGTGAATGACCCAAGCAGAAAGCGCTTGGAAGAAATGCCAGAGAAGGCTGAATGAGCTAATCAAAAAGCGCTTGGAGGAAATGAGAGAGATGTGTGAATGAGCCAAGCAGAAAGCGCATGGAGGAAATTAAAGAAAAGGCTGATCGAAGCAGAAAGCGCTTGGAGTAAATGTGAGAGAAGGTTGAGACAAGCATAAAGTGCTTGGAGGAAATGTGAGAGAAGGTTGAGACAAGCAGAAAGTCCTTGGAGGAAATGCGAGAGAACTTTGAATGACCCAAGGAGAAAGCACTTGGAGGAAATACGAGAGACAGGTGAATGAGCCAATCAAAAAGCACTTGGAGGAAATACGAGAGACAGGTGAATGAGCCAAGCAGAAAGCACTTGGAGGAAATACGAGAGAAGTGTGAATGAGCCAAGCAGAAAGCGCATGGAGGAAATGCAAGAAAAGGCTGAGCCAAGCAGAAAGCGCTTGGAGGAAATGTGAGAGAAGGGTGAATGACCCAAGCAGAAAGCGCTTGGAGGAAATGCATTAGAAGGCTGAATGAGCCGATAAAATAGCGCTTGGAGGAAATCCGAGAGAGAAGTGTATATGACCGAAGCAGAAAGTGATTGGAGGAAATGCGAGGGAAATGTGAATGAGCCAAACAGAAAGATTTTGGAGGAAATGTGAGAGAAGGGTGAATGACCCAAGCTGAAAGCGCTTGGAGGAAATACCAGAGAAGTGTGAATGACCCAAGCAGAAAGCGCTTTGGAAGAAATGCGAGAGAAGGCTGAGCCAAGCAGAAAGTGCTTGGAGGAAATGCGACTGAAGGCTGAATGAGCCAATCAAAAAGCGCTTGGAGGAAATGCTAGAGATGTGTGAATGAGCCAAGCAGAAAGCGCATGGAGGAAATGCAGGAAAAGGCTGAGCCAAGCAGAAAGCGCTTGGAGGAAATGCGTTAGAAGGCTGAATGAGCCGATAAAATAGCGCTTGGAGGAAATCCGAGAGAGAAGTGTGAATGACCAAAGCAGAAAGTGATTGGAGGAAATGCGAGAGAAATGTAAATGAGCCAAGCAGAAAGCTTTTGGAGGAAATGTGAGAGAAGGGTGAATGACCCAAGCAGAAAGCGATTGGAAGGAATGCGAGAGAAGGCTGAGCCGAGCAGAAAGCGCATGGAGGAAATGCGAGAGATGTGTGAATGAGCCAAGCAGAAAGCGCATGGAGGAAATGCAAGAAAAAACTGAGCCAAGCAGAAAGCGCTTGGAGGAACTGTGAGAGAAGGTTGAGACAAGCAGAAAATCCTTGAAGGAAATGCGAGAGAACTTTGAATGACCCACGGAGAAAGCACTTGGAGGAAATACGAGAGACGAGTGAATGAGCCAAGCAGAAAGCACTTGGAGGAAATGTGAGAGATGGGTGAATGACCCAAGCAGAAAGCGCTTGGAGGAAATGCGATAGAAGGCTTAATGAGCCAATCAAAAAGCCCTTGGAGGAACTGTGAGAGAAGGTTGAGACAAGCAGAAAGTCCTTGGAGGAAATGCGAGAGAACGTTGAATGACCCAAGGAGAAAGCACTTGGAGGAAATACGAGAGACAGGTGAATGAGCCAATCAAAAAGCGCTTGGAGGAAATACCAGAGAAGTGTGAATGACCCAAGCAGAAAGCGCTTTGGAAGAAATGCGAGAGAAGGCTGAGCCAAGCAGAAAGTGCTTGGAGGAAATGCGACTGAAGGCTGAATGAGCCAATCAAAAAGCGCTTGGAGGTAATGAGAGAAGGGTGAATGAGCCAAGCAGAAAGCCTTTGGAGGAAATGCGAGAGAAATGTGAATGAGCCAAAAAGAAAGTGCTTGGAGGAAATGCGAGAGAAGGCAGAGCCAAGCAGAAAGCGCTTGGAGGAAATGCGAGAGAAGTGTGAATGAGCGAAGCAGAAAGTGATTGGAGGAAATGCGAGAGAAATGTGAATGAGCCAAGCAGAAAGTGCTTGGAGGAAATGCGAGAGGAGGCTGAATGAGCCAAGCAGAAAGCGCTTGAAGGAAATGCCAGAGATCTGTGAATGAGCCAAACAGAAAGCGCTTGGAGGAAATGCGAGAGAAGGCTGAGACAAGCAGAAAGTCCTAGGAGGAAATGCGAGAGAAGTGGGAATGAGTCCAGGAGAAAGCGCTTGGAGGAAATGTGAGAGAAGGGTGAATGAGCCAAGCAGAAAGCGCATGGAGGAAATGCGAGAGAAGGCTGAGCCAACCAGAAAGTGCTTGGAGGAAATGCGAGAGAAGGTTGAATGACCCAAGGAGAAAGCGCTTGGAGGAAATGCGAGAGAAGGCTGAATGAGCCAAGCAGAAAGCGCTTGGAGGAAATGCTAGAGAAATGTGAATGAGCCTAACCGAAAGCGCTTGGAGGAAATGCGAGAGAGGGATGAATCAGCCAAGTAGAAAGTGCTTGGAGGAAATGGGAGAGAAGTCTGAGAGAAGCAGCAAGTGCTTGGAGGAAATACGAGAGAACTGTGAATGAGCAAGGGAGAAAGTGCTTGAAGGGAAGGTGAGAGAAGGCTGAATGAGCCAAGGAGAAACCGCTTGGAGGAAATTTGAGAGAAGTGTGAATGAGCCAAGCAGAAAGAACTTGGAGAAAGAGCGAGAGAAGTGTGAAAGAGCGAAGCAGAAAGTGATTGGAGGAAATGCGAGAGATTTGTGAATGAGCCAAACAGAAAGCGCATGGAGGAAATGCAGGAAAAGGCTGAGCCAAGCAGAGAGCGCTTGGAGGAAATGTGAGAGAAGGTTGAGACAAGCAGAAAATCCTTGAAGGAAATGCGAGAGAACTTTGAATGAGCCAAGGAGAAAGCACTTGGAAAAAATACGAGAGACAGGTGAATGAGCCAAGCAGAAGGCACTTGGAGGAAATGTGAGAGAAGGCTGAATGAGCCAATCAAAAAGTGCTTGGAGGAAATACCAGAGAAGTGTGAATGAGCCAAGCAGAAAGCTTTTGGAGGAAATTTGAGAGAAGTGTGAATGACCGAAGCAGAAAGCACTTGGAGAAAATGCTAGAGAAGGGTGAATGACCCAAGGAGAAAGCGCTTGGAAGAAATGCTAGAGAAGGCTGAGCCAAGCAGAAAGTGTTTGGAGGAAATGGGACAGAAGGCTGAATGAGCCAATCAAAAAGCGCTTGGAGGAAATGCAAGAAAAAACTGAGCCAAGCAGAAAGCGCTTGGAGGAACTGTGAGAGAAGGCTGAGACAAGCAGAAAATCCTTCAAGGAAATGCGAGAGAACTTTGAATGACCCAAGGAGAAAGCACTTGGAGGAAATACAAGAGACAGGTGAATGGACTAAGCAGAACGTACTTGGAGGAAATGTGAGAGAAGGCTGAATGAGCCAATCAAAAAGTGCTTGGAGGAAATACGAGAGAAGTGTGAATGAGCCAAGCAGCAAGCTTTTGGAAAAAATGTGAGAGAAGGGTGAATGACCCAAGCAGAAAGCGCTTGGAGGAAATGCGATAGAAGGCTGAATGAGCCAATCAAAAAGCGCTTGGAGAAAATGCGAGAGATGTGTGAATGAGCCAAGCAGAAAGCGCATGGAGGAAATGCAAGAAAAGGCTGAGCCAAGCAGAAAGCCCTTGGAGGAAATGTGAGAGAAGGTTGAAACAAGCAGAAAATCCTTGAAGGAAATGCGAGAGAACTTTGAATGAGCCAAGGAGAGAGCTCTTGGAAAAAATACGAGAGACAAGTGAATGACCCAAGCAGAAAGCGCTTGGAGGAAATGCGATAGAAGGCTGAATGAGCCAAGCAGAAAGCGCTTGGAGGAAATGCTAGAGAAATGTGAATGAGCCTAACCGAAAGCGCTTGGAGGAAATGCGAGAGAGGGATGAATCAGCCAAGTAGAAAGTGCTTGGAGGAAATGGGAGAGAAGTCTGAGAGAAGCAGCAAGTGCTTGGAGGAAATAGAGAGAACTGTGAATGAGCAAGGGAGAAAGTGCTTTAAGGGAAGGTGAGAGAAGGCTGAATGAGCCAAGGAGAAACCGCTTGGAGGAAATTTGAGAGAAGTGTGAATGAGCCAAGCAGAAAGAACTTGGAGAAAATGTGAGAGAAGTGTGAAAGAGCGAAGCAGAAAGTGATTGGAGGAAATGCGAGAGATGTGTGAATGAGCCAAACAGAAAGCGCATGGAGGAAATGCAGGAAAAGGCTGAGCCAAGCAGAGAGCGCTTGGAGGAAATGTGAGAGAAGGTTGAGACAAGCAGAAAATCCTTGAAGGAAATGCGAGAGAACTTTGAATGAGCCAAGGAGAAAGCACTTGGAAAAAATACGAGAGACAGGTGAATGAGCCAAGCAGAAAGCTTTTGGAGGAAATGTGAGAGAAGGGTGAATGACCGAAGCAGAAAGTGATTGGAGGAAATGCGAGAGAAATGTGAATGAGCCAAACAGAAAGCTTTTGGAGGAAATGTGAGAGAAGGGTGAATGACCCAAGTAGAAAGCGCTTGGAAGAAATGCGAGAGAAGGCTGAGCCAAGCAGAAAGCGCATGGAGGAAATGCAAGAAAAGGCTGAGCCAAGCAGAAAGCGCTTGGAGGAAATGTGAGAGAAGGTTGAGACAAGCATAAAGTCCTTGGAGGAAATGTGAGAGAAGGTTGAGACAAGCAGAAAGTCCTTGGAGGAAATGCGAGAGAACTTTGAATGACCCAAGGAGAAAGCTCTTGGAGGAAATACGAGAGAAGTGTGAATGAGCCAAGCAGAAAGAACTTGGAGAAAATACGAGAGAAGTGTGAATGACCAAAGCAGAAAGTGATTGGAGGAAATGCGAGAGAAATGTGAATGAGCCAAACAGAAAGCTTTTGGAGGAAATGTGAGAGAAGGGTGAATGACCCAAGCAGAAAGCGCTTGGAAGAAATGCTAGAGAAGGCTGAGCCAAGCAGAAAGTGCTTGGAGGAAATGCGACAGAAGGCTGAATGAGCCAATCAAAAAGCGCTTGGAGGAAATGCAAGAAAAAACTGAGCCAAGCGGAAAGCGCTTGGAGGAACTGTGAGAGAAGGTTGAGACAAGCAGAAAATCCTTGAAGGAAATGCAAGACAACTTTGAATGACCCAAGGAGAAAGCAGTTGGAGGAAATACGAGAGACAGGTGAATGAACCAAGCAGAACGCACTTGGAGGAAATGTGAGAGAAGGCTGAATGACCCAAGCAGAAAGCGCTTGGAAGAAATGCGAGAGAAGGGTGAATGACCCAAGCAGAAAGCGCTTGGAGGAAATGCTTTAGAAGGCTGAATGAGCCGATAAAAAAGCGCTTGGAGGAAATCTGAGAGAAGTGTGAATGACCGAAGCGGAAAGTGATTGGAGGAAATGCGAGAGAAATGTGAATGAGCCAAACAGAAAGCTTTTGGAGGAAATGTGAGAGAAGGGTGAATGTCCCAAGCAGAAAGCGCTTGGAAGAAATGCGAGAGAAGGCTGAGCCAAGCAGAAAGCACTTGGAGGAAATGTGAGAGAAGGCTGAGACAAGCAGAAAGTCCTAGGAGGAAATGCGAGAGAAGTGGGAATGAGTCCAGGAGAAAGCGCTTGGAGGAAATGTGAGAGAAGGGTGAATGAGCCAAGCAGAAAGCGCATGGAGGAAATGCGAGAGAAGGCTGAGCCAACCAGAAAGTGCTTGGAGGAAATGCGAGAGAAGGTTGAATGACCCAAGGAGAAAGCGCTTGGAGGAAATGCGAGAGAAGGCTGAATGAGCCAAGCAGAAAGCGCTTGGAGGAAATGCTAGAGAAATGTGAATGAGCCTAACCGAAAGCGCTTGGAGGAAATGCGAGAGAGGGATGAATCAGCCAAGTAGAAAGTTCTTGGAGGAAATGGGAGAGAAGTCTGAGAGAAGCAGCAAGTGCTTGGAGGAAATACGAGAGAACTGTGAATGAGCAAGGGAGAAAGTGCTTGAAGGGAAGGTGAGAGAAGGCTGAATGAGCCAAGGAGAAACCGCTTGGAGGAAATTTGAGAGAAGTGTGAATGAGCCAAGCAGAAAGAACTTGGAGAAAGAGCGAGAGAAGTGTGAAAGAGCGAAGCAGAAAGTGATTGGAGGAAATGCGAGAGATGTGTGAATGAGCCAAACAGAAAGCGCATGGAGGAAATGCAGGAAAAGGCTGAGCCAAGCAGAGAGCGCTTGGAGGAAATGTGAGAGAAGGTTGAGACAAGCAGAAAATCCTTGAAGGAAATGCGAGAGAACTTTGAATGAGCCAAGGAGAAAGCACTTGGAAAAAATACGAGAGACAGGTGAATGAGCCAAGCAGAAGGCACTTGGAGGAAATGTGAGAGAAGGCTGAATGAGCCAATCAAAAAGTGCTTGGAGGAAATACCAGAGAAGTGTGAATGAGCCAAGCAGAAAGCTTTTGGAGGAAATTTGAGAGAAGTGTGAATGACCGAAGCAGAAAGCACTTGGAGAAAATGCTAGAGAAGGGTGAATGACCCAAGGAGAAAGCGCTTGGAAGAAATGCTAGAGAAGGCTGAGCCAAGCAGAAAGTGTTTGGAGGAAATGGGACAGAAGGCTGAATGAGCCAATCAAAAAGCGCTTGGAGGAAATGCAAGAAAAAACTGAGCCAAGCAGAAAGCGCTTGGAGGAACTGTGAGAGAAGGCTGAGACAAGCAGAAAATCCTTCAAGGAAATGCGAGAGAACTTTGAATGACCCAAGGAGAAAGCACTTGGAGGAAATACAAGAGACAGGTGAATGGACTAAGCAGAACGTACTTGGAGGAAATGTGAGAGAAGGCTGAATGAGCCAATCAAAAAGTGCTTGGAGGAAATACGAGAGAAGTGTGAATGAGCCAAGCAGCAAGCTTTTGGAGGAAATGTGAGAGAAGGGTGAATGACCCAAGCAGAAAGCGCTTGGAGGAAATGCGATAGAAGGCTGAATGAGCCAATCAAAAAGCGCTTGGAGAAAATGCGAGAGATGTGTGAATGAGCCAAGCAGAAAGCGCATGGAGGAAATGCAAGAAAAGGCTGAGCCAAGCAGAAAGCCCTTGGAGGAAATGTGAGAGAAGGTTGAAACAAGCAGAAAATCCTTGAAGGAAATGCGAGAGAACTTTGAATGAGCCAAGGAGAAAGCTCTTGGAAAAAATACGAGAGACAGGTGAATGACCCAAGCAGAAAGCGCTTGGAGGAAATGCGATAGAAGGCTGAATGAGCCAAGCAGAAAGCGCTTGGAGGAAATGCTAGAGAAATGTGAATGAGCCTAACCGAAAGCGCTTGGAGGAAATGCGAGAGAGGGATGAATCAGCCAAGTAGAAAGTGCTTGGAGGAAATGGGAGAGAAGTCTGAGAGAAGCAGCAAGTGCTTGGAGGAAATAGAGAGAACTGTGAATGAGCAAGGGAGAAAGTGCTTTAAGGGAAGGTGAGAGAAGGCTGAATGAGCCAAGGAGAAACCGCTTGGAGGAAATTTGAGAGAAGTGTGAATGAGCCAAGCAGAAAGAACTTGGAGAAAATGTGAGAGAAGTGTGAAAGAGCGAAGCAGAAAGTGATTGGAGGAAATGGAGGAAATGCAGGAAAAGGCTGAGCCAAGCAGAGAGCGCTTGGAGGAAATGTGAGAGAAGGTTGAGACAAGCAGAAAATCCTTGAAGGAAATGCGAGAGAACTTTGAATGAGCCAAGGAGAAAGCACTTGGAAAAAATACGAGAGACAGGTGAATGAGCCAAGCAGAAAGCTTTTGGAGGAAATGTGAGAGAAGGGTGAATGACCGAAGCAGAAAGTGATTGGAGGAAATGCGAGAGAAATGTGAATGAGCCAAACAGAAAGCTTTTGGAGGAAATGTGAGAGAAGGGTGAATGACCCAAGTAGAAAGCGCTTGGAAGAAATGCGAGAGAAGGCTGAGCCAAGCAGAAAGCGCATGGAGGAAATGCAAGAAAAGGCTGAGCCAAGCAGAAAGCGCTTGGAGGAAATGTGAGAGAAGGTTGAGACAAGCATAAAGTCCTTGGAGGAAATGTGAGAGAAGGTTGAGACAAGCAGAAAGTCCTTGGAGGAAATGCGAGAGAACTTTGAATGACCCAAGGAGAAAGCTCTTGGAGGAAATACGAGAGAAGTGTGAATGAGCCAAGCAGAAAGAACTTGGAGAAAATACGAGAGAAGTGTGAATGACCAAAGCAGAAAGTGATTGGAGGAAATGCGAGAGAAATGTGAATGAGCCAAACAGAAAGCTTTTGGAGGAAATGTGAGAGAAGGGTGAATGACCCAAGCAGAAAGCGCTTGGAAGAAATGCTAGAGAAGGCTGAGCCAAGCAGAAAGTGCTTGGAGGAAATGCGACAGAAGGCTGAATGAGCCAATCAAAAAGCGCTTGGAGGAAATGCAAGAAAAAACTGAGCCAAGCGGAAAGCGCTTGGAGGAACTGTGAGAGAAGGTTGAGACAAGCAGAAAATCCTTGAAGGAAATGCAAGACAACTTTGAATGACCCAAGGAGAAAGCAGTTGGAGGAAATACGAGAGACAGGTGAATGAACCAAGCAGAACGCACTTGGAGGAAATGTGAGAGAAGGCTGAATGACCCAAGCAGAAAGCGCTTGGAAGAAATGCGAGAGAAGGGTGAATGACCCAAGCAGAAAGCGCTTGGAGGAAATGCTTTAGAAGGCTGAATGAGCCGATAAAAAAGCGCTTGGAGGAAATCTGAGAGAAGTGTGAATGACCGAAGCGGAAAGTGATTGGAGGAAATGCGAGAGAAATGTGAATGAGCCAAACAGAAAGCTTTTGGAGGAAATGTGAGAGAAGGGTGAATGTCCCAAGCAGAAAGCGCTTGGAAGAAATGCGAGAGAAGGCTGAGCCAAGCAGAAAGCACTTGGAGGAAATGTGAGAGAAGGCTGAGACAAGCAGAAAGTCCTAGGAGGAAATGCGAGAGAAGTGGGAATGAGTCCAGGAGAAAGCGCTTGGAGGAAATGTGAGAGAAGGGTGAATGAGCCAAGCAGAAAGCGCATGGAGGAAATGCGAGAGAAGGCTGAGCCAACCAGAAAGTGCTTGGAGGAAATGCGAGAGAAGGTTGAATGACCCAAGGAGAAAGCGCTTGGAGGAAATGCGAGAGAAGGCTGAATGAGCCAAGCAGAAAGCGCTTGGAGGAAATGCTAGAGAAATGTGAATGAGCCTAACCGAAAGCGCTTGGAGGAAATGCGAGAGAGGGATGAATCAGCCAAGTAGAAAGTTCTTGGAGGAAATGGGAGAGAAGTCTGAGAGAAGCAGCAAGTGCTTGGAGGAAATACGAGAGAACTGTGAATGAGCAAGGGAGAAAGTGCTTGAAGGGAAGGTGAGAGAAGGCTGAATGAGCCAAGGAGAAACCGCTTGGAGGAAATTTGAGAGAAGTGTGAATGAGCCAAGCAGAAAGAACTTGGAGAAAGAGCGAGAGAAGTGTGAAAGAGCGAAGCAGAAAGTGATTGGAGGAAATGCGAGAGATGTGTGAATGAGCCAAACAGAAAGCGCATGGAGGAAATGCAGGAAAAGGCTGAGCCAAGCAGAGAGCGCTTGGAGGAAATGTGAGAGAAGGTTGAGACAAGCAGAAAATCCTTGAAGGAAATGCGAGAGAACTTTGAATGAGCCAAGGAGAAAGCACTTGGAAAAAATACGAGAGACAGGTGAATGAGCCAAGCAGAAGGCACTTGGAGGAAATGTGAGAGAAGGCTGAATGAGCCAATCAAAAAGTGCTTGGAGGAAATACCAGAGAAGTGTGAATGAGCCAAGCAGAAAGCTTTTGGAGGAAATTTGAGAGACGGGTGAATGACACAAGCAGAAAGCGCTTGGAGGAAATGCGTTAGAAGGCTGAATGAGCCAATAAAAAAGCGCTTGGAGGAAATACGAGAGAAGTGTGAATGACCGAAGCAGAAAGTGATTGGAGGAAATGCGAGAGAAATGTGAATGAGCCAAACAGAAAGCTTTTGGAGGAAATGTGAGAGAAGGGTGAATGACCCAAGTAGAAAGCGCTTGGAAGAAATGCGAGAGAAGGCTGAGCCAAGCAGAAAGCGCATGGAGGAAATGCAAGAAAAGGCTGAGCCAAGCAGAAAGCGCTTGGAGGAAATGTGAGAGAAGGTTGAGACAAGCATAAAGTGCTTGGAGGAAATGTGAGAGAAGGTTGAGACAAGCAGAAAGTCCTTGGAGGAAATGCGAGAGAACTTTGAATGACCCAAGGAGAAAGCACTTGGAGGAAATACGAGAGAAGTGTGAATGAGCCAAGCAGAAAGCACTTGGAGAAAATGCGAGAGAAGGGTGAATGACCCAAGGAGAAAGCGCTCGGAAGAAATACTAGAGAAGGCTGAGCCAAGCAGAAAGTGTTTGGAGGAAATGGGACAGAAGGCTGAATGAGCCAATCAAAAAGCGCTTGGACGAAATGCGAGAGATGTGTGAATGAGCCAAGCAGAAAGCGCATGGAGGAAATGCAAGAAAAAACTGAGCCAAGCAGAAAGCTCTTGGAGAAAATGCGAGAGAAGTGTGAAAGAGCGAAGCAGAAAGTGATTGGAGGAAATGCGAGAGAAGGGTGAAAGACCCAAGCAGAAAGCGCTTGGAGGAAATGCGATAGAAGGCTGAATGGCCCAAGCAGAAAGCGCTTTGGAAGAAATGCGAGAGAAGGCTGACCCAAGCAGAAAGTGCTTGGAGGTAATGCGATAGAAGGCTGAATGAGCCAAGCAGAAAGCGCTTGGAGGAAATGCGAGAGATGTGTGAATGAGCCAAACAGAAAGCGCTTGGAGGAAATGCGAGAGAAGGCTGAGACAAGCAGAAAGTCCTTGGAGGAAATGCGACAGAAGTGGGAATGAGTCCAGGAGAAAGCGCTTGGAGGAAATGTGAGAGAAGGCTGAATGAGCCAAGCAGAAAGCATTTGGAGGAAATGCGAGAGAAGTGGGAATGAGTCCAGGAGAAAGTGCTTGGAGGAAATGAGAGAGAAAGGTGAATGAGCCAAGCAGAAAGTGCATCGAGGAAATGCGAGAGAAGGCTGAGCCAACCAGAAAGTGCTTGGAGGAAATGCGAGAGAAGGGTGAATGACCCAAGGAGAAAGCGCATGGAGGAAATGCAAGAAAAAACTGAGCCAAGCAGAAAGCGCTTGGAGGAACTGTGAGAGAAGGCTGAGACAAGCAGAAAATCCTTGAAGGAAATGCGAGAGAACTTTGAATGACCCAAGGAAAAAGCACTTGGAGGAAATACAAGAGACAGGTGAATGAACTAAGCAGAACGCACTTGGAGGAAATGTGAGAGAAGGCTGAATGAGCCAATAAAAAAGCGCTTGGAGGAAATACGAGAGAAGTGTGAATGACCGAAGCAGAAAGTGATTGGAGGAAATGCGAGAGAAATGTGAATGAGCCAAACAGAAAGCTTTTGGAGGAAATGTGAGAGAAGGGTGAATGACCCAAGTAGAAAGCGCTTGGAAGAAATGCGAGAGAAGGCTGAGCCAAGCAGAAAGCGCATGGAGGAAATGCAAGAAAAGGCTGAGCCAAGCAGAAAGCGCTTGGAGGAAATGTGAGAGAAGGTTGAGACAAGCATAAAGTGCTTGGAGGAAATGTGAGAGAAGGTTGAGACAAGCAGAAAGTCCTTGGAGGAAATGCGAGAGAACTTTGAATGACCCAAGGAGAAAGCACTTGGAGGAAATACGAGAGAAGTGTGAATGAGCCAAGCAGAAAGCACTTGGAGAAAATGCGAGAGAAGGGTGAATGACCCAAGGAGAAAGCGCTCGGAAGAAATACTAGAGAAGGCTGAGCCAAGCAGAAAGTGTTTGGAGGAAATGGGACAGAAGGCTGAATGAGCCAATCAAAAAGCGCTTGGAGGAAATGCGAGAGATGTGTGAATGAGCCAAGCAGAAAGCGCATGGAGGAAATGCAAGAAAAAACTGAGCCAAGCAGAAAGCTCTTGGAGAAAATGCGAGAGAAGTGTGAAAGAGCGAAGCAGAAAGTGATTGGAGGAAATGCGAGAGAAGGGTGAAAGACCCAAGCAGAAAGCGCTTGGAGGAAATGCGATAGAAGGCTGAATGGCCCAAGCAGAAAGCGCTTTGGAAGAAATGCGAGAGAAGGCTGACCCAAGCAGAAAGTGCTTGGAGGTAATGCGATAGAAGGCTGAATGAGCCAAGCAGAAAGCGCTTGGAGGAAATGCGAGAGATGTGTGAATGAGCCAAACAGAAAGCGCTTGGAGGAAATGCGAGAGAAGGCTGAGACAAGCAGAAAGTCCTTGGAGGAAATGCGACAGAAGTGGGAATGAGTCCAGGAGAAAGCGCTTGGAGGAAATGTGAGAGAAGGCTGAATGAGCCAAGCAGAAAGCATTTGGAGGAAATGCGAGAGAAGTGGGAATGAGTCCAGGAGAAAGTGCTTGGAGGAAATGAGAGAGAAAGGTGAATGAGCCAAGCAGAAAGTGCATCGAGGAAATGCGAGAGAAGGCTGAGCCAACCAGAAAGTGCTTGGAGGAAATGCGAGAGAAGGGTGAATGACCCAAGGAGAAAGCGCATGGAGGAAATGCAAGAAAAAACTGAGCCAAGCAGAAAGCGCTTGGAGGAACTGTGAGAGAAGGCTGAGACAAGCAGAAAATCCTTGAAGGAAATGCGAGAGAACTTTGAATGACCCAAGGAAAAAGCACTTGGAGGAAATACAAGAGACAGGTGAATGAACTAAGCAGAACGCACTTGGAGGAAATGTGAGAGAAGGCTGAATGAGCCAATCAAAAAGTGCTTGGAGGAAATACGAGAGAAGTGTGAATGAGCCAAGCAGCAAGCTTTTGGAGGAAATGTGAGAGAAGGGTGAATGACCCAAGCAGAAAGCGCTTGGAGGAAATGCGATAGAAGGCTGAATGAGCCAATCAAAAAGCGCTTGGAGGAAATGCGAGAGATGTGTGAATGAGCCAAGCAGAAAGCGCATGGAGGAAATGCAAGAAAAGGCTGAGCCAAGCAGAAAGCGCTTGGAGGAAATGTGAGAGAAGGTTGAGACAAGCAGATAATCCTTGAAGGAAATGCGAGAGAACTTTGAATGAGCCAAGGAGAAAGCACTTGGAAAAAATACGAGAGACAGGTGAATGAGCCAAGCAGAAGGCACTTGGAGGAAATGTGAGAGTAGGCTTTATGAGCCAATCAAAAAGTGCTTGGAGGAAATACCAGAGAAGTGTGAATGAGCCAAGCAGAAAGCTTTTGGAGGAAATGTGAGAGAAGGGTGAATGACCGAAGAAGAAAGCGCTTGGAGGAAATGCGTTAGAAGGCTGAATGAGCCAATAAAAAAGCGCTTGGAGGAAATACCAGAGAAGTGTGAATGACCGAAGCAGAAAGTGATTGGAGGAAATGCGAGAGAAATGTGAATGAGCCAAACAGAAAGCTTTTGGAGGAAATGTGAGAGAAGGGTGAATGAGCCAAGCAGAACGCGCTTGGCGGAAATGCGATAGAAGGCTGAATGAGCTAATCAAAAAGCACTTGGAGGAAATGCGAGAGATGTGTGAATGAGCCAAGCAGAAAGCGCATGGAGGAAATGCAAGAAAAGGCTGAGCCAAGCAGAAAGCGCTTGGAGTAAATGTGAGAGAAGGTTGAGACAAGCATAAAGTGCTTGGAGGAAATGTGAGAGAAGGTTGAGACAAGCAGAAAGTCCTTAGAGGAAATGCGAGAGAACTTTGAATGACCCAAGGAGAAAGCACTTGGAGGAAATACGAGAGACAGGTGAATGAGCCAAGCAGAAAGCACTTGGAGGAAATGTGAGAGAAGGCTGAATGAGCCAATCAAAAAGCGCTTGGAGGAAATACGAGAGAAGTGTGAATGAGCCAAGCAGAAAGCGCATGGAGGAAATTAAAAAAAGGCTGAGCGAAGCAGAAAGCGCTTGGACTAAATGGGAGAGAAGGTTGAGACAAGCATAAAGTGCTTGGAGGAAATGTGAGAGAAGGTTGAGACAAGCAGAAAATCCTTGGAGGAAATGCGAGAGAACTTTGAATGACCCAAGGAGAAAGCACTTGGAGGAAATACGAGAGACAGGTGAATGAGCCAATCAAAAAGGACTTGGAGAAAATGCGAGAGAAGGGTGAATGACCCAAGCAGAAAGCGCTTTGGAAGAAATGTGAGAGAAGGCTGAGCCAAGCAGAAAGTGCTTGGAGGAAATGCGACTGAAGGCTGAATGAGCCAATCAAAAAGCGCTTGGAGGAAATGCGAGAGGTGTGTGAATGATCCAAGCAGAAAGCGCATGGAGGAAATGCAAGAAAAGGCTGAGCCAAGCAGAAAGCGCTTGGAGGAAATGTGAGAGAAGGTTGAGCCAAGCAGAAAGCACTTGGAGGAACTGTGAGAGAAGGTTGAGCCAAGCAGAACGCACTTGGAGGAAATGTGAGAGAAGGCTGAATGAGCCAATCAAAAAGTGCATGGAGTTAATACGAGAGAAGTGTGAATGAGCGAAGCAGAAAGCTTTTGGAGGAAATGTGAGAGAAGGGTGAATGAGCCAATAAAAAAGCGCTTGGAGGAAATACCAGAGAAGTGTGAATTACCTAAGCAGAAAGTGATTGGAGGAAATGCCAGAGAAATGTGAATGAGCCAAACAGAAAGCTTTTGGACGAAATGTGAGAGAAGGCTGAATGAGCCAATAAAAAAGCGCTTGGAGGAAATACCAGAGAAGTGTGAATGACCGAAGCAGAAAGTGATTGGAGGAAATGCAAGAGAAATGTGAATGAGCCAAACAGAAAGCTTTTGGAGGAAATGTGAGAGAAGGGTGAATGACCCAAGCAGAAAGTGCTTGGAAGAAATGCCAGAGAAGGCTGAGCCAAGCAGAAAGTACTTGGAGGAAATGCGACAGAAGGCTGAGCCAAGCAGAAAGCGCTTAGCGGAAATGCGATAGAAGGCTGAATGAGCTAATCAAAAAGCGCTTGGAGGAAATGCGAGAGATGTGTGAATGAGCCAAGCAGAAAGCGCATGGAGGAAATGCAAGAAAAGGCTGAGCCAAGCAGAAAGCGCTTGGAGTAAATGTGAGAGAAGGTTGAGACAAGCAGAAAGTCCTTGGAGGAAATGCGAGAGAACTTTGAATGACCCAAGGAGAAAGCACTTGGAGGAAATACGAGAGACAGGTGAATGAACCAAGCAGAACGCACTTGGAGGAAATGTGAGAGAAGGCTGAATGAGCCAATCAAAAAGTGCTTGGAGGAAATACGAGAGAAATGTGAATGAGCCAAACAGAAAGATTTTGGAGGAAATGTGAGAGAAGGGTGAATGACCCAAGCAGAAAGCGCTTGGAAGAAATGCGAGAGAAGGCTGAATGAGCTAATCAAAAACCGCTTGGAGGAAATGCGAGAGATGTCTGAATGAGCCAAGCAGAAAGCGCATGGAGGAAATTAAAGAAAAGGCTGAGCGAAGCAGAAAGCGCTTGGAGTAAATGTGAGAGAAGGTTGAGACAAGCATAAAGTGCTTGGAGGAAATGTGAGAGAAGGTTGAGACAAGCAGAAAGTCCTTGGAGGAAATGCGAGAGAACTTTTAATGACCCAAGGAGAAAGCACTTGGAGGAAATACGAGAGACAGGTGAATGAGCCAATCAAAAAGCACTTGGAGGAAATACGAGAGATGTCTGAATGAGCCAAGCAGAAAGCGCATGGAGGAAATTAAAGAAAAGGCTGAGCGAAGCAGAAAGCGCTTGGAGTAAATGTGAGAGAAGGTTGAGACAAGCATAAAGTGCTTGGAGGAAATGTGAGAGAAGATTGAGACAAGCAGAAAGTCCTTGGAGGAAATGCGAGAGAACTTTTAATGACCCAAGGAGAAAGCACTTGGAGGAAATACGAGAGACAGGTGAATGAGCCAATCAAAAAGCACTTGGTGGAAATACGAGAGAAGTGTGAAAGAGCGAAGCAGAAAGTGCTTGGAGGAAATACGAGAGAAGTGTGAATGAGCCAAGCAGAAAGCTTTTGGAGGAAATGCGACTGAAGGCTGAATGAGCCAATCAAAAAGCGCTTGGAGGAAATGCTAGAGATGTGTGAATGAGCCAAGCAGAAAGCGCATGGAGGAAATGCAGGAAAAGGCTGAGCCAAGCAGAAAGCGCTTGGAGGAAATGCGTTAGAAGGCTGAATGACCCAAGGAGAAAGCACTTGGAGGAAATACGAGAGACAGGTGAATGAGCCCATCAAAAAGCACTTGGAGAAAATGCGAGAGAAGGGTGAATGACCCAAGCAGAAAGCGCTTTGGAAGAAATGTGAGAGAAGGCTGAGCCAAGCAGAAAGTGCTTGGAGGAAATGCGACTGAAGGCTGAATGAGCCAATCAAAAAGCGCTTGGAGGAAATGCGAGAGGTGTGTGAATGATCCAAGCAGAAAGCGCATGGAGGAAATGCAAGAAAAGGCTGAGCCAAGCAGAAAGCGCTTGGAGGAAATGTGAGAGAAGGTTGAGCCAAGCAGAAAGCACTTGGAGGAACTGTGAGAGAAGGTTGAGCCAAGCAGAACGCACTTGGAGGAAATGTGAGAGAAGGCTGAATGAGCCAATCAAAAAGTGCTTGGAGTTAATACGAGAGAAGTGTGAATGAGCGAAGCAGAAAGCTTTTGGAGGAAATGTGAGAGAAGGGTGAATGAGCCAATAAAAAAGCGCTTGGAGGAAATACCAGAGAAGTGTGAATGACCTAAGCAGAAAGTGATTGGAGGAAATGCGAGAGAAATGTGAATGAGCCAAACAGAAAGCTTTTGGAGGAAATGTGAGAGAAGGCTGAATGAGCCAATAAAAAAGCGCTTGGAAGAAATACCAGAGAAGTGGGAATGACCGAAGCAGAAAGTGATTGGAGGAAATGCAAGAGAAATGTGAATGAGCCAAACAGAAAGCTTTTGGAGGAAATGTGAGAGAAGGGTGAATGACCCAAGCAGAAAGTGCTTGGAAGAAATGCCAGAGAAGGCTGAGCCAAGCAGAAAGTACTTGGAGGAAATGCGACAGAAGGCTGAGCCAAGCAGAAAGCGCTTAGCGGAAATGCGATAGAAGGCTGAATGAGCTAATCAAAAAGCGCTTGGAGGAAATGCGAGAGATGTGTGAATGAGCCAAGCAGAAAGCGCATGGAGGAAATGCAAGAAAAGGCTGAGCCAAGCAGAAAGCGCTTGGAGTAAATGTGAGAGAAGGTTGAGACAAGCAGAAAGTCCTTGGAGGAAATGCGAGAGAACTTTGAATGACCCAAGGAGAAAGCACTTGGAGGAAATACGAGAGACAGGTGAATGAACCAAGCAGAACGCACTTGGAGGAAATGTGAGAGAAGGCTGAATGAGCCAATCAAAAAGTGCTTGGAGGAAATACGAGAGAAATGTGAATGAGCCAAACAGAAAGATTTTGGAGGAAATGTGAGAGAAGGGTGAATGACCCAAGCAGAAAGCGCTTGGAAGAAATGCGAGAGAAGGCTGAATGAGCTAATCAAAAAGCGCTTGGAGGAAATGCGAGAGATGTCTGAATGAGCCAAGCAGAAAGCGCATGGAGGAAATTAAAGAAAAGGCTGAGCGAAGCAGAAAGCGCTTGGAGTAAATGTGAGAGAAGGTTGAGACAAGCATAAAGTGCTTGGAGGAAATGTGAGAGAAGGTTGAGACAAGCAGAAAGTCCTTGGAGGAAATGCGAGAGAACTTTTAATGACCCAAGGAGAAAGCACTTGGAGGAAATACGAGAGACAGGTGAATGAGCCAATCAAAAAGCACTTGGAGGAAATACGAGAGATGTCTGAATGAGCCAAGCAGAAAGCGCATGGAGGAAATTAAAGAAAAGGCTGAGCGAAGCAGAAAGCGCTTGGAGTAAATGTGAGAGAAGGTTGAGACAAGCATAAAGTGCTTGGAGGAAATGTGAGAGAAGGTTGAGACAAGCAGAAAGTCCTTGGAGGATATGCGAGAGAACTTTGAATGACCCAAGGAGAAAGCACTTGGAGGAAATACGAGAGACAGGTGAATGAGCCAATCAAAAAGCGCTTGGAGGAAATACGAGAGAAGTGTGAATGAGCCAAGCAGAAAGCACTTGGAGAAAATGCGGGAGAAGGGTGAATAACCCAAGCAGAAAGCGCTTTGGAAGAAATGCGAGAGAAGGCTGAGCCAAGCAGAAAGTGCTTGGAGGAAATGCGACTGAAGGCTGAATGAGCCAATCAAAAAGCGCTTGGAGGAAATGCGAGAGGTGTGTGAATGATCCAAGCAGAAAGCGCATGGAGGAAATGCAAGAAAAGGCTGAGCCAAGCAGAAAGCGCTTGGAGGAACTGTGAGAGAAGGTTGAGACAAGCAGAAAGTCCTTGGAGGAAATGCGAGAGAACTTTGAATGACCCAAGGAGAAAGCACTTGGAGGAAATACGAGAGACAGGTGAATGAGCCAAGCAGAAAGCACTTGGAGGAAATGTGAGAGAAGGCTGAATGAGCCAATAAAAAAGCGCTTGGAGGAAATACGAGAGAAATGTGAATGACCCAAGCAGAAAGTGCTTGGAAGAAATGCGAGAGAAGGCTGAGCCAATCAGAAAGTGCTTGGAGGAAATGCGATAGAAGGCTGAATGAGCCAATCAAAAAGCGCTTGGAGGAAATGCGAGAGATGTGTGAATGAGCCAAGCACAAAGCACATGGAGGAAATGCAAGAAAAAACTGAGCCAAGCAGAAAGCGCTTGGAGAAAATGCGGGAGAAGGGTGAATAACCCAAGCAGAAAGCGCTTTGGAAGAAATGCGAGAGAAGGCTGAGCCAAGCAGAAAGTGCTTGGAGGAAATGCGACTGAAGGCTGAATGAGCCAATCAAAAAGCGCTTGGAGGAAATGCGAGAGGTGTGTGAATGATCCAAGCAGAAAGCGCATGGAGGAAATGCAAGAAAAGGCTGAGCCAAGCAGAAAGCGCTTGGAGGAACTGTGAGAGAAGGTTGAGACAAGCAGAAAATCCTTGAAGGAAATGCGAGAGAACTTTGAATGAACCAAAGAGAAAGCACTTGGAGGAAATACGAGAGACAGGTGAATGAACCAAGCAGAACGCACTTGGAGGAAATGTGAGAGAAGGCTGAATGAGCCAATCAAAAAGTGCTTGGAGGAAATACGAGAGAAGTGTGAATGAGCCAAGCAGAAAGCGCTTGGAGGAACTGTGAGAGAAGGTTGAGACAAGCAGAAAGTCCTTGGAGGAAATGCGAGAGAACTTTGAATGACCCAAGGAGAAAGCACTTGGAGGAAATACGAGAGACAGGTGAATGAGCCAAGCAGAAAGCACTTGGAGGAAATGTGAGAGAACGCTGAATGAGCCAATAAAAAAGCGCTTGGAGGAAATACGAGAGAAGTGTGAATGACCGAACCAGAAAGCGCTTGGAGGAAATACGAGAGAAGTGTGAATGAGCCAAGGAGAAAGCACTTGGAGAAAATGCGAGAAAAGGGTGAATGACCCAAGCAGAAAGTGCTTGGAACAAATGCGAGAGAAGGCTGAGCCAAGCAGAAAGTGCTTGGAGGAAATGCGATAGAAGGCTGAATGAGCCAATCAAAAAGCGCTTGGAGGAAATGCGAGAGATGTGTGAATGAGCCAAGCAGAAAGCGCATGGAGGAAATGCAAGAAAAAACTGAGCCAAGCAGAAAGCGCTTGGAGGAACTGTGAGAGAAGGTTGAGACAAGCAGAAAATCCTTGAAGGAAATGCGAGAGAACTTTGAATGACCCAAGGAGAAAGCACTTGGAGCAAATACGAGAGACAGGTGAATGAACCAAGCAGAACGCACTTGGGGGAAATGTGAGAGAAGGCTGAATGAGCCAATCAAAAAGTGCTTGGAGGAAATACGAGAGAAGTGTGAATGAGCCAAGCAGAAAGCGCTTGGAGGAACTGTGAGAGAAGGTTGAGACAAGCAGAAAGTCCTTGGAGGAAATGCGAGAGAACTTTGAATGACCCAAGGAGAAAGCACTCAGAGGAAATACGAGAGACAGGTGAATGACCCAAGCAGAAAGTACTTGGAGGAAATGCGACAGAAGGCTGAGCCAAGCAGAAAGCGCTTGGAGGAAATGCGATAGAAGGCTGAATGAGCTAATCAAAAAGCGCTTGGAGGAAATGCGAGAGATGTGTGAATGAGCCAAGCAGAAAGCGCATGGAGGAAATTAAAGAAAAGGCTGAGCCAAGCAGAAAGCGCTTGGAGTAAATGTGAGAGAAGGTTGAGACAAGCATAAAGTGCTTGGAGGAAATGTGAAAGAAGGTTGAGACAAGCAGAAAGTCCTTGGAGGAAATGTGAGAGAAGGGTGAATGACCCAAGCAGAAAGCCCTTGGAGGAAATGCGACTGAAGGCTGAATGAGCCAATCAAAAAGCGCTTGGAGGAAATGCGAGAGATGTGTGAATGAGCCAAGCAGAAAGCGCATGGAGGAAATGCAAGAAAAGGCTGAGCCAAGCAGAAAGCGCTCCGAGGAAATGTGAGAGAAGGTTGAGACAAGGAGAAAGTCCTTGGAGGAAATGCCAGAGAACTTTGAATGAGTCAAGGTGAAAGCGCTTGGAAGAAATGCGAGAGAAGGCTGAGCCAAGCAGAAAGCTTTTGGAGGAAATCTGAGAGAAGGCTGAATGAGCCAATCAAAAAGTGCTTGGAGGAAATACGAGAGAAGTGTGAATGAGCCAAGCAGAAAGCGCTTGGAGGAACTGTGAGAGAAGGTTGAGACAAGCAGAAAGTCCTTGGAGGAAATGCGAGAGAACTTTGAATGACCGAAGGAGAAAGCACTTGGAGGAAATATGAGAGACAGGTGAATGAGCCAAGCAGAAAGCACTTGGAGGAAATGTGAGAGAAAGCTGAATGAGCCAATAAAAAAGCCCTTGGAGGAAATACGAGAGAAGTGTGAATGACCGAAGCAGAAAGTGATTGGAGGAAATGCGAGAGAAATGTGAATGAGCCAAACAGAAAGCTTTTGGAGGAAATGTGAGAGAAGGGTGAATGACCCAAGCAGAAAGTGCTTGGAAGAAATGCTACAGAAGGCTGAGCCAAGCAGAAAGCGCTTGGAGGAAATGCGATAGAAGGCTGAATGAGCTAATCAAAAAGCGCTTGGAGGAAATGCGAGAGATGTGTGAATGAGCCAAGCAGAAAGCGCATGGAGGAAATGCAAGAAAAGGCTGAGCCAAGCAGAAAGCACTTGGAGTAAATGTGAGAGAAAGTTGAGACAAGCATAAAGTGCTTGGAGGAACTGTGAGAGAAGGTTGAGACAAGCAGAAAGTCCTTGGAGGAAATGTGAGAGAACTTTGAATGACCCAAGGAGAAAGCACTCAGAGGAAATACGAGAGACAGGTGAATGAGCCAAGCAGAAGGCACTTGGAGAAAATGCGAGAGAAGTGTGAATGAGCCAAACAGAAAGCTTTTGGAGGAAATGTGAGAGAAGGGTGAATGACCCAAGCAGAAAGCGCTTGGAGGAAATGCGATAGAAGGCTGAATGAGCCAATCAAAAAGCGCTTGGAGGAAATGCGAGAGATGTGTGAATGAGCCAAGCAGAAAGCGCATGGAGGAAATGCAAGAAAAGGCTGAGCCAAGCAGAAAGCGCTTGGAGTAAATGTGAGAGAAGGTTGAGACAAGCATAAAGTGCTTGGAGGAAATGTGAGAGAAGGTTGAGACAAGCAGAAAGTCCTTGGAGGAAATGCGAGAGAACTTTGAATGACCCAAGGAGAAAGCACTTGGAGGAAATACGAGAGACAGGTGAATGAGCCAAGCAGAAAGCACTTGGAGGAAATGTGAGAGAAGGCTGAATGAGCCAATCAAAAAGCGCTTGGAGGAAATATGAGAGAAGTGTGAATGAGCCAAGCAGAAAGCACTTGGAGGAAATGCAAGAAAAAACTGAGCCAAGCAGAAAGAGCTTGGAGGAACTGTGAGAGAAGGTTGAGACAAGCAGAAAATCCTTGAAGGAAATGCGAGAGAACTTTGAATGACCCAAGGAGAAAGTACTTGGAGGAAATACGAGAGACAGGTGAATGAACCAAGCAGAACGCACTCGGAGTAAATGCGATAGAAGGCTGAATGAGCCGATAAAATAGTGCTTGGAGGAAATCCGAGAGAGAAGTGTGAATGACTGAAGCAGAAAGTGATTGGAGGAAATGCGAGAGAAATGTGTATGAGCCAAACAGAAAGATTTTGGAGGAAATGGGAGAGAAGGGTGAATGACCCAAGCAGAAAGCGCTTGGAAGAAATGCGAGAGAAGGCTGAGCCAAGCAGAAAGTACTTGGAGGAAATGCGACAGAAGGCTGAGCCATGCAGAAAGCGCTTGGAGGAAATGCGATAGAAGGCTGAATGGGCTAATCAAAAAGCGCTTGGAGGAAATGCGAGAGATGTGTGAATGAGCCAAGCAGAAAGCGCATGGAGGAAATTAAAGAAAAGGCTGAGCCAAGCAGAAAGCGCTTGGAGTAAATGTGAGAGAAGGTTGAGACAAGCAGAAAGTCCTTGGAGGAAATGCGAGAGAACTTTGAATGACCCAAGGAGAAAGCACTTGGAGGAAATACGAGAGACAGGTGAATGAACCAAGCAGAACGCACTTGGAGGAAATGTGAGAGAAGGCTGAATGAGCCAATCAAAAAGTGCTTGGAGGAAATACGAGAGAAATGTGAATGAGCCAAACAGAAAGATTTTGGAGGAAATGTGAGAGAAGGGTGAATGACCCAAGCAGAAAGCGCTTGGAAGAAATGCGAGAGAAGGCTGAATGAGCTAATCAAAAAGCGCTTGGAGGAAATGCGAGAGATGTCTGAATGAGCCAAGCAGAAAGCGCATGGAGGAAATTAAAGAAAAGGCTGAGTGAAGCAGAAAGCGCTTGGAGTAAATGTGAGAGAAGGTTGAGACAAGCATAAAGTGCTTGGAGGAAATGTGAGAGAAGGTTGAGACAAGCAGAAAGTCCTTGGAGGAAATGCGAGAGAACTTTTAATGACCCAAGGAGAAAGCACTTGGAGGAAATACGAGAGACAGGTGAATGAGCCAATCAAAAAGCACTTGGAGGAAATACGAGAGATGTCTGAATGAGCCAAGCAGAAAGCGCATGGAGGAAATTAAAGAAAAGGCTGAGCCAAGCAGAAAGCGCTTGGAGTAAATGTGAGAGAAGGTTGAGACAAGCATAAAGTGCTTGGAGGAAATGTGAGAGAAGGTTGAGACAAGCAGAAAGTCCTTGGAGAAAATGCGAGAGAACTTTGAATGACCCAAGGAGAAAGCACTTGGAGGAAATACGAGAGACAGGTGAATGAGCCAAGCAGAAAGCACTTGGAGGAAATGTGAGAGAAGGCTGAATGAGCCAATCAAAAAGCGCTTGGAGGAAATACGAGAGAAGTGTGAATGAGCCAAGCAGAAAGCGCATGGAGGAAATTAAAAAAAGGCTGAGCGAAGCAGAAAGCGCTTGGACTAAATGGGAGAGAAGGTTGAGACAAGCATAAAGTGCTTGGAGGAAATGTGAGAGAAGGTTGAGACAAGCAGAAAATCCTTGGAGGAAATGCGAGAGAACTTTGAATGACCCAAGGAGAAAGCACTTGGAGGAAATACGAGAGACAGGTGAATGAGCCAATCAAAAAGGACTTGGAGAAAATGCGAGAGAAGGGTGAATGACCCAAGCAGAAAGCGCTTTGGAAGAAATGTGAGAGAAGGCTGAGCCAAGCAGAAAGTGCTTGGAGGAAATGCGACTGAAGGCTGAATGAGCCAATCAAAAAGCGCTTGGAGGAAATTCGAGAGGTGTGTGAATGATCCAAGCAGAAAGCGCATGGAGGAAATGCAAGAAAAGGCTGAGCCAAGCAGAAAGCGCTTGGAGGAAATGTGAGAGAAGGTTGAGCCAAGCAGAAAGCACTTGGAGGAACTGTGAGAGAAGGTTGAGCCAAGCAGAACGCACTTGGAGGAAATGTTAGAGAAGGCTGAATGAGCCAATCAAAAAGTGCTTGGAGTTAATACGAGAGAAGTGTGAATGAGCGAAGCAGAAAGCTTTTGGAGGAAATGTGAGAGAAGGGTGAATGAGCCAATAAAAAAGCGCTTGGAGGAAATACCAGAGAAGTGTGAATTACCTAAGCAGAAAGTGATTGGAGGAAATGCGAGAGAAATGTGAATGAGCCAAACAGAAAGCTTTTGGACGAAATGTGAGAGAAGGCTGAATGAGCCAATAAAAAAGCGCTTGGAGGAAATACCAGAGAAGTGTGAATGACCGAAGCAGAAAGTGATTGGAGGAAATGCAAGAGAAATGTGAATGAGCCAAACAGAAAGCTTTTGGAGGAAATGTGAGAGAAGGGTGAATGACCCAAGCAGAAAGTGCTTGGAAGAAATGCCAGAGAAGGCTGAGCCAAGCAGAAAGTACTTGGAGGAAATGCGACAGAAGGCTGAGCCAAGCAGAAAGCGCTTAGCGGAAATGCGATAGAAGGCTGAATGAGCTAATCAAAAAGCGCTTGGAGGAAATGCGAGAGATGTGTGAATGAGCCAAGCAGAAAGCGCATGGAGGAAATGCAAGAAAAGGCTGAGCCAAGCAGAAAGCGCTTGGAGTAAATGTGAGAGAAGGTTGAGACAAGCAGAAAGTCCTTGGAGGAAATGCGAGAGAACTTTGAATGACCCAAGGAGAAAGCACTTGGAGGAAATACGAGAGACAGGTGAATGAACCAAGCAGAACGCACTTGGAGGAAATGTGAGAGAAGGCTGAATGAGCCAATCAAAAAGTGCTTGGAGGAAATACGAGAGAAATGTGAATGAGCCAAACAGAAAGATTTTGGAGGAAATGTGAGAGAAGGGTGAATGACCCAAGCAGAAAGCGCTTGGAAGAAATGCGAGAGAAGGCTGAATGAGCTAATCAAAAAGCGCTTGGAGGAAATGCGAGAGATGTCTGAATGAGCCAAGCAGAAAGCGCATGGAGGAAATTAAAGAAAAGGCTGAGCGAAGCAGAAAGCGCTTGGAGTAAATGTGAGAGAAGGTTGAGACAAGCATAAAGTGCTTGGAGGAAATGTGAGAGAAGGTTGAGACAAGCAGAAAGTCCTTGGAGGAAATGCGAGAGAACTTTTAATGACCCAAGGAGAAAGCACTTGGAGGAAATACGAGAGACAGGTGAATGAGCCAATCAAAAAGCACTTGGAGGAAATACGAGAGATGTCTGAATGAGCCAAGCAGAAAGCGCATGGAGGAAATTAAAGAAAAGGCTGAGCGAAGCAGAAAGCGCTTGGAGTAAATGTGAGAGAAGGTTGAGACAAGCATAAAGTGCTTGGAGGAAATGTGAGAGAAGGTTGAGACAAGCAGAAAGTCCTTGGAGGAAATGCGAGAGAACTTTTAATGACCCAAGGAGAAAGCACTTGGAAAAAATACGAGAGACAGGTGAATGAGCCAATCAAAAAGCACTTGGTGGAAATACGAGAGAAGTGTGAAAGAGCGAAGCAGAAAGTGCTTGGAGGAAATACGAGAGAAGTGTGAATGAGCCAAGCAGAAAGCTTTTGGAGGAAATGCGACTGAAGGCTGAATGAGCCAATCAAAAAGCGCTTGGAGGAAATGCTAGAGATGTGTGAATGAGCCAAGCAGAAAGCGCATGGAGGAAATGCAGGAAAAGGCTGAGCCAAGCAGAAAGCGCTTGGAGGAAATGCGTTAGAAGGCTGAATGACCCAAGGAGAAAGCACTTGGAGGAAATACGAGAGACAGGTGAATGAGCCCATCAAAAAGCACTTGAAGAAAATGCGAGAGAAGGGTGAATGACCCAAGCAGAAAGCGCTTTGGAAGAAATGTGAGAGAAGGCTGAGCCAAGCAGAAAGTGCTTGGAGGAAATGCGACTGAAGGCTGAATGAGCCAATCAAAAAGCGCTTGGACGAAATGCGAGAGGTGTGTGAATGATCCAAGCAGAAAGCGCATGGAGGAAATGCAAGAAAAGGCTGAGCCAAGCAGAAAGCGCTTGGAGGAAATGTGAGAGAAGGTTGAGCCAAGCAGAAAGCACTTGGAGGAACTGTGAGAGAAGGTTGAGCCAAGCAGAACGCACTTGGAGGAAATGTGAGAGAAGGCTGAATGAGCCAATCAAAAAGTGCTTGGAGTTAATAGGAGAGAAGTGTGAATGAGCGAAGCAGAAAGCTTTTGGAGGAAATGTGAGAGAAGGGTGAATGAGCCAATAAAAAAGCGCTTGGAGGAAATACCAGAGAAGTGTGAATGACCTAAGCAGAAAATGATTGGAGGAAATGCGAGAGAAATGTGAATGAGCCAAACAGAAAGCTTTTGGAGGAAATGTGAGAGAAGGCTGAATGAGCCAATAAAAAAGCGCTTGGAAGAAATACCAGAGAAGTGTGAATGACCGAAGCAGAAAGTGATTGGAGGAAATGCAAGAGAAATGTGAATGAGCCAAACAGAAAGCTTTTGGAGGAAATGTGAGAGAAGGGTGAATGACCCAAGCAGAAAGTGCTTGGAAGAAATGCCAGAGAAGGCTGAGCCAAGCAGAAAGTACTTGGAGGAAATGCGACAGAAGGCTGAGCCAAGCAGAAAGCGCTTAGCGGAAATGCGATAGAAGGCTGAATGAGCTAATCAAAAAGCGCTTGGAGGAAATGCGAGAGATGTGTGAATGAGCCAAGCAGAAAGCGCATGGAGGAAATGCAAGAAAAGGCTGAGCCAAGCAGAAAGCGCTTGGAGTAAATGTGAGAGAAGGTTGAGACAAGCAGAAAGTCCTTGGAGGAAATGCGAGAGAACTTTGAATGACCCAAGGAGAAAGCACTTGGAGGAAATACGAGAGACAGGTGAATGAACCAAGCAGAACGCACTTGGAGGAAATGTGAGAGAAGGCTGAATGAGCCAATCAAAAAGTGCTTGGAGGAAATACGAGAGAAATGTGAATGAGCCAAACAGAAAGATTTTGGAGGAAATGTGAGAGAAGGGTGAATGACCCAAGCAGAAAGCGCTTGGAAGAAATGCGAGAGAAGGCTGAATGAGCTAATCAAAAAGCGCTTGGAGGAAATGCGAGAGATGTCTGAATGAGCCAAGCAGAAAGCGCATGGAGGAAATTAAAGAAAAGGCTGAGTGAAGCAGAAAGCGCTTGGAGTAAATGTGAGAGAAGGTTGAGACAAGCATAAAGTGCTTGGAGGAAATGTGAGAGAAGGTTGAGACAAGCAGAAAGTCCTTGGAGGAAATGCGAGAGAACTTTTAATGACCCAAGGAGAAAGCACTTGGAGGAAATACGAGAGACAGGTGAATGAGCCAATCAAAAAGCACTTGGAGGAAATACGAGAGATGTCTGAATGAGCCAAGCAGAAAGCGCATGGAGGAAATTAAAGAAAAGGCTGAGCGAAGCAGAAAGCGCTTGGAGTAAATGTGAGAGAAGGTTGAGACAAGCATAAAGTGCTTGGAGGAAATGTGAGAGAAGGTTGAGACAAGCAGAAAGTCCTTGGAGGAAATGCGAGAGAACTTTGAATGACCCAAGGAGAAAGCACTTGGAGGAAATACGAGAGACAGGTGAATGAGCCAATCAAAAAGCGCTTGGAGGAAATACGAGAGAAGTGTGAATGAGCCAAGCAGAAAGCACTTGGAGAAAATGCGGGAGAAGGGTGAATAACCCAAGCAGAAAGCGCTTTGGAAGAAATGCGAGAGAAGGCTGAGCCAAGCAGAAAGTGCTTGGAGGAAATGCGACTGAAGGCTGAATGAGCCAATCAAAAAGCGCTTGGAGGAAATGCGAGAGGTGTGTGAATGATCCAAGCAGAAAGCGCATGGAGGAAATGCAAGAAAACGCTGAGCCAAGCAGAAAGCGCTTGGAGGAACTGTGAGAGAAGGTTGAGACAAGCAGAAAGTCCTTGGAGGAAATGCGAGAGAACTTTGAATGACCCAAGGAGAAAGCACTTGGAGGAAATACGAGAGACAGGTGAATGAGCCAAGCAGAAAGCACTTGGAGGAAATGTGAGAGAAGGCTGAATGAGCCAATAAAAAAGCGCTTGGAGGAAATACGAGAGAAATGTGAATGACCCAAGCAGAAAGTGCTTGGAAGAAATGCGAGAGAAGGCTGAGCCAATCAGAAAGTGCTTGGAGGAAATGCGATAGAAGGCTGAATGAGCCAATCAAAAAGCGCTTGGAGGAAATGCGAGAGATGTGTGAATGAGCCAAGCAGAAAGCACATGGAGGAAATGCAAGAAAAAACTGAGCCAAGCAGAAAGCGCTTGGAGAAAATGCGGGAGAAGGGTGAATAACCCAAGCAGAAAGCGCTTTGGAAGAAATGCGAGAGAAGGCTGAGCCAAGCAGAAAGTGCTTGGAGGAAATGCGACTGAAGGCTGAATGAGCCAATCAAAAAGCGCTTGGAGGAAATGCGAGAGGTGTGTGAATGATCCAAGCAGAAAGCGCATGGAGGAAATGCAAGAAAAGGCTGAGCCAAGCAGAAAGCGCTTGGAGGAACTGTGAGAGAAGGTTGAGACAAGCAGAAAATCCTTGAAGGAAATGCGAGAGAACTTTGAATGAACCAAAGAGAAAGCACTTGGAGGAAATACGAGAGACAGGTGAATGAACCAAGCAGAACGCACTTGGAGGAAATGTGAGAGAAGGCTGAATGAGCCAATCAAAAAGTGCTTGGAGGAAATACGAGAGAAGTGTGAATGAGCCAAGCAGAAAGCGCTTGGAGGAACTGTGAGAGAAGGTTGAGACAAGCAGAAAGTCCTTGGAGGAAATGCGAGAGAAATTTGAATGACCCAAGGAGAAAGCACTTGGAGGAAATACGAGAGACAGGTGAATGAGCCAAGCAGAAAGCACTTGGAGGAAATGTGAGAGAACGCTGAATGAGCCAATAAAAAAGCGCTTGGAGGAAATACGAGAGAAGTGTGAATGACCGAACCAGAAAGCGCTTGGAGGAAATACGAGAGAAGTGTGAATGAGCCAAGGAGAAAGCACTTGGAGAAAATGCGAGAAAAGGGTGAATGACCCAAGCAGAAAGTGCTTGGAACAAATGCGAGAGAAGGCTGAGCCAAGCAGAAAGTGCTTGGAGGAAATGCGATAGAAGGCTGAATGAGCCAATCAAAAAGCGCTTGGAGGAAATGCGAGAGATGTGTGAATGAGCCAAGCAGAAAGCGCATGGAGGAAATGCAAGAAAAAACTGAGCCAAGCAGAAAGCGCTTGGAGGAACTGTGAGAGAAGGTTGAGACAAGCAGAAAATCCTTGAAGGAAATGCGAGAGAACTTTGAATGACCCAAGGAGAAAGCACTTGGAGCAAATACGAGAGACAGGTGAATGAACCAAGCAGAACGCACTTGGGGGAAATGTGAGAGAAGGCTGAATGAGCCAATCAAAAAGTGCTTGGAGGAAATACGAGAGAAGTGTGAATGAGCCAAGCAGAAAGCGCTTGGAGGAACTGTGAGAGAAGGTTGAGACAAGCAGAAAGTCCTTGGAGGAAATGCGAGAGAACTTTGAATGACCCAAGGAGAAAGCACTCAGAGGAAATACGAGAGACAGGTGAATGACCCAAGCAGAAAGTACTTGGAGGAAATGCGACAGAAGGCTGAGCCAAGCAGAAAGCGCTTGGAGGAAATGCGATAGAAGGCTGAATGAGCTAATCAAAAAGCGCTTGGAGGAAATGCGAGAGATGTGTGAATGAGCCAAGCAGAAAGCGCATGGAGGAAATTAAAGAAAAGGCTGAGCCAAGCAGAAAGCGCTTGGAGTAAATGTGAGAGAAGGTTGAGACAAGCATAAAGTGCTTGGAGGAAATGTGAAAGAAGGTTGAGACAAGCAGAAAGTCCTTGGAGGAAATGTGAGAGAAGGGTGAATGACCCAAGCAGAAAGCCCTTGGAGGAAATGCGACTGAAGGCTGAATGAGCCAATCAAAAAGCGCTTGGAGGAAATGCGAGAGATGTGTGAATGAGCCAAGCAGAAAGCGCATGGAGGAAATGCAAGAAAAGGATGAGCCAAGCAGAAAGCGCTCCGAGGAAATGTGAGAGAAGGTTGAGACAAGGAGAAAGTCCTTGGAGGAAATGCCAGAGAACTTTGAATGAGTCAAGGTGAAAGCGCTTGGAAGAAATGCGAGAGAAGGCTGAGCCAAGCAGAAAGCTATTGGAGGAAATCTGAGAGAAGGCTGAATGAGCCAATCAAAAAGTGCTTGGAGGAAATACGAGAGAAGTGTGAATGAGCCAAGCAGAAAGCGCTTGGAGGAACTGTGAGAGAAGGTTGAGACAAGCAGAAAGTCCTTGGAGGAAATGCGAGAGAACTTTGAATGACGAGAGAACTTTGAATGACCGAAGGAGAAAGCACTTGGAGGAAATATGAGAGACAGGTGAATGAGCCAAGCAGAAAGCACTTGGAGGAAATGTGAGAGAAAGCTGAATGAGCCAATAAAAAAGCCCTTGGAGGAAATACGAGAGAAGTGTGAATGACCGAAGCAGAAAGTGATTGGAGGAAATGCGAGAGAAATGTGAATGAGCCAAACAGAAAGCTTTTGGAGGAAATGTGAGAGAAGGGTGAATGACCCAAGCAGAAAGTGCTTGGAAGAAATGCTACAGAAGGCTGAGCCAAGCAGAAAGCGCTTGGAGGAAATGCGATAGAAGGCTGAATGAGCTAATCAAAAAGCGCTTGGAGGAAATGCGAGAGATGTGTGAATGAGCCAAGCAGAAAGCGCATGGAGGAAATGCAAGAAAAGGCTGAGCCAAGCAGAAAGCACTTGGAGTAAATGTGAGAGAAAGTTGAGACAAGCATAAAGTGCTTGGAGGAACTGTGAGAGAAGGTTGAGACAAGCAGAAAGTCCTTGGAGGAAATGTGAGAGAACTTTGAATGACCCAAGGAGAAAGCACTCAGAGGAAATACGAGAGACAGGTGAATGAGCCAAGCAGAAGGCACTTGGAGAAAATGCGAGAGAAGTGTGAATGAGCCAAACAGAAAGCTTTTGGAGGAAATGTGAGAGAAGGGTGAATGACCCAAGCAGAAAGCGCTTGGAGGAAATGCGATAGAAGGCTGAATGAGCCAATCAAAAAGCGCTTAAAGGAAATGCGAGAGATGTGTGAATGAGCCAAGGAGAAAGCGCATGGAGGAAATGCAAGAAAAGGCTGAGCCAAGCAGAAAGCGCTTGGAGTAAATGTGAGAGAAGGTTGAGACAAGCATAAAGTGCTTGGAGGAAATGTGAGAGAAGGTTGAGACAAGCAGAAAGTCCTTGGAGGAAATGCGAGAGAACTTTGAATGACCCAAGGAGAAAGCACTTGGAGGAAATATGAGAGACAGGTGAATGAGCCAAGCAGAAAGCACTTGGAGGAAATGTGAGAGAAGGCTGAATGAGCCAATCAAAAAGCGCTTGGAGGAAATATGAGAGAAGTGTGAATGAGCCAAGCAGAAAGCACTTGGAGGAAATGCAAGAAAAAACTGAGCCAAGCAGAAAGAGCTTGGAGGAACTGTGAGAGAAGGTTGAGACAAGCAGAAAATCCTTGAAGGAAATGCGAGAGAACTTTGAATGACCCAAGGAGAAAGCACTTGGAGGAAATACGAGAGACAGGTGAATGAACCAAGCAGAACGCACTCGGAGTAAATGCGATAGAAGGCTGAATGAGCCGATAAAATAGTGCTTGGAGGAAATCCGAGAGAGAAGTGTGAATGACTGAAGCAGAAAGTGATTGGAGGAAATGCGAGAGAAATGTGTATGAGCCAAACAGAAAGATTTTGGAGGAAATGGGAGAGAAGGGTGAATGACCCAAGCAGAAAGCGCTTGGAAGAAATGCGAGAGAAGGCTGAGCCAAGCAGAAAGTACTTGGAGGAAATGCGACAGAAGGCTGAGCCATGCAGAAAGCGCTTGGAGGAAATGCGATAGAAGGCTGAATGGGCTAATCAAAAAGCGCTTGGAGGAAATGCGAGAGATGTGTGAATGAGCCAAGCAGAAAGCGCATGGAGGAAATTAAAGAAAAGGCTGAGCCAAGCAGAAAGCGCTTGGAGTAAATGTGAGAGAAGGTTGAGACAAGCATAAAGTGCTTGGAGGAAATGTGAGAGAAGGTTGAGACAAGCAGAAAGTCCTTGGAGAAAATGCGAGAGAACTTTGAATGACCCAAGGAGAAAGCACTTGGAGGAAATACGAGAGACAGGTGAATGAGCCAATCAAAAAGCGCTTGGAGGAAATACGAGAGAAGTGTGAATGAGCCAAGCAGAAAGCACTTGGAGGAAATGTGAGAGAAGGCTGAATGAGCCAATAAAAAAGCGCTTGGAGGAAATACGAGAGAAATGTGAATGACCCAAGCAGAAAGTGCTTGGAAGAAATGCGAGAGAAGGCTGAGCCAATCAGAAAGTGCTTGGAGGAAATGCGATAGAAGGCTGAATGAGCCAATCAAAAAGCGCTTGGAGGAAATGCGAGAGATGTGTGAATGAGCCAAGCAGAAAGCGCATGGAGGAAATGCAAGAAAAAACTGAGCCAAGCAGAAAGCGCTTGGAGGAACTGTGAGAGAAGGTTGAGACAAACAGAAAATCCTAGAAGGAAATGCGAGAGAACTTTGAATGAACCAAAGAGAAAGCACTTGGAGGAAATACGAGAGACAGGTGAATGAACCAAGCAGAACGCACTTGGAGGAAATGTGAGAGAAGGCTGAATGAGCCAATCAAAAAGTGCTTGGAGGAAATACGAGAGAAGTGTGAATGAGCCAAGCAGAAAGCGCTTGGAGGAACTGTGAGAGAAGGTTGAGACAAGCAGAAAGTCCTTGGAGGAAATGCGAGAGAACTTTGAATGACCCAAGGAGAAAGCACTTGGAGGAAATACGAGAGACAGGTGAATGAGCCAAGCAGAAAGCACTTGGAGGAAATGTGAGAGAACGCTGAATGAGCCAATAAAAAAGTGCTTGGAGGAAATACGAGAGAAGTGTGAATGACCGAAGCAGAAAGTGATTGGAGGAAATGCGAGAGAAATGTGAATGAGCCAAACAGAAAGCTTTTGGAGGAAATCTGAGAGAAGGGTGAATGACCCAAGCAGAAAGTGCTTGGAAGAAATGCGAGAGAAGGCTGAGCCAAGCAGAAAGTACTTGGAGGAAATGCGACAGAAGGCTGAGCCAAGCAGAAAGCGCTTGGAGGAAATGCGATAGAAGGCTGAATGAGCTAATCAAAAAGCGCTTGGAGGAAATGGGAGAGATGTGTGAATGAGCCAAGGAGAAAGCGCATTGAGGAAATGCAAGAAAAGGCTGAGCCAAGCAGAAAGCACTTGGAGTAAATGTGAGAGAAGGTTGAGACAAGCATAAAGTGCTTGGAGGAAATGTGAGAGAAGGTTGAGACAAGCAGAAAGTCCTTGGAGGAAATGGGAGAGAACTTTGAATGACCCAAGGAGAAAGCACTTGGAGGAAATACCAGAGACAGGTGAATGAGCCAAGCAGAAAGCACTTGGAGGAAATGTGAGAGAAGGCTGAATGAGCCAATCAAAAAGCGCTTTTAGGAAATACGAGAGAAGTGTGAATGAGCCAAGGAGAAAGCACTTGGAGAAAATGCGAGAGAAGGGTGAATGACCCAAGCAGAAAGTGCTTGGAACAAATGCGAGAGAAGGCTGAGCCAAGCAGAAAGTGCTTGGAGGAAATGCGATAGAAGGCTGAATGAGCCAATCAAAAAGCGCTTGGAGGAAATGCGAGAGATGTGTGAATGAGCCAAGCAGAAAGCGCATGGAGGAAATGCAAGAAAAAACTGAGCCAAGCAGAAAGCGCTTGGAGGAACTGTGAGAGAAGGTTGAGACAAGCAGAAAATCCTTGAAGGAAATGCGAGAGAACGTTGAATGACCCAAGGAGAATGCACTTGGAGCAAATACGAGAGACAGGTGAATGAACCAAGCAGAACGCACTTGGAGGAAATGTGAGAGAAGGCTGAATGAGCCAATCAAAAAGTGCTTGGAGGAAATACGAGAGAAGTGTGAATGAGCCAAGCAGAAAGTGCTTGGAGGAACTGTGAGAGAAGGTTGAGACAAGCAGAAAGTCCTTGGAGGGAATGCGAGAGAACTTTGAATGACCCAAGGAGAAAGCACTTGGAGGAAATACGAGAGACAGGTGAATGAACCAAGCAGAACGCACTCGGAGTAAATGCGATAGAAGGCTGAATGAGCTGATAAAATAGTGCTTGGAGGAAATCCGAGAGAGAAGTGTGAATGACCGAAGCAGAAAGTGATTGGAGGAAATGCGAGAGAAATGTGTAGGAGCCAAACAGAAAGATTTTGGAGGAAATCTGAGAGAAGGGTGAATGACCCAAGCAGAAAGCGCTTGGAAGAAATGCGAGAGAATGCTGAGCCAAGCAGAAAGTACTTGGAGGAAATGCGACAGAAGGCTGAGCCATGCAGAAAGCGCTTGGAGGAAATGCGATAGAAGGCTGAATGGGCTAATCAAAAAGCGCTTGGAGGAAATGCGAGAGATGTGTGAATGAGCCAAGCAGAAAGCGCATGGAGGAAATTAAAGAAAAGGCTGAGCCAAGCAGAAAGCGCTTGGAGTAAATGTGAGAGAAGGTTGAGACAAGCATAAAGTGCTTGGAGGAAATGTGAGAGAAGGTTGAGACAAGCAGAAAGTCCTTGGAGGAAATGCGAGAGAACTTTGAATGACCCAAGGAGAAAGCACTTGGAGGAAATACGAGAGACAGGTGAATGAGCCAATCAAAAAGCGCTTGGAGGAAATACGAGAGAAGTGTGAATGAGCCAAGCAGAAAGCACTTGGAGAAAATGCGGGAGAAGGGTGAATAACCCAAGCAGAAAGCGCTTTGGAAGAAATGCGAGAGAAGGCTGAGCCAAGCAGAAAGTGCTTGGAGGAAATGCGACTGAAGGCTGAATGAGCCAATCAAAAAGCGCTTGGAGGAAATGCGAGAGGTGTGTGAATGATCCAAGCGGAAAGCGCATGGAGGAAATGCAAGAAAAGGCTGAGCCAAGCAGAAAGCGCTTGGAGGAACTGTGAGAGAAGGCTGAATGAGCCAATAAAAAAGCGCTTGGAGGAAATACGAGAGAAATGTGAATGACCCAAGCAGAAAGTGCTTGGAAGAAATGCTAGAGAAGGCTGAGCCAATCAGAAAGTGCTTGGAGGAAATGCGATAGAAGGCTGAATGAGCCAATCAAAAAGCGCTTGGAGGAAATGCGAGAGATGTGTGAATGAGCCAAGCAGAAAGCGCATGGAGGAAATGCAAGAAAAAACTGAGCCAAGCAGAAAGCGCTTGGAGGAACTGTGAGAGAAGGTTGAGACAAGCAGAAAATCCTTGAAGGAAATGCGAGAGAACTTTGAATGAACCAAAGAGAAAGCACTTGGAGGAAATACGAGAGACAGGTGAATGAACCAAGCAGAACGCACTTGGAGGAAATGTGAGAGAAGGCTGAATGAGCCAATCAAAAAGTGCTTGGAGGAAATACGAGAGAAGTGTGAATGAGCCAAGCAGAAAGCGCTTGAAGGAACTGTGAGAGAAGGTTGAGACAAGCAGAAAGTCCTTGGAGGAAATGCGAGAGAACTTTGAATGACCCAAGGAGAAAGCACTTGGAGGAAATACGAGAGACAGGTGAATGAGCCAAGCAGAAAGCACTTGGAGGAAATGTGAGAGAACGCTGAATGAGCCAATAAAAAAACGCTTGGAGGAAATACGAGAGAAGTGTGAATGACCGAAGCAGAAAGTGATTGGAGGAAATGCGAGAGAAATGTGAATGAGCCAAACAGAAAGGTTTTGGAGGAAATGTGAGAGAAGGGTGAATGACCCAAGCAGAAAGTGCTTGGAAGAAATGCGAGAGAAGGCTGAGCCAAGCAGAAAGTACTTGGAGGAAATGCGACAGAAGGCTGAGCCAAGCAGAAAGCGCTTGGAGGAAATGCGATAGAAGGCTGAATGAGCTAATCAAAAAGCGCTTGGAGGAAATGGGAGAGATGTGTGAATGAACCAAGCAGAAAGCGCATGGAGGAAATGCAAGAAAAGGCTGAGCCAAGCAGAAAGCACTTGGAGTAAATGTGAGAGAAGGTTGAGACAAGCAGAAAGTGCTTGGAAGAAATGCGAGAGAATGCTGAGCCAAGCAGAAAGTACTTGGAGGAAATGCGACAGAAGGCTGAGCCATGCAGAAAGCGCTTGGAGGAAATGCGATAGAAGGCTGAATGGGCTAATCAAAAAGCGCTTGGAGGAAATGCGAGAGATGTGTGAATGAGCCAAGCAGAAAGCGCATGGAGGAAATTAAAGAAAAGGCTGAGCCAAGCAGAAAGCGCTTGGAGTAAATGTGAGAGAAGGTTGAGACAAGCATAAAGTGCTTGGAGGAAATATGAGAGAAGGTTGAGACAAGCAGAAAGTCCTTGGAGGAAATGCGAGAGAACTTTGAATGACCCAAGGAGAAAGCACTTGGAGGAAATACGAGAGACAGGTGAATGAGCCAATCAAAAAGCGCTTGGAGGAAATACGAGAGAAGTGTGAATGAGCCAAGCAGAAAGCACTTGGAGAAAATGCGGGAGAAGGGTGAATAACCCAAGCAGAAAGCGCTTTGGAAGAAATGCGAGAGAAGGCTGAGCCAAGCAGAAAGTGCTTGGAGGAAATGCGACTGAAGGCTGAATGAGCCAATCAAAAAGCGCTTGGAGGAAATGCGAGAGGTGTGTGAATGATCCAAGCAGAAAGCGCATGGAGGAAATGCAAGAAAAGGTTGAGCCAAGCAGAAAGCGCTTGGAGGAACTGTGAGAGAAGGCTGAATGAGCCAATAAAAAAGCGCTTGGAGGAAATACGAGAGAAATGTGAATGACCCAAGCAGAAAGTGCTTGGAAGAAATGCTAGAGAAGGCTGAGCCAATCAGAAAGTGCTTGGAGGAAATGCGATAGAAGGCTGAATGAGCCAATCAAAAAGCGCTTGGAGGAAATGCGAGAGATGTGTGAATGAGCCAAGCAGAAAGCGCATGGAGGAAATGCAAGAAAAAACTGAGCCAAGCAGAAAGCGCTTGGAGGAACTGTGAGAGAAGGTTGAGACAAGCAGAAAATCCTTGAAGGAAATGCGAGAGAACTTTGAATGAACCAAAGAGAAAGCACTTGGAGGAAATACGAGAGACAGGTGAATGAACCAAGCAGAACGCACTTGGAGGAAATGTGAGAGAAGGCTGAATGAGCCAATCAAAAAGTGCTTGGAGGAAATACGAGAGAAGTGTGAATGAGCCAAGCAGAAAGCGCTTGGAGGAACTGTGAGAGAAGGTTGAGACAAGCAGAAAGTCCTTGGAGGAAATGCGAGAGAACTTTGAATGACCCAAGGAGAAAGCACTTGGAGGAAATACGAGAGACAGGTGAATGAGCCAAGCAGAAAGCACTTGGAGGAAATGTGAGAGAACGCTGAATGAGCCAATAAAAAAGCGCTTCGAGGAAATACGAGAGAAGTGTGAATGACCGAAGCAGAAAGTGATTGGAGGAAATGCGAGAGAAATGTGAATGAGCCAAACAGAAAGGTTTTGGAGGAAATGTGAGAGAAGGGTGAATGACCCAAGCAGAAAGTGCTTGGAAGAAATGCGAGAGAAGGCTGAGCCAAGCAGAAAGTACTTGGAGGAAATGCGACAGAAGGCTGAGCCAAGCAGAAAGCGCTTGGAGGAAATGCGATAGAAGGCTGAATGAGCTAATCAAAAAGCGCTTGGAGGAAATGGGAGAGATGTGTGAATGAACCAAGCAGAAAGCGCATGGAGGAAATGCAAGAAAAGGCTGAGCCAAGCAGAAAGCACTTGGAGTAAATGTGAGAGAAGGTTGAGACAAGCAGAAAGTGCTTGGAAGAAATGCGAGAGAATGCTGAGCCAAGCAGAAAGTACTTGGAGGAAATGCGACAGAAGGCTGAGCCATGCAGAAAGCGCTTGGAGGAAATGCGATAGAAGGCTGAATGGGCTAATCAAAAAGCGCTTGGAGGAAATGCGAGAGATGTGTGAATGAGCCAAGCAGAAAGCGCATGGAGGAAATTAAAGAAAAGGCTGAGCCAAGCAGAAAGCGCTTGGAGTAAATGTGAGAGAAGGTTGAGACAAGCATAAAGTGCTTGGAGGAAATGTGAGAGAAGGTTGAGACAAGCAGAAAGTCCTTGGAGGAAATGCGAGAGAACTTTGAATGACCCAAGGAGAAAGCACTTGGAGGAAATACGAGAGACAGGTGAATGAGCCAATCAAAAAGCGCTTGGAGGAAATACGAGAGAAGTGTGAATGAGCCAAGCAGAAAGCACTTGGAGAAAATGCGGGAGAAGGGTGAATAACCCAAGCAGAAAGCGCTTTGGAAGAAATGCGAGAGAAGGCTGAGCCAAGCAGAAAGTGCTTGGAGGAAATGCGACTGAAGGCTGAATGAGCCAATCAAAAAGCGCTTGGAGGAAATGCGAGAGGTGTGTGAATGATCCAAGCAGAAAGCGCATGGAGGAAATGCAAGAAAAGGTTGAGCCAAGCAGAAAGCGCTTGGAGGAACTGTGAGAGAAGGCTGAATGAGCCAATAAAAAAGCGCTTGGAGGAAATACGAGAGAAATGTGAATGACCCAAGCAGAAAGTGCTTGGAAGAAATGCTAGAGAAGGCTGAGCCAATCAGAAAGTGCTTGGAGGAAATGCGATAGAAGGCTGAATGAGCCAATCAAAAAGCGCTTGGAGGAAATGCGAGAGATGTGTGAATGAGCCAAGCAGAAAGCGCATGGAGGAAATGCAAGAAAAAACTGAGCCAAGCAGAAAGCGCTTGGAGGAACTGTGAGAGAAGGTTGAGACAAGCAGAAAATCCTTGAAGGAAATGCGAGAGAACTTTGAATGAACCAAAGAGAAAGCACTTGGAGGAAATACGAGAGACAGGTGAATGAACCAAGCAGAACGCACTTGGAGGAAACGTGAGAGAAGGCTGAATGAGCCAATCAAAAAGTGCTTGGAGGAAATACGAGAGAAGTGTGAATGAGCCAAGCAGAAAGCGCTTGGAGGAACTGTGAGAGAAGGTTGAGACAAGCAGAAAGTCCTTGGAGGAAATGCGAGAGAACTTTGAATGACCCAAGGAGAAAGCACTTGGAGGAAATACGAGAGACAGGTGAATGAGCCAAGCAGAAAGCACTTGGAGGAAATGTGAGAGAACGCTGAATGAGCCAATAAAAAAGCGCTTGGAGGAAATACGAGAGAAGTGTGAATGACCGAAGCAGAAAGTGATTGGAGGAAATGCGAGAGAAATGTGAATGAGCCAAACAGAAAGGTTTTGGAGGAAATGTGAGAGAAGGGTGAATGACCCAAGCAGAAAGTGCTTGGAAGAAATGCGAGAGAAGGCTGAGCCAAGCAGAAAGTACTTGGAGGAAATGCGACAGAAGGCTGAGCCAAGCAGAAAGCGCTTGGAGGAAATGCGATAGAAGGCTGAATGAGCTAATCAAAAAGCGCTTGGAGGAAATGGGAGAGATGTGTGAATGACCCAAGCAGAAAGCGCATGGAGGAAATGCAAGAAAAGGCTGAGCCAAGCAGAAAGCACTTGGAGTAAATGTGAGAGAAGGTTGAGACAAGCATAAAGTGCTTGGAGGAAATGTGAGAGAAGGTTGAGACAAGCAGAAAGTCCTTGGAGGAAATGGGAGAGAACTTTGAATGACCCAAGGAGAAAGCACTTGGAGGAAATACCAGAGACAGGTGAATGAGCCAATCAAAAAGCGCTTGGAGGAAATACGAGAGAAGTGTGAATGAGCCAAGCAGAAAGCACTTGGAGAAAATGGAGGAGAAGGGTGAATAACCCAAGCAGAAAGCGCTTTGGAAGAAATGCGAGAGAAGGCTGAGCCAAGCAGAAAGTGCTTGGAGGAAATGCGACTGAAGGCTGAATGAGCCAATCAAAAAGCGCTTGGAGGAAATGCGAGAGGTGTGTGAATGATCCAAGCAGAAAGCGCATGGAGGAAATGCAAGAAAAGGCTGAGCCAAGCAGAAAGCACTTGGAGTAAATGTGAGAGAAGGTTGAGACAAGCATAAAGTGCTTGGAGGAAATATGAGAGAAGGTTGAGACAAGCAGAAAGTCCTTGGAGGAAATGGGAGAGAACTTTGAATGACCCAAGGAGAAAGCACTTGGAGGAAATACCAAAGACAGGTGAATGAGCCAAGCAGAAAGCACTTGGAAGAAATGTGAGAGAAGGCTGAATGAGCCAATCAAAAAGCGCTTGGAGGAAATACGAGAGAAGTGTGAATGAGCCAAGGAGAAAGCACTTGGAGAAAATTCGAGAGAAGGGTGAATGACCCAAGCAGAAAGTGCTTGGAACAAATGCGAGAGAAGGCTGAGCCAAGCAGAAAGTGCTTGGAGGAAATGCGATAGAAGGCTGAATGAGCCAATCAAAAAGCGCTTGGAGGAAGTGCGAGAGATGTGTGAATGAGCCAAGCAGAAAGCGCATGGAGGAAATGCAAGAAAAAACTGAGCCAAGCAGAAAGCGCTTGGAGGAACTGTGAGAGAAGGTTGAGACAAGCAGAAAATCCTTGAAGGAAATGAGAGAGAACATTGAATGACCCAAGGAGAAAGCACTTGGAGCAAATACGAGAGACAGGTGAATGAACCAAGCAGAACGCACTTGGAGGAAATGTGAGAGAAGGCTGAATGAGCCAATCAAAAAGTGCTTGGAGGAAATACGAGAGAAGTGTGAATGAGCCAAGCAGAAAGCGCTTGGAGGAACTGTGAGAGAAGGTTGAGACAAGCAGAAAGTCCTTGGCGGAAATGCGAGAGAACTTTGAATGACCCAAGGAGAAAGCACTCAGAGGAAATAGGAGAGACAGGTGAATGACCCAAGCAGAAAGTACTTGGAGGAAATGCGACAGAAGGCTGAGCCAAGCAGAAAGCGCTTGGAGGAAATGGGATAGAAGGCTGAATGAGCTAATCAAAAAGCGCTTGGAGGAAATGCGAGAGATGTGTGAATGAGCCAAGCAGAAAGCGCATGGAGGAAATTAAAGAAAAGGCTGAGCCAAGCAGAAAGCGCTTAGAGTAAATGTGAGAGAAGGTTGAGACAAGCATAAAGTGCTTGGAGGAAATGTGAAAGAAGGTTGAGACAAGCAGAAAGTCCTTGGAGGAAATGTGAGAGAAGGGTGAATGACCCAAGCAGAAAGCCCTTGGAGGAAATGCGACTGAAGGCTGAATGAGCCAATCAAAAAGCGCTTGGAGGAAATGCGAGAGATGTGTGAATGAGCCAAGCAGAAAGCGCATGGAGGAAATGCAATAAAAGGCTGAGCCAAGCAGAAAGCGCTCCGAGGAAATGTGAGAGAAGGTTGAGACAAGGAGAAAGTCCTTGGAGGAAATGCCAGAGAACTTTGAATGACCCAAGGAGAAAGCACTTGGAGGAAATACGAGAGAAGTGTGAATGAGCCAAGCAGAAAGCACTTGGAGAAAATGCGAGAGAAGGGTGAATGACCCAAGGAGAAAGCGCTCGGAAGAAATACTAGAGAAGGCTGAGCCAAGCAGAAAGTGTTTGGAGGAAATGCGAGAAATGTGTGAATGAGCCAAGCAGAAAGCGCATGGAGGAAATGCAAGAAAAAACTGAGCCAAGCAGAAAGCACTTTGAGAAAATGCGAGAGAAGTGTGAAAGAGCGAAGCAGAAAGTGATTGGAGGAAATGCGAGAGAAGGGTGAAAGACCCAAGCAGAAAGCGCTTGGAGGAAATACGATAGAAGGCTGAATGACCCAAGCAGAAAGCGCTTTGGAAGAAATGCGAGAGAAGGCTGACCCAAGCAGAAAGTGCTTGGAAGTAATGCGATAGAAGGCTGAATGAGCCAAGCAGAAAGCGCTTGGAGGAAATGCGAGAGATGTGTGAATGAGCCAAACAGAAAGCGCTTGGAGGAAATGCGAGAGAAGGCTGAGACAAGCAGAAAGTCCTTGGAGGAAATGCGACAGAAGTGGGAATGAGTCCAGGAGAAAGCGCTTGGAGGAAATGTGAGAGAAGGCTGAATGAGCCAAGCAGAAAGCATTTGGAGGAGATGCGAGAGAAGTGGGAATGAGTCCAGGAGAAAGTGCTTGGAGGAAATGAGAGAGAAAGGTGAATGAGCCAAGCAGAAAGTGCATGGAGGAAATGCGAGAGAAGGCTGAGCCAACCAGAAAGTGCTTGGAGGAAATGCGAGAGACGGGTGAATGAGCCAGCAAGAAATCCTTTGGAGGAAATGCGAGAGACAGGTGAATTAGCCAAGCAGAAAGTCCTTGGAGGAAATGTGAGAGAAGGCTGAGCCAAGGAGAAAGCAATTGGAGGAAATGCGAGAGAAGGGTGATTGACCAAAGTAGAAAGCGCTTGGAAGAAGTGCGAGAGAAGGCTGAGCCAAGCAGAAAGTGCTTGGAGGAAATGCGAGAGAAGGCTGAATGAGCCAAGGAGAAAGTACTTGAAGGAAATGTGAGAGAAGGCTGAATGGGCCAATAAGAAAGCGCTTGGAGGAAATACGAGAGAAGTGTGAATGGGCCAAGTAGAAAGTTTTTGGAGGTAATGCGAGAGAAGTGTGAATGAGCAAAGAAAAAAGCGCTTTGAGCAAATGTGACAGAAGGGTGAATGAGCCAAGCAGAAAGTGCATGGAGGAAATGTGAGAGAAGGCTGAGCCAAGGAGAAACCGCTTGGAGGAAATGTGAGAGAAGTGTGAATGAGCCAAGGAGAAAGAACCTGGAAGAAATACGAGAGAAGGCTGAATGAGCCAAGCAGAAAGCGTTTGGAGGAAATGTGAGAGAAATGTGAATGAGCCAAAGACAAAGTGCTTGAAGGTAATCTGAGAGAAGGCTGAATGGGCCATCTAGAAAACGCTTGGAGGTAATGAGAGAAGGGTGAATGAGCCAAGCAGAAAGCATTTGGAGGAAATGCGAGAGAAATGTGAATGAGCCAAAAAGAAAGTGCTTGGAGGAAATGGGAGAGAAGGCAGAGCCAAGCAGAAAGCGCTTGGAGGAAATTCGAGAGAAGTGTGAATGAGCGAAGCAGAAAGTGATTGGAGGAAATGCGAGAGAAATGTGAATGTGCCAAGCAGAAAGCGCTTGAAGGAAATGCCAGAGATGTGTGAATGAGCCAAACAGAAAGCGCTTGGAGGAAATGCGAGAGAAGGCTGAGACAAGCAGAAAGTCCTAGGAGGAAATGCGAGAGAAGTGGGAATGAGTCCAGGAGAAAGCGCTTGGAGGAAATGTGAGAGAAGGGTGAATGAGCCAAGCAGAAAGCGCATGGAGGAAATGCGAGAGAAGGCTGAGCCAACCAGAAAGTGCTTGGAGGAAATGCGAGAGAAGGTTGAACGACCCAAGGAGAAAGCTTTTGGAGGAAATGTGAGAGAAGGGTGAATGACCCAAGCAGAAAGCGCTTGGAGGAAATGCGATAGAAGGCTGAATGAGCCAATCAAAAAGCGCTTGGAGGAAATGCGAGAGATGTGTGAATGAGCCAAGCAGAAAGCGCATGGAGGAAATGCAGGAAAAGGCTGAGTGAGCCAAGCAGAAAGCCCTTGGAGGAAATGTGAGAGAAGGTTGAGACAAGCAGAAAATCCTTGAAGGAAATGCGAGAGAACTTTGAATGAGCCAAGGAGAAAGCACTTGGAAAAAATACGAGAGACAGGTGAATGAGCCAAGCAGAAGGCACTTGGAGGAAATTTGAGAGAAGGCTGAATGAGCCAATCAAAAAGTGCTTGGAGTAAATACGAGAGAAGTGTGAATGAGCCAAGCAGAAAGCTTTTGGAGGAAATGTGTGAGAAGGGTGAATGAGCCAAAAAAAAAAGCGCTTGGAGGAAATACCAGAGAAGTGTGAATGACCGAAGCAGAAAGTGATTGGAGGAAATGCGAGAGAAATGTGAATGAGCCAAACAGAAAGCTTTTGGAGGAAATGTGAGAGAAGGGTGAATGAGCCAAGCAGAACGCGCTTGGCGGAAATGCGATAGAAGGCTGAATGAGCTAATCAAAAAGCGCTTGGAGGAAATGCGAGAGATGTGTGAATGAGCCAAGCAGAAAGCACTTGGAGAAAATGCGAGAGAAGGGTGAATGACCCAAGCAGAAAGCGCTTTGGAAGAAATGTGAGAGAAGGCTGAGCCAAGCAGAAAGTGCTTGGAGGAAATGCGACTGAAGGCTGAATGAGCCAATCAAAAAGCGCTTGGAGGAAATGCGAGAGGTGTGTGAATGATCCAAGCAGAAAGCGCATGGAGGAAATGCAAGAAAAGGCTGAGCCAAGCAGAAAGCGCTTGGAGTAAATGTGAGAGAAGGTTGAGACAAGCATAAAGTGCTTGGAAGAAATGCGAGAGAAGGCTTAGCCAAGCAGAAAGTACTTGGAGGAAATGCGACAGAAGGCTGAGCCAAGCAGAAAGCGCTTGGCGGAAATGCGATAGAAGGCTGAATGAGCTAATCAAAAAGCGCTTGGAGGAAATGCGAGAGATGTGTGAATGAGCCAAGCAGAAACCACTTGGAGGAAATGCAAGAGAAGTCTGAGACAAGCAGCAAGTGCTTGGAGGAAATACGAGAGAAGTGTGAATGAGCCAAGCAGAAAGCTTTTGGAGGAAATGTGAGAGAAGGCTAAATGAGCCAATAAAAAAGCGCTTGGAGGAAATACCAGAGAAGTGTGAATGACCGAAGCAGAAAGTGATTGGAGGAAATGCGAGAGAAATGTGAATGAGCCAAACAGAAAGCTTTTGGAGGAAATGTGAGAGAAGGGTGAATGACCCAAGCAGAAAGTGCTTGGAAGAAATGCCAGAGAAGGCTGAGCCAAGCAGAAAGTACTTGGAGGAAATGCGACAGAAGGCTGAGCCAAGCAGAAAGCGCTTGGAAGAAATGCGAGAGAAGGCTGAATGAGCTAATCAAAAAGCGCTTGGAGGAAATGCGAGAGATGTCTGAATGAGCCAAGCAGAAAGCACATGGAGGAAATTAAAGAAAAGGCTGAGCGAAGCAGAAAGCGCTTGGAGTAAATGTGAGAGAAGGTTGAGACAAGCATAAAGTGCTTGGAGGAAATGTGAGAGAAGGTTGAGACAACCAGAAAGTCCTTGGAGGAAATGCGAGAGAACTTTTAATGACCCAAGGAGAAAGCACTTGGAGGAAATACGAGAGACAGGTGAATGAGCCAATCAAAAAGCACTTGGAGGAAATACGAGAGACAGGTGAATGAGCCAAGCAGAAACCACTTGGAGGAAATGCGAGAGAAGTGTGAAAGAGCGAAGCAGAAAGTGCTTGGAGGAAATACGAGAGAAGTGTGAATGAGCCAAGCAGAAAGCTTTTGGAGGAAATGCGACTGAAGGCTGAATGAGCCAATCAAAAAGCGCTTGGAGGAAATGCTAGAGATGTGTGAATGAGCCAAGCAGAAAGCGCATGGAGGAAATGCAGGAAAAGGCTGAGCCAAGCAGAAAGCACTTGGAGGAAATGCGTTAGAAGGCTGAATGAGCCGACAAAATAGCGCTTGGAGGAAATCCGAGAGAGAAGGGTGAAAGAGCGAAGCAGAAAGTGCTTGGAGGAAATGCGAGAGAAATGTGAATGAGCCAAACAGAAACGTTTTGGAGGAAATGTGAGAGAAGGTTGAGACAAGCAGAAAGTCCTTGGAGGAAATGCGAGAGAACTTTGAATGACCCAAGGAAAAAGCACTCAGAGGAAATACGAGAGACATGTGAATGAGCCAAGCAGAAGGCACTTGGAGGAAATGTGAGACAAGGCTGAATGAGCCAATCAAAAAGTGCTTGGAGGAAATAGGAGAGAAGTGTGAATGAGCCAAGCAGAAAGCTTTTGGAGGAAATGTGAGAGAAGGGCGAATGAGCCAATAAAAAAGCGCTTGAAGGAAATAGGAGAGAAGTGTGAATGACCGAAGCAGAAAGTGATTGGAGGAAATGCGAGAGAAATGTGAATGAGCCAAACAGAAAGCTTTTGGAGGAAATGTGAGAGAAGGGTGAATGACCCAAGCAGAAAGTGCTTGGAAGAAATGCGAGAGAAGGCTGAGCCAAGCAGAAAGTAGTTGGAGGAAATGCGACAGAAGGCTGAGCCAAGCAGAAAGCGCTTGGAGGAAATGCGATAGAAGGCTGAATGAGCTAATCAAAAAGCGCTTGGAGGAAATGCGAGAGATGTGTGAATGAGCCAAGCAGAAAGCGCATGGAGGAAATGCAAGAAAAGGCTGAGCCAAGCAGAAAGCGCTTGGAGTAAATGTGAGAGAAGGTTGAGACAAGCATAAAGTGCTTGGAGGAAATGTGAAAGAAGGTTGAGACAAGCAGAAAGTCCTTGGAGGAAATGCGAGAGAACTTTGAATGACCCAAGGAGAAAGCACTTGGAGGAAATACGAGAGACAGGTGAATGAGCCAAGCAGAAAGCACTTGGAGGAAATGTGAGAGAAGGCTGAATGAGCCAATCAAAAAGCGCTTGGAGGAAATACGAGAGAAGTGTGAATGAGCCAATCAAAAAGCGCTTGGAGGAAATACGAGAGAAGTGTGAATGAGCCAAGCAGAAAGCTTTTGGAGGAAATGTGAGAGAAGGGCGAATGAGCCAATAAAAAAGCGCTTGAAGGAAATAGGAGAGAAGTGTGAATGACCGAAGCAGAAAGTGATTGGAGGAAATGCGAGAGAAATGTGAATGAGCCAAACAGAAAGCTTTTGGAGGAAATGTGAGAGAAGGGTGAATGACCCAAGCAGAAAGTGCTTGGAAGAAATGCGAGAGAAGGCTGAGCCAAGCAGAAAGTAGTTGGAGGAAATGCGACAGAAGGCTGAGCCAAGCAGAAAGCGCTTGGAGGAAATGCGATAGAAGGCTGAATGAGCTAATCAAAAAGCGCTTGGAGGAAATGCGAGAGATGTGTGAATGAGCCAAGCAGAAAGCGCATGGAGGAAATGCAAGAAAAGGCTGAGCCAAGCAGAAAGCGCTTGGAGTAAATGTGAGAGAAGGTTGAGACAAGCATAAAGTGCTTGGAGGAAATGTGAAAGAAGGTTGAGACAAGCAGAAAGTCCTTGGAGGAAATGCGAGAGAACTTTGAATGACCCAAGGAGAAAGCACTTGGAGGAAATACGAGAGACAGGTGAATGAGCCAAGCAGAAAGCACTTGGAGGAAATGTGAGAGAAGGCTGAATGAGCCAATCAAAAAGCGCTTGGAGGAAATACGAGAGAAGTGTGAATGAGCCAAGCAGAAAGCACATGGAGAAAATGCGAGAGAAGGGTGAATGACCCAAGCAGAAAGTGCTTGGAAGAAATGAAAGAAAAAACTGAGCCAAGCAGAAAGCGCTTGGAGGAAATGCGATAAGCGCTTGGAGGAAATGCGAGAGATGTGTGAATGAGCCAAGCAGAAAGCGCTTGGAGGAAATGCAAGAAAAAACTGAGCCAAGCAGAAAGCGCTTGGAGGAACTGTGGGAGAAGGTTGAGACAAGCAGAAAATACTTGAAGGAAATGCGAGAGAAGTGTGAATGAGCGAAGCAGAAAGTGATTGGAGGAAATGCGAGAGAAATGTGAATGAGCCAAACAGGAAGCTTTTGGAGGAAATGTGAGAGAAGGCTGAATGAGCCAATCAAAAAGCACTTGGAGGAAATGCGAGAGAAATGTGAATGAGCCAAACAGAAAGCTTTTGGAGGAAATGTGAGAGAAGGGCGAATGAGCCAATAAAAAAGCGCTTGAAGGAAATAGGAGAGAAGTGTGAATGACCGAAGCAGAAAGTGATTGGAGGAAATGCGAGAGAAATGTGAATGAGCCAAACAGAAAGCTTTTGGAGGAAATGTGAGAGAAGGGTGAATGACCCAAGCAGAAAGTGCTTGGAAGAAATGCGAGAGAAGGCTGAGCCAAGCAGAAAGTAGTTGGAGGAAATGCGACAGAAGGCTGAGCCAAGCAGAAAGCGCTTGGAGGAAATGCGATAGAAGGCTGAATGAGCTAATCAAAAAGCGCTTGGAGGAAATGCGAGAGATGTGTGAATGAGCCAAGCAGAAAGCGCATGGAGGAAATGCAAGAAAAGGCTGAGCCAAGCAGAAAGCGCTTGGAGTAAATGTGAGAGAAGGTTGAGACAAGCATAAAGTGCTTGGAGGAAATGTGAAAGAAGGTTGAGACAAGCAGAAAGTCCTTGGAGGAAATGCGAGAGAACTTTGAATGACCCAAGGAGAAAGCACTTGGAGGAAATACGAGAGACAGGTGAATGAGCCAAGCAGAAAGCACTTGGAGGAAATGTGAGAGAAGGCTGAATGAGCCAATCAAAAAGCGCTTGGAGGAAATACGAGAGAAGTGTGAATGAGCCAAGCAGAAAGCACATGGAGAAAATGCGAGAGAAGGGTGAATGACCCAAGCAGAAAGTGCTTGGAAGAAATGAAAGAAAAAACTGAGCCAAGCAGAAAGCGCTTGGAGGAAATGCGATAAGCGCTTGGAGGAAATGCGAGAGATGTGTGAATGAGCCAAGCAGAAAGCGCTTGGAGGAAATGCAAGAAAAAACTGAGCCAAGCAGAAAGCGCTTGGAGGAACTGTGAGAGAAGGTTGAGACAAGCAGAAAATACTTGAAGGAAATGCGAGAGAAGTGTGAATGAGCGAAGCAGAAAGTGATTGGAGGAAATGCGAGAGAAATGTGAATGAGCCAAACAGGAAGCTTTTGGAGGAAATGTGAGAGAAGGCTGAATGAGCCAATCAAAAAGCACTTGGAGGAAATGCGAGAGAAATGTGAATGAGCCAAACAGAAAGCTTTTGGAGGAAATGTGAGAGAAGGGCGAATGAGCCAATAAAAAAGCGCTTGAAGGAAATAGGAGAGAAGTGTGAATGACCGAAGCAGAAAGTGATTGGAGGAAATGCGAGAGAAATGTGAATGAGCCAAACAGAAAGCTTTTGGAGGAAATGTGAGAGAAGGGTGAATGACCCAAGCAGAAAGTGCTTGGAAGAAATGCGAGAGAAGGCTGAGCCAAGCAGAAAGTAGTTGGAGGAAATGCGACAGAAGGCTGAGCCAAGCAGAAAGCGCTTGGAGGAAATGCGATAGAAGGCTGAATGAGCTAATCAAAAAGCGCTTGGAGGAAATGCGAGAGATGTGTGAATGAGCCAAGCAGAAAGCGCATGGAGGAAATGCAAGAAAAGGCTGAGCCAAGCAGAAAGCGCTTGGAGTAAATGTGAGAGAAGGTTGAGACAAGCATAAAGTGCTTGGAGGAAATGTGAAAGAAGGTTGAGACAAGCAGAAAGTCCTTGGAGGAAATGCGAGAGAACTTTGAATGACCCAAGGAGAAAGCACTTGGAGGAAATACGAGAGACAGGTGAATGAGCCAAGCAGAAAGCACTTGGAGGAAATGTGAGAGAAGGCTGAATGAGCCAATCAAAAAGCGCTTGGAGGAAATACGAGAGAAGTGTGAATGAGCCAAGCAGAAAGCACATGGAGAAAATGCGAGAGAAGGGTGAATGACCCAAGCAGAAAGTGCTTGGAAGAAATGAAAGAAAAAACTGAGCCAAGCAGAAAGCGCTTGGAGGAAATGCGATAAGCGCTTGGAGGAAATGCGAGAGATGTGTGAATGAGCCAAGCAGAAAGCGCTTGGAGGAAATGCAAGAAAAAACTGAGCCAAGCAGAAAGCGCTTGGAGGAACTGTGAGAGAAGGTTGAGACAAGCAGAAAATACTTGAAGGAAATGCGAGAGAAGTGTGAATGAGCGAAGCAGAAAGTGATTGGAGGAAATGCGAGAGAAATGTGAATGAGCCAAACAGAAAGCTTTTGGAGGAAATGTGAGAGAAGGCTGAATGAGCCAATCAAAAAGCACTTGGAGGAAATGCGAGAGAAATGTGAATGAGCCAAACAGAAAGCTTTTGGAGGAAATGTGAGAGAAGGGTGAATGACCCAAGCATAAAGCGCTTGGAGGAAATGCGATAGAAGGCTGAATGAGCCAATCAAAAAGCGCTTGGAGGAAATGCGAGAGATGTGTGAATGAGCCAAGCAGAAAGCGCATGGAGGAAATGCAAGAAAAGGTTGAGCCAAGCAGAAAGCGCTTGGAGGAAATGTGAGAGAAGGTTGAGACAAGCATAAAGTGCTTGGAGGAAATGTGAGAGAAGGTTGAGACAAGCAGAAAGTCCTTGGAGGAAATGCAAGAGAACTTTGAATGACCCAAGGAGAAAGCACTCAGAGGAAATACGAGAGACAGGTGAATGAGCCAAGCAGAAAGCATTTGGAGGAAATGTGAGAGAAGGCTGAATGAGCCAATCAAAAAGTGCTTGGAGGAAATAGGAGAGAAGTGTGAATGAGCCAAGCAGAAAGCTTTTGGAGGAAATGTGAGAGAAGGGTGAATGAGCCAATAAAAAAGCGCTTGAAGGAAATACGAGAGAAGTGCGAATGAGCCAAGCAGAAAGCACTTGGAGAAAATGCGAGAGAAGTGTGAATGAGCGAAGCAGAAAGTGATTGGAGGAAATGCGAGAGAAATGTGAATGAGCCAAACAGAAACCTTTTGGAGGAAATGTGAGAGAAGGGTGAATGACCCAAGCAGAAAGCGCTTGGAGGAAATGCGAGAGAAGGCTGAGCCAAGCAGAAAGTACTTGGAGGAAATGCGACAGAAGGCTGAGCGAAGCAGAAAGCGCTTGGAGGAAATGCGATAGAAGGCTGAATGAGCTAATCAAAAAGCGCTTGGAGGAAATGCGAGAGATGTGTGAATGAGCCAAGCAGAAAGCGCATGGAGGAAATGCAAGAAAAGGCTGAGCAGAGCAGAAAGCGCTTGGAGTAAATGTGAGAGAAGGTTGAGACAAGCATAAAGTGCTTGGAGGAAATGTGAGAGAAGGTTGAGACAAGCAGAAAATTCTTGAAGGAAATGCGAGAGAACTTTGAATGACCCAAGGAGAAAGCACTTGGAGGAAATACGAGAGACAGGTGAATGAGCCAAGCAGAAACCACTTGGAGGAAATGCAAGAAAAGGCTAACCCAAGCAGAAAGCGCTTGGAGGAAATGTGAGAGAAGGTTGAGACAAGCAGAAAGTCCTTGGAGGAAATGCGAGAGAACTTTGAATGACCCAAGGAGAAAGCACTTGGAGGAAATACGAGAGACAGGTGAATGAGCCAAGCAGAAAGTCCTTGGAGGAAATGTGAGAGAAGGCTGAATGAGCCAATCAAAAAGCGCTTAGAGGAAATACGAGAGAAGTGTGAATGAGCCAAGCAGAAAGCACTTGGAGAAAATGCGAGAGAAGGGTGAATGACCCAAGCAGAAAGTGCTTGGAAGAAATGTGAGAGAAGGCTGAGCCAAGCAGAAAGTGCTTGGAGGAAATGCGTTTGAAGGCTGAAAGAGCCGATAAAATAGCGCTTGGAGGAAATCCGAGAGAGAAGTGTGAATGACCGAAGCAGAAAGTGATTGGAGGAAATGTGAGAGAAGGGTGAATGACCCAAGCAGAAAGCGCTTGGAAGAAATGCGAGAGAAGGCTGAGCCAAGCAGAAAGTACTTGGAGGAAATGCGACAGAAGGCTGAGCCAAGCAGAAAGCGCTTGGAGGAAATGCGATAGAAGGCTGAATGAGCTAATCAAAAAGCGCTTGGAGGAAATGCGAGAGATGTTTGAATGAGCCAAGCAGAAAGCGCATGGAGGAAATTAAAGAAAAGGCTTAGCGAAGCAGAAAGCGCTTGGAGTAAATGTGAGAGAAGGTTGAGACAAGCATAAAGTGCTTGGAGGAAATGTGAGAGAAGGTTGAGACAAGCAGAAAGTCCTTGGAGGAAATGCGAGAGAACTTTGAATGAGCCAAGGAGAAAGCACTCAGAGGAAATACGAGAGAAGTGCGAATGAGCCAAGCAGAAAGCACTTGGAGGAAATGCGAGAGAAATGTGAATGAGCCAAACAGAAAACTTGTGGAGGAAATGTGAAAGAAGGGTGAATGACCCAAGCAGAAAGTGCTTGGAGGAAATGCGATAGAAGGCTGAATGAGCCAAGGAGAAAGCACTTGGAGGAAATACGAGAGCCAAGTGAATGAGCCAAGCAGAAAGCTTTTGGAGGAAATGTGAGACAAGGGTGAATGACCCAAGCAGAAAGCGCTTGGAGGATATGCGAGAGATGTGTGAATGAGCCAAGCAGAAAGCGCATGGAGGAAATGCAAGAAAAGGCTGAGCCAAGCAGAAAGCGCTTGGAGGAAATGTGAGAGAAGGTTGAGACAAGCAGAAAGTCCTTGGAGGAAATGTGAGAGAAGGCTGAATGAGCCAATCAAAAAGCGCTTGGAGGAAATATGAGAGAAGCGCGAATGAGCCAAGAAGAAAGCTCTTGGATAAAATGCGAGAGAAGTGTGAATGAGCGAAGCAGAAAGTGATTGGAGGAAATGCGAGATTAATGTGAATGAGCCAAACAGAAAGCTTTTGGAGGAAATGTGAGAGAAGGGTGAATGACCCAAGCAGAAAGTGCTTGGAAAAAATGCGAGAGAAGGCTGAGCCAAGCAGAAAGTACTTGGAGGAAATGCGACAGAAGGCTGAGCCAAGCAGAAAGCACTTGGAGGAAATACGAGAGACAGGTGAATGAGCCAATCAGAAAGCACTTGGAGGAAATGTGAGAGAAGGCTGAATGAGCCAATCAAAAAGCGCTTGGAGGAAATACGAGAGAAGTGTGAATGAGCCAAGCAGAAAGCACTTGGAGAAAATGTGAGAGAAGGGTGAATGACCCAAGCAGAAAGTGCTTGGAAGAAATGCGAGAGAAGGCTGAGCCAAGCAGAAAGTGCTTGGAGGAAATGCGATAGAAGGCTGAATGAGCCAATCAAAAAGCGCTTGGAGGAAATGCGAGAGATGGGTGAATGAGCCAAGCAGAAAGCGCATGGAGGAAATGCAAGAAAAAACTGAACCAAGCAGAAAGCGCTTGGAGGAACTGTGAGAGAAGGTTGAGACAAGCAGAAAATCCTTGAAGGAAATGCGAGAGAACTTTGAATGACCCAAGGAGAAAGCACTTGGAGGAAATACGAGAGACAGGTGAATGAACCAAGCAGAACACACTTGGAGGAAATGTGAGAGAAGGCTGAATGAGCCAATCAAAAAGTGCTTGGAGGAAATACGAGAGAAGTGTGAATGAGCCAAGCAGAAAGCTTTTGGAGGAAATGTGAGAGAAGTGTGAATGAGCCAAGCAGAAAGCGCATGGAGGAAAGGCGAAAGACAGGTGAATGAGCCAAGCAGAAAGTTTTTGGATAAAATGCGAGAGAAGTGTGAATGAGCCAAGCAGAAAGCGCATGGAGGAAATGAAAAAAAAAGGCTCAGCCAAGCAGGAAGCTCTTGGAGGAAATATGAGAGAAGTGTGAATGAGCCAAGAAAAAAATGCATGGAGGAAATGCAAAAAAAAGGTTGAGCTATGGAGAAAGCTTCTGGAGGAAATGCGAGAGAAGGCTGAATGGGCCAAGCAGAAAGCGCTTGGAGGTAATGCGAGAGATGGCTCAATGAGCCAAGCAGAAAGCTCATGGAGGAAATGCAAGAAAAGGCTGAGCCAAGTAGAAAGCGCTTGGAAGAAATGCGAGAGACGGGTGAATGAGCCAAGCAGAAAGTGCTTGGAGGAAATGGGAGAGAAGTCTGAGACAAGCAGCAAGTGCTTGGAGGAAATACGAGAGACAGGTGAATGAGCCAAGCACAAAGCTTTTGGAGGAAATGTGAGAGAAGGGCGAATGAGCCAATAAAAAAGCGCTTGAAGGAAATACGAGAGAAGTGTGAATGACCGAAGCAGAAAGTGATTGGAGGAAATGCGAGAGAAATGTGAATGAGCCAAACAGAAAGCTTTTGGAGGAAATTTGAGAGAAGGGTGAATGACCCAAGCAGAAAGTGCTTGGAAGAAATGCGAGAGAAGGCTGAGCCAAGCAGAAAGTACTTGGAGGAAATGCGACAGAAGGCGGAATGAGCCAATCAAAAAGCGCTTAGAGGAAATGCGAGAGATGTGTAAATGAGCCAAGCAGAAAGCGCATGGAGGAAATGCAAGAAAAGGCTGAGCAGAGCAGAAAGCGCTTGGAGTAAATGTGAGAGAAGGTTGAGACAAGCATAAAGTGCTTGGAGGAAATGTGAGAGAAGGTTGAGACAAGCAGAAAATTCTTGAAGGAAATGCTAGAGAACGTTGAATGACCCAAGGAGAAAGCACTTGGAGGAAATACGAGAGACAGGTGAATGAGCCAAGCAGAAAGCACTTGGAGGAAATGTGAGAGAAGGCTGAATGAGCCAATCAAAAAGTCCTTGGAGGAAATGCGAGAGAACTTTGAATGAGCCAAGGAGAAAGCACTCAGAGGAAATACGAGAGAAGTGCGAATGAGCCAAGCAGAAAGCACTTGGAGGAAATGCGAGAGAAATGTGAATGAGCCAAACAGAAAACTTTTGGAGGAAATGTGAAAGAAGGGTGAATGACCCAAGCAGAAAGCGCTTGGAGGAAATGCGATATAAGGCTGAACGAGCCAAACAAAAAGCGCTTGGAGGAAATGCAGGAGATGTGTGAATGAGCCAAGAAGAAAGCGCATGGAGGAAATGCAAGAAAAGGCTGAGCCAAGCAGAAAGCGCTTGGAGGAAATGTGAGAGAAGGTTGAGACAAGCAGAAAGTCCTTGGAGGAAATGCCAGAGAACTTTGAATGAGCCAAGGTGAAAGCGCTTGGAAGAAATGCGAGAGAAGGCTGAGCCAAGCAGAAAGTACTTGGAGGAAATGTGAGAGAAGGCTGAATGAGCCAATCAAAAAGCGCTTGGAGGAAATACGAGAGAAGTGCGAATGAGCCAAGCAGAAAGCACTTGGAGAAAATGCGAGAGAAGTGTGAATGAGCGAAGCAGAAAGTGATTGGAGGAAATGCGAGAGAAATGTGAATGAGCCAAACAGAAAGCTTTTGGAGGAAATGTGAGAGAAGGGTTAATGACCCAAGCAGAAAGCGCTTGGAGGAAATGCGATAGAAGGCTGAATGAGCCAATCAAAAAGCGCTTGGAGGAAATGCGAGAGATGTGTGAATGAGCCAAGCAGAAAGCTCATGGAGGAAATGCAAGAAAAGGTTGAGCCAAGCAGAAAGCGCTTGGAGGAAATGTGAGAGAAGGTTGAGACAAGCATAAAGTGCTTGGAGGAAATGTGAGAGAAGGTTGAGACAAGCAAAAAGTCCTTGGAGGAAATGCGAGAGAACTTTGAATGACCCAAGGAGAAAGCACTCAGACGAAATACGAGAGACAGGTGAATGAGCCAAGCAGAAAGCACTTGGAGGAAATGTGAGAGAAGGCTGAATGAGCCAATCAAAAAGTGCTTGGAGGAAATAGGAGAGAAGTGTGAATGAGCCAAGCAGAAAGCTTTTGGAGGAAATGTGAGAGAAGGGTGAATGAGCCAATAAAAAAGCGCTTGAAGGAAATACGAGAGAAGTGCGAATGAGCCAAGCAGAAAGCACTTGGAGAAAATGCGAGAGAAGTGTGAATGAGCGAAGCAGAAAGTGATTGGAGGAAATGCGAGAGAAATGTGAATGAGCCAAACAGAAACCTTTTGGAGGAAATGTGAGAGAAGGGTGAATGACCCAAGCAGAAAGCGCTTGGAGGAAATGCGAGAGAAGGCTGAGCCAAGCAGAAAGTACTTGGAGGAAATGCGACAGAAGGCTGAGCGAAGCAGAAAGCGCTTGGAGGAAATGCGATAGAAGGCTGAATGAGCTAATCAAAAAGCGCTTGGAGGAAATGCGAGAGATGTGTGAATGAGCCAAGCAGAAAGCGCATGGAGGAAATGCAAGAAAAGGCTGAGCAGAGCAGAAAGCGCTTGGAGTAAATGTGAGAGAAGGTTGAGACAAGCATAAAGTGCTTGGAGGAAATGTGAGAGAAGGTTGAGACAAGCAGAAAATTCTTGAAGGAAATGCGAGAGAACTTTGAATGACCCAAGGAGAAAGCACTTGGAGGAAATACGAGAGACAGGTGAATGAGCCAAGCAGAAAGCACTTGGAGGAAATGTGAGAGAAGGCTGAATGAGCCAATCAAAAAGTCCTTGGAGGAAATGCGAGAGAACTTTGAATGAGCCAAGGAGAAAGCACTCAGAGGAAATACGAGAGAAGTGCGAATGAGCCAAGCAGAAAGCACTTGGAGGAAATGCGAGAGAAATGTGAATTAGCCAAACAGAAAACTTTTGGAGGAAATGTGAAAGAAGGGTGAATGACCCAAGCAGAAAGCGCTTGGAGGAAATGCGATATAAGGCTGAATGAGCCAAACAAAAAGTGCTTGGAGGAAATGCAGGAGATGTGTGAATGAGCCAAGAAGAAAGCGCATGGAGGAAATGCAAGAAAAGGCTGAGCCAAGCAGAAAGCGCTTGGAGGAAATGTGAGAGAAGGTTGAGACAAGCAGAAAGTCCTTGGAGGAAATGCCAGAGAACTTTGAATGAGCCAAGGTGAAAGCGCTTGGAAGAAATGCGAGAGAAGGCTGAGCCAAGCAGAAAGTACTTGGAGGAAATGTGAGAGAAGGCTGAATGAGCCAAACAGAAAGCTTTTGGAGGAAATGTGAGAGAAGGCTGAATGAGCTAATCAAAAAGCGCTTGGAGGAAATGCAAGAGATGTGTGAATGAGACAAGCAGAAAGCGCTTGGAGTAAATGTGAGAGAAGGTTGAGACAAGCAGAAAATCCTTGAAGGAAATGCGAGAGAACTTTGAATGACCCAAGGAGAAAGCACTTGGAGGAAATACGAGAGACAGGTGAATGAACCAAGCAGAACGCACTTGGAGGAAATGTGAGAGAAGGGTGAATGACCCAAGGAGAAAGCGCTCGGAAGAAATACTAGAGAAGGCTGAGCCAAGCAGAAAGTGTTTGGAGGAAATGCGAGAGATGTGTGAATGAGCCAAGCAGAAGGCACTTGGAGGAAATGTGAGAGAAGGCTGAATGAGCCAATCAAAAAGTGCTTGGAGGAAATACCAGAGAAGTGTGAATGAGCCAAGCAGAAAGCTTTTGGAGGAAATGTGAGAGAAGGGTGAATGACCGAAGAAGAAAGCGCTTGGAGGAAATGCGTTAGAAGGCTGAATGAGCCAATAAAAAAGCGCTTGGAGGAAATACGAGAGAAGTGTGAATGAGCCAAACAGAAAGCTTTTGGAGGAAAAGTGAGAGAAGGGTGAATGACCCAAGTAGAAAGCGCTTGGAAGAAATGCGAGAGAAGGCTGAGCCAAGCAGAAAGCGCATGGAGGAAATGCAAGAAAAGGCTGAGCCAAGCAGAAAGCGCTTGGAGGAAATGTGAGAGAAGGTTGAGACAAGCATAAAGTGCTTGGAGGAAATGTGAGAGAAGGTTGAGACAAGCAGAAAGTCCTTGGAGGAAATGCGAGAGAACTTTGAATGACCCAAGGAGAAAGCACTTGGAGGAAATACGAGAGAAGTGTGAATGAGCCAAGCAGAAAGCACTTGGAGAAAATGCGAGAGAAGGGTGAATGACCCAAGGAGAAAGCGCTCGGAAGAAATACTAGAGAAGGCTGAGCCAAGCAGAAAGTGTTTGGAGGAAATGCGAGAGATGTGAGAATGAGCCAAGCAGAAAGCGCATGGAGGAAATGCAAGAAAAAACTGAGCCAAGCAGAAAGCACTTGGAGAAAATGCGAGAGAAGTGTGAAAGAGCGAAGCAGAAAGTGATTGGAGGAAATGCGAGAGAAGGGTGAAAGACCCAAGCAGAAAGCGCTTGGAGGAAATACGATAGAAGGCTGAATGACCCAAGCAGAAAGCGCTTTGGAAGAAATGCGAGAGAAGGCTGACCCAAGCAGAAAGTGCTTGGAGGTAATGCGATAGAAGGCTGAATGAGCCAAGCAGAAAGCGCTTGGAGGAAATGCGAGAGATGTGTGAATGAGCCAAACAGAAAGCGCTTGGAGGAAATGCGAGAGAAGGCTGAGACAAGCAGAAAGTCCTTGGAGGAAATGCGACAGAAGTGGGAATGAGTCCAGGAGAAAGCGCTTGGAGGAAATGTGAGAGAAGGCTGAATGAGCCAAGCAGAAAGCATTTGGAGGAAATGCGAGAGAAGGCTGAGCCAACCAGAAAGTGCTTGGAGGAAATGCGAGAGACGGGTGAATGAGCCAGCAAGAAATCCTTTGGAGGAAATGCGAGAGACAGGTGAATTAGCCAAGCAGAAAGTCCTTGGAGGAAATGAGAGAGAAGGCTGAGCCAAGGAGAAAGCAATTGGAGGAAATGCGAGAGAAGGGTGATTGACCAAAGTAGAAAGCGCTTGGAAGAAGTGCGAGAGAAGGCTGAGCCAAGCAGAAAGTGCTTGGAGGAAATGCGAGAGAAGGCTGAATGAGCCAAGGAGAAAGTACTTGAAGGAAATGTGAGAGAAGGCTGAATGGGCCAATAAGAAAGCGCTTGGAGGAAATACGAGAGAAGTGTGAATGGGCCAAGTAGAAAGTTTTTGGAGGTAATGCGAGAGAAGTGTGAATGAGCAAAGAAAAAAGCGCTTTGAGCAAATGTGACAGAAGGGTGAATGAGCCAAGCAGAAAGTGCATGGAGGAAATGTGAGAGAAGGCTGAGCCAAGAAGAAACCGCTTGGAGGAAATGTGAGAGAAGTGTGAATGAGCCAAGGAGAAAGAACCTGGAAGAAATACGAGAGAAGGCTGAATGAGCCAAGCAGAAAGCGTTTGGAGGAAATGTGAGAGAAATGTGAATGAGCCAAAGACAAAGTGCTTGAAGGTAATCTGAGAGAAGGCTGAATGGGCCATCTAGAAAACGCTTGGAGGTAATGAGAGAAGGGTGAATGAGCCAAGCAGAAAGCATTTGGAGGAAATGCGAGAGAAATGTGAATGAGCCAAAAAGAAAGTGCTTGGAGGAAATGCGAGAGAAGGCAGAGCCAAGCAGAAAGCGCTTGGAGGAAATGCGAGAGAAGTGTGAATGAGCGAAGCAGAAAGTGATTGGAGGAAATGCGAGAGAAATGTGAATGAGCCAAGCAGAAAGTGCTTGGAGGAAATGCGAGAGGAGGCTGAATGAGCCAAGCAGAAAGCGCTTGAAGGAAATGCCAGAGATGTGTGAATGAGCCAAACAGAAAGCGCTTGGAGGAAATGCGAGAGAAGGCTGAGACAAGCAGAAAGTCCTAGGAGGAAATGCGAGAGAAGTGGGAATGAGTCCAGGAGAAAGCGCTTGGAGGAAATGTGAGAGAAGGGTGAATGAGCCAAGCAGAAAGCGCATGGAGGAAATGCGAGAGAAGGCTGAGCCAACCAGAAAGTGCTTGGAGGAAATGCGAGAGAAGGCTGAATGAGCCAAGCAGAAAGCGCTTGGAGGAAATGCTAGAGAAATGTGAATGAGCCTAACCGAAAGCGCTTGGAGGAAATGCGAGAGAGGGATGAATCAGCCAAGTAGAAAGTGCTTGGAGGAAATGGGAGAGAAGTCTGAGAGAAGCAGCAAGTGCTTGGAGGAAATACGAGAGAACTGTGAATGAGCAAGGGAGAAAGTGCTTGAAGGGAAGGTGAGAGAAGGCTGAATGAGCCAAGGAGAAACCGCTTGGAGGAAATTTGAGAGAAGTGTGAATGAGCCAAGCAGAAAGAACTTGGAGAAAGAGCGAGAGAAGTGTGAAAGAGCGAAGCAGAAAGTGATTGGAGGAAATGCGAGAGATGTGTGAATGAGCCAAACAGAAAGCGCATGGAGGAAATGCAGGAAAAGGCTGAGCCAAGCAGAGAGCGCTTGGAGGAAATGTGAGAGAAGGTTGAGACAAGCAGAAACTCCTTGAAGGAAATGCAAGAGAACTTTGAATGAGCCAAGGAGAAAGCACTTGGAAAAAATACGAGAGACAGGTGAATGAGCCAAGCAGAAGGCACTTGGAGGAAATGTGAGAGAAGGCTGAATGAGCCAATAAAAAAGCGCTTGGAGGAAATACGAGAGAAGTGTGAATGACCGAAGCAGAAAGTGATTGGAGGAAATGCGAGAGAAATGTGAATGAGCCAAACAGAAAGCTTTTGGAGGAAATGTGAGAGAAGGGTGAATGACCCAAGTAGAAAGCGCTTGGAAGAAATGCGAGAGAAGGCTGAGCCAAGCAGAAAGCGCATGGAGGAAATGCAAGAAAAGGCTGAGCCAAGCAGAAAGCGCTTGGAGGAAATGTGAGAGAAGGTTGAGACAAGCATAAAGTGCTTGGAGGAAATGTGAGAGAAGGTTGAGACAAGCAGAAAGTCCTTGGAGGAAATGCGAGATAACTTTGAATGACCCAAGGAGAAAGCACTTGGAGGAAATACGAGAGAAGTGTGAATGAGCCAAGCAGAAAGCACTTGGAGAAAATGCGAGAGAAGGGTGAATGACCCAAGGAGAAAGCGCTCGGAAGAAATACTAGAGAAGGCTGAGCCAAGCAGAAAGTGTTTGGAGGAAATGGGACAGAAGGCTGAATGAGCCAATCAAAAAGCGCTTGGAGGAAATGCGAGAGATGTGTGAATGACCCAAGGAGAAAGCGCATGGAGGAAATGCAAGAAAAAACTGAGCCAAGCAGAAAGCGCTTGGAGGAACTGTGAGAGAAGGCTGAGACAAGCAGAAAATCCTTGAAGGAAATGCGAGAGAACTTTGAATGACCCAAGGAGAAAGCACTTGGAGGAAATGCAAGAGACAGGTGAATGAACTAAGCAGAACGCACTTGGAGGAAATGTGAGAGAAGGCTGAATGAGCCAATCAAAAAGTGCTTGGAGGAAATACGAGAGAAGTGTGAATGAGCCAAGCAGAAAGCTTTTGGAGGAAATGTGAGAGAAGGGTGAATGACCCAAGCAGAAAGCGCTTGGAGGAAATGCGATAGAAGGCTGAAATGAGCCAATCAAAAAGCGCTTGGAGGAAATGCGAGAGATGTGTGAATGAGCCAAGCAGAAAGCGCATGGAGGAAATGCAAGAAAAGGCTGAGCCAAGCAGAAAGCCCTTGGAGGAAATGTGAGAGAAGGTTGAGACAAGCAGAAAATCCTTAAAGGAAATGCGAGAGAACTTTGAATGAGCCAAGGAGAAAGCACTTGGAAAAAATACGAGAGACAGGTGAATGAGCCAAGCAGAAGGCACTTGGAGGAAATGTGAGAGAAGGCTGAATGAGCCAATCAAAAATCTTGGAGGAAATACCAGAGAAGTGTGAATGAGCCAAGCAGAAAGCTTTTGGAGGAAATGTGAGAGAAGGGTGAATGACCGAAGAAGAAAGCGCTTGGAGGAAATGCGTTAGAAGGCTGAATGAGCCAATAAAAAAGCGCTTGGAGGAAATACGAGAGAAGTGTGAATGACCGAAGCAGAAAGCGATTGGAGGAAATGCGAGAGAAATGTGAATGAGCCAAACAGAAAGCTTTTGGAGGAAAAGTGAGAGAAGGGTGAATGACCCAAGTAGAAAGCGCTTGGAAGAAATGCGAGAGAAGGCTGAGCCAAGCAGAAAGCGCATGGAGGAAATGCAAGAAAAGGCTGAGCCAAGCAGAAAGCGCTTGGAGGAAATGTGAGAGAAGGTTGAGACAAGCATAAAGTGCTTGGAGGAAATGTGAGAGAAGGTTGAGACAAGCAGAAAGTCCTTGGAGGAAATGCGAGAGAACTTTGAATGACCCAAGGAGAAAGCACTTGGAGGAAATACGAGAGAAGTGTGAATGAGCCAAGCAGAAAGCACTTGGAGAAAATGCGAGAGAAGGGTGAATGACCCAAGGAGAAAGCGCTTGGAAGAAATGCTAGAGAAGGCTGAGCCAAGCAGAAAGTGTTTGGAGGAAATGGGACAGAAGGCTGAATGAGCCAATCAAAAAGCGCTTGGAGGAAATGCGAGAGATGTGTGAATGAGCCAAGCAGAAAGCGCATTTAGGAAATGCAAGAAAAAACTGAGCCAAGCAGAAAGCACTTGGAGGAACTGTGAGAGAAGGCTGAGACAAGCAGAAAATCCTTGAAGGAAATGCGAGAGAACTTTGAATGACCCAAGGAGAAAGCACTTGGAGGAAATACAAGAGACAGGTGAATGAACTAAGCAGAACGCACTTGGAGGAAATGTGAGAGAAGGCTGAATGAGCCAATCAAAAAGTGCTTGGAGGAAATGTGAGAGAAGGTTGAGACAAGCAGAAAGTCCTTGGAGGAAATGCGAGAGAACTTTGAATGACCCAAGGAAAAAGCACTTGGAGGAAATACGAGAGAAGTGTGAATGAGCCAAGCAGAAAGAACTTGGAGAAAATACGAGAGAAGTGTGAATGACCAAAGCAGAAAGTGATTGGAGGAAATGCGAGAGAAATGTGAATGACCCAAGCAGAAAGCGCTTGGAAGAAATGCTAGAGAAGGCTGAGCCAAGCAGAAAGTGCTTGGAGGAAATGCGACAGAAGGCTGAATGAGCCAATCAAAAAGCGCTTGGAGGAAATGCAAGAAAAAACTGACCCAAGCGGAAAGCGCTTGGAGGAACTGTGAGAGAAGGTTGAGACAAGCAGAAAATCCTTGAAGGAAATGCAAGACAACTTTGAATGACCCAAGGAGAAAGCAGTTGGAGGAAATACGAGAGACAGGTGAATGAACCAAGCAGAACGCACTTGGAGGAAATGTGAGAGAAGGCTGAATGACCCAAGCAGAAAGCGCTTGGAAGAAATGCGAGAGAAGGGTGAATGACCCAAGCAGAAAGCGCATGGAGGAAATGCTTTAGAAGGCTGAATGAGCCGATAAAAAAGCGCTTGGAGGAAATCTGAGAGAAGTGTGAATGACCGAAGCAGAAAGTGATTGGAGGAAATGCAAGAGAAATGTGAATGAGCCAAACAGAAAGCTTTTGGAGGAAATGTGAGAGAAGGGTGAATGTCCCAAGCAGAAAGCGCTTGGAAGAAATGCGAGAGAAGGCTGAGCCAAGCAGAAAGCACTTGGAGGAAATGTGAGAGAAGGCTGAGACAAGCAGAAAGTCCTAGGAGGAAATGCGAGAGAAGTGGGAATGAGTCCAGGAGAAAGCGCTTGGAGGAAATGTGAGAGAAGGGTGAATGAGCCAAGCAGAAAGCGCATGGAGGAAATGCGAGAGAAGGCTGAGCCAACCAGAAAGTGCTTGGAGGAAATGCGAGAGAAGGTTGAATGACCCAAGGAGAAAGCGCTTGGAGGAAATGCGAGAGAAGGCTGAATGAGCCAAGCAGAAAGCGCTTGGAGGAAATGCTAGAGAAATGTGAATGAGCCTAACCGAAAGCGCTTGGAGGAAATGCGAGAGAGGGATGAATCAGCCAAGTAGAAAGTGCTTGGAGGAAATGGGAGAGAAGTCTGAGAGAAGCAGCAAGTGCTTGGAGGAAATACGAGAGAACTGTGAATGAGCAAGGGAGAAAGTGCTTGAAGGGAAGGTGAGAGAAGGCTGAATGAGCCAAGGAGAAACCGCTTGGAGGAAATTTGAGAGAAGTGTGAATGAGCCAAGCAGAAAGAACTTGGAGAAAGAGCGAGAGAAGTGTGAAAGAGCGAAGCAGAAAGTGATTGGAGGAAATGCGAGAGATGTGTGAATGAGCCAAACAGAAAGCGCATGGAGGAAATGCAGGAAAAGGCTGAGCCAAGCAGAGAGCGCTTGGAGGAAATGTGAGAGAAGGTTGAGACAAGCAGAAAATCCTTGAAGGAAATGCGAGAGAAGTTTGAATGAGCCAAGGAGAAAGCACTTGGAAAAAATAGGAGAGACAGGTGAATGAGCCAAGCAGAAGGCACTTGGAGGAAATGTGAGAGAAGGCTGAATGAGCCAATCAAAAAGTGCTTGGAGGAAATACCAGAGAAGTGTGAATGAGCCAAGCAGAAAGCTTTTTGAGGAAATTTGAGAGAGGGGTGAATGACCCAAGCAGAAAGCGCTTGGAGGAAATGCGTTAGAAGGCTGAATGAGCCAATAAAAAAGCGCTTGGAGGAAATAGGAGAGAAGTGTGAATGACCGAAGCAGAAAGTGATTGGAGGAAATGCGAGAGAAATGTGAATGAGCCAAACAGAAAGCTTTTGGAGGAAATGTGAGAGAAGGGTGAATGACCCAAGTAGAAAGCGCTTGGAAGAAATGCGAGAGAAGGCTGAGCCAAGCAGAAAGCGCATGGAGGAAATGCAAGAAAAGGCTGAGCCAAGCAGAAAGCGCTTGGAGGAAATGTGAGAGAAGGTTGAGACAAGCATAAAGTGCTTGGAGGAAATGTGAGAGAAGGTTGAGACAAGCAGAAAGTCCTTGGAAGAAATGCGAGAGAACTTTGAATGACCCAAGGAGAAAGCACTTGGAGGAAATACGAGAGAAGTGTGAATGAGCCAAGCAGAAAGCACTTGGAGAAAATGCGAGAGAAGGGTGAATGACCCGAGGAGAAAGCGCTCGGAAGAAATACTAGAGAAGGCTGAGCCAAGCAGAAAGTGTTTGGAGGAAATGCGAGAGATGTGTGAATGAGCCAAGCAGAAAGCGCATGGAGGAAATGCAAGAAAAAACTGAGCCAAGCAGAAAGCACTTGGAGAAAATGCGAGAGAAGTGTGAAAGAGCGAAGCAGAAAGTGATTGGAGGAAATGCGAGAGAAGGGTGAAAGACCCAAGCAGAAAGCGCTTGGAGGAAATGCAGGAAAAGGCTGAATGACCCAAGCAGAAAGCGCTTTGGAAGAAATGCGAGAGAAGGCTGACCCAAGCAGAAAGTGCTTGGAGGTAATGCGATAGAAGGCTGAATGAGCCAAGCAGAAAGCGCTTGGAGGAAATGCGAGAGATGTGTGAATGAGCCAAACAGAAAGCGCTTGGAGGAAATGCGAGAGAAGGCTGAGACAAGCAGAAAGTCCTTGGAGGAAATGCGACAGAAGTGGGAATGAGTCCAGGAGAAAGCGCTTGGAGGAAATGTGAGAGAAGGCTGAATGAGCCAAGCAGAAAGCATTTGGAGGAAATGCGAGAGAAGTGGGAATGAGTCCAGGAGAAAGTGCTTGGAGGAAATGAGAGAGAAAGGTGAATGAGCCAAGCAGAAAGTGCATGGAGGAAATGCGAGAGAAGGCTGAGCCAACCAGAAAGTGCTTGGAGGAAATGCGAGAGACGGGTGAATGAGCCAAGGAGAAAGCGCTTGGAGGAAATGCGAGAGAAGGCTGAATGAGCCAAGCAGAAAGCGCTTGGAGGAAATGCTAGAGAAATGTGAATGAGCCTAACCGAAAGCGCTTGGAGGAAATGCGAGAGAGGGATGAATCAGCCAAGTAGAAAGTGCTTGGAGGAAATGGGAGAGAAGTCTGAGAGAAGCAGCAAGTGCTTGGAGGAAATACGAGAGAACTGTGAATGAGCAAGGGAGAAAGTGCTTGAAGGGAAGGTGAGAGAAGGCTGAATGAGCCAAGGAGAAACCGCTTGGAGGAAATTTGAGAGAAGTGTGAATGAGCCAAGCAGAAAGAACTTGGAGAAAGAGCGAGAGAAGTGTGAAAGAGCGAAGCAGAAAGTGATTGGAGGAAATGCGAGAGATGTGTGAATGAGCCAAACAGAAAGCGCATGGAGGAAATGCAGGAAAAGGCTGAGCCAAGCAGAGAGCGCTTGGAGGAAATGTGAGAGAAGGTTGAGACAAGCAGAAAATCCTTGAAGGAAATGCGAGAGAAGTTTGAATGAGCCAAGGAGAAAGCACTTGGAAAAAATAGGAGAGACAGGTGAATGAGCCAAGCAGAAGGCACTTGGAGGAAATGTGAGAGAAGGCTGAATGAGCCAATCAAAAAGTGCTTGGAGGAAATACCAGAGAAGTGTGAATGAGCCAAGCAGAAAGCTTTTTGAGGAAATTTGAGAGAGGGGTGAATGACCCAAGCAGAAAGCGCTTGGAGGAAATGCGTTAGAAGGCTGAATGAGCCAATAAAAAAGCGCTTGGAGGAAATAGGAGAGAAGTGTGAATGACCGAAGCAGAAAGTGATTGGAGGAAATGCGAGAGAAATGTGAATGAGCCAAACAGAAAGCTTTTGGAGGAAATGTGAGAGAAGGGTGAATGACCCAAGTAGAAAGCGCTTGGAAGAAATGCGAGAGAAGGCTGAGCCAAGCAGAAAGCGCATGGAGGAAATGCAAGAAAAGGCTGAGCCAAGCAGAAAGCGCTTGGAGGAAATGTGAGAGAAGGTTGAGACAAGCATAAAGTGCTTGGAGGAAATGTGAGAGAAGGTTGAGACAAGCAGAAAGTCCTTGGAGGAAATGCGAGAGAACTTTGAATGACCCAAGGAGAAAGCACTTGGAGGAAATACGAGAGAAGGGTGAATGACCCAAGGAGAAAGCGCTCGGAAGAAATACTAGAGAAGGCTGAGCCAAGCAGAAAGTGTTTGGAGGAAATGCGAGAGATGTGTGAATGAGCCAAGCAGAAAGCGCATGGAGGAAATGCAAGAAAAAACTGAGCCAAGCAGAAAGCATTTGGAGAAAATGCGAGAGAAGTGTGAAAGAGCGAAGCAGAAAGTGATTGGAGGAAATGCGAGAGAAGGGTGAAAGACCCAAGCAGAAAGCGCTTGGAGGAAATGCAGGAAAAGGCTGAATGACCCAAGCAGAAAGCGCTTTGGAAGAAATGCGAGAGAAGGCTGACCCAAGCAGAAAGTGCTTGGAGGTAATGCGATAGAAGGCTGAATGAGCCAAGCAGAAAGCGCTTGGAGGAAATGCGAGAGATGTGTGAATGAGCCAAACAGAAAGCGCTTGGAGGAAATGCGAGAGAAGGCTGAGACAAGCAGAAAGTCCTTGGAGGAAATGCGACAGAAGTGGGAATGAGTCCAGGAGAAAGCGCTTGGAGGAAATGTGAGAGAAGGCTGAATGAGCCAAGCAGAAAGCATTTGGAGGAAATGCGAGAGAAGTGGGAATGAGTCCAGGAGAAAGTGCTTGGAGGAAATGAGAGAGAAAGGTGAATGAGCCAAGCAGAAAGTGCATGGAGGAAATGCGAGAGAAGGCTGAGCCAACCAGAAAGTGATTGGAGGAAATGCGAGAGACTGGTGAATGAGCCAGCAAGAAATCCTTTGGAGGAAATGCGAGAGACAGGTGAATTAGCCAAGCAGAAAGTCCTTGGAGGAAATGAGAGAGAAGGCTGAGCCAAGGAGAAAGCAATTGGAGGAAATGCGAGAGAAGGGTGATTGACCAAAGTAGAAAGCGCTTGGAAGAAGTGCGAGAGAAGGCTGAGCCAAGCAGAAAGTGCTTGGAGGAAATGCGAGAGAAGGCTGAATGAGCCAAGGAGAAAGTACTTGAAGGAAATGTGAGAGAAGGCTGAATGGGCCAATAAGAAAGCGCTTGGAGGAAATACGAGAGAAGTGTGAATGGGCCAAGTAGAAAGTTTTTGGAGGTAATGCGAGAGAAGTGTGAATGAGCAAAGAAAAAAGCGCTTTGAGCAAATGTGACAGAAGGGTGAATGAGCCAAGCAGAAAGTGCATGGAGGAAATGTGAGAGAAGGCTGAGCCAAGGAGAAACCGCTTGGAGGAAATGTGAGAGAAGTGTGAATGAGCCAAGGAGAAAGAACCTGGAAGAAATACGAGAGAAGGCTGAATGAGCCAAGCAGAAAGCGTTTGGAGGAAATGTGAGAGAAATGTGAATGAGCCAAAGACAAAGTGCTTGAAGGTAATCTGAGAGAAGGCTGAATGGGCCATCTAGAAAACGCTTGGAGGTAATGAGAGAAGGGTGAATGAGCCAAGCAGAAAGCATTTGGAGGAAATGCGAGAGAAATGTGAATGAGCCAAAAAGAAAGTGCTTGGAGGAAATGCGAGAGAAGGCAGAGCCAAGCAGAAAGCGCTTGGAGGAAATGCGAGAGAAGTGTGAATGAGCGAAGCAGAAAGTGATTGGAGGAAATGCGAGAGAAATGTGAATGAGCCAAGCAGAAAGTGCTTGGAGGAAATGCGAGAGGAGGCTGAATGAGCCAAGCAGAAAGCGCTTGAAGGAAATGCCAGAGATGTGTGAATGAGCCAAACAGAAAGCGCTTGGAGGAAATGCGAGAGAAGGCTGAGACAAGCAGAAAGTCCTAGGAGGAAATGCGAGAGAAGTGGGAATGAGTCCAGGAGAAAGCGCTTGGAGGAAATGTGAGAGAAGGGTGAATGAGCCAAGCAGAAAGCGCATGGAGGAAATGCGAGAGAAGGCTGAGCCAACCAGAAAGTGCTTGGAGGAAATGCGAGAGAAGGTTGAATGACCCAAGGAGAAAGCGCTTGGAGGAAATGCGAGAGAAGGCTGAATGAGCCAAGCAGAAAGCGCTTGGAGGAAATGCTAGAGAAATGTGAATGAGCCTAACCGAAAGCGCTTGGAGGAAATGCGAGAGAGGGATGAATCAGCCAAGTAGAAAGTGCTTGGAGGAAATACGAGAGAACTGTGAATGAGCAAGGGAGAAAGTGCTTGAAGGGAAGGTGAGAGAAGGCTGAATGAGCCAAGGAGAAACCGCTTGGAGGAAATTTGAGAGAAGTGTGAATGAGCCAAGCAGAAAGAACTTGGAGAAAGAGCGAGAGAAGTGTGAAAGAGCGAAGCAGAAAGTGATTGGAGGAAATGCGAGAGATGTGTGAATGAGCCAAACAGAAAGCGCATGGAGGAAATGCAGGAAAAGGCTGAGCCAAGCAGAGAGCGCTTGGAGGAAATGTGAGAGAAGGTTGAGACAAGCAGAAACTCCTTGAAGGAAATGCGAGAGAACTTTGAATGACCCAAGGAGAAAGCACTTGGAGGAAATACGAGAGAAGTGTGAATGAGCCAAGCAGAAAGCACTTGGAGAAAATGCGAGAGAAGGGTGAATGACCCAAGGAGAAAGCACTTGGAGGAAATGCAAGAGACAGGTGAATGAACTAAGCAGAACGCACTTGGAGGAAATGTGAGAGAAGGCTGAATGAGCCAATCAAAAAGTGCTTGGAGGAAATACGAGAGAAGTGTGAATGAGCCAAGCAGAAAGCGCTTGGAGGAAATGCGATAGAAGGCTGAATGAGCCAATCAAAAAGCGCTTGGAGGAAATGCGAGAGATGTGTGAATGAGCCAAGCAGAAAGCGCATGGAGGAAATGCAAGAAAAGGCTGAGCCAAGCAGAAAGCCCTTGGAGGAAATGTGAGAGAAGGTTGAGACAAGCAGAAAATCCTTAAAGGAAATGCGAGAGAACTTTGAATGAGCCAAGGAGAAAGCACTTGGAAAAAATACGAGAGACAGGTGAATGAGCCAAGCAGAAGGCACTTGGAGGAAATGTGAGAGAAGGCTGAATGAGCCAATCAAAAAGTGCTTGGAGGAAATACCAGAGAAGTGTGAATGAGCCAAGCAGAAAGCTTTTGGAGGAAATGTGAGAGAAGGGTGAATGACCGAAGAAGAAAGCGCTTGGAGGAAATGCGTTAGAAGGCTGAATGAGCCAATAAAAAAGCGCTTGGAGGAAATACGAGAGAAGTGTGAATGACCGAAGCAGAAAGCGATTGGAGGAAATGCGAGAGAAATGTGAATGAGCCAAACAGAAAGCTTTTGGAGGAAAAGTGAGAGAAGGGTGAATGAGCCAAGCAGAACGCGCTTGGCGGAAATGCGATAGAAGGCTGAATGAGCTAATCAAAAAGCGCTTGGAGGAAATGCGAGAGATGTGTGAATGAGCCAAGCAGAAAGCGCATGGAGGAAATTAAAAAAAGGCTGAGCGAAGCAGAAAGCGCTTGGACTAAATGGGAGAGAAGGTTGAGACAAGCATAAAGTGCTTGGAGGAAATGTGAGAGAAGGTTGAGACAAGCAGAAAATCCTTGGAGGAAATGCGAGAGAACTTTGAATGACCCAAGGAGAAAGCACTTGGAGGAAATACGAGAGACAGGTGAATGAGCCAATCAAAAAGCGCTTGGAGGAAATACGAGAGAAGTGTGAATGAGCCAAGCAGAAAGCACTTGGAGAAAATGCGAGAGAAGGGTGAATGACCCAAGCAGAAAGCGCTTTGGAAGAAATGTGAGAGAAGGCTGAGCCAAGCAGAAAGTGCTTGGAGGAAATGCGACTGAAGGCTGAAAGAGCCAATCAAAAAGCGCTTGGAGGAAATGCGAGAGGTGTGTGAATGATCCAAGCAGAAAGCGCATGGAGGAAATGTGAGAGAAGGTTGAGCCAAGCAGAAAGCGCTTGGAGGAAATGTGAGAGAAGGCTGAATGAGCCAATCAAAAAGTGCTTGGAGGAAATACGAGAGAAGTGTGAATGACCGAAGCAGAAAGTGATTGGAGGAAATGCGAGAGAAATGTGAATGAGCCAAACAGAAAGCTTTTGGAGGAAATGTGAGAGAAGGGTGAATGAGCCAAGCAGAACGCGCTTGGCGGAAATGCGATAGAAGGCTGAATGAGCTAATCAAAAAGCGCTTGGAGGAAATGCGAGAGATGTGTGAATGAGCCAAGCAGAAAGCGCATGGAGGAAATGCAAGAAAAGGCTGAGCCAAGCAGAAAGCGCTTGGAGTAAATGTGAGAGAAGGTTGAGACAAGCATAAAGTGCTTGGAGGAAATGTGAGAGAAGGTTGAGACAAGCAGAAAGTCCTTGGAGGAAATGCGAGAGAACTTTGAATGACCCAAGGAGAAAGCACTTGGAGGAAATGTGAGAGAAGGTTGAGCCAAGCAGAACGCACTTGGAGGAAATGTGAGAGAAGGCTGAATGAGCCAAGGAGAAAGCACTTGGAAAAAATACGAGAGACAGGTGAATGAGCCAAGCAGAAAGCACTTGGAGGAAATGTGAGAGAAGGCTGAATGAGCCAATAAAAAAGCGCTTGGAGGAAATGTGAGAGAAGGCTGAATGAGCCAAGGAGAAAGCACTTGGAAAAAATACGAGAGACAGGTGAATGAGCCAAGCAGAAAGCACTTGGAGGAAATGTGAGAGAAGGCTGAATGAGCCAATAAAAAAGCGCTTGGAGGAAATATGAGAGAAGTGTGTATGTCCGAACCAGAAAGTGATTGGAGGAAATGCGAGAGAAATGTGAATGAGCCAAACAGAAAACTTTTGGAGGAAATGTGAAAGAAGGGTGAATGACCCAAGCAGAAAGCGCTTGGAGGAAATGCGATAGAAGGCTGAGCCAAGCAGAAAGTACTTGGAGGAAATGCGACAGAAGGCTGAGCCAAGCAGAAAGCGCTTGGCGGAAATGCGATAGAAGGCTGAATGAGCTAATCAAAAAGCGCTTGGAGGAAATGCGAGAGATGTGTGAATGAGCCAAGCAGAAAGCACTTGGAGAAAATGCGTTAGAAGGCTGAATGAGCCAATAAAAAAGCGCTTGGAGGAAATACGAGAGAAGTGTGAATGAGCCAAACAGAAAGCTTTTGGAGGAAATGTGAGAGAAGGGTGAATGACCCAAGTAGAAAGCGCTTGGAAGAAATGCGAGAGAAGGCTGAGCCAAGCAGAAAGCGCATGGAGGAAATGCAAGAAAAGGCTGAGCCAAGCAGAAAGCGCTTGGAGGAAATGTGAGAGAAGGTTGAGACAAGCAGAAAGTCCTTGGAGGAAATGCGAGAGAAGGTTGAGCCAAGCAGAAAGTGTTTGGAGGAAATGGGACAGAAGGGTGAATGACCCAAGCAGAAAGCTCTTGGAGGAAATGCGATAGAAGGCTGAATGAGCCAAGCAGAAAGCGCTTGGAGGAAATGCTAGAGAAATGTGAATGAGCCTAACCGAAAGCGCTTGGAGGAAATACGAGAGAGGGATGAATCAGCCAAGTAGAAAGTGCTTGGAGAAAATGGGAGAGAAGTCTGAGAGAAGCAGCAAGTGCTTGGAGGAAATACGAGAGAACTGTGATTGAGCAAGGGAGAAAGTGCTTGAAGGGAAGGTGAGAGAAGGCTGAATGAGCCAATCAAAAAGTGCTTGGAGGAAATACCAGAGAAGTGTGAATGAGCCAAGCAGAAAGCTTTTGGAGGAAATGTGTGAGAAGGCTGAATGAGCCAATCAAAAAGTGCTTGGAGGAAATACGAGAGAAGTGTGAATGAGCCAAGAAGAAAGCGCTTGGAGGAACTTTGAGAGAAGGTTGAGACAAGCAGAAAGTCCTTGGAGGAAATGCGAGAGAACTTTGAATGACCCAAGGAGAAAGCACTTGGAGGAAATGTGAGAGAAGGTTGAGCCAAGCAGAACGCACTTGGAGGAAATGTGAGAGAAGGCTGAATGAGCCAAGGAGAAAGCACTTGGAAAAAATACGAGAGACAGGTGAATGAGCCAAGCAGAAAGCACTTGGAGGAAATGTGAGAGAAGGCTGAATGAGCCAATAAAAAAGCGCTTGGAGGAAATATGAGAGAAGTGTGAATGTCCGAACCAGAAAGTGATTGGAGGAAATGCGAGAGAAATGTGAATGAGCCAAACAGAAAACTTTTGGAGGAAATGTGAAAGAAGGGTGAATGACCCAAGCAGAAAGCGCTTGGAGGAAATGCGATAGAAGGCTGAGCCAAGCAGAAAGTACTTGGAGGAAATGCGACAGAAGGCTGAGCCAAGCAGAAAGCGCTTGGCGGAAATGCGATAGAAGGCTGAATGAGCTAATCAAAAAGCGCTTGGAGGAAATGCGAGAGATGTGTGAATGAGCCAAGCAGAAAGCACTTGGAGAAAATGCGAGAGAAGTGTGAATGACCCAAGCAGAAAGCGCTTTGGAAGAAATGCGAGAGAAGGCTGAGCCAAGCAGAAAGTGCTTGGAGGAAATGCGACTGAAGGCTGAATGAGCCAATCAAAAAGCGCTTGGAGGAAATGCTAGAGATGTGTGAATGAGCCAAGCAGAAAGCGCACGGAGGAAATGCAGGAAAAGGCTGAGCCAAGCAGAAAGCGCTTGGAGGAAATGTGAGAGAAGGTTGAGACAAGCATAAAGTGCTTGGAGGAAATGTGAGAGAAGGTTGAGACAAGCAGAAAGTCCTTGGAGGAAATGGGAGAGAACTTTGAATGACCCAAGGAGAAAGCACTTGGAGGAAATACGAGAGACACGTGAATGAGCCAAGCAGAAACCACTTGGAGGAAATGCGAGAGAAGTCTGAGACAAGCAGCAAGTGCTTGGAGGAAATACGAGAGAAGTGTGAATGAGCCAAGCAGAAAGCGCATGGAGGAAATGCAAGAAAAGGCTGAGCCAAGCATAAAGCGCTTGGAGGAAATGTGAGAGAAGGTTGAGACAAGCAGAAAATCCTTGAAGGAAATGCAAGAGAACTTTGAATGAGCCAAGGAGAAAGCACTTGGAGGAAATACGAGAGACAAGTGAATGAACCAAGCAGAAAGCACTTGGAGGAAAAGTGAGAGAAGGCTGAATGAGCCAATCAAAAAGTGCTTGGAGGAAATACGAGAGAAGTGTGAATGAGCCAAGCAGAAAGCTTTTGGAGGAAATGTGAGAGAAGGGTGAATGACCCAAGTAGAAAGCATTTGGAGGAAATGCGAGAGAAGTGGGAATGAGTCCAGGAGAAAGCGCTTGGAGGAAATGAGAGAGAAAGGTGAATGAGCCAAGCAGAAAGCGCATGGAGGAAATGCGAGAGAAGGCTGAGCCAACCAGAAAGTGCTTGGAGGAAATGCGAGAGACGGGTGAATGAGCCAAGCAGAAAGTCCTTGGAGGAAATGAGAGAGAAGGCTGAGCCAAGGAGAAAGCAATTGGAGGAAATGCGAGAGAAGGGTGATTGACCAAAATAGAAAGCGCTTGGAAGAAGTGCGAGAGAAGGCTGAGCCAAGCAGAAAGTGCTTGGAGGAAATGCGAGAGAAGGCTGAATGAGCCAAGGAGAAAGTACTTGAAGTAAATGTGAGAGAAGGCTGAATGGGCCAATAAGAAAGCGCTTGGAGGAAATACGAGAGAAGTGTGAATGGGCCAAGTAGAAAGTTCTTGGAGGTAATGCGAGAGAAGTGTGAATGAGCGAAGAAAAAAGCGCTTTGAGCAAATGTGACTGAAGGGTGAATGAGCCAAGCAGAAAGTGCATGGAGGAAATGTGAGAGAAGGCTGAGCCAAGGAGAAACCGCTTGGAGGAAATGTGAGAGAAGTGTGAATGAGCCAAGGAGAAAGAACCTGGAAGAAATACGAGAGAAGGCTGAATGAGCCAAGCAGAAAGCGTTTGGAGGAAATGTGAGAGAAATGTGAATGAGCCAAAGACAAAGTGCTTGAAGGTAATCTGAGAGAAGGCTGAATGGGCCATCTAGAAAACGCTTGGAGGTAATGAGAGAAGGGTGAATGAGCCAAGCAGAAAGCCTTTGGAGGAAATGCGAGAGAAGGTTGAGACAAGCAGAAAATCCTTAAAGGAAATGCGAGAGAACTTTGAATGAGCCAAGGAGAAAGCACTTGGAAAAAATACGAGAGACAGGTGAATGAGCCAAGCAGAAGGCACTTGGAGGAAATGTGAGAGAAGGCTGAATGAGCCAATCAAAAAGTGCTTGGAGGAAATACCAGAGAAGTGTGAATGAGCCAAGCAGAAAGCTTTTGGAGGAAATGTGAGAGAAGGGTGAATGACCGAAGAAGAAAGCGCTTGGAGGAAATGCGTTAGAAGGCTGAATGAGCCAATAAAAAAGCGCTTGGAGGAAATACGAGAGAAGTGTGAATGACCGAAGCAGAAAGCGATTGGAGGAAATGCGAGAGAAATGTGAATGAGCCAAACAGAAAGCTTTTGGAGGAAAAGTGAGAGAAGGGTGAATGAGCCAAGCAGAACGCGCTTGGCGGAAATGCGATAGAAGGCTGAATGAGCTAATCAAAAAGCGCTTGGAGGAAATGCGAGAGATGTGTGAATGAGCCAAGCAGAAAGCGCATGGAGGAAATTAAAAAAAGGCTGAGCGAAGCAGAAAGCGCTTGGACTAAATGGGAGAGAAGGTTGAGACAAGCATAAAGTGCTTGGAGGAAATGTGAGAGAAGGTTGAGACAAGCAGAAAATCCTTGGAGGAAATGCGAGAGAACTTTGAATGACCCAAGGAGAAAGCACTTGGAGGAAATACGAGAGACAGGTGAATGAGCCAATCAAAAAGCGCTTGGAGGAAATACGAGAGAAGTGTGAATGAGCCAAGCAGAAAGCACTTGGAGAAAATGCGAGAGAAGGGTGAATGACCCAAGCAGAAAGCACTTTGGAAGAAATGTGAGAGAAGGCTGAGCCAAGCAGAAAGTGCTTGGAGGAAATGCGACTGAAGGCTGAAAGAGCCAATCAAAAAGCGCTTGGAGGAAATGCGAGAGGTGTGTGAATGATCCAAGCAGAAAGCGCATGGAGGAAATGTGAGAGAAGGTTGAGCCAAGCAGAAAGCGCTTGGAGGAAATGTGAGAGAAGGCTGAATGAGCCAATCAAAAAGTGCTTGGAGGAAATACGAGAGAAGTGTGAATGACCGAAGCAGAAAGTGATTGGAGGAAATGCGAGAGAAATGTGAATGAGCCAAACAGAAAGCTTTTGGAGGAAATGTGAGAGAAGGGTGAATGAGCCAAGCAGAATGCGCTTGGCGGAAATGCGATAGAAGGCTGAATGAGCTAATCAAAAAGCGCTTGGAGGAAATGCGAGAGATGTGTGAATGAGCCAAGCAGAAAGCGCATGGAGGAAATGCAAGAAAAGGCTGAGCCAAGCAGAAAGCGCTTGGAGTAAATGTGAGAGAAGGTTGAGACAAGCATAAAGTGCTTGGAGGAAATGTGAGAGAAGGTTGAGACAAGCAGAAAGTCCTTGGAGGAAATGCGAGAGAACTTTGAATGACCCAAGGAGAAAGCACTTGGAGGAAATGTGAGAGAAGGTTGAGCCAAGCAGAACGCACTTGGAGGAAATGTGAGAGAAGGCTGAATGAGCCAAGGAGAAAGCACTTGGAAAAAATACGAGAGACAGGTGAATGAGCCAAGCAGAAAGCACTTGGAGGAAATGTGAGAGAAGGCTGAATGAGCCAATAAAAAAGCGCTTGGAGGAAATGTGAGAGAAGGCTGAATGAGCCAAGGAGAAAGCACTTGGAAAAAATACGAGAGACAGGTGAATGAGCCAAGCAGAAAGCACTTGGAGGAAATGTGAGAGAAGGCTGAATGAGCCAATAAAAAAGCGCTTGGAGGAAATATGAGAGAAGTGTGTATGTCCGAACCAGAAAGTGATTGGAGGAAATGCGAGAGAAATGTGAATGAGCCAAACAGAAAACTTTTGGAGGAAATGTGAAAGAAGGGTGAATGACCCAAGCAGAAAGCGCTTGGAGGAAATGCGATAGAAGGCTGAGCCAAGCAGAAAGTACTTGGAGGAAATGCGACAGAAGGCTGAGCCAAGCAGAAAGCGCTTGGCGGAAATGCGATAGAAGGCTGAATGAGCTAATCAAAAAGCGCTTGGAGGAAATGCGAGAGATGTGTGAATGAGCCAAGCAGAAAGCACTTGGAGAAAATGCGTTAGAAGGCTGAATGAGCCAATAAAAAAGCGCTTGGAGGAAATACGAGAGAAGTGTGAATGAGCCAAACAGAAAGCTTTTGGAGGAAATGTGAGAGAAGGGTGAATGACCCAAGTAGAAAGCGCTTGGAAGAAATGCGAGAGAAGGCTGAGCCAAGCAGAAAGCGCATGGAGGAAATGCAAGAAAAGGCTGAGCCAAGCAGAAAGCGCTTGGAGGAAATGTGAGAGAAGGTTGAGACAAGCAGAAAGTCCTTGGAGGAAATGCGAGAGAAGGTTGAGCCAAGCAGAAAGTGTTTGGAGGAAATGGGACAGAAGGGTGAATGACCCAAGCAGAAAGCTCTTGGAGGAAATGCGATAGAAGGCTGAATGAGCCAAGCAGAAAGCGCTTGGAGGAAATGCTAGAGAAATGTGAATGAGCCTAACCGAAAGCGCTTGGAGGAAATACGAGAGAGGGATGAATCAGCCAAGTAGAAAGTGCTTGGAGAAAACGGGAGAGAAGTCTGAGAGAAGCAGCAAGTGCTTGGAGGAAATACGAGAGAACTGTGATTGAGCAAGGGAGAAAGTGCTTGAAGGGAAGGTGTGAGAAGGCTGAATGAGCCAATCAAAAAGTGCTTGGAGGAAATACGAGAGAAGTGTGAATGAGCCAAGAAGAAAGCGCTTGGAGGAACTTTGAGAGAAGGTTGAGACAAGCAGAAAGTCCTTGGAGGAAATGCGAGAGAACTTTGAATGACCCAAGGAGAAAGCACTTGGAGGAAATGTGAGAGAAGGTTGAGCCAAGCAGAACGCACTTGGAGGAAATGTGAGAGAAGGCTGAATGAGCCAAGGAGAAAGCACTTGGAAAAAATACGAGAGACAGGTGAATGAGCCAAGCAGAAAGCACTTGGAGGAAATGTGAGAGAAGGCTGAATGAGCCAATAAAAAAGCGCTTGGAGGAAATATGAGAGAAGTGTGAATGTCCGAACCAGAAAGTGATTGGAGGAAATGCGAGAGAAATGTGAATGAGCCAAACAGAAAACTTTTGGAGGAAATGTGAAAGAAGGGTGAATGACCCAAGCAGAAAGCGCTTGGAGGAAATGCGATAGAAGGCTGAGCCAAGCAGAAAGTACTTGGAGGAAATGCGACAGAAGGCTGAGCCAAGCAGAAAGCGCTTGGCGGAAATGCGATAGAAGGCTGAATGAGCTAATCAAAAAGCGCTTGGAGGAAATGTGAGAGATGTGTGAATGAGCCAAGCAGAAAGCACTTGGAGAAAATGCGAGAGAAGTGTGAATGACCCAAGCAGAAAGCGCTTTGGAAGAAATGCGAGAGAAGGCTGAGCCAAGCAGAAAGTGCTTGGAGGAAATGCGACTGAAGGCTGAATGAGCCAATCAAAAAGCGCTTGGAGGAAATGCTAGAGATGTGTGAATGAGCCAAGCAGAAAGCGCACGGAGGAAATGCAGGAAAAGGCTGAGCCAAGCAGAAAGCGCTTGGAGGAAATGTGAGAGAAGGTTGAGACAAGCATAAAGTGCTTGGAGGAAATGTGAGAGAAGGTTGAGACAAGCAGAAAGTCCTTGGAGGAAATGGGAGAGAACTTTGAATGACCCAAGGAGAAAGCACTTGGAGGAAATACGAGAGACACGTGAATGAGCCAAGCAGAAACCACTTGGAGGAAATGCGAGAGAAGTCTGAGACAAGCAGCAAGTGCTTGGAGGAAATACGAGAGAAGTGTGAATGAGCCAAGCAGAAAGCGCATGGAGGAAATGCAAGAAAAGGCTGAGCCAAGCATAAAGCGCTTGGAGGAAATGTGAGAGAAGGTTGAGACAAGCAGAAAATCCTTGAAGGAAATGCAAGAGAACTTTGAATGACCCAAGTAGAAAGCATTTGGAGGAAATGCGAGAGAAGTGGGAATGAGTCCAGGAGAAAGCGCTTGGAGGAAATGAGAGAGAAAGGTGAATGAGCCAAGCAGAAAGCGCATGGAGGAAATGCGAGAGAAGGCTGAGCCAACCAGAAAGTGCTTGGAGGAAATGCGAGAGACGGGTGAATGAGCCAAGCAGAAAGTCCTTGGAGGAAATGAGAGAGAAGGCTGAGCCAAGGAGAAAGCAATTGGAGGAAATGCGAGAGAAGGGTGATTGACCAAAATAGAAAGCGCTTGGAAGAAGTGCGAGAGAAGGCTGAGCCAAGCAGAAAGTGCTTGGAGGAAATGCGAGAGAAGGCTGAATGAGCCAAGGAGAAAGTACTTGAAGTAAATGTGAGAGAAGGCTGAATGGGCCAATAAGAAAGCGCTTGGAGGAAATACGAGAGAAGTGTGAATGGGCCAAGTAGAAAGTTCTTGGAGGTAATGCGAGAGAAGTGTGAATGAGCGAAGAAAAAAGCGCTTTGAGCAAATGTGACTGAAGGGTGAATGAGCCAAGCAGAAAGTGCATGGAGGAAATGTGAGAGAAGGCTGAGCCAAGGAGAAACCGCTTGGAGGAAATGTGAGAGAAGTGTGAATGAGCCAAGGAGAAAGAACCTGGAAGAAATACGAGAGAAGGCTGAATGAGCCAAGCAGAAAGCGTTTGGAGGAAATGTGAGAGAAATGTGAATGAGCCAAAGACAAAGTGCTTGAAGGTAATCTGAGAGAAGGCTGAATGGGCCATCTAGAAAACGCTTGGAGGTAATGAGAGAAGGGTGAATGAGCCAAGCAGAAAGCCTTTGGAGGAAATGCGAGAGAAGGTTGAGACAAGCAGAAAATCCTTAAAGGAAATGCGAGAGAACTTTGAATGAGCCAAGGAGAAAGCACTTGGAAAAAATACGAGAGACAGGTGAATGAGCCAAGCAGAAGGCACTTGGAGGAAATGTGAGAGAAGGCTGAATGAGCCAATCAAAAAGTGCTTGGAGGAAATACCAGAGAAGTGTGAATGAGCCAAGCAGAAAGCTTTTGGAGGAAATGTGAGAGAAGGGTGAATGACCGAAGAAGAAAGCGCTTGGAGGAAATGCGTTAGAAGGCTGAATGAGCCAATAAAAAAGCGCTTGGAGGAAATACGAGAGAAGTGTGAATGACCGAAGCAGAAAGCGATTGGAGGAAATGCGAGAGAAATGTGAATGAGCCAAACAGAAAGCTTTTGGAGGAAAAGTGAGAGAAGGGTGAATGAGCCAAGCAGAACGCGCTTGGCGGAAATGCGATAGAAGGCTGAATGAGCTAATCAAAAAGCGCTTGGAGGAAATGCGAGAGATGTGTGAATGAGCCAAGCAGAAAGCGCATGGAGGAAATTAAAAAAAGGTTGAGCGAAGCAGAAAGCGCTTGGACTAAATGGGAGAGAAGGTTGAGACAAGCATAAAGTGCTTGGAGGAAATGTGAGAGAAGGTTGAGACAAGCAGAAAATCCTTGGAGGAAATGCGAGAGAACTTTGAATGACCCAAGGAGAAAGCACTTGGAGGAAATACGAGAGACAGGTGAATGAGCCAATCAAAAAGCGCTTGGAGGAAATACGAGAGAAGTGTGAATGAGCCAAGCAGAAAGCACTTGGAGAAAATGCGAGAGAAGGGTGAATGACCCAAGCAGAAAGCGCTTTGGAAGAAATGTGAGAGAAGGCTGAGCCAAGCAGAAAGTGCTTGGAGGAAATGCGACTGAAGGCTGAAAGAGCCAATCAAAAAGCGCTTGGAGGAAATGCGAGAGGTGTGTGAATGATCCAAGCAGAAAGCGCATGGAGGAAATGTGAGAGAAGGTTGAGCCAAGCAGAAAGCGCTTGGAGGAAATGTGAGAGAAGGCTGAATGAGCCAATCAAAAAGTGCTTGGAGGAAATACGAGAGAAGTGTGAATGACCGAAGCAGAAAGTGATTGGAGGAAATGCGAGAGAAATGTGAATGAGCCAAACAGAAAGCTTTTGGAGGAAATGTGAGAGAAGGGTGAATGAGCCAAGCAGAACGCGCTTGGCGGAAATGCGATAGAAGGCTGAATGAGCTAATCAAAAAGCGCTTGGAGGAAATGCGAGAGATGTGTGAATGAGCCAAGCAGAAAGCGCATGGAGGAAATGCAAGAAAAGGCTGAGCCAAGCAGAAAGCGCTTGGAGTAAATGTGAGAGAAGGTTGAGACAAGCATAAAGTGCTTGGAGGAAATGTGAGAGAAGGTTGAGACAAGCAGAAAGTCCTTGGAGGAAATGCGAGAGAACTTTGAATGACCCAAGGAGAAAGCACTTGGAGGAAATGTGAGAGAAGGTTGAGCCAAGCAGAACGCACTTGGAGGAAATGTGAGAGAAGGCTGAATGAGCCAAGGAGAAAGCACTTGGAAAAAATACGAGAGACAGGTGAATGAGCCAAGCAGAAAGCACTTGGAGGAAATGTGAGAGAAGGCTGAATGAGCCAATAAAAAAGCGCTTGGAGGAAATGTGAGAGAAGGCTGAATGAGCCAAGGAGAAAGCACTTGGAAAAAATACGAGAGACAGGTGAATGAGCCAAGCAGAAAGCACTTGGAGGAAATGTGAGAGAAGGCTGAATGAGCCAATAAAAAAGCGCTTGGAGGAAATATGAGAGAAGTGTGTATGTCCGAACCAGAAAGTGATTGGAGGAAATGCGAGAGAAATGTGAATGAGCCAAACAGAAAACTTTTGGAGGAAATGTGAAAGAAGGGTGAATGACCCAAGCAGAAAGCGCTTGGAGGAAATGCGATAGAAGGCTGAGCCAAGCAGAAAGTACTTGGAGGAAATGCGACAGAAGGCTGAGCCAAGCAGAAAGCGCTTGGCGGAAATGCGATAGAAGGCTGAATGAGCTAATCAAAAAGCGCTTGGAGGAAATGCGAGAGATGTGTGAATGAGCCAAGCAGAAAGCACTTGGAGAAAATGCGTTAGAAGGCTGAATGAGCCAATAAAAAAGCGCTTGGAGGAAATACGAGAGAAGTGTGAATGAGCCAAACAGAAAGCTTTTGGAGGAAATGTGAGAGAAGGGTGAATGACCCAAGTAGAAAGCGCTTGGAAGAAATGCGAGAGAAGGCTGAGCCAAGCAGAAAGCGCATGGAGGAAATGCAAGAAAAGGCTGAGCCAAGCAGAAAGCGCTTGGAGGAAATGTGAGAGAAGGTTGAGACAAGCAGAAAGTCCTTGGAGGAAATGCGAGAGAAGGTTGAGCCAAGCAGAAAGTGTTTGGAGGAAATGGGACAGAAGGGTGAATGACCCAAGCAGAAAGCTCTTGGAGGAAATGCGATAGAAGGCTGAATGAGCCAAGCAGAAAGCGCTTGGAGGAAATGCTAGAGAAATGTGAATGAGCCTAACCGAAAGCGCTTGGAGGAAATACGAGAGAGGGATGAATCAGCCAAGTAGAAAGTGCTTGGAGAAAATGGGAGAGAAGTCTGAGAGAAGCAGCAAGTGCTTGGAGGAAATACGAGAGAACTGTGATTGAGCAAGGGAGAAAGTGCTTGAAGGGAAGGTGAGAGAAGGCTGAATGAGCCAATCAAAAAGTGCTTGGAGGAAATACCAGAGAAGTGTGAATGAGCCAAGCAGAAAGCTTTTGGAGGAAATGTGTGAGAAGGCTGAATGAGCCAATCAAAAAGTGCTTGGAGGAAATACGAGAGAAGTGTGAATGAGCCAAGAAGAAAGCGCTTGGAGGAACTTTGAGAGAAGGTTGAGACAAGCAGAAAGTCCTTGGAGGAAATGCGAGAGAACTTTGAATGACCCAAGGAGAAAGCACTTGGAGGAAATGTGAGAGAAGGTTGAGCCAAGCAGAACGCACTTGGAGGAAATGTGAGAGAAGGCTGAATGAGCCAAGGAGAAAGCACTTGGAAAAAATACGAGAGACAGGTGAATGAGCCAAGCAGAAAGCACTTGGAGGAAATGTGAGAGAAGGCTGAATGAGCCAATAAAAAAGCGCTTGGAGGAAATGTGAGAGAAGGCTGAATGAGCCAAGGAGAAAGCACTTGGAAAAAATACGAGAGACAGGTGAATGAGCCAAGCAGAAAGCACTTGGAGGAAATGTGAGAGAAGGCTGAATGAGCCAATAAAAAAGCGCTTGGAGGAAATATGAGAGAAGTGTGTATGTCCGAACCAGAAAGTGATTGGAGGAAATGCGAGAGAAATGTGAATGAGCCAAACAGAAAACTTTTGGAGGAAATGTGAAAGAAGGGTGAATGACCCAAGCAGAAAGCGCTTGGAGGAAATGCGATAGAAGGCTGAGCCAAGCAGAAAGTACTTGGAGGAAATGCGACAGAAGGCTGAGCCAAGCAGAAAGCGCTTGGCGGAAATGCGATAGAAGGCTGAATGAGCTAATCAAAAAGCGCTTGGAGGAAATGCGAGAGATGTGTGAATGAGCCAAGCAGAAAGCACTTGGAGAAAATGCGTTAGAAGGCTGAATGAGCCAATAAAAAAGCGCTTGGAGGAAATACGAGAGAAGTGTGAATGAGCCAAACAGAAAGCTTTTGGAGGAAATGTGAGAGAAGGGTGAATGACCCAAGTAGAAAGCGCTTGGAAGAAATGCGAGAGAAGGCTGAGCCAAGCAGAAAGCGCATGGAGGAAATGCAAGAAAAGGCTGAGCCAAGCAGAAAGCGCTTGGAGGAAATGTGAGAGAAGGTTGAGACAAGCATAAAGTGCTTGGAGGAAATGTGAGAGAAGGTTGAGACAAGCAGAAAGTCCTTGGAAGAAATGCGAGAGAACTTTGAATGACCCAAGGAGAAAGCACTTGGAGGAAATACGAGAGAAGTGTGAATGAGCCAAGCAGAAAGCACTTGGAGAAAATGCGAGAGAAGGGTGAATGACCCGAGGAGAAAGCGCTCGGAAGAAATACTAGAGAAGGCTGAGCCAAGCAGAAAGTGTTTGGAGGAAATGCGAGAGATGTGTGAATGAGCCAAGCAGAAAGCGCATGGAGGAAATGCAAGAAAAAACTGAGCCAAGCAGAAAGCACTTGGAGAAAATGCGAGAGAAGTGTGAAAGAGCGAAGCAGAAAGTGATTGGAGGAAATGCGAGAGAAGGGTGAAAGACCCAAGCAGAAAGCGCTTGGAGGAAATGCAGGAAAAGGCTGAATGACCCAAGCAGAAAGCGCTTTGGAAGAAATGCGAGAGAAGGCTGACCCAAGCAGAAAGTGCTTGGAGGTAATGCGATAGAAGGCTGAATGAGCCAAGCAGAAAGCGCTTGGAGGAAATGCGAGAGATGTGTGAATGAGCCAAACAGAAAGCGCTTGGAGGAAATGCGAGAGAAGGCTGAGACAAGCAGAAAGTCCTTGGAGGAAATGCGACAGAAGTGGGAATGAGTCCAGGAGAAAGCGCTTGGAGGAAATGTGAGAGAAGGCTGAATGAGCCAAGCAGAAAGCATTTGGAGGAAATGCGAGAGAAGTGGGAATGAGTCCAGGAGAAAGTGCTTGGAGGAAATGAGAGAGAAAGGTGAATGAGCCAAGCAGAAAGTGCATGGAGGAAATGCGAGAGAAGGCTGAGCCAACCAGAAAGTGCTTGGAGGAAATGCGAGAGACGGGTGAATGAGCCAAGGAGAAACCAAGGAGAAAGCGCTTGGAGGAAATGCGAGAGAAGGCTGAATGAGCCAAGCAGAAAGCGCTTGGAGGAAATGCTAGAGAAATGTGAATGAGCCTAACCGAAAGCGCTTGGAGGAAATGCGAGAGAGGGATGAATCAGCCAAGTAGAAAGTGCTTGGAGGAAATGGGAGAGAAGTCTGAGAGAAGCAGCAAGTGCTTGGAGGAAATACGAGAGAACTGTGAATGAGCAAGGGAGAAAGTGCTTGAAGGGAAGGTGAGAGAAGGCTGAATGAGCCAAGGAGAAACCGCTTGGAGGAAATTTGAGAGAAGTGTGAATGAGCCAAGCAGAAAGAACTTGGAGAAAGAGCGAGAGAAGTGTGAAAGAGCGAAGCAGAAAGTGATTGGAGGAAATGCGAGAGATGTGTGAATGAGCCAAACAGAAAGCGCATGGAGGAAATGCAGGAAAAGGCTGAGCCAAGCAGAGAGCGCTTGGAGGAAATGTGAGAGAAGGTTGAGACAAGCAGAAAATCCTTGAAGGAAATGCGAGAGAAGTTTGAATGAGCCAAGGAGAAAGCACTTGGAAAAAATAGGAGAGACAGGTGAATGAGCCAAGCAGAAGGCACTTGGAGGAAATGTGAGAGAAGGCTGAATGAGCCAATCAAAAAGTGCTTGGAGGAAATACCAGAGAAGTGTGAATGAGCCAAGCAGAAAGCTTTTTGAGGAAATTTGAGAGAGGGGTGAATGACCCAAGCAGAAAGCGCTTGGAGGAAATGCGTTAGAAGGCTGAATGAGCCAATAAAAAAGCGCTTGGAGGAAATAGGAGAGAAGTGTGAATGACCGAAGCAGAAAGTGATTGGAGGAAATGCGAGAGAAATGTGAATGAGCCAAACAGAAAGCTTTTGGAGGAAATGTGAGAGAAGGGTGAATGACCCAAGCAGAAAGTGCTTGGAAGAAATGCGAGAGAAGGCTGAGCCAAGCAGAAAGTACTTGGAGGAAATGCGACAGAAGGCTGAGCCAAGCAGAAAGCGCTTGGAGGAAATGCGATAGAAGGCTGAATGAGCTAATCAAAAAGCGCTTGGAGGAAATGGGAGAGATGTGTGAATGAACCAAGCAGAAAGCGCATGGAGGAAATGCAAGAAAAGGCTGAGCAGAGCATAAAGTGCTTGGAGGAAATGTGAGAGAAGGTTGAGACAAGCAGAAAGTCCTTGGAGGAAATGCGAGAGAACTTTGAATGACCCAAGGAGAAAGCACTTGGAGGAAATACGAGAGAAGGGTGAATGACCCAAGGAGAAAGCGCTCGGAAGAAATACTAGAGAAGGCTGAGCCAAGCAGAAAGTGTTTGGAGGAAATGCGAGAGATGTGTGAATGAGCCAAGCAGAAAGCGCATGGAGGAAATGCAAGAAAAAACTGAGCCAAGCAGAAAGCACTTGGAGAAAATGCGAGAGAAGTGTGAAAGAGCGAAGCAGAAAGTGATTGGAGGAAATGCGAGAGAAGGGTGAAAGACCCAAGCAGAAAGCGCTTGGAGGAAATGCAGGAAAAGGCTGAATGACCCAAGCAGAAAGCGCTTTGGAAGAAATGCGAGAGAAGGCTGACCCAAGCAGAAAGTGCTTGGAGGTAATGCGATAGAAGGCTGAATGAGCCAAGCAGAAAGCGCTTGGAGGAAATGCGAGAGATGTGTGAATGAGCCAAACAGAAAGCGCTTGGAGGAAATGCGAGAGAAGGCTGAGACAAGCAGAAAGTCCTTGGAGGAAATGCGACAGAAGTGGGAATGAGTCCAGGAGAAAGCGCTTGGAGGAAATGTGAGAGAAGGCTGAATGAGCCAAGCAGAAAGCATTTGGAGGAAATGCGAGAGAAGTGGGAATGAGTCCAGGAGAAAGTGCTTGGAGGAAATGAGAGAGAAAGGTGAATGAGCCAAGCAGAAAGTGCATGGAGGAAATGCGAGAGAAGGCTGAGCCAACCAGAAAGTGATTGGAGGAAATGCGAGAGACTGGTGAATGAGCCAGCAAGAAATCCTTTGGAGGAAATGCGAGAGACAGGTGAATTAGCCAAGCAGAAAGTCCTTGGAGGAAATGAGAGAGAAGGCTGAGCCAAGGAGAAAGCAATTGGAGGAAATGCGAGAGAAGGGTGATTGACCAAAGTAGAAAGCGCTTGGAAGAAGTGCGAGAGAAGGCTGAGCCAAGCAGAAAGTGCTTGGAGGAAATGCGAGAGAAGGCTGAATGAGCCAAGGAGAAAGTACTTGAAGGAAATGTGAGAGAAGGCTGAATGGGCCAATAAGAAAGCGCTTGGAGGAAATACGAGAGAAGTGTGAATGGGCCAAGTAGAAAGTTTTTGGAGGTAATGCGAGAGAAGTGTGAATGAGCAAAGAAAAAAGCGCTTTGAGCAAATGTGACAGAAGGGTGAATGAGCCAAGCAGAAAGTGCATGGAGGAAATGTGAGAGAAGGCTGAGCCAAGGAGAAACCGCTTGGAGGAAATGTGAGAGAAGTGTGAATGAGCCAAGGAGAAAGAACCTGGAAGAAATACGAGAGAAGGCTGAATGAGCCAAGCAGAAAGCGTTTGGAGGAAATGTGAGAGAAATGTGAATGAGCCAAAGACAAAGTGCTTGAAGGTAATCTGAGAGAAGGCTGAATGGGCCATCTAGAAAACGCTTGGAGGTAATGAGAGAAGGGTGAATGAGCCAAGCAGAAAGCATTTGGAGGAAATGCGAGAGAAATGTGAATGAGCCAAAAAGAAAGTGCTTGGAGGAAATGCGAGAGAAGGCAGAGCCAAGCAGAAAGCGCTTGGAGGAAATGCGAGAGAAGTGTGAATGAGCGAAGCAGAAAGTGATTGGAGGAAATGCGAGAGAAATGTGAATGAGCCAAGCAGAAAGTGCTTGGAGGAAATGCGAGAGGAGGCTGAATGAGCCAAGCAGAAAGCGCTTGAAGGAAATGCCAGAGATGTGTGAATGAGCCAAACAGAAAGCGCTTGGAGGAAATGCGAGAGAAGGCTGAGACAAGCAGAAAGTCCTAGGAGGAAATGCGAGAGAAGTGGGAATGAGTCCAGGAGAAAGCGCTTGGAGGAAATGTGAGAGAAGGGTGAATGAGCCAAGCAGAAAGCGCATGGAGGAAATGCGAGAGAAGGCTGAGCCAACCAGAAAGTGCTTGGAGGAAATGCGAGAGAAGGTTGAATGACCCAAGGAGAAAGCGCTTGGAGGAAATGCGAGAGAAGGCTGAATGAGCCAAGCAGAAAGCGCTTGGAGGAAATGCTAGAGAAATGTGAATGAGCCTAACCGAAAGCGCTTGGAGGAAATGCGAGAGAGGGATGAATCAGCCAAGTAGAAAGTGCTTGGAGGAAATACGAGAGAACTGTGAATGAGCAAGGGAGAAAGTGCTTGAAGGGAAGGTGAGAGAAGGCTGAATGAGCCAAGGAGAAACCGCTTGGAGGAAATTTGAGAGAAGTGTGAATGAGCCAAGCAGAAAGAACTTGGAGAAAGAGCGAGAGAAGTGTGAAAGAGCGAAGCAGAAAGTGATTGGAGGAAATGCGAGAGATGTGTGAATGAGCCAAACAGAAAGCGCATGGAGGAAATGCAGGAAAAGGCTGAGCCAAGCAGAGAGCGCTTGGAGGAAATGTGAGAGAAGGTTGAGACAAGCAGAAACTCCTTGAAGGAAATGCGAGAGAACTTTGAATGACCCAAGGAGAAAGCACTTGGAGGAAATACGAGAGAAGTGTGAATGAGCCAAGCAGAAAGCACTTGGAGAAAATGCGAGAGAAGGGTGAATGACCCAAGGAGAAAGCACTTGGAGGAAATGCAAGAGACAGGTGAATGAACTAAGCAGAACGCACTTGGAGGAAATGTGAGAGAAGGCTGAATGAGCCAATCAAAAAGTGCTTGGAGGAAATACGAGAGAAGTGTGAATGAGCCAAGCAGAAAGCTTTTGGAGGAAATGTGAGAGAAGGGTGAATGACCCAAGCAGAAAGCGCTTGGAGGAAATGCGATAGAAGGCTGAATGAGCCAATCAAAAAGCGCTTGGAGGAAATGCGAGAGATGTGTGAATGAGCCAAGCAGAAAGCGCATGGAGGAAATGCAAGAAAAGGCTGAGCCAAGCAGAAAGCCCTTGGAGGAAATGTGAGAGAAGGTTGAGACAAGCAGAAAATCCTTAAAGGAAATGCGAGAGAACTTTGAATGAGCCAAGGAGAAAGCACTTGGAAAAAATACGAGAGACAGGTGAATGAGCCAAGCAGAAGGCACTTGGAGGAAATGTGAGAGAAGGCTGAATGAGCCAATCAAAAAGTGCTTGGAGGAAATACCAGAGAAGTGTGAATGAGCCAAGCAGAAAGCTTTTGGAGGAAATGTGAGAGAAGGGTGAATGACCGAAGAAGAAAGCGCTTGGAGGAAATGCGTTAGAAGGCTGAATGAGCCAATAAAAAAGCGCTTGGAGGAAATACGAGAGAAGTGTGAATGACCGAAGCAGAAAGCGATTGGAGGAAATGCGAGAGAAATGTGAATGAGCCAAACAGAAAGCTTTTGGAGGAAAAGTGAGAGAAGGGTGAATGAGCCAAGCAGAACGCGCTTGGCGGAAATGCGATAGAAGGCTGAATGAGCTAATCAAAAAGCGCTTGGAGGAAATGCGAGAGATGTGTGAATGAGCCAAGCAGAAAGCGCATGGAGGAAATTAAAAAAAGGCTGAGCGAAGCAGAAAGCGCTTGGACTAAATGGGAGAGAAGGTTGAGACAAGCATAAAGTGCTTGGAGGAAATGTGAGAGAAGGTTGAGACAAGCAGAAAATCCTTGGAGGAAATGCGAGAGAACTTTGAATGACCCAAGGAGAAAGCACTTGGAGGAAATACGAGAGACAGGTGAATGAGCCAATCAAAAAGCGCTTGGAGGAAATACGAGAGAAGTGTGAATGAGCCAAGCAGAAAGCACTTGGAGAAAATGCGAGAGAAGGGTGAATGACCCAAGCAGAAAGCGCTTTGGAAGAAATGTGAGAGAAGGCTGAGCCAAGCAGAAAGTGCTTGGAGGAAATGCGACTGAAGGCTGAAAGAGCCAATCAAAAAGCGCTTGGAGGAAATGCGAGAGGTGTGTGAATGATCCAAGCAGAAAGCGCATGGAGGAAATGTGAGAGAAGGTTGAGCCAAGCAGAAAGCGCTTGGAGGAAATGTGAGAGAAGGCTGAATGAGCCAATCAAAAAGTGCTTGGAGGAAATACGAGAGAAGTGTGAATGACCGAAGCAGAAAGTGATTGGAGGAAATGCGAGAGAAATGTGAATGAGCCAAACAGAAAGCTTTTGGAGGAAATGTGAGAGAAGGGTGAATGAGCCAAGCAGAACGCGCTTGGCGGAAATGCGATAGAAGGCTGAATGAGCTAATCAAAAAGCGCTTGGAGGAAATGCGAGAGATGTGTGAATGAGCCAAGCAGAAAGCGCATGGAGGAAATGCAAGAAAAGGCTGAGCCAAGCAGAAAGCGCTTGGAGTAAATGTGAGAGAAGGTTGAGACAAGCATAAAGTGCTTGGAGGAAATGTGAGAGAAGGTTGAGACAAGCAGAAAGTCCTTGGAGGAAATGCGAGAGAACTTTGAATGACCCAAGGAGAAAGCACTTGGAGGAAATGTGAGAGAAGGTTGAGCCAAGCAGAACGCACTTGGAGGAAATGTGAGAGAAGGCTGAATGAGCCAAGGAGAAAGCACTTGGAAAAAATACGAGAGACAGGTGAATGAGCCAAGCAGAAAGCACTTGGAGGAAATGTGAGAGAAGGCTGAATGAGCCAATAAAAAAGCGCTTGGAGGAAATGTGAGAGAAGGCTGAATGAGCCAAGGAGAAAGCACTTGGAAAAAATACGAGAGACAGGTGAATGAGCCAAGCAGAAAGCACTTGGAGGAAATGTGAGAGAAGGCTGAATGAGCCAATAAAAAAGCGCTTGGAGGAAATATGAGAGAAGTGTGTATGTCCGAACCAGAAAGTGATTGGAGGAAATGCGAGAGAAATGTGAATGAGCCAAACAGAAAACTTTTGGAGGAAATGTGAAAGAAGGGTGAATGACCCAAGCAGAAAGCGCTTGGAGGAAATGCGATAGAAGGCTGAGCCAAGCAGAAAGTACTTGGAGGAAATGCGACAGAAGGCTGAGCCAAGCAGAAAGCGCTTGGCGGAAATGCGATAGAAGGCTGAATGAGCTAATCAAAAAGCGCTTGGAGGAAATGCGAGAGATGTGTGAATGAGCCAAGCAGAAAGCACTTGGAGAAAATGCGTTAGAAGGCTGAATGAGCCAATAAAAAAGCGCTTGGAGGAAATACGAGAGAAGTGTGAATGAGCCAAACAGAAAGCTTTTGGAGGAAATGTGAGAGAAGGGTGAATGACCCAAGTAGAAAGCGCTTGGAAGAAATGCGAGAGAAGGCTGAGCCAAGCAGAAAGCGCATGGAGGAAATGCAAGAAAAGGCTGAGCCAAGCAGAAAGCGCTTGGAGGAAATGTGAGAGAAGGTTGAGACAAGCAGAAAGTCCTTGGAGGAAATGCGAGAGAAGGTTGAGCCAAGCAGAAAGTGTTTGGAGGAAATGGGACAGAAGGGTGAATGACCCAAGCAGAAAGCTCTTGGAGGAAATGCGATAGAAGGCTGAATGAGCCAAGCAGAAAGCGCTTGGAGGAAATGCTAGAGAAATGTGAATGAGCCTAACCGAAAGCGCTTGGAGGAAATACGAGAGAGGGATGAATCAGCCAAGTAGAAAGTGCTTGGAGAAAATGGGAGAGAAGTCTGAGAGAAGCAGCAAGTGCTTGGAGGAAATACGAGAGAACTGTGATTGAGCAAGGGAGAAAGTGCTTGAAGGGAAGGTGAGAGAAGGCTGAATGAGCCAATCAAAAAGTGCTTGGAGGAAATACCAGAGAAGTGTGAATGAGCCAAGCAGAAAGCTTTTGGAGGAAATGTGTGAGAAGGCTGAATGAGCCAATCAAAAAGTGCTTGGAGGAAATACGAGAGAAGTGTGAATGAGCCAAGAAGAAAGCGCTTGGAGGAACTTTGAGAGAAGGTTGAGACAAGCAGAAAGTCCTTGGAGGAAATGCGAGAGAACTTTGAATGACCCAAGGAGAAAGCACTTGGAGGAAATGTGAGAGAAGGTTGAGCCAAGCAGAACGCACTTGGAGGAAATGTGAGAGAAGGCTGAATGAGCCAAGGAGAAAGCACTTGGAAAAAATACGAGAGACAGGTGAATGAGCCAAGCAGAAAGCACTTGGAGGAAATGTGAGAGAAGGCTGAATGAGCCAATAAAAAAGCGCTTGGAGGAAATATGAGAGAAGTGTGAATGTCCGAACCAGAAAGTGATTGGAGGAAATGCGAGAGAAATGTGAATGAGCCAAACAGAAAACTTTTGGAGGAAATGTGAAAGAAGGGTGAATGACCCAAGCAGAAAGCGCTTGGAGGAAATGCGATAGAAGGCTGAGCCAAGCAGAAAGTACTTGGAGGAAATGCGACAGAAGGCTGAGCCAAGCAGAAAGCGCTTGGCGGAAATGCGATAGAAGGCTGAATGAGCTAATCAAAAAGCGCTTGGAGGAAATGCGAGAGATGTGTGAATGAGCCAAGCAGAAAGCACTTGGAGAAAATGCGAGAGAAGTGTGAATGACCCAAGCAGAAAGCGCTTTGGAAGAAATGCGAGAGAAGGCTGAGCCAAGCAGAAAGTGCTTGGAGGAAATGCGACTGAAGGCTGAATGAGCCAATCAAAAAGCGCTTGGAGGAAATGCTAGAGATGTGTGAATGAGCCAAGCAGAAAGCGCACGGAGGAAATGCAGGAAAAGGCTGAGCCAAGCAGAAAGCGCTTGGAGGAAATGTGAGAGAAGGTTGAGACAAGCATAAAGTGCTTGGAGGAAATGTGAGAGAAGGTTGAGACAAGCAGAAAGTCCTTGGAGGAAATGGGAGAGAACTTTGAATGACCCAAGGAGAAAGCACTTGGAGGAAATACGAGAGACACGTGAATGAGCCAAGCAGAAACCACTTGGAGGAAATGCGAGAGAAGTCTGAGACAAGCAGCAAGTGCTTGGAGGAAATACGAGAGAAGTGTGAATGAGCCAAGCAGAAAGCGCATGGAGGAAATGCAAGAAAAGGCTGAGCCAAGCATAAAGCGCTTGGAGGAAATGTGAGAGAAGGTTGAGACAAGCAGAAAATCCTTGAAGGAAATGCAAGAGAACTTTGAATGAGCCAAGGAGAAAGCACTTGGAGGAAATACGAGAGACAAGTGAATGAACCAAGCAGAAAGCACTTGGAGGAAAAGTGAGAGAAGGCTGAATGAGCCAATCAAAAAGTGCTTGGAGGAAATACGAGAGAAGTGTGAATGAGCCAAGCAGAAAGCTTTTGGAGGAAATGTGAGAGAAGGGTGAATGACCCAAGTAGAAAGCATTTGGAGGAAATGCGAGAGAAGTGGGAATGAGTCCAGGAGAAAGCGCTTGGAGGAAATGAGAGAGAAAGGTGAATGAGCCAAGCAGAAAGCGCATGGAGGAAATGCGAGAGAAGGCTGAGCCAACCAGAAAGTGCTTGGAGGAAATGCGAGAGACGGGTGAATGAGCCAAGCAGAAAGTCCTTGGAGGAAATGAGAGAGAAGGCTGAGCCAAGGAGAAAGCAATTGGAGGAAATGCGAGAGAAGGGTGATTGACCAAAATAGAAAGCGCTTGGAAGAAGTGCGAGAGAAGGCTGAGCCAAGCAGAAAGTGCTTGGAGGAAATGCGAGAGAAGGCTGAATGAGCCAAGGAGAAAGTACTTGAAGTAAATGTGAGAGAAGGCTGAATGGGCCAATAAGAAAGCGCTTGGAGGAAATACGAGAGAAGTGTGAATGGGCCAAGTAGAAAGTTCTTGGAGGTAATGCGAGAGAAGTGTGAATGAGCGAAGAAAAAAGCGCTTTGAGCAAATGTGACTGAAGGGTGAATGAGCCAAGCAGAAAGTGCATGGAGGAAATGTGAGAGAAGGCTGAGCCAAGGAGAAACCGCTTGGAGGAAATGTGAGAGAAGTGTGAATGAGCCAAGGAGAAAGAACCTGGAAGAAATACGAGAGAAGGCTGAATGAGCCAAGCAGAAAGCGTTTGGAGGAAATGTGAGAGAAATGTGAATGAGCCAAAGACAAAGTGCTTGAAGGTAATCTGAGAGAAGGCTGAATGGGCCATCTAGAAAACGCTTGGAGGTAATGAGAGAAGGGTGAATGAGCCAAGCAGAAAGCCTTTGGAGGAAATGCGAGAGAAGGTTGAGACAAGCAGAAAATCCTTAAAGGAAATGCGAGAGAACTTTGAATGAGCCAAGGAGAAAGCACTTGGAAAAAATACGAGAGACAGGTGAATGAGCCAAGCAGAAGGCACTTGGAGGAAATGTGAGAGAAGGCTGAATGAGCCAATCAAAAAGTGCTTGGAGGAAATACCAGAGAAGTGTGAATGAGCCAAGCAGAAAGCTTTTGGAGGAAATGTGAGAGAAGGGTGAATGACCGAAGAAGAAAGCGCTTGGAGGAAATGCGTTAGAAGGCTGAATGAGCCAATAAAAAAGCGCTTGGAGGAAATACGAGAGAAGTGTGAATGACCGAAGCAGAAAGCGATTGGAGGAAATGCGAGAGAAATGTGAATGAGCCAAACAGAAAGCTTTTGGAGGAAAAGTGAGAGAAGGGTGAATGAGCCAAGCAGAACGCGCTTGGCGGAAATGCGATAGAAGGCTGAATGAGCTAATCAAAAAGCGCTTGGAGGAAATGCGAGAGATGTGTGAATGAGCCAAGCAGAAAGCGCATGGAGGAAATTAAAAAAAGGCTGAGCGAAGCAGAAAGCGCTTGGACTAAATGGGAGAGAAGGTTGAGACAAGCATAAAGTGCTTGGAGGAAATGTGAGAGAAGGTTGAGACAAGCAGAAAATCCTTGGAGGAAATGCGAGAGAACTTTGAATGACCCAAGGAGAAAGCACTTGGAGGAAATACGAGAGACAGGTGAATGAGCCAATCAAAAAGCGCTTGGAGGAAATACGAGAGAAGTGTGAATGAGCCAAGCAGAAAGCACTTGGAGAAAATGCGAGAGAAGGGTGAATGACCCAAGCAGAAAGCACTTTGGAAGAAATGTGAGAGAAGGCTGAGCCAAGCAGAAAGTGCTTGGAGGAAATGCGACTGAAGGCTGAAAGAGCCAATCAAAAAGCGCTTGGAGGAAATGCGAGAGGTGTGTGAATGATCCAAGCAGAAAGCGCATGGAGGAAATGTGAGAGAAGGTTGAGCCAAGCAGAAAGCGCTTGGAGGAAATGTGAGAGAAGGCTGAATGAGCCAATCAAAAAGTGCTTGGAGGAAATACGAGAGAAGTGTGAATGACCGAAGCAGAAAGTGATTGGAGGAAATGCGAGAGAAATGTGAATGAGCCAAACAGAAAGCTTTTGGAGGAAATGTGAGAGAAGGGTGAATGAGCCAAGCAGAATGCGCTTGGCGGAAATGCGATAGAAGGCTGAATGAGCTAATCAAAAAGCGCTTGGAGGAAATGCGAGAGATGTGTGAATGAGCCAAGCAGAAAGCGCATGGAGGAAATGCAAGAAAAGGCTGAGCCAAGCAGAAAGCGCTTGGAGTAAATGTGAGAGAAGGTTGAGACAAGCATAAAGTGCTTGGAGGAAATGTGAGAGAAGGTTGAGACAAGCAGAAAGTCCTTGGAGGAAATGCGAGAGAACTTTGAATGACCCAAGGAGAAAGCACTTGGAGGAAATGTGAGAGAAGGTTGAGCCAAGCAGAACGCACTTGGAGGAAATGTGAGAGAAGGCTGAATGAGCCAAGGAGAAAGCACTTGGAAAAAATACGAGAGACAGGTGAATGAGCCAAGCAGAAAGCACTTGGAGGAAATGTGAGAGAAGGCTGAATGAGCCAATAAAAAAGCGCTTGGAGGAAATGTGAGAGAAGGCTGAATGAGCCAAGGAGAAAGCACTTGGAAAAAATACGAGAGACAGGTGAATGAGCCAAGCAGAAAGCACTTGGAGGAAATGTGAGAGAAGGCTGAATGAGCCAATAAAAAAGCGCTTGGAGGAAATATGAGAGAAGTGTGTATGTCCGAACCAGAAAGTGATTGGAGGAAATGCGAGAGAAATGTGAATGAGCCAAACAGAAAACTTTTGGAGGAAATGTGAAAGAAGGGTGAATGACCCAAGCAGAAAGCGCTTGGAGGAAATGCGATAGAAGGCTGAGCCAAGCAGAAAGTACTTGGAGGAAATGCGACAGAAGGCTGAGCCAAGCAGAAAGCGCTTGGCGGAAATGCGATAGAAGGCTGAATGAGCTAATCAAAAAGCGCTTGGAGGAAATGCGAGAGATGTGTGAATGAGCCAAGCAGAAAGCACTTGGAGAAAATGCGTTAGAAGGCTGAATGAGCCAATAAAAAAGCGCTTGGAGGAAATACGAGAGAAGTGTGAATGAGCCAAACAGAAAGCTTTTGGAGGAAATGTGAGAGAAGGGTGAATGACCCAAGTAGAAAGCGCTTGGAAGAAATGCGAGAGAAGGCTGAGCCAAGCAGAAAGCGCATGGAGGAAATGCAAGAAAAGGCTGAGCCAAGCAGAAAGCGCTTGGAGGAAATGTGAGAGAAGGTTGAGACAAGCAGAAAGTCCTTGGAGGAAATGCGAGAGAAGGTTGAGCCAAGCAGAAAGTGTTTGGAGGAAATGGGACAGAAGGGTGAATGACCCAAGCAGAAAGCTCTTGGAGGAAATGCGATAGAAGGCTGAATGAGCCAAGCAGAAAGCGCTTGGAGGAAATGCTAGAGAAATGTGAATGAGCCTAACCGAAAGCGCTTGGAGGAAATACGAGAGAGGGATGAATCAGCCAAGTAGAAAGTGCTTGGAGAAAACGGGAGAGAAGTCTGAGAGAAGCAGCAAGTGCTTGGAGGAAATACGAGAGAACTGTGATTGAGCAAGGGAGAAAGTGCTTGAAGGGAAGGTGTGAGAAGGCTGAATGAGCCAATCAAAAAGTGCTTGGAGGAAATACGAGAGAAGTGTGAATGAGCCAAGAAGAAAGCGCTTGGAGGAACTTTGAGAGAAGGTTGAGACAAGCAGAAAGTCCTTGGAGGAAATGCGAGAGAACTTTGAATGACCCAAGGAGAAAGCACTTGGAGGAAATGTGAGAGAAGGTTGAGCCAAGCAGAACGCACTTGGAGGAAATGTGAGAGAAGGCTGAATGAGCCAAGGAGAAAGCACTTGGAAAAAATACGAGAGACAGGTGAATGAGCCAAGCAGAAAGCACTTGGAGGAAATGTGAGAGAAGGCTGAATGAGCCAATAAAAAAGCGCTTGGAGGAAATATGAGAGAAGTGTGAATGTCCGAACCAGAAAGTGATTGGAGGAAATGCGAGAGAAATGTGAATGAGCCAAACAGAAAACTTTTGGAGGAAATGTGAAAGAAGGGTGAATGACCCAAGCAGAAAGCGCTTGGAGGAAATGCGATAGAAGGCTGAGCCAAGCAGAAAGTACTTGGAGGAAATGCGACAGAAGGCTGAGCCAAGCAGAAAGCGCTTGGCGGAAATGCGATAGAAGGCTGAATGAGCTAATCAAAAAGCGCTTGGAGGAAATGTGAGAGATGTGTGAATGAGCCAAGCAGAAAGCACTTGGAGAAAATGCGAGAGAAGTGTGAATGACCCAAGCAGAAAGCGCTTTGGAAGAAATGCGAGAGAAGGCTGAGCCAAGCAGAAAGTGCTTGGAGGAAATGCGACTGAAGGCTGAATGAGCCAATCAAAAAGCGCTTGGAGGAAATGCTAGAGATGTGTGAATGAGCCAAGCAGAAAGCGCACGGAGGAAATGCAGGAAAAGGCTGAGCCAAGCAGAAAGCGCTTGGAGGAAATGTGAGAGAAGGTTGAGACAAGCATAAAGTGCTTGGAGGAAATGTGAGAGAAGGTTGAGACAAGCAGAAAGTCCTTGGAGGAAATGGGAGAGAACTTTGAATGACCCAAGGAGAAAGCACTTGGAGGAAATACGAGAGACACGTGAATGAGCCAAGCAGAAACCACTTGGAGGAAATGCGAGAGAAGTCTGAGACAAGCAGCAAGTGCTTGGAGGAAATACGAGAGAAGTGTGAATGAGCCAAGCAGAAAGCGCATGGAGGAAATGCAAGAAAAGGCTGAGCCAAGCATAAAGCGCTTGGAGGAAATGTGAGAGAAGGTTGAGACAAGCAGAAAATCCTTGAAGGAAATGCAAGAGAACTTTGAATGACCCAAGTAGAAAGCATTTGGAGGAAATGCGAGAGAAGTGGGAATGAGTCCAGGAGAAAGCGCTTGGAGGAAATGAGAGAGAAAGGTGAATGAGCCAAGCAGAAAGCGCATGGAGGAAATGCGAGAGAAGGCTGAGCCAACCAGAAAGTGCTTGGAGGAAATGCGAGAGACGGGTGAATGAGCCAAGCAGAAAGTCCTTGGAGGAAATGAGAGAGAAGGCTGAGCCAAGGAGAAAGCAATTGGAGGAAATGCGAGAGAAGGGTGATTGACCAAAATAGAAAGCGCTTGGAAGAAGTGCGAGAGAAGGCTGAGCCAAGCAGAAAGTGCTTGGAGGAAATGCGAGAGAAGGCTGAATGAGCCAAGGAGAAAGTACTTGAAGTAAATGTGAGAGAAGGCTGAATGGGCCAATAAGAAAGCGCTTGGAGGAAATACGAGAGAAGTGTGAATGGGCCAAGTAGAAAGTTCTTGGAGGTAATGCGAGAGAAGTGTGAATGAGCGAAGAAAAAAGCGCTTTGAGCAAATGTGACTGAAGGGTGAATGAGCCAAGCAGAAAGTGCATGGAGGAAATGTGAGAGAAGGCTGAGCCAAGGAGAAACCGCTTGGAGGAAATGTGAGAGAAGTGTGAATGAGCCAAGGAGAAAGAACCTGGAAGAAATACGAGAGAAGGCTGAATGAGCCAAGCAGAAAGCGTTTGGAGGAAATGTGAGAGAAATGTGAATGAGCCAAAGACAAAGTGCTTGAAGGTAATCTGAGAGAAGGCTGAATGGGCCATCTAGAAAACGCTTGGAGGTAATGAGAGAAGGGTGAATGAGCCAAGCAGAAAGCCTTTGGAGGAAATGCGAGAGAAGGTTGAGACAAGCAGAAAATCCTTAAAGGAAATGCGAGAGAACTTTGAATGAGCCAAGGAGAAAGCACTTGGAAAAAATACGAGAGACAGGTGAATGAGCCAAGCAGAAGGCACTTGGAGGAAATGTGAGAGAAGGCTGAATGAGCCAATCAAAAAGTGCTTGGAGGAAATACCAGAGAAGTGTGAATGAGCCAAGCAGAAAGCTTTTGGAGGAAATGTGAGAGAAGGGTGAATGACCGAAGAAGAAAGCGCTTGGAGGAAATGCGTTAGAAGGCTGAATGAGCCAATAAAAAAGCGCTTGGAGGAAATACGAGAGAAGTGTGAATGACCGAAGCAGAAAGCGATTGGAGGAAATGCGAGAGAAATGTGAATGAGCCAAACAGAAAGCTTTTGGAGGAAAAGTGAGAGAAGGGTGAATGAGCCAAGCAGAACGCGCTTGGCGGAAATGCGATAGAAGGCTGAATGAGCTAATCAAAAAGCGCTTGGAGGAAATGCGAGAGATGTGTGAATGAGCCAAGCAGAAAGCGCATGGAGGAAATTAAAAAAAGGTTGAGCGAAGCAGAAAGCGCTTGGACTAAATGGGAGAGAAGGTTGAGACAAGCATAAAGTGCTTGGAGGAAATGTGAGAGAAGGTTGAGACAAGCAGAAAATCCTTGGAGGAAATGCGAGAGAACTTTGAATGACCCAAGGAGAAAGCACTTGGAGGAAATACGAGAGACAGGTGAATGAGCCAATCAAAAAGCGCTTGGAGGAAATACGAGAGAAGTGTGAATGAGCCAAGCAGAAAGCACTTGGAGAAAATGCGAGAGAAGGGTGAATGACCCAAGCAGAAAGCGCTTTGGAAGAAATGTGAGAGAAGGCTGAGCCAAGCAGAAAGTGCTTGGAGGAAATGCGACTGAAGGCTGAAAGAGCCAATCAAAAAGCGCTTGGAGGAAATGCGAGAGGTGTGTGAATGATCCAAGCAGAAAGCGCATGGAGGAAATGTGAGAGAAGGTTGAGCCAAGCAGAAAGCGCTTGGAGGAAATGTGAGAGAAGGCTGAATGAGCCAATCAAAAAGTGCTTGGAGGAAATACGAGAGAAGTGTGAATGACCGAAGCAGAAAGTGATTGGAGGAAATGCGAGAGAAATGTGAATGAGCCAAACAGAAAGCTTTTGGAGGAAATGTGAGAGAAGGGTGAATGAGCCAAGCAGAACGCGCTTGGCGGAAATGCGATAGAAGGCTGAATGAGCTAATCAAAAAGCGCTTGGAGGAAATGCGAGAGATGTGTGAATGAGCCAAGCAGAAAGCGCATGGAGGAAATGCAAGAAAAGGCTGAGCCAAGCAGAAAGCGCTTGGAGTAAATGTGAGAGAAGGTTGAGACAAGCATAAAGTGCTTGGAGGAAATGTGAGAGAAGGTTGAGACAAGCAGAAAGTCCTTGGAGGAAATGCGAGAGAACTTTGAATGACCCAAGGAGAAAGCACTTGGAGGAAATGTGAGAGAAGGTTGAGCCAAGCAGAACGCACTTGGAGGAAATGTGAGAGAAGGCTGAATGAGCCAAGGAGAAAGCACTTGGAAAAAATACGAGAGACAGGTGAATGAGCCAAGCAGAAAGCACTTGGAGGAAATGTGAGAGAAGGCTGAATGAGCCAATAAAAAAGCGCTTGGAGGAAATGTGAGAGAAGGCTGAATGAGCCAAGGAGAAAGCACTTGGAAAAAATACGAGAGACAGGTGAATGAGCCAAGCAGAAAGCACTTGGAGGAAATGTGAGAGAAGGCTGAATGAGCCAATAAAAAAGCGCTTGGAGGAAATATGAGAGAAGTGTGTATGTCCGAACCAGAAAGTGATTGGAGGAAATGCGAGAGAAATGTGAATGAGCCAAACAGAAAACTTTTGGAGGAAATGTGAAAGAAGGGTGAATGACCCAAGCAGAAAGCGCTTGGAGGAAATGCGATAGAAGGCTGAGCCAAGCAGAAAGTACTTGGAGGAAATGCGACAGAAGGCTGAGCCAAGCAGAAAGCGCTTGGCGGAAATGCGATAGAAGGCTGAATGAGCTAATCAAAAAGCGCTTGGAGGAAATGCGAGAGATGTGTGAATGAGCCAAGCAGAAAGCACTTGGAGAAAATGCGTTAGAAGGCTGAATGAGCCAATAAAAAAGCGCTTGGAGGAAATACGAGAGAAGTGTGAATGAGCCAAACAGAAAGCTTTTGGAGGAAATGTGAGAGAAGGGTGAATGACCCAAGTAGAAAGCGCTTGGAAGAAATGCGAGAGAAGGCTGAGCCAAGCAGAAAGCGCATGGAGGAAATGCAAGAAAAGGCTGAGCCAAGCAGAAAGCGCTTGGAGGAAATGTGAGAGAAGGTTGAGACAAGCAGAAAGTCCTTGGAGGAAATGCGAGAGAAGGTTGAGCCAAGCAGAAAGTGTTTGGAGGAAATGGGACAGAAGGGTGAATGACCCAAGCAGAAAGCTCTTGGAGGAAATGCGATAGAAGGCTGAATGAGCCAAGCAGAAAGCGCTTGGAGGAAATGCTAGAGAAATGTGAATGAGCCTAACCGAAAGCGCTTGGAGGAAATACGAGAGAGGGATGAATCAGCCAAGTAGAAAGTGCTTGGAGAAAATGGGAGAGAAGTCTGAGAGAAGCAGCAAGTGCTTGGAGGAAATACGAGAGAACTGTGATTGAGCAAGGGAGAAAGTGCTTGAAGGGAAGGTGAGAGAAGGCTGAATGAGCCAATCAAAAAGTGCTTGGAGGAAATACCAGAGAAGTGTGAATGAGCCAAGCAGAAAGCTTTTGGAGGAAATGTGTGAGAAGGCTGAATGAGCCAATCAAAAAGTGCTTGGAGGAAATACGAGAGAAGTGTGAATGAGCCAAGAAGAAAGCGCTTGGAGGAACTTTGAGAGAAGGTTGAGACAAGCAGAAAGTCCTTGGAGGAAATGCGAGAGAACTTTGAATGACCCAAGGAGAAAGCACTTGGAGGAAATGTGAGAGAAGGTTGAGCCAAGCAGAACGCACTTGGAGGAAATGTGAGAGAAGGCTGAATGAGCCAAGGAGAAAGCACTTGGAAAAAATACGAGAGACAGGTGAATGAGCCAAGCAGAAAGCACTTGGAGGAAATGTGAGAGAAGGCTGAATGAGCCAATAAAAAAGCGCTTGGAGGAAATGTGAGAGAAGGCTGAATGAGCCAAGGAGAAAGCACTTGGAAAAAATACGAGAGACAGGTGAATGAGCCAAGCAGAAAGCACTTGGAGGAAATGTGAGAGAAGGCTGAATGAGCCAATAAAAAAGCGCTTGGAGGAAATATGAGAGAAGTGTGTATGTCCGAACCAGAAAGTGATTGGAGGAAATGCGAGAGAAATGTGAATGAGCCAAACAGAAAACTTTTGGAGGAAATGTGAAAGAAGGGTGAATGACCCAAGCAGAAAGCGCTTGGAGGAAATGCGATAGAAGGCTGAGCCAAGCAGAAAGTACTTGGAGGAAATGCGACAGAAGGCTGAGCCAAGCAGAAAGCGCTTGGCGGAAATGCGATAGAAGGCTGAATGAGCTAATCAAAAAGCGCTTGGAGGAAATGCGAGAGATGTGTGAATGAGCCAAGCAGAAAGCACTTGGAGAAAATGCGTTAGAAGGCTGAATGAGCCAATAAAAAAGCGCTTGGAGGAAATACGAGAGAAGTGTGAATGAGCCAAACAGAAAGCTTTTGGAGGAAATGTGAGAGAAGGGTGAATGACCCAAGTAGAAAGCGCTTGGAAGAAATGCGAGAGAAGGCTGAGCCAAGCAGAAAGCGCATGGAGGAAATGCAAGAAAAGGCTGAGCCAAGCAGAAAGCGCTTGGAGGAAATGTGAGAGAAGGTTGAGACAAGCATAAAGTGCTTGGAGGAAATGTGAGAGAAGGTTGAGACAAGCAGAAAGTCCTTGGAAGAAATGCGAGAGAACTTTGAATGACCCAAGGAGAAAGCACTTGGAGGAAATACGAGAGAAGTGTGAATGAGCCAAGCAGAAAGCACTTGGAGAAAATGCGAGAGAAGGGTGAATGACCCGAGGAGAAAGCGCTCGGAAGAAATACTAGAGAAGGCTGAGCCAAGCAGAAAGTGTTTGGAGGAAATGCGAGAGATGTGTGAATGAGCCAAGCAGAAAGCGCATGGAGGAAATGCAAGAAAAAACTGAGCCAAGCAGAAAGCACTTGGAGAAAATGCGAGAGAAGTGTGAAAGAGCGAAGCAGAAAGTGATTGGAGGAAATGCGAGAGAAGGGTGAAAGACCCAAGCAGAAAGCGCTTGGAGGAAATGCAGGAAAAGGCTGAATGACCCAAGCAGAAAGCGCTTTGGAAGAAATGCGAGAGAAGGCTGACCCAAGCAGAAAGTGCTTGGAGGTAATGCGATAGAAGGCTGAATGAGCCAAGCAGAAAGCGCTTGGAGGAAATGCGAGAGATGTGTGAATGAGCCAAACAGAAAGCGCTTGGAGGAAATGCGAGAGAAGGCTGAGACAAGCAGAAAGTCCTTGGAGGAAATGCGACAGAAGTGGGAATGAGTCCAGGAGAAAGCGCTTGGAGGAAATGTGAGAGAAGGCTGAATGAGCCAAGCAGAAAGCATTTGGAGGAAATGCGAGAGAAGTGGGAATGAGTCCAGGAGAAAGTGCTTGGAGGAAATGAGAGAGAAAGGTGAATGAGCCAAGCAGAAAGTGCATGGAGGAAATGCGAGAGAAGGCTGAGCCAACCAGAAAGTGCTTGGAGGAAATGCGAGAGACGGGTGAATGAGCCAAGGAGAAACCAAGGAGAAAGCGCTTGGAGGAAATGCGAGAGAAGGCTGAATGAGCCAAGCAGAAAGCGCTTGGAGGAAATGCTAGAGAAATGTGAATGAGCCTAACCGAAAGCGCTTGGAGGAAATGCGAGAGAGGGATGAATCAGCCAAGTAGAAAGTGCTTGGAGGAAATGGGAGAGAAGTCTGAGAGAAGCAGCAAGTGCTTGGAGGAAATACGAGAGAACTGTGAATGAGCAAGGGAGAAAGTGCTTGAAGGGAAGGTGAGAGAAGGCTGAATGAGCCAAGGAGAAACCGCTTGGAGGAAATTTGAGAGAAGTGTGAATGAGCCAAGCAGAAAGAACTTGGAGAAAGAGCGAGAGAAGTGTGAAAGAGCGAAGCAGAAAGTGATTGGAGGAAATGCGAGAGATGTGTGAATGAGCCAAACAGAAAGCGCATGGAGGAAATGCAGGAAAAGGCTGAGCCAAGCAGAGAGCGCTTGGAGGAAATGTGAGAGAAGGTTGAGACAAGCAGAAAATCCTTGAAGGAAATGCGAGAGAAGTTTGAATGAGCCAAGGAGAAAGCACTTGGAAAAAATAGGAGAGACAGGTGAATGAGCCAAGCAGAAGGCACTTGGAGGAAATGTGAGAGAAGGCTGAATGAGCCAATCAAAAAGTGCTTGGAGGAAATACCAGAGAAGTGTGAATGAGCCAAGCAGAAAGCTTTTTGAGGAAATTTGAGAGAGGGGTGAATGACCCAAGCAGAAAGCGCTTGGAGGAAATGCGTTAGAAGGCTGAATGAGCCAATAAAAAAGCGCTTGGAGGAAATAGGAGAGAAGTGTGAATGACCGAAGCAGAAAGTGATTGGAGGAAATGCGAGAGAAATGTGAATGAGCCAAACAGAAAGCTTTTGGAGGAAATGTGAGAGAAGGGTGAATGACCCAAGCAGAAAGTGCTTGGAAGAAATGCGAGAGAAGGCTGAGCCAAGCAGAAAGTACTTGGAGGAAATGCGACAGAAGGCTGAGCCAAGCAGAAAGCGCTTGGAGGAAATGCGATAGAAGGCTGAATGAGCTAATCAAAAAGCGCTTGGAGGAAATGGGAGAGATGTGTGAATGAACCAAGCAGAAAGCGCATGGAGGAAATGCAAGAAAAGGCTGAGCAGAGCATAAAGTGCTTGGAGGAAATGTGAGAGAAGGTTGAGACAAGCAGAAAGTCCTTGGAGGAAATGCGAGAGAACTTTGAATGACCCAAGGAGAAAGCACTTGGAGGAAATACGAGAGAAGGGTGAATGACCCAAGGAGAAAGCGCTCGGAAGAAATACTAGAGAAGGCTGAGCCAAGCAGAAAGTGTTTGGAGGAAATGCGAGAGATGTGTGAATGAGCCAAGCAGAAAGCGCATGGAGGAAATGCAAGAAAAAACTGAGCCAAGCAGAAAGCACTTGGAGAAAATGCGAGAGAAGTGTGAAAGAGCGAAGCAGAAAGTGATTGGAGGAAATGCGAGAGAAGGGTGAAAGACCCAAGCAGAAAGCGCTTGGAGGAAATGCAGGAAAAGGCTGAATGACCCAAGCAGAAAGCGCTTTGGAAGAAATGCGAGAGAAGGCTGACCCAAGCAGAAAGTGCTTGGAGGTAATGCGATAGAAGGCTGAATGAGCCAAGCAGAAAGCGCTTGGAGGAAATGCGAGAGATGTGTGAATGAGCCAAACAGAAAGCGCTTGGAGGAAATGCGAGAGAAGGCTGAGACAAGCAGAAAGTCCTTGGAGGAAATGCGACAGAAGTGGGAATGAGTCCAGGAGAAAGCGCTTGGAGGAAATGTGAGAGAAGGCTGAATGAGCCAAGCAGAAAGCATTTGGAGGAAATGCGAGAGAAGTGGGAATGAGTCCAGGAGAAAGTGCTTGGAGGAAATGAGAGAGAAAGGTGAATGAGCCAAGCAGAAAGTGCATGGAGGAAATGCGAGAGAAGGCTGAGCCAACCAGAAAGTGATTGGAGGAAATGCGAGAGACTGGTGAATGAGCCAGCAAGAAATCCTTTGGAGGAAATGCGAGAGACAGGTGAATTAGCCAAGCAGAAAGTCCTTGGAGGAAATGAGAGAGAAGGCTGAGCCAAGGAGAAAGCAATTGGAGGAAATGCGAGAGAAGGGTGATTGACCAAAGTAGAAAGCGCTTGGAAGAAGTGCGAGAGAAGGCTGAGCCAAGCAGAAAGTGCTTGGAGGAAATGCGAGAGAAGGCTGAATGAGCCAAGGAGAAAGTACTTGAAGGAAATGTGAGAGAAGGCTGAATGGGCCAATAAGAAAGCGCTTGGAGGAAATACGAGAGAAGTGTGAATGGGCCAAGTAGAAAGTTTTTGGAGGTAATGCGAGAGAAGTGTGAATGAGCAAAGAAAAAAGCGCTTTGAGCAAATGTGACAGAAGGGTGAATGAGCCAAGCAGAAAGTGCATGGAGGAAATGTGAGAGAAGGCTGAGCCAAGGAGAAACCGCTTGGAGGAAATGTGAGAGAAGTGTGAATGAGCCAAGGAGAAAGAACCTGGAAGAAATACGAGAGAAGGCTGAATGAGCCAAGCAGAAAGCGTTTGGAGGAAATGTGAGAGAAATGTGAATGAGCCAAAGACAAAGTGCTTGAAGGTAATCTGAGAGAAGGCTGAATGGGCCATCTAGAAAACGCTTGGAGGTAATGAGAGAAGGGTGAATGAGCCAAGCAGAAAGCATTTGGAGGAAATGCGAGAGAAATGTGAATGAGCCAAAAAGAAAGTGCTTGGAGGAAATGCGAGAGAAGGCAGAGCCAAGCAGAAAGCGCTTGGAGGAAATGCGAGAGAAGTGTGAATGAGCGAAGCAGAAAGTGATTGGAGGAAATGCGAGAGAAATGTGAATGAGCCAAGCAGAAAGTGCTTGGAGGAAATGCGAGAGGAGGCTGAATGAGCCAAGCAGAAAGCGCTTGAAGGAAATGCCAGAGATGTGTGAATGAGCCAAACAGAAAGCGCTTGGAGGAAATGCGAGAGAAGGCTGAGACAAGCAGAAAGTCCTAGGAGGAAATGCGAGAGAAGTGGGAATGAGTCCAGGAGAAAGCGCTTGGAGGAAATGTGAGAGAAGGGTGAATGAGCCAAGCAGAAAGCGCATGGAGGAAATGCGAGAGAAGGCTGAGCCAACCAGAAAGTGCTTGGAGGAAATGCGAGAGAAGGTTGAATGACCCAAGGAGAAAGCGCTTGGAGGAAATGCGAGAGAAGGCTGAATGAGCCAAGCAGAAAGCGCTTGGAGGAAATGCTAGAGAAATGTGAATGAGCCTAACCGAAAGCGCTTGGAGGAAATGCGAGAGAGGGATGAATCAGCCAAGTAGAAAGTGCTTGGAGGAAATACGAGAGAACTGTGAATGAGCAAGGGAGAAAGTGCTTGAAGGGAAGGTGAGAGAAGGCTGAATGAGCCAAGGAGAAACCGCTTGGAGGAAATTTGAGAGAAGTGTGAATGAGCCAAGCAGAAAGAACTTGGAGAAAGAGCGAGAGAAGTGTGAAAGAGCGAAGCAGAAAGTGATTGGAGGAAATGCGAGAGATGTGTGAATGAGCCAAACAGAAAGCGCATGGAGGAAATGCAGGAAAAGGCTGAGCCAAGCAGAGAGCGCTTGGAGGAAATGTGAGAGAAGGTTGAGACAAGCAGAAACTCCTTGAAGGAAATGCGAGAGAACTTTGAATGACCCAAGGAGAAAGCACTTGGAGGAAATACGAGAGAAGTGTGAATGAGCCAAGCAGAAAGCACTTGGAGAAAATGCGAGAGAAGGGTGAATGACCCAAGGAGAAAGCACTTGGAGGAAATGCAAGAGACAGGTGAATGAACTAAGCAGAACGCACTTGGAGGAAATGTGAGAGAAGGCTGAATGAGCCAATCAAAAAGTGCTTGGAGGAAATACGAGAGAAGTGTGAATGAGCCAAGCAGAAAGCTTTTGGAGGAAATGTGAGAGAAGGGTGAATGACCCAAGCAGAAAGCGCTTGGAGGAAATGCGATAGAAGGCTGAATGAGCCAATCAAAAAGCGCTTGGAGGAAATGCGAGAGATGTGTGAATGAGCCAAGCAGAAAGCGCATGGAGGAAATGCAAGAAAAGGCTGAGCCAAGCAGAAAGCCCTTGGAGGAAATGTGAGAGAAGGTTGAGACAAGCAGAAAATCCTTAAAGGAAATGCGAGAGAACTTTGAATGAGCCAAGGAGAAAGCACTTGGAAAAAATACGAGAGACAGGTGAATGAGCCAAGCAGAAGGCACTTGGAGGAAATGTGAGAGAAGGCTGAATGAGCCAATCAAAAAGTGCTTGGAGGAAATACCAGAGAAGTGTGAATGAGCCAAGCAGAAAGCTTTTGGAGGAAATGTGAGAGAAGGGTGAATGACCGAAGAAGAAAGCGCTTGGAGGAAATGCGTTAGAAGGCTGAATGAGCCAATAAAAAAGCGCTTGGAGGAAATACGAGAGAAGTGTGAATGACCGAAGCAGAAAGCGATTGGAGGAAATGCGAGAGAAATGTGAATGAGCCAAACAGAAAGCTTTTGGAGGAAAAGTGAGAGAAGGGTGAATGAGCCAAGCAGAACGCGCTTGGCGGAAATGCGATAGAAGGCTGAATGAGCTAATCAAAAAGCGCTTGGAGGAAATGCGAGAGATGTGTGAATGAGCCAAGCAGAAAGCGCATGGAGGAAATTAAAAAAAGGCTGAGCGAAGCAGAAAGCGCTTGGACTAAATGGGAGAGAAGGTTGAGACAAGCATAAAGTGCTTGGAGGAAATGTGAGAGAAGGTTGAGACAAGCAGAAAATCCTTGGAGGAAATGCGAGAGAACTTTGAATGACCCAAGGAGAAAGCACTTGGAGGAAATACGAGAGACAGGTGAATGAGCCAATCAAAAAGCGCTTGGAGGAAATACGAGAGAAGTGTGAATGAGCCAAGCAGAAAGCACTTGGAGAAAATGCGAGAGAAGGGTGAATGACCCAAGCAGAAAGCGCTTTGGAAGAAATGTGAGAGAAGGCTGAGCCAAGCAGAAAGTGCTTGGAGGAAATGCGACTGAAGGCTGAAAGAGCCAATCAAAAAGCGCTTGGAGGAAATGCGAGAGGTGTGTGAATGATCCAAGCAGAAAGCGCATGGAGGAAATGTGAGAGAAGGTTGAGCCAAGCAGAAAGCGCTTGGAGGAAATGTGAGAGAAGGCTGAATGAGCCAATCAAAAAGTGCTTGGAGGAAATACGAGAGAAGTGTGAATGACCGAAGCAGAAAGTGATTGGAGGAAATGCGAGAGAAATGTGAATGAGCCAAACAGAAAGCTTTTGGAGGAAATGTGAGAGAAGGGTGAATGAGCCAAGCAGAACGCGCTTGGCGGAAATGCGATAGAAGGCTGAATGAGCTAATCAAAAAGCGCTTGGAGGAAATGCGAGAGATGTGTGAATGAGCCAAGCAGAAAGCGCATGGAGGAAATGCAAGAAAAGGCTGAGCCAAGCAGAAAGCGCTTGGAGTAAATGTGAGAGAAGGTTGAGACAAGCATAAAGTGCTTGGAGGAAATGTGAGAGAAGGTTGAGACAAGCAGAAAGTCCTTGGAGGAAATGCGAGAGAACTTTGAATGACCCAAGGAGAAAGCACTTGGAGGAAATGTGAGAGAAGGTTGAGCCAAGCAGAACGCACTTGGAGGAAATGTGAGAGAAGGCTGAATGAGCCAAGGAGAAAGCACTTGGAAAAAATACGAGAGACAGGTGAATGAGCCAAGCAGAAAGCACTTGGAGGAAATGTGAGAGAAGGCTGAATGAGCCAATAAAAAAGCGCTTGGAGGAAATGTGAGAGAAGGCTGAATGAGCCAAGGAGAAAGCACTTGGAAAAAATACGAGAGACAGGTGAATGAGCCAAGCAGAAAGCACTTGGAGGAAATGTGAGAGAAGGCTGAATGAGCCAATAAAAAAGCGCTTGGAGGAAATATGAGAGAAGTGTGTATGTCCGAACCAGAAAGTGATTGGAGGAAATGCGAGAGAAATGTGAATGAGCCAAACAGAAAACTTTTGGAGGAAATGTGAAAGAAGGGTGAATGACCCAAGCAGAAAGCGCTTGGAGGAAATGCGATAGAAGGCTGAGCCAAGCAGAAAGTACTTGGAGGAAATGCGACAGAAGGCTGAGCCAAGCAGAAAGCGCTTGGCGGAAATGCGATAGAAGGCTGAATGAGCTAATCAAAAAGCGCTTGGAGGAAATGCGAGAGATGTGTGAATGAGCCAAGCAGAAAGCACTTGGAGAAAATGCGTTAGAAGGCTGAATGAGCCAATAAAAAAGCGCTTGGAGGAAATACGAGAGAAGTGTGAATGAGCCAAACAGAAAGCTTTTGGAGGAAATGTGAGAGAAGGGTGAATGACCCAAGTAGAAAGCGCTTGGAAGAAATGCGAGAGAAGGCTGAGCCAAGCAGAAAGCGCATGGAGGAAATGCAAGAAAAGGCTGAGCCAAGCAGAAAGCGCTTGGAGGAAATGTGAGAGAAGGTTGAGACAAGCAGAAAGTCCTTGGAGGAAATGCGAGAGAAGGTTGAGCCAAGCAGAAAGTGTTTGGAGGAAATGGGACAGAAGGGTGAATGACCCAAGCAGAAAGCTCTTGGAGGAAATGCGATAGAAGGCTGAATGAGCCAAGCAGAAAGCGCTTGGAGGAAATGCTAGAGAAATGTGAATGAGCCTAACCGAAAGCGCTTGGAGGAAATACGAGAGAGGGATGAATCAGCCAAGTAGAAAGTGCTTGGAGAAAATGGGAGAGAAGTCTGAGAGAAGCAGCAAGTGCTTGGAGGAAATACGAGAGAACTGTGATTGAGCAAGGGAGAAAGTGCTTGAAGGGAAGGTGAGAGAAGGCTGAATGAGCCAATCAAAAAGTGCTTGGAGGAAATACCAGAGAAGTGTGAATGAGCCAAGCAGAAAGCTTTTGGAGGAAATGTGTGAGAAGGCTGAATGAGCCAATCAAAAAGTGCTTGGAGGAAATACGAGAGAAGTGTGAATGAGCCAAGAAGAAAGCGCTTGGAGGAACTTTGAGAGAAGGTTGAGACAAGCAGAAAGTCCTTGGAGGAAATGCGAGAGAACTTTGAATGACCCAAGGAGAAAGCACTTGGAGGAAATGTGAGAGAAGGTTGAGCCAAGCAGAACGCACTTGGAGGAAATGTGAGAGAAGGCTGAATGAGCCAAGGAGAAAGCACTTGGAAAAAATACGAGAGACAGGTGAATGAGCCAAGCAGAAAGCACTTGGAGGAAATGTGAGAGAAGGCTGAATGAGCCAATAAAAAAGCGCTTGGAGGAAATATGAGAGAAGTGTGAATGTCCGAACCAGAAAGTGATTGGAGGAAATGCGAGAGAAATGTGAATGAGCCAAACAGAAAACTTTTGGAGGAAATGTGAAAGAAGGGTGAATGACCCAAGCAGAAAGCGCTTGGAGGAAATGCGATAGAAGGCTGAGCCAAGCAGAAAGTACTTGGAGGAAATGCGAGAGAAGTGTGAATGAGCCAAGCAGAAAGCACTTGGAGAAAATGCGAGAGAAGTGTGAATGACCCAAGCAGAAAGCGCTTTGGAAGAAATGCGAGAGAAGGCTGAGCCAAGCAGAAAGTGCTTGGAGGAAATGCGACTGAAGGCTGAATGAGCCAATCAAAAAGCGCTTGGAGGAAATGCTAGAGATGTGTGAATGAGCCAAGCAGAAAGCGCACGGAGGAAATGCAGGAAAAGGCTGAGCCAAGCAGAAAGCGCTTGGAGGAAATGTGAGAGAAGGTTGAGACAAGCATAAAGTGCTTGGAGGAAATGTGAGAGAAGGTTGAGACAAGCAGAAAGTCCTTGGAGGAAATGGGAGAGAACTTTGAATGACCCAAGGAGAAAGCACTTGGAGGAAATACGAGAGACACGTGAATGAGCCAAGCAGAAACCACTTGGAGGAAATGCGAGAGAAGTCTGAGACAAGCAGCAAGTGCTTGGAGGAAATACGAGAGAAGTGTGAATGAGCCAAGCAGAAAGCGCATGGAGGAAATGCAAGAAAAGGCTGAGCCAAGCATAAAGCGCTTGGAGGAAATGTGAGAGAAGGTTGAGACAAGCAGAAAATCCTTGAAGGAAATGCAAGAGAACTTTGAATGAGCCAAGGAGAAAGCACTTGGAGGAAATACGAGAGACAAGTGAATGAACCAAGCAGAAAGCACTTGGAGGAAAAGTGAGAGAAGGCTGAATGAGCCAATCAAAAAGTGCTTGGAGGAAATACGAGAGAAGTGTGAATGAGCCAAGCAGAAAGCTTTTGGAGGAAATGTGAGAGAAGGGTGAATGACCCAAGTAGAAAGCATTTGGAGGAAATGCGAGAGAAGTGGGAATGAGTCCAGGAGAAAGCGCTTGGAGGAAATGAGAGAGAAAGGTGAATGAGCCAAGCAGAAAGCGCATGGAGGAAATGCGAGAGAAGGCTGAGCCAACCAGAAAGTGCTTGGAGGAAATGCGAGAGACGGGTGAATGAGCCAAGCAGAAAGTCCTTGGAGGAAATGAGAGAGAAGGCTGAGCCAAGGAGAAAGCAATTGGAGGAAATGCGAGAGAAGGGTGATTGACCAAAATAGAAAGCGCTTGGAAGAAGTGCGAGAGAAGGCTGAGCCAAGCAGAAAGTGCTTGGAGGAAATGCGAGAGAAGGCTGAATGAGCCAAGGAGAAAGTACTTGAAGTAAATGTGAGAGAAGGCTGAATGGGCCAATAAGAAAGCGCTTGGAGGAAATACGAGAGAAGTGTGAATGGGCCAAGTAGAAAGTTCTTGGAGGTAATGCGAGAGAAGTGTGAATGAGCGAAGAAAAAAGCGCTTTGAGCAAATGTGACTGAAGGGTGAATGAGCCAAGCAGAAAGTGCATGGAGGAAATGTGAGAGAAGGCTGAGCCAAGGAGAAACCGCTTGGAGGAAATGTGAGAGAAGTGTGAATGAGCCAAGGAGAAAGAACCTGGAAGAAATACGAGAGAAGGCTGAATGAGCCAAGCAGAAAGCGTTTGGAGGAAATGTGAGAGAAATGTGAATGAGCCAAAGACAAAGTGCTTGAAGGTAATCTGAGAGAAGGCTGAATGGGCCATCTAGAAAACGCTTGGAGGTAATGAGAGAAGGGTGAATGAGCCAAGCAGAAAGCCTTTGGAGGAAATGCGAGAGAAGGTTGAGACAAGCAGAAAATCCTTAAAGGAAATGCGAGAGAACTTTGAATGAGCCAAGGAGAAAGCACTTGGAAAAAATACGAGAGACAGGTGAATGAGCCAAGCAGAAGGCACTTGGAGGAAATGTGAGAGAAGGCTGAATGAGCCAATCAAAAAGTGCTTGGAGGAAATACCAGAGAAGTGTGAATGAGCCAAGCAGAAAGCTTTTGGAGGAAATGTGAGAGAAGGGTGAATGACCGAAGAAGAAAGCGCTTGGAGGAAATGCGTTAGAAGGCTGAATGAGCCAATAAAAAAGCGCTTGGAGGAAATACGAGAGAAGTGTGAATGACCGAAGCAGAAAGCGATTGGAGGAAATGCGAGAGAAATGTGAATGAGCCAAACAGAAAGCTTTTGGAGGAAAAGTGAGAGAAGGGTGAATGAGCCAAGCAGAACGCGCTTGGCGGAAATGCGATAGAAGGCTGAATGAGCTAATCAAAAAGCGCTTGGAGGAAATGCGAGAGATGTGTGAATGAGCCAAGCAGAAAGCGCATGGAGGAAATTAAAAAAAGGCTGAGCGAAGCAGAAAGCGCTTGGACTAAATGGGAGAGAAGGTTGAGACAAGCATAAAGTGCTTGGAGGAAATGTGAGAGAAGGTTGAGACAAGCAGAAAATCCTTGGAGGAAATGCGAGAGAACTTTGAATGACCCAAGGAGAAAGCACTTGGAGGAAATACGAGAGACAGGTGAATGAGCCAATCAAAAAGCGCTTGGAGGAAATACGAGAGAAGTGTGAATGAGCCAAGCAGAAAGCACTTGGAGAAAATGCGAGAGAAGGGTGAATGACCCAAGCAGAAAGCGCTTTGGAAGAAATGTGAGAGAAGGCTGAGCCAAGCAGAAAGTGCTTGGAGGAAATGCGACTGAAGGCTGAAAGAGCCAATCAAAAAGCGCTTGGAGGAAATGCGAGAGGTGTGTGAATGATCCAAGCAGAAAGCGCATGGAGGAAATGTGAGAGAAGGTTGAGCCAAGCAGAAAGCGCTTGGAGGAAATGTGAGAGAAGGCTGAATGAGCCAATCAAAAAGTGCTTGGAGGAAATACGAGAGAAGTGTGAATGACCGAAGCAGAAAGTGATTGGAGGAAATGCGAGAGAAATGTGAATGAGCCAAACAGAAAGCTTTTGGAGGAAATGTGAGAGAAGGGTGAATGAGCCAAGCAGAATGCGCTTGGCGGAAATGCGATAGAAGGCTGAATGAGCTAATCAAAAAGCGCTTGGAGGAAATGCGAGAGATGTGTGAATGAGCCAAGCAGAAAGCGCATGGAGGAAATGCAAGAAAAGGCTGAGCCAAGCAGAAAGCGCTTGGAGTAAATGTGAGAGAAGGTTGAGACAAGCATAAAGTGCTTGGAGGAAATGTGAGAGAAGGTTGAGACAAGCAGAAAGTCCTTGGAGGAAATGCGAGAGAACTTTGAATGACCCAAGGAGAAAGCACTTGGAGGAAATGTGAGAGAAGGTTGAGCCAAGCAGAACGCACTTGGAGGAAATGTGAGAGAAGGCTGAATGAGCCAAGGAGAAAGCACTTGGAAAAAATACGAGAGACAGGTGAATGAGCCAAGCAGAAAGCACTTGGAGGAAATGTGAGAGAAGGCTGAATGAGCCAATAAAAAAGCGCTTGGAGGAAATGTGAGAGAAGGCTGAATGAGCCAAGGAGAAAGCACTTGGAAAAAATACGAGAGACAGGTGAATGAGCCAAGCAGAAAGCACTTGGAGGAAATGTGAGAGAAGGCTGAATGAGCCAATAAAAAAGCGCTTGGAGGAAATATGAGAGAAGTGTGTATGTCCGAACCAGAAAGTGATTGGAGGAAATGCGAGAGAAATGTGAATGAGCCAAACAGAAAACTTTTGGAGGAAATGTGAAAGAAGGGTGAATGACCCAAGCAGAAAGCGCTTGGAGGAAATGCGATAGAAGGCTGAGCCAAGCAGAAAGTACTTGGAGGAAATGCGACAGAAGGCTGAGCCAAGCAGAAAGCGCTTGGCGGAAATGCGATAGAAGGCTGAATGAGCTAATCAAAAAGCGCTTGGAGGAAATGCGAGAGATGTGTGAATGAGCCAAGCAGAAAGCACTTGGAGAAAATGCGTTAGAAGGCTGAATGAGCCAATAAAAAAGCGCTTGGAGGAAATACGAGAGAAGTGTGAATGAGCCAAACAGAAAGCTTTTGGAGGAAATGTGAGAGAAGGGTGAATGACCCAAGTAGAAAGCGCTTGGAAGAAATGCGAGAGAAGGCTGAGCCAAGCAGAAAGCGCATGGAGGAAATGCAAGAAAAGGCTGAGCCAAGCAGAAAGCGCTTGGAGGAAATGTGAGAGAAGGTTGAGACAAGCAGAAAGTCCTTGGAGGAAATGCGAGAGAAGGTTGAGCCAAGCAGAAAGTGTTTGGAGGAAATGGGACAGAAGGGTGAATGACCCAAGCAGAAAGCTCTTGGAGGAAATGCGATAGAAGGCTGAATGAGCCAAGCAGAAAGCGCTTGGAGGAAATGCTAGAGAAATGTGAATGAGCCTAACCGAAAGCGCTTGGAGGAAATACGAGAGAGGGATGAATCAGCCAAGTAGAAAGTGCTTGGAGAAAACGGGAGAGAAGTCTGAGAGAAGCAGCAAGTGCTTGGAGGAAATACGAGAGAACTGTGATTGAGCAAGGGAGAAAGTGCTTGAAGGGAAGGTGTGAGAAGGCTGAATGAGCCAATCAAAAAGTGCTTGGAGGAAATACGAGAGAAGTGTGAATGAGCCAAGAAGAAAGCGCTTGGAGGAACTTTGAGAGAAGGTTGAGACAAGCAGAAAGTCCTTGGAGGAAATGCGAGAGAACTTTGAATGACCCAAGGAGAAAGCACTTGGAGGAAATGTGAGAGAAGGTTGAGCCAAGCAGAACGCACTTGGAGGAAATGTGAGAGAAGGCTGAATGAGCCAAGGAGAAAGCACTTGGAAAAAATACGAGAGACAGGTGAATGAGCCAAGCAGAAAGCACTTGGAGGAAATGTGAGAGAAGGCTGAATGAGCCAATAAAAAAGCGCTTGGAGGAAATATGAGAGAAGTGTGAATGTCCGAACCAGAAAGTGATTGGAGGAAATGCGAGAGAAATGTGAATGAGCCAAACAGAAAACTTTTGGAGGAAATGTGAAAGAAGGGTGAATGACCCAAGCAGAAAGCGCTTGGAGGAAATGCGATAGAAGGCTGAGCCAAGCAGAAAGTACTTGGAGGAAATGCGACAGAAGGCTGAGCCAAGCAGAAAGCGCTTGGCGGAAATGCGATAGAAGGCTGAATGAGCTAATCAAAAAGCGCTTGGAGGAAATGTGAGAGATGTGTGAATGAGCCAAGCAGAAAGCACTTGGAGAAAATGCGAGAGAAGTGTGAATGACCCAAGCAGAAAGCGCTTTGGAAGAAATGCGAGAGAAGGCTGAGCCAAGCAGAAAGTGCTTGGAGGAAATGCGACTGAAGGCTGAATGAGCCAATCAAAAAGCGCTTGGAGGAAATGCTAGAGATGTGTGAATGAGCCAAGCAGAAAGCGCACGGAGGAAATGCAGGAAAAGGCTGAGCCAAGCAGAAAGCGCTTGGAGGAAATGTGAGAGAAGGTTGAGACAAGCATAAAGTGCTTGGAGGAAATGTGAGAGAAGGTTGAGACAAGCAGAAAGTCCTTGGAGGAAATGGGAGAGAACTTTGAATGACCCAAGGAGAAAGCACTTGGAGGAAATACGAGAGACACGTGAATGAGCCAAGCAGAAACCACTTGGAGGAAATGCGAGAGAAGTCTGAGACAAGCAGCAAGTGCTTGGAGGAAATACGAGAGAAGTGTGAATGAGCCAAGCAGAAAGCGCATGGAGGAAATGCAAGAAAAGGCTGAGCCAAGCATAAAGCGCTTGGAGGAAATGTGAGAGAAGGTTGAGACAAGCAGAAAATCCTTGAAGGAAATGCAAGAGAACTTTGAATGACCCAAGTAGAAAGCATTTGGAGGAAATGCGAGAGAAGTGGGAATGAGTCCAGGAGAAAGCGCTTGGAGGAAATGAGAGAGAAAGGTGAATGAGCCAAGCAGAAAGCGCATGGAGGAAATGCGAGAGAAGGCTGAGCCAACCAGAAAGTGCTTGGAGGAAATGCGAGAGACGGGTGAATGAGCCAAGCAGAAAGTCCTTGGAGGAAATGAGAGAGAAGGCTGAGCCAAGGAGAAAGCAATTGGAGGAAATGCGAGAGAAGGGTGATTGACCAAAATAGAAAGCGCTTGGAAGAAGTGCGAGAGAAGGCTGAGCCAAGCAGAAAGTGCTTGGAGGAAATGCGAGAGAAGGCTGAATGAGCCAAGGAGAAAGTACTTGAAGTAAATGTGAGAGAAGGCTGAATGGGCCAATAAGAAAGCGCTTGGAGGAAATACGAGAGAAGTGTGAATGGGCCAAGTAGAAAGTTCTTGGAGGTAATGCGAGAGAAGTGTGAATGAGCGAAGAAAAAAGCGCTTTGAGCAAATGTGACTGAAGGGTGAATGAGCCAAGCAGAAAGTGCATGGAGGAAATGTGAGAGAAGGCTGAGCCAAGGAGAAACCGCTTGGAGGAAATGTGAGAGAAGTGTGAATGAGCCAAGGAGAAAGAACCTGGAAGAAATACGAGAGAAGGCTGAATGAGCCAAGCAGAAAGCGTTTGGAGGAAATGTGAGAGAAATGTGAATGAGCCAAAGACAAAGTGCTTGAAGGTAATCTGAGAGAAGGCTGAATGGGCCATCTAGAAAACGCTTGGAGGTAATGAGAGAAGGGTGAATGAGCCAAGCAGAAAGCCTTTGGAGGAAATGCGAGAGAAGGTTGAGACAAGCAGAAAATCCTTAAAGGAAATGCGAGAGAACTTTGAATGAGCCAAGGAGAAAGCACTTGGAAAAAATACGAGAGACAGGTGAATGAGCCAAGCAGAAGGCACTTGGAGGAAATGTGAGAGAAGGCTGAATGAGCCAATCAAAAAGTGCTTGGAGGAAATACCAGAGAAGTGTGAATGAGCCAAGCAGAAAGCTTTTGGAGGAAATGTGAGAGAAGGGTGAATGACCGAAGAAGAAAGCGCTTGGAGGAAATGCGTTAGAAGGCTGAATGAGCCAATAAAAAAGCGCTTGGAGGAAATACGAGAGAAGTGTGAATGACCGAAGCAGAAAGCGATTGGAGGAAATGCGAGAGAAATGTGAATGAGCCAAACAGAAAGCTTTTGGAGGAAAAGTGAGAGAAGGGTGAATGAGCCAAGCAGAACGCGCTTGGCGGAAATGCGATAGAAGGCTGAATGAGCTAATCAAAAAGCGCTTGGAGGAAATGCGAGAGATGTGTGAATGAGCCAAGCAGAAAGCGCATGGAGGAAATTAAAAAAAGGTTGAGCGAAGCAGAAAGCGCTTGGACTAAATGGGAGAGAAGGTTGAGACAAGCATAAAGTGCTTGGAGGAAATGTGAGAGAAGGTTGAGACAAGCAGAAAATCCTTGGAGGAAATGCGAGAGAACTTTGAATGACCCAAGGAGAAAGCACTTGGAGGAAATACGAGAGACAGGTGAATGAGCCAATCAAAAAGCGCTTGGAGGAAATACGAGAGAAGTGTGAATGAGCCAAGCAGAAAGCACTTGGAGAAAATGCGAGAGAAGGGTGAATGACCCAAGCAGAAAGCGCTTTGGAAGAAATGTGAGAGAAGGCTGAGCCAAGCAGAAAGTGCTTGGAGGAAATGCGACTGAAGGCTGAAAGAGCCAATCAAAAAGCGCTTGGAGGAAATGCGAGAGGTGTGTGAATGATCCAAGCAGAAAGCGCATGGAGGAAATGTGAGAGAAGGTTGAGCCAAGCAGAAAGCGCTTGGAGGAAATGTGAGAGAAGGCTGAATGAGCCAATCAAAAAGTGCTTGGAGGAAATACGAGAGAAGTGTGAATGACCGAAGCAGAAAGTGATTGGAGGAAATGCGAGAGAAATGTGAATGAGCCAAACAGAAAGCTTTTGGAGGAAATGTGAGAGAAGGGTGAATGAGCCAAGCAGAACGCGCTTGGCGGAAATGCGATAGAAGGCTGAATGAGCTAATCAAAAAGCGCTTGGAGGAAATGCGAGAGATGTGTGAATGAGCCAAGCAGAAAGCGCATGGAGGAAATGCAAGAAAAGGCTGAGCCAAGCAGAAAGCGCTTGGAGTAAATGTGAGAGAAGGTTGAGACAAGCATAAAGTGCTTGGAGGAAATGTGAGAGAAGGTTGAGACAAGCAGAAAGTCCTTGGAGGAAATGCGAGAGAACTTTGAATGACCCAAGGAGAAAGCACTTGGAGGAAATGTGAGAGAAGGTTGAGCCAAGCAGAACGCACTTGGAGGAAATGTGAGAGAAGGCTGAATGAGCCAAGGAGAAAGCACTTGGAAAAAATACGAGAGACAGGTGAATGAGCCAAGCAGAAAGCACTTGGAGGAAATGTGAGAGAAGGCTGAATGAGCCAATAAAAAAGCGCTTGGAGGAAATGTGAGAGAAGGCTGAATGAGCCAAGGAGAAAGCACTTGGAAAAAATACGAGAGACAGGTGAATGAGCCAAGCAGAAAGCACTTGGAGGAAATGTGAGAGAAGGCTGAATGAGCCAATAAAAAAGCGCTTGGAGGAAATATGAGAGAAGTGTGTATGTCCGAACCAGAAAGTGATTGGAGGAAATGCGAGAGAAATGTGAATGAGCCAAACAGAAAACTTTTGGAGGAAATGTGAAAGAAGGGTGAATGACCCAAGCAGAAAGCGCTTGGAGGAAATGCGATAGAAGGCTGAGCCAAGCAGAAAGTACTTGGAGGAAATGCGACAGAAGGCTGAGCCAAGCAGAAAGCGCTTGGCGGAAATGCGATAGAAGGCTGAATGAGCTAATCAAAAAGCGCTTGGAGGAAATGCGAGAGATGTGTGAATGAGCCAAGCAGAAAGCACTTGGAGAAAATGCGTTAGAAGGCTGAATGAGCCAATAAAAAAGCGCTTGGAGGAAATACGAGAGAAGTGTGAATGAGCCAAACAGAAAGCTTTTGGAGGAAATGTGAGAGAAGGGTGAATGACCCAAGTAGAAAGCGCTTGGAAGAAATGCGAGAGAAGGCTGAGCCAAGCAGAAAGCGCATGGAGGAAATGCAAGAAAAGGCTGAGCCAAGCAGAAAGCGCTTGGAGGAAATGTGAGAGAAGGTTGAGACAAGCAGAAAGTCCTTGGAGGAAATGCGAGAGAAGGTTGAGCCAAGCAGAAAGTGTTTGGAGGAAATGGGACAGAAGGGTGAATGACCCAAGCAGAAAGCTCTTGGAGGAAATGCGATAGAAGGCTGAATGAGCCAAGCAGAAAGCGCTTGGAGGAAATGCTAGAGAAATGTGAATGAGCCTAACCGAAAGCGCTTGGAGGAAATACGAGAGAGGGATGAATCAGCCAAGTAGAAAGTGCTTGGAGAAAACGGGAGAGAAGTCTGAGAGAAGCAGCAAGTGCTTGGAGGAAATACGAGAGAACTGTGATTGAGCAAGGGAGAAAGTGCTTGAAGGGAAGGTGTGAGAAGGCTGAATGAGCCAATCAAAAAGTGCTTGGAGGAAATACGAGAGAAGTGTGAATGAGCCAAGAAGAAAGCGCTTGGAGGAACTTTGAGAGAAGGTTGAGACAAGCAGAAAGTCCTTGGAGGAAATGCGAGAGAACTTTGAATGACCCAAGGAGAAAGCACTTGGAGGAAATGTGAGAGAAGGTTGAGCCAAGCAGAACGCACTTGGAGGAAATGTGAGAGAAGGCTGAATGAGCCAAGGAGAAAGCACTTGGAAAAAATACGAGAGACAGGTGAATGAGCCAAGCAGAAAGCACTTGGAGGAAATGTGAGAGAAGGCTGAATGAGCCAATAAAAAAGCGCTTGGAGGAAATATGAGAGAAGTGTGAATGTCCGAACCAGAAAGTGATTGGAGGAAATGCGAGAGAAATGTGAATGAGCCAAACAGAAAACTTTTGGAGGAAATGTGAAAGAAGGGTGAATGACCCAAGCAGAAAGCGCTTGGAGGAAATGCGATAGAAGGCTGAGCCAAGCAGAAAGTACTTGGAGGAAATGCGACAGAAGGCTGAGCCAAGCAGAAAGCGCTTGGCGGAAATGCGATAGAAGGCTGAATGAGCTAATCAAAAAGCGCTTGGAGGAAATGTGAGAGATGTGTGAATGAGCCAAGCAGAAAGCACTTGGAGAAAATGCGAGAGAAGTGTGAATGACCCAAGCAGAAAGCGCTTTGGAAGAAATGCGAGAGAAGGCTGAGCCAAGCAGAAAGTGCTTGGAGGAAATGCGACTGAAGGCTGAATGAGCCAATCAAAAAGCGCTTGGAGGAAATGCTAGAGATGTGTGAATGAGCCAAGCAGAAAGCGCACGGAGGAAATGCAGGAAAAGGCTGAGCCAAGCAGAAAGCGCTTGGAGGAAATGTGAGAGAAGGTTGAGACAAGCATAAAGTGCTTGGAGGAAATGTGAGAGAAGGTTGAGACAAGCAGAAAGTCCTTGGAGGAAATGGGAGAGAACTTTGAATGACCCAAGGAGAAAGCACTTGGAGGAAATACGAGAGACACGTGAATGAGCCAAGCAGAAACCACTTGGAGGAAATGCGAGAGAAGTCTGAGACAAGCAGCAAGTGCTTGGAGGAAATACGAGAGAAGTGTGAATGAGCCAAGCAGAAAGCGCATGGAGGAAATGCAAGAAAAGGCTGAGCCAAGCATAAAGCGCTTGGAGGAAATGTGAGAGAAGGTTGAGACAAGCAGAAAATCCTTGAAGGAAATGCAAGAGAACTTTGAATGACCCAAGTAGAAAGCATTTGGAGGAAATGCGAGAGAAGTGGGAATGAGTCCAGGAGAAAGCGCTTGGAGGAAATGAGAGAGAAAGGTGAATGAGCCAAGCAGAAAGCGCATGGAGGAAATGCGAGAGAAGGCTGAGCCAACCAGAAAGTGCTTGGAGGAAATGCGAGAGACGGGTGAATGAGCCAAGCAGAAAGTCCTTGGAGGAAATGAGAGAGAAGGCTGAGCCAAGGAGAAAGCAATTGGAGGAAATGCGAGAGAAGGGTGATTGACCAAAATAGAAAGCGCTTGGAAGAAGTGCGAGAGAAGGCTGAGCCAAGCAGAAAGTGCTTGGAGGAAATGCGAGAGAAGGCTGAATGAGCCAAGGAGAAAGTACTTGAAGTAAATGTGAGAGAAGGCTGAATGGGCCAATAAGAAAGCGCTTGGAGGAAATACGAGAGAAGTGTGAATGGGCCAAGTAGAAAGTTCTTGGAGGTAATGCGAGAGAAGTGTGAATGAGCGAAGAAAAAAGCGCTTTGAGCAAATGTGACTGAAGGGTGAATGAGCCAAGCAGAAAGTGCATGGAGGAAATGTGAGAGAAGGCTGAGCCAAGGAGAAACCGCTTGGAGGAAATGTGAGAGAAGTGTGAATGAGCCAAGGAGAAAGAACCTGGAAGAAATACGAGAGAAGGCTGAATGAGCCAAGCAGAAAGCGTTTGGAGGAAATGTGAGAGAAATGTGAATGAGCCAAAGACAAAGTGCTTGAAGGTAATCTGAGAGAAGGCTGAATGGGCCATCTAGAAAACGCTTGGAGGTAATGAGAGAAGGGTGAATGAGCCAAGCAGAAAGCCTTTGGAGGAAATGCGAGAGAAGGTTGAGACAAGCAGAAAATCCTTAAAGGAAATGCGAGAGAACTTTGAATGAGCCAAGGAGAAAGCACTTGGAAAAAATACGAGAGACAGGTGAATGAGCCAAGCAGAAGGCACTTGGAGGAAATGTGAGAGAAGGCTGAATGAGCCAATCAAAAAGTGCTTGGAGGAAATACCAGAGAAGTGTGAATGAGCCAAGCAGAAAGCTTTTGGAGGAAATGTGAGAGAAGGGTGAATGACCGAAGAAGAAAGCGCTTGGAGGAAATGCGTTAGAAGGCTGAATGAGCCAATAAAAAAGCGCTTGGAGGAAATACGAGAGAAGTGTGAATGACCGAAGCAGAAAGCGATTGGAGGAAATGCGAGAGAAATGTGAATGAGCCAAACAGAAAGCTTTTGGAGGAAAAGTGAGAGAAGGGTGAATGAGCCAAGCAGAACGCGCTTGGCGGAAATGCGATAGAAGGCTGAATGAGCTAATCAAAAAGCGCTTGGAGGAAATGCGAGAGATGTGTGAATGAGCCAAGCAGAAAGCGCATGGAGGAAATTAAAAAAAGGTTGAGCGAAGCAGAAAGCGCTTGGACTAAATGGGAGAGAAGGTTGAGACAAGCATAAAGTGCTTGGAGGAAATGTGAGAGAAGGTTGAGACAAGCAGAAAATCCTTGGAGGAAATGCGAGAGAACTTTGAATGACCCAAGGAGAAAGCACTTGGAGGAAATACGAGAGACAGGTGAATGAGCCAATCAAAAAGCGCTTGGAGGAAATACGAGAGAAGTGTGAATGAGCCAAGCAGAAAGCACTTGGAGAAAATGCGAGAGAAGGGTGAATGACCCAAGCAGAAAGCGCTTTGGAAGAAATGTGAGAGAAGGCTGAGCCAAGCAGAAAGTGCTTGGAGGAAATGCGACTGAAGGCTGAAAGAGCCAATCAAAAAGCGCTTGGAGGAAATGCGAGAGGTGTGTGAATGATCCAAGCAGAAAGCGCATGGAGGAAATGTGAGAGAAGGTTGAGCCAAGCAGAAAGCGCTTGGAGGAAATGTGAGAGAAGGCTGAATGAGCCAATCAAAAAGTGCTTGGAGGAAATACGAGAGAAGTGTGAATGACCGAAGCAGAAAGTGATTGGAGGAAATGCGAGAGAAATGTGAATGAGCCAAACAGAAAGCTTTTGGAGGAAATGTGAGAGAAGGGTGAATGAGCCAAGCAGAACGCGCTTGGCGGAAATGCGATAGAAGGCTGAATGAGCTAATCAAAAAGCGCTTGGAGGAAATGCGAGAGATGTGTGAATGAGCCAAGCAGAAAGCGCATGGAGGAAATGCAAGAAAAGGCTGAGCCAAGCAGAAAGCGCTTGGAGTAAATGTGAGAGAAGGTTGAGACAAGCATAAAGTGCTTGGAGGAAATGTGAGAGAAGGTTGAGACAAGCAGAAAGTCCTTGGAGGAAATGCGAGAGAACTTTGAATGACCCAAGGAGAAAGCACTTGGAGGAAATGTGAGAGAAGGTTGAGCCAAGCAGAACGCACTTGGAGGAAATGTGAGAGAAGGCTGAATGAGCCAAGGAGAAAGCACTTGGAAAAAATACGAGAGACAGGTGAATGAGCCAAGCAGAAAGCACTTGGAGGAAATGTGAGAGAAGGCTGAATGAGCCAATAAAAAAGCGCTTGGAGGAAATGTGAGAGAAGGCTGAATGAGCCAAGGAGAAAGCACTTGGAAAAAATACGAGAGACAGGTGAATGAGCCAAGCAGAAAGCACTTGGAGGAAATGTGAGAGAAGGCTGAATGAGCCAATAAAAAAGCGCTTGGAGGAAATATGAGAGAAGTGTGTATGTCCGAACCAGAAAGTGATTGGAGGAAATGCGAGAGAAATGTGAATGAGCCAAACAGAAAACTTTTGGAGGAAATGTGAAAGAAGGGTGAATGACCCAAGCAGAAAGCGCTTGGAGGAAATGCGATAGAAGGCTGAGCCAAGCAGAAAGTACTTGGAGGAAATGCGACAGAAGGCTGAGCCAAGCAGAAAGCGCTTGGCGGAAATGCGATAGAAGGCTGAATGAGCTAATCAAAAAGCGCTTGGAGGAAATGCGAGAGATGTGTGAATGAGCCAAGCAGAAAGCACTTGGAGAAAATGCGTTAGAAGGCTGAATGAGCCAATAAAAAAGCGCTTGGAGGAAATACGAGAGAAGTGTGAATGAGCCAAACAGAAAGCTTTTGGAGGAAATGTGAGAGAAGGGTGAATGACCCAAGTAGAAAGCGCTTGGAAGAAATGCGAGAGAAGGCTGAGCCAAGCAGAAAACGCATGGAGGAAATGCAAGAAAAGGGTGAGCCAAGCAGAAAGCGCTTGGAGGAAATGTGAGAGAAGGTTGAGACAAGCAGAAAGTCCTTGGAGGAAATGCGAGAGAAGGTTGAGCCAAGCAGAAAGTGTTTGGAGGAAATGGGACAGAAGGGTGAATGACCCAAGCAGAAAGCTCTTGGAGGAAATGCGATAGAAGGCTGAATGAGCCAAGCAGAAAGCGCTTGGAGGAAATGCTAGAGAAATGTGAATGAGCCTAACCGAAAGCGCTTGGAGGAAATACGAGAGAGGGATGAATCAGCCAAGTAGAAAGTGCTTGGAGAAAATGGGAGAGAAGTCTGAGAGAAGCAGCAAGTGCTTGGAGGAAATACGAGAGAACTGTGATTGAGCAAGGGAGAAAGTGCTTGAAGGGAAGGTGAGAGAAGGCTGAATGAGCCAATCAAAAAGTGCTTGGAGGAAATACCAGAGAAGTGTGAATGAGCCAAGCAGAAAGCTTTTGGAGGAAATGTGTGAGAAGGCTGAATGAGCCAATCAAAAAGTGCTTGGAGGAAATACGAGAGAAGTGTGAATGAGCCAAGAAGAAAGCGCTTGGAGGAACTTTGAGAGAAGGTTGAGACAAGCAGAAAGTCCTTGGAGGAAATGCGAGAGAACTTTGAATGACCCAAGGAGAAAGCACTTGGAGGAAATGTGAGAGAAGGTTGAGCCAAGCAGAACGCACTTGGAGGAAATGTGAGAGAAGGCTGAATGAGCCAAGGAGAAAGCACTTGGAAAAAATACGAGAGACAGGTGAATGAGCCAAGCAGAAAGCACTTGGAGGAAATGTGAGAGAAGGCTGAATGAGCCAATAAAAAAGCGCTTGGAGGAAATGTGAGAGAAGGCTGAATGAGCCAAGGAGAAAGCACTTGGAAAAAATACGAGAGACAGGTGAATGAGCCAAGCAGAAAGCACTTGGAGGAAATGTGAGAGAAGGCTGAATGAGCCAATAAAAAAGCGCTTGGAGGAAATATGAGAGAAGTGTGTATGTCCGAACCAGAAAGTGATTGGAGGAAATGCGAGAGAAATGTGAATGAGCCAAACAGAAAACTTTTGGAGGAAATGTGAAAGAAGGGTGAATGACCCAAGCAGAAAGCGCTTGGAGGAAATGCGATAGAAGGCTGAGCCAAGCAGAAAGTACTTGGAGGAAATGCGACAGAAGGCTGAGCCAAGCAGAAAGCGCTTGGCGGAAATGCGATAGAAGGCTGAATGAGCTAATCAAAAAGCGCTTGGAGGAAATGCGAGAGATGTGTGAATGAGCCAAGCAGAAAGCACTTGGAGAAAATGCGTTAGAAGGCTGAATGAGCCAATAAAAAAGCGCTTGGAGGAAATACGAGAGAAGTGTGAATGAGCCAAACAGAAAGCTTTTGGAGGAAATGTGAGAGAAGGGTGAATGACCCAAGTAGAAAGCGCTTGGAAGAAATGCGAGAGAAGGCTGAGCCAAGCAGAAAGCGCATGGAGGAAATGCAAGAAAAGGCTGAGCCAAGCAGAAAGCGCTTGGAGGAAATGTGAGAGAAGGTTGAGACAAGCAGAAAGTCCTTGGAGGAAATGCGAGAGAAGGTTGAGCCAAGCAGAAAGTGTTTGGAGGAAATGGGACAGAAGGGTGAATGACCCAAGCAGAAAGCTCTTGGAGGAAATGCGATAGAAGGCTGAATGAGCCAAGCAGAAAGCGCTTGGAGGAAATGCTAGAGAAATGTGAATGAGCCTAACCGAAAGCGCTTGGAGGAAATACGAGAGAGGGATGAATCAGCCAAGTAGAAAGTGCTTGGAGAAAATGGGAGAGAAGTCTGAGAGAAGCAGCAAGTGCTTGGAGGAAATACGAGAGAACTGTGATTGAGCAAGGGAGAAAGTGCTTGAAGGGAAGGTGAGAGAAGGCTGAATGAGCCAATCAAAAAGTGCTTGGAGGAAATACCAGAGAAGTGTGAATGAGCCAAGCAGAAAGCTTTTGGAGGAAATGTGTGAGAAGGCTGAATGAGCCAATCAAAAAGTGCTTGGAGGAAATACGAGAGAAGTGTGAATGAGCCAAGAAGAAAGCGCTTGGAGGAACTTTGAGAGAAGGTTGAGACAAGCAGAAAGTCCTTGGAGGAAATGCGAGAGAACTTTGAATGACCCAAGGAGAAAGCACTTGGAGGAAATGTGAGAGAAGGTTGAGCCAAGCAGAACGCACTTGGAGGAAATGTGAGAGAAGGCTGAATGAGCCAAGGAGAAAGCACTTGGAAAAAATACGAGAGACAGGTGAATGAGCCAAGCAGAAAGCACTTGGAGGAAATGTGAGAGAAGGCTGAATGAGCCAATAAAAAAGCGCTTGGAGGAAATATGAGAGAAGTGTGAATGTCCGAACCAGAAAGTGATTGGAGGAAATGCGAGAGAAATGTGAATGAGCCAAACAGAAAACTTTTGGAGGAAATGTGAAAGAAGGGTGAATGACCCAAGCAGAAAGCGCTTGGAGGAAATGCGATAGAAGGCTGAGCCAAGCAGAAAGTACTTGGAGGAAATGCGACAGAAGGCTGAGCCAAGCAGAAAGCGCTTGGCGGAAATGCGATAGAAGGCTGAATGAGCTAATCAAAAAGTGCTTGGAGGAAATACCAGAGAAGTGTGAATGAGCCAAGCAGAAAGCTTTTGGAGGAAATGTGAGAGAAGGGTGAATGACCGAAGAAGAAAGCGCTTGGAGGAAATGCGTTAGAAGGCTGAATGAGCCAATAAAAAAGCGCTTGGAGGAAATACGAGAGAAGTGTGAATGACCGAAGCAGAAAGCGATTGGAGGAAATGCGAGAGAAATGTGAATGAGCCAAACAGAAAGCTTTTGGAGGAAAAGTGAGAGAAGGGTGAATGAGCCAAGCAGAACGCGCTTGGCGGAAATGCGATAGAAGGCTGAATGAGCTAATCAAAAAGCGCTTGGAGGAAATGCGAGAGATGTGTGAATGAGCCAAGCAGAAAGCGCATGGAGGAAATTAAAAAAAGGTTGAGCGAAGCAGAAAGCGCTTGGACTAAATGGGAGAGAAGGTTGAGACAAGCATAAAGTGCTTGGAGGAAATGTGAGAGAAGGTTGAGACAAGCAGAAAATCCTTGGAGGAAATGCGAGAGAACTTTGAATGACCCAAGGAGAAAGCACTTGGAGGAAATACGAGAGACAGGTGAATGAGCCAATCAAAAAGCGCTTGGAGGAAATACGAGAGAAGTGTGAATGAGCCAAGCAGAAAGCACTTGGAGAAAATGCGAGAGAAGGGTGAATGACCCAAGCAGAAAGCGCTTTGGAAGAAATGTGAGAGAAGGCTGAGCCAAGCAGAAAGTGCTTGGAGGAAATGCGACTGAAGGCTGAAAGAGCCAATCAAAAAGCGCTTGGAGGAAATGCGAGAGGTGTGTGAATGATCCAAGCAGAAAGCGCATGGAGGAAATGTGAGAGAAGGTTGAGCCAAGCAGAAAGCGCTTGGAGGAAATGTGAGAGAAGGCTGAATGAGCCAATCAAAAAGTGCTTGGAGGAAATACGAGAGAAGTGTGAATGACCGAAGCAGAAAGTGATTGGAGGAAATGCGAGAGAAATGTGAATGAGCCAAACAGAAAGCTTTTGGAGGAAATGTGAGAGAAGGGTGAATGAGCCAAGCAGAACGCGCTTGGCGGAAATGCGATAGAAGGCTGAATGAGCTAATCAAAAAGCGCTTGGAGGAAATGCTAGAGATGTGTGAATGAGCCAAGCAGAAAGCGCATGGAGGAAATGCAAGAAAAGGCTGAGCCAAGCAGAAAGCGCTTGGAGTAAATGTGAGAGAAGGTTGAGACAAGCATAAAGTGCTTGGAGGAAATGTGAGAGAAGGTTGAGACAAGCAGAAAGTCCTTGGAGGAAATGCGAGAGAACTTTGAATGACCCAAGGAGAAAGCACTTGGAGGAAATGTGAGAGAAGGTTGAGCCAAGCAGAACGCACTTGGAGGAAATGTGAGAGAAGGCTGAATGAGCCAAGGAGAAAGCACTTGGAAAAAATACGAGAGACAGGTGAATGAGCCAAGCAGAAAGCACTTGGAGGAAATGTGAGAGAAGGCTGAATGAGCCAATAAAAAAGCGCTTGGAGGAAATGTGAGAGAAGGCTGAATGAGCCAAGGAGAAAGCACTTGGAAAAAATACGAGAGACAGGTGAATGAGCCAAGCAGAAAGCACTTGGAGGAAATGTGAGAGAAGGCTGAATGAGCCAATAAAAAAGCGCTTGGAGGAAATATGAGAGAAGTGTGTATGTCCGAACCAGAAAGTGATTGGAGGAAATGCGAGAGAAATGTGAATGAGCCAAACAGAAAACTTTTGGAGGAAATGTGAAAGAAGGGTGAATGACCCAAGCAGAAAGCGCTTGGAGGAAATGCGATAGAAGGCTGAGCCAAGCAGAAAGTACTTGGAGGAAATGCGACAGAAGGCTGAGCCAAGCAGAAAGCGCTTGGCGGAAATGCGATAGAAGGCTGAATGAGCTAATCAAAAAGCGCTTGGAGGAAATGCGAGAGATGTGTGAATGAGCCAAGCAGAAAGCACTTGGAGAAAATGCGTTAGAAGGCTGAATGAGCCAATAAAAAAGCGCTTGGAGGAAATACGAGAGAAGTGTGAATGAGCCAAACAGAAAGCTTTTGGAGGAAATGTGAGAGAAGGGTGAATGACCCAAGTAGAAAGCGCTTGGAAGAAATGCGAGAGAAGGCTGAGCCAAGCAGAAAGCGCATGGAGGAAATGCAAGAAAAGGGTGAGCCAAGCAGAAAGCGCTTGGAGGAAATGTGAGAGAAGGTTGAGACAAGCAGAAAGTCCTTGGAGGAAATGCGAGAGAAGGTTGAGCCAAGCAGAAAGTGTTTGGAGGAAATGGGACAGAAGGGTGAATGACCCAAGCAGAAAGCTCTTGGAGGAAATGCGATAGAAGGCTGAATGAGCCAAGCAGAAAGCGCTTGGAGGAAATGCTAGAGAAATGTGAATGAGCCTAACCGAAAGCGCTTGGAGGAAATACGAGAGAGGGATGAATCAGCCAAGTAGAAAGTGCTTGGAGAAAATGGGAGAGAAGTCTGAGAGAAGCAGCAAGTGCTTGGAGGAAATACGAGAGAACTGTGATTGAGCAAGGGAGAAAGTGCTTGAAGGGAAGGTGAGAGAAGGCTGAATGAGCCAATCAAAAAGTGCTTGGAGGAAATACCAGAGAAGTGTGAATGAGCCAAGCAGAAAGCTTTTGGAGGAAATGTGTGAGAAGGCTGAATGAGCCAATCAAAAAGTGCTTGGAGGAAATACGAGAGAAGTGTGAATGAGCCAAGAAGAAAGCGCTTGGAGGAACTTTGAGAGAAGGTTGAGACAAGCAGAAAGTCCTTGGAGGAAATGCGAGAGAACTTTGAATGACCCAAGGAGAAAGCACTTGGAGGAAATGTGAGAGAAGGTTGAGCCAAGCAGAACGCACTTGGAGGAAATGTGAGAGAAGGCTGAATGAGCCAAGGAGAAAGCACTTGGAAAAAATACGAGAGACAGGTGAATGAGCCAAGCAGAAAGCACTTGGAGGAAATGTGAGAGAAGGCTGAATGAGCCAATAAAAAAGCGCTTGGAGGAAATGTGAGAGAAGGCTGAATGAGCCAAGGAGAAAGCACTTGGAAAAAATACGAGAGACAGGTGAATGAGCCAAGCAGAAAGCACTTGGAGGAAATGTGAGAGAAGGCTGAATGAGCCAATAAAAAAGCGCTTGGAGGAAATATGAGAGAAGTGTGTATGTCCGAACCAGAAAGTGATTGGAGGAAATGCGAGAGAAATGTGAATGAGCCAAACAGAAAACTTTTGGAGGAAATGTGAAAGAAGGGTGAATGACCCAAGCAGAAAGCGCTTGGAGGAAATGCGATAGAAGGCTGAGCCAAGCAGAAAGCGCTTGGCGGAAATGCGATAGAAGGCTGAATGAGCTAATCAAAAAGCGCTTGGAGGAAATGCGAGAGATGTGTGAATGAGCCAAGCAGAAAGCACTTGGAGAAAATGCGTTAGAAGGCTGAATGAGCCAATAAAAAAGCGCTTGGAGGAAATACGAGAGAAGTGTGAATGAGCCAAACAGAAAGCTTTTGGAGGAAATGTGAGAGAAGGGTGAATGACCCAAGTAGAAAGCGCTTGGAAGAAATGCGAGAGAAGGCTGAGCCAAGCAGAAAGCGCATGGAGGAAATGCAAGAAAAGGCTGAGCCAAGCAGAAAGCGCTTGGAGGAAATGTGAGAGAAGGTTGAGACAAGCAGAAAGTCCTTGGAGGAAATGCGAGAGAAGGTTGAGCCAAGCAGAAAGTGTTTGGAGGAAATGGGACAGAAGGGTGAATGACCCAAGCAGAAAGCTCTTGGAGGAAATGCGATAGAAGGCTGAATGAGCCAAGCAGAAAGCGCTTGGAGGAAATGCTAGAGAAATGTGAATGAGCCTAACCGAAAGCGCTTGGAGGAAATACGAGAGAGGGATGAATCAGCCAAGTAGAAAGTGCTTGGAGAAAATGGGAGAGAAGTCTGAGAGAAGCAGCAAGTGCTTGGAGGAAATACGAGAGAACTGTGATTGAGCAAGGGAGAAAGTGCTTGAAGGGAAGGTGAGAGAAGGCTGAATGAGCCAATCAAAAAGTGCTTGGAGGAAATACCAGAGAAGTGTGAATGAGCCAAGCAGAAAGCTTTTGGAGGAAATGTGTGAGAAGGCTGAATGAGCCAATCAAAAAGTGCTTGGAGGAAATACGAGAGAAGTGTGAATGAGCCAAGAAGAAAGCGCTTGGAGGAACTTTGAGAGAAGGTTGAGACAAGCAGAAAGTCCTTGGAGGAAATGCGAGAGAACTTTGTTTTTTTTTTTTTTTTTTAAATATTTTTATTGACTTTTTTCCCCCCTCAATTTTAACAGAAAAGAAAGCTAATCATATCAAATCTTAATATACAAATAAACAATCAACAACAAAACATAAATACAATTTCCAATACTTCTGATAATAATAACTCAACTGAAAATAAGCATCTCAAACAATTTACCATCATTCTTCCCCCTTCTTATCAGCTCACACTTAACTCATCCTTCAATCCACCAAAGGCCACCCAAACAACCCATTAGTAACAATAATTAATTATTCTTCCACCAACCCTAATTACAGCTAAAAAAAAACATCATACCTAAAATTATGCGGCTTCCCAGAATGATTACAGGGTATAACAAAAGAAAGCCCCACTACATCAAACAAAATTATTATATGAACTTAACAAGAATTTTAAACTATATACTATCTCTTACTCAAAACACACACAAAAAAAAAAAAACAAAAAAAGGGGAAAAAAACAAAAAAAAAACAAGAAAAAAAAAACCATCTTATTAAAGTTAAACAAATAATATTAACCATAACAATATCAATAAATCCCTCGATTCAAGATAATAATAATAATATTAATAATAATAATTATATTCTTATTCAATTTAGTTTATATATATCTTAGTATATATCATAATATAAACATCCTCTTCTAAACCTTACTTATAATATAAACAATCAACTCATCTTGTTAAGAATAATATTTATCATTAACTTCTAAACCGTCAATCTAAGTCAAATCTACTAAATTTAGTTTATAATAATATATCTTAAAATATCATTTAAACATCCTGGTTTGCAGCTTACCTATGAACTTATATTAATAATAATAATTATATTCTTATTCAATTTAGTTTATCATAATATATCTTAATATATCATCATATAAACATCCTCTTCTAAACCTTACTTATAATATAAACAATCAGCTCATCTTGTTAAAAATAATATTTATCATTAACGTCTAGACCATCAATCTAAATCAAATCTACTAAATTTAATTTATAGTAATATATCATAAAATATCATTTAAATATCCTATCTTACAGCTTGCCTAAAATCTAAATCTTTAAATCAACCCATTATCTTAGATTAACCTTAATTCTCTCATTTAATTATAAATTTCTTTTAATCAATCAACTTCTGGACTCTCTCACCTGACAAATAAACCTCCATAATAAAAACAAATTATTTATAGCATTTCTAACTTACATTCCAACCTAATATCACACCTAGAATAATTCCTTACATACAATTTTAAATTTTCATTACTTCAAGCGAACTCTAGGTTTCTTTTTCAACCAAATAAAAGGCCATAACAAGGCCACCCTTCCAACTACCGGTAATAAGTCTCTCTTCTGTATTTCTTCAGCCCCGTAGCTAAGTTGCTTGTTGAATTGAGTCTTCCTTTCTTGAATCATATCCTCTTGTTTTACATAAATAAACTGTTCATCAAACAACATCCATTTCGTTTTATAGTCTAATTGCTTCATAAAGTAGAACAATGCCTCTCTTTTGTCAATTAAATCATCTTCTTGCTGCCCAGCTAGACAGAATTCCCCTTCTTGAAACAAAACCTCTTGCTCGCTATAAACAAACTTTTCATCTAACAAAATCCATTTGTCATCTTCATTCTCAAAACCCTCCTCTCTTCCCTGTTGAACTTCTTTCTCTTGTGTTATGTAGTAATCATCTCCATATGCAGATTGTGAAATAAATTGTTCAACAGTAGGTTGTACATCAATTTCATTTGGAGGAAGGAGTTTAGCTAATTTCAAAAATACTTCTGTCAAAGCCTCTTTCACAAATGCTTTAAACTCTTTAACCTCTTGCGCAAAAGTCTTCTGTGTTTCAGACCTTTTTTCATAAAATTCATCAGTAAAATCCAACTTAGATTTAGCATTTGGCTGTATATTCCACTCCATTTTAAATTTCAAATCACAGCCGTCTCTCTAGCTGCGCTTGAGAGAACAAGAAGAGAGAGAAAAGTAACAGATTCCACTTTCACTTTCCAGCACTTTCCCTAACAATGAGAACAGTGAAAGCTAAACGCCATCTTAAAACATTGTTGATTGAAGACGTTAGAAATGTATAACCAAGAAAAAAAAACAATAAAAATACTTGCAAACCATTTGGACTCCTGTAGTCATTCAGCCTGCAGAACTTTGAATGACCCAAGGAGAAAGCACTTGGAGGAAATGTGAGAGAAGGTTGAGCCAAGCAGAACGCACTTGGAGGAAATGTGAGAGAAGGCTGAATGAGCCAAGGAGAAAGCACTTGGAAAAAATACGAGAGACAGGTGAATGAGCCAAGCAGAAAGCACTTGGAGGAAATGTGAGAGAAGGCTGAATGAGCCAATAAAAAAGCGCTTGGAGGAAATATGAGAGAAGTGTGAATGTCCGAACCAGAAAGTGATTGGAGGAAATGCGAGAGAAATGTGAATGAGCCAAACAGAAAACTTTTGGAGGAAATGTGAAAGAAGGGTGAATGACCCAAGCAGAAAGCGCTTGGAGGAAATGCGATAGAAGGCTGAGCCAAGCAGAAAGTACTTGGAGGAAATGCGACAGAAGGCTGAGCCAAGCAGAAAGCGCTTGGCGGAAATGCGATAGAAGGCTGAATGAGCTAATCAAAAAGCGCTTGGAGGAAATGCGAGAGATGTGTGAATGAGCCAAGCAGAAAGCACTTGGAGAAAATGCGAGAGAAGTGTGAATGACCCAAGCAGAAAGCGCTTTGGAAGAAATGCGAGAGAAGGCTGAGCCAAGCAGAAAGTGCTTGGAGGAAATGCGACTGAAGGCTGAATGAGCCAATCAAAAAGCGCTTGGAGGAAATGCTAGAGATGTGTGAATGAGCCAAGCAGAAAGCGCACGGAGGAAATGCAGGAAAAGGCTGAGCCAAGCAGAAAGCGCTTGGAGGAAATGTGAGAGAAGGTTGAGACAAGCATAAAGTGCTTGGAGGAAATGTGAGAGAAGGTTGAGACAAGCAGAAAGTCCTTGGAGGAAATGGGAGAGAACTTTGAATGACCCAAGGAGAAAGCACTTGGAGGAAATACGAGAGACACGTGAATGAGCCAAGCAGAAACCACTTGGAGGAAATGCGAGAGAAGTCTGAGACAAGCAGCAAGTGCTTGGAGGAAATACGAGAGAAGTGTGAATGAGTCAAGCAGAAAGCGCATGGAGGAAATGCAAGAAAAGGCTGAGCCAAGCATAAAGCGCTTGGAGGAAATGTGAGAGAAGGTTGAGACAAGCAGAAAATCCTTGAAGGAAATGCAAGAGAACTTTGAATGAGCCAAGGAGAAAGCACTTGGAGGAAATACGAGAGACAAGTGAATGAACCAAGCAGAAAGCACTTGGAGGAAAAGTGAGAGAAGGCTGAATGAGCCAATCAAAAAGTGCTTGGAGGAAATACGAGAGAAGTGTGAATGAGCCAAGCAGAAAGCTTTTGGAGGAAATGTGAGAGAAGGGTGAATGACCCAAGTAGAAAGCATTTGGAGGAAATGCGAGAGAAGTGGGAATGAGTCCAGGAGAAAGCGCTTGGAGGAAATGAGAGAGAAAGGTGAATGAGCCAAGCAGAAAGCGCATGGAGGAAATGCGAGAGAAGGCTGAGCCAACCAGAAAGTGCTTGGAGGAAATGCGAGAGACGGGTGAATGAGCCAAGCAGAAAGTCCTTGGAGGAAATGAGAGAGAAGGCTGAGCCAAGGAGAAAGCAATTGGAGGAAATGCGAGAGAAGGGTGATTGACCAAAATAGAAAGCGCTTGGAAGAAGTGCGAGAGAAGGCTGAGCCAAGCAGAAAGTGCTTGGAGGAAATGCGAGAGAAGGCTGAATGAGCCAAGGAGAAAGTACTTGAAGTAAATGTGAGAGAAGGCTGAATGGGCCAATAAGAAAGCGCTTGGAGGAAATACGAGAGAAGTGTGAATGGGCCAAGTAGAAAGTTCTTGGAGGTAATGCGAGAGAAGTGTGAATGAGCGAAGAAAAAAGCGCTTTGAGCAAATGTGACTGAAGGGTGAATGAGCCAAGCAGAAAGTGCATGGAGGAAATGTGAGAGAAGGCTGAGCCAAGGAGAAACCGCTTGGAGGAAATGTGAGAGAAGTGTGAATGAGCCAAGGAGAAAGAACCTGGAAGAAATACGAGAGAAGGCTGAATGAGCCAAGCAGAAAGCGTTTGGAGGAAATGTGAGAGAAATGTGAATGAGCCAAAGACAAAGTGCTTGAAGGTAATCTGAGAGAAGGCTGAATGGGCCATCTAGAAAACGCTTGGAGGTAATGAGAGAAGGGTGAATGAGCCAAGCAGAAAGCCTTTGGAGGAAATGCGAGAGAAATGTGAATGAGCCAAAAAGAAAGTGCTTGGAGGAAATGGGAGAGAAGGCAGAGCCAAGCAGAAAGCGCTTGGAGGAAATTCGAGAGAAGTGTGAATGAGCGAAGCAGAAAGTGATTGGAGGAAATGCGAGAGAAATGTGAATGAGCCAAGCAGAAAGTGCTTGGAGGAAATGCGAGAGAAGGCTGAATGTGCCAAGCAGAAAGCGCTTGAAGGAAATGCCAGAGATGTGTGAATGAGCCAAACAGAAAGCGCTTGGAGGAAATGCGAGAGAAGGCTGAGACAAGCAGAAAGTCCTAGGAGGAAATGCGAGAGAAGTGGGAATGAGTCCAGGAGAAAGCGCTTGGAGGAAATGTGAGAGAAGGGTGAATGAGCCAAGCAGAAAGCGCATGGAGGAAATGCGAGAGAAGGCTGAGCCAACCAGAAAGTGCTTGGAGGAAATGCGAGAGAAGGTTGAACGACCCAAGGAGAAAGCTTTTGGAGGAAATGTGAGAGAAGGGTGAATGACCCAAGCAGAAAGCGCTTGGAGGAAATGCGATAGAAGGCTGAATGAGCCAATCAAAAAGCGCTTGGAGGAAATGCGAGAGATGTGTGAATGAGCCAAGCAGAAAGCGCATGGAGGAAATGCAGGAAAAGGCTGAGCCAAGCAGAAAGCCCTTGGAGGAAATGTGAGAGAAGGTTGAGACAAGCAGAAAATCCTTGAAGGAAATGCGAGAGAACTTTGAATGAGCCAAGGAGAAAGCACTTGGAAAAAATACGAGAGACAGGTGAATGAGCCAAGCAGAAGGCACTTGGAGGAAATGTGAGAGAAGGCTGAATGAGCCAATCAAAAAGTGCTTGGAGGAAATACCAGAGAAGTGTGAATGAGCCAAGCAGAAAGCTTTTGGAGGAAATGTGAGAGAAGGGTGAATGACCCAAGAAGAAAGCGCTTGGAGGAAATGCGTTAGAAGGCTGAATGAGCCAATAAAAAAGCGCTTGGAGGAAATACGAGAGAAGTGTGAATGACCTAAGCAGAAAGTGATTGGAGGAAATGCGAGAGAAATGTGAATGAGCCAAACAGAAAGCTTTTGGAGGAAATGTGAGAGAAGGGTGAATGACCCAAGTAGAAAGCGCTTGGAAGAAATGCGAGAGAAGGCTGAGCCAAGCAGAAAGCGCATGGAGGAAATGCGACAGAAGGCTGAGCCAAGCAGAAAGGGCTTGGAGGAAATGCGATAGAAGGCTGAATGAGCTAATCAAAAAGCGCTTGGAGGAAATGTGAGAGATGTGTGAATGAGCCAAGCAGAAAGCGCATGGAGGAAATTAAAAAAAGGCTGAGCGAAGCAGAAAGCGCTTGGACTAAATGGGAGAGAAGGTTGAGACAAGCATAAAGTGCTTGGAGGAAATGTGAGAGAAGGTTGAGACAAGCAGAAAATCCTTGGAGGAAATGCGAGAGAACTTTGAATGACCCAAGGAGAAAGCACTTGGAGGAAATACGAGAGACAGGTGAATGAGCCAATCAAAAAGCGCTTGGAGGAAATACGAGAGAAGTGTGAATGAGCCAAGCAGAAAGCACTTGGAGAAAATGCGAGAGAAGGGTGAATGACCCAAGGAGAAAGCGCTTGGAAGAAATGCTAGAGAAGGCTGAGCCAAGCAGAAAGTGTTTGGAGGAAATGGGACAGAAGGGTGAATGACCCAAGCAGAAAGCGCTTGGAGGAAATGCGATAGAAGGCTGAATGAGCCAAGCAGAAAGCGCTTGGAGGAAATGCTAGAGAAATGTGAATGAGCCTAACCGAAAGCGCTTGGAGGAAATGCGAGAGAGGGATGAATCAGCCAAGTAGAAAGTGCTTGGAGGAAATGGGAGAGAAGTCTGAGAGAAGCAGCAAGTGCTTGGAGGAAATACGAGAGAACTGTGAATGAGCAAGGGAGAAAGTGCTTGAAGGGAAGGTGAGAGAAGGCTGAATGAGCCAATCAAAAAGTGCTTGGAGGAAATACGAGAGAAGTGTGAATGAGCCAAGCAGAAAGCTTTTGGAGGAAATGTGTGAGAAGGGTGAATGAGCCAATAAAAAAGCGCTTGGAGGAAATACCAGAGAAGTGTGAATGACCGAAGCAGAAAGTGATTGGAGGAAATGCGAGAGAAATGTGAATGAGCCAAACAGAAAGCTTTTGGAGGAAATGTGAGAGAAGGGTGAATGAGCCAAGCAGAACGCGCTTGGCGGAAATGCGATAGAAGGCTGAATGAGCTAATCAAAAAGCGCTTGGAGGAAATGCGAGAGATGTGTGAATGAGCCAAGCAGAAAGCACTTGGAGAAAATGCGAGAGAAGGGTGAATGACCCAAGCAGAAAGCGCTTTGGAAGAAATGTGAGAGAAGGCTGAGCCAAGCAGAAAGTGCTTGGAGGAAATGCGACTGAAGGCTGAATGAGCCAATCAAAAAGCGCTTGGAGGAAATGCGAGAGGTGTGTGAATGATCCAAGCAGAAAGCGCATGGAGGAAATGCAAGAAAAGGCTGAGCCAAGCAGAAAGCGCTTGGAGTAAATGTGAGAGAAGGTTGAGACAAGCATAAAGTGCTTGGAAGAAATGCGAGAGAAGGCTTAGCCAAGCAGAAAGTACTTGGAGGAAATGCGACAGAAGGCTGAGCCAAGCAGAAAGCGCTTGGCGGAAATGCGATAGAAGGCTGAATGAGCTAATCAAAAAGCGCTTGGAGGAAATGCGAGAGATGTGTGAATGAGCCAAGCAGAAAGCGCATGGAGGAAATGCAAGAAAAGGCTGAGCCAAGCAGAAAGCGCTTGGAGTAAATGTGAGAGAAGGTTGAGACAAGCATAAAGTGCTTGGAGGAAATGTGAGAGAAGGTTGAGACAAGCAGAAAGTCCTTGGAGGAAATGGGAGAGAACTTTTAATGACCCAAGGAGAAAGCTTTTGGAGGAAATGTGAGAGAAGGGTGAATGACCCAATCAAAAAGCACTTGGAGGAAATACGAGAGACAGGTGAATGAGCCAAGCAGAAACCACTTGGAGGAAATGCAAGAGAAGTCTGAGACAAGCAGCAAGTGCTTGGAGGAAATACGAGAGAAGTGTGAATGAGCCAAGCAGAAAGCTTTTGGAGGAAATGTGAGAGAAGGCTGAATGAGCCAATAAAAAAGCGCTTGGAGGAAATACCAGAGAAGTGTGAATGACCGAAGCAGAAAGTGATTGGAGGAAATGCGAGAGAAATGTGAATGAGCCAAACAGAAAGCTTTTGGAGGAAATGTGAGAGAAGGGTGAATGACCCAAGCAGAAAGTGCTTGGAAGAAATGCCAGAGAAGGCTGAGCCAAGCAGAAAGTACTTGGAGGAAATGCGACAGAAGGCTGAGCCAAGCAGAAAGCGCTTGGAAGAAATGCGAGAGAAGGCTGAATGAGCTAATCAAAAAGCTCTTGGAGGAAATGCGAGAGATGTCTGAATGAGCCAAGCAGAAAGCACATGGAGGAAATTAAAGAAAAGGCTGAGCGAAGCAGAAAGCGCTTGGAGTAAATGTGAGAGAAGGTTGAGAGAAGCATAAAGTGCTTGGAGGAAATGTGAGAGAAGGTTGAGACAAGCAGAAAGTCCTTGGAGGAAATGCGAGAGAACTTTTAATGACCCAAGGAGAAAGCACTTGGAGGAAGTACGAGAGACAGGTGAATGAGCCAATCAAAAAGCACTTGGAGGAAATATGAGAGACAGGTGAATGAGCCAAGCAGAAATCTTTTGGAGGAAATGAGACTGAAGGCTGAATGAGCCAATCAAAAAGCGCTTGGAGGAAATGCTAGAGATGTGTGAATGAGCCAAGCAGAAAGCGCATGGAGGAAATGCAGGAAAAGGCTGAGCCAAGCAGAAAGCGCTTGGAGGAAATGCGTTAGAAGGCTGAATGAGCCGACAAAATAGCGCTTGGAGGAAATCCGAGAGAGAAGGGTGAAAGAGCGAAGCAGAAAGTGCTTGGAGGAAATGCGAGAGAAATGTGAATGAGCCAAACAGAAACGTTTTGGAGGAAATGTGAGAGAAGGTTGAGACAAGCAGAAAGTCCTTGGAGGAAATGCGAGAGAACTTTGAATGACCCAAGGAAAAAGCACTCAGAGGAAATACGAGAGACATGTGAATGAGCCAAGCAGAAGGCACTTGGAGGAAATGTGAGACAAGGCTGAATGAGCCAATCAAAAAGTGCTTGGAGGAAATAGGAGAGAAGTGTGAATGAGCCAAGCAGAAAGCTTTTGGAGGAAATGTGAGAGAAGGGCGAATGAGCCAATAAAAAAGCGCTTGAAGGAAATAGGAGAGAAGTGTGAATGACCGAAGCAGAAAGTGATTGGAGGAAATGCGAGAGAAATGTGAATGAGCCAAACAGAAAGCTTTTGGAGGAAATGTGAGAGAAGGGTGAATGACCCAAGCAGAAAGTGCTTGGAAGAAATGCGAGAGAAGGCTGAGCCAAGCAGAAAGTAGTTGGAGGAAATGCGACAGAAGGCTGAGCCAAGCAGAAAGCGCTTGGAGGAAATGCGATAGAAGGCTGAATGAGCTAATCAAAAAGCGCTTGGAGGAAATGCGAGAGATGTGTGAATGAGCCAAGCAGAAAGCGCATGGAGGAAATGCAAGAAAAGGCTGAGCCAAGCAGAAAGCGCTTGGAGGAAATGTGAGAGAAGGTTGAGACAAGCAGAAAGTCCTTGGAGGAAATGCGAGAGAACTTTGAATGACCCAAGGAGAAAGCACTTGGAGGAAATACGAGAGACAGGTGAATGAGCCAAGCAGAAAGCACTTGGAGGAAATGTGAGAGAAGGCTGAATGAGCCAATCAAAAAGCGCTTGGAGGAAATACGAGAGAAGTGTGAATGAGCCAAGCAGAAAGCACATGGAGAAAATGCGAGAGAAGGATGAATGACCCAAGCAGAAAGTGCTTGGAAGAAATGAAAGAAAAAACTGAGCCAAGCAGAAAGCGCTTGGAGGAAATGCGATAAGCGCTTGGAGGAAATGCGAGAGATGTGTGAATGAGCCAAGCAGAAAGCGCTTGGAGGAAATGCAAGAAAAAACTGAGCCAAGCAGAAAGCGCTTGGAGGAACTGTGAGAGAAGGTTGAGACAAGCAGAAAATACTTGAAGGAAATGCGAGAGAAGTGTGAATGAGCGAAGCAGAAAGTGATTGGAGGAAATGCGAGAGAAATGTGAATGAGCCAAACAGAAAGCTTTTGGAGGAAATGTGAGAGAAGGCTGAATGAGCCAATCAAAAAGCACTTGGAGGAAATGCGAGAGAAATGTGAATGAGCCAAACAGAAAGCTTTTGGAGGAAATGTGAGAGAAGGGTGAATGACCCAAGCATAAAGCGCTTGGAGGAAATGCGATAGAAGGCTGAATGAGCCAATCAAAAAGCGCTTGGAGGAAATGCGAGAGATGTGTGAATGAGCCAAGCAGAAAGCGCATGGAGGAAATGCAAGAAAAGGTTGAGCCAAGCAGAAAGCGCTTGGAGGAAATGTGAGAGAAGGTTGAGACAAGCATAAAGTGCTTGGAGGAAATGTGAGAGAAGGTTGAGACAAGCAGAAAGTCCTTGGAGGAAATGCAAGAGAACTTTGAATGACCCAAGGAGAAAGCACTCAGAGGAAATACGAGAGACAGGTGAATGAGCCAAGCAGAAAGCACTTGGAGGAAATGTGAGAGAAGGCTGAATGAGCCAATCAAAAAGTGCTTGGAGGAAATAGGAGAGAAGTGTGAATGAGCCAAGCAGAAAGCTTTTGGAGGAAATGTGAGAGAAGGGTGAATGAGCCAATAAAAAAGCGCTTGAAGGAAATACGAGAGAAGTGCGAACTAGCCAAGCAGAAAGCACTTGGAGAAAATGCGAGAGAAGTGTGAATGAGCGAAGCAGAAAGTGATTGGAGGAAATGCGAGAGAAATGTGAATGAGCCAAACAGAAACCTTTTGGAGGAAATGTGAGAGAAGGGTGAATGACCCAAGCAGAAAGCGCTTGGAGGAAATGCGAGAGAAGGCTGAGCCAAGCAGAAAGTACTTGGAGGAAATGCGACAGAAGGCTGAGCGAAGCAGAAAGCGCTTGGAGGAAATGCGATAGAAGGCTGAATGAGCTAATCAAAAAGCGCTTGGAGGAAATGCGAGAGATGTGTGAATGAGCCAAGCAGAAAGCGCATGGAGGAAATGCAAGAAAAGGCTGAGCAGAGCAGAAAGCGCTTGGAGTAAATGTGAGAGAAGGTTGAGACAAGGATAAAGTGCTTGGAGGAAATGTGAGAGAAGGTTGAGACAAGCAGAAAATTCTTGAAGGAAATGCGAGAGAACTTTGAATGACCCAAGGAGAAACCACTTGGAGGAAATACGAGAGACAGGTGAATGAGCCAAGCAGAAACCACTTGGAGGAAATGCAAGAAAAGGCTAACCCAAGCAGAAAGCGCTTGGAGGAAATGTGAGAGAAGGTTGAGACAAGCAGAAAGTCCTTGGAGGAAATGCGAGAGAACTTTGAATGACCCAAGGAGAAAGCACTTGGAGGAAATACGAGAGACAGGTGAATGAGCCAAGCAGAAAGTCCTTGGAGGAAATGTGAGAGAAGGCTGAATGAGCCAATCAAAAAGCGCTTAGAGGAAATACGAGAGAAGTGTGAATGAGCCAAGCAGAAAGCACTTGGAGAAAATGCGAGAGAAGGGTGAATGACCCAAGCAGAAAGTGCTTGGAAGAAATGTGAGAGAAGGCTGAGCCAAGCAGAAAGTGCTTGGAGGAAATGCGTTTGAAGGCTGAATGAGCCGATAAAATAGCGCTTGGAGGAAATCCGAGAGAGAAGTGTGAATGACCGAAGCAGAAAGTGATTGGAGGAAATGTGAGAGAAGGGTGAATGACCCAAGCAGAAAGCGCTTGGAAGAAATGCGAGAGAAGGCTGAGCCAAGCAGAAAGTACTTGGAGGAAATGCGACAGAAGGCTGAGCCAAGCAGAAAGCGCTTGGAGGAAATGCGATAGAAGGCTGAATGAGCTAATCAAAAAGCGCTTGGAGGAAATGCGAGAGATGTTTGAATGAGCCAAGCAGAAAGCGCATGGAGGAAATTAAAGAAAAGGCTTAGCGAAGCAGAAAGCGCTTGGAGTAAATGTGAGAGAAGGTTGAGACAAGCATAAAGTGCTTGGAGGAAATGTGAGAGAAGGTTGAGACAAGCAGAAAGTCCTTGGAGGAAATGCGAGAGAACTTTGAATGAGCCAAGGAGAAAGCACTCAGAGGAAATACGAGAGAAGTGCGAATGAGCCAAGCAGAAAGTGCTTGGAGGAAATGCGATAGAAGGCTGAATGAGCCAAGGAGAAAGCACTTGGAGGAAATACGAGAGCCAAGTGAATGAGCCAAGCAGAAAGCTTTTGGAGGAAATGTGAGACAAGGGTGAATGACCCAAGCAGAAAGCGCTTGGAGGATATGCGAGAGATGTGTGAATGAGCCAAGCAGAAAGCGCATGGAGGAAATGCAAGAAAAGGCTGAGCCAAGCAGAAAGCGCTTGGAGGAAATGTGAGAGAAGGTTGAGACAAGCAGAAAGTCCTTGGAGGAAATGTGAGAGAAGGCTGAATGAGCCAATCAAAAAGCGCTTGGAGGAAATGCGAGAGAAGTGTGAATGAGCGAAGCAGAAAGTGATTGGAGGAAATGCGAGAGAAGTGTGAATGAGCGAAGCAGAAAGTGATTGGAGGAAATGCGAGATTAATGTGAATGAGCCAAACAGAAAGCTTTTGGAGGAAATGTGAGAGAAGGGTGAATGACCCAAGCAGAAAGTGCTTGGAAAAAATGCGAGAGAAGGCTGAGCCAAGCAGAAAGTACTTGGAGGAAATGCGACAGAAGGCTGAGCCAAGCAGAAAGCACTTGGAGGAAATACGAGAGACAGGTGAATGAGCCAATCAGAAAGCACTTGGAGGAAATGTGAGAGAAGGCTGAATGAGCCAATCAAAAAGCGCTTGGAGGAAATACGAGAGAAGTGTGAATGAGCCAAGCAGAAAGCACTTGGAGAAAATGTGAGAGAAGGGTGAATGACCCAAGCAGAAAGTGCTTGGAAGAAATGCGAGAGAAGGCTGAGCCAAGCAGAAAGTGCTTGGAGGAAATGCGATAGAAGGCTGAATGAGCCAATCAAAAAGCGCTTGGAGGAAATGCGAGAGATGGGTGAATGAGCCAAGCAGAAAGCGCATGGAGGAAATGCAAGAAAAAACTGAACCAAGCAGAAAGCGCTTGGAGGAACTGTGAGAGAAGGTTGAGACAAGCAGAAAATCCTTGAAGGAAATGCGAGAGAACTTTGAATGACCCAAGGAGAAAGCACTTGGAGGAAATACGAGAGACAGGTGAATGAACCAAGCAGAACACACTTGGAGGAAATGTGAGAGAAGGCTGAATGAGCCAATCAAAAAGTGCTTGGAGGAAATACGAGAGAAGTGTGAATGAGCCAAGCAGAAAGCTTTTGGAGGAAATGTGAGAGAAGTGTGAATGAGCCAAGCAGAAAGCGCATGGAGGAAAGGCGAAAGACAGGTGAATGAGCCAAGCAGAAAGTTTTTGGATAAAATGCGAGAGAAGTGTGAATGAGCCAAGCAGAAAGCGCATGGAGGAAATGAAAAAAAAAAGGCCCAGCCAAGCAGGAAGCTCTTGGAGGAAATACGAGAGAAGTGTGAATGAGCCAAGAAAAAAATGCATGGAGGAAATGCAAAAAAAAGGTTGAGCTATGGAGAAAGCTTCTGGAGGAAATGCGAGAGAAGGCTGAATGGGCCAAGCAGAAAGCGCTTGGAGGTAATGCGAGAGATGGCTCAATGAGCCAAGCAGAAAGCTCATGGAGGAAATGCAAGAAAAGGCTGAGCAGAGCAGAAAGCGCTTGGAGTAAATGTGAGAGAAGGTTGAGACAAGCATAAAGTGCTTGGAGGAAATGTGAGAGAAGGTTGAGACAAGCAGAAAATTCTTGAAGGAAATGCGAGAGAACTTTGAATGACCCAAGGAGAAAGCACTTGGAGGAAATACGAGAGACAGGTGAATGAGCCAAGCAGAAAGCACTTGGAGGAAATGTGAGAGAAGGCTGAATGAGCCAATCAAAAAGTCCTTGGAGGAAATGCGAGAGAACTTTGAATGAGCCAAGGAGAAAGCACTCAGAGGAAATACGAGAGAAGTGCGAATGAGCCAAGCAGAAAGCACTTGGAGGAAATGCGAGAGAAATGTGAATTAGCCAAACAGAAAACTTTTGGAGGAAATGTGAAAGAAGGGTGAATGACCCAAGCAGAAAGCGCTTGGAGGAAATGCGATATAAGGCTGAATGAGCCAAACAAAAAGCGCTTGGAGGAAATGCAGGAGATGTGTGAATGAGCCAAGAAGAAAGCGCATGGAGGAAATGCAAGAAAAGGCTGAGCCAAGCAGAAAGTACTTGGAGGAAATGTGAGAGAAGGCTGAATGAGCCAAACAGAAAGCTTTTGGAGGAAATGTGAGAGAAGGCTGAATGAGCTAATCAAAAAGCGCTTGGAGGAAATGCAAGAGATGTGTGAATGAGACAAGCAGAAAGCGCTTGGAGTAAATGTGAGAGAAGGTTGAGACAAGCAGAAAATCCTTGAAGGAAATGCGAGAGAACTTTGAATGACCCAAGGAGAAAGCACTTGGAGGAAATACGAGAGACAGGTGAATGAACCAAGCAGAACGCACTTGGAGGAAATGTGAGAGAAGGCTGAATGAGCCAATCAAACAGTGCTTGGAGGAAATACTAGAGAAGTGTGAATGAGCCAAGCAGAAAGCACTTGGAGAAAATGCGAGGGAAGGGTGAATGACCCAAGCAGAAAGCGCTTGGAAGAAATGCGAGAGAAATGTGAATGAGCCAAGCAGAAAGCGCTTGGAGGAAATGCGATAGAAGGCTGAATGAGCCATTCAAAAAGCGTTTGGAGGAAATGCGAGAGTTGTGTGAATGAGCCAAGCAGAAAGCGCATGGAGGAAATGCAAGAAAAGGTTGAGCCAAGCAAAAACGCTTGGAGGAAATGTGAGAGAAGGTTGAGACAAGCAGAAAGTGCTTGGAAAAAATGCGAGAGAAGGCTGAGCCAAGCAGAAAGTACTTGGAGGAAATGCGACAGAAGGCTGAGCCAAGCAGAAAGCACTTGGAGGAAATACGAGAGAAGTGTGAATAAGCGAAGCAGAAAGTGATTGGAGGAAATGCGAGAGAAATGTGAATGAGCCAAACAGAAAGATTTTGGAGGAAATGTGAGAGAAGGGTGAATGACCCAAGCAGAAAGCGTTTGGAAGAAATGCGAGAGAAGGGTGAGCCAAGCAGAAAGTACCGTACTTGGAGGAAATGCGACAGAAGGCTGAGCCAAGCAGAAAGCGCTTGGAGGAAATGTGATAGAAGGCTGAATGAGCTAATCAAAAAGCGCTTGGAGGAAATGAGAGAGATGTGTGAATGAGCCAAGCAGAAAGCGCATGGAGGATATGCAAGAAAACGCTGAGCCAAGCAGAAAGCGCTTGGAGTAAATGTGAGAGAAGGTTGAGACAAGCATAAAGTGCTTGGAGGAAATGTGAGAGAAGGTTGAGACAAGCAGAAAGTCCTTGGAGGAAATGCGAGAGAACTTTGAATGACCCAAGGAGAAAGCACTTGGAGGAAATACGAGAGACAGGTGAATGAGCCAAGCTGAAAGTACTTGGAGGAAATGTGAGAGAAGGCTGAATGAGCCAATAAAAAAGCGCTTGGAGGAAATACGAGAGAAGTGTGAATGACCCAAGCAGAAAGTGATAGGAGGAAATACGAGAGAAATGTGAATGAGCCAAACAGAAAGCTTTTGGAGGAAATGTGAGAGAAGGGTGAATGACCCAAGCAGAAAGTGCTTGGCAGAAATGCGAGAGAAGGCTGAGCCAAGCAGAAAGTACCGTACTTGGAGGAAATGCGACAGAAGGCTGAGCCAAGCAGAAAGCGCTTGGAGGAAATGCGATAGAAGGCTGAATGAGCTAATCAAAAAGCGCTTGGAGGAAATGCGAGAGATGTGTGAATGAGCCAAGCAGAGAGCGCATGGAGGAAATGCAAGAAAAGTCTGAGCCAAGCAGAAAGGGCTTGGAGGAAATGCGATAGAAGGCTGAATGATCAGGAAAACACATGTTTTTTCGGGTTCCCCAACCTGTGGCGAAGCACAATATATGTATACTTTTCGAATTTGAGGTCAGTTTCACATTTTGAATTTTCATGGTTAATTGGCTATTTGCCAACAAATTCGAGATAGGCCGTGGCCTAACTTTTGAGGGAGAGGATGGATCCAGAAAACACATGTTTTTTCGGGTTCCCCAACCTGTGGGGAACCTGAATATATCTATACTTTTCGAATTTTAGGTCAGTTTCACATTTTCACTTTTGATGCATAATTGGCTATTTGCCTACAAATGCAATCTAGGCCAAGGTCTAAATTTTGAGGGAGAGGTCGGAACCGGAAAACACATGGTTTTTTGGGTTCCCCAAGCTGTGTGGAACCTGAATATATGTACACTTTTCGAATTTGAGGTCAGTTTCACATTTTGACTTTTCATGGTTAATTGGCTATTTGCCAACAAATTCGAGATACCGGTAGGCCGTGGCCTAACTTTTGAGGAAGAGGTTGGATCCGGAAAACACATGTTTTTTCAGGTTCCCCAACATGTGGGGAACCAGAATATATGTATACTTTTCGAATTTGAGGTCAGTTTCACATTTTGACTTTTCATTCTTAATTGGCTATTTCCCAACAAATGCAAGTTAAGCCGTGGCCTAACTTTTGAGGGAGAGGTCGGATCCGGAAAACACATGTTTTTTCGGGTTCCCCAACATGTGGGGAACCAGAATATATGTATACTTTTCGAATTTGACGTCAGTTTCACATTTTGACTTTTCATGCTTAATTGGCTATTTCCCAACACATGCAATGTAGGCAGAGGCCTAACCTTTGAGGTAGAGGTCGGATCCAGAAAATACTTGTTTTTTCGGCTTCCCCAACATGTGGGGAACCAGAATATATGTACACTTTTCGAATTTGAGGTCAGTTTCACATTTTGAGTTTTCATGCTTAATTGGCTATTTGCCAACAAATGCAATCTAGGCCGAGGGCTAAATTTTGAGGGAGAGGTCGGATCTGGAAAACACATGTTTTTTCGGCTTCCCCAACATGTGGGGAAGCAGAATATATGTATACTTTTCGAATTTGAGGTCAGTTTCAGATTTCGAGTTTTCATGCTTAATTGGCTATTTGCCTACAAATGCAATCTAGGCCAAGGTCTAAATTTTGAGGGAGAGGTCGGAACCGGAAAACACATGGTTTTTTGGGTTCCCCAACCTGTGTGGAACCTGAATATATGTACACTTTTCGAATTTGAGGTCAGTTTCACATTTTTACTTTTCATGGTTAATTGGCTATTTGCCAACAAATTCGAGATAGGCCGTGGCCTAACTTTTGAGGAAGAGGTTGGATCCGGAAAACACATTTTTTTGGGTTCCCCAACCTGTGGGGAACCTGAATATATCTATAGTTTTCGAATCTGAGGTCAGTTTCAAATTTTGACTTTTCATGCTTAATTGGCTATTTGCCAACAAATGCAATCTAGGCCAAGGGCTAAATTTTGAAGGAGAGGTCGGATCAGGAAAACACATGTTTTTTCGGGTTCCCCAACATGTATGTATACTTTTCGAATCTGAGGTCAGTTTCAAATTTTGACTTTTCATGCTTAATTGGCTATTTGCCAACAAATGCAATCTAGGCCAAGGGCTAAATTTTGAGGGAGAGGTCGGATCAGGAAAACACATGTTTTTTCGGGTTCCCCAACATGTGGGGAACCAGAATATATGTATACTTTTCGAATTTGAGGTCAGTTTCACATTTTCACTTTTGATGCATAATTGGCTATTTGCCTACAAATGCAATCTAGGCCAAGGTCTAAATTTTGAGGGAGAGGTCGGAACCGGAAAACACATGGTTTTTTGGGTTCCCCAAGCTGTGTGGAACCTGAATATATGTACACTTTTCGAATTTGAGGTCAGTTTCACATTTTGACTTTTCATGGTTAATTGGCTATTTGCCAACAAATTCGAGATACCGGTAGGCCGTGGCCTAACTTTGGAGGAAGAGGTTGGATCCGGAAAACACATGTTTTTTCAGGTTCCCCAACATGTGGGGAACCAGAATATATGTATACTTTTCGAATTTGAGGTCAGTTTCACATTTTGACTTTTCATTCTTAATTGGCTATTTCCCAACAAATGCAAGTTAAGCCGTGGCCTAACTTTTGAGGGAGAGGTCGGATCCGGAAAACACATGTTTTTTCGGGTTCCCCAACATGTGGGGAACCAGAATATATGTATACTTTTCGAATTTGACGTCAGTTTCACATTTTGACTTTTCATGCTTAATTGGCTATTTCCCAACACATGCAATGTAGGCAGAGGCCTAACCTTTGAGGTAGAGGTCGGATCCAGAAAATACTTGTTTTTTCGGCTTCCCCAACATGTGGGGAACCAGAATATATGTACACTTTTCGAATTTGAGGTCAGTTTCACATTTTGAGTTTTCATGCTTAATTGGCTATTTGCCAACAAATGCAATCTAGGCCGAGGGCTAAATTTTGAGGGAGAGGTCGGATCTGGAAAACACATGTTTTTTCGGCTTCCCCAACATGTGGGGAAGCAGAATATATGTATACTTTTCGAATTTGAGGTCAGTTTCAGATTTCGAGTTTTCATGCTTAATTGGCTATTTGCCTACAAATGCAATCTAGGCCAAGGTGTAAATTTTGAGGGAGAGGTCGGAACCGGAAAACACATGGTTTTTTGGGTTCCCCAACCTGTGTGGAACCTGAATATATGTACACTTTTCGAATTTGAGGTCAGTTTCACATTTTTACTTTTCATGGTTAATTGGCTATTTGCCAACAAATTCGAGATAGGCCGTGGCCTAACTTTTGAGGAAGAGGTTGGATCCGGAAAACACATTTTTTTGGGTTCCCCAACCTGTGGCAAACCATAATATATGTATACTTTTCGAATTTGAGGTCAGTTTCACATTTTGACTTTTCATTCTTAATTGGCTATTTCCCAACAAATGCAATGTAGGCTGAGGCCTAACCTTTGAGGTAGATGTCGGATCCGGAAAATACTTGTTTTTTCGTGTTCCCCCACCTGTGACGAACCATAATATATGTATGCTTTTCGAATCTGAGGTCAGTTTCAAATTTTGACTTTTCATGCTTAATTGGCTATTTCCCAACAAATGCAATCTAGGCCAAGGGCTAAATTTTGAGGGAGAGGTCGGATCCGGAAAACACATGTTTTTTCGGCTTCCCCAACATGTGGGGAAGCAGAATATATGTATACTTTTCGAATTTGAGGTCAGTTTCAGATTTCGAGTTTTCATGCTTAATTGGCTATTTGCCTACAAATGCAATCTAGGCCAAGGTCTAAATTTTGAGGGAGAGGTCGGAACCGGAAAACACATGGTTTTTTGGGTTCCCCAACCTGTGGGGAACCTGAATATATCTATACTTTTCGAATTTTAGGTCAGTTTCACATTTTCACTTTTGATTCTGAATTGGCTATTTGCAAACAAATGCACGTTAAGCCGTGGCCTAACTTTTGAGGGAGAGGTCGGATCCGGAAAACACATGTTTTTTCGGGTTCCCCAACATGTGGGGAACCAGAATATATGTATACTTTTCGAATTTGAGGTCAGTTTCACATTTTGACTTTTCATGCTTAATTGGCTATTTCCCAACACATGCAATGTAGGCAGAGGCCTAACCTTTGAGGTAGAGGTCGGATCCAGAAAATACTTGTTTTTTCGGGTTCCCCCACCTGTGGCAAACCATAATATATGTATACTTTTCGAATCTGAGGTCAGTTTCAGATTTCGAGTTTTCATGCTTAATTGGCTATTTGCCAACAAATGCAATCTTGGCTGAGGGCTAAATTTTGAGGGAGAGGTCGGATCCGGAAAACACATGTTTTTTCGGGTTCCCCAACCTGTGGGGAACCAGAATATATGTATACTTTTCGAATTTGAGGTCAGTTTCAGATTTCGAGTTTTCATGCTTAATTGGCTATTTGCAAACAAATGCAATCTAGGCCAAGGTCTAAATTTTGAGGGAGAGGTCGGAACCGGAAAACACATGTTTTTTTCGGGTTCCCCAACATGTGGGGAACCAGAATATATGTATACTTTTCGAATTTGAGGTCAGTTTCACATTTTGACTTTTCATTCTTAATTGGCTATTTCCCAACAAATGCAATGTAGGCTGAGGCCTAACCTTTGAGGTAGATGTCGGATCCGGAAAATACTTGTTTTTTCGTGTTCCCCCACCTGTGACGAACCATAATATATGTATGCTTTTCGAATCTGAGCTCAGTTTCAAATTTTGACTTTTCATGCTTAATTGGCTATTTGCCAACAAATGCAATCTAGGCCAAGGGCTAAATTTTGAGGGAGAGGTCGGATCTGCAAAACACATGTTTTTTCGGGTTCCCCAACATGTGGGGAACCAGAATATATGTATACTTTTCGAATTTGAGGTCAGTTTCACATTTTGAGTTTTCATGGTTAATTGGCTATTTGACAACAAATTCGAGATCGGGCCTAACTTTTGAGGAAGAGTTTGGATCCGGAAAACACATGTTTTTTCGGCTTCCCCAACATGTGGGGAACCATAATATATGTATACTTTTCGAATTTGACGTCAGTTTCACATTTTGACTTTTCATGCTTAATTGGCTATTTGCCTACAAATGCAATCTAGGCCAAGGTCTAAATTTTGAGGGAGAGGTCGGAACCGGAAAACACATGGTTTTTTGGGTTCCCCAAGCTGTGTGGAACCTGAATATATGTACACTTTTCGAATTTGAGGTCAGTTTCACATTTTGACTTTTCATGGTTAATTGGCTATTTGGCAACAAATTCGAGATACCGGTAGGCCGTGGCCTAACTTTTGAGGAAGAGGTTGGATCCGGAAAACACATGTTTTTTCAGGTTCCCCAACATGTGGGGAACCAGAATATATGTATACTTTTCGAATTTGAGGTCAGTTTCACATTTTGACTTTTCATTCTTAATTGGCTATTTCCCAACAAATGCAAGTTAAGCCGTGGCCTAACTTTTGAGGGAAAGGTCGGATCCGGAAAACACATGTTTTTTCGGGTTCCCCAACATGTGGGGAACCGGAATATATGTATACTTTTCGAATTTGACGTCAGTTTCACATTTTGACTTTTCATGCTTAATTGGCTATTTCCCAACACATGCAATGTAGGCAGAGGCCTAACCTTTGAGGTAGAGGTCGGATCCAGAAAATACTTGTTTTTTCGGGTTCCCCCACCTGTGGCAAACCATAATATATGTATACTTTTCGAATCTGAGGTCAGTTTCAAATTTTGACTTTTCATGCTTAATTGGCTATTTGCCAACAAATGCAATCTAGGCCGAGGGCTAAATTTTGAGGGAGAGGTCGGATCTGGAAAACACATGTTTTTTCGGCTTCCCCAACATGTGGGGAAGCAGAATATATGTATACTTTTCGAATTTGAGGTCAGTTTCAGATTTCGAGTTTTCATGCTTAATTGGCTATTTGCCTACAAATGCAATCTAGGCCAAGGTCTAAATTTTGAGGGAGAGGTCGGAACCGGAAAACACATGGTTTTTTGGGTTCCCCAACCTGTGTGGAACCTGAATATATGTACACTTTTCGAATTTGAGGTCAGTTTCACATTTTGACTTTTCATGGTTAATTGGCTATTTGCCAACAAATTCGAGATAGGCCGTGGCCTAACTTTTGAGGGAGAGGTCGGAACCGGAAAACACATGGTTTTTTGGGTTCCCCAACCTGTGTGGAACCTGAATATATGTACACTTTTCGAATTTGAGGTCAGTTTCAAATTTTGACTTTTCATGCTTAATTGGCTATTTGCCAACAAATGCAATCTAGGCCAAGGGCTAAATTTTGAGGGAGAGGTCGGATCAGGAAAACACATGTTTTTTCGGGTTCCCCAACATGTGGGGAACGAGAATATATGTATACTTTTCGAATTTGAGGTCAGTTTCACATTTTGAGTTTTCATGCTTAATTGGCTATTTGCCTACAAATGCAATCTAGGCCAAGGTCTAAATTTTTAGGGAGAGGTCGGAACCGGAAAACACATGGTTTTTTGGGTTCCCCAACCTGTGTGGAACCTGAATATATGTACACTTTTCGAATTTGAGGTCAGTTTCACATTTTGACTTTTCATGGTTAATTGGCTATTTCCCAACACATGCAATGTAGGCAGAGGCCTAAACTTTGAGGTAGAGGTCGGATCCAGAAAATACTTGTTTTTTCGGGTTCCCCCACCTGTGGCAAACCATAATATATGTATACTTTTCGAATCTGAGGTCAGTTTCAAATTTTGACTTTTCATGCTTAATTGGCTATTTGCCAACAAATGCAATCTAGGCCGAGGGCTAAATTTTGAGGGAGAGGTCGGATCTGGAAAACACATGTTTTTTCGGCTTCCCCAACCTGTGGGGAAGCAGAATATATGTATACTTTTCGAATTTAAGGTCAGTTTCTCATTTTGACTTTTCATGCTTAATTGGATATTTCCCTACAAATGGAAGTTAAGCCGTGGCCTAACTTTTGAGGAAGAGGTCTGATCCGGAAAACACATGTTTTTTCGGGTTCCCCAACATGTGTGGAACCTGAATATATGTACACTTTTCGAATTTGAGGTCAGTTTCACATTTTGACTTTTGATGGTTAATTGGCTATTTGCCAACAAATTCGAGATAGGCCGTGGCCTAACTTTTGAGGAAGAGGTTGGATCCGGAAAACACATGTTTTTTCGGGTTCCCCAACATGTGGGGAACCAGAATATATGTATACTTTATGAATTTGAGGTCAGTTTCACATTTTGAGTTTTCATGGTTAATTGGCTATTTGCCGACAAATGCAATCTTGGCTGAGGGCTAAATTTTGAGGGAGAGGTTGGATCTGGAAAACACATGTTTTTTCGGGTTCCCCAACATGTGGGGAACCAGAATATATGTATACTTTTCGAATTTGAAGTCAGTTTCACATTTTGAGTTTTCATGGTTAATTGGCTATTTGACAACAAATTCGAGATAGGCCGTGGCCTAACATTTGAGGAAGAGGTGGGATCCGGAAAACACATGTTTTTTCGGGTTCCCCAACCTGTGGGGAACCTGAATATATCTATACTTTTCGAATTTTAGGTCAGTTTCACATTTTCACTTTTGATTCTGAATTGGCTATTTGCAAACAAATGCACGTTAAGCCGTGGCCTAACTTTTGAGGGAGAGGTCGGATCCGGAAAACACATGTTTTTTCGGGTTCCCCAACATGTGGGGAACCAGAATATATGTATACTTTTCGAATTTGAGGTCAGTTTCACATTTTGACTTTTCATGCTTAATTGGCTATTTCCCAACACATGAAATGTAGGCAGAGGCCTAACCTTTGAGGTAGAGGTCGGATCCAGAAAATACTTGTTTTTTCGGGTTCCCCCACCTGTGGCAAACCATAATATATGTATACTTTTCGAATCTGAGGTCAGTTTCAGATTTTGAGTTTTCATGTTTAATTGGCTATTTGCCAACAAATGCAATCTAGGCCAAGGCCTACATTTTGAGGGAGAGGTCGGAACCGGAAAACACATGTTTTTTCGGGTTCCCCAACCTGTGGGGAAGCAGAATATATGTATACTTTTCGAATTTAAGGTCAGTTTCTCATTTTGACTTTTCATGCTTAATTGGATATTTCCCTACAAATGGAAGTTAAGCCGTGGCCTAACTTTTGAGGAAGAGGTCTGATCCGGAAAACACATGTTTTTTCGGGTTCCCCAACCTGTGGGGAACCAGAATATATGTATACTTTTCGAATTTAAGGTCAGTTTCTCATTTTGACTTTTCATGCTTAATTGGCTATTTGCCAACAAATGCAATCTTGGCTGAGGGCTAAATTTTGAGGGAGAGGTCGGATCCGGAAAACACATGTTTTTTCGGGTTCCCCAACCTGTGGGGAACCAGAATATATGTATACTTTTCGAATTTGAGGTCAGTTTCAGATTTCGAGTTTTCATGCTTAATTGGCTATTTGCCTACAAATGCAATCTAGGCCAAGGTCTAAATTTTGAGGGAGAGGTCGGAACCGGAAAACACATGGTTTTTTGGGTTCCCCAAGCTGTGTGGAACCTGAATATATGTACACTTTTCGAATTTGAGGTCAGTTTCACATTTTGACTTTTCATGGTTAATTGGCTATTTGCCAACAAATTCGAGATACCAGTAGGCCGTGGCCTAACTTTTGAGGAAGAGGTTGGATCCGGAAAACACATGTTTTTTCAGGTTCCCCAACATGTGGGGAACCAGAATATATGTATACTTTTCGAATCTGAGGTCAGTTTCAGATTTCGAGTTTTCATGCTTAATTGGCTATTTGCCAACAAATGCAATCTAGGCCAAGGCCTACATTTTGAGGGAGAGGTCGGATCCGGAAAACACATGTTTTTTCGGGTTCCCCAACATGTGGGGAACCAGAATATATGTATACTTTTCAAATTTGACGTCAGTTTCACATTTTGACTTTTCATGCTTAATTGGCTATTTCCCAACACATGTAATGTAGGCAGAGTCCTAACCTTTGAGGTAGAGGTCGGATCCAGAAAATACTTGTTTTTTCGGGTTCCCCCACCTGTGGCAAACCATAATATATGTATACTTTTCGAATCTGAGGTCAGTTTCAAATTTTGACTTTTCATGCTTAATTGGCTATTTGCCAACAAATGCAATCTAGGCCGAGGGCTAAATTTTGAGGGAGAGGTCGGATCTGGGAAACACATGTTTTTTCGGCTTCCCCAACATGTGGGGAAGCAGAATATATGTATACTTTTCGAATTTGAGGTCAGTTTCAGATTTCAAGTTTTCATGCTTAATTGGCTATTTCCCTACAAATGCAATCTAGGCCAAGGTCTAAATTTTGAGGGAGAGGTCGGAACCGGAAAACACATGGTTTTTTGGGTTCCCCAACCTGTGTGGAACCTGAATATATGTACACTTTTCGAATTTGAGGTCAGTTTCACATTTTGACTTTTCATGGTTAATTGGCTATTTGCCAACAAATTCGAGATAGGCCGTGGCCTAACTTTTGAGGAAGAGGTTGGATCCGGAAAACACATTTTTTTGGGTTCCCCAACCTGTGGGGAACCTGAATATATCTATACTTTTCGAATCTGAGGTCAGTTTCAAATTTTGACTTTTCATGCTTAATTGGCTATTTGCCAACAAATGCAATCTAGGCCAAGGGCTAAATTTTGAGGGAGATGTCGGATCAGGAAAACACATGGTTTTTCGGGTTCCCCAACATGTGGGGAACCAGAATATATGTATACTTTTCGAATTTGAGGTCAGTTTCAGATTTCGAGTTTTCATGCTTAATTGGCTATTTGCCTACAAATGCAATCTAGGCCAAGGTCTAAATTTTGAGGGAGAGGTTGAAACCGGAAAACACATGGTTTTTTGGGTTCCCCAACCTGTGTGGAACCTGAATATATGTACACTTTTCGAATTTGAGGTCAGTTTCACATTTTGACTTTTCATGGTTAATTGGCTATTTGCCAACAAATTCGAGATAGGCCGTGGCCTAACTTTTGAGGGAGAGGATGGATCCGGAAAACACATGTTTTTTCGGGTTCCCCAACGTGTGGGGAACCTGAATATATCTATACTTTTCGAATTTTAGGTCAGTTTCACATTTTCACTTTTGATGCTTAATTGGCTATTTGCAAACAAATGCAAGTTTAGCCGTGGCCTAACTTTTGAGGGAGAGGTCGGGTCCGGAAAACACATGTTTTTTCGGCTTCCCCAACATGTGGGGAACCAGAATATATGTATACACTTTTCGAATTTGAGGTCAGTTTCACATTTTGAGTTTTCATGCTTAATTGGCTATTTGCCAACAAATGCAATCTAGGCCAAGGCCTAAATTTTGAGGGAGAGGTCGGAACCGGAAAACACATGTTTTTTCGGGTTCCCCAACATGTGGGGAAGCAGAATATATGTATACTTTTCGAATTTAAAGTCAGTTTCACATTTCGAGTTTTCATGCTTAATTGGCTATTTGCCTACAAATGCAATTTAGGCCAAGGCCTAAATTTTGAGGGAGAGGTCGGAACCAGAAAACACATGGTTTTTTGGGTTCCCCAACCTGTGTGGAACCTGAATATATGTACACTTTTCGAATTTGAGCTCAGTTTCACATTTTGACTTTTCATGGTTAATTGGTTATTTGCCAACAAATTCGAGATAGGCCGTGGCCTAACTTTTGAGGAAGAGGTTGGATCCGGAAAACACATGTTTTTTCGGGTTCCCCAAGCTGTGTGGAACCTGAATATATGTACACTTTTCGAATTTGAGGTCAGTTTCACATTTTGACTTTTCATGGTTAATTGGCTATTTGCCAACAAATTCGAGATAGGCCGTGGCCTAACTTTTGAGGAAGAGGTTGGATCCGGAAAACACATGTTTTTTCGGATTCCCCAACCTGTGGGGAACCTGAATATATGTACACTTTTCAAATTTGAGGTCAGTATCACATTTTGAATTTTCATGGTTAATTGGCTATTTGCCAACAAATTCGAGATAAGCCGTGGCCTAACTTTTGAGGGAGAGGATGGATCCGGAAAAAACATGTTTTTTCGGGTTCCCCAACCTGTTGGGAACCTGAATATATCTATACTTTTCGAATTTTAGGTCAGTTTCACATTTTCACTTTTGATGCTTAATTGGCTATTTGCCAACAAATGCAATCTAGGCCAAGGGCTAAATTTTGAGGGAGAGGTCGGATCAGGAAAACACATTTTTTTTCGGATTCCCCAACCTGTGGGGAACCTGAATATATGTACACTTTTCAAATTTGAGGTCAGTTTCACATTTTGACTTTTCATGCTTAATTGGCTATTTGCCAACAAATGCAATCTAGGCCAAGGGCTAAATTTTGAGGGAGAGGTCGGATCAGGAAAACACAGGTTTTTTCGGGTTCCCCAACCTGTGGGGAACCTGAATATATCTATACTTTTCGAATTTTAGGTCAGTTTCACATTTTCACTTTTGATGCTTAATTGGCTATTTGCAAACAAATGCAAGTTAAGCCGTGGCCTAACTTTTCAGGGAGAGGTCGGATCCGGAAAACATGTTTTTTCGGATTCCCCAACCTGTGGGGAACCTGAATATATGTACACTTTTCAAATTTGAGGTCAGTTTCACATTTTCACTTTTGATGCTTAATTGGCTATTTGCAAACAAATGCAAGTTAAGCCGTGGCCTAACTTTTCAGGGAGAGGTCGGATCCGGAAAACACATTTTTTTTTTCGGATTCCCCAACCTGTGGGGAACCTGAATATATGTACACTTTTCAAATTTGAGGTCAGTTTCACATTTTGACTTTTCATGGTTAATTGGCTATTTGCCAACAAATTCGAGATAGGCCGTGGCCTAACTTTTGAGGAAGAGGTTGGATCCGGAAAACACATGTTTTTTCGGGTTCCCAAAACCTTTGTTGAACCATAATATATGTATACTTTTTGAATTTGAAGTCAGTTTCACATTTTGACTTTGCATGCTTAATTGGCTATTTGCCGATAAATGCAATTTAGGCCGAGGCCTAAATTTTGAGGTAGAGGTCGGATCCGGAAAACACATGTTTTTTCGGGTTCCCCAACATGTGGGAACCAGAATATATGTATACTTTTCGAATTTTAGGTCAGTTTCACATTTTGATTGTTCATGCTTCATTGGCTATTTGCCAACAAATGCAATCTAGGCCGAGGGCTAAATTTTGAGGGAGAGGTCGGATCTGGAAAACACATGTTTTTTCGGGTTCCCCAACATGTGGGGAACCAGAATATATGTATACTTTTCGAATTTGAGGTCAGTTTCTCATTTTGACTTTTCATGCTTAATTGGCTATTTGCCAACAAATGCAATCGTGCCTGAGGGATAAATTTTGAGGGAGAGGTCGGATCTGGAAAACACATGTTTTTTCGGGTTCCCCAACATGTGTGGAAGCTGAATATATCTATACTTTTCGACTTTTAGGTCAGTTTCACATTTTCACTTTTGATGCTTAATTGGCTATTTGCAAACAAATGCAATCTAGGCCGAGGCCTAACTTTTGAGGGAGAGGTCGGATCCGGAAAACACATGTTTTTTCGGGTTCCCCAACCTTTGGGGAATCAGAATATATGTATACTTGTCGAACTTGAAGTCAGTTTCACATTTTGACTTTTCATGCTTAATTGGCTATTTCCCAACAAATGCAATGTAGGCCGAGGCCTAACCTTTGAGGTAGAGGACGGATCCGGAAAATACTTGTTTTTTTGGGTTCCCCCACCTGTGGCGAACTATAATATATGTATACTTTTCGAATCTGAGGTCAGTTTCAAATTTTGACTTTTCATGCTTAATTGGCTATTTGCCAACAAATGCAATCTTGCCTGAGGGATAAATTTTGAGGGAGAGGTCGGATCTGGAAAACACATGTTTTTTCGGGTTCCCCAACATGTGGGGAAGCAGAATATGTGTATACTTTTCGAATTTGAAGTCAGTTTCACATTTCGAGTTTTCATGCTTAATTGGCTATTTGCCTACAAATGCAATCTAGGCCAAGGCCTAAATTTTGAGGGAGAGGTCGGAACCGGAAAACACACGTTTTTTCGGATTCTCCAACCTGTGTGGAAGCTGAATATATGTACACTTTCGAATTTGAGGTCAGTTTCACATTTTGACTTTTCATGGTTAATTGGCTATTTGCAAACAAATGCAATCTAGGCCGAGGCCTAACTTTTGAGGGAGAGGTCGGATCTGGAAAACACATGTTTTTTCGGGTTCCCCAACCTGTGGGGAAGCAGAATATATGTATACTTTTCGAATTTAAGGTAAGTTTCTCGTTTTGACTTTTCATGCTTAATTGGATATTTCCCTACAAATGGAAGTTAAGCCGTGGCCTAACTTTTGAGGAAGAGGTCTGATCCGGAAAACACATGTTTTTTCGGGTTCCCCAACCTGTGGGGAACCAGAATATATGTATACTTTTCGAATTTAAGGTCAGTTTCTCATTTTGACTTTTCATGCTTAATTGGCTATTTGCCAACAAATGCAATCTTGGCTGAGGGCTAAATTTTGAGGGAGAGGTCGGATCTGGAAAACACATGTTTTTTCGCGTTCCCCAACATGTGGGGAACCAGAATATATGTATACTTTTCGAATTTGAAGTAAGTTTCACATTTTGAGTTTTCATGGTTAATTGGCTATTTGCCAACAAATTCGAGATAGGCCGTGGCCTAACGTTTGAGGAAGAGGTTGGATCCGGAAAACACATGTTTTTTCGGATTCCCCAACCTGTGGGGAACCTGAATATATGTACACTTTTCGAATTTGAGGTCAGTTTCACATTTTGACTTTTCATGGTTAATTGGCTATTTGCAAACAAATGCAAGTTAAGCTGTGGCCTAACTTTTCAGGGAGAGGTCGGATCCGGAAAACACATGTTTTTTCGGGTTCCCCAACCTCTGTGGAACCTGAATATATGTATACTTTTCGAATTTGAGGTCAGTTTCACATTTTGACTTTTCATGCTTAATTGGCTATTTCCCAACACATGCAATGTAGGCAGAGGCCTAACCTTTGAGGTAGAGGTCGGATCCAGAAAATACTTGTTTTTTCGGGTTCCCCCACCTGTGGCAAACCATAATATATGTATACTTTTCGAATCTGAGGTCAGTTTCAAATTTTGACTTTTCATACTTAATTGGCTATTTGCCAACAAATGCAATCTACGCCGAGGCCTAAATTTTGAGGGAGAGGTCGGATCTGGAAAACACATGTTTTTTCGGGTTCCCCAACCTGTGGGGAAGCAGAATATATGTATACTTTTCGAATTTGAGGTCAGTTTCACATTTCGAGTTTTCATGGTTAATTGGCTATTTGACAACAAATTCGAGATAGGCCGTGGCCTAACTTTTGAGGAAGAGTTTGGATCCGGAAAACACATGTTTTTTCGGATTCCCCAACCTGTGGGGAACCAGAATATATGTATACTTTTCGAATTTGAGGTTAGTTTCACATTTTGACTTTTCATGCTTAATTGGCTATTTGCCGACAAATGCAATCTTGGCTGAGGGCTAAATTTTGAGGGAGAGGTCGGATCTGGAAAACACATGTTTTTTCGGGTTCCCCAACATGTGGGGAACCAGAATATATGTATACTTTTCGAATTTGAAGTCAGTTTCACATTTTGAGTTTTCATGGTTAATTGGCTATTTGACAACAAATTCGAGATAGGCCGTGGCCTAACATTTGAGGAAGAGGTTGGATCCGGAAAACACATGTTTTTTCGGGTTCCCCAACATGTGGGGAACCAGAATATATGTATACTTTTTGAATCTTAGGTCAGTTTCAAATTTTGACTTTTCATGCTTAATTGGCTATTTGCCAACAAATGCAATCTAGGCCGAGGGCTAAATTTTGAGGGAGAGGTTGGATCTGGAAAACACATGTTTTTTCGGCTTCCCCAACATGTGGGGAACCAGAATATATGTATACTTTTCGAATCTGAGGTCAGTTTCAGATTTCGAGTTTTCATGCTTAATTGGCTATTTGCCTACAAATGCAATCTAGGCCAAGGTCTAAATTTTGAGGGAGAGGTCGGAACCGGAAAACACATGGTTTTTTGGGTTCCCCAAGCTGTGTGGAACCTGAATATATGTACACTTTTCGAATTTGAGGTCAGTTTCACATTTTGACTTTTCATGGTTAATTGGCTATTTGCCAACAAATTCGAGATACCGGTAGGCCGTGGCCTAACTTTTGAGGAAGTGGTTGGATCCGGAAAACACATGTTTTTTCAGGTTCCCCAACATGTGGGGAACCAGAATATATGTATACTTTTCGAATTTGAGGTCAGTTTCACATTTTGACTTTTCATTCTTAATTGGCTATTTGCCAACAAATGCAATCTAGGCCAAGGGCTAAATTTTGAGGGAGAGGTCGGATCAGGAAAACACATGTTTTTTCGGGTTCCCCAACATGTGGGGAACGAGAATATATGTATACTTTTCGAATTTGAGGTCAGTTTCACATTTTGACTTTTCATTCTTAATTGGCTATTTCCCAACAAATGCAAGTTAAGCCGTGGCCTAACTTTTGAGGGAGAGGTCAGATCCGGAAAACACATGTTTTTTCGGGTTCCCCAACATGTGGGGAACCAGAATATATGTATACTTTTCGAATTTGACGTCAGTTTCACATTTTGACTTTTCATGCTTAATTGGCTATTTCCCAACACATGCAATGTAGGCAGAGGCCTAACCTTTGAGGTAGAGGTCGGATCCAGAAAATACTTGTTTTTTCAGGTTCCCCCACCTGTGGCAAACCATAATATATGTATACTTTTCGAATCTGAGGTCAGTTTCAAATTTTGACTTTTCATGCTTAATTGGCTATTTGCCAACAAATGCAATCTAGGCCGAGGGCTAAATTTTGAGGGAGAGGTCGGATCTGGAAAACACATGTTTTTTCGGCTTCCCCAACATGTGGGGAAGCAGAATATATGTATACTTTTCGAATTTGAGGTCAGTTTCAGATTTCGAGTTTTCATGCTTAATTGGCTATTTGCCTACAAATGCAATCTAGGCCAAGGTCTAAATTTTGAGGGAGAGGTCGGAACCGGAAAACACATGTTTTTTCGGGTTCCCCAACCTGTGGGGAACCTGAATATATCTATACTTTTCGAATTTGAGGTCAGTTTCACATTTTGACTTTTCATGCTTAATTGGCTATTTCCCAACACATGCAATGTAGGCAGAGGCCTAACCTTTGAGGTAGAGGTCGGATCCAGAAAATACTTGTTTTTTCGGGTTCCCCCACCTGTGGCAAACCATAATATATGTATACTTTTCGAATCTGAGGTCAGTTTCAAATTTTGACTTTTCATCCTTAATTGGCTATTTGCCAACAAATGCAATCTAGGCCGAGGGCTAAATTTTGAGGGAGAGGTCGGATCTGGAAAACACATGTTTTTTCGGCTTCCCCAACCTGTGGGGAAGCAGAATATATGTATACTTTTCGAATTTAAGGTCAGTTTCTCATTTTGACTTTTCATGCTTAATTGGATATTTCCCTACAAATGGAAGTTAAGCCGTGGCCTAACTTTTGAGGAAGAGGTCTGATCCGGAAAACACATGTTTTTTCGGGTTCCCCAACCTGTGGGGAACCAGAATATATGTATACTTTTCGAATTTTAGGTCACTTTCACATTTTCACTTTTGATGCTTCATTGGCTATTTGCAAACAAATGCAAGTTAAGCCGTGGCCTAACTTTTGAGGGAGAGGTCGGATCCGAAAAACACATGTTTTTTCGGGTTCCCCAACATGTGGGGAACCAGAATATATGTATACTTTTCGAATTTGAGGTCAGTTTCACATTTTGACTTTTCATGCTTAATTGGCTATTTCCCAACACATGCAATGTAGGCAGAGGCCTAACCTTTGAGGTAGAGGTCGGATCCAGAAAATACTTGTTTTTTCGGGTTCCCCCACCTGTGGCAAACCATAATATATGTATATTTTTCGAATCTGAGGTCAGTTTCAAATTTTGACTTTTCATGCTTAATTGGCTATTTGCCAACAAATGCAATCTAGGTCGAGGGCTAAATTTTGAGGGAGAGGTCGGATCTGGAAAACACATGTTTTTTCGGCTTCCCCAACATGTGGGGAAGCAGAATATATGTATACTTTTCGAATTTGAGGTCAGTTTCAGATTTCGAGTTTTCATGCTTAATTGGCTATTTGCCTACAAATGCAATCTAGGCCAAGGTCTAAATTTTGAGGGAGAGGTCGGAACCGGAAAACACATGGTTTTTTGGGTCCCCCAACCTGTGTGGAACCTGAATATATGTACACTTATTGAATTTGAGGTCAGTTTCACATTTTGACTTTTCATGGTTAATTGGCTATTTGCCAACAAATTCGAGATACCGGTAGGCCGTGGCCTAACTTTTGAGGAAGAGTTTGGATCCGGAAAACACATGTTTTTTCAGGTTCCCCAACATGTGGGGAACCAGAATATATGTATACTTTTCGAATTTGAGGTCAGTTTCACATTTTGACTTTTCATTCTTAATTGGCTATTTCCCAACAAATGCAAGTTAAGCCGTGGCCTAACTTTTGAGGGAGAGGTCAGATCCGGAAAACACATGTTTTTTCGGGTTCCCCAACATGTGGGGAACCAGAATATATGTATACTTTTCGACTTTGACGTCAGTTTCACATTTTGACTTTTCATGCTTAATTGGCTATTTCCCAACACATGCAATGTAGGCAGAGGCCTAACCTTTGAGGTAGAGGTCGGATCCAGAAAATACTTGTTTTTTCAGGTTCCCCCACCTGTGGCAAACCATAATATATGTATACTTTTCGAATCTGAGGTCAGTTTCAAATTTTGACTTTTCATGCTTAATTGGCTATTTGCCAACAAATGCAATCTAGGCCGAGGGCTAAATTTTGAGGGAGAGGTCGGATCTGGAAAACACATGTTTTTTCGGCTTCCCCAACATGTGGGGAAGCAGAATATATGTATACTTTTCGAATTTGAGGTCAGTTTCAGATTTCGAGTTTTCATGCTTAATTGGCTATTTGCCTACAAATGCAATCTAGGCCAAGGTCTAAATTTTGAGGGAGAGGTCGGAACCGGAAAACACATGTTTTTTCGGGTTCCCCAACCTGTGGGGAACCTGAATATATCTATACTTTTCGAATTTGAGGTCAGTTTCACATTTTGACTTTTCATGCTTAATTGGCTATTTCCCAACACATGCAATGTAGGCAGAGGCCTAACCTTTGAGGTAGAGGTCGGATCCAGAAAATACTTGTTTTTTCGGGTTCCCCCACCTGTGGCAAACCATAATATATGTATACTTTTCGAATCTGAGGTCAGTTTCAAATTTTGACTTTTCATCCTTAATTGGCTATTTGCCAACAAATGCAATCTAGGCCGAGGGCTAAATTTTGAGGGAGAGGTCGGATCTGGAAAACACATGTTTTTTCGGCTTCCCCAACCTGTGGGGAAGCAGAATATATGTATACTTTTCGAATTTGAGGTCAGTTTCACATTTTGAGTTTTCATGGTTAATTGGCTATTTGACAACAAATTCGAGATAGGCCGTGGCCTAACTTTTGAGGAAGAGTTTGGATCCGGAAAACACATGTTTTTTCGGCTTCCCCAACATGTGGGGAACCATAATATATGTATACTTTTCGAATTTGACGTCAGTTTCACATTTTGACTTTTCATGCTTAATTGGCTATTTGCCTACAAATGCAATCTAGGCCAAGGTCTAAATTTTGAGGGAGAGGTCGGAACCGGAAAACACATGGTTTTTTGGGTCCCCCAAGCTGTGTGGAACCTGAATATATGTACACTTTTCGAATTTGAGGTCAGTTTCACATTTTGACTTTTCATGGTTAATTGGCTATTTGCCAACAAATTCGAGATACCGGTAGGCCGTGGCCTAACTTTTGAGGAAGAGTTTGGATCCGGAAAACACATGTTTTTTCAGGTTCCCCAACATGTGGGGAACCAGAATATATGTATACTTTTCGAATTTGAGGTCAGTTTCACATTTTGACTTTTCATTCTTAATTGGCTATTTCCCAACAAATGCAAGTTAAGCCGTGGCCTAACTTTTGAGGAAGAGGTCTGATCCGGAAAACACATGTTTTTTCGGGTTCCCCAACCTGTGGGGAACCAGAATATATGTATACTTTTCGAATTTAAGGTCAGTTTCTCATTTTGACTTTTCATGCTTAATTGGCTATTTGCCAACAAATGCAATCTTGGCTGAGGGCTAAATTTTGAGGGAGAGGTCGGATCTGGAAAACACATGTTTTTTCGGGTTCCCCAACATGTGGGGAACCAGAATATATGTATACTTTTCGAATTTGAGGTCAGTTTCACATTTTGACTTTTCATTCTTAATTGGCTATTTCCCAACAAATGCAATGTAGGCTGAGGCCTAACCTTTGAGGTAGATGTCGGATCCGGAAAATACTTGTTTTTTCGTGTTCCCCCACCTGTGACGAACCATAATATATGTATGCTTTTCGAATCTGAGGTCAGTTTCAAATTTTGACTTTTCATGCTTAATTGGCTATTTGCCAACAAATGCAATCTAGGCCAAGGGCTAAATTTTGAGGGAGAGGTCGGATCTGCAAAACACATGTTTTTTCGGGTTCCCCAACATGTGGGGAACCAGAATATATGTATACTTTTCGAATTTGAGGTCAGTTTCACATTTTGAGTTTTCATGGTTAATTGGCTATTTGACAACAAATTCGAGATAGGCCGTGGCCTAACTTTTGAGGAAGAGTTTGGATCCGGAAAACACATGTTTTTTCGGCTTCCCCAACATGTGGGGAACCATAATATATGTATACTTTTCGAATTTGACGTCAGTTTCACATTTTGACTTTTCATGCTTAATTGGCTATTTGCCTACAAATGCAATCTAGGCCAAGGTCTAAATTTTGAGGGAGAGGTCGGAACCAGAAAACACATGGTTTTTTGGGTTCCCCAAGCTGTGTGGAACCTGAATATATGTACACTTTTCGAATTTGAGGTCAGTTTCACATTTTGACTTTTCATGGTTAATTGGCTATTTGCCAACAAATTCAAGATACCGGTAGGCCGTGGCCTAACTTTTGAGGAAGAGGTTGGATCCGGAAAACACATGTTTTTTCAGGTTCCCCAACATGTGGGGAACCAGAATATATGTATACTTTTCGAATTTGAGGTCAGTTTCACATTTTGACTTTTCATTCTTAATTGGCTATTTCCCAACAAATGCAAGTTAAGCCGTGGCCTAACTTTTGAGGGAGAGGTCGGATCCGGAAAACACATGTTTTTTCGGGTTCCCCAACATGTGGGGAACCAGAATATATGTATACTTTTCGAATTTGACGTCAGTTTCACATTTTGACTTTTCATGCTTAATTGGCTATTTCCCAACACATGCAATGTAGGCAGAGGCCTAACCTTTGAGGTAGAGGTCGGATCCAGAAAATACTTGTTTTTTCGGGTTCCCCCACCTGTGGCAAACCATAATATATGTATGCTTTTCGAATCTGAGGTCAGTTTCAAATTTTGACTTTTCATGCTTAATTGGCTATTTGCCAACAAATGCAATCTAGGCCAAGGGCTAAATTTTGAGGGAGAGGTCGGATCTGCAAAACACATGTTTTTTCGGGTTCCCCAACCTGTGGGGAACCAGAATATACGTATACTTTTCGAATTTGAGGTCAGTTTCACATTTTGAGTTTTCATGGTTAATTGGCTATTTGACAACAAATTCGAGATAGGCCGTGGCCTAACTTTTGAGGAAGAGTTTGGATCCGGAAAACACATGTTTTTTCGGCTTCCCCAACATGTGGGGAACCATAATATATGTATACTTTTCGAATTTGACGTCAGTTTCACATTTTGACTTTTCATGCTTAATTGGCTATTTGCCTACAAATGCAATCTAGGCCAAGGTCTAAATTTTGAGGGAGAGGTCGGAACCAGAAAACACATGGTTTTTTGGGTTCCCCAAGCTGTGTGGAACCTGAATATATGTACACTTTTCGAATTTGAGGTCAGTTTCACATTTTGACTTTTCATGGTTAATTGGCTATTTGCCAACAAATTCGAGATACCGGTAGGCCGTGGCCTAACTTTTGAGGAAGAGGTTGGATCCGGAAAACACATGTTTTTTCAAATTCCCCAACATGTGGGGAACCAGAATATATGTATACTTTTCGAATTTGAGGTCAGTTTCACATTTTGACTTTTCATTCTTAATTGGCTATTTCCCAACAAATGCAAGTTAAGCCGTGGCCTAACTTTTGAGGGAGAGGTCGGATCCGGAAAACACATGTTTTTTCGGGTTCCCCAACATGTGGGGAACCAGAATATATGTATACTTTTCGAATCTGAGGTCAGTTTCAAATCTTGACTTTTCATGCTTAATTGGCTATTTGCCAACAAATGCAATCTAGGCCGAGGGCTAAATTTTGAGGGAGAGGTCGGATCTGGAAAACACATGTTTTTTCGGCTTCCCCAACATGTGGGGAAGCAGAATATATGTATACTTTTCGAATTTGAGGTCAGTTTCAGATTTCGAGTTTTCATGCTTAATTGGCTATTTGCCTACAAATGCAATCTAGGCCAAGGTCTAAATTTTGAGGGAGAGGTCGGAACCGGAAAACACATGGTTTTTTGGGTTCCCCAACCTGTGTGGAACCTGAATATATGTACACTTTTCGAATTTGAGGTCAGTTTCACATTTTGACTTTTCATGGTTAATTGGCTATTTGCCAACAAATTCGAGATAGGCCGTGGCCTAACTTTTGAGGAAGAGGTTGGATCCGGAAAACACATTTTTTTGGGTTCCCCAACCTGTGGGGAACCTGAATATATCTATAGTTTTCGAATCTGAGGTCAGTTTCAAATTTTGACTTTTCATGCTTAATTGGCTATTTGCCAACAAATGCAATCTAGGCCAAGGGCTAAATTTTGAAGGAGAGGTCGGATCAGGAAAACACATGTTTTTTCGGGTTCCCCAACATGTGGGGAACCAGAATATATGTATACTTTTCGAATCTGAGGTCAGTTTCAAATTTTGACTTTTCATGCTTAATTGGCTATTTGCCAACAAATGCAATCTAGGCCAAGGGCTAAATTTTGAGGGAGAGGTCGATTCAGGAAAACACATGTTTTTTCGGGTTCCCCAACATGTGGGGAACGAGAATATATGTATACTTTTCGAATTTGAGGTCACTTTCACATTTTGAGTTTTCATGCTTAATTGGCTATTTGCCTACAAATGCAATCTAGGCCAAGGTCTAAATTTTGAGGGAGAGGTCGGAAACGGAAAACACATGGTTTTTTTGGGTTCCCCAACCTGTGTGGAACCTGAATATATGTACACTTTTCGAATTTGAGGTCAGTTTCACATTTTGACTTTTCATGGTTAATTGGCTATTTCCCAACACATGCAATGTAGGCAGAGGCCTAACCTTTGAGGTAGAGGTCGGATCCAGAAAATACTTGTTTTTTCGGGTTCCCCCACCTGTGGCAAACCATAATATATGTATACTTTTCGAATCTGAGGTCAGTTTCAAATTTTGACTTTTCATGCTTAATTGGCTATTTGCCAACAAATGCAATCTAGGCCGAGGGCTAAATTTTGAGGGAGAGGTCGGATCTGGAAAACACATGTTTTTTCGGCTTCCCCAACATGTGGGGAAGCAGAATATATGTATACTTTTCGAATTTGAGGTCAGTTTCAGATTTCGAGTTTTCATGCTTAATTGGCTATTTGCCAACAAATGCAATCTAGGCCAAGGCCTACATTTTGAGGGAGAGGTCGGAACCGGAAAACACATGTTTTTTCGGGTTCCCCAACCTGTGGCGAAGCAGAATATATGTATACTTTTCGAATTTAAGGTCAGTTTCTCATTTTGACTTTTCATGCTTAATTGGATATTTCCCTACAAATGGAAGTTAAGCCGTGGCCTAACTTTTGAGGAAGAGGTCTGATCCGGAAAACACATGTTTTTTCGGGTTCCCCAACCTGTGGGGAACCAGAATATATGTATACTTTTCGAATTTAAGGTCAGTTTCTCATTTTGACTTTTCATGCTTAATTGGCTATTTGCCAACAAATGCAATCTTGGCTGAGGGCTAAATTTTGAGGGAGAGGTCGGATCAGGAAAACACATGTTTTTTCGGGTTCCCCAACCTGTGGGGAACCAGAATATATGTATACTTTTCGAATTTGAGGTCAGTTTCACATTTTGACTTTTCATTCTTAATTGGCTATTTCCCAACAAATGCAAGTTAAGCCGTGGCCTAACTTTTGAGGGAGAGGTCAGATCTGGAAAACACATGTTTTTTCGGGTTCCCCAACATGTGGGGAACCAGAATATATGTATACTTTTCGAATTTGACGTCAGTTTCACATTTTGACTTTTCATGCTTAATTGGCTATTTCCCAACACATGCAATGTAGGCAGAGGCCTAACCTTTGAGGTAGAGGTCGGATCCAGAAAATACTTGTTTTTTCAGGTTCCCCCACCTGTGGCAAACCATAATATATGTATACTTTTCGAATCTGAGGTCAGTTTCAAATTTTGACTTTTCATGCTTAATTGGCTATTTGCCAACAAATGCAATCTAGGCCGAGGGCTAAATTTTGAGGGAGAGGTCGGATCTGGAAAACACATGTTTTTTCGGCTTCCCCAACATGTGGGGAAGCAGAATATATGTATACTTTTCGAATTTGAGGTCAGTTTCAGATTTCGAGTTTTCATGCTTAATTGGCTATTTGCCTACAAATGCAATCTAGGCCAAGGTCTAAATTTTGAGGGAGAGGTCGGAACCGGAAAACACATGTTTTTTCGGGTTCCCCAACCTGTGGGGAACCTGAATATATCTATACTTTTCGAATTTGAGGTCAGTTTCACATTTTGACTTTTCATGCTTAATTGGCTATTTCCCAACACATGCAATGTAGGCAGAGGCCTAACCTTTGAGGTAGAGGTCGGATCCAGAAAATACTTGTTTTTTCGGGTTCCCCCACCTGTGGCAAACCATAATATATGTATACTTTTCGAATCTGAGGTCAGTTTCAAATTTTGACTTTTCATCCTTAATTGGCTATTTGCCAACAAATGCAATCTAGGCCGAGGGCTAAATTTTGAGGGAGAGGTCGGATCTGGAAAACACATGTTTTTTCGGCTTCCCCAACATGTGGGGAAGCAGAATATATGTATACTTTTCGAATTTGAGGTCAGTTTCAGATTTCGAGTTTTCATGCTTAATTGGCTATTTGCCTACAAATGCAATCTAGGCCAAGGTCTAAATTTTGAGGGAGAGGTCGGAACCGGAAAACACATGTTTTTTCGGGTTCCCCAACCTGTGGGGAACCTGAATATATCTATACTTTTCGAATTTGAGGTCAGTTTCACATTTTGACTTTTCATGCTTAATTGGCTATTTCCCAACACATGCAATGTAGGCAGAGGCCTAACCTTTGAGGTAGAGGTCGGATCCAGAAAATACTTGTTTTTTCGGGTTCCCCCACCTGTGGCAAACCATAATATATGTATACTTTTCGAATCTGAGGTCAGTTTCAAATTTTGACTTTTCATCCTTAATTGGCTATTTGCCAACAAATGCAATCTAGGCCGAGGGCTAAATTTTGAGGGAGAGGTCGGATCTGGAAAACACATGTTTTTTCGGCTTCCCCAACCTGTGGGGAAGCAGAATATATGTATACTTTTCGAATTTAAGGTCAGTTTCTCATTTTGACTTTTCATGCTTAATTGGATATTTCCCTACAAATGGAAGTTAAGCCGTGGCCTAACTTTTGAGGAAGAGGTCTGATCCGGAAAACACATGTTTTTTCGGGTTCCCCAACCTGTGGGGAACCAGAATATATGTATACTTTTCGAATTTAAGGTCAGTTTCTCATTTTGACTTTTCATGCTTAATTGGCTATTTGCCAACAAATGCAATCTTGGCTGAGGGCTAAATTTTGAGGGAGAGGTCGGATCTGGAAAACACATGTTTTTTCGGGTTCCCCAACATGTGGGGAACCAGAATATATGTATACTTTTCGAATTTGAGGTCAGTTTCACATTTTGACTTTTCATTCTTAATTGGCTATTTCCCAACAAATGCAATGTAGGCTGAGGCCTAACCTTTGAGGTAGATGTCGGATCCGGAAAATACTTGTTTTTTCGTGTTCCCCCACCTGTGACGAACCATAATAAATGTATGCTTTTCGAATCTGAGGTCAGTTTCAAATTTTGACTTTTCATGCTTAATTGGCTATTTGCCAACAAATGCAATCTAGGCCAAGGGCTAAATTTTGAGGGAGAGGTCGGATCTGCAAAACACATGTTTTTTCGGGTTCCCCAACATGTGGGGAACCAGAATATATGTATACTTTTCGAATTTGAGGTCAGTTTCACATTTTGAGTTTTCATGGTTAATTGGCTATTTGACAACAAATTCGAGATAGGCCGTGGCCTAACTTTTGAGGAAGAGTTTGGATCCGGAAAACACATGTTTTTTCGGCTTCCCCAACATGTGGGGAACCATAATATATGTATACTTTTCGAATTTGACGTCAGTTTCACATTTTGACTTTTCATGCTTAATTGGCTATTTGCCTACAAATGCAATCTAGGCCAAGGTCTAAATTTTGAGGGAGAGGTCGGAACCAGAAAACACATGGTTTTTTGGGTTCCCCAAGCTGTGTGGAACCTGAATATATGTACACTTTTAGAATTTGAGGTCAGTTTCACATTTTGACTTTTCATGGTTAATTGGCTATTTGCCAACAAATTCGAGATACCGGTAGGCCGTGGCCTAACTTTTGAGGAAGAGGTTGGATCCGGAAAACACATTTTTTTGGGTTCCCCAACCTGTGGGGAACCTGAATATATCTATACTTTTCGAATCTGAGGTCAGTTTCAAATTTTGACTTTTCATGCTTAATTGGCTATTTGCCAACAAATGCAATCTAGGCCAAGGGCTAAATTTTGAGGGAGATGTCGGATCAGGAAAACACATGGTTTTTCGGGTTCCCCAACATGTGGGGAACCAGAATATATGTATACTTTTCGAATTTGAGGTCAGTTTCAGATTTCGAGTTTTCATGCTTAATTGGCTATTTGCCTACAAATGCAATCTAGGCCAAGGTCTAAATTTTGAGGGAGAGGTCGGAACCGGAAAACACATGGTTTTTTGGGTTCCCCAACCTGTGTGGAACCTGAATATATGTACACTTTTCGAATTTGAGGTCAGTTTCACATTTTGACTTTTCATGGTTAATTGGCTATTTGCCAACAAATTCGAGATAGGCCGTGGCCTAAATTTTGAGGGAGAGGTCGGATCTGGAAAACACATGTTTTTTCGGCTTCCCCAACATGTGGGGAAGCAGAATATATGTATACTTTTCGAATTTGAGGTCAGTTTCAGATTTCGAGTTTTCATGCTTAATTGGCTATTTGCCAACAAATGCAATCTAGGCCAAGGCCTACATTTTGAGGGAGAGGTCGGAACCGGAAAACACATGTTTTTTCGGGTTCCCCAACCTGTGGCGAAGCAGAATATATGTATACTTTTCGAATTTAAGGTCAGTTTCTCATTTTGACTTTTCATGCTTAATTGGATATTTCCCTACAAATGGAAGTTAAGCCGTGGCCTAACTTTTGAGGAAGAGGTCTGATCCGGAAAACACATGTTTTTTCGGGTTCCCCAACCTGTGGGGAACCAGAATATATGTATACTTTTCGAATTTAAGGTCAGTTTCTCATTTTGACTTTTCATGCTTAATTGGCTATTTGCCAACAAATGCAATCTTGGCTGAGGGCTAAATTTTGAGGGAGAGGTCGGATCTGGAAAACACATGTTTTTTCGGGTTCCCCAACATGTGGGGAACCAGAATATATGTATACTTTTCGAATTTGAAGTAAGTTTCACATTTTGAGTTTTCATGGTTAATTGGCTATTTGCCAACAAATTCGAGATAGGCCGTGGCCTAACTTTTGAGGAAGAGGTTGGATCCGGAAAACACATGTTTTTTCGGATTCCCCAACCTGTGGGGAACCTGAATATATGTACACTTTTCGAATTTGAGGTCAGTTTCACATTTTGACTTTTCATCGTTAATTGGCTATTTGCAAACAAATGCAAGTTAAGCCGTGGCCTAACTTTTCAGGGAGAGGTCGGATCCGGAAAACACATGTTTTTTCGGCTTCCCCCACCTGTGGCAAACCATAATATATGTATACTTTTCGAATCTGAGGTCAGTTTCAAATTTTGACTTTTCATGCTTAATTGGCTATTTGCCAACAAATGCAATCTAGGTCGAGGGCTAAATTTTGAGGGAGAGGTCGGATCTGGAAAACACATGTTTTTTCGGGTTCCCCAACATGTGGGGAACCATAATATATGTATACTTTTCGAATTTGACGTCAGTTTCACATTTTGACTTTTCATGCTTAATTGGCTATTTGCCTACAAATGCAATCTAGGCCAAGGTCTAAATTTTGAGGGAGAGGTCGGAACCGGAAAACACATGGTTTTTTGGGTTCCCCAAGCTGTGTGGAACCTGAATATATGTACACTTTTCGAATTTGAGGTCAGTTTCACATTTTGACTTTTCATGGTTAATTGGCTATTTGCCAACAAATTCGAGATACCAGTAGGCCGTGGCCTAACTTTTGAGGAAGAGGTTGGATCCGGAAAACACATGTTTTTTCAGGTTCCCCAACATGTGGGGAACCAGAATATATGTATACTTTTCGAATTTGAGGTCAGTTTCACATTTTGACTTTTCATTCTTAATTGGCTATTTCCCAACAAATGCAAGTTAAGCCGTGGCCTAACTTTTGAGGGAGAGGTCGGATCCGGAAAACACATGTTTTTTCAGGTTCCCCAACCTGTGTGGAACCTGAATATATGTACACTTTTCGAATTTGACGTCAGTTTCACATTTTGACTTTTCATGCTTAATTGGCTATTTGCCAACAAATTCGAGATAGGCCGTGGCCTAGCTTTTGAGGAAGAGGTTGGATCCGGAAAACACATTTTTTGGGGTTCCCCAACCTGTGGGGAACCTGAATATATCTATACTTTTCGAATCTGAGGTCAGTTTCAAATTTTGACTTTTCATGCTTAATTGGCTATTTGCCAACAAATGCAATCTAGGCCAAGGGCTAAATTTTGAGGGAGAGGTCGGGTCCGGAAAACACATGTTTTTTCGGCTTCCCCAACATGTGGGGAACCAGAATATATGTATACACTTTTCGAATTTGAGGTCAGTTTCACATTTTGAGTTTTCATGCTTAATTGGCTATTTGCCAACAAATGCAATCTAGGCCAAGGCCTAAATTTTGAGGGAGAGGTCGGAACCGGAAAACACACGTTTTTTCGGGTTCCCCAACATGTGGGGAAGCAGAATATATGTATACTTTTTCAATTTAAAGTCAGTTTCACATTTTGAGTTTTCATGCTTAATTGGCTATTTGCCTACAAATGCAATCTAGGCCAAGGCCTAAATTTTGAGGGAGAGGTCGGAACTAGAAAACACATGGTTTTTTGGGTTCCCCAACCTGTGTGGAACCTGAATATATGTACACTTTTCGAATTTGAGCTCAGTTTCACATTTTGACTTTTCATGGTTAATTGGTTATTTGCCAACAAATTCGAGATAGGCCGTGGCCTAACTTTTGAGGAAGAGGTTGGATCCGGAAAACACATGTTTTTTCAGGTTCCCCAACCTGTGGGGAACCTGAATATATCTATACTTTTCGAATTTGAGGTCAGTTTCAAATTTTGACTTTTCATGCTTAATTGGCTATTTGCCAACAAATGCAATCTAGGCCGAGGGCTAAATTTTTAGGGAGAGGTCGGATCTGGAAAACACATGTTTTTTCGGCTTTCCCAACATGTGGGGAACCAGAATATATGTATAGTTTTTGAATTTGAGGTCAGTTTCACATTTTGACTTTTCATGGTTAATTGGCTATTTGCCAACAAATTCGAGATAGGCCGTAGCCTAACTTTTGAGGAAGAGGTTCGATCCGGAAAACACATGTTTTTTCGGATTCCGCAACCTGTGGGGAACCTGAATATATGTACACTTTTCAAATTTGAGGTCAGTATCACATTTTGAATTTTCATGGTTAATTGGCTATTTGCCAACAAATTCGAGATAAGCCGTGGCCTAACTTTTGAGGGAGAGGATGGATCCGGAAAAAACATGTTTTTTCGGGTTCCCCAACCTGTTGGGAACCTGAATATATCTATACTTTTCGAATTTTAGGTCAGTTTCACATTTTCACTTTTGATGCTTTATTGGCTATTTGCCAACAAATGCAATCTAGGCCAAGGGCTAAATTTTGAGGGAGAGGTCGGATCAGGAAAACACATTTTTTTTCGGATTCCCCAACCTGTGGGGAACCTGAATATATGTACACTTTTCAAATTTGAGGTCAGTTTCACATTTTGACTTTTCATGCTTAATTGGCTATTTGCCAACAAATGCAATCTAGGCCAAGGGCTAAATTTTGAGGGAGAGGTCGGATCAGGAAAACACATGTTTTTTCGGGTTCCCCAACCTGTGGGGAACCTGAATATATCTATACTTTTCGAATTTTAGGTCAGTTTCACATTTTCACTTTTGATGCTTAATTGGCTATTTGCAAACAAATGCAAGTTAAGCCGTGGCCTAACTTTTCAGGGAGAGGTCGGATCCGGAAAACACATGTTTTTTCGGATTCCCCAACCTGTGGGGAACCTGAATATATGTACACTTTTCAAATTTGAGGTCAGTTTCACATTTTCACTTTTGATGCTTAATTGGCTATTTGCAAACAAATGCAAGTTAAGCCGTGGCCTAACTTTTCAGGGAGAGGTCGGATCCGGAAAACACATTTTTTTTCGGATTCCCCAACCTGTGGGGAACCTGAATATATGTACACTTTTCAAATTTGAGGTCAGTTTCACATTTTGACTTTTCATGGTTAATTGGCTATTTGCCAACAAATTCGAGATAGGCCGTGGCCTAACTTTTGAGGAAGAGGTTGGATCCGGAAAACACATGTTTTTTCGGGTTCCCCAACGTGTGGGGAACCTGAATATATGTATACTTTTCGAATTTAAGGTCAGTTTCTCATTTTGACTTTTCATACTTAATTGGATATTTGCCTACAAATCCAATCTAGGCCAAGGCCTAAATTTTGAGGGAGAGGTCGGATCCGGAAAACACATGTTTTTTCGGGTTCCCCAACCTGTGTGGAACCTGAATATATGTATACGTTTTGAATTTGAGGTCGGTTTCACATTTTGACTTTTCATGCTTAATTGTCTATTTTCGAACAAATGCAATGTAGGCCGAGGCCTAACTTTTAAGGGAGAGGTCGGATGCAGAAAACGCATGTTTTTTTCGGGTTCCCCAATCTGTGGGGAACCTGAATATATGTATACTTTTCGAATTTGAGGTCAGTTTCACATTTTGACTGTTCATGCTTAATTGTCTATTAGCCAACAAATACGAGATAGGCCGTGGCCTAACTTTTGAGGGAGAGTTCTGATCCAGAAAACACATGTTTTTTCGGGTTCCCAAAACCTTTGTGGAACCATAATATATGTATACTTTTTGAATTTGAAGTCAGTTTCACATTTTGACTTTGCATGCTTAATTGGCTATTTGCCAATAAATGCAATTTAGGCCGAGGCCTACATTTTGAGGTAGAGGTCGGATCCGGAAAACACATGTTTTTTCGGGTTCCCCAACATGTGGGAACCAGAATATATGTATACTTTTCGAATTTTAGGTCAGTTTCACATTTCGATTGTTCATGTTTCATTGGCTATTTGCCAACAAATGCAATCTAGGCCGAGGGCTAAATTTTGAGGGAGAGGTCGGATCTGGAAAACACACGTTTTTTCGGCTTCCCCAACATGTGGGGAAGCAGAATATATGTATACTTTTCGAATTTGAGGTCAGTTTCTCATTTTGACTTTTCATGCTTAATTGGCTATTTGCCAACAAATTCAATCTAGGCCAAGGCCTAAATTTTGAGGGAGAGGTTGGATCCGGAAAATACATGTTTTTTTTGGTTCCCCCACCTGTGGCGAACTATAATATATGTATACTTTTCGAATCTGAGGTCAGTTTCAAATTTTGACTTTTCATGCTTAATTGGCTATTTGCCAACAAATGCAATCTTGCCTGAGGGATAAATTTTGAGGGAGAGGTCGGATCTGGAAAACACATGTTTTTTCGGGTTCCCCAACATGTGTGGAAGCTGAATATATCTATACTTTTCGACTTTTAGGTCAGTTTCACATTTTCACTTTTGATGCTTAATTGGCTATTTGCAAACAAATGCAATCTAGGCCGAGGCCTAACTTTTGAGGGAGAGGTCGGATCCGGAAAACACATGTATTTTCGGGTTCCCCAACCTTTGGGGAATCAGAATATATGTATACTTGTCGAACTTGAAGTCAGTTTCACATTTTGACTTTTCATGCTTAATTGGCTATTTCCCAACAAATGCAATGTAGGCCGAGGCCTAACCTTTGAGGTAGAGGACGGATCCGGAAAATACTTGTTTTTTGGGGTTCCCCCACCTGTGGCGAACTATAATATATGTATACTTTTCGAATCTGAGGTCAGTTTCAAATTTTGACTTTTCATGCTTAATTGGCTATTTCCCAACAAATGCAATCTTGCCTGAGGGATAAATTTTGAGGGAGAGGTCGGATCTGGAAAACACATGTTTTTTCGGGTTCCCCAACATGTGGGGAAGCAGAATATGTGTATACTTTTCGAATTTGAAGTCAGTTTCACATTTCGAGTTTTCATGCTTAATTGGCTATTTGCCTACAAATGCAATCTAGGCCAAGGCCTAAATTTTGAGGGAGAGGTCGGAACCGGAAAACACACGTTTTTTCGGGTTCCCCAACCTGTGTGGAAGCTGAATATATGTACACTTTCGAATTTGAGGTCAGTTTCACATTTTGACTTTTCATGGTTAATTGGCTATTTGCAAACAAATGCAATCTAGGCCGAGGCCTAACTTTTGAGGGAGAGGTCGGATCTGGAAAACACATGTTTTTTCGGGTTCCCCAACCTTTGGGGAATCAAAATATATGTATACTTTTTGAACTTGAGGTGAGTTTCACATTTTGACTTGTCATGCTTAATTGATTATTTGCCAACAAATACAATCTAGGCCGAGGCCCAACCTTTGAGGGAGAGGTCGGATGGGAAAAACAGATGTTTTTTCGTGTTCCCCAACCTTTTGGGAACCATAATATATTTATACTTTTGATTTTTGAGGTCAGATTTACATTGTGACTGTTCATACTTAATTGTCTATTAGCCAACAAGTACGAGATAGGCCGTGGCCTAACTTTTGAGGGAGAGGTCGGATCTTGAAAACACATGTTTTATCGGGTTCCCCAACCCGTGGGGAACCAGAATATATGTATACTTTTTTAATTTAAGGTCAGTTTCTCATTTTGACTTTTCATGCTTAAATGGATATTTCCTACAAATGCAAGTTAAGCCGTGGCCTAAATTTTGAGGAAGAGGTCTGATCCGGAAAACACATGCTTTTACGGGTTCCCCAACCTGTGGGGAACCTGAATATATCTATACTTTTCGAATTTTAGGTCAGTTTCACATTTTCACTTTTGATGCTTAATTGGCTATTTGCAAACAAATGCAAGTTTAGCCGTGGCCTAACTTTTGAGGGAGAGGTCGGATCCGGAAAACACATGTTTTTTCGGGTTCCCCCACCTGTGGCGAACTATAATATATGTATACTTTTCGAATCTGAGGTCAGTTTCAAATTTTGACTTTTCATGCTTAATTGGCTATTTGCCAACAAATGCAATCTTGCCTGAGGGATAAATTTTGAGGGAGAGGTCGGATCTGGAAAACACATGTTTTTTCGGGTTCCCCAACATGTGGGGAAGCAGAATATGTGTATACTTTTCGAATTTGAAGTCAGTTTCACATTTCGAGTTTTCATGCTTAATTGGCTATTTGCCTACAAATGCAATCTAGGCCAAGGCCTAAATTTTGAGGGAGAGGTCGGAAATGGAAAAAACATGGTTTTTTGGGTTCCCCAACCTGTCTGGAACCTGAATATATGTACACTTTTCGAATTTGAGGTCAGTGTCACATTTTGACTTTTCATGGTTAATTGGCTATTTGCCAACAAATTCGAGATAGGCCGTGGCCTAACTTTTGAGGAAGAGGTCAGAACCGGAAAACACACGTTTTTTCGGGTTCCCCAACCTTTGTGGAAGCTGAATATATGTACACTTTCGAATTTGAGGTCAGTTTCACATTTTGACTTTTCATGGTTAATTGGCTATTTGCTAAGAAATTCGAGATAGGCCGTGCCCTAACTTTTGAGGAAGAGGTTGGATCCGGAAAACACATGTTTTTTCGGGTTCCCCAACCTGTGGAGAAGCTGAATATATCTATACTTTTCGAACTTGAGGTAAGTTTCACATTTTCACTTTTGATGCTTAATTGGCTATTTGCAAACAAATGCAATCTAGGCCGAGGCCTAACTTTTGAGGGAGAGGTCGGATCCGGAAAACACATGTTTTTTCGGGTTCCCCTAACTGTTGCGAACCATAATATATGTATATTTTTCGAATTTGAGGTCAGTTTCACATTTTGAGTTTTCATGCTTAATTGGCTATTTGCCAACAAATTCGAGATAGGCCGTGGCCTAACTTTTGAGGAAGAGGTTGGATCCAGAAAACACATGTTTTTTCGGGTTCCCCAACCTGTGGGGAACCTGAATATATGTACACTTTTCGAATTTGAAGTCAGTTTCACATTTTGAATTTTCATGCTTAATTGGCTATTTGCCTACAAATGCAATCTAGCCCAAGGCCTAAATTTTGAGGGAGAGGTCGGAACCGGAAAACACATGTTTTTTTGGGTTCCCCAACCTGTGGGGAACCTGAATATATGTACACTTTTCGAATTTGAGGTCAGTTTCACAGTTTTGACTTTTCATGGTTAATTGGCTATTTGCCAACAAATTCGAGATAGGCCGTGGCCTAACTTTTGAGGAAGAGGTTGGATCCGGAAAACACATGTTTTTTTGGGTTCCCCAACCTGTGGGGAACGTGAATATATCTATACTTTTCGAACTTGAGGTAAGTTTCACATTTTCACTTTCGATGCTTAATTGGCTATTTGCAAACAAATGCAATCTAGGCCGAGGCCTAACTTTTGAAGGAGAGGTCGGATCCGGAAAACACATGATTTTTTTCGGGTTTCCCAACCTTTGGGGAATCAGAATATATGTATACTTTTCGAACTTGAGGTCAGTTTCCCATTTTGACTTTTCATGCTTAATTGACTATTTGCCCACAAATGCAAGATAAGCCGTGGCCTAACTTTTGAGGAAGAGGTTGGATCCGGAAAACACATGTTTTTTCGGGTTCCCCAACCTGTGGGGAACCTGAATATATGTACACTTTTCGAATTTGAAGTCAGTTTCACATTTTGAATTTTCATGCTTAATTGGCTATTTGCCTACAAATGCAATCTAGGCCAAGGCCTAAATTTTGAGAAAGAGGTCAGAACCGGAAAACACACGTTTTTTCGGGTTCCCCAACCTGTGTGGAAGCTGAATATATGTACACTTTCGAATTTGAGGTCAGTTTCACATTTTGACTTTTCATGGTTAATTGGCTATTTGCCAACAAATTCGAGATAGGCCGTGGCCTAACTTTTGAGGAAGAGGTTGGATCCGGAAAACACATTTTTTTGGGTTCCCCAACCTGTGGGGAACCTGAATATATCTATACTTTTCGAATTTTAGGTCAGTTTCACATTTTCACTTTTGATGCTTCATTGGCTATTTGCAAAAAAATGCAAGTTAAGCCGTGGCCTAACTTTTGAGGGAGAGGTCGGATCCGAAAAACACATGTTTTTTCGGGTTCCCCAACATGTGGGGAACCAGAATATATGTATACTTTTCGAATTTGAGGTCAGTTTCACATTTTGACTTTTCATGCTTAATTGGCTATTTCCCAACACATGCAATGTAGGCAGAGGCCTAACCTTTGAGGTAGAGGTCGGATCCAGAAAATACTTGTTTTTTCGGGTTCCCCCACCTGTGGCAAACCATAATATATGTATACTTTTCGAATCTGAGGTCAGTTTCAAATTTTGACTTTTCATGCTTAATTGGCTATTTGCCAACAAATGCAATCTAGGTCGAGGGCTAAATTTTGAGGGAGAGGTCGGATCTGGAAAACACATGTTTTTTCGGCTTCCCCAACATGTGGGGAAGCAGAATATATGTATACTTTTCGAATTAGAGGTCAGTTTCAGATTTCGAGTTTTCATGCTTAATTGGCTATTTGCCTACAAATGCAATCTAGGCCAAGGTCTAAATTTTGAGGGAGAGGTCGGAACCGGAAAACACATGGTTTTTTGGGTTCCCCAAGCTGTGTGGAACCTGAATATATGTACACTTTTCGAATTTGAGGTCAGTTTCACATTTTGACTTTTCATGGTTAATTGGCTATTTGCCAACAAATTCGAGATACCGGTAGGCCGTGGCCTAACTTTTGAGGAAGAGGTTGGATCCGGAAAACACATGTTTTTTCAGGTTCCCCAACATGTGGGGAACCAGAATATATGTATACTTTTCGAATTTGAGGTCAGTTTCATATTTTGACTTTTCATTCTTAATTGGCTATTTCCCAACAAATGCAAGTTAAGCCGTGGCCTAACTTTTGAGGGAGAGGTCAGATCCGGAAAACACATGTTTTTTCGGGTTCCCCAACATGTGGGGAACCAGAATATATGTATACTTTTCGAATTTGACGTCAGTTTCACATTTTGACTTTTCATGCTTAATTGGCTATTTCCCAACACATGCAATGTAGGCAGAGGCCTAACCTTTGAGGTAGAGGTCGGATCCAGAAAATACTTGTTTTTTCGGGTTCCCCCACCTGTGGCAAACCATAATATATGTATACTTTTCGAATCTGAGGTCAGTTTCAAATTTTGACTTTTCATGCTTAATTGGCTATTTGCCAACAAATGCAATCTAGGCCGAGGGCTAAATTTTGAGGGAGAGGTCGGATCTGGAAAACACATGTTTTTTCGGCTTCCCCAACATGTGGGGAAGCAGAATATATGTATACTTTTCGAATTTAAGGTCAGTTTCAGATTTCGAGTTTTCATGCTTAATTGGCTATTTGCCTACAAATGCAATCTAGGCCAAGGTCTAAATTTTGAGGGAGAGGTCGGAACCGGAAAACACATGGTTTTTTGGGTTCCCCAACCTGTGTGGAACCTGAATATATGTACACTTTTCGAATTTGAGGTCAGTTTCACATTTTGACTTTTCATGGTTAATTGGCTATTTGCCAACAAATTCGAGATAGGCCGTGGCCTAACTTTTGAGGAAGCGGTTGGATCCGGAAAACACATTTTTTTGGGTTCCCCAACCTGTGGGGAACCTGAATATATCTATACTTTTCGAATCTGAGGTCAGTTTCAGATTTCGAGTTTTCATGCTTAATTGGCTATTTGCCTACAAATGCAATCTAGGCCAAGGCCTAAATTTTGAGGGAGAGGTCGGAACCAGAAAACACATGGTTTTTTGGGTTCCCCAACCTGTGTGGAACCTGAATATATGTACACTTTTCGAATTTGAGCTCAGTTTCACATTTTGACTTTTCATGGTTAATTGGTTATTTGCCAACAAATTCGAGATAGGCCGTGGCCTAACTTTTGAGGAAGAGGTTGGATCCGGAAAACACATGTTTTTTCAGGTTCCCCAACCTGTGGGGAACCTGAATATATGTATACTTTTCGAATTTAAGGTCAGTTTCTCATTTTGACTTTTCATACTTAATTGGATATTTGCCTACAAATCCAATCTAGGCCAAGGCCTAAATTTTGAGGGAGAGGTCGGATCCGGAAAACACATGTTTTTTCGGGTTCCCCAACCTGTGTGGAACCTGAATATATGTATACGTTTTGAATTTGAGGTCGGTTTCACATTTTGACTTTTCATGCTTAATTGTCTATTTTCGAACAAATGCAATGTAGGCCGAGGCCTAACTTTTAAGGGAGAGGTCGGATGCAGAAAACGCATGTTTTTTTCGGGTTCCCCAATCTGTGGGGAACCTGAATATATGTATACTTTTCGAATTTGAGGTCAGTTTCACATTTTGACTGTTCATGCTTAATTGTCTATTAGCCAACAAATACGAGATAGGCCGTGGCCTAACTTTTGAGGGAGAGTTCTGATCCAGAAAACACATGTTTTTTCGGGTTCCCAAAACCTTTGTGGAACCATAATATATGTATACTTTTTGAATTTGAAGTCAGTTTCACATTTTGACTTTGCATGCTTAATTGGCTATTTGCCAATAAATGCAATTTAGGCCGAGGCCTACATTTTGAGGTAGAGGTCGGATCCGGAAAACACATGTTTTTTCGGGTTCCCCAACATGTGGGAACCAGAATATATGTATACTTTTCGAATTTTAGGTCAGTTTCAAATTTTGACTTTTCATGCTTAATTGGCTATTTGCCAACAAATGCAATCTAGGCCGAGGGCTAAATTTTGAGGGAGAGGTCGGATCTGGAAAACACATGTTTTTTCGGCTTCCCCAACATGTGGGGAAGCAGAATATATGTATACTTTTCGAATTTAAGGTCAGTTTCAGATTTCGAGTTTTCATGCTTAATTGGCTATTTGCCTACAAATGCAATCTAGGCCAAGGTCTAAATTTTGAGGGAGAGGTCGGAACCGGAAAACACATGGTTTTTTGGGTTCCCCAACCTGTGTGGAACCTGAATATATGTACACTTTTCGAATTTGAGGTCAGTTTCACATTTTGACTTTTCATGGTTAATTGGCTATTTGCCAACAAATTCGAGATAGGCCGTGGCCTAACTTTTGAGGAAGAGGTTGGATCCGGAAAACACATTTTTTTGGGTTCCCCAACCTGTGGGGAACCTGAATATATCTATACTTTTCGAATCTGAGGTCAGTTTCAGATTTCGAGTTTTCATGCTTAATTGGCTATTTGCCTACAAATGCAATCTAGGCCAAGGCCTAAATTTTGAGGGAGAGGTCGGAACCAGAAAACACATGGTTTTTTGGGTTCCCCAACCTGTGTGGAACCTGAATATATGTACACTTTTCGAATTTGAGCTCAGTTTCACATTTTGACTTTTCATGGTTAATTGGTTATTTGCCAACAAATTCGAGATAGGCCGTGGCCTAACTTTTGAGGAAGAGGTTGGATCCGGAAAACACATGTTTTTTCAGGTTCCCCAACCTGTGGGGAACCTGAATATATGTATACTTTTCGAATTTAAGGTCAGTTTCTCATTTTGACTTTTCATACTTAATTGGATATTTGCCTATAAATCCAATCTAGGCCAAGGCCTAAATTTTGAGGGAGAGGTCGGATCCGGAAAACACATGTTTTTTCGGGTTCCCCAACCTGTGTGGAACCTGAATATATGTATACGTTTTGAATTTGAGGTCGGTTTCACATTTTGACTTTTCATGCTTAATTGTCTATTTTCGAACAAATGCAATGTAGGCCGAGGCCTAACTTTTAAGGGAGAGGTCGGATGCAGAAAACGCATGTTTTTTTCGGGTTCCCCAATCTGTGGGGAACCTGAATATATGTATACTTTTCGAATTTGAGGTCAGTTTCACATTTTGACTGTTCATGCTTAATTGTCTATTAGCCAACAAATACGAGATAGGCCGTGGCCTAACTTTTGAGGGAGAGTTCTGATCCAGAAAACACATGTTTTTTCGGGTTCCCCAACATGTGGGAACCAGAATATATGTATACTTTTCGAATTTTAGGTCAGTTTCACATTTCGATTGTTCATGTTTCATTGGCTATTTGCCAACAAATGCAATCTAGGCCGAGGGCTAAATTTTGAGGGAGAGGTCGGATCTGGAAAACACATGTTTTTTCGGCTTCCCCAACATGTGGGGAAGCAGAATATATGTATACTTTTCGAATTTGAGGTCAGTTTCTCATTTTGACTTTTCATGCTTAATTGGCTATTTGCCAACAAATTCAATCTAGGCCAAGGCCTAAATTTTGAGGGAGAGGTTGGATCCGGAAAATACATGTTTTTTTTGGTTCCCCCACCTGTGGCGAACTATAATATATGTATACTTTTCGAATCTGAGGTCAGTTTCAAATTTTGACTTTTCATGCTTAATTGGCTATTTGCCAACAAATGCAATCTTGCCTGAGGGATAAATTTTGAGGGAGAGGTCGGATCTGGAAAACACATGTTTTTTCGGGTTCCCCAACATGTGTGGAAGCTGAATATATCTATACTTTTCGACTTTTAGGTCAGTTTCACATTTTCACTTTTGATGCTTAATTGGCTATTTGCAAACAAATGCAATCTAGGCCGAGGCCTAACTTTTGAGGGAGAGGTCGGATCCGGAAAACACATGTATTTTCGGGTTCCCCAACCTTTGGGGAATCAGAATATATGTATACTTGTCGAACCTGAAGTCAGTTTCACATTTTGACTTTTCATGCTTAATTGGCTATTTCCCAACAAATGCAATGTAGGCCGAGGCCTAACCTTTGAGGTAGAGGACGGATCCGGAAAATACTTGTTTTTTGGGGTTCCCCCACCTGTGGCGAACTATAATATATGTATACTTTTCGAATCTGAGGTCAGTTTCAAATTTTGACTTTTCATGCTTAATTGGCTATTTCCCAACAAATGCAATCTTGCCTGAGGGATAAATTTTGAGGGAGAGGTCGGATCTGGAAAACACATGTTTTTTCGGGTTCCCCAACATGTGTGGAAGCTGAATATATCTATACTTTTCGACTTTTAGGTCAGTTTCACATTTTCACTTTTGATGCTTAATTGGCTATTTGCAAACAAATGCAATCTAGGCCGAGGCCTAACTTTTGAGGGAGAGGTCGGATCCGGAAAACACATGTATTTTCGGGTTCCCCAACCTTTGGGGAATCAGAATATATGTATACTTGTCGAACTTGAAGTCAGTTTCACATTTTGACTTTTCATGCTTAATTGGCTATTTCCCAACAAATGCAATGTAGGCCGAGGCCTAACCTTTGAGGTAGAGGACGGATCCGGAAAATACTTGTTTTTTGGGGTTCCCCCACCTGTGGCGAACTATAATATATGTATACTTTTCGAATCTGAGGTCAGTTTCAAATTTTGACTTTTCATGCTTAATTGGCTATTTCCCAACAAATGCAATCTTGCCTGAGGGATAAATTTTGAGGGAGAGGTCGGATCTGGAAAACACATGTTTTTTCGGGTTCCCCAACATGTGGGGAAGCAGAATATGTGTATACTTTTCGAATTTGAAGTCAGTTTCACATTTCGAGTTTTCATGCTTAATTGGCTATTTGCCTACAAATGCAATCTAGGCCAAGGCCTAAATTTTGAGGGAGAGGTCGGAACCGGAAAACACACGTTTTTTCGGGTTCCCCAACCTGTGTGGAAGCTGAATATATGTACACTTTCGAATTTGAGGTCAGTTTCACATTTTGACTTTTCATGGTTAATTGGCTATTTGCAAACAAATGCAATCTAGGCCGAGGCCTAACTTTTGAGGGAGAGGTCGGATCTGGAAAACACATGTTTTTTCGGGTTCCCCAACCTTTGGGGAATCAAAATATATGTATACTTTTTGAACTTGAGGTCAGTTTCACATTTTGACTTGTCATGCTTAATTGACTATTTGCCAACAAATACAATCTAGGCCGAGGCCCAACCTTTGAGGGAGAGGTCGGATGGGAAAAACAGATGTTTTTTCGTGTTCCCCAACCTTTTGGGAACCATAATATATTTATACTTTTGATTTTTGAGGTCAGATTTACATTGTGACTGTTCATACTTAATTGTCTATTAGCCAACAAGTACGAGATAGGCCGTGGCCTAACTTTTGAGGGAGAGGTCGGATCTTGAAAACACATGTTTTATCGGGTTCCCCAACCCGTGGGGAACCAGAATATATGTATACTTTTTTAATTTAAGGTCAGTTTCTCATTTTGACTTTTCATGCTTAAATGGATATTTCCTACAAATGCAAGTTAAGCCGTGGCCTAAATTTTGAGGAAGAGGTGTGATCCGGAAAACACATGCTTTTACGGGTTCCCCAACCTGTGGGGAACCTGAATATATCTATACTTTTCGAATTTTAGGTCAGTTTCAGATTTTCACTTTTGATGCTTAATTGGCTATTTGCAAACAAATGCAAGTTTAGCCGTGGCCTAACTTTTGAGGGAGAGGTCGGATCCGGAAAACACATGTTTTTTCGGGTTCCCCCACCTGTGGCGAACTATAATATATGTATACTTTTCGAATCTGAGGTCAGTTTCAAATTTTGACTTTTCATGCTTAATTGGCTATTTGCCAACAAATGCAATCTTGCCTGAGGGATAAATTTTGAGGGAGAGGTCGGATCTGGAAAACACATGTTTTTTCAGGTTCCCCAACATGTGGGGAAGCAGAATATGTGTATACTTTTCGAATTTGAAGTCAGTTTCACATTTCGAGTTTTCATGCTTAATTGGCTATTTGCCTACAAATGCAATCTAGGCCAAGGCCTAAATTTTGAGGGAGAGGTCGGAAATGGAAAAAACATGGTTTTTTGGGTTCCCCAACCTGTCTGGAACCTGAATATATGTACACTTTTCGAATTTGAGGTCAGTGTCACATTTTGACTTTTCATGGTTAATTGGCTATTTGCCAACAAATTCGAGATAGGCCGTGGCCTAACTTTTGAGGAAGAGGTCAGAACCGGAAAACACACGTTTTTTCGGGTTCCCCAACCTTTGTGGAAGCTGAATATATGTACACTTTCGAATTTGAGGTCAGTTTCACATTTTGACTTTTCATGGTTAATTGGCTATTTGCTAAGAAATTCGAGATAGGCCGTGCCCTAACTTTTGAGGAAGAGGTTGGATCCGGAAAACACATGTTTTTTCGGGTTCCCCAACCTGTGGAGAAGCTGAATATATCTATACTTTTCGAACTTGAGGTAAGTTTCACATTTTCACTTTTGATGCTTAATTGGCTATTTGCAAACAAATGCAATCTAGGCCGAGGCCTAACTTTTGAGGGAGAGGTCGGATCCGGAAAACACATGTTTTTTCGGGTTCCCCTAACTGTGGCGAACCATAATATATGTATATTTTTCGAATTTGAGGTCAGTTTCACATTTTGAGTTTTCATGCTTAATTGGCTATTTGCCAACAAATTCGAGATAGGCCGTGGCCTAACTTTTGAGGAAGAGGTTGGATCCGGAAAACACATGTTTTTTCGGGTTCCCCAACCTGTGGGGAACCTGAATATATGTACACTTTTCGAATTTGAAGTCAGTTTCACATTTTGAATTTTCATGCTTAATTGGCTATTTGCCTACAAATGCAATCTAGCCCAAGGCCTAAATTTTGAGGGAGAGGTCGGAACCGGAAAACACATGTTTTTTTGGGTTCCCCAACCTGTGGGGAACCTGAATATATGTACACTTTTCGAATTTGAGGTCAGTTTCACAGTTTTGACTTTTCATGGTTAATTGGCTATTTGCCAACAAATTCGAGATAGGCCGTGGCCTAACTTTTGAGGAAGAGGTTGGATCCGGAAAACACATGTTTTTTTGGGTTCCCCAACCTGTGGGGAACGTGAATATATCTATACTTTTCGAACTTGAGGTAAGTTTCACATTTTCACTTTTGATGCTTAATTGGCTATTTGCAAACAAATGCAATCTAGGCCGAGGCCTAACTTTTGAAGGAGAGGTCGGATCCGGAAAACACATGATTTTTTTCGGGTTTCCCAACCTTTGGGGAATCAGAATATATGTATACTTTTCGAACTTGAGGTCAGTTTCCCATTTTGACTTTTCATGCTTAATTGACTATTTGCCCACAAATGCAAGATAAGCCGTGGCCTAACTTTTGAGGAAGAGGTTGGATCCGGAAAACACATGTTTTTTCGGGTTCCCCAACCTGTGTGGAAGCTGAATATATGTACACTTTCGAATTTGAGGTCAGTTTCACATTTTGACTTTTCATGGTTAATTGGCTATTTGCCAACAAATTCGAGATAGGCCGTGGCCTAACTTTTGAGGAAGAGGTTGGATCCGGAAAACACATTTTTTTGGGTTCCCCAACCTGTGGGGAACCTGAATATATCTATACTTTTCGAATTTTAGGTCAGTTTCACATTTTCACTTTTGATGCTTCATTGGCTATTTGCAAACAAATGCAAGTTAAGCCGTGGCCTAACTTTTGAGGGAGAGGTCGGATCCGAAAAACACATGTTTTTTCGGGTTCCCCAACATGTGGGGAACCAGAATATATGTATACTTTTCGAATTTGAGGTCAGTTTCACATTTTGACTTTTCATGCTTAATTGGCTATTTCCCAACACATGCAATGTAGGCAGAGGCCTAACCTTTGAGGTAGAGGTCGGATCCAGAAAATACTTGTTTTTTCGGGTTCCCCCACCTGTGGCAAACCATAATATATGTATACTTTTCGAATCTGAGGTCAGTTTCAAATTTTGACTTTTCATGCTTAATTGGCTATTTGCCAACAAATGCAATCTAGGTCGAGGGCTAAATTTTGAGGGAGAGGTCGGATCTGGAAAACACATGTTTTTTCGGCTTCCCCAACATGTGGGGAAGCAGAATATATGTATACTTTTCGAATTTGAGGTCAGTTTCAGATTTCGAGTTTTCATGCTTAATTGGCTATTTGCCTACAAATGCAATCTAGGCCAAGGTCTAAATTTTGAGGGAGAGGTCGGAACCGGAAAACACATGGTTTTTTGGGTTCCCCAAGCTGTGTGGAACCTGAATATATGTACACTTTTCGAATTTGAGGTCAGTTTCACATTTTGACTTTTCATGGTTAATTGGCTATTTGCCAACAAATTCGAGATACCGGTAGGCCGTGGCCTAACTTTTGAGGAAGAGGTTGGATCCGGAAAACACATGTTTTTTCAGGTTCCCCAACATGTGGGGAACCAGAATATATGTATACTTTTCGAATTTGAGGTCAGTTTCATATTTTGACTTTTCATTCTTAATTGGCGATTTCCCAACAAATGCAAGTTAAGCCGTGGCCTAACTTTTGAGGGAGAGGTCAGATCCGGAAAACACATGTTTTTTCGGGTTCCCCAACATGTGGGGAACCAGAATATATGTATACTTTTCGAATTTGACGTCAGTTTCACATTTTGACTTTTCATGCTTAATTGGCTATTTCCCAACACATGCAATGTAGGCAGAGGCCTAACCTTTGAGGTAGAGGTCGGATCCAGAAAATACTTGTTTTTTCGGGTTCCCCCACCTGTGGCAAACCATAATATATGTATACTTTTCGAATCTGAGGTCAGTTTCAAATTTTGACTTTTCATGCTTAATTGGCTATTTGCCAACAAATGCAATCTAGGCCGAGGTCTAAATTTTGAGGGAGAGGTCGGATCTGGAAAACACATGTTTTTTCGGCTTCCCCAACATGTGGGGAAGCAGAATATATGTATACTTTTCGAATTTAAGGTCAGTTTCAGATTTCGAGTTTTCATGCTTAATTGGCTATTTGCCTACAAATGCAATCTAGGCCAAGGTCTAAATTTTGAGGGAGAGGTCGGAACCGGAAAACACATGGTTTTTTGGGTTCCCCAACCTGTGTGGAACCTGAATATATGTACACTTTTCGAATTTGAGGTCAGTTTCACATTTTGACTTTTCATGGTTAATTGGCTATTTGCCAACAAATTCGAGATAGGCCGTGGCCTAACTTTTGAGGAAGAGGTTGGATCCGGAAAACACATTTTTTTGGGTTCCCCAACCTGTGGGGAACCTGAATATATCTATACTTTTCGAATCTGAGGTCAGTTTCAAATTTTGACTTTTCATGCTTAATTGGCTATTTGCCAACAAATGCAATCTAGGCCAAGGGCTAAATTTTGAAGGAGAGGTCGGATCAGGAAAACACATGTTTTTTCGGGTTCCCCAACATGTGGGGAACCAGAATATATGTATACTTTTCGAATCTGAGGTCAGTTTCAAATTTTGACTTTTCATGCTTAATTGGCTATTTGCCTACAAATGCAATCTAGGCCAAGGTCTAAATTTTGAGGGAGAGGTCGGAACCGGAAAACACATGGTTTTTTGGGTTCCCCAAGCTGTGTGGAACCTGAATATATGTACACTTTTCGAATTTGAGGTCAGTTTCACATTTTGACTTTTCATGGTTAATTGGCTATTTGCCAACAAATTCGAGATAGGCCGTGGCCTAACTTTTGAGGGAGAGGATGGATCCAGAAAACACATGTTTTTTCGGGTTCCCCAACATGTGGGGAACCTGAATATATGTACACTTTTCAAATTTGAGGTCAGTTTCACATTTTGACTTTTCATGGTTAATTGGCTATTTGCCAACAAATTCGAGATAGGCCGTGGCCTAACTTTTCAGGGAGAGGTCGGGTCCGGAAAACACATGTTTTTTCAGCTTCCCCAACATGTGGGGAACCAGAATATATGTATACACTTTTCGAATTTGAGGTCAGTTTCACATTTTGAGTTTTCATGCTTAATTGGCTATTTGCCAACAAATGCAATCTAGGCCAAGGCCTAAATTTTGAGGGAGAGGTCGGAACCGGAAAACACACGTTTTTTCGGGTTCCCCAACATGTGGGGAAGCAGAATATATGTATACTTTTTGAATTTAAAGTCAGTTTCACATTTCGAGTTTTCATGCTTAATTGGCTATTTGCCTACAAATGCAATCTAGGCCAAGGGCTAAATTTTGAAGGAGAGGTCGGATCAGGAAAACACATGTTTTTTCGGGTTCCCCAACATGTGGGGAACCAGAATATATGTATACACTTTTCGAATCTGAGGTCAGTTTCAAATTTTGACTTTTCATGCTTAATTGGCTATTTGCCAACAAATGCAATCTAGGCCGAGGGCTAAATTTTTAGGGAGAGGTCGGATCTGGAAAACACATGTTTTTTCGGCTTTCCCAACATGTGGGGAACCAGAATATATGTATAGTTTTTGAATTTGAGGTCAGTTTCACATTTTGACTTTTCATGCTTAATTGGCTATTTGCCAACAAATGCAATCTAGGCCAAGGACTAAATTTTGAGGGAGAGGTCGGAACCGGAAAACACATGGGTTTTTGGGTTCCCCAAGCTGTGTGGAACCTGAATATATGTACACTTTTCGAATTTGAGGTCAGTTTCACATTTTGACTTTTCATGGTTAATTGGCTATTTGCCAACAAATTCGAGATAGGCCGTGGCCTAACTTTTGAGGAAGAGGTTGGATCCGGAAAACACATGTTTTTTCGGATTCCCCAACCTGTGGGGAACCTGAATATATGTACACTTTTCAAATTTGAGGTCAGTATCACATTTTGAATTTTCATGGTTAATTGGCTATTTGCCAACAAATTCGAGATAAGCCGTGGCCTAACTTTTGAGGGAGAGGATGGATCCGGAAAAAACATGTTTTTTCGGGTTCCCCAACCTGTTGGGAACCTGAATATAGCTATACTTTTCGAATTTTAGGTCAGTTTCACATTTTCACTTTTGATGCTTAATTGGCTATTTGCCAACAAATGCAATCTAGGCCAAGGGCTAAATTTTGAGGGAGAGGTCGGATCAGGAAAACACATTTTTTTTTCGGATTCCCCAACCTGTGGGGAACCTGAATATATGTACACTTTTCAAATTTGAGGTCAGTTTCACATTTTGACTTTTCATGCTTAATTGGCTATTTGCCAACAAATGCAATCTAGGCCAAGGGCTAAATTTTGAGGGAGAGGTCGGATCAGGAAAACACATGTTTTTTCGGGTTCCCCAACCTGTGGGGAACCTGAATATATCTATACTTTTCGAATTTTAGGTCAGTTTCACATTTTCACTTTTGATGCTTAATTGGCTATTTGCAAACAAATGCAAGTTAAGCCGTGGCCTAACTTTTCAGGGAGAGGTCGGATCCGGAAAACACATGTTTTTTCGGATTCCCCAACCTGTGGGGAACCTGAATATATGTACACTTTTCAAATTTGAGGTCAGTTTCACATTTTCACTTTTGATGCTTAATTGGCTATTTGCAAACAAATGCAAGTTAAGCCGTGGCCTAACTTTTCAGGGAGAGGTCGTATCCGGAAAACACATTTTTTTTTTCGGATTCCCCAACCTGTGGGGAACCTGAATATATGTACACTTTTCAAATTTGAGGTCAGTTTCACATTTTGACTTTTCATGGTTAATTGGCTATTTGCCAACAAATTCGAGATAAGCCGTGGCCTAACTTTTGAGGGAGAGGATGGATCCGGAAAAAACATGTTTTTTCGGGTTCCCCAACCTGTTGGGAACCTGAATATATCTATACTTTTCGAATTTTAGGTCAGTTTCACATTTTCACTTTTGATGCTTAATTGGCTATTTGCCAACAAATGCAATCTAGGCGAAGGGCTAAATTTTGAGGGAGAGGTCGGATCAGGAAAACACATTTTTTTTCGGATTCCCCAACCTGTGGGGACCCTGAATATATGTACACTTTTCAAATTTGAGGTCAGTTTCACATTTTGACTTTTCATGCTTAATTGGCTATTTGCCAACAAATGCAATCTAGGCCAAGGGCTAAATTTTGAGGGAGAGGTCGGATCAGGAAAACACATGTTTTTTCGGGTTCCCCAACCTGTGGGGAACCTGAATATATCTATACTTTTCGAATTTTAGGTCAGTTTCACATTTTCACTTTTGATGCTTAATTGGCTATTTGCAAACAAATGCAAGTTAAGCCGTGGCCTAACTTTTCAGGGAGAGGTCGGATCCGGAAAACACATGTTTTTTCGGATTCCCCAACCTGTGGGGAACCTGAATATATGTACACTTTTCAAATTTGAGGTCAGTTTCACATTTTCACTTTTGATGCTTAATTGGCTATTTGCAAACAAATGCAAGTTAAGCCGTGGCCTAACTTTTCAGGGAGAGGTCGTATCCGGAAAACACATTTTTTTTCGGATTCCCCAACCTGTGGGGAACCTGAATATATGTACACTTTTCAAATTTGAGGTCAGTTTCACATTTTGACTTTTCATGGTTAATTGGCTATTTGCCAACAAATTCGAGATAGGCCGTGGCCTAACTTTTCAGGGAGAGGTCGGATCCGGAAAACACATTTTTTTTCGGATTCCCCAACCTGTGGGGAACCTGAATATATGTACACTTTTCAAATTTGAGGTCAGTTTCACATTTTGACTTTTCATGGTTAATTGGCTATTTGCCAACAAATTCGAGATAGGCCGTGGCCTAACTTTTGAGGAAGAGGTTGGATCCGGAAAACACATGTTTTTTCGGGTTCCCCAACGTGTGGGGAACCTGAATATATGTATACTTTTCGAATTTAAGGTCAGTTTCTCATTTTGACTTTTCATACTTAATTGGATATTTGCCTACAAATCCAATCTAGGCCAAGGCCTAAATTTTGAGGGAGCGGTCGGATCCGGAAAACACATGTTTTTTCGGGTTCCCCAACCTGTGTGGAACCTGAATATATGTATACGTTTTGAATTTGAGGTCGGTTTCACATTTTGACTTTTCATGCTTAATTGTCTATTTTCGAACAAATGCAATGTAGGCCGAGGCCTGACTTTTAAGGGAGAGGTCGGATGCAGAAAACGCATGTTTTTTTCGGGTTCCCCAATCTGTGGGGAACCTGAATATATGTATACTTTTCGAATTTGAGGTCAGTTTCACATTTTGACTGTTCATGCTTAATTGTCTATTAGCCAACAAATACGAGATAGGCCGTGGCCTAACTTTTGAGGGAGATGTCTGATCCAGAAAACACATGTTTTTTCGGGTTCCCAAAACCTTTGTGGAACCATAATATATGTATACTTTTTGAATTTGAAGTCAGTTTCACATTTTGACTTTGCATGCTTAATTGGCTATTTGCCAATAAATGCAATTTAGGCCGAGGCCTACATTTTGAGGTAGAGGTCGGATCCGGAAAACACATGTTTTTTCGGGTTCCCCAACAAGTGGGAACCAGAATATATGTATACTTTTCAAATTTTAGGTCAGTTTCACATTTTGATTGTTCATGCTTCATTGGCTATTTGCCAACAAATGCAATCTTGCCTGAGGGATAAATTTTGAGGGAGAGGTCAGATCTGGAAAACACATGTTTTTTCGGGTTCCCCAACATGTGTGGAAGCTGAATATATCTATACTTTTCGACTTTTAGGTCAGTTTCACATTTTCACTTTTGATGCTTAATTGGCTATTTGCAAACAAATGCAATCTAGGCCGAGGCCTAACTTTTGAGGGAGAGGTCGGATCCGGAAAACACATGTTTTTTCGGGTTCCCCAACCTTTGGGGAATCAGAATATATGTATACTTGTCGAACTTGAAGTCAGTTTCACATTTTGACTTTTCATGCTTAATTGGCTATTTCCCAACAAATGCAATGTAGGCCGAGGCCTAACCTTTGAGGTAGAGGACGGATCCGGAAAATACTTGTTTTTTTGGGTTCCCCCATCTGTGGCGAACTATAATATATGTATACTTTTCGAATCTGAGGTCAGTTTCAAATTTTGACTTTTCATGCTTAATTGGCTATTTCCCAACAAATGCAATCTTGCCTGAGGGATAAATTTTGAGGGAGAGGTCGGATCTGGAAAACACATGTTTTTTCGGGTTCCCCAACATGTGGGGAAGCAGAATATGTGTATACTTTTCGAATTTGAAGTCAGTTTCACATTTCGAGTTTTCATGCTTAATTGGCTATTTGCCTACAAATGCAATCTAGGCCAAGGCCTAAATTTTGAGGGAGAGGTCGGAACCGGAAAACACACGTTTTTTCGGGTTCCCCAACCTGTGTGGAAGCTGAATATATGTACACTTTCGAATTTGAGGTCAGTTTCACATTTTGACTTTTCATGGTTAATTGGCTATTTGCAAACAAATGCAATCTAGGCCGAGGCCTAACTTTTGAGGGAGAGGTCGGATCTGGAAAACACATGTTTTTTCGGGTTCCCCAACCTTTGGGGAATCAAAATATATGTATACTTTTTGAACTTGAGGTCAGTTTCACATTTTGACTTGTCATGCTTAATTGACTATTTGCCAACAAATACAATCTAGGCCGAGGCCCAACCTTTGAGGGAGAGGTCGGATGGGAAAAACAGATGTTTTTTCGTGTTCCCCAACCTTTTGGGAACCATAATATATTTATACTTTTGATTTTTGAGGTCAGATTTACATTGTGACTGTTCATACTTAATTGTCTATTAGCCAACAAGTACGAGATAGGCCGTGGCCTAACTTTTGAGGGAGAGGTCGGATCTTGAAAACACATGTTTTATCGGGTTCCCCAACCCGTGGGTAACCAGAATATATGTATACTTTTTTAATTTAAGGTCAGTTTCTCATTTTGACTTTTCATGCTTAAATGGATATTTCCTACAAATGCAAGTTAAGCCGTGGCCTAAATTTTGAGGAAGAGGTCTGATCCGGAAAACACATGCTTTTACGGGTTCCCCAACCTGTGGGGAACCTGAATATATCTATACTTTTCGAATTTTAGGTCAGTTTCACATTTTCACTTTTGATGCTTAATTGGCTATTTGCAAACAAATGCAAGTTTAGCCGTGGCCTAACTTTTGAGGGAGAGGTCGGATCCGGAAAACACATGTTTTTTCGGGTTCCCCCACCTGTGGCGAACTATAATATATGTATACTTTTCGAATCTGAGGTCAGTTTCAAATTTTGACTTTTCATGCTTAATTGGCTATTTGCCAACAAATGCAATCTTGCCTGAGGGATAAATTTTGAGGGAGAGGTCGGATCTGGAAAACACATGTTTTTTTGGGTTCCCCAACATGTGGGGAAGCAGAATATGTGTATACTTTTCGAATTTGAAGTCAGTTTCACATTTCGAGTTTTCATGCTTAATTGGCTATTTGCCTACAAATGCAATCTAGGCCAAGGCCTAAATTTTGAGGGAGAGGTCGGAAATGGGAAAAACATGGTTTTTTGGGTTCCCCAACCTGTCTGGAACCTGAATATATGTACACTTTTCGAATTTGAGGTCAGTGTCACATTTTGACTTTTCATGGTTAATTGGCTATTTGCCAACAAATTCGAGATAGGCCGTGGCCTAACTTTTGAGGAAGAGGTCAGAACCGGAAAACACACGTTTTTTCGGGTTCCCCAACCTTTGTGGAAGCTGAATATATGTACACTTTCGAATTTGAGGTCAGTTTCACATTTTGACTTTTCATGGTTAATTGGCTATTTGCTAAGAAATTCGAGATAGGCCGTGCCCTAACTTTTGAGGAAGAGGTTGGATCCGGAAAACACATGTTTTTTCGGGTTCCCCAACCTGTGGAGAAGCTGAATATATCTATACTTTTCGAACTTGAGGTAAGTTTCACATTTTCACTTTTGATGCTTAATTGGCTATTTGCAAACAAATGCAATCTAGGCCGAGGCCTAACTTTTGAGGGAGAGGTCGGATCCGGAAAACACATGTTTTTTTGGGGTTTCCCAACCTTTGGGGAATCAGAATATATGTATACTTTTCGAACTTGAGGTCAGTTTCCCATTTTGACTTTTCATGCTTAATTGGCTATTTCCCAACAAATGCAATCTAGGCCGAGGCCTAACCTTTGAGGTAGAGGTCGGATCCGGAAAATACTTGTTTTTTCGGGTTCCCCTAACTGTGGCGAACCATAATATATGTATATTTTTCGAATTTGAGGTCAGTTTCACATTTTGAGTTTTCATGCTTAATTGGCTATTTGCCAACAAATTCGAGATAGGCCGTGGCCTAACTTTTGAGGAAGAGGTTGGATCCGGAAAACACATGTTTTTTCGGGTTCCCCAACCTGTGGGGAACCTGAATATATGTACACTTTTCGAATTTGAAGTCAGTTTCACATTTTGAATTTTCATGCTTAATTGGCTATTTGCCTACAAATGCAATCTAGCCCAAGGCCTAAATTTTGAGGGAGAGGTCGGAACCGGAAAACACATGTTTTTTTGGGTTCCCCAACCTGTGGGGAACCTGAATATATGTACACTTTTCGAATTTGAGGTCAGTTTCACAGTTTTGACTTTTCATGGTTAATTGGCTATTTGCCAACAAATTCGAGATAGGCCGTGGCCTAACTTTTGAGGAAGAGGTTGGATCCGGAAAACACATGTTTTTTTGGGTTCCCCAACCTGTGGGGAACGTGAATATATCTATACTTTTCGAACTTGAGGTAAGTTTCACATTTTCACTTTTGATGCTTAATTGGCTATTTGCAAACAAATGCAATCTAGGCCGAGGCCTAACTTTTGAAGGAGAGGTCGGATCCGGAAAACACATGATTTTTTTCGGGTTTCCCAACCTTTGGGGAATCAGAATATATGTATACTTTTCGAACTTGAGGTCAGTTTCCCATTTTGACTTTTCATGCTTAATTGACTATTTGCCCACAAATGCAAGATAAGCCATGGCCTAACTTTTGAGGGAGAGGTCGGATCCGGAAAACACATGTTTTTTCAGGTTCCCCAACATGTGGGGAACCAGAATATATGTATACTTGTCGAACTTGAAGTCAGTTTCACATTTTGAGTTTTCATGCTTAATTGGCTATTTGCCAACAAATGCAATCTAGGCCAAGGCCTAAATTTTGAGAAAGAGGTCAGAACCGGAAAACACACGTTTTTTCGGGTTCCCCAACCTGTGTGGAAGCTGAATATATGTACACTTTCGAATTTGAGGTCAGTTTCACATTTTGACTTTTCATGGTTAATTGGCTATTTGCCAACAAATTCGAGATAGGCCGTGGCCTAACTTTTGAGGAAGAGGTTGGATCCGGAAAACACATTTTTTTTGGGTTCCCCAACCTGTGGGGAACCTGAATATATCTATACTTTTCGAATTTTAGGTCAGTTTCACATTTTCACTTTTGATGCTTCATTGGCTATTTGCAAACAAATGCAAGTTAAGCCGTGGCCTAACTTTTGAGGGAGAGGTCGGATCCGAAAAACACATGTTTTTTCGGGTTCCCCCACCTGTGGCAAACCATAATATATGTACACTTTTCGAATTTGAGGTCAGTTTCACATTTTGACTTTTCATGGTTAATTGGCTATTTGCCAACAAATTCGAGATACCGGTAGGCCGTGGCCTAACTTTTGAGGAAGCGGTTGGATCCGGAAAACACATGTTTTTTCAGGTTCCCCAACATGTGGGGAACCAGAATATATGTATACTTTTCGAATTTGAGGTCAGTTTCACATTTTGACTTTTCATTCTTAATTGGCTATTTCCCAACAAATGCAAGTTAAGCCGTGGCCTAACTTTTGAGGGAGAGGTCAGATCCGGAAAACACATGTTTTTTTGGGTTCCCCAACATGTGGGGAACCAGAATATATGTATACTTTTTGAATTTGACGTCACTTTCACATTTTGACTTTTCATCCTTAATTGACTATTTCCCAACACATGCAATGTAGGCAGAGGCCTAACCTTTGAGGTAGAGGTCGGATCCAGAAAATACTTGTTTTTTCGGGTTCCCCCACCTGTGGCAAACCATAATATATGTATACTTTTCGAATCTGAGGTCAGTTTCAAATTTTGACTTTTCATGCTTAATTGGCTATTTGCCAACAAATGCAATCTAGGCCGAGGGCTAAATTTTGAGGGAGAGGTCGGATCTGGAAAACACATGTTTTTTCGGCTTCCCCAACATGTGGGGAAGCAGAATATATGTATACTTTTCGAATTTGAGGTCAGTTTCAGATTTCGAGTTTTCATGCTTAATTGGCTATTTGCCTACAAATGCAATCTAGGCCAAGGTCTAAATTTTGAGGGAGAGGTCGGAACCGGAAAACACATGGTTTTTTGGGTTCCCCAACCTGTGTGGAACCTGAATATATGTACACTTTTCGAATTTGAGGTCAGTTTCACATTTTGACTTTTCATGGTTAATTGGCTATTTGCCAACAAATTCGAGATAGGCCGTGGCCTAACTTTTGAGGAAGAGGTTGGATCCGGAAAACACATTTTTTTGGGTTCCCCAACCTGTGGGGAACCTGAATATATCTATACTTTTCGAATCTGAGGTCAGTTTAAAATTTTGACTTTTCATGCTTAATTGGCTATTTGCCAACAAATGCAATCTAGGCCAAGGGCTAAATTTTGAAGGAGAGGTCGGATCAGGAAAACACATGTTTTTTCAGGTTCCCCAACATGTGGGGAACCAGAATATATGTATACTTTTCGAATCTGAGGTCAGTTTCAAATTTTGACTTTTCATGCTTAATTGGCTATTTGCCAACAAATGCAATCTATTATTATTATTTATTAAATTTCGAGGGCTAAATTTTGAGGGAGAGGTCGGATCTGGAAAACACATGTTTTTTCGACTTCCCCAACATGTGGGGAAGCAGAATATATGTATACTTTTCGAATTTGAGGTCAGTTTCAGATTTCGAGTTTTCATGCTTAATTGGCTATTTGCCTACAAATGCAATCTAGGCCAAGGTCTAAATTTTGAGGGAGAGGTCGGAACCGGAAAACACATGGTTTTTTGGGTTCCCCAAGCTGTGTGGAACCTGAATATATGTACACTTTTCGAATTTGAGGTCAGTTTCACATTTTGACTTTTCATGGTTAATTGGCTATTTGCCAACAAATTCGAGATAGGCCGTGGCCTAACTTTTGAGGGAGAGGATGGATCCAGAAAACACATGTTTTTTCGGGTTCCCCAACATGTGGGGAACCTGAATATATGTACACTTTTCAAATTTGAGGTCAGTTTCACATTTTGACTTTTCATGCTTAATTGGCTATTTGCCAACAAATTCGAGATAGGCCGTGGCCTAACTTTTCAGGGAGAGGTCGGATCCGGAAAACACATTTTTTTCGGATTCCCCAACCTGTGGGGAACCTGAATATATGTACACTTTTCAAATTTGAGGTCAGTTTCACATTTTGACTTTTCATGGTTAATTGGTTATTTGCCAACAAATTCGAGATAGGCCGTGGCCTAACTTTTGAGGGAGAGGTCGGATCCGGAAAACACATGTTTTTTCGGGTTCCCCAACCTGCGTGGAACCTGAATATATGTATACGTTTTGAATTTGAGGTCGGTTTCACATTTTGACTTTTCATGCTTAATTGTCTATTTTCGAACAAATGCAATGTAGGCCGTGGCCTACCTTTTGAGGGAGAGGTCTGATCCAGAAAACACATGTTTTTTCGGGTTCCCAAAACCTTTGTGGAACCATAATATATGTATACTTTTTGAATTTGAAGTCAGTTTCACATTTTGACTTTGCATGCTTAATTGGCTATTTTCCAACAAATGCAATCTAAGCCGAGGGCTAAATTTTGAGGGAGAGGTCGGATCTGGAAAACACATGTTTTTTCGGGTTCCCCCACCTGTGGCGAACTATAATATATGTATACTTTTCGAATCTGAGGTCAGTTTCAAATTTTGACTTTTCATGCTTAATTGGCTATTTGCCAACAAATGCAATCTTGCCTGAGGGATAAATTTTGAGGGAGAGGTCGGATCTGGAAAACACATGTTTTTTCGGGTTCCCCAACCTGCGTGGAACCTGAATATATGTATACGTTTTGAATTTGAGGTCGGTTTCACATTTTGACTTTTCATGCTTAATTGTCTATTTTCGAACAAATGCAATGTAGGCCGAGGCCTAACTTTTAAGGGAGAGGTCGGATGCAGAAAACGCATGTTTTTTTCGGGTTCCCCAACCTTTGTGGAACCATAATATATGTATACTTTTTGAATTTGAGGTCAGTTTCACATTTTGACTGTTCATGCTTAATTGTCTATTAGCCAACAAATACGAGATAGGCCGTGGCCTAACTTTTGAGGGAGAGGTCTGATCCAGAAAACACATGTTTTTTCGGGTTCCCAAAACCTTTGTGGAACCATAATATATGTATACTTTTTGAATTTGAAGTCAGTTTCACATTTTGACTTTGCATGCTTAATTGGCTATTTTCCAACAAATGCAATCTAGGCCGAGGGCTAAATTTTGAGGGAGAGGTCGGATCTGGAAAACACATGTTTTTTCGGGTTCCCCCACCTGTGGCGAACTATAATATATGTATACTTTTCGAATCTGAGGTCAGTTTCAAATTTTGACTTTTCATGCTTAATTGGCTATTTGCCAACAAATGCAATCTTGCCTGAGGGATAAATTTTGAGGGAGAGGTCGGATCTGGAAAACACATGTTTTTTCGGGTTCCCCAACCTGTGTGGAAGCTGAATATATCTATACTTTTCGACTTTTAGGTCAGTTTCACATTTTCACTTTTGATGCTTAATTGGCTATTTGCAAACAAATGCAATCTAGGCCGAGGCCTAACTTTTGAGGGAGAGGTCGGATCCGGAAAACACATGTTTTTTCGGGTTCCCCAACTTTTGGGGAATCAGAATATATGTATACTTGTCGAACTTGAAGTCAGTTTCACATTTTGACTTTTCATGCTTAATTGGCTATTTCCCAACAAATGCAATGTAGGCCGAGGCCTAAATTTTGAGGGAGAGGTCGGAACCGGAAAACACACGTTTTTTTGGGTTCCCCTACCTGTGGCGAACTATAATATATGTATACTTTTCGAATCTGAGGTCAGTTTCAAATTTTGACTTTTCATGCTTAATTGGCTATTTGCCAACAAATGCAATCTTGCCTGAGGGATAAATTTTGAGGGAGAGGTCGGATCTGGAAAACACATGTTTTTTCGGGTTCCCCAACATGTGGGGAAGCAGAATATGTGTATACTTTTCGAATTTGAAGTCAGTTTCACATTTCGAGTTTTCATGCTTAATTGGCTATTTGCCTACAAATGCAATCTAGGCCAAGGCCTAAATTTTGAGGGAGAGGTCGGAACCGGAAAACACACGTTTTTTCGGGTTCCCCAACCTGTGTGGAAGCTGAATATATGTACACTTTCGAATTTGAGGTCAGTTTCACATTTTGACTTTTCATGGTTAATTGGCTATTTGCAAACAAATGCAATCTAGGCCGAGGCCTAACTTTTGAGGGAGAGGTCGGATCTGGAAAACACATGTTTTTTCGGGTTCCCCAACCTTTGGGGAATCAAAATATATGTATACTTTTTGAACTTGAGGTCAGTTTCACATTTTGACTTGTCATGCTTAATTGACTATTTGCCAACAAATACAATCTAGGCCGAGGCCCAACCTTTGAGAGAGAGGTCGGATGGGAAAAACAGATGTTTTTTCGTGTTCCCCAACCTTTTGGGAACCATAATATATTTATACTTTTGATTTTTCAGGTCAGATTTACATTGTGACTGTTCATACTTAATTGTCTATTAGCCAACAAGTACGAGATAGGCCGTGGCCTAACTTTTGAGGGAGAGGTCGGATCTTGAAAACACATGTTTTATCGGGTTCCCCAACCCGTGGGGAACCAGAATATATGTATACTTTTTTAATTTAAGGTCAGTTTCTCATTTTGACTTTTCATGCTTAAATGGATATTTCCTACAAATGCAAGTTAAGCCGTGGCCTAAATTTTGAGGAAGAGGTCTGATCCGGAAAACACATGCTTTTACGGGTTCCCCAACCTGTGGGGAACCTGAATATATCTATACTTTTCGAATTTTAGGTCAGTTTCACATTTTCACTTTTGATGCTTAATTGGCTATTTGCAAACTAATGCAAGTTTAGCCGTGGCCTAACTTTTGAGGGAGAGGTCGGATACGGAAAACACATGTTTTTTCGGGTTCCCCCACCTGTGGCGAACTATAATATATGTATACTTTTCGAATCTGAGGTCAGTTTCAAATTTTGACTTTTCATGCTTAATTGGCTATTTGCCAACAAATGCAATCTTGCCTGAGGGATAAATTTTGAGGGAGAGGTCGGATCTGGAAAACACATGTTTTTTCGGGTTCCCCAACATGTGGGGAAGCAGAATATGTGTATACTTTTCGAATTTGAAGTCAGTTTCACATTTCGAGTTTTCATGCTTAATTGGCTATTTCCCAACAAATGCAATGTAGGCCGAGGCCTAACCTTTGAGGTAGAGGTCGGATCCGGAAAACACATGTTTTTTCGGGTTCCCCCACCTGTGGCGAACTATAATATATGTATACTTTTCGAATCTGAGGTCAGTTTCAAATTTTGACTTTTCATGCTTAATTGGCTATTTGCCAACAAATGCAATCTTGCCTGAGGGATAAATTTTGAGGGAGAGGTCGGATCTGGAAAACACATGTTTTTTCGGGTTCCCCAACATGTGGGGAAGCAGAATATGTGTATACTTTTCGAATTTGAAGTCAGTTTCACATTTCGAGTTTTCATGCTTAATTGGCTATTTGCCTACAAATGCAATCTAGGCCAAGGCGTAAATTTTGAGGGAGAGGTCGGAAATGGAAAAAAACATGGTTTTTTGGGTTCCCCAACCTGTCTGGAACCTGAATATATGTACACTTTTCAAATTTGAGGTCAGTGTCACATTTTGACTTTTCATGGTTAATTGGCTATTTGCCAACAAATTCGAGATAGGCCGTGGCCTAACTTTTGAGGAAGAGGTCAGAACCGGAAAACACACGTTTTTTCGGGTTCCCCAACCTTTGTGGAAGCTGAATATATGTACACTTTCGAATTTGAGGTCAGTTTCACATTTTGACTTTTCATGGTTAATTGGCTATTTGCTAAGAAATTAGAGATAGGCCGTGCCCTAACTTTTGAGGAAGAGATTGGATCCGGAAAACACATGTTTTTTCGGGTTCCCCAACCTGTGGAGAAGCTGAATATATCTATACTTTTCGAACTTGAGGTAAGTTTCACATTTTCACTTTTGATGCTTAATTGGCTATTTGCAAACAAATGCAATCTAGGCCGAGGCCTAACTTTTGAGGGAGAGGTCGGATCCGGAAAACACATGTTTTTTTGGGGTTTCCCAACCTTTGGGGAATCAGAATATATGTATACTTTTCGAACTTGAGGTCAGTTTCCCATTTTGACTTTTCATGCTTAATTGGCTATTTCCCAACAAATGCAATGTAGGCCGAGGCCTAACCTTTGAGGTAGAGGTCGGATCCGGAAAATACTTGTTTTTTTGGGTTCCCCTAACTGTGGCGAACCATAATATATGTATATTTTTCGAATTTGAGGTCAGTTTCACATTTTGAGTTTTCATGCTTAATTGGCTATTTGCCAACAAATTCGAGATAGGCCGTGGCCTAACTTTTGAGGAAGAGGTTGGATCCGGAAAACACATGTTTTTTCGGGTTCCCCAACCTGTGGGGAACCTGAATATATGTACACTTTTCGAATTTGAAGTCAGTTTCACATTTTGACTTTTCATGGTTAATTGGCTATTTGCCAACAAATTCGAGATAGGCCGTGGCCTAACTTTTCAGGGAGAGGTCGGATCCGGAAAACACATTTTTTTTCGGATTCCCCAACCTGTGGGGAACCTGAATATATGTACACTTTTCAAATTTGAGGTCAGTTTCACATTTTGACTTTTCATGGTTAATTGGCTATTTGCCAACAAATTCGAGATAGGCCGTGGCCTAACTTTTGAGGAAGAGGTTGGATCCGGAAAACACATGTTTTTTCGGGTTCCCCAACCTGTGTGGAACCTGAATATATGTATACGTTTTGAATTTGAGGTCGGTTTCACATTTTGACTTTTCATGCTTAATTGTCTATTTTCGAACAAATGCAATGTAGGCCGAGGCCTAACTTTTAAGGGAGAGGTCGGATGCAGAAAACGCATGTTTTTTTCGGGTTCCCCAATCTGTGGGGAACCTGAATATATGTATACTTTTCGAATTTGAGGTCAGTTTCACATTTTGACTGTTCATGCTTAATTGTCTATTAGCCAACAAATACGAGATAGGCCGTGGCCTAACTTTTGAGGGAGAGGTCTGATCCAGAAAACACATGTTTTTTCGGGTTCCCAAAACCTTTGTGGAACCATAATATATGTATACTTTTTGAATTTGAAGTCAGTTTCACATTTTGACTTTGCATGCTTAATTGGCTATTTGCCAATAAATGCAATTTAGGCCGAGGCCTACATTTTGAGGTAGAGGTCGGATCCGGAAAACACATGTTTTTTCGGGTTCCCCAACATGTGGGAACCAGAATATATGTATACTTTTCGAATTTGAGGTCAGTTTCTCATTTTGACTTTTCATGCTTAATTGGCTATTTGCCAACAAATGCAATCTAGGCCAAGGCCTAAATTTTGAGGGAGAGGTCGGATCTGGAAAACACATGTTTTTTCGGGTTCCCCCACCTGTGGCGAACTATAATATATGTATACTTTTCGAATCTGAGGTCAGTTTCAAATTTTGACTTTTCATGCTTAATTGGCTATTTGCCAACAAATGCAATCTTGCCTGAGGGATAAATTTTGAGGGAGAGGTCGGATCTGGAAAACACATGTTTTTTCGGGACCCCAACATGTGTGGAAGCTGAATATATCTATACTTTTCGACTTTTAGGTCAGTTTCACATTTTCACTTTTGATGCTTAATTGGCTATTTGCAAACAAATGCAATCTAGGCCGAGGCCCAGAAAAACAGATGTTTTTTCGTGTTCCCCAACCTTTTGGGAACCATAATATATTTATACTTTTGATTTTTGAGGTCAGATTTACATTGTGACTGTTCATACTTAATTGTCTATTAGCCAACAAGTACGAGATAGGCCGTGGCCTAACTTTTGAGGGAGAGGTCGGATCTTGAAGACACATGTTTTATCGGGTTCCCCAACCCGTGGGGAACCAGAATATATGTATACTTTTTTAATTTAAGGTCAGTTTCTCATTTTGACTTTTCATGCTTAAATGGATATTTCCTACAAATGCAAGTTAAGCCGTGGCCTAAATTTTGAGGAAGAGGTCTGATCCGGAAAACACATGCTTTTACGGGTTCCCCAACCTGTGGGGAACCTGAATATATCTATACTTTTCGAATTTTAGGTCAGTTTCACATTTTCACTTTTGATGCTTAATTGGCTATTTGCAAACAAATGCAAGTTTAGCCGTGGCCTAACTTTTGAGGGAGAGGTCGGATCCGGAAAACACATGTTTTTTCGGGTTCCCCCACCTGTGGCGAACTATAATATATGTATACTTTTCGAATCTGAGGTCAGTTTCAAATTTTGACTTTTCATGCTTAATTGGCTATTTGCCAACAAATGCAATCTTGCCTGAGGGATAAATTTTGAGGGAGAGGTCGGATCTGGAAAACACATGTTTTTTTGGGTTCCCCAACATGTGGGGAAGCAGAATATGTGTATACTTTTCGAATTTGAAGTCAGTTTCACATTTCGAGTTTTCATGCTTAATTGGCTATTTGCCTACAAATGCAATCTAGGCCAAGGCCTAAATTTTGAGGGAGAGGTCGGAAATGGGAAAAACATGGTTTTTTGGGTTCCCCAACCTGTCTGGAACCTGAATATATGTACACTTTTCGAATTTGAGGTCAGTGTCACATTTTGACTTTTCATGGTTAATTGGCTATTTGCCAACAAATTCGAGATAGGCCGTGGCCTAACTTTTGAGGAAGAGGTCAGAACCGGAAAACACACGTTTTTTCGGGTTCCCCAACCTTTGTGGAAGCTGAATATATGTACACTTTCGAATTTGAGGTCAGTTTCACATTTTGACTTTTCATGGTTAATTGGCTATTTGCTAAGAAATTCGAGATAGGCCGTGCCCTAACTTTTGAGGAAGAGGTTGGATTTTTTCGGGTTCCCCCACCTGTGGCGAACTATAATATATGTATACTTTTCGAATCTGAGGTCAGTTTCAAATTTTGACTTTTCATGCTTAATTGGCTATTTGCCAACAAATGCAATCTTGCCTGAGGGATAAATTTTGAGGGAGAGGTCGGATCTGGAAAACACATGTTTTTTCGGGTTCCCCAACATGTGTGGAAGCTGAATATATGTATACTTTTTTAATTTAAGGTCAGTTTCTCATTTTGACTTTTCATGCTTAAATGGATATTTCCTACAAATGCAAGTTAAGCCGTGGCCTAAATTTTGAGGAAGAGGTCTGATCCGGAAAACACATGCTTTTACGGGTTCCCCAACCTGTGGGGAACCTGAATATATCTATACTTTTCGAATTTTAGGTCAGTTTCACATTTTCACTTTTGATGCTTAATTGGCTATTTGCAAACAAATGCAAGTTTAGCCGTGGCCTAACTTTTGAGGGAGAGGTCGGATACGGAAAACACATGTTTTTTCGGGTTCCCCAACCTTTGGGGAATCAGAATATATGTATACTTTTCGAACTTGAGGTCAGTTTCCCATTTTGACTTTTCATGCTTAATTGGCTATTTCCCAACAAATGCAATGTAGGCCGAGGCCTAACCTTTGAGGTAGAGGTCGGATCCGGAAAATACTTGTTTTTTCGGGTTCCCCTAACTGTGGCGAACCATAATATATGTATATTTTTCGAATTTGAGGTCAGTTTCACATTTTGAGTTTTCATGCTTAATTGGCTATTTGCCAACAAATTCGAGATAGGCCGTGGCCTAACTTTTGAGGAAGAGGTTGGATCCGGAAAACACATGTTTTTTTGGGTTCCCCAACCTGTGGGGAACCTGAATATATGTACACTTTTCGAATTTGAGGTCAGTTTCACAGTTTTGACTTTTCATGGTTAATTGGCTATTTGCCAACAAATTCGAGATAGGCCGTGGCCTAACTTTTGAGGAAGAGGTTGGATCCGGAAAACACATGTTTTTTTGGGTTCCCCAACCTGTGGGGAACGTTAATATATCTATACTTTTCGAACTTGAGGTAAGTTTCACATTTTCACTTTTGATGCTTAATTGGCTATTTGCAAACAAATGCAATCTAGGCCGAGGCCTAACTTTTGAAGGAGAGGTCGGATCCGGAAAACACATGATTTTTTTCGGGTTTCCCAACCTTTGGGGAATCAGAATATATGTATACTTTTCGAACTTGAGGTCAGTTTCCCATTTTGACTTTTCATGCTTAATTGACTATTTGCCCACAAATGCAAGATAAGCCGTGGCCTAACTTTTGAGGGAGAGGTCGGATCTGGAAAACACATGTTTTTTCGGCTTCCCCAACATGTGGGGAAGCAGAATATATGTATACTTTTCGAATTTGAGGTCAGTTTCAGATTTCGAGTTTTCATGCTTAATTGGCTATTTGCCTACAAATGCAATCTAGGCCAAAGTCTAAATTTTGAGGGAGAGGTCGGAACCGGAAAACACATGGTTTTTTGGGTTCCCCAAGCTGTGTGGAACCTGAATATATGTACACTTTTCGAATTTGAGGTCAGTTTCACATTTTGACTTTTCATGGTTAATTGGCTATTTGCCAACAAATTCGAGATAGGCCGTGGCCTAACTTTTGAGGGAGAGGATGGATCCAGAAAACACATGTTTTTTCGGGTTCCCCAACATGTGGGGAACCTGAATATATGTACACTTTTCAAATTTGAGGTCAGTTTCACATTTTGACTTTTCATGGTTAATTGGCTATTTGCCAACAAATTCGAGATAGGCCGTGGCCTAACTTTTCAGGGAGAGGTCGGATCCGGAAAACACATTTTTTTCGGATTCCCCAACCTGTGGGGAACCTGAATATATGTACACTTTTCAAATTTGAGGTCAGTTTCACATTTTGACTTTTCATGGTTAATTGGTTATTTGCCAACAAATTCGAGATAGGCCGTGGCCTAACTTTTGAGGGAGAGGTCGGATCCGGAAAACACATGTTTTTTCGGGTTCCCCAACCTGTGTGGAACCTGAATATATGTATACGTTTTGAATTTGAGGTCGGTTTCACATTTTGACTTTTCATGCTTAATTGTCTATTTTCGAACAAATGCAATGTAGGCCGAGGCCTAACTTTTAAGGGAGAGGTCGGATGCAGAAAACGCATGTTTTTTTCGGGTTCCCCAATCTGTGGGGAACCTGAATATATGTATACTTTTCGAATTTGAGGTCAGTTTCACATTTTGACTGTTCATGCTTAATTGTCTATTAGCCAACAAATACGAGATAGGCCGTGGCCTAACTTTTGAGGGAGAGGTCTGATCCAGAAAACACATGTTTTTTCGGGTTCCCAAAACCTTTGTGGAACCATAATATATGTATACTTTTTGAATTTGAAGTCAGTTTCACATTTTGACTTTGCATGCTTAATTGGCTATTTGCCAATAAATGCAATTTAGGCCGAGGCCTAAATTTTGAGGTAGAGGTCGGATCCGGAAAACACATGTTTTTTCGGGTTCCCCAACATGTGGGAACCAGAATATATGTATACTTTTCGAATTTTAGGTCAGTTTCACATTTTGATTGTTCATGCTTCATTGGCTATTTTCCAACAAATGCAATCTAGGCCGAGGGCTAAATTTTGAGGGAGAGGTCGGATCTGGAAAACACATGTTTTTTCGGGTTCCCCCACCTGTGGCGAACTATAATATATGTATACTTTTCGAATCTGAGGTCAGTTTCAAATTTTGACTTTTCATGCTTAATTGGCTATTTGCCAACAAATGCAATCTTGCCTGAGGGATAAATTTTGAGGGAGAGGTCGGATCTGGAAAACACATGTTTTTTCGGGTTCCCCAACATGTGTGGAAGCTGAATATATCTATACTTTTCGACTTTTAGGTCAGTTTCACATTTTCACTTTTGATGCTTAATTGGCTATTTGCAAACAAATGCAATCTAGGCCGAGGCCTAACTTTTGAGGGAGAGGTCGGATCCGGAAAACACATGTTTTTTTGGGTTCCCCAACCTGTGTGGAAGCTGAATATATGTACACTTTCGAATTTGAGGTCAGTTTCACATTTTGACTTTTCATGGTTAATTGGCTATTTGCAAACAAATGCAATCTAGGCCGAGGCCTAACTTTTGAGGGAGAGGTCGGATCTGGAAAACACATGTTTTTTCGGGTTCCCCAACCTTTGGGGAATCAAAATATATGTATACTTTTTGAACTTGAGGTCAGTTTCACATTTTGACTTGTCATGCTTAATTGACTATTTGCCAACAAATACAATCTAGGCCGAGGCCCAACCTTTGAGAGAGAGGTCGGATGGGAAAAACAGATGTTTTTTCGTGTTCCCCAACCTTTTGGGAACCATAATATATTTATACTTTTGATTTTTGAGGTCAGATTTACATTGTGACTGTTCATACTTAATTGTCTATTAGCCAACAAGTACGAGATAGGCCGTGGCCTAACTTTTGAGGGAGAGGTCGGATCTTGAAAACACATGTTTTATCGGGTTCCCCAACCCGTGGGGAACCAGAATATATGTATACTTTTTTAATTTAAGGTCAGTTTCTCATTTTGACTTTTCATGCTTAAATGGATATTTCCTACAAATGCAAGTTAAGCCGTGGCCTAAATTTTGAGGAAGAGGTCTGATCCGGAAAACACATGCTTTTACGGGTTCCCCAACCTGTGGGGAACCTGAATATATCTATACTTTTCGAATTTTAGGTCAGTTTCACATTTTCACTTTTGATGCTTAATTGGCTATTTGCAAACAAATGCAAGTTTAGCCGTGGCCTAACTTTTGAGGGAGAGGTCGGATACGGAAAACACATGTTTTTTCGGATTCCCCAACCTGTGGGGAACCTGAATATATGTACAGTTTTCGAATTTGAGGTCAGTTTCACATTTTGACTTTTCATCGTTAATTGGCTATTTGCAAACAAATGCAAGTTAAGCCGTGGCCTAACTTTTCAGGGAGAGGTCGGATCCGGAAAGCACATGTTTTTTCGGGTTCCCCAACCTGTGTGGAACCTGAATATATGTATACTTTTCGAATTTGAGGTCAGTTTCACATTTTGACTTTTCATGCTTAATTGGCTATTTCCCAACACATGCAATGTAGGCAGAGGCCTAACCTTTGAGGTAGAGGTCGGATCCAGAAAATACTTTTTTTTTCGGGTTCCCCCACCTGTGGCAAACCATAATATATGTATACTTTTCGAATCTGAGGTCAGTTTCAAATTTTGACTTTTCATGCTTAATTGGCTATTTGCCAACAAATGCAATCTACGCCGAGGCCTAAATTTTGAGGGAAAGGTCGGATCTGGAAAACACATGTTTTTTTGGGTTCCCCAACATGTGGGGAACCAGAATATATGTATACTTTTCGAATTTGAGGTCAGTTTCACATTTTGACTTTTCATTCTTAATTGGCTATTTCCCAACAAATGCAATGTAGGCTGAGGCCTAACCTTTGAGGTAGATGTCGGATCCGGAAAATACTTGTTTTTTCGTGTTCCCCCACCTGTGACGAACCATAATATATGTATGCTTTTCGAATCTGAGGTCAGTTTCAAATTTTGACTTTTCATGCTTAATTGGCTATTTGCCAACAAATGCAATCTAGGCCAAGGGCTAAATTTTGAGGGAGAGGTCGGATCTGCAAAACACATGTTTTTTCGGGTTCCCCAACATGTGGGGAACCAGAATATATGTATACTTTTCGAATTTGAGGTCAGTTTCACATTTTGAGTTTTCATGGTTAATTGGCTATTTGCCGACAAATGCAATCTTGGCTGAGGGCTAAATTTTAAGGGAGAGGTTGGATCCGGAAAACACATGTTTTTTCGGGTTCCCCAACCTTTGGGGAACCTGAATAGATCTATACTTTTCGAATTTTAGGTCAGTTTCACATTTTCACTTTTGATTCTGAATTGGCTATTTGCAAACAAATGCACGTTAAGCCGTGGCCTAACTTTTGAGGGAGAGGTCGGATCCGGAAAACACATGTTTTTTCGGGTTCCCCAACATGTGGGGAACCAGAATATATGTATACTTTTCGAATTTGAGGTCAGTTTCACATTTTGACTTTTCATGCTTAATTGGCTATTTCCCAACACATGCAATGTAGGCAGAGGCCTAACCTTTGAGGTAGAGGTCGGATCCAGAAAATACTTGTTTTTTCGGGTTCCCCCACCTGTGGCAAACCATAATATATGTATACTTTTCGAATCTGAGGTCAGTTTCAGATTTCGAGTTTTCATGCTTAATTGGCTATTTGCCAACAAATGCAATCTAGGCCAAGGCCTACATTTTGAGGGAGAGGTCGGAACCGGAAAACACATGTTTTTTCGGGTTCCCCCACCTGTGGCGAACTATAATATATGTATACTTTTCGAATCTGAGGTCAGTTTCAAATTTTGACTTTTCATGCTTAATTGGCTATTTGCCAACAAATGCAATCTTGCCTGAGGGATAAATTTTGAGGGAGAGGTCGGATCTGGAAAACACATGTTTTTTCGGGTTCCCCAACATGTGTGGAAGCTGAATATATCTATACTTTTCGACTTTTAGGTCAGTTTCACATTTTCACTTTTGATGCTTAATTGGCTATTTGCAAACAAATGCAATCTAGGCCGAGGCCTAACTTTTGAGGGAGAGGTCGGATCCGGAAAACACATGTTTTTTTGGGTTCCCCAACCTGTGTGGAAGCTGAATATATGTACACTTTCGAATTTGAGGTCAGTTTCACATTTTGACTTTTCATGGTTAATTGGCTATTTGCAAACAAATGCAATCTAGGCCGAGGCCTAACTTTTGAGGGAGAGGTCGGATCTGGAAAACACATGTTTTTTCGGGTTCCCCAACCTTTGGGGAATCAAAATATATGTATACTTTTTGAACTTGAGGTCAGTTTCACATTTTGACTTGTCATGCTTAATTGACTATTTGCCAACAAATACAATCTAGGCCGAGGCCCAACCTTTGAGAGAGAGGTCGGATGGGAAAAACAGATGTTTTTTCGTGTTCCCCAACCTTTTGGGAACCATAATATATTTATACTTTTGATTTTTGAGGTCAGATTTACATTGTGACTGTTCATACTTAATTGTCTATTAGCCAACAAGTACGAGATAGGCCGTGGCCTAACTTTTGAGGGAGAGGTCGGATCTTGAAAACACATGTTTTATCGGGTTCCCCAACCCGTGGGGAACCAGAATATATGTATACTTTTTTAATTTAAGGTCAGTTTCTCATTTTGACTTTTCATGCTTAAATGGATATTTCCTACAAATGCAAGTTAAGCCGTGGCCTAAATTTTGAGGAAGAGGTCTGATCCGGAAAACAAATGCTTTTACGGGTTCCCCAACCTGTGGGGAACCTGAATATATCTATACTTTTCGAATTTTAGGTCAGTATCATATTTTCACTTTTGATGCTTAATTGGCTATTTGCAAACAAATGCAAGTTTAGCCGTGGCCTAACTTTTGAGGGAGAGGTCGGATATGGAAAACACATGTTTTTTCGGATTCCCCAACCTGTGGGGAACCTGAATATATGTACAGTTTTCGAATTTGAGGTCAGTTTCACATTTTGACTTTTCATCGTTAATTGGCTATTTGCAAACAAATGCAAGTTAAGCCGTGGCCTAACTTTTCAGGGAGAGGTCGGATCCGGAAAACACATGTTTTTTCGGGTTCCCCAACCTGTGTGGAACCTGAATATATGTATACTTTTCGAATTTGAGGTCAGTTTCACATTTTGACTTTTCATGCTTAATTGGCTATTTCCCAACACATGCAATGTAGGCAGAGGCCTAACCTTTGAGGTAGAGGTCGGATCCAGAAAATACTTGTTTTTTCGGGTTCCCCCACCTGTGGCAAACCATAATATATGTATACTTTTCGAATCTGAGGTCAGTTTCAAATTTTGACTTTTCATGCTTAATTGGCTATTTGCCAACAAATGCAATCTACGCCGAGGCCTAAATTTTGAGGGAAAGGTCGGATCTGGAAAACACATGTTTTTTTGGGTTCCCCAACATGTGGGGAACCAGAATATATGTATACTTTTCGAATTTGAGGTCAGTTTCACATTTTGACTTTTCATTCTTAATTGGCTATTTCCCAACAAATGCAATGTAGGCTGAGGCCTAACCTTTGAGGTAGATGTCGGATCCGGAAAATACTTGTTTTTTCGTGTTCCCCCACCTGTGACGAACCATAATATATGTATGCTTTTCGAATCTGAGGTCAGTTTCAAATTTTGACTTTTCATGCTTAATTGGCTATTTGCCAACAAATGCAATCTAGGCCAAGGGCTAAATTTTGAGGGAGAGGTCGGATCTGCAAAACACATGTTTTTTCGGGTTCCCCAACATGTGGGGAACCAGAATATATGTATACTTTTCGAATTTGAGGTCAGTTTCACATTTTGAGTTTTCATGGTTAATTGGCTATTTGCCGACAAATGCAATCTTGGCTGAGGGCTAAATTTTAAGGGAGAGGTTGGATCCGGAAAACACATGTTTTTTCGGGTTCCCCAACCTGTGGGGAACCTGAATAGATCTATACTTTTCGAATTTTAGGTCAGTTTCACATTTTCACTTTTGATTCTGAATTGGCTATTTGCAAACAAATGCACGTTAAGCCGTGGCCTAACTTTTGAGGGAGAGGTCGGATCCGGAAAACACATGTTTTTTCGGGTTCCCCAACATGTGGGGAACCAGAATATATGTATACTTTTCGAATTTGAGGTCAGTTTCACATTTTGACTTTTCATGCTTAATTGGCTATTTCCCAACACATGCAATGTAGGCAGAGGCCTAACCTTTGAGGTAGAGGTCGGATCCAGAAAATACTTGTTTTTTCGGGTTCCCCCACCTGTGGCAAACCATAATATATGTATACTTTTCGAATCTGAGGTCAGTTTCAGATTTCGAGTTTTCATGCTTAATTGGCTATTTGCCAACAAATGCAATCTAGGCCAAGGCCTACATTTTGAGGGAGAGGTCGGAACCGGAAAACACATGTTTTTTCGGGTTCCCCCACCTGTGGCGAACTATAATATATGTATACTTTTCGAATCTGAGGTCAGTTTCAAATTTTGACTTTTCATGCTTAATTGGCTATTTGCCAACAAATGCAATCTTGCCTGAGGGATAAATTTTGAGGGAGAGGTCGGATCTGGAAAACACATGTTTTTTCGGGTTCCCCAACATGTGTGGAAGCTGAATATATCTATACTTTTCGACTTTTAGGTCAGTTTCACATTTTCACTTTTGATGCTTAATTGGCTATTTGCAAACAAATGCAATCTAGGCCGAGGCCTAACTTTTGAGGGAGAGGTCGGATCCGGAAAACACATGTTTTTTTGGGTTCCCCAACCTGTGTGGAAGCTGAATATATGTACACTTTCGAATTTGAGGTCAGTTTCACATTTTGACTTTTCATGGTTAATTGGCTATTTGCAAACAAATGCAATCTAGGCCGAGGCCTAACTTTTGAGGGAGAGGTCGGATCTGGAAAACACATGTTTTTTCGGGTTCCCCAACCTTTGGGGAATCAAAATATATGTATACTTTTTGAACTTGAGGTCAGTTTCACATTTTGACTTGTCATGCTTAATTGACTATTTGCCAACAAATACAATCTAGGCCGAGGCCCAACCTTTGAGAGAGAGGTCGGATGGGAAAAACAGATGTTTTTTCGTGTTCCCCAACCTTTTGGGAACCATAATATATTTATACTTTTGATTTTTGAGGTCAGATTTACATTGTGACTGTTCATACTTAATTGTCTATTAGCCAACAAGTACGAGATAGGCCGTGGCCTAACTTTTGAGGGAGAGGTCGGATCTTGAAAACACATGTTTTATCGGGTTCCCCAACCCGTGGGGAACCAGAATATATGTATACTTTTTTAATTTAAGGTCAGTTTCTCATTTTGACTTTTCATGCTTAAATGGATATTTCCTACAAATGCAAGTTAAGCCGTGGCCTAAATTTTGAGGAAGAGGTCTGATCCGGAAAACAAATGCTTTTACGGGTTCCCCAACCTGTGGGGAACCTGAATATATCTATACTTTTCGAATTTTAGGTCAGTATCATATTTTCACTTTTGATGCTTAATTGGCTATTTGCAAACAAATGCAAGTTTAGCCGTGGCCTAACTTTTGAGGGAGAGGTCGGATATGGAAAACACATGTTTTTTCGGATTCCCCAACCTGTGGGGAACCTGAATATATGTACAGTTTTCGAATTTGAGGTCAGTTTCACATTTTGACTTTTCATCGTTAATTGGCTATTTGCAAACAAATGCAAGTTAAGCCGTGGCCTAACTTTTCAGGGAGAGGTCGGATCCGGAAAACACATGTTTTTTCGGGTTCCCCAACCTGTGTGGAACCTGAATATATGTATACTTTTCGAATTTGAGGTCAGTTTCACATTTTGACTTTTCATGCTTAATTGGCTATTTCCCAACACATGCAATGTAGGCAGAGGCCTAACCTTTGAGGTAGAGGTCGGATCCAGAAAATACTTGTTTTTTCGGGTTCCCCCACCTGTGGCAAACCATAATATATGTATACTTTTCGAATCTGAGGTCAGTTTCAAATTTTGACTTTTCATGCTTAATTGGCTATTTGCCAACAAATGCAATCTACGCCGAGGCCTAAATTTTGAGGGAAAGGTCGGATCTGGAAAACACATGTTTTTTTGGGTTCCCCAACATGTGGGGAACCAGAATATATGTATACTTTTCGAATTTGAGGTCAGTTTCACATTTTGACTTTTCATTCTTAATTGGCTATTTCCCAACAAATGCAATGTAGGCTGAGGCCTAACCTTTGAGGTAGATGTCGGATCCGGAAAATACTTGTTTTTTTGTGTTCCCCCACCTGTGACGAACCATAATATATGTATGCTTTTCGAATCTGAGGTCAGTTTCAAATTTTGACTTTTCATGCTTAATTGGCTATTTGCCAACAAATGCAATCTAGGCCAAGGGCTAAATTTTGAGGGAGAGGTCGGATCTGCAAAACACATGTTTTTTCGGGTTCCCCAACATGTGGGGAACCAGAATATATGTATACTTTTCGAATTTGAGGTCAGTTTCACATTTTGAGTTTTCATGGTTAATTGGCTATTTGCCGACAAATGCAATCTTGGCTGAGGGCTAAATTTTAAGGGAGAGGTTGGATCCGGAAAACACATGTTTTTTCGGGTTCCCCAACCTGTGGGGAACCAGAATAGATCTATACTTTTCGAATTTTAGGTCAGTTTCACATTTTCACTTTTGATTCTGAATTGGCTATTTGCAAACAAATGCACGTTAAGCCGTGGCCTAACTTTTGAGGGAGAGGTCGGATCCGGAAAACACATGTTTTTTCGGGTTCCCCAACATGTGGGGAACCAGAATATATGTATACTTTTCGAATTTGAGGTCAGTTTCACATTTTGACTTTTCATGCTTAATTGGCTATTTCCCAACACATGCAATGTAGGCAGAGGCCTAACCTTTGAGGTAGAGGTCGGATCCAGAAAATACTTGTTTTTTCGGGTTCCCCCACCTGTGGCAAACCATAATATATGTATACTTTTCGAATCTGAGGTCAGTTTCAGATTTCGAGTTTTCATGCTTAATTGGCTATTTGCCAACAAATGCAATCTAGGCCAAGGCCTACATTTTGAGGGAGAGGTCGGAACCGGAAAACACATGTTTTTTCGGGTTCCCCAACCTGTGGGGAAGCAGAATATATGTATACTTTTCGAATTTAAGGTCAGTTTCTCATTTTGACTTTTCATGCTTAATTGGATATTTCCCTACAAATGGAAGTTAAGCCGTGGCCTAACTTTTGAGGAAGAGGTCTGATCCGGAAAACACATGTTTTTTCGGGTTCCCCAACCTGTGGGGAACCAGAATATATGTATACTTTTCGAATTTAAGGTCAGTTTCTCATTTTGACTTTTCATGCTTAATTGGCTATTTGCCAACAAATGCAATCTTGGCTGAGGGCTAAATTTTGAGGGAGAGGTCGGATCCGGAAAACACATGTTTTTTCGGGTTCCCCAACCTGTGGGGAACCAGAATATATGTATACTTTTCGAATTTGAGGTCAGTTTCAGATTTCGAGTTTTCATGCTTAATTGGCTATTTGCCTACAAATGCAATCTAGGCCAAGGTCTAAATTTTGAGGGAGAGGTCGGAACCGGAAAACACATGGTTTTTTGGGTTCCCCAAGCTGTGTGGAACCTGAATATATGTACACTTTTCGAATTTGAGGTCAGTTTCACATTTTGACTTTTCATGGTTAATTGGCTATTTGCCAACAAATTCGAGATACCAGTAGGCCGTGGCCTAACTTTTGAGGAAGAGGTTGGATCCGGAAAACACATGTTTTTTCAGGTTCCCCAACATGTGGGGAACCAGAATATATGTATACTTTTCGAATTTGAGGTCAGTTTCACATTTTGACTTTTCATTCTTAATTGGCTATTTCCCAACAAATGCAAGTTAAGCCGTGGCCTAACTTTTGAGGGAGAGGTCGGATCCGGAAAACACATGTTTTTTCGGGTTCCCCAACATGTGGGGAACCAGAATATATGTATACTTTTCAAATTTGACGTCAGTTTCACATTTTGACTTTTCATGCTTAATTGGCTATTTCCCAACACATGCAATGTAGGCAGAGGCCTAACCTTTGAGGTAGAGGTCGGATCCAGAAAATACTTGTTTTTTCGGGTTCCCCCACCTGTGGCAAACCATAATATATGTATACTTTTCGAATCTGAGGTCAGTTTCAAATTTTGACTTTTCATGCTTAATTGGCTATTTGCCAACAAATGCAATCTAGGCCGAGGGCTAAATTTTGAGGGAGAGGTCAGATCTGGAAAACACATGTTTTTTCGGCTTCCCCAACATGTGGGGAAGCAGAATATATGTATACTTTTCGAATTTGAGGTCAGTTTCAGATTTCAAGTTTTCATGCTTAATTGGCTATTTCCCTACAAATGCAATCTAGGCCAAGGTCTAAATTTTGAGGGAGAGGTCGGAACCGGAAAACACATGGTTTTTTGGGTTCCCCAACCTGTGTGGAACCTGAATATATGTACACTTTTTGAATTTGAGGTCAGTTTCACATTTTGACTTTTCATGGTTAATTGGCTATTTGCCAACAAATTCGAGATAGGCTGTGGCCTAACTTTTGAGGAAGAGGTTGGATCCGGAAAACACATTTTTTGGGGTTCCCCAACCTGTGGGGAACCTGAATATATCTATACTTTTCGAATCTGAGGTCAGTTTCAAATTTTGACTTTTCATGCTTAATTGGCTATTTGCCAACAAATGCAATCTAGGCTGAGGCCTAACCTTTGAGGTAGATGTCGGATCCGGAAAATACTTGTTTTTTCGTGTTCCCCCACCTGTGACGAACCATAATATATGTATGCTTTTCGAATCTGAGGTCAGTTTCAAATTTTGACTTTTCATGCTTAATTGGCTATTTGCCAACAAATGCAATCTAGGCCAAGGGCTAAATTTTGAGGGAGAGGTCGGATCTGCAAAACACATGTTTTTTCGGGTTCCCCAACATGTGGGGAACCAGAATATATGTATACTTTTCGAATTTGAGGTCAGTTTCACATTTTGAGTTTTCATGGTTAATTGGCTATTTGCCAACAAATGCAATCTTGGCTGAGGGCTAAATTTTGAGGGAGAGGTTGGATCTGGAAAACACATGTTTTTTCGGGTTCCCCAACATGTGGGGAACCAGAATATATGTATACTTTTCGAATTTGAAGTCAGTTTCACATTTTGAGTTTTCATGGTTAATTGGCTATTTGCCGACAAATGCAATCTTGGCTGAGGGCTAAATTTTGAGGAAGAGGTGGGATCCGGAAAACACATGTTTTTTCGGGTTCCCCAACCTGTGGGGAACCTGAATATATCTATACTTTTCGAATTTTAGGTCAGTTTCACATTTTCACTTTTGATTCTGAATTGGCTATTTGCAAACAAATGCAATCTAGGCCGAGGCCTAACTTTTGAGGGAGAGGTCGGATCCGGAAAACACATGTTTTTTCGGGTTCCCCAACATGTGGGGAACCAGAATATATGTATACTTTTCGAATTTGAGGTCAGTTTCACATTTTGAGTTTTCATGGTTAATTGGCTATTTGCCGACAAATGCAATCTTGGCTGAGGGCTAAATTTTGAAGGAGAGGTTGGATCTGGAAAACACATGTTTTTTCGGGTTCCCCAACATGTGGGGAACCAGAATATATGTATACTTTTCGAATTTGAAGTCAGTTTCACATTTTGAGTTTTCATGGTTAATTGGCTATTTGACAACTAATTCGAGATAGGCCGTGGCCTAACATTTGAGGAAGAGGTGGGATCCGGAAAACACATGTTTTTTCGGGTTCCCCAACCTGTGGGGAACCTGAATATATCTATACTTTTCGAATTTTAGGTCAGTTTCACATTTTCACTTTTGATTCTGAATTGGCTATTTGCAAACAAATGCACGTTAAGCCATGGCCTAACTTTTGAGAAAGAGGTCAGAACCGGAAAACACACGTTTTTTCGGGTTCCCCAACCTGTGTGGAAGCTGAATATATGTACACTTTCGAATTTGAGGTCAGTTTCACATTTTGACTTTTCATGGTTAATTGGCTATTTGCCAACAAATTCGACATAGGCCGTGGCCTAACTTTTGAGGAAGAGGTTGGATCCGGAAAACACATTTTTTTGGGTTCCCCAACCTGTGGGGAACCTGAATATATCTATACTTTTCGAATTTTAGGTCAGTTTCACATTTTCACTTTTGATGCTTCATTGGCTATTTGCAAACAAATGCAAGTTAAGCCGTGGCCTAACTTTTGAGGGAGAGGTCGGATCCGAAAAACACATGTTTTTTCGGGTTCCCCAACATGTGGGGAACCAGAATATATGTATACTTTTCGAATTTGAGGTCAGTTTCACATTTTGACTTTTCATGCTTAATTGGCTATTTTCGAACAAATGCAATGTAGGCCGAGGCCTAACTTTTAAGGGAGAGGTCGGATGCAGAAAACGCATGTTTTTTTCGGGTTCCCCAATCTGTGGGGAACCTGAATATATGTATACTTTTCGAATTTGAGGTCAGTTTCACATTTTGACTGTTCATGCTTAATTGTCTATTAGCCAACAAATACGAGATAGGCCGTGGCCTAACTTTTGAGGGAGAGGTCTGATCCAGAAAACACATGTTTTTTTCGGGTTCCCAAAACCTTTGTGGAACCATAATATATGTATACTTTTTGAATTTGAAGTCAGTTTCACATTTTGACTTTGCATGCTTAATTGGCTATTTGCCAATAAATGCAATTTAGGCCGAGGCCTAAATTTTGAGGTAGAGGTCGGATCCGGAAAACACATGTTTTTTCGGGTTCCCCAACATGTGGGAACCAGAATATATGTATACTTTTTGAATTTTAGGTCAGTTTCACATTTTGATTGTTCATGCTTCATTGGCTATTTTCCAACAAATGCAATCTAGGCCGAGGGCTAAATATTGAGGGAGAGGTCGGATCTGGAAAAAACATGTTTTTTCGGGTTCCCCCACCTGTGGCGAACTATAATATATGTATACTTTTCGAATCTGAGGTCAGTTTCAAATTTTGACTTTTCATGCTTAATTGGCTATTTGCCAACAAATGCAATCTTGCCTGAGGGATAAATTTTGAGGGAGAGGTCGGATCTGGAAAACACATGTTTTTTCGGGTTCCCCAACATGTGTGGAAGCTGAATATATCTATACTTTTCGACTTTTAGGTCAGTTTCACATTTTCACTTTTGATGCTTAATTGGCTATTTGCAAACAAATGCAATCTAGGCCGAGGCCTAACTTTTGAGGGAGAGGTCGGATCCGGAAAACACATGTTTTTTCGGGTTCCCCAACATGTGGGGAACCAGAATATATGTATACTTTTCGAATTTGAGGTCAGTTTCACATTTTGAGTTTTCATGGTTAATTGGCTATTTGCCGACAAATGCAATCTTGGCTGAGGGCTAAATTTTGAGGGAGAGGTTGGATCTGGAAAACACATGTTTTTTCGGGTTCCCCAACATGTGGGGAACCAGAATATATGTATACTTTTCGAATTTGAAGTCAGTTTCAGATTTCAAGTTTTCATGCTTAATTGGCTATTTCCCTACAAATGCAATCTAGGCCAAGGTCTAAATTTTGAGGGAGAGGTCGGAACCGGAAAACACATGGTTTTTTGGGTTCCCCAACCTGTGTGGAACCTGAATATATGTACACTTTTTGAATTTGAGGTCAGTTTCACATTTTGACTTTTCATGGTTAATTGGCTATTTGCCAACAAATTCGAGATAGGCTGTGGCCTAACTTTTGAGGAAGAGGCTGGATCCGGAAAACACATTTTTTGGGGTTCCCCAACCTGTGGGGAACCTGAATATATCTATACTTTTCGAATCTGAGGTCAGTTTCAAATTTTGACTTTTCATGCTTAATTGGCTATTTGCCAACAAATGCAATCTAGGCCAAGGGCTAAATTTTGAGGGAGATGTCGGATCAGGAAAACACATGGTTTTTCGGGTTCCCCAACATGTGGGGAACCAGAATATATGTATACTTTTCGAATTTGAGGTCAGTTTCAGATTTCGAGTTTTCATGCTTAATTGGCTATTTGCCTACAAATGCAATCTAGGCCAAGGTCTAAATTTTGAGGGAGAGGTTGGAACCGGAAAACACATGGTTTTTTGGGTTCCCCAACCTGTGTGGAACCTGAATATATGTACACTTTTCGAATTTGAGGTCAGTTTCACATTTTGACTTTTCATGGTTAATTGGCTATTTCCCAACAAATTCGAGATAGGCCGTGGCCTAACTTTTGAGGGAGAGGATGGATCCGGAAAACACATGTTTTTTCGGGTTCCCCAACCTGTGTGGAACCTGAATATATGTATACTTTTCGAATTTGAGGTCAGTTTCACATTTTGACTTTTCATTCTTAATTGGCTATTTCCCAACAAATGCAATGTAGGCTGAGGCCTAACCTTTGAGGTAGATGTCGGATCCGGAAAATACTTGTTTTTTCGTGTTCCCCCACCTGTGACGAACCATAATATATGTATGCTTTTCGAATCTGAGGTCAGTTTCAAATTTTGACTTTTCATGCTTAATTGGCTATTTGCCAACAAATGCAATCTAGGCCAAGGGCTAAATTTTGAGGGAGAGGTCGGATCTGCAAAACACATGTTTTTTCGGGTTCCCCAACATGTGGGGAACCAGAATATATGTATACTTTTCGAATTTGAGGTCAGTTTCACATTTTGAGTTTTCATGGTTAATTGGCTATTTGCCGACAAATGCAATCTTGGCTGAGGGCTAAATTTTGAGGGAGAGGTTGGATCTGGAAAACACATGTTTTTTCGGGTTCCCCAACATGTGGGGAACCAGAATATATGTATACTTTTCGAATTTGAAGTCAGTTTCACATTTTGAGTTTTCATGGTTAATTGGCTATTTGCCGACAAATGCAATCTTGGCTGAGGGCTAAATTTTGAGGAAGAGGTGGGATCCGGAAAACACATGTTTTTTCGGGTTCCCCAACCTGTGGGGAACCTGAATATATCTATACTTTTCGAATTTTAGGTCAGTTTCACATTTTCACTTTTGATTCTGAATTGGCTATTTGCAAACAAATGCAATCTAGGCCGAGGCCTAACTTTTGAGGGAGAGGTCGGATCCGGAAAACACATGTTTTTTCGGGTTCCCCAACATGTGGGGAACCAGAATATATGTATACTTTTCGAATTTGAGGTCAGTTTCACATTTTGAGTTTTCATGGTTAATTGGCTATTTGCCGACAAATGCAATCTTGGCTGAGGGCTAAATTTTGAAGGAGAGGTTGGATCTGGAAAACACATGTTTTTTCGGGTTCCCCAACATGTGGGGAACCAGAATATATGTATACTTTTCGAATTTGAAGTCAGTTTCACATTTTGAGTTTTCATGGTTAATTGGCTATTTGACAACTAATTCGAGATAGGCCGTGGCCTAACATTTGAGGAAGAGGTGGGATCCGGAAAACACATGTTTTTTCGGGTTCCCCAACCTGTGGGGAACCTGAATATATCTATACTTTTCGAATTTTAGGTCAGTTTCACATTTTCACTTTTGATTCTGAATTGGCTATTTGCAAACAAATGCACGTTAAGCCATGGCCTAACTTTTGAGAAAGAGGTCAGAACCGGAAAACACACGTTTTTTCGGGTTCCCCAACCTGTGTGGAAGCTGAATATATGTACACTTTCGAATTTGAGGTCAGTTTCACATTTTGACTTTTCATGGTTAATTGGCTATTTGCCAACAAATTCGACATAGGCCGTGGCCTAACTTTTGAGGAAGAGGTTGGATCCGGAAAACACATTTTTTTGGGTTCCCCAACCTGTGGGGAACCTGAATATATCTATACTTTTCGAATTTTAGGTCAGTTTCACATTTTCACTTTTGATGCTTCATTGGCTATTTGCAAACAAATGCAAGTTAAGCCGTGGCCTAACTTTTGAGTTAGAGGTCGGATCCGAAAAACACATGTTTTTTCGGGTTCCCCAACATGTGGGGAACCAGAATATATGTATACTTTTCGAATTTGAGGTCAGTTTCACATTTTGACTTTTCATGCTTAATTGGCTATTTTCGAACAAATGCAATGTAGGCCGAGGCCTAACTTTTAAGGGAGAGGTCGGATGCAGAAAACGCATGTTTTTTTCGGGTTCCCCAATCTGTGGGGAACCTGAATATATGTATACTTTTCGAATTTGAGGTCAGTTTCACATTTTGACTGTTCATGCTTAATTGTCTATTAGCCAACAAATACGAGATAGGCCGTGGCCTAACTTTTGAGGGAGAGGTCTGATCCAGAAAACACATGTTTTTTTCGGGTTCCCAAAACCTTTGTGGAACCATAATATATGTATACTTTTTGAATTTGAAGTCAGTTTCACATTTTGACTTTGCATGCTTAATTGGCTATTTGCCAATAAATGCAATTTAGGCCGAGGCCTAAATTTTGAGGTAGAGGTCGGATCCGGAAAACACATGTTTTTTCGGGTTCCCCAACATGTGGGAACCAGAATATATGTATACTTTTTGAATTTTAGGTCAGTTTCACATTTTGATTGTTCATGCTTCATTGGCTATTTTCCAACAAATGCAATCTAGGCCGAGGGCTAAATATTGAGGGAGAGGTCGGATCTGGAAAACACATGTTTTTTCGGGTTCCCCCACCTGTGGCGAACTATAATATATGTATACTTTTCGAATCTGAGGTCAGTTTCAAATTTTGACTTTTCATGCTTAATTGGCTATTTGCCAACAAATGCAATCTTGCCTGAGGGATAAATTTTGAGGGAGAGGTCGGATCTGGAAAACACATGTTTTTTCGGGTTCCCCAACATGTGTGGAAGCTGAATATATCTATACTTTTCGACTTTTAGGTCAGTTTCACATTTTCACTTTTGATGCTTAATTGGCTATTTGCAAACAAATGCAATCTAGGCCGAGGCCTAACTTTTGAGGGAGAGGTCGGATCCGGAAAACACATGTTTTTTCGGGTTCCCCAACATGTGGGGAACCAGAATATATGTATACTTTTCGAATTTGAGGTCAGTTTCACATTTTGAGTTTTCATGGTTAATTGGCTATTTGCCGACAAATGCAATCTTGGCTGAGGGCTAAATTTTGAGGGAGAGGTTGGATCTGGAAAACACATGTTTTTTCGGGTTCCCCAACATGTGGGGAACCAGAATATATGTATACTTTTCGAATTTGAAGTCAGTTTCACATTTTGAGTTTTCATGGTTAATTGGCTATTTGACAACTAATTCGAGATAGGCCGTGGCCTAACATTTGAGGAAGAGGTGGGATCCGGAAAACACATGTTTTTTCGGGTTCCCCAACCTGTGGGGAACCTGAATATATCTATACTTTTCGAATTTTAGGTCAGTTTCACATTTTCACTTTTGATTCTGAATTGGCTATTTGCAAACAAATGCACGTTAAGCCATGGCCTAACTTTTGAGGGAGAGGTCGGATCCGGAAAACACATGTTTTTTTGGGTTCCCCAACATGTGGGGAACCAGAATATATGTATACTTTTCGAATTTGAGGTCAGTTTCACATTTTGACTTTTCATGCTTAATTGGCTATTTCCCAACACATGCAATGTAGGCAGAGGCCTAACCTTTGAGGTAGAGGTCGGATCCAGAAAATACTTGTTTTTTCGGGTTCCCCCACCTGTGGCAAACCATAATATATGTATACTTTTCGAATCTGAGGTCAGTTTCAGATTTCGAGTTTTCATGCTTAATTGGCTATTTGCCAACAAATGCAATCTAGGCCGAGGCCTACATTTTGAGGGAGAGGTCGGAACCGGAAAACACATGTTTTTTCGGGTTCCCCAACCTGTGGGGAAGCAGAATATATGTATACTTTTCGAATTTAAGGTCAGTTTCTCATTTTGACTTTTCATGCTTAATTGGATATTTCCCTACAAATGGAAGTTAAGCCGTGGCCTAACTTTTGAGGAAGAGGTCTGATCCGGAAAACACATGTTTTTTCGGGTTCCCCAACCTGTGGGGAACCAGAATATATGTATACTTTTCGAATTTAAGGTCAGTTTCACATTTTGACTTTTCATGCTTAATTGGCTATTTGCCAACAAATGCAATCTTGGCTGAGGGCTAAATTTTGAGGGAGAGGTCGGATCCAGAAAACACATGTTTTTTCGGGTTCCCCAACCTGTGGGGAACCAGAATATATGTATACTTTTCGAATTTGAGGTCAGTTTCAGATTTCGAGTTTTCATGCTTAATTGGCTATTTGCCTACAAATGCAATCTAGGCCAAGGTCTAAATTTTGAGGGAGAGGTCGGAACCGGAAAACACATGTTTTTTCGGATTCCCCAACCTGTGGGGAACCTGAATATATGTACACTTTTCGAATTTGAGGTCAGTTTCACATTTTGACTTTTCATCGTTAATTGGCTATTTGCAAACAAATGCAAGTTAAGCCGTGGCCTAACTTTTCAGGGAGAGGTCGGATCCGGAAAACACATGTTTTTTCGGGTTCCCCAACCTGTGTGGAACCTGAATATATGTATACTTTTCGAATTTGAGGTCAGTTTCACATTTTGACTTTTCATGCTTAATTGGCTATTTCCCAACACATGCAATGTAGGCAGAGGCCTAACCTTTGAGGTAGAGGTCGGATCCAGAAAATACTTGTTTTTTCGGGTTCCCCCACCTGTGGCAAACCATAATATATGTATACTTTTCGAATCTGAGGTCAGTTTCAAATTTTGACTTTTCATGCTTAATTGGCTATTTGCCAACAAATGCAATCTACGCCGAGGCCTAAATTTTGAGGGAGAGGTCGGATCTGGAAAACACATGTTTTTTTGGGTTCCCCAACATGTGGGGAACCAGAATATATGTATACTTTTCGAATTTGAAGTAAGTTTCACATTTTGAGTTTTCATGGTTAATTGGCTATTTGCCAACAAATTCGAGATAGGCCGTGGCCTAACTTTTGAGGAAGAGGTTGGATCCGGAAAACACATGTTTTTTCGGATTCCCCAACCTGTGGGGAACCTGAATATATGTACACTTTTCGAATTTGAGGTCAGTTTCACATTTTGAGTTTTCATGGTTAATTGGCTATTTGCCGACAAATGCAATCTTGGCTGAGGGCTAAATTTTGAGGGAGAGGTTGGATCTGGAAAACACATGTTTTTTCGGGTTCCCCAACATGTGGGGAACCAGAATATATGTATACTTTTCGAATTTGAAGTCAGTTTCACATTTTGAGTTTTCATGGTTAATTGGCTATTTGACAACTAATTCGAGATAGGCCGTGGCCTAACATTTGAGGAAGAGGTGGGATCCGGAAAACACATGTTTTTTCGGGTTCCCCAACCTGTGGGGAACCTGAATATATCTATACTTTTCGAATTTTAGGTCAGTTTCACATTTTCACTTTTGATTCTGAATTGGCTATTTGCAAACAAATGCACGTTAAGCCATGGCCTAACTTTTGAGGGAGAGGTCGGATCCGGAAAACACATGTTTTTTCGGGTTCCCCAACATGTGGGGAACCAGAATATATGTATACTTTTCGAATTTGAGGTCAGTTTCACATTTTGACTTTTCATGCTTAATTGGCTATTTCCCAACACATGCAATGTAGGCAGAGGCCTAACCTTTGAGGTAGAGGTCGGATCCAGAAAATACTTGTTTTTTCGGGTTCCCCCACCTGTGGCAAACCATAATATATGTATACTTTTCGAATCTGAGGTCAGTTTCAGATTTCGAGTTTTCATGCTTAATTGGCTATTTGCCAACAAATGCAATCTAGGCCAAGGCCTACATTTTGAGGGAGAGGTCGGAACCGGAAAACACATGTTTTTTCGGGTTCCCCAACCTGTGGGGAAGCAGAATATATGTATACTTTTCGAATTTAAGGTCAGTTTCTCATTTTGACTTTTCATGCTTAATTGGATATTTCCCTACAAATGGAAGTTAAGCCGTGGCCTAACTTTTGAGGAAGAGGTCTGATCCGGAAAACACATGTTTTTTCGGGTTCCCCAACCTGTGGGGAACCAGAATATATGTATACTTTTCGAATTTAAGGTCAGTTTCTCATTTTGACTTTTCATGCTTAATTGGCTATTTGCCAACAAATGCAATCTTGGCTGAGGGCTAAATTTTGAGGGAGAGGTCGGATCCGGAAAACACATGTTTTTTCGGGTTCCCCAACCTGTGGGGAAGCAGAATATATGTATACTTTTCGAATTTGAGGTCAGTTTCAGATTTCGAGTTTTCATGCTTAATTGGCTATTTGCCTACAAATGCAATCTAGGCCAAGGTCTAAATTTTGAGGGAGAGGTCGGAACCGGAAAACACATGGTTTTTTGGGTTCCCCAAGCTGTGTGGAACCTGAATATATGTACACTTTTCGAATTTGAGGTCAGTTTCACATTTTGACTTTTCATGGTTAATTGGCTATTTGCCAACAAATTCGAGATACCAGTAGGCCGTGGCCTAACTTTTGAGGAAGAGGTTGGATCCGGAAAACACATGTTTTTTCAGGTTCCCCAACATGTGGGGAACCAGAATATATGTATACTTTTCGAATTTGAGGTCAGTTTCACATTTTGACTTTTCATGCTTAATTGGCTATTTCCCAACACATGCAATGTAGGCAGAGGCCTAACCTTTGAGGTAGAGGTCGGATCCAGAAAATACTTGTTTTTTCGGGTTCCCCCACCTGTGGCAAACCATAATATATGTATACTTTTCGAATCTGAGGTCAGTTTCAAATTTTGACTTTTCATGCTTAATTGGCTATTTGCCAACAAATGCAATCTACGCCGAGGCCTAAATTTTGAGGGAGAGGTCGGATCTGGAAAACACATGTTTTTTTGGGTTCCCCAACATGTGGGGAACCAGAATATATGTATACTTTTCGAATTTGAAGTAAGTTTCACATTTTGAGTTTTCATGGTTAATTGGCTATTTGCCAACAAATTCGAGATAGGCCGTGGCCTAACTTTTGAGGAAGAGGTTGGATCCGGAAAACACATGTTTTTTCGGATTCCCCAACCTGTGGGGAACCTGAATATATGTACACTTTTCGAATTTGAGGTCAGTTTCACATTTTGACTTGTCATCGTTAATTGGCTATTTGCAAACAAATGCAAGTTAAGCCGTGGCCTAACTTTTGAGGGAGAGGTCGGATCCGGAAAACACATGTTTTTTCGGGTTCCCCAACATGTGGGGAACCAGAATATATGTATACTTTTCGAATTTGAGGTCAGTTTCACATTTTGAGTTTTCATGGTTAATTGGCTATTTGCCGACAAATGCAATCTTGGCTGAGGGCTAAATTTTGAGGGAGAGGTTGGATCTGGAAAACACATGTTTTTTCGGGTTCCCCAACATGTGGGGAACCAGAATATATGTATACTTTTCGAATTTGAAGTCAGTTTCACATTTTGAGTTTTCATGGTTAATTGGCTATTTGACAACTAATTCGAGATAGGCCGTGGCCTAACATTTGAGGAAGAGGTGGGATCCGGAAAACACATGTTTTTTCGGGTTCCCCAACCTGTGGGGAACCTGAATATATCTATACTTTTCGAATTTTAGGTCAGTTTCACATTTTCACTTTTGATTCTGAATTGGCTATTTGCAAACAAATGCACGTTAAGCCATGGCCTAACTTTTGAGGGAGAGGTCGGATCCGGAAAACACATGTTTTTTCGGGTTCCCCAACATGTGGGGAACCAGAATATATGTATACTTTTCGAATTTGAGGTCAGTTTCACATTTTGACTTTTCATGCTTAATTGGCTATTTCCCAACACATGCAATGTAGGCAGAGGCCTAACCTTTGAGGTAGAGGTCGGATCCAGAAAATACTTGTTTTTTTGGGTTCCCCCACCTGTGGCAAACCATAATATATGTATACTTTTCGAATCTGAGGTCAGTTTCAGATTTCGAGTTTTCATGCTTAATTGGCTATTTGCCAACAAATGCAATCTAGGCCAAGGCCTACATTTTGAGGGAGAGGTCGGAACAGGAAAACACATGTTTTTTCGGGTTCCCCAACCTGTGGGGAAGCAGAATATATGTATACTTTTCGAATTTAAGGTCAGTTTCTCATTTTGACTTTTCATGCTTAATTGGATATTTCCCTACAAATGGAAGTTAAGCCGTGGCCTAACTTTTGAGGAAGAGGTCTGATCCGGAAAACACATGTTTTTTCGGGTTCCCCAACCTGTGGGGAACCAGAATATATGTATACTTTTCGAATTTAAGGTCAGTTTCTCATTTTGACTTTTCATGCTTAATTGACTATTTGCCAACAAATGCAATCTTGGCTGAGGGCTAAATTTTGAGGGAGAGGTCGGATCCGGAAAACACATGTTTTTTCGGGTTCCCCAACCTGTGGGGAACCAGAATATATGTATACTTTTCGAATTTGAGGTCAGTTTCAGATTTCGAGTTTTCATGCTTAATTGGCTATTTGCCTACAAATGCAATCTAGGCCAAGGTCTAAATTTTGAGGGAGAGGTAGGAACCGGAAAACACATGGTTTTTTGGGTTCCCCAAGCTGTGTGGAACCTGAATATATGTACACTTTTCGAATTTGAGGTCAGTTTCACATTTTGTCTTTTCATGGTTAATTGGCTATTTGCCAACAAATTCGAGATACCAGTAGGCCGTGGCCTAACTTTTGAGGAAGAGGTTGGATCCGGAAAACACATGTTTTTTCAGGTTCCCCAACATGTGGGGAACCAGAATATATGTATACTTTTCGAATTTGAGGTCAGTTTCACATTTTGACTTTTCATTCTTAATTGGCTATTTCCCAACAAATGCAAGTTAAGCCGTGGCCTAACTTTTGAGGGAGAGGTTGGAACCGGAAAACACATGGTTTTTTGGGTTCCCCAACCTGTGTGGAACCTGAATATATGTACACTTTTCGAATTTGAGGTCAGTTTCACATTTTGACTTTTCATGGTTAATTGGCTATTTGCCAACAAATTCGAGATAGGCCGTGGCCTAACTTTTGAGGGAGAGGTCGGGTCCGGAAAACACATGTTTTTTTGGGTTCCCCAACATGTGGGGAACCAGAATATATGTATACTTTTCGAATTTGAAGTAAGTTTCACATTTTGAGTTTTCATGGTTAATTGGCTATTTGCCAACAAATTCGAGATAGGCCGTGGCCTAACTTTTGAGGAAGAGGTTGGATCCGGAAAACACATGTTTTTTCGGATTCCCCAACCTGTGGGGAACCTGAATATATGTACACTTTTCGAATTTGAGGTCAGTTTCACATTTTGACTTGTCATCGTTAATTGGCTATTTGCAAACAAATGCAAGTTAAGCCGTGGCCTAACTTTTGAGGGAGAGGTCGGATCCGGAAAACACATGTTTTTTCGGGTTCCCAAAACCTTTGTGGAACCATAATATATGTATACTTTTTGAATTTGAAGTCAGTTTCACATTTTGACTTTGCATGCTTAATTGGCTATTTGCCAATAAATGCAATTTAGGCCGAGGCCTACATTTTGAGGTAGAGGTCGGATCCGGAAAACACATGTTTTTTCGGGTTCCCCAACATGTGTGGAAGCTGAATATATCTATACTTTTCGACTTTTAGGTCAGTTTCACATTTTCACTTTTGATGCTTAATTGGCTATTTGCAAACAAATGCAATCTAGGCCGAGGCCTAACTTTTGAGGGAGAGGTCGGATCCGGAAAACACATGTTTTTTCGGCTTCCCCAACATGTGGGGAACCAGAATATATGTATACACTTTTCGAATTTGAGGTCAGTTTCACATTTTGAGTTTTCATGCTTAATTGGCTATTTTCCAACAAATGTAATCTAGGCCAAGGCCTAAATTTTGAGGGAGAGGTCGGAACCGGAAAACACAAGTTTTTTCGGGTTCCCCAAAATGTGGGGAAGCAGAATATATGTATACTTTTTGAATTTAAAGTCAGTTTCACATTTCGAGTTTTCATGCTTAATTGGCTATTTGCCTACAAATGCAATCTAGGCCAAGGCCTAAATTTTGAGGGAGAGGTCGGAACCAGAAAACACATGGTTTTTTGGGTTCCCCAACCTGTGTGGAACCTGAATATATGTACACTTTTCGAATTTGAGCTCAGTTTCACATTTTGACTTTTCATGGTTAATTGGTTATTTGCCAACAAATTCGAGATAGGCCGTGGCCTAACTTTTGAGGAAGAGGTTGGATCCGGAAAACACATGTTTTTTCAGGTTCCCCAACCTGTGGGGAACCTGAATATATCTATACTTTTCGAATTTGAGGTCAGTTTCACATTTTGACTTTTCATTCTTAATTGGCTATTTCCCAACAAATGCAATGTAGGCAGAGGCCTAACCTTTGAGGTAGAGGTCGGATCGGGAAAATACTTGTTTTTTCGGGTTCCCCCACCTGTGGCGAACCATAATATATGTATACTTTTCGAATCTGAGGTCAGTTTCAAATTTTGACTTTTCATGCTTAATTGGCTATTTGCCAACAAATGCAATCTAGGCCGAGGGCTAAATTTTTAGGGAGAGGTCGGATCTGGAAAACACATGTTTTTTCGGCTTTCCCAACATGTGGGGAACCAGAATATATGTATAGTTTTTGAATTTGAGGTCAGTTTCACATTTTGACTTTTCATGCTTAATTGGCTATTTGCCAACAAATGCAATCTAGGCCAAGGCCTAAATTTTGAGGGAGAGGTCGGAACCGGAAAACACATGGGTTTTTGGGTTCCCCAAGCTGTGTGGAACCTGAATATATGTACACTTTTCGAATTTGAGGTCAGTTTCACATTTTGACTTTTCATGGTTAATTGGCTATTTGCCAACAAATTCGAGATAGGCCGTGGCCTAACTTTTGAGGAAGAGGTTGGATCCGGAAAACACATGTTTTTTCGGGTTCCCCAACCTGTTGGGAACCTGAATATATGTACACTTTTCAAATTTGAGGTCAGTTTCACATTTTGACTTTTCATGCTTAATTGGCTATTTGCCAACAAATGCAATCTAGGCCAAGGGCTAAATTTTGAGGGAGAGGTCGGATCAGGAAAACACATGTTTTTTCGGGTTCCCCAACCTGTGGGGAACCTGAATATATCTATACTTTTCGAATTTTAGGTCAGTTTCACATTTTCACTTTTGATGCTTAATTGGCTATTTGCAAACAAATGCAAGTTAAGCCGTGGCCTAACTTTTCAGGGAGAGGTCGGATCCGGAAAACACATGTTTTTTCGGATTCCCCAACCTGTGGGGAATCTGAATATATGTACACTTTTCAAATTTGAGGTCAGTTTCACATTTTCACTTTTGATGCTTAATTGGCTATTTGCAAACAAATGCAAGTTAAGCCGTGGCCTAACTTTTCAGGGAGAGGTCGTATCCGGAAAACACATTTTTTTTTCGGATTCCCCAACCTGTGGGGAACCTGAATATATGTACACTTTTCAAATTTGAGGTCAGTTTCACATTTTGACTTTTCATGGTTAATTGGCTATTTGCCAACAAATTCGAGATACGCCGTGGCCTAACTTTTCAGGGAGAGGTCGGATCCGGAAAACACATTTTTTTTCGGATTCCCCAACCTGTGGGGAACCTGAATATATGTATACTTTTCGAATTTAAGGTCAGTTTCTCATTTTGACTTTTCATACTTAATTGGATATTTGCCTACAAATCCAATCTAGGCCAAGGCCTAAATTTTGAGGGAGAGGTCGGATCCGGAAAACACATGTTTTTTCGGGTTCCCCAACCTGTGTGGAACCTGAATATATGTATACGTTTTGAATTTGAGGTCGGTTTCACATTTTGACTTTTCATGCTTAATTGTCTATTTTCGAACAAATGCAATGTAGGCCGAGGCCTAACTTTTAAGGGAGAGGTCGGATGCAGAAAACGCATGTTTTTTTCGGGTTCCCCAATCTGTGGGGAACCTGAATATATGTATACTTTTCGAATTTGAGGTCAGTTTCACATTTTGACTGTTCATGCTTAATTGTCTATTAGCCAACAAATACGAGATAGGCCGTGGCCTAACTTTTGAGGGAGAGGTCTGATCCAGAAAACACATGTTTTTTCGGGTTCCCAAAACCTTTGTGGAACCATAATATATGTATACTTTTTGAATTTGAAGTCAGTTTCACATTTTGACTTTGCATGCTTAATTGGCTATTTGCCAATAAATGCAATTTAGGCCGAGGCCTACATTTTGAGGTAGAGGTCGGATCCGGAAAACACATGTTTTTTCGGGTTCCCCAACATGTGGGAACCAGAATATATGTATACTTTTCGAATTTTAGGTCAGTTTCACATTTTGATTGTTCATGCTTCATTGGCTATTTGCCAACAAATGCAATCTAGGCCGAGGGCTAAATTTTGAGGGAGAGGTCGGATCTGGAAAACACATGTTTTTTCGGCTTCCCCAACATGTGGGGAAGCAGAATATATGTATACTTTTCGAATTTGAGGTCAGTTTCTCATTTTGACTTTTCATGCTTAATTGGCTATTTGCCAACAAATGCAATCTAGGCCAAGGCCTAAATTTTGAGGGAGAGGTTGGATCCGGAAAATACATGTTTTTTTGGGTTCCCCCACCTGTCGCGAACTATAATATATGTATACTTTTCGAATCTGAGGTCAGTTTCAAATTTTGACTTTTCATGCTTAATTGGCTATTTGCCAACAAATGCAATCTTGCCTGAGGGATAAATTTTGAGGGAGAGGTCGGATATGGAAAACACATGTTTTTTCGGGTTCCCCAACATGTGTGGAAGCTGAATATATCTATACTTTTCGACTTTTAGGTCAGTTTCACATTTTAACTTTTGATGCTTAATTGGCTATTTGCAAACAAATGCAATCTAGGCCGAGGCCTAACTTTTGAGGGAGAGGTCGGATCCGGAAAACACATGTTTTTTCGGGTTCCCCAACCTTTGGGGAATCAGAATATATGTATACTTTTTGAACTTGAGGTCAGTTTCACATGTTGACTTGTCATGCTTAATTGACTATTTGCCAACAAATACAATCTAGGCCGAGGCCCAGAAAAACAGATGTTTTTTCGTGTTCCCCAACCTTTTGGGAACCATAATATATTTATACTTTTGATTTTTGAGGTCAGATTTACATTGTGACTGTTCATACTTAATTGTCTATTAGCCAACAAGTACGAGATAGGCCGTGGCCTAACTTTTGAGGGAGAGGTCGGATCTTGAAGACACATGTTTTATCGGGTTCCCCAACCCGTGGGGAACCAGAATATATGTATACTTTTTTAATTTAAGGTCAGTTTCTCATTTTGACTTTTCATGCTTAAATGGATATTTCCTACAAATGCAAGTTAAGCCGTGGCCTAAATTTTGAGGAAGAGGTCTGATCCGAAAAACACATGCTTTTACGGGTTCCCCAACCTGTGGGGAACCTGAATATATCTATACTTTTCGAATTTTAGGTCAGTTTCACATTTTCACTTTTGATGCTTAATTGGCTATTTGCAAACAAATGCAAGTTTAGCCGTGGCCTAACTTTTGAGGGAGAGGTCGGATCCGGAAAACACATGTTTTTTCGGGTTCCCCCACCTGTGGCGAACTATAATATATGTATACTTTTCGAATCTGAGGTCAGTTTCAAATTTTGACTTTTCATGCTTAATTGGCTATTTGCCAACAAATGCAATCTTGCCTGAGGGATAAATTTTGAGGGAGAGGTCGGATCTGGAAAACACATGTTTTTTTGGGTTCCCCAACATGTGGGGAAGCAGAATATGTGTATACTTTTCGAATTTGAAGTCAGTTTCACATTTCGAGTTTTCATGCTTAATTGGCTATTTGCCTACAAATGCAATCTAGGCCAAGGCCTAAATTTTGAGGGAGAGGTCGGAAATGGGAAAAACATGGTTTTTTGGGTTCCCCAACCTGTCTGGAACCTGAATATATGTACACTTTTCGAATTTGAGGTCAGTGTCACATTTTGACTTTTCATGGTTAATTGGCTATTTGCCAACAAATTCGAGATAGGCCGTGGCCTAACTTTTGAGGAAGAGGTCAGAACCGGAAAACACACGTTTTTTCGGGTTCCCCAACCTTTGTGGAAGCTGAATATATGTACACTTTCGAATTTGAGGTCAGTTTCACATTTTGACTTTTCATGGTTAATTGGCTATTTGCTAAGAAATTCGAGATAGGCCGTGCCCTAACTTTTGAGGAAGAGGTTGGATTTTTTCGGGTTCCCCCACCTGTGGCGAACTATAATATATGTATACTTTTCGAATCTGAGGTCAGTTTCAAATTTTGACTTTTCATGCTTAATTGGCTATTTGCCAACAAATGCAATCTTGCCTGAGGGATAAATTTTGAGGGAGAGGTCGGATCTGGAAAACACATGTTTTTTCGGGTTCCCCAACATGTGTGGAAGCTGAATATATCTATACTTTTCGACTTTTAGGTCAGTTTCACATTTTCACTTTTGATGCTTAATTGGCTATTTGCAAACAAATGCAATCTAGGCCGAGGCCTAACTTTTGAGGGAGAGGTCGGATCCGGAAAACACATGTTTTTTCGGGTTCCCCAACCTTTGGGGAATCAGAATATATGTATACTTGTCGAACTTGAAGTCAGTTTCACATTTTGACTTTTCATGCTTAATTGGCTATTTCCCAACAAATGCAATGTAGGCCGAGGCCTAACCTTTGAGGTAGAGGACGGATCCGGAAAATACTTGTTTTTTTGGGTTCCCCTACCTGTGGCGAACTATAATATATGTATACTTTTCGAATCTGAGGTCAGTTTCAAATTTTGACTTTTCATGCTTAATTGGCTATTTGCCAACAAATGCAATCTTGCCTGAGGGATAAATTTTGAGGGAGAGGTCGGATCTGGAAAACACATGTTTTTTCGGGTTCCCCAACATGTGGGGAAGCAGAATATGTGTATACTTTTCGAATTTGAAGTCAGTTTCACATTTCGAGTTTTCATGCTTAATTGGCTATTTGCCTACAAATGCAATCTAGGCCAAGGCCTAAATTTTGAGGGAGAGGTCGGAACCGGAAAACACACGTTTTTTCGGGTTCCCCAACCTGTGTGGAAGCTGAATATATGTACACTTTCGAATTTGAGGTCAGTTTCACATTTTGACTTTTCATGGTTAATTGGCTATTTGCAAACAAATGCAATCTAGGCCGAGGCCTAACTTTTGAGGGAGAGGTCGGATCTGGAAAACACATGTTTTTTCGGGTTCCCCAACCTTTGGGGAATCAAAATATATGTATACTTTTTGAACTTGAGGTCAGTTTCACATTTTGACTTGTCATGCTTAATTGACTATTTGCCAACAAATACAATCTAGGCCGAGGCCCAACCTTTGAGAGAGAGGTCGGATGGGAAAAACAGATGTTTTTTCGTGTTCCCCAACCTTTTGGGAACCATAATATATTTATACTTTTGATTTTTGAGGTCAGATTTACATTGTGACTGTTCATACTTAATTGTCTATTAGCCAACAAGTACGAGATAGGCCGTGGCTTAACTTTTGAGGGAGAGGTCGGATCTTGAAAACACATGTTTTATCGGGTTCCCCAACCCGTGGGGAACCAGAATATATGTATACTTTTTTAATTTAAGGTCAGTTTCTCATTTTGACTTTTCATGCTTAAATGGATATTTCCTACAAATGCAAGTTAAGCCGTGGCCTAAATTTTGAGGAAGAGGTCTGATCCGGAAAACACATGCTTTTACGGGTTCCCCAACCTGTGGGGAACCTGAATATATCTATACTTTTCGAATTTTAGGTCAGTTTCACATTTTCACTTTTGATGCTTAATTGGCTATTTGCAAACAAATGCAAGTTTAGCCGTGGCCTAACTTTTGAGGGAGAGGTCGGATACGGAAAACACATGTTTTTTCGGGTTCCCCAACCTTTGGGGAATCAGAATATATGTATACTTTTCGAACTTGAGGTCAGTTTCCCATTTTGACTTTTCATGCTTAATTGGCTATTTCCCAACAAATGCAATGTAGGCCGAGGCCTAACCTTTGAGGTAGAGGTCGGATCCGGAAAATACTTGTTTTTTTGGGTTCCCCAACCTGTGGGGAACCTGAATATATGTACACTTTTCGAATTTGAGGTCAGTTTCACAGTTTTGACTTTTCATGGTTAATTGGCTATTTGCCAACAAATTCGAGATAGGCCGTGGCCTAACTTTTGAGGAAGAGGTTGGATCCGGAAAACACATGTTTTTTTGGGTTCCCCAACCTGTGGGGAACGTTAATATATCTATACTTTTCGAACTTGAGGTAAGTTTCACATTTTCACTTTTGATGCTTAATTGGCTATTTGCAAACAAATGCAATCTAGGCCGAGGCCTAACTTTTGAAGGAGAGGTCGGATCCGGAAAACACATGATTTTTTTCGGGTTTCCCAACCTTTGGGGAATCAGAATATATGTATACTTTTCGAACTTGAGGTCAGTTTCCCATTTTGACTTTTCATGCTTAATTGACTATTTGCCCACAAATGCAAGATAAGCCGTGGCCTAACTTTTGAGGGAGAGGTCGGATCTGGAAAACACATGTTTTTTCGGCTTCCCCAACATGTGGGGAAGCAGAATATATGTATACTTTTCGAATTTGAGGTCAGTTTCAGATTTCGAGTTTTCATGCTTAATTGGCTATTTGCCTACAAATGCAATCTAGGCCAAAGTCTAAATTTTGAGGGAGAGGATGGATCCAGAAAACACATGTTTTTTCGGGTTCCCCAACATGTGGGGAACCTGAATATATGTACACTTTTCAAATTTGAGGTCAGTTTCACATTTTGACTTTTCATGGTTAATTGGCTATTTGCCAACAAATTCGAGATAGGCCGTGGCCTAACTTTTCAGGGAGAGGTCGGATCCGGAAAACACATTTTTTTCGGATTCCGCAACCTGTGGGGAACCTGAATATATGTACACTTTTCAAATTTGAGGTCAGTTTCACATTTTGACTTTTCATGGTTAATTGGTTATTTGCCAACAAATTCGAGATAGGCCGTGGCCTAACTTTTGAGGGACAGGTCGGATCCGGAAAACACATGTTTTTTCGGGTTCCCCAACCTGTGTGGAACCTGAATATATGTATACGTTTTGAATTTGAGGTCGGTTTCACATTTTGACTTTTCATGCTTAATTGTCTATTTTCGAACAAATGCAATGTAGGCCGAGGCCTAACTTTTAAGGGAGAGGTCGGATGCAGAAAACGCATGTTTTTTTCGGGTTCCCCAATCTGTGGGGAACCTGAATATATGTATACTTTTCGAATTTGAGGTCAGTTTCACATTTTGACTGTTCATGCTTAATTGTCTATTAGCCAACAAATACGAGATAGGCCGTGGCCTAACTTTTGAGGGAGAGGTCTGATCCAGAAAACACATGTTTTTTCGGGTTCCCAAAACCTTTGTGGAACCATAATATATGTATACTTTTTGAATTTGAAGTCAGTTTCACATTTTGACTTTGCATGCTTAATTGGCTATTTGCCAATAAATGCAATTTAGGCCGAGGCCTAAATTTTGAGGTAGAGGTCGGATCCGGAAAACACATGTTTTTTCGGGTTCCCCAACATGTGGGAACCAGAATATATGTATACTTTTCGAATTTTAGGTCAGTTTCACATTTTGATTGTTCATGCTTCATTGGCTATTTTCCAACAAATGCAATCTAGGCCGAGGGCTAAATTTTGAGGGAGAGGTCGGATCTGGAAAACAAATGTTTTTTCGGGTTCCCCCACCTGTGGCGAACTATAATATATGTATACTTTTCGAATCTGAGGTCAGTTTCAAATTTTGACTTTTCATGCTTAATTGGCTATTTGCCAACAAATGCAATCTTGCCTGAGGGCTAAATTTTGAGGGAGAGGTCGGATCCGGAAAACACATGTTTTTTCGGGTTCCCCAACCTGTGGGGAACCAGAATATATGTATACTTTTCGAATTTGAGGTCAGTTTCAGATTTCGAGTTTTCATGCTTAATTGGCTATTTGCCTACAAATGCAATCTAGGCCAAGGTCTAAATTTTGAGGGAGAGGTAGGAACCGGAAAACACATGGTTTTTTGGGTTCCCCAAGCTGTGTGGAACCTGAATATATGTACACTTTTCGAATTTGAGGTCAGTTTCACATTTTGTCTTTTCATGGTTAATTGGCTATTTGCCAACAAATTCGAGATACCAGTAGGCCGTGGCCTAACTTTTGAGGAAGAGGTTGGATCCGGAAAACACATGTTTTTTCAGGTTCCCCAACATGTGGGGAACCAGAATATATGTATACTTTTCGAATTTGAGGTCAGTTTCACATTTTGACTTTTCATTCTTAATTGGCTATTTCCCAACAAATGCAAGTTAAGCCGTGGCCTAACTTTTGAGGGAGAGGTTGGAACCGGAAAACACATGGTTTTTTGGGTTCCCCAACCTGTGTGGAACCTGAATATATGTACACTTTTCGAATTTGAGGTCAGTTTCACATTTTGACTTTTCATGGTTAATTGGCTATTTGCCAACAAATTCGAGATAGGCCGTGGCCTAACTTTTGAGGGAGAGGTCGGGTCCGGAAAACACATGTTTTTTTGGGTTCCCCAACATGTGGGGAACCAGAATATATGTATACTTTTCGAATTTGAAGTAAGTTTCACATTTTGAGTTTTCATGGTTAATTGGCTATTTGCCAACAAATTCGAGATAGGCCGTGGCCTAACTTTTGAGGAAGAGGTTGGATCCGGAAAACACATGTTTTTTCGGATTCCCCAACCTGTGGGGAACCTGAATATATGTACACTTTTCGAATTTGAGGTCAGTTTCACATTTTGACTTGTCATCGTTAATTGGCTATTTGCAAACAAATGCAAGTTAAGCCGTGGCCTAACTTTTGAGGGAGAGGTCGGATGCGGAAAACACATGTTTTTTCGGGTTCCCAAAACCTTTGTGGAACCATAATATATGTATACTTTTTGAATTTGAAGTCAGTTTCACATTTTGACTTTGCATGCTTAATTGGCTATTTGCCAATAAATGCAATTTAGGCCGAGGCCTACATTTTGAGGTAGAGGTCGGATCCGGAAAACACATGTTTTTTCGGGTTCCCCAACATGTGTGGAAGCTGAATATATCTATACTTTTCGACTTTTAGGTCAGTTTCACATTTTCACTTTTGATGCTTAATTGGCTATTTGCAAACAAATGCAATCTAGGCCGAGGCCTAACTTTTGAGGGAGAGGTCGGATCCGGAAAACACATGTTTTTTCGGCTTCCCCAACATGTGGGGAACCAGAATATATGTATACACTTTTCGAATTTGAGGTCAGTTTCACATTTTGAGTTTTCATGCTTAATTGGCTATTTTCCAACAAATGTAATCTAGGCCAAGGCCTAAATTTTGAGGGAGAGGTCGGAACCGGAAAACACAAGTTTTTTCGGGTTCCCCAAAATGTGGGGAAGCAGAATATATGTATACTTTTTGAATTTAAAGTCAGTTTCACATTTCGAGTTTTCATGCTTAATTGGCTATTTGCCTACAAATGCAATCTAGGCCAAGGCCTAAATTTTGAGGGAGAGGTCGGAACCAGAAAACACATGGTTTTTTGGGTTCCCCAACCTGTGTGGAACCTGAATATATGTACACTTTTCGAATTTGAGCTCAGTTTCACATTTTGACTTTTCATGGTTAATTGGTTATTTGCCAACAAATTCGAGATAGGCCGTGGCCTAACTTTTGAGGAAGAGGTTGGATCCGGAAAACACATGTTTTTTCAGGTTCCCCAACCTGTGGGGAACCTGAATATATCTATACTTTTCGAATTTGAGGTCAGTTTCACATTTTGACTTTTCATTCTTAATTGGCTATTTCCCAACAAATGCAATGTAGGCAGAGGCCTAACCTTTGAGGTAGAGGTCGGATCGGGAAAATACTTGTTTTTTCGGGTTCCCCCACCTGTGGCGAACCATAATATATGTATACTTTTCGAATCTGAGGTCAGTTTCAAATTTTGACTTTTCATGCTTAATTGGCTATTTGCCAACAAATGCAATCTAGGCCGAGGGCTAAATTTTTAGGGAGAGGTCGGATCTGGAAAACACATGTTTTTTCGGCTTTCCCAACATGTGGGGAACCAGAATATATGTATAGTTTTTGAATTTGAGGTCAGTTTCACATTTTGACTTTTCATGCTTAATTGGCTATTTGCCAACAAATGCAATCTAGGCCAAGGCCTAAATTTTGAGGGAGAGGTCGGAACCGGAAAACACATGGGTTTTTGGGTTCCCCAAGCTGTGTGGAACCTGAATATATGTACACTTTTCGAATTTGAGGTCAGTTTCACATTTTGACTTTTCATGGTTAATTGGCTATTTGCCAACAAATTCGAGATAGGCCGTGGCCTAACTTTTGAGGAAGAGGTTGGATCCGGAAAACACATGTTTTTTCGGGTTCCCCAACCTGTTGGGAACCTGAATATATGTACACTTTTCAAATTTGAGGTCAGTTTCACATTTTGACTTTTCATGCTTAATTGGCTATTTGCCAACAAATGCAATCTAGGCCAAGGGCTAAATTTTGAGGGAGAGGTCGGATCAGGAAAACACATGTTTTTTCGGGTTCCCCAACCTGTGGGGAACCTGAATATATCTATACTTTTCGAATTTTAGGTCAGTTTCACATTTTCACTTTTGATGCTTAATTGGCTATTTGCAAACAAATGCAAGTTAAGCCGTGGCCTAACTTTTCAGGGAGAGGTCGGATCCGGAAAACACATGTTTTTTCGGATTCCCCAACCTGTGGGGAATCTGAATATATGTACACTTTTCAAATTTGAGGTCAGTTTCACATTTTCACTTTTGATGCTTAATTGGCTATTTGCAAACAAATGCAAGTTAAGCCGTGGCCTAACTTTTCAGGGAGAGGTCGTATCCGGAAAACACATTTTTTTTTCGGATTCCCCAACCTGTGGGGAACCTGAATATATGTACACTTTTCAAATTTGAGGTCAGTTTCACATTTTGACTTTTCATGGTTAATTGGCTATTTGCCAACAAATTCGAGATACGCCGTGGCCTAACTTTTCAGGGAGAGGTCGGATCCGGAAAACACATTTTTTTTCGGATTCCCCAACCTGTGGGGAACCTGAATATATGTATACTTTTCGAATTTAAGGTCAGTTTCTCATTTTGACTTTTCATACTTAATTGGATATTTGCCTACAAATCCAATCTAGGCCAAGGCCTAAATTTTGAGGGAGAGGTCGGATCCGGAAAACACATGTTTTTTCGGGTTCCCCAACCTGTGTGGAACCTGAATATATGTATACGTTTTGAATTTGAGGTCGGTTTCACATTTTGACTTTTCATGCTTAATTGTCTATTTTCGAACAAATGCAATGTAGGCCGAGGCCTAACTTTTAAGGGAGAGGTCGGATGCAGAAAACGCATGTTTTTTTCGGGTTCCCCAATCTGTGGGGAACCTGAATATATGTATACTTTTCGAATTTGAGGTCAGTTTCACATTTTGACTGTTCATGCTTAATTGTCTATTAGCCAACAAATACGAGATAGGCCGTGGCCTAACTTTTGAGGGAGAGGTCTGATCCAGAAAACACATGTTTTTTCGGGTTCCCAAAACCTTTGTGGAACCATAATATATGTATACTTTTTGAATTTGAAGTCAGTTTCACATTTTGACTTTGCATGCTTAATTGGCTATTTGCCAATAAATGCAATTTAGGCCGAGGCCTACATTTTGAGGTAGAGGTCGGATCCGGAAAACACATGTTTTTTCGGGTTCCCCAACATGTGGGAACCAGAATATATGTATACTTTTCGAATTTTAGGTCAGTTTCACATTTTGATTGTTCATGCTTCATTGGCTATTTGCCAACAAATGCAATCTAGGCCGAGGGCTAAATTTTGAGGGAGAGGTCGGATCTGGAAAACACATGTTTTTTCGGCTTCCCCAACATGTGGGGAAGCAGAATATATGTATACTTTTCGAATTTGAGGTCAGTTTCTCATTTTGACTTTTCATGCTTAATTGGCTATTTGCCAACAAATGCAATCTAGGCCAAGGCCTAAATTTTGAGGGAGAGGTTGGATCCGGAAAATACATGTTTTTTTGGGTTCCCCCACCTGTGGCGAACTATAATATATGTATACTTTTCGAATCTGAGGTCAGTTTCAAATTTTGACTTTTCATGCTTAATTGGCTATTTGCCAACAAATGCAATCTTGCCTGAGGGATAAATTTTGAGGGAGAGGTCGGATCTGGAAAACACATGTTTTTTCGGGTTCCCCAACATGTGTGGAAGCTGAATATATCTATACTTTTCGACTTTTAGGTCAGTTTCACATTTTAACTTTTGATGCTTAATTGGCTATTTGCAAACAAATGCAATCTAGGCCGAGGCCTAACTTTTGAGGGAGAGGTCGGATCCGGAAAACACATGTTTTTTCGGGTTCCCCAACCTTTGGGGAATCAGAATATATGTATACTTTTTGAACTTGAGGTCAGTTTCACATGTTGACTTGTCATGCTTAATTGACTATTTGCCAACAAATACAATCTAGGCCGAGGCCCAGAAAACACATGTTTTTTCGGGTTCCCAAAACCTTTGTGGAACCATAATATATGTATACTTTTTGAATTTGAAGTCAGTTTCACATTTTGACTTTGCATGCTTAATTGGCTATTTGCCAATAAATGCAATTTAGGCCGAGGCCTACATTTTGAGGTAGAGGTCGGATCCGGAAAACACATGTTTTTTCGGGTTCCCCAACATGTGGGAACCAGAATATATGTATACTTTTCGAATTTTAGGTCAGTTTCACATTTTGATTGTTCATGCTTCATTGGCTATTTGCCAACAAATGCAATCTAGGCCGAGGGCTAAATTTTGAGGGAGAGGTCGGATCTGGAAAACACATGTTTTTTCGGCTTCCCCAACATGTGGGGAAGCAGAATATATGTATACTTTTCGAATTTGAGGTCAGTTTCTCATTTTGACTTTTCATGCTTAATTGGCTATTTGCCAACAAATGCAATCTAGGCCAAGGCCTAAATTTTGAGGGAGAGGTTGGATCCGGAAAATACATGTTTTTTTGGGTTCCCCCACCTGTGGCGAACTATAATATATGTATACTTTTCGAATCTGAGGTCAGTTTCAAATTTTGACTTTTCATGCTTAATTGGCTATTTGCCAACAAATGCAATCTTGCCTGAGGGATAAATTTTGAGGGAGAGGTCGGATCTGGAAAACACATGTTTTTTCGGGTTCCCCAACATGTGTGGAAGCTGAATATATCTATACTTTTCGACTTTTAGGTCAGTTTCACATTTTAACTTTTGATGCTTAATTGGCTATTTGCAAACAAATGCAATCTAGGCCGAGGCCTAACTTTTGAGGGAGAGGTCGGATCCGGAAAACACATGTTTTTTCGGGTTCCCCAACCTTTGGGGAATCAGAATATATGTATACTTTTTGAACTTGAGGTCAGTTTCACATGTTGACTTGTCATGCTTAATTGACTATTTGCCAACAAATACAATCTAGGCCGAGGCCCAGAAAAACAGATGTTTTTTCGTGTTCCCCAACCTTTTGGGAACCATAATATATTTATACTTTTGATTTTTGAGGTCAGATTTACATTGTGACTGTTCATACTTAATTGTCTATTAGCCAACAAGTACGAGATAGGCCGTGGCCTAACTTTTGAGGGAGAGGTCGGATCTTGAAGACACATGTTTTATCGGGTTCCCCAACCCGTGGGGAACCAGAATATATGTATACTTTTTTAATTTAAGGTCAGTTTCTCATTTTGACTTTTCATGCTTAAATGGATATTTCCTACAAATGCAAGTTAAGCCGTGGCCTAAATTTTGAGGAAGAGGTCTGATCCGAAAAACACATGCTTTTACGGGTTCCCCAACCTGTGGGGAACCTGAATATATCTATACTTTTCGAATTTTAGGTCAGTTTCACATTTTCACTTTTGATGCTTAATTGGCTATTTGCAAACAAATGCAAGTTTAGCCGTGGCCTAACTTTTGAGGGAGAGGTCGGATCCGGAAAACACATGTTTTTTCGGGTTCCCCCACCTGTGGCGAACTATAATATATGTATACTTTTCGAATCTGAGGTCAGTTTCAAATTTTGACTTTTCATGCTTAATTGGCTATTTGCCAACAAATGCAATCTTGCCTGAGGGATAAATTTTGAGGGAGAGGTCGGATCTGGAAAACACATGTTTTTTTGGGTTCCCCAACATGTGGGGAAGCAGAATATGTGTATACTTTTCGAATTTGAAGTCAGTTTCACATTTCGAGTTTTCATGCTTAATTGGCTATTTGCCTACAAATGCAATCTAGGCCAAGGCCTAAATTTTGAGGGAGAGGTCGGAAATGGGAAAAACATGGTTTTTTGGGTTCCCCAACCTGTCTGGAACCTGAATATATGTACACTTTTCGAATTTGAGGTCAGTGTCACATTTTGACTTTTCATGGTTAATTGGCTATTTGCCAACAAATTCGAGATAGGCCGTGGCCTAACTTTTGAGGAAGAGGTCAGAACCGGAAAACACACGTTTTTTCGGGTTCCCCAACCTTTGTGGAAGCTGAATATATGTACACTTTCGAATTTGAGGTCAGTTTCACATTTTGACTTTTCATGGTTAATTGGCTATTTGCTAAGAAATTCGAGATAGGCCGTGCCCTAACTTTTGAGGAAGAGGTTGGATTTTTTCGGGTTCCCCCACCTGTGGCGAACTATAATATATGTATACTTTTCGAATCTGAGGTCAGTTTCAAATTTTGACTTTTCATGCTTAATTGGCTATTTGCCAACAAATGCAATCTTGCCTGAGGGATAAATTTTGAGGGAGAGGTCGGATCTGGAAAACACATGTTTTTTCGGGTTCCCCAACATGTGTGGAAGCTGAATATATCTATACTTTTCGACTTTTAGGTCAGTTTCACATTTTCACTTTTGATGCTTAATTGGCTATTTGCAAACAAATGCAATCTAGGCCGAGGCCTAACTTTTGAGGGAGAGGTCGGATCCGGAAAACACATGTTTTTTCGGGTTCCCCAACCTTTGGGGAATCAGAATATATGTATACTTGTCGAACTTGAAGTCAGTTTCACATTTTGACTTTTCATGCTTAATTGGCTATTTCCCAACAAATGCAATGTAGGCCGAGGCCTAACCTTTGAGGTAGAGGACGGATCCGGAAAATACTTGTTTTTTTGGGTTCCCCTACCTGTGGCGAACTATAATATATGTATACTTTTCGAATCTGAGGTCAGTTTCAAATTTTGACTTTTCATGCTTAATTGGCTATTTGCCAACAAATGCAATCTTGCCTGAGGGATAAATTTTGAGGGAGAGGTCGGATCTGGAAAACACATGTTTTTTCGGGTTCCCCAACATGTGGGGAAGCAGAATATGTGTATACTTTTCGAATTTGAAGTCAGTTTCACATTTCGAGTTTTCATGCTTAATTGGCTATTTGCCTACAAATGCAATCTAGGCCAAGGCCTAAATTTTGAGGGAGAGGTCGGAACCGGAAAACACACGTTTTTTCGGGTTCCCCAACCTGTGTGGAAGCTGAATATATGTACACTTTCGAATTTGAGGTCAGTTTCACATTTTGACTTTTCATGGTTAATTGGCTATTTGCAAACAAATGCAATCTAGGCCGAGGCCTAACTTTTGAGGGAGAGGTCGGATCTGGAAAACACATGTTTTTTCGGGTTCCCCAACCTTTGGGGAATCAAAATATATGTATACTTTTTGAACTTGAGGTCAGTTTCACATTTTGACTTGTCATGCTTAATTGACTATTTGCCAACAAATACAATCTAGGCCGAGGCCCAACCTTTGAGAGAGAGGTCGGATGGGAAAAACAGATGTTTTTTCGTGTTCCCCAACCTTTTGGGAACCATAATATATTTATACTTTTGATTTTTGAGGTCAGATTTACATTGTGACTGTTCATACTTAATTGTCTATTAGCCAACAAGTACGAGATAGGCCGTGGCTTAACTTTTGAGGGAGAGGTCGGATCTTGAAAACACATGTTTTATCGGGTTCCCCAACCCGTGGGGAACCAGAATATATGTATACTTTTTTAATTTAAGGTCAGTTTCTCATTTTGACTTTTCATGCTTAAATGGATATTTCCTACAAATGCAAGTTAAGCCGTGGCCTAAATTTTGAGGAAGAGGTCTGATCCGGAAAACACATGCTTTTACGGGTTCCCCAACCTGTGGGGAACCTGAATATATCTATACTTTTCGAATTTTAGGTCAGTTTCACATTTTCACTTTTGATGCTTAATTGGCTATTTGCAAACAAATGCAAGTTTAGCCGTGGCCTAACTTTTGAGGGAGAGGTCGGATACGGAAAACACATGTTTTTTCGGGTTCCCCAACCTTTGGGGAATCAGAATATATGTATACTTTTCGAACTTGAGGTCAGTTTCCCATTTTGACTTTTCATGCTTAATTGGCTATTTCCCAACAAATGCAATGTAGGCCGAGGCCTAACCTTTGAGGTAGAGGTCGGATCCGGAAAATACTTGTTTTTTCGGGTTCCCCTAACTGTGGCGAACCATAATATATGTATATTTTTCGAATTTGAGGTCAGTTTCACATTTTGAGTTTTCATGCTTAATTGGCTATTTGCCAACAAATTCGAGATAGGCCGTGGCCTAACTTTTGAGGAAGAGGTTGGATCCGGAAAACACATGTTTTTTTGGGTTCCCCAACCTGTGGGGAACCTGAATATATGTACACTTTTCGAATTTGAGGTCAGTTTCACAGTTTTGACTTTTCATGGTTAATTGGCTATTTGCCAACAAATTCGAGATAGGCCGTGGCCTAACTTTTGAGGAAGAGGTTGGATCCGGAAAACACATGTTTTTTTGGGTTCCCCAACCTGTGGGGAACGTTAATATATCTATACTTTTCGAACTTGAGGTAAGTTTCACATTTTCACTTTTGATGCTTAATTGGCTATTTGCAAACAAATGCAATCTAGGCCGAGGCCTAACTTTTGAAGGAGAGGTCGGATCCGGAAAACACATGATTTTTTTCGGGTTTCCCAACCTTTGGGGAATCAGAATATATGTATACTTTTCGAACTTGAGGTCAGTTTCCCATTTTGACTTTTCATGCTTAATTGACTATTTGCCCACAAATGCAAGATAAGCCGTGGCCTAACTTTTGAGGGAGAGGTCGGATCTGGAAAACACATGTTTTTTCGGCTTCCCCAACATGTGGGGAAGCAGAATATATGTATACTTTTCGAATTTGAGGTCAGTTTCAGATTTCGAGTTTTCATGCTTAATTGGCTATTTGCCTACAAATGCAATCTAGGCCAAAGTCTAAATTTTGAGGGAGAGGATGGATCCAGAAAACACATGTTTTTTCGGGTTCCCCAACATGTGGGGAACCTGAATATATGTACACTTTTCAAATTTGAGGTCAGTTTCACATTTTGACTTTTCATGGTTAATTGGCTATTTGCCAACAAATTCGAGATAGGCCGTGGCCTAACTTTTCAGGGAGAGGTCGGATCCGGAAAACACATTTTTTTCGGATTCCGCAACCTGTGGGGAACCTGAATATATGTACACTTTTCAAATTTGAGGTCAGTTTCACATTTTGACTTTTCATGGTTAATTGGTTATTTGCCAACAAATTCGAGATAGGCCGTGGCCTAACTTTTGAGGGACAGGTCGGATCCGGAAAACACATGTTTTTTCGGGTTCCCCAACCTGTGTGGAACCTGAATATATGTATACGTTTTGAATTTGAGGTCGGTTTCACATTTTGACTTTTCATGCTTAATTGTCTATTTTCGAACAAATGCAATGTAGGCCGAGGCCTAACTTTTAAGGGAGAGGTCGGATGCAGAAAACGCATGTTTTTTTCGGGTTCCCCAATCTGTGGGGAACCTGAATATATGTATACTTTTCGAATTTGAGGTCAGTTTCACATTTTGACTGTTCATGCTTAATTGTCTATTAGCCAACAAATACGAGATAGGCCGTGGCCTAACTTTTGAGGGAGAGGTCTGATCCAGAAAACACATGTTTTTTCGGGTTCCCAAAACCTTTGTGGAACCATAATATATGTATACTTTTTGAATTTGAAGTCAGTTTCACATTTTGACTTTGCATGCTTAATTGGCTATTTGCCAATAAATGCAATTTAGGCCGAGGCCTAAATTTTGAGGTAGAGGTCGGATCCGGAAAACACATGTTTTTTCGGGTTCCCCAACATGTGGGAACCAGAATATATGTATACTTTTCGAATTTTAGGTCAGTTTCACATTTTGATTGTTCATGCTTCATTGGCTATTTTCCAACAAATGCAATCTAGGCCGAGGGCTAAATTTTGAGGGAGAGGTCGGATCTGGAAAACAAATGTTTTTTCGGGTTCCCCCACCTGTGGCGAACTATAATATATGTATACTTTTCGAATCTGAGGTCAGTTTCAAATTTTGACTTTTCATGCTTAATTGGCTATTTGCCAACAAATGCAATCTTGCCTGAGGGATAAATTTTGAGGGAGAGGTCGGATCTGGAAAACACATGTTTTTTCGGGTTCCCCAACATGTGTGGAAGCTGAATATATCTATACTTTTCGACTTTTAGGTCAGTTTCACATTTTCACTTTTGATGCGTAATTGGCTATTTGCAAACAAATGCAATCTAGGCCGAGGCCTAACTTTTGAGGGAGAGGTCGGATCCGGAAAACACATGTTTTTTTGGGTTCCCCAACCTGTGTGGAAGCTGAATATATGTACACTTTCGAATTTGAGGTCAGTTTCACATTTTGACTTTTCATGGTTAATTGGCTATTTGCAAACAAATGCAATCTAGGCCGAGGCCTAACTTTTGAGGGAGAGGTCGGATCTGGAAAACACATGTTTTTTCGGGTTCCCCAACCTTTGGGGAATCAAAATATATGTATACTTTTTGAACTTGAGGTCAGTTTCACATTTTGACTTGTCATGCTTAATTGACTATTTGCCAACAAATACAATCTAGGCCGAGGCCCAACCTTTGAGAGAGAGGTCGGATGGGAAAAACAGATGTTTTTTCGTGTTCCCCAACCTTTTGGGAACCATAATATATTTATACTTTTGATTTTTGAGGTCAGATTTACATTGTGACTGTTCATACTTAATTGTCTATTAGCCAACAAGTACGAGATAGGCCGTGGCCTAACTTTTGAGGGAGAGGTCGGATCTTGAAAACACATGTTTTATCGGGTTCCCCAACCCGTGGGGAACCAGAATATATGTATACTTTTTTAATTTAAGGTCAGTTTCTCATTTTGACTTTTCATGCTTAAATGGATATTTCCTACAAATGCAAGTTAAGCCGTGGCCTAAATTTTGAGGAAGAGGTCTGATCCGGAAAACACATGCTTTTACGGGTTCCCCAACCTGTGGGGAACCTGAATATATCTATACTTTTCGAATTTTAGGTCAGTTTCACATTTTCACTTTTGATGCTTAATTGGCTATTTGCAAACAAATGCAAGTTTAGCCGTGGCCTAACTTTTGAGGGAGAGGTCGGATACGGAAAACACATGTTTTTTCGGATTCCCCAACCTGTGGGGAACCTGAATATATGTACAGTTTTCGAATTTGAGGTCAGTTTCACATTTTGACTTTTCATCGTTAATTGGCTATTTGCAAACAAATGCAAGTTAAGCCGTGGCCTAACTTTTCAGGGAGAGGTCGGATCCGGAAAACACATGTTTTTTCGGGTTCCCCAACCTGTGTGGAACCTGAATATATGTATACTTTTCGAATTTGAGGTCAGTTTCACATTTTGACTTTTCATGCTTAATTGGCTATTTCCCAACACATGCAATGTAGGCAGAGGCCTAACCTTTGAGGTAGAGGTCGGATCCAGAAAATACTTGTTTTTTCGGGTTCCCCCACCTGTGGCAAACCATAATATATGTATACTTTTCGAATCTGAGGTCAGTTTCAAATTTTGACTTTTCATGCTTAATTGGCTATTTGCCAACAAATGCAATCTACGCCGAGGCCTAAATTTTGAGGGAAAGGTCGGATCTGGAAAACACATGTTTTTTTGGGTTCCCCAACATGTGGGGAACCAGAATATATGTATACTTTTCGAATTTGAGGTCAGTTTCACATTTTGACTTTTCATTCTTAATTGGCTATTTCCCAACAAATGCAATGTAGGCTGAGGCCTAACCTTTGAGGTAGATGTCGGATCCGGAAAATACTTGTTTTTTCGTGTTCCCCCACCTGTGACGAACCATAATATATGTATGCTTTTCGAATCTGAGGTCAGTTTCAAATTTTGACTTTTCATGCTTAATTGGCTATTTGCCAACAAATGCAATCTAGGCCAAGGGCTAAATTTTGAGGGAGAGGTCGGATCTGCAAAACACATGTTTTTTCGGGTTCCCCAACATGTGGGGAACCAGAATATATGTATACTTTTCGAATTTGAGGTCAGTTTCACATTTTGAGTTTTCATGGTTAATTGGCTATTTGCCGACAAATGCAATCTTGGCTGAGGGCTAAATTTTGAGGGAGAGGTTGGATCTGGAAAACACATGTTTTTTCGGGTTCCCCAACATGTGGGGAACCAGAATATATGTATACTTTTCGAATTTGAAGTCAGTTTCACATTTTGAGTTTTCATGGTTAATTGGCTATTTGCCGACAAATGCAATCTTGGCTGAGGGCTAAATTTTAAGGAAGAGGTGGGATCCGGAAAACACATGTTTTTTCGGGTTCCCCAACCTGTGGGGAACCTGAATATATCTATACTTTTCGAATTTTAGGTCAGTTTCACATTTTCACTTTTGATTCTGAATTGGCTATTTGCAAACAAATGCACGTTAAGCCGTGGCCTAACTTTTGAGGGAGAGGTCGGATCCGGAAAACACATGTTTTTTCGGGTTCCCCAACATGTGGGGAACCAGAATATATGTATACTTTTCGAATTTGAGGTCAGTTTCACATTTTGACTTTTCATGCTTAATTGGCTATTTCCCAACACATGCAATGTAGGCAGAGGCCTAACCTTTGAGGTAGAGGTCGGATCCAGAAAATACTTGTTTTTTCGGGTTCCCCCACCTGTGGCAAACCATAATATATGTATACTTTTCGAATCTGAGGTCAGTTTCAGATTTCGAGTTTTCATGCTTAATTGGCTATTTGCCAACAAATGCAATCTAGGCCAAGGCCTACATTTTGAGGGAGAGGTCGGAACCGGAAAACACATGTTTTTTCGGGTTCCCCAACCTGTGGGGAAGCAGAATATATGTATACTTTTCGAATTTAAGGTCAGTTTCTCATTTTGACTTTTCATGCTTAATTGGATATTTCCCTACAAATGGAAGTTAAGCCGTGGCCTAACTTTTGAGGAAGAGGTCTGATCCGGAAAACACATGTTTTTTCGGGTTCCCCAACCTGTGGGGAACCAGAATATATGTATACTTTTTGAATTTAAGGTCAGTTTCTCATTTTGACTTTTCATGCTTAATTGGCTATTTGCCAACAAATGCAATCTTGGCTGAGGGCTAAATTTTGAGGGAGAGGTCGGATCCGGAAAACACATGTTTTTTCGGGTTCCCCAACCTGTGGGGAACCAGAATATATGTATACTTTTCGAATTTGAGGTCAGTTTCAGATTTCGAGTTTTCATGCTTAATTGGCTATTTGCCTACAAATGCAATCTAGGCCAAGGTCTAAATTTTGAGGGAGAGGTCGGAACCGGAAAACACATGGTTTTTTGGGTTCCCCAAGCTGTGTGGAACCTGAATATATGTACACTTTTCGAATTTGAGGTCAGTTTCACATTTTGACTTTTCATGGTTAATTGGCTATTTGCCAACAAATTCGAGATACCAGTAGGCCGTGGCCTAACTTTTGAGGAAGAGGTTGGATCCGGAAAACACATGTTTTTTCAGGTTCCCCAACATGTGGGGAACCAGAATATATGTATACTTTTCGAATTTGAGGTCAGTTTCACATTTTCACTTTTGATGCTTCATTGGCTATTTGCAAACAAATGCAAGTTAAGCCGTGGCCTAACTTTTGAGGGAGAGGTCGGATCCGAAAAACACATGTTTTTTCGGGTTCCCCAACATGTGGGGAACCAGAATATATGTATACTTTTCGAATTTGAGGTCAGTTTCACATTTTGACTTTTCATGCTTAATTGGCTATTTCCCAACACATGCAATGTAGGCAGAGGCCTAACCTTTGAGGTAGAGGTCGGATCCAGAAAATACTTGTTTTTTCGGGTTCCCCCACCTGTGGCAAACCATAATATATGTATACTTTTCGAATCTGAGGTCAGTTTCAAATTTTGACTTTTCATGCTTAATTGGCTATTTGCCAACAAATGCAATCTAGGCCGAGGGCTAAATTTTGAGGGAGAGGTCGGATCTGGAAAACACATGTTTTTTCGGCTTCCCCAACATGTGGGGAAGCAGAATATATGTATACTTTTCGAATTTGAGGTCAGTTTCAGATTTCAAGTTTTCATGCTTAATTGGCTATTTCCCTACAAATGCAATCTAGGCCAAGGTCTAAATTTTGAGGGAGAGGTCGGAACCGGAAAACACATGGTTTTTTGGGTTCCCCAACCTGTGTGGAACCTGAATATATGTACACTTTTTGAATTTGAGGTCAGTTTCACATTTTGACTTTTCATGGTTAATTGGCTATTTGCCAACAAATTCGAGATAGGCCGTGGCCTAACTTTTGAGGAAGAGGTTGGATCCGGAAAACACATTTTTTGGGGTTCCCCAACCTGTGGGGAACCTGAATATATCTATACTTTTCGAATCTGAGGTCAGTTTCAAATTTTGACTTTTCATGCTTAATTGGCTATTTGCCAACAAATGCAATCTAGGCCAAGGCCTAAATTTTGAGGGAGATGTCGGATCAGGAAAACACATGGTTTTTCGGGTTCCCCAACATGTGGGGAACCAGAATATATGTATACTTTTCGAATTTGAGGTCAGTTTCAGATTTCGAGTTTTCATGCTTAATTGGCTATTTGCCTACAAATGCAATCTAGGCCAAGGTCTAAATTTTGAGGGAGAGGTTGGAACCGGAAAACACATGGTTTTTTGGGTTCCCCAACCTGTGTGGAACCTGAATATATGTACACTTTTCGAATTTGAGGTCAGTTTCACATTTTGACTTTTCATGGTTAATTGGCTATTTGCCAACAAATTCGAGATAGGCCGTGGCCTAACTTTTGAGGGAGAGGATGGATCCGGAAAACACATGTTTTTTCGGGTTCCCCAACCTGTGTGGAACCTGAATATATGTATACTTTTCGAATTTGAGGTCAGTTTCACATTTTGACTTTTCATGCTTAATTGGCTATTTCCCAACACATGCAATGTAGGCAGAGGCCTACCCTTTGAGGTAGAGGTCGGATCCAGAAAATACTTGTTTTTTCGGGTTCCCCCACCTGTGGCAAACCATAATATATGTATACTTTTCGAATCTGAGGTCAGTTTCAGATTTCGAGTTTTCATGCTTAATTGGCTATTTGCCAACAAATGCAATCTAGGCCAAGGCCTACATTTTGAGGGAGAGGTCGGAACCGGAAAACACATGTTTTTTCGGGTTCCCCAACCTGTGGGGAAGCAGAATATATGTATACTTTTCGAATTTAAGGTCAGTTTCTCATTTTGACTTTTCATGCTTAATTGGATATTTCCCTACAAATGGAAGTTAAGCCGTGGCCTAACTTTTGAGGAAGAGGTCTGATCCGGAAAACACATGTTTTTTCGGGTTCCCCAACCTGTGGGGAACCAGAATATATCTATACTTTTCGAATTTAAGGTCAGTTTCTCATTTTGACTTTTCATGCTTAATTGGCTATTTGCCAACAAATGCAATCTTGGCTGAGGGCTAAATTTTGAGGGAGAGGTCGGATCCGGAAAACACATGTTTTTTCGGGTTCCCCAACCTGTGGGGAACCAGAATATATGTATACTTTTCGAATTTGAGGTCAGTTTCAGATTTCGAGTTTTCATGCTTAATTGGCTATTTGCCTACAAATGCAATCTAGGCCAAGGTCTAAATTTTGAGGGAGAGGGCGGAACCGGAAAACACATGGTTTTTTGGGTTCCCCAAGCTGTGTGGAACCTGAATATATGTACACTTTTCGAATTTGAGGTCAGTTTCACATTTTGACTTTTCATGTTTAATTGGCTATTTGCCAACAAATTCGAGATACCAGTAGGCCGTGGCCTAACTTTTGAGGAAGAGGTTGGATCCGGAAAACACATGTTTTTTCAGGTTCCCCAACATGTGGGGAACCAGAATATATGTATACTTTTCGAATTTGAGGTCAGTTTCACATTTTCACTTTTGATGCTTCATTGGCTATTTGCAAACAAATGCAAGTTAAGCCGTGGCCTAACTTTTGAGGGAGAGGTCGGATCCGAAAAACACATGTTTTTTCGGGTTCCCCAACATGTGGGGAACCAGAATATATGTATACTTTTCGAATTTGAGGTCAGTTTCACATTTTGACTTTTCATGCTTAATTGGCTATTTCCCAACACATGCAATGTAGGCAGAGGCCTAACCTTTGAGGTAGAGGTCGGATCCAGAAAATACTTGTTTTTTCGGGTTCCCCCACCTGTGGCAAACCATAATATATGTATACTTTTCGAATCTGAGGTCAGTTTCAAATTTTGACTTTTCATGCTTAATTGGCTATTTGCCAACAAATGCAATCTAGGCCGAGGGCTAAATTTTGAGGGAGAGGTCGGATCTGGAAAACACATGTTTTTTCGGCTTCCCCAACATGTGGGGAAGCAGAATATATGTATACTTTTCGAATTTGAGGTCAGTTTCAGATTTCAAGTTTTCATGCTTAATTGGCTATTTCCCTACAAATGCAATCTAGGCCAAGGTCTAAATTTTGAGGGAGAGGTCGGAACCGGAAAACACATGGTTTTTTGGGTTCCCCAACCTGTGTGGAACCTGAATATATGTACACTTTTTGAATTTGAGGTCAGTTTCACATTTTGACTTTTCATGGTTAATTGGCTATTTGCCAACAAATTCGAGATAGGCCGTGGCCTAACTTTTGAGGAAGAGGTTGGATCCGGAAAACACATTTTTTGGGGTTCCCCAACCTGTGGGGAACCTGAATATATCTATACTTTTCGAATCTGAGGTCAGTTTCAAATTTTGACTTTTCATGCTTAATTGGCTATTTGCCAACAAATGCAATCTAGGCCAAGGCCTAAATTTTGAGGGAGATGTCGGATCAGGAAAACACATGTTTTTTCGGGTTCCCCAACATGTGGGGAACCAGAATATATGTATACTTTTCGAATTTAAGGTCAGTTTCTCATTTTGACTTTTCATGCTTAATTGGATATTTCCCTACAAATGGAAGTTAAGCCATGGCCTAACTTTTGAGGAAGAGGTCTGATCCGGAAAACACATGTTTTTTCGGGTTCCCCAACCTGTGGGGAACCAGAATATATGTATACTTTTTGAATTTAAGGTCAGTTTCTCATTTTGACTTTTCATGCTTAATTGGCTATTTGCCAACAAATGCAATCTTGGCTGAGGGCTAAATTTTGAGGGAGAGGTCGGATCCGGAAAACACATGTTTTTTCGGGTTCCCCAACCTGTGGGGAACCAGAATATATGTATACTTTTCGAATTTGAGGTCAGTTTCAGATTTCGAGTTTTCATGCTTAATTGGCTATTTGCCTACAAATGCAATCTAGGCCAAGGTCTAAATTTTGAGGGAGAGGTCGGAACCGGAAAACACATGGTTTTTTGGGTTCCCCAAGCTGTGTGGAACCTGAATATATGTACACTTTTCGAATTTGAGGTCAGTTTCACATTTTGACTTTTCATGGTTAATTGGCTATTTGCCAACAAATTCGAGATACCAGTAGGCCGTGGCCTAACTTTTGAGGAAGAGGTTGGATCCGGAAAACACATGTTTTTTCAGGTTCCCCAACATGTGGGGAACCAGAATATATGTATACTTTTCGAATTTGAGGTCAGTTTCACATTTTCACTTTTGATGCTTCATTGGCTATTTGCAAACACATGCAATGTAGGCAGAGGCCTAACCTTTGAGGTAGAGGTCGGATCCAGAAAATACTTGTTTTTTCGGGTTCCCCCACCTGTGGCAAACCATAATATATGTATACTTTTCGAATCTGAGGTCAGTTTCAAATTTTGACTTTTCATGCTTAATTGGCTATTTGCCAACAAATGCAATCTAGGCCGAGGGCTAAATTTTGAGGGAGAGGTCGGATCTGGAAAACACATGTTTTTTCGGCTTCCCCAACATGTGGGGAAGCAGAATATATGTATACTTTTCGAATTTGAGGTCAGTTTCAGATTTCAAGTTTTCATGCTTAATTGGCTATTTCCCTACAAATGCAATCTAGGCCAAGGTCTAAATTTTGAGGGAGAGGTCGGAACCGGAAAACACATGGTTTTTTGGGTTCCCCAACCTGTGTGGAACCTGAATATATGTACACTTTTTGAATTTGAGGTCAGTTTCACATTTTGACTTTTCATGGTTAATTGGCTATTTGCCAACAAATTCGAGATAGGCCGTGGCCTAACTTTTGAGGAAGAGGTTGGATCCGGAAAACACATTTTTTGGGGTTCCCCAACCTGTGGGGAACCTGAATATATCTATACTTTTCGAATCTGAGGTCAGTTTCAAATTTTGACTTTTCATGCTTAATTGGCTATTTGCCAACAAATGCAATCTAGGCCAAGGCCTAAATTTTGAGGGAGATGTCGGATCAGGAAAACACATGGTTTTTCGGGTTCCCCAACATGTGGGGAACCAGAATATATGTATACTTTTCGAATTTGAGGTCAGTTTCAGATTTCGAGTTTTCATGCTTAATTGGCTATTTGCCTACAAATGCAATCTAGGCCAAGGTCTAAATTTTGAGGGAGAGGTTGGAACCGGAAAACACATGGTTTTTTGGGTTCCCCAACCTGTGTGGAACCTGAATATATGTACACTTTTCGAATTTGAGGTCAGTTTCACATTTTGACTTTTCATGGTTAATTGGCTATTTGCCAACAAATTCGAGATAGGCCGTGGCCTAACTTTTGAGGGAGAGGATGGATCCGGAAAACACATGTTTTTTCGGGTTCCCCAACCTGTGTGGAACCTGAATATATGTATACTTTTCGAATTTGAGGTCAGTTTCACATTTTGACTTTTCATGCTTAATTGGCTATTTCCCAACACATGCAATGTAGGCAGAGGCCTACCCTTTGAGGTAGAGGTCGGATCCAGAAAATACTTGTTTTTTCGGGTTCCCCCACCTGTGGCAAACCATAATATATGTATACTTTTCGAATCTGAGGTCAGTTTCAGATTTCGAGTTTTCATGCTTAATTGGCTATTTGCCAACAAATGCAATCTAGGCCAAGGCCTACATTTTGAGGGAGAGGTCGGAACCGGAAAACACATGTTTTTTCGGGTTCCCCAACCTGTGGGGAAGCAGAATATATGTATACTTTTCGAATTTAAGGTCAGTTTCTCATTTTGACTTTTCATGCTTAATTGGATATTTCCCTACAAATGGAAGTTAAGCCGTGGCCTAACTTTTGAGGAAGAGGTCTGATCCGGAAAACACATGTTTTTTCGGGTTCCCCAACCTGTGGGGAACCAGAATATATGTATACTTTTCGAATTTGAAGTCAGTTTCACATTTTGAGTTTTCATGGTTAATTGGCTATTTGCCGACAAATGCAATCTTGGCTGAGGGCTAAATTTTGAGGAAGAGGTGGGATCCGGAAAACACATGTTTTTTCGGGTTCCCCAACCTGTGGGGAACCTGAATATATCTATACTTTTCGAATTTTAGGTCAGTTTCACATTTTCACTTTTGATTCTGAATTGGCTATTTGCAAACAAATGCACGTTAAGCCGTGGCCTAACTTTTGAGGGAGAGGTCGGATCCGGAAAACACATGTTTTTTCGGGTTCCCCAACATGTGGGGAACCAGAATATATGTATACTTTTCGAATTTGAGGTCAGTTTCACATTTTGACTTTTCATGCTTAATTGGCTATTTCCCAACACATGCAATGTAGGCAGAGGCCTAACCTTTGAGGTAGAGGTCGGATCCAGAAAATACTTGTTTTTTCGGGTTCCCCCACCTGTGGCAAACCATAATATATGTATACTTTTCGAATCTGAGGTCAGTTTCAGATTTCGAGTTTTCATGCTTAATTGGCTATTTGCCAACAAATGCAATCTAGGCCAAGGCCTACATTTTGAGGGAGAGGTCGGAACCGGAAAACACATGTTTTTTCGGGTTCCCCAACCTGTGGGGAACCTGAATATATCTATACTTTTCGAATTTTAGGTCAGTTTCACATTTTCACTTTTGATTCTGAATTGGCTATTTGCAAACAAATGCACGTTAAGCCGTGGCCTAACTTTTGAGGGAGAGGTCGGATCCGGAAAACACATGTTTTTTCGGGTTCCCCAACATGTGGGGAACCAGAATATATGTATACTTTTCGAATTTGAGGTCAGTTTCACATTTTGACTTTTCATGCTTAATTGGCTATTTCCCAACACATGCAATGTAGGCAGAGGCCTAACCTTTGAGGTAGAGGTCGGATCCAGAAAATACTTGTTTTTTCGGGTTCCCCCACCTGTGGCAAACCATAATATATGTATACTTTTCGAATCTGAGGTCAGTTTCAGATTTCGAGTTTTCATGCTTAATTGGCTATTTGCCAACAAATGCAATCTAGGCCAAGGCCTACATTTTGAGGGAGAGGTCGGAACCGGAAAACACATGTTTTTTCGGGTTCCCCAACCTGTGGGGAAGCAGAATATATGTATACTTTTCGAATTTAAGGTCAGTTTCTCATTTTGACTTTTCATGCTTAATTGGATATTTCCCTACAAATGGAAGTTAAGCCGTGGCCTAACTTTTGAGGAAGAGGTCTGATCCGGAAAACACATGTTTTTTCGGGTTCCCCAACCTGTGGGGAACCAGAATATATGTATACTTTTCGAATTTAAGGTCAGTTTCTCATTTTGACTTTTCATGCTTAATTGGCTATTTGCCAACAAATGCAATCTTGGCTGAGGGCTAAATTTTGAGGGAGAGGTCGGATCCGGAAAACACATGTTTTTTCGGGTTCCCCAACCTGTGGGGAACCAGAATATATGTATACTTTTCGAATTTGAGGTCAGTTTCAGATTTCGAGTTTTCATGCTTAATTGGCTATTTGCCTACAAATGCAATCTAGGCCAAGGTCTAAATTTTGAGGGAGAGGTCGGAACCGGAAAACACATGTTTTTTTGGGTTCCCCAACCTGTGGGGAACGTGAATATATCTATACTTTTCGAACTTGAGGTAAGTTTCACATTTTCATTTTTGATGCTTAATTGGCTATTTGCAAACAAATGCAATCTAGGCCGAGGCCTAACTTTTGAGGGAGAGGTCGGATCCGGAAAACACATGTTTTTTCGGGTTCCCCAACCTTTGGGGAATCAGAATATATGTATACTTTTCGAACTTGAGGTCAGTTTCCCATTTTGACTTTTCATGCTTAATTGACTATTTGCCCACAAATGCAAGATAAGCCGTGGCCTAACTTTTGAGGGAGAGGTCGGATCCGGAAAACACATGTTTTTTCAGGTTCCCCAACATGTGGGGAACCAGAATATATGTATACTTTTCGAATTTGAAGTCAGTTTCACATTTTGAGTTTTCATGCTTAATTGGCTATTTGCCAACAAATGCAATGTAGGCCAAGGCCTAAATTTTGAGAAAGAGGTCAGAACCGGAAAACACACGTTTTTTCGGGTTCCCCAACCTGTGTGGAAGCTGAATATATGTACACTTTCGAATTTGAGGTCAGTTTCACATTTTGACTTTTCATGGTTAATTGGCTATTTGCCAACAAATTCGACATAGGCCGTGGCCTAACTTTTGAGGAAGAGGTTGGATCCGGAAAACACATTTTTTTGGGTTCCCCAACCTGTGGGGAACCTGAATATATCTATACTTTTCGAATTTTAGGTCAGTTTCACATTTTCACTTTTGATGCTTCATTGGCTATTTGCAAACAAATGCAAGTTAAGCCGTGGCCTAACTTTTGAGGGAGAGGTCGGATCCGAAAAACACATGTTTTTTCGGGTTCCCCAACATGTGGGGAACCAGAATATATGTATACTTTTCGAATTTGAGGTCAGTTTCACATTTTGACTTTTCATGCTTAATTGGCTATTTCCCAACACATGCAATGTAGGCAGAGGCCTAACCTTTGAGGTAGAGGTCGGATCCAGAAAATACTTGTTTTTTCGGGTTCCCCCACCTGTGGCAAACCATAATATATGTATACTTTTCGAATCTGAGGTCAGTTTCACATTTTGACTTTTCATGGTTAATTGGTTATTTGCCAACAAATTCGAGATAGGCCGTGGCCTAACTTTTGAGGGAGAGGTCGGATCCGGAAAACACATGTTTTTTCGGGTTCCCCAACCTGTGTGGAACCTGAATATATGTATACGTTTTGAATTTGAGGTCGGTTTCACATTTTGACTTTTCATGCTTAATTGTCTATTTTCGAACAAATGCAATGTAGGCCGAGGCCTAACTTTTAAGGGAGAGGTCGGATGCAGAAAACGCATGTTTTTTTCGGGTTCCCCAATCTGTGGGGAACCTGAATATATGTATACTTTTCGAATTTGAGGTCAGTTTCACATTTTGACTGTTCATGCTTAATTGTCTATTAGCCAACAAATACGAGATAGGCCGTGGCCTAAATTTTGAGGTAGAGGTCGGATCCGGAAAACACATGTTTTTTCGGGTTCCCCAACATGTGGGAACCAGAATATATGTATAATTTTTGAATTTTAGGTCAGTTTCACATTTTGATTGTTCATGCTTCATTGGCTATTTTCCAACAAATGCAATCTAGGCCGAGGGCTAAATTTTGAGGGAGAGGTCGGATCTGGAAAACACATGTTTTTTCGGGTTCCCCCACCTGTGGCGAACTATAATATATGTATACTTTTCGAATCTGAGGTCAGTTTCAAATTTTGACTTTTCATGCTTAATTGGCTATTTGCCAACAAATGCAATCTTGCCTGAGGGATAAATTTTGAGGGAGAGGTCGGATCTGGAAAACACATGTTTTTTCGGGTTCCCCAACATGTGTGGAAGCTGAATATATCTATACTTTTCGACTTTTAGGTCAGTTTCACATTTTCACTTTTGATGCTTAATTGGCTATTTGCAAACAAATGCAATCTAGGCCGAGGCCTAACTTTTGAGGGAGAGGTCGGATCCGGAAAACACATGTTTTTTCGGGTTCCCCAACCTTTGGGGAATCAGAATATATGTATACATGTCGAACTTGAAGTCAGTTTCACATTTTGACTTTTCATGCTTAATTGGCTATTTCCCAACAAATGCAATGTAGGCCGAGGCCTAACCTTTGAGGTAGAGGACGGATCCGGAAAATACTTGTTTTTTTGGGTTCCCCTACCTGTGGCGAACTATAATATATGTATACTTTTCGAATCTGAGGTCAGTTTCAAATTTTGACTTTTCATGCTTAATTGGCTATTTGCCAACAAATGCAATCTTGCCTGAGGGATAAATTTTGAGGGAGAGGTCGGATCTGGAAAACACATGTTTTTTCGGGTTCCCCAACATGTGGGGAAGCAGAATATGTGTATACTTTTCGAATTTGAAGTCAGTTTCACATTTCGAGTTTTCATGCTTAATTGGCTATTTGCCTACAAATGCAATCTAGGCCAAGGCCTAAATTTTGAGGGAGAGGTCGGAACCGGAAAACACACGTTTTTTCGGGTTCCCCAACCTGTGTGGAAGCTGAATATATGTACACTTTCGAATTTGAGGTCAGTTTCACATTTTGACTTTTCATGGTTAATTGGTTATTTGCCAACAAATTCGAGATAGGCCGTGGCCTAACTTTTGAGGGAGAGGTCGGATACGGAAAACACATGTTTTTTCGGGTTCCCCAACCTTTGGGGAATCAGAATATATGTATACTTTTCGAACTTGAGGTAAGTTTCACATTTTGACTTTTCATGCTTAATTGGCTATTTCCCAACAAATGCAATGTAGGCTGAGGCCTAACCTTTGAGGTAGAGGTCGGATCCGGAAAACACATGTTTTTTCGGGTTCCCCCACCTGTGGCGAACTATAATATATGTATACTTTTCGAATCTGAGGTCAGTTTCAAATTTTGACTTTTCATGCTTAATTGGCTATTTGCCAACAAATGCAATCTTGCCTGAGGGATAAATTTTGAGGGAGAGGTCGGATCTGGAAAACACATGTTTTTCCGGGTTCCCCAACATGAGGGGAAGCAGAATATGTGTATACTTTTCGAATTTGAAGTCAGTTTCACATTTCGAGTTTTCATGCTTAATTGGCTATTTGCCTACAAATGCAATCTAGGCCAAGGCCTAAATTTTGAGGGAGAGGTCGGAAATGGAAAAAACATGGTTTTTTGGGTTCCCCAACCTGTCTGGAACCTGAATATATGTACACTTTTCGAATTTGAGGTCAGTGTCACATTTTGACTTTTCATGGTTAATTGGCTATTTGCCAACAAATTCGAGATAGGCCGTGGCCTAACTTTTGAGGAAGAGGTCAGAACCGGAAAACACACGTTTTTTCGGGTTCCCCAACCTTTGTGGAAGCTGAATATATGTACACTTTCGAATTTGAGGTCAGTTTCACATTTTGACTTTTCATGGTTAATTGGCTATTTGCTAAGAAATTCGAGATAGGCCGTGCCCTAACTTTTGAGGAAGAGGTTGGATCCGGAAAACACATGTTTTTTCGGGTTCCCCAACCTGTGGAGAAGCTGAATATATCTATACTTTTCGAACTTGAGGTAAGTTTCACATTTTCACTTTTGATGCTTAATTGGCTATTTGCAAACAAATGCAATCTAGGCCGAGGCCTAACTTTTGAGGGAGAGGTCGGATCCGGAAAACACATGTTTTTTTGGGGTTTCCCAACCTTTGGGGAATCAGAATATATGTATACTTTTCGAACTTGAGGTCAGTTTCCCATTTTGACTTTTCATGCTTAATTGGCTATTTCCCAACAAATGCAATGTAGGCCGAGGCCTAACCTTTGAGGTAGAGGTCGGATCCAGAAAATACTTGTTTTTTCGGGTTCCCCTAACTGTGGCGAACCATAATATATGTATATTTTTCGAATTTGAGGTCAGTTTCACATTTTGAGTTTTCATGCTTAATTGGCTATTTGCCAACAAATTCGAGATAGGCCGTGGCCTAAATTTTGAGGGAGAGGTCGGAACCGGAAAACACATGTTTTTTTGGGTTCCCCAACCTGTGAGGAACCTGAATATATGTACACTTTTCGAATTTGAGGTCAGTTTCACAGTTTTGACTTTTCATGGTTAATTGGCTATTTGCCAACAAATTCGAGATAGGCCGTGGCCTAACTTTTGAGCAAGAGGTTGGATCCGGAAAACACATGTTTTTTTGGGTTCCCCAACCTGTGGGGAACGTTAATATATCTATACTTTTCGAACTTGAGGTAAGTTTCACATTTTCACTTTTGATGCTTAATTGGCTATTTGCAAACAAATGCAATCTAGGCCGAGGCCTAACTTTTGAAGGAGAGGTCGGATCCGGAAAACACATGGTTTTTTTCGGGTTTCCCAACCTTTGGGGAATCAGAATATATGTATACTTTTCGAATTTGAAGTCAGTTTCACATTTTGAGTTTTCATGCTTAATTGGCTATTTGCCTACAAATGCAATCTAGGCCAAGGTCTAAATTTTGAGGGAGAGGTCGGAACCGGAAAACACATGGTTTTTTGGGTTCCCCAACCTGTGTGGAACCTGAATATATGTACACTTTTCGAATTATAGGTCAGTTTCACATTTTGACTTTTCATGGTTAATTGGCTATTTCCCAACACATGCAATGTAGGCAGAGGCCTAACCTTTGAGGTAGAGGTCGGATCCAGAAAATACTTGTTTTTTCGGGTTCCCCCACCTGTGGCAAACCATAATATATGTATACTTTTCGAATCTGAGGTCAGTTTCAAATTTTGACTTTTCATGCTTAATTGGCTATTTGCCAACAAATGCAATCTAGGCCGAGGGCTAAATTTTGAGGGAGAGGTCGGATCTGGAAAACACATGTTTTTTCGGCTTCCCCAACATGTGGGGAAGCAGAATATATGTATACTTTTCGAATTTGAGGTCAGTTTCAGATTTCGAGTTTTCATGCTTAATTGGCTATTTGCCAACAAATGCAATCTAGGCCAAGGCCTACATTTTGAGGGAGAGGTCGGAACCGGAAAACACATGTTTTTTCGGGTTCCCCAACCTGTGGCGAAGCAGAATATATGTATACTTTTCGAATTTAAGGTCAGTTTCTCATTTTGACTTTTCATGCTTAATTGGCTATTTGCCAACAAATGCAATCTTGGCTGAGGGCTAAATTTTGAGGGAGAGGTCGGATCTGGAAAACACATGTTTTTTCGGGTTCCCCAACATGTGGGGAACCAGAATATATGTATACTTTTCGAATTTCAAGTAAGTTTCACATTTTGAGTTTTCATGGTTAATTGGCTATTTGCCAACAAATTCGAGATAGGCCGTGGCCTAACTTTTGAGGAAGAGGTTGGATCCGGAAAACACATGTTTTTTCGGATTCCCCAACCTGTGGGGAAGCTGAATATATGTACACTTTTCGAATTTGAGGTCAGTTTCACATTTTGACTTTTCATCGTTAATTGGCTATTTGCAAACAAATGCAAGTTAAGCCGTGGCCTAACTTTTCAGGGAGAGGTCGGATCCGGAAAACACATGTTTTTTCGGGTTCCCCAACCTGTGTGGAACCTGAATATATGTATACTTTTCGAATTTGAGGTCAGTTTCACATTTTGTCTTTTCATGCTTAATTGGCTATTTCCCAACACATGCAATGTAGGCAGAGGCCTAACCTTTGAGGTAGAGTTCGGATCCAGAAAATACTTGTTTTTTCGGGTTCCCCCACCTGTGGCAAACCATAATATATGTATACTTTTCGAATCTGAGGTCAGTTTCAAATTTTGACTTTTCATGCTTAATTGGCTATTTGCCAACAAATGCAATCTACGCCGAGGCCTAAATTTTGAGGGAAAGGTCGGATCTGGAAAACAAATGTTTTTTTGGGTTCCCCAACATGTGGGGAACCAGAATATATGTATACTTTTCGAATTTGAGGTCAGTTTCACATTTTGACTTTTCATTCTTAATTGGCTATTTCCCAACAAATGCAATGTAGGCTGAGGCCTAACCTTTGAGGTAGATGTCGGATCCGGAAAATACTTGTTTTTTCGTGTTCCCCCACCTGTGACGAACCATAATATATGTATGCTTTTCGAATCTGAGGTCAGTTTCAAATTTTGACTTTTCATGCTTAATTGGCTATTTGCCAACAAATGCAATCTAGGCCAAGGGCTAAATTTTGAGGGAGAGGTGGGATCTGCAAAACACATGTTTTTTTGGGTTCCCCAACATGTGGGGAACCAGAATATATGTATACTTTTCGAATTTGAGGTCAGTTTCACATTTTGAGTTTTCATGGTTAATTGGCTATTTGCCGACAAATGCAATCTTGGCTGAGGGCTAAATTTTGAGGGAGAGGTTGGATCTGGAAAACACATGTTTTTTCGGGTTCCCCAACATGTGGGGAACCAGAATATATGTATACTTTTCGAATTTGAAGTCAGTTTCACATTTTGAGTTTTCATGGTTAATTGGCTATTTGCCGACAAATGCAATCTTGGCTGAGGGCTAAATTTTGAGGAAGAGGTGGGATCCGGAAAACACATGTTTTTTCGGGTTCCCCAACCTGTGGGGAACCTGAATATATCTATACTTTTCGAATTTTAGGTCAGTTTCACATTTTCACTTTTGATTCTGAATTGGCTATTTGCAAACAAATGCACGTTAAGCCGTGGCCTAACTTTTGAGGGAGAGGTCGGATCCGGAAAACACATGTTTTTTCGGGTTCCCCAACATGTGGGGAACCAGAATATATGTATACTTTTCGAATTTGAGGTCAGTTTCACATTTTGACTTTTCATGCTTAATTGGCTATTTCCCAACACATGCAATGTAGGCAGAGGCCTAACCTTTGAGGTAGAGGTCGGATCCAGAAAATACTTGTTTTTTCGGGTTCCCCCACCTGTGGCAAGCCATAATATATGTATACTTTTCGAATCTGAGGTCAGTTTCAGATTTCGAGTTTTCATGCTTAATTGGCTATTTGCCAACAAATACAATCTAGGCCAAGGCCTACATTTTGAGGGAGAGGTCGGAACCGGAAAACACATGTTTTTTCGGGTTCCCCAACCTGTGGGGAAGAAGAATATATGTATACTTTTCGAATTTAAGGTCAGTTTCTCATTTTGAATTTTCATGCTTAATTGGATATTTCCCTACAAATGGAAGTTAAGCCGTGGCCTAACTTTTGAGGAAGAGGTCTGATCCGGAAAACACATGTTTTTTCGGGTTCCCCAACCTGTGGGGAACCAGAATATATGTATACTTTTCGAATTTAAGGTCAGTTTCTCATTTTGACTTTTCATGCTTAATTGGCTATTTGCCAACAAATGCAATCTTGGCTGAGGGCTAAATTTTGAGGGAGAGGTCGGATCCGGAAAACACATGTTTTTTCGGGTTCCCCAACCTGTGGGGAACCAGAATATTTGTATACTTTTCGAATTTGAGGTCAGTTTCAGATTTCGAGTTTTCATGCTTAATTGGCTATTTGCCTACAAATGCAATCTAGGCCAAGGTCTAAATTTTGAGGGAGAGGTCGGAACCGGAAAACACATGGTTTTTTGGGTTCCCCAAGCTGTGTGGAACCTGAATATATGTACACTTTTCGAATTTGAGGTCAGTTTCACATTTTGACTTTTCATGGTTAATTGGCTATTTGCCAACAAATTCGAGATACCAGTAGGCCGTGGCCTAACTTTTGAGGAAGAGGTTGGATCCGGAAAACACATGTTTTTTCAGGTTCCCCAACATGTGGGGAACCAGAATATATGTATACGTTTCGAATTTGAGGTCAGTTTCACATTTTGACTTTTCATTCTTAATTGGCTATTTCCCAACAAATGCAAGTTAAGCCGTGGCCTAACTTTTGAGGGAGAGGTCGGATCCGGAAAACACATGTTTTTTCGGGTTCCCCAACATGTGGGGAACCAGAATATATGTATACTTTTCAAATTTGACGTCAGTTTCACATTTTGACTTTTCATGCTTAATTGGATATTTCCCAACACATGCAATGTAGGCAGAGGCCTAACCTTTGAGGTAGAGGTCGGATCCAGAAAATACTTGTTTTTTCGGGTTCCCCCACCTGTGGCAAACCATAATATATGTATACTTTTCGAATCTGAGGTCAGTTTCAAATTTTGACTTTTCATGCTTAATTGGCTATTTGCCAACAAATGCAATCTAGGCCGAGGGCTAAATTTTGAGGGAGAGGTCGGATCTGGAAAACACATGGTTTTTCGGCTTCCCCAACATGTGGGGAAGCAGAATATATGTATACTTTTCGAATTTGAGGTCAGTTTCACATTTTGACTTTTCATGGTTAATTGGCTATTTGCCAACAAATTCGAGATAGGCCGTGGCCTAACTTTTGAGGGAGAGGTCGGGTCCGGAAAACACATGTTTTTTCGGCTTCCCCAACATGTGGGGAACCAGAATATATGTATACACTTTTCGAATTTGAGGTCAGTTTCACATTTTGAGTTTTCATGCTTAATTGGCTATTTGCCAACAAATGCAATCTAGGCCAAGGCCTAAATTTTGAGGGAGAGGTCGGAACCGGAAAACACATGTTTTTTCGGGTTCCCCAACATGTGGGGAAGCAGAATATATGTATACTTTTCGAATTTAAAGTCAGTTTCACATTTCGAGTTTTCATGCTTAATTGGCTATTTGCCTACAAATGCAATTTAGGCCAAGGCCTAAATTTTGAGGGAGAGGTCGGAACCAGAAAACACATGGTTTTTTGGGTTCCCCAACCTGTGTGGAACCTGAATATATGTACACTTTTCGAATTTGAGCTCAGTTTCACATTTTGACTTTTCATGGTTAATTGGTTATTTGCCAACAAATTCGAGATAGGCCGTGGCCTAACTTTTGAGGAAGAGGTTGGATCCGGAAAACACATGTTTTTTCGGGTTCCCCAAGCTGTGTGGAACCTGAATATATGTACACTTTTCGAATTTGAGGTCAGTTTCACATTTTGACTTTTCATGGTTAATTGGCTATTTGCCAACAAATTCGAGATAGGCCGTGGCCTAACTTTTGAGGAAGAGGTTGGATCCGGAAAACACATGTTTTTTAGGATTCCCCAACCTGTGGGGAACCTGAATATATGTACACTTTTCAAATTTGAGGTCAGTATCACATTTTGAATTTTCATGGTTAATTGGCTATTTGCCAACAAATTCGAGATAAGCCGTGGCCTAACTTTTGAGGGAGAGGATGGATCCGGAAAAAACATGTTTTTTCGGGTTCCTCAACCTGTTGGGAACCTGAATATATCTATACTTTTCGAATTTTAGGTCAGTTTCACATTTTCACTTTTGATGCTTAATTGGCTATTTGCCAACAAATGCAATCTAGGCCAAGGGCTAAATTTTGAGGGAGAGGTCGGATCAGGAAAACACATTTTTTTTCGGATTCCCCAACCTGTGGGGAACCTGAATATATGTACACTTTTCAAATTTGAGGTCAGTTTCACATTTTGACTTTTCATGCTTAATTGGCTATTTGCCAACAAATGCAATCTAGGCCAAGGGCTAAATTTTGAGGGAGAGGTCGGATCAGGAAAACACATGTTTTTTCGGGTTCCCCAACCTGTGGGGAACTTGAATATATCTATACTTTTCGAATTTTAGGTCAGTTTCACATTTTCACTTTTGATGCTTAATTGGCTATTTGCAAACAAATGCAAGTTAAGCCGTGGCCTAACTTTTCAGGGAGAGGTCGGATCCGGAAAACATGTTTTTTCGGATTCCCCAACCTGTGGGGAACCTGAATATATGTACACTTTTCAAATTTGAGGTCAGTTTCACATTTTCACTTTTGATGCTTAATTGGCTATTTGCAAACAAATGCAAGTTAAGCCGTGGCCTAACTTTTCAGGGAGAGGTCGGATCCGGAAAACACATTTTTTTTTTTCGGATTCCCCAACCTGTGGGGAACCTGAATATATGTACACTTTTCAAATTTGAGGTCAGTTTCACATTTTGACTTTTCATAGTTAATTGGCTATTTGCCAACAAATTCGAGATAGGCCGTGGCCTAACTTTTGAGGAAGAGGTTGGATCCGGAAAACACATGTTTTTTCGGGTTCCCAAAACCTTTGTGGAACCATAATATATGTATACTTTTTGAATTTGAAGTCAGTTTCACATTTTGACTTTGCATGCTTAATTGGCTATTTGCCAATAAATGCAATTTAGGCCGAGGCCTAAATTTTGAGGTAGAGGTCGGATCAGGAAAACACATGTTTTTTCAGGTTCCCCAACATGTGGGGAACCAGAATATATGTATACTTTTCGAATTTGAGGTCAGTTTCACATTTCGAGTTTTCATGCTTAATTGGCTATTTGCCTACAAATGCAATTTAGGCCAAGGCCTAAATTTTGAGGGAGAGGTCGGAACCAGAAAACACATGGTTTTTTGGGTTCCCCAACCTGTGTGGAACCTGAATATATGTACACTTTTCGAATTTGAGCTCAGTTTCACATTTTGACTTTTCATGGTTAATTGGTTATTTGCCAACAAATTCGAGATAGGCCGTGGCCTAACTTTTGAGGAAGAGGTTGGATCCGGAAAACACATGTTTTTTCGGGTTCCCCAAGCTGTGTGGAACCTGAATATATGTACACTTTTCGAATTTGAGGTCAGTTTCACATTTTGACTTTTCATGGTTAATTGGCTATTTGCCAACAAATTCGAGATAGGCCGTGGCCTAACTTTTGAGGAAGAGGTTGGATCCGGAAAACACATGTTTTTTCGGATTCCCCAACCTGTGGGGAACCTGAATATATGTACACTTTTCAAATTTGAGGTCAGTATCACATTTTGAATTTTCATGGTTAATTGGCTATTTGCCAACAAATTCGAGATAAGCCGTGGCCTAACTTTTGAGGGAGAGGATGGATCCGGAAAAAACATGTTTTTTCGGGTTCCTCAACCTGTTGGGAACCTGAATATATCTATACTTTTCGAATTTTAGGTCAGTTTCACATTTTCACTTTTGATGCTTAATTGGCTATTTGCCAACAAATGCAATCTAGGCCAAGGGCTAAATTTTGAGGGAGAGGTCGGATCAGGAAAACACATTTTTTTTCGGATTCCCCAACCTGTGGGGAACCTGAATATATGTACACTTTTCAAATTTGAGGTCAGTTTCACATTTTGACTTTTCATGCTTAATTGGCTATTTGCCAACAAATGCAATCTAGGCCAAGGGCTAAATTTTGAGGGAGAGGTCGGATCAGGAAAACACATGTTTTTTCGGGTTCCCCAACCTGTGGGGAACCTGAATATATCTATACTTTTCGAATTTTAGGTCAGTTTCACATTTTGACTTTTCATGCTTAATTGGCTATTTGCCAACAAATGCAATCTAGGCCAAGGGCTAAATTTTGAGGGAGAGGTCGGATCAGGAAAACACATGTTTTTTCGGGTTCCCCAACCTGTGGGGAACCTGAATATATCTATACTTTTCGAATTTTAGGTCAGTTTCACATTTTCACTTTTGATGCTTAATTGGCTATTTGCAAACAAATGGAAGTTAAGCCGTGGCCTAACTTTTCAGGGAGAGGTCGGATCCGGAAAACACATTTTTTTTTCGGATTCCCCAACCTGTGGGGAACCTGAATATATGTACACTTTTCAAATTTGAGGTCAGTTTCACATTTTGACTTTTCATGGTTAATTGGCTATTTGCCAACAAATTCGAGATAGGCCGTGGCCTAACTTTTGAGGAAGAGGTTGGATCCGGAAAACACATGTTTTTTCGGGTTCCCAAAACCTTTCTGGAACCATAATATATGTATACTTTTTGAATTTGAAGTCAGTTTCACATTTTCACTTTTGATGCTGAATTGGCTATTTGCAAACAAATGCAAGTTAAGCCGTGGCCTAAGTTTTGAGGGAGAGGTCGGATCCGGAAAACACATGTTTTTTCGGGTTCCCCAACATGTGGGGAACCAGAATATATGTATACTTTTCGAATCTGAGGTCAGTTTCAAATTTTGACTTTTCATGCTTAATTGGCTATTTGCCAACAAATGCAATCTAGGCCGAGGGCTAAATTTTGAGGGAGAGGTCGGATCTGGAAAACACATGTTTTTTCGGCTTCCCCAACATGTGGGGAAGCAGAATATATGTATACTTTTCGAATTTGAGGTCAGTTTCAGATTTCGAGTTTTCATGCTTAATTGGCTATTTGCCTACAAATGCAATCTAGGCCAAGGTCTAAATTTTGAGGGAGAGGTCGGAACCGGAAAACACATGGTTTTTTGGGTTCCCCAACCTGTGTGGAACCTGAATATATGTACACTTTTCGAATTTGAGGTCAGTTTCACATTTTGACTTTTCATGTTTAATTGGCTATTTGCCAACAAATTCGAGATAGGCCGTGGCCTAACTTTTGAGGAAGAGGTTGGATCCGGAAAACACATTTTTTTGGGTTCCCCAACCTGTGGGGAACCTGAATATATCTATACTTTTCGAATCTGAGGTCAGTTTCAAATTTTGACTTTTCATGCTTAATTGGCTATTTGCCAACAAATGCAATCTAGGCCAAGGGCTAAATTTTGAGGGAGAGGTCGGATCAGGAAAACACATGTTTTTTCGGGTTCCCCAACATGTGGGGAACGAGAATATATGTATACTTTTCGAATTTGAGGTCAGTTTCACATTTTGAGTTTTCATGCTTAATTGGCTATTTGCCTACAAATGCAATCTAGGCCAAGGTCTAAATTTTGAGGGAGAGGTCGGAACCGGAAAACACATGGTTTTTTGGGTTCCCCAACCTGTGTGGAAACTGAATATATGTACACTTTTCGAATTTGAGGTCAGTTTCACATTTTGACTTTTCATGGTTAATTGGCTATTTGCCAACAAATTCGAGATAGGCCGTGGCCTAACTTTTGAGGGAGAGGATGGATCCAGAAAACACATGTTTTTTCGGGTTCCCCAACCTGTGGGGAACCTGAATATATCTATACTTTTCGAATTTTAGGTCAGTTTCACATTTTCACTTTTGATGCTTCATTGGCTATTTGCAAACAAATGCAAGTTAAGCCGTGGCCTAACTTTTGAGGGAGAGGTCAGATCCGGAAAACACATGTTTTTTCGGGTTCCCCAACATGTGGGGAACCAGAATATATGTATACTTTTCGAATTTGACGTCAGTTTCACATTTTGACTTTTCATGCTTAATTGGCTATTTCCCAACACATGCAATGTAGGCAGAGGCCTAACCTTTGAGGTAGAGGTCGGATCCAGAAAATACTTGTTTTTTCAGGTTCCCCCACCTGTGGCAAACCATAATATATGTATACTTTTCGAATCTGAGGTCAGTTTCAAATTTTGACTTTTCATGCTTAATTGGCTATTTGCCAACAAATGCAATCTAGGCCGAGGGCTAAATTTTGAGGGAGAGGTCGGATCTGGAAAACACATGTTTTTTTGGCTTCCCCAACATGTGGGGAAGCAGAATATATGTATACTTTTCGAATTTGAGGTCAGTTTCAGATTTCGAGTTTTCATGCTTAATTGGCTATTTGCCTACAAATGCAATCTAGGCCAAGGTCTAAATTTTGAGGGAGAGGTCGGAACCGGAAAACACATGTTTTTTCGGGTTCCCCAACCTGTGGGGAACCTGAATATATCTATACTTTTCGAATTTGAGGTCAGTTTCACATTTTGACTTTTCATGCTTAATTGGCTATTTCCCAACACATGCAATGTAGGCAGAGGCCTAACCTTTGAGGGAGAGGTCGGATCCAGAAAATACTTGTTTTTTCGGGTTCCCCCACCTGTGGCAAACCATAATATATGTATACTTTTCGAATCTGAGGTCAGTTTCAAATTTTGACTTTTCATGCTTAATTGGCTATTTGCCAACAAATGCAATCTAGGCCGAGGGCTAAATTTTGAGGGAGAGGTCGGATCTGGAAAACACATGTTTTTTCGGCTTCCCCAACCTGTGGGGAAGCAGAATATATGTATACTTTTCGAATTTAAGGTCAGTTTCTCATTTTGACTTTTCATGCTTAATTGGATATTTCCCTACAAATGGAAGTTAAGCCGTGGCCTAACTTTTGAGGAAGAGGTCTGATCCGGAAAACACATGTTTTTTCGGGTTCCCCAACCTGTGGGGAACCAGAATATATGTATACTTTTCGAATTTAAGGTCAGTTTCTCATTTTGACTTTTCATGCTTAATTGGCTATTTGCCAACAAATGCAATCTTGGCTGAGGGCTAAATTTTGAGGGAGAGGTCGGATCTGGAAAACACATGTTTTTTCGGGTTCCCCAACATGTGGGGAACCAGAATATATGTATACTTTTCGAATTTGAGGTCAGTTTCACATTTTGACTTTTCATTCTTAATTGGCTATTTCCCAACAAATGCAATGTAGGCTGAGGCCTAACCTTTGAGGTAGATGTCGGATCCGGAAAATACTTGTTTTTTCGTGTTCCCCCACCTGTGACGAACCATAATATATGTATGCTTTTCGAATCTGAGGTCAGTTTCAAATTTTGACTTTTCATGCTTAATTGGCTATTTGCCAACAAATGCAATCTAGGCCAAGGGCTAAATTTTGAGGGAGAGGTCGGATCTGCAAAACACATGTTTTTTCGGGTTCCCCAACATGTGGGGAACCATAATATATGTATACTTTTCGAATTTGACGTCAGTTTCACATTTTGACTTTTCATGCTTAATTGGCTATTTGCCTACAAATGCAATCTAGGCCAAGGTCTAAATTTTGAGGGAGAGGTCGGAACCGGAAAACACATGGTTTTTTGGGTTCCCCAAGCTGTGTGGAACCTGAATATATGTACACTTTTCGAATTTGAGGTCAGTTTCACATTTTGACTTTTCATGTTTAATTGGCTATTTGCCAACAAATTCGAGATAGGCCGTGGCCTAACTTTTGAGGAAGAGGTTGGATCCGGAAAACACATTTTTTTGGGTTCCCCAACCTGTGGGGAACCTGAATATATCTATACTTTTCGAATCTGAGGTCAGTTTCAAATTTTGACTTTTCATGCTTAATTGGCTATTTGCCAACAAATGCAATCTAGGCCAAGGGCTAAATTTTGAGGGAGAGGTCGGATCAGGAAAACACATGTTTTTTCGGGTTCCCCAACATGTGGGGAACGAGAATATATGTATACTTTTCGAATTTGAGGTCAGTTTCACATTTTGAGTTTTCATGCTTAATTGGCTATTTGCCTACAAATGCAATCTAGGCCAAGGTCTAAATTTTGAGGGAGAGGTCGGAACCGGAAAACACATGGTTTTTTGGGTTCCCCAACCTGTGTGGAAACTGAATATATGTACACTTTTCGAATTTGAGGTCAGTTTCACATTTTGACTTTTCATGGTTAATTGGCTATTTGCCAACAAATTCGAGATAGGCCGTGGCCTAACTTTTGAGGGAGAGGATGGATCCAGAAAACACATGTTTTTTCGGGTTCCCCAACCTGTGGGGAACCTGAATATATCTATACTTTTCGAATTTTAGGTCAGTTTCACATTTTCACTTTTGATGCTTCATTGGCTATTTGCAAACAAATGCAAGTTAAGCCGTGGCCTAACTTTTGAGGGAGAGGTCAGATCCGGAAAACACATGTTTTTTCGGGTTCCCCAACATGTGGGGAACCAGAATATATGTATACTTTTCGAATTTGACGTCAGTTTCACATTTTGACTTTTCATGCTTAATTGGCTATTTCCCAACACATGCAATGTAGGCAGAGGCCTAACCTTTGAGGTAGAGGTCGGATCCAGAAAATACTTGTTTTTTCAGGTTCCCCCACCTGTGGCAAACCATAATATATGTATACTTTTCGAATCTGAGGTCAGTTTCAAATTTTGACTTTTCATGCTTAATTGGCTATTTGCCAACAAATGCAATCTAGGCCGAGGGCTAAATTTTGAGGGAGAGGTCGGATCTGGAAAACACATGTTTTTTTGGCTTCCCCAACATGTGGGGAAGCAGAATATATGTATACTTTTCGAATTTGAGGTCAGTTTCAGATTTCGAGTTTTCATGCTTAATTGGCTATTTGCCTACAAATGCAATCTAGGCCAAGGTCTAAATTTTGAGGGAGAGGTCGGAACCGGAAAACACATGTTTTTTCGGGTTCCCCAACCTGTGGGGAACCTGAATATATCTATACTTTTCGAATTTGAGGTCAGTTTCACATTTTGACTTTTCATGCTTAATTGGCTATTTCCCAACACATGCAATGTAGGCAGAGGCCTAACCTTTGAGGTAGAGGTCGGATCCAGAAAATACTTGTTTTTTCGGGTTCCCCCACCTGTGGCAAACCATAATATATGTATACTTTTCGAATCTGAGGTCAGTTTCAAATTTTGACTTTTCATGCTTAATTGGCTATTTGCCAACAAATGCAATCTAGGCCGAGGGCTAAATTTTGAGGGAGAGGTCGGATCTGGAAAACACATGTTTTTTCGGCTTCCCCAACCTGTGGGGAAGCAGAATATATGTATACTTTTCGAATTTAAGGTCAGTTTCTCATTTTGACTTTTCATGCTTAATTGGATATTTCCCTACAAATGGAAGTTAAGCCGTGGCCTAACTTTTGAGGAAGAGGTCTGATCCGGAAAACACATGTTTTTTCGGGTTCCCCAACCTGTGGGGAACCAGAATATATGTATACTTTTCGAATTTAAGGTCAGTTTCTCATTTTGACTTTTCATGCTTAATTGGCTATTTGCCAACAAATGCAATCTTGGCTGAGGGCTAAATTTTGAGGGAGAGGTCGGATCTGGAAAACACATGTTTTTTCGGGTTCCCCAACATGTGGGGAACCAGAATATATGTATACTTTTCGAATTTGAGGTCAGTTTCACATTTTGACTTTTCATTCTTAATTGGCTATTTCCCAACAAATGCAATGTAGGCTGAGGCCTAACCTTTGAGGTAGATGTCGGATCCGGAAAATACTTGTTTTTTCGTGTTCCCCCACCTGTGACGAACCATAATATATGTATGCTTTTCGAATCTGAGGTCAGTTTCAAATTTTGACTTTTCATGCTTAATTGGCTATTTGCCAACAAATGCAATCTAGGCCAAGGGCTAAATTTTGAGGGAGAGGTCGGATCTGCAAAACACATGTTTTTTCGGGTTCCCCAACATGTGGGGAACCATAATATATGTATACTTTTCGAATTTGACGTCAGTTTCACATTTTGACTTTTCATGCTTAATTGGCTATTTGCCTACAAATGCAATCTAGGCCAAGGTCTAAATTTTGAGGGAGAGGTCGGAACCGGAAAACACATGGTTTTTTGGGTTCCCCAAGCTGTGTGGAACCTGAATATATGTACACTTTTCGAATTTGAGGTCAGTTTCACATTTTGACTTTTCATGGTTAATTGGCTATTTGCAAACAAATTCGAGATACTGGTAGGCCGTGGCCTAACTTTTGAGGAAGAGGTTGGATCCGGAAAACACATGTTTTTTCGGATTCCCCAACCTGTGGGGAACCTGAATATATGTGCACTTTTCGAATTTGAGGTCAGTTTCACATTTTGACTTTTCATCGTTAATTGGCTATTTGCAAACAAATGCAAGTTAAGCCGTGGCCTAACTTTTCAGGGAGAGGTCGGATCCGGAAAACACATGTTTTTTCGGGTTCCCCAACCTGTGTGGAACCTGAATATATGTATACTTTTCGAATTTGAGGTCAGTTTCACATTTTGAGTTTTCATGCTTAATTGGCTATTTCCCAACACATGCAATGTAGGCAGAGGCCTAACCTTTGAGGTAGAGGTCGGATCCAGAAAATACTTGTTTTTTCGGATTCCCCCACCTGTGGCAAACCATAATATATGTATACTTTTCGAATCTGAGGTCAGTTTCAAATTTTGACTTTTCATGCTTAATTGGCTATTTGCCAACAAATGCAATCTACGCCGAGGCCTAAATTTTGAGGGAGAGGTCGGATCTGGAAAACACATGTTTTTTTGGGTTCCCCAACATGTGGGGAACCAGAATATATGTATACTTTTCGAATTTGAGGTCAGTTTCACATTTTGACTTTTCATGCTTAATTGGCTATTTCCCAACAAATGCAATGCAGGCTGAGGCCTAACCTTTGAGGTAGATGTCGGATCCGGAAAATACTTGTTTTTTCGTGTTCCCCCACCTGTGACGAACCATAATATATGTATGCTTTTTGAATCTGAGGTCAGTTTCAAATTTTGACTTTTCATGCTTAATTGGCTATTTGCCAACAAATGCAATCTAGGCCAAGGGCTAAATTTTGAGGGAGAGGTCGGATCTGCAAAACACATGTTTTTTCGGGTTCCCCAACATGTGGGGAACCAGAATATATCTATACTTTTCGAATTTGAGGTCAGTTTCACATTTTGAGTTTTCATGGTTAATTGGCTATTTGCCGACAAATGCAATCTAGGCCAAGGCCTAAATTTTGAGGGAGAGGTCGGAAATGGGAAAAACATGGTTTTTTGGGTTCCCCAACCTGTCTGGAACCTGAATATATGTACACTTTTCGAATTTGAGGTCAGTGTCACATTTTGACTTTTCATGGTTAATTGGCTATTTGCCAACAAATTCGAGATAGGCCGTGGCCTAACTTTTGAGGAAGAGGTCAGAACCGGAAAACACACGTTTTTTCGGGTTCCCCAACCTTTGTGGAAGCTGAATATATGTACACTTTCGAATTTGAGGTCAGTTTCACATTTTGACTTTTCATGGTTAATTGGCTATTTGCTAAGAAATTCGAGATAGGCCGTGCCCTAACTTTTGAGGAAGAGGTTGGATTTTTTCGGGTTCCCCCACCTGTGGCGAACTATAATATATGTATACTTTTCGAATCTGAGGTCAGTTTCAAATTTTGACTTTTCATGCTTAATTGGCTATTTGCCAACAAATGCAATCTTGCCTGAGGGATAAATTTTGAGGGAGAGGTCGGATCTGGAAAACACATGTTTTTTCGGGTTCCCCAACATGTGTGGAAGCTGAATATATCTATACTTTTCGACTTTTAGGTCAGTTTCACATTTTCACTTTTGATGCTTAATTGGCTATTTGCAAACAAATGCAATCTAGGCCGAGGCCTAACTTTTGAGGGAGAGGTCGGATCTGGAAAACACATGGTTTTTCGGCTTCCCCAACATGTGGGGAAGCAGAATATATGTATACTTTTCGAATTTGAGGTCAGTTTCACATTTTGACTTTTCATGGTTAATTGGCTATTTGCCAACAAATTCGAGATAGGCCGTGGCCTAACTTTTGAGGGAGAGGTCGGGTTTGGAAAACACATGTTTTTTCGGCTTCCCCAACATGTGGGGAACCAGAATATATGTATACACTTTTCGAATTTGAGGTCAGTTTCACATTTTGAGTTTTCATGCTTAATTGGCTATTTGCCAACAAATGCAATCTAGGCCAAGGCCTAAATTTTGAGGGAGAGGTCGGAACCGGAAAACACATGTTTTTTCGGCTTCCCCAACATGTGGGGAACCAGAATATATGTATACACTTTTCGAATTTGAGGTCAGTTTCACATTTTGACTTTTCATGGTTAATTGGCTATTTGCCAACAAATTCGAGATAGGCCGTGGCCTAACTTTTGAGGGAGAGGTCGGATACGGAAAACACATGTTTTTTCGGGTTCCCCAACCTTTGGGGAATCAGAATATATGTATACTTTTCGAACTTGAGGTAAGTTTCACATTTTGACTTTTCATGCTTAATTGGCTATTTCCCAACAAATGCAATGTAGGCTGAGGCCTAACCTTTGAGGTAGAGGTCGGATCCGGAAAACACATGTTTTTTCGGGTTCCCCCACCTGTGGCGAACTATAATATATGTATACTTTTCGAATCTGAGGTCAGTTTCAAATTTTGACTTTTCATGCTTAATTGGCTATTTGCCAACAAATGCAATCTTGCCTGAGGGATAAATTTTGAGGGAGAGGTCGGATCTGGAAAACACATGTTTTTCCGGGTTCCCCAACATGAGGGGAAGCAGAATATGTGTATACTTTTCGAATTTGAAGTCAGTTTCACATTTCGAGTTTTCATGCTTAATTGGCTATTTGCCTACAAATGCAATCTAGGCCAAGGCCTAAATTTTGAGGGAGAGGTCGGAAATGGAAAAAACATGGTTTTTTGGGTTCCCCAACCTGTCTGGAACCTGAATATATGTACACTTTTCGAATTTGAGGTCAGTGTCACATTTTGACTTTTCATGGTTAATTGGCTATTTGCCAACAAATTCGAGATAGGCCGTGGCCTAACTTTTGAGGAAGAGGTCAGAACCGGAAAACACACGTTTTTTCGGGTTCCCCAACCTTTGTGGAAGCTGAATATATGTACACTTTCGAATTTGAGGTCAGTTTCACATTTTGACTTTTCATGGTTAATTGGCTATTTGCTAAGAAATTCGAGATAGGCCGTGCCCTAACTTTTGAGGAAGAGGTTGGATCCGGAAAACACATGTTTTTTCGGGTTCCCCAACCTGTGGAGAAGCTGAATATATCTATACTTTTCGAACTTGAGGTAAGTTTCACATTTTCACTTTTGATGCTTAATTGGCTATTTGCAAACAAATGCAATCTAGGCCGAGGCCTAACTTTTGAGGGAGAGGTCGGATCCGGAAAACACATGTTTTTTTGGGGTTTCCCAACCTTTGGGGAATCAGAATATATGTATACTTTTCGAACTTGAGGTCAGTTTCCCATTTTGACTTTTCATGCTTAATTGGCTATTTCCCAACAAATGCAATGTAGGCCGAGGCCTAACCTTTGAGGTAGAGGTCGGATCCAGAAAATACTTGTTTTTTCGGGTTCCCCTAACTGTGGCGAACCATAATATATGTATATTTTTCGAATTTGAGGTCAGTTTCACATTTTGAGTTTTCATGCTTAATTGGCTATTTGCCAACAAATTCGAGATAGGCCGTGGCCTAAATTTTGAGGGAGAGGTCGGAACCGGAAAACACATGTTTTTTTGGGTTCCCCAACCTGTGAGGAACCTGAATATATGTACACTTTTCGAATTTGAGGTCAGTTTCACAGTTTTGACTTTTCATGGTTAATTGGCTATTTGCCAACAAATTCGAGATAGGCCGTGGCCTAACTTTTGAGCAAGAGGTTGGATCCGGAAAACACATGTTTTTTTGGGTTCCCCAACCTGTGGGGAACGTTAATATATCTATACTTTTCGAACTTGAGGTAAGTTTCACATTTTCACTTTTGATGCTTAATTGGCTATTTGCAAACAAATGCAATCTAGGCCGAGGCCTAACTTTTGAAGGAGAGGTCGGATCCGGAAAACACATGGTTTTTTTCGGGTTTCCCAACCTTTGGGGAATCAGAATATATGTATACTTTTCGAATTTGAAGTCAGTTTCACATTTTGAGTTTTCATGCTTAATTGGCTATTTGCCTACAAATGCAATCTAGGCCAAGGTCTAAATTTTGAGGGAGAGGTCGGAACCGGAAAACACATGGTTTTTTGGGTTCCCCAACCTGTGTGGAACCTGAATATATGTACACTTTTCGAATTATAGGTCAGTTTCACATTTTGACTTTTCATGGTTAATTGGCTATTTCCCAACACATGCAATGTAGGCAGAGGCCTAACCTTTGAGGTAGAGGTCGGATCCAGAAAATACTTGTTTTTTCGGGTTCCCCCACCTGTGGCAAACCATAATATATGTATACTTTTCGAATCTGAGGTCAGTTTCAAATTTTGACTTTTCATGCTTAATTGGCTATTTGCCAACAAATGCAATCTAGGCCGAGGGCTAAATTTTGAGGGAGAGGTCGGATCTGGAAAACACATGTTTTTTCGGCTTCCCCAACATGTGGGGAAGCAGAATATATGTATACTTTTCGAATTTGAGGTCAGTTTCAGATTTCGAGTTTTCATGCTTAATTGGCTATTTGCCAACAAATGCAATCTAGGCCAAGGCCTACATTTTGAGGGAGAGGTCGGAACCGGAAAACACATGTTTTTTCGGGTTCCCCAACCTGTGGCGAAGCAGAATATATGTATACTTTTCGAATTTAAGGTCAGTTTCTCATTTTGACTTTTCATGCTTAATTGGCTATTTGCCAACAAATGCAATCTTGGCTGAGGGCTAAATTTTGAGGGAGAGGTCGGATCTGGAAAACACATGTTTTTTCGGGTTCCCCAACATGTGGGGAACCAGAATATATGTATACTTTTCGAATTTCAAGTAAGTTTCACATTTTGAGTTTTCATGGTTAATTGGCTATTTGCCAACAAATTCGAGATAGGCCGTGGCCTAACTTTTGAGGAAGAGGTTGGATCCGGAAAACACATGTTTTTTCGGATTCCCCAACCTGTGGGGAAGCTGAATATATGTACACTTTTCGAATTTGAGGTCAGTTTCACATTTTGACTTTTCATCGTTAATTGGCTATTTGCAAACAAATGCAAGTTAAGCCGTGGCCTAACTTTTCAGGGAGAGGTCGGATCCGGAAAACACATGTTTTTTCGGGTTCCCCAACCTGTGTGGAACCTGAATATATGTATACTTTTCGAATTTGAGGTCAGTTTCACATTTTGTCTTTTCATGCTTAATTGGCTATTTCCCAACACATGCAATGTAGGCAGAGGCCTAACCTTTGAGGTAGAGTTCGGATCCAGAAAATACTTGTTTTTTCGGGTTCCCCCACCTGTGGCAAACCATAATATATGTATACTTTTCGAATCTGAGGTCAGTTTCAAATTTTGACTTTTCATGCTTAATTGGCTATTTGCCAACAAATGCAATCTACGCCGAGGCCTAAATTTTGAGGGAAAGGTCGGATCTGGAAAACAAATGTTTTTTTGGGTTCCCCAACATGTGGGGAACCAGAATATATGTATACTTTTCGAATTTGAGGTCAGTTTCACATTTTGACTTTTCATTCTTAATTGGCTATTTCCCAACAAATGCAATGTAGGCTGAGGCCTAACCTTTGAGGTAGATGTCGGATCCGGAAAATACTTGTTTTTTCGTGTTCCCCCACCTGTGACGAACCATAATATATGTATGCTTTTCGAATCTGAGATCAGTTTCAAATTTTGACTTTTCATGCTTAATTGGCTATTTGCCAACAAATGCAATCTAGGCCAAGGGCTAAATTTTGAGGGAGAGGTGGGATCTGCAAAACACATGTTTTTTTGGGTTCCCCAACATGTGGGGAACCAGAATATATGTATACTTTTCGAATTTGAGGTCAGTTTCACATTTTGAGTTTTCATGGTTAATTGGCTATTTGCCGACAAATGCAATCTTGGCTGAGGGCTAAATTTTGAGGGAGAGGTTGGATCTGGAAAACACATGTTTTTTCGGGTTCCCCAACATGTGGGGAACCAGAATATATGTATACTTTTCGAATTTGAAGTCAGTTTCACATTTTGAGTTTTCATGGTTAATTGGCTATTTGCCGACAAATGCAATCTTGGCTGAGGGCTAAATTTTGAGGAAGAGGTGGGATCCGGAAAACACATGTTTTTTCGGGTTCCCCAACCTGTGGGGAACCTGAATATATCTATACTTTTCGAATTTTAGGTCAGTTTCACATTTTCACTTTTGATTCTGAATTGGCTATTTGCAAACAAATGCACGTTAAGCCGTGGCCTAACTTTTGAGGGAGAGGTCGGATCCGGAAAACACATGTTTTTTCGGGTTCCCCAACATGTGGGGAACCAGAATATATGTATACTTTTCGAATTTGAGGTCAGTTTCACATTTTGACTTTTCATGCTTAATTGGCTATTTCCCAACACATGCAATGTAGGCAGAGGCCTAACCTTTGAGGTAGAGGTCGGATCCAGAAAATACTTGTTTTTTCGGGTTCCCCCACCTGTGGCAAGCCATAATATATGTATACTTTTCGAATCTGAGGTCAGTTTCAGATTTCGAGTTTTCATGCTTAATTGGCTATTTGCCAACAAATACAATCTAGGCCAAGGCCTACATTTTGAGGGAGAGGTCGGAACCGGAAAACACATGTTTTTTCGGGTTCCCCAACCTGTGGGGAAGAAGAATATATGTATACTTTTCGAATTTAAGGTCAGTTTCTCATTTTGAATTTTCATGCTTAATTGGATATTTCCCTACAAATGGAAGTTAAGCCGTGGCCTAACTTTTGAGGAAGAGGTCTGATCCGGAAAACACATGTTTTTTCGGGTTCCCCAACCTGTGGGGAACCAGAATATATGTATACTTTTCGAATTTAAGGTCAGTTTCTCATTTTGACTTTTCATGCTTAATTGGCTATTTGCCAACAAATGCAATCTTGGCTGAGGGCTAAATTTTGAGGGAGAGGTCGGATCCGGAAAACACATGTTTTTTCGGGTTCCCCAACCTGTGGGGAACCAGAATATTTGTATACTTTTCGAATTTGAGGTCAGTTTCAGATTTCGAGTTTTCATGCTTAATTGGCTATTTGCCTACAAATGCAATCTAGGCCAAGGTCTAAATTTTGAGGGAGAGGTCGGAACCGGAAAACACATGGTTTTTTGGGTTCCCCAAGCTGTGTGGAACCTGAATATATGTACACTTTTCGAATTTGAGGTCAGTTTCACATTTTGACTTTTCATGGTTAATTGGCTATTTGCCAACAAATTCGAGATACCAGTAGGCCGTGGCCTAACTTTTGAGGAAGAGGTTGGATCCGGAAAACACATGTTTTTTCAGGTTCCCCAACATGTGGGGAACCAGAATATATGTATACGTTTCGAATTTGAGGTCAGTTTCACATTTTGACTTTTCATTCTTAATTGGCTATTTCCCAACAAATGCAAGTTAAGCCGTGGCCTAACTTTTGAGGGAGAGGTCGGATCCGGAAAACACATGTTTTTTCGGGTTCCCCAACATGTGGGGAACCAGAATATATGTATACTTTTCAAATTTGACGTCAGTTTCACATTTTGACTTTTCATGCTTAATTGGATATTTCCCAACACATGCAATGTAGGCAGAGGCCTAACCTTTGAGGTAGAGGTCGGATCCAGAAAATACTTGTTTTTTCGGGTTCCCCCACCTGTGGCAAACCATAATATATGTATACTTTTCGAATCTGAGGTCAGTTTCAAATTTTGACTTTTCATGCTTAATTGGCTATTTGCCAACAAATGCAATCTAGGCCGAGGGCTAAATTTTGAGGGAGAGGTCGGATCTGGAAAACACATGGTTTTTCGGCTTCCCCAACATGTGGGGAAGCAGAATATATGTATACTTTTCGAATTTGAGGTCAGTTTCACATTTTGACTTTTCATGGTTAATTGGCTATTTGCCAACAAATTCGAGATAGGCCGTGGCCTAACTTTTGAGGGAGAGGTCGGGTCCGGAAAACACATGTTTTTTCGGCTTCCCCAACATGTGGGGAACCAGAATATATGTATACACTTTTCGAATTTGAGGTCAGTTTCACATTTTGAGTTTTCATGCTTAATTGGCTATTTGCCAACAAATGCAATCTAGGCCAAGGCCTAAATTTTGAGGGAGAGGTCGGAACCGGAAAACACATGTTTTTTCGGGTTCCCCAACATGTGGGGAAGCAGAATATATGTATACTTTTCGAATTTAAAGTCAGTTTCACATTTCGAGTTTTCATGCTTAATTGGCTATTTGCCTACAAATGCAATTTAGGCCAAGGCCTAAATTTTGAGGGAGAGGTCGGAACCAGAAAACACATGGTTTTTTGGGTTCCCCAACCTGTGTGGAACCTGAATATATGTACACTTTTCGAATTTGAGCTCAGTTTCACATTTTGACTTTTCATGGTTAATTGGTTATTTGCCAACAAATTCGAGATAGGCCGTGGCCTAACTTTTGAGGAAGAGGTTGGATCCGGAAAACACATGTTTTTTCGGGTTCCCCAAGCTGTGTGGAACCTGAATATATGTACACTTTTCGAATTTGAGGTCAGTTTCACATTTTGACTTTTCATGGTTAATTGGCTATTTGCCAACAAATTCGAGATAGGCCGTGGCCTAACTTTTGAGGAAGAGGTTGGATCCGGAAAACACATGTTTTTTAGGATTCCCCAACCTGTGGGGAACCTGAATATATGTACACTTTTCAAATTTGAGGTCAGTATCACATTTTGAATTTTCATGGTTAATTGGCTATTTGCCAACAAATTCGAGATAAGCCGTGGCCTAACTTTTGAGGGAGAGGATGGATCCGGAAAAAACATGTTTTTTCGGGTTCCTCAACCTGTTGGGAACCTGAATATATCTATACTTTTCGAATTTTAGGTCAGTTTCACATTTTCACTTTTGATGCTTAATTGGCTATTTGCCAACAAATGCAATCTAGGCCAAGGGCTAAATTTTGAGGGAGAGGTCGGATCAGGAAAACACATTTTTTTTCGGATTCCCCAACCTGTGGGGAACCTGAATATATGTACACTTTTCAAATTTGAGGTCAGTTTCACATTTTGACTTTTCATGCTTAATTGGCTATTTGCCAACAAATGCAATCTAGGCCAAGGGCTAAATTTTGAGGGAGAGGTCGGATCAGGAAAACACATGTTTTTTCGGGTTCCCCAACCTGTGGGGAACTTGAATATATCTATACTTTTCGAATTTTAGGTCAGTTTCACATTTTCACTTTTGATGCTTAATTGGCTATTTGCAAACAAATGCAAGTTAAGCCGTGGCCTAACTTTTCAGGGAGAGGTCGGATCCGGAAAACATGTTTTTTCGGATTCCCCAACCTGTGGGGAACCTGAATATATGTACACTTTTCAAATTTGAGGTCAGTTTCACATTTTCACTTTTGATGCTTAATTGGCTATTTGCAAACAAATGCAAGTTAAGCCGTGGCCTAACTTTTCAGGGAGAGGTCGGATCCGGAAAACACATTTTTTTTTTTCGGATTCCCCAACCTGTGGGGAACCTGAATATATGTACACTTTTCAAATTTGAGGTCAGTTTCACATTTTGACTTTTCATAGTTAATTGGCTATTTGCCAACAAATTCGAGATAGGCCGTGGCCTAACTTTTGAGGAAGAGGTTGGATCCGGAAAACACATGTTTTTTCGGGTTCCCAAAACCTTTGTGGAACCATAATATATGTATACTTTTTGAATTTGAAGTCAGTTTCACATTTTGACTTTGCATGCTTAATTGGCTATTTGCCAATAAATGCAATTTAGGCCGAGGCCTAAATTTTGAGGTAGAGGTCGGATCAGGAAAACACATGTTTTTTCAGGTTCCCCAACATGTGGGGAACCAGAATATATGTATACTTTTCGAATTTGAGGTCAGTTTCACATTTCGAGTTTTCATGCTTAATTGGCTATTTGCCTACAAATGCAATTTAGGCCAAGGCCTAAATTTTGAGGGAGAGGTCGGAACCAGAAAACACATGGTTTTTTGGGTTCCCCAACCTGTGTGGAACCTGAATATATGTACACTTTTCGAATTTGAGCTCAGTTTCACATTTTGACTTTTCATGGTTAATTGGTTATTTGCCAACAAATTCGAGATAGGCCGTGGCCTAACTTTTGAGGAAGAGGTTGGATCCGGAAAACACATGTTTTTTCGGGTTCCCCAAGCTGTGTGGAACCTGAATATATGTACACTTTTCGAATTTGAGGTCAGTTTCACATTTTGACTTTTCATGGTTAATTGGCTATTTGCCAACAAATTCGAGATAGGCCGTGGCCTAACTTTTGAGGAAGAGGTTGGATCCGGAAAACACATGTTTTTTCGGATTCCCCAACCTGTGGGGAACCTGAATATATGTACACTTTTCAAATTTGAGGTCAGTATCACATTTTGAATTTTCATGGTTAATTGGCTATTTGCCAACAAATTCGAGATAAGCCGTGGCCTAACTTTTGAGGGAGAGGATGGATCCGGAAAAAACATGTTTTTTCGGGTTCCTCAACCTGTTGGGAACCTGAATATATCTATACTTTTCGAATTTTAGGTCAGTTTCACATTTTCACTTTTGATGCTTAATTGGCTATTTGCCAACAAATGCAATCTAGGCCAAGGGCTAAATTTTGAGGGAGAGGTCGGATCAGGAAAACACATTTTTTTTCGGATTCCCCAACCTGTGGGGAACCTGAATATATGTACACTTTTCAAATTTGAGGTCAGTTTCACATTTTGACTTTTCATGCTTAATTGGCTATTTGCCAACAAATGCAATCTAGGCCAAGGGCTAAATTTTGAGGGAGAGGTCGGATCAGGAAAACACATGTTTTTTCGGGTTCCCCAACCTGTGGGGAACCTGAATATATCTATACTTTTCGAATTTTAGGTCAGTTTCACATTTTGACTTTTCATGCTTAATTGGCTATTTGCCAACAAATGCAATCTAGGCCAAGGGCTAAATTTTGAGGGAGAGGTCGGATCAGGAAAACACATGTTTTTTCGGGTTCCCCAACCTGTGGGGAACCTGAATATATCTATACTTTTCGAATTTTAGGTCAGTTTCACATTTTCACTTTTGATGCTTAATTGGCTATTTGCAAACAAATGGAAGTTAAGCCGTGGCCTAACTTTTCAGGGAGAGGTCGGATCCGGAAAACACATTTTTTTTTCGGATTCCCCAACCTGTGGGGAACCTGAATATATGTACACTTTTCAAATTTGAGGTCAGTTTCACATTTTGACTTTTCATGGTTAATTGGCTATTTGCCAACAAATTCGAGATAGGCCGTGGCCTAACTTTTGAGGAAGAGGTTGGATCCGGAAAACACATGTTTTTTCGGGTTCCCAAAACCTTTCTGGAACCATAATATATGTATACTTTTTGAATTTGAAGTCAGTTTCACATTTTCACTTTTGATGCTGAATTGGCTATTTGCAAACAAATGCAAGTTAAGCCGTGGCCTAAGTTTTGAGGGAGAGGTCGGATCCGGAAAACACATGTTTTTTCGGGTTCCCCAACATGTGGGGAACCAGAATATATGTATACTTTTCGAATCTGAGGTCAGTTTCAAATTTTGACTTTTCATGCTTAATTGGCTATTTGCCAACAAATGCAATCTAGGCCGAGGGCTAAATTTTGAGGGAGAGGTCGGATCTGGAAAACACATGTTTTTTCGGCTTCCCCAACATGTGGGGAAGCAGAATATATGTATACTTTTCGAATTTGAGGTCAGTTTCAGATTTCGAGTTTTCATGCTTAATTGGCTATTTGCCTACAAATGCAATCTAGGCCAAGGTCTAAATTTTGAGGGAGAGGTCGGAACCGGAAAACACATGGTTTTTTGGGTTCCCCAACCTGTGTGGAACCTGAATATATGTACACTTTTCGAATTTGAGGTCAGTTTCACATTTTGACTTTTCATGTTTAATTGGCTATTTGCCAACAAATTCGAGATAGGCCGTGGCCTAACTTTTGAGGAAGAGGTTGGATCCGGAAAACACATTTTTTTGGGTTCCCCAACCTGTGGGGAACCTGAATATATCTATACTTTTCGAATCTGAGGTCAGTTTCAAATTTTGACTTTTCATGCTTAATTGGCTATTTGCCAACAAATGCAATCTAGGCCAAGGGCTAAATTTTGAGGGAGAGGTCGGATCAGGAAAACACATGTTTTTTCGGGTTCCCCAACATGTGGGGAACGAGAATATATGTATACTTTTCGAATTTGAGGTCAGTTTCACATTTTGAGTTTTCATGCTTAATTGGCTATTTGCCTACAAATGCAATCTAGGCCAAGGTCTAAATTTTGAGGGAGAGGTCGGAACCGGAAAACACATGGTTTTTTGGGTTCCCCAACCTGTGTGGAAACTGAATATATGTACACTTTTCGAATTTGAGGTCAGTTTCACATTTTGACTTTTCATGGTTAATTGGCTATTTGCCAACAAATTCGAGATAGGCCGTGGCCTAACTTTTGAGGGAGAGGATGGATCCAGAAAACACATGTTTTTTCGGGTTCCCCAACCTGTGGGGAACCTGAATATATCTATACTTTTCGAATTTTAGGTCAGTTTCACATTTTCACTTTTGATGCTTCATTGGCTATTTGCAAACAAATGCAAGTTAAGCCGTGGCCTAACTTTTGAGGGAGAGGTCAGATCCGGAAAACACATGTTTTTTCGGGTTCCCCAACATGTGGGGAACCAGAATATATGTATACTTTTCGAATTTGACGTCAGTTTCACATTTTGACTTTTCATGCTTAATTGGCTATTTCCCAACACATGCAATGTAGGCAGAGGCCTAACCTTTGAGGTAGAGGTCGGATCCAGAAAATACTTGTTTTTTCAGGTTCCCCCACCTGTGGCAAACCATAATATATGTATACTTTTCGAATCTGAGGTCAGTTTCAAATTTTGACTTTTCATGCTTAATTGGCTATTTGCCAACAAATGCAATCTAGGCCGAGGGCTAAATTTTGAGGGAGAGGTCGGATCTGGAAAACACATGTTTTTTTGGCTTCCCCAACATGTGGGGAAGCAGAATATATGTATACTTTTCGAATTTGAGGTCAGTTTCAGATTTCGAGTTTTCATGCTTAATTGGCTATTTGCCTACAAATGCAATCTAGGCCAAGGTCTAAATTTTGAGGGAGAGGTCGGAACCGGAAAACACATGTTTTTTCGGGTTCCCCAACCTGTGGGGAACCTGAATATATCTATACTTTTCGAATTTGAGGTCAGTTTCACATTTTGACTTTTCATGCTTAATTGGCTATTTCCCAACACATGCAATGTAGGCAGAGGCCTAACCTTTGAGGGAGAGGTCGGATCCAGAAAATACTTGTTTTTTCGGGTTCCCCCACCTGTGGCAAACCATAATATATGTATACTTTTCGAATCTGAGGTCAGTTTCAAATTTTGACTTTTCATGCTTAATTGGCTATTTGCCAACAAATGCAATCTAGGCCGAGGGCTAAATTTTGAGGGAGAGGTCGGATCTGGAAAACACATGTTTTTTCGGCTTCCCCAACCTGTGGGGAAGCAGAATATATGTATACTTTTCGAATTTAAGGTCAGTTTCTCATTTTGACTTTTCATGCTTAATTGGATATTTCCCTACAAATGGAAGTTAAGCCGTGGCCTAACTTTTGAGGAAGAGGTCTGATCCGGAAAACACATGTTTTTTCGGGTTCCCCAACCTGTGGGGAACCAGAATATATGTATACTTTTCGAATTTAAGGTCAGTTTCTCATTTTGACTTTTCATGCTTAATTGGCTATTTGCCAACAAATGCAATCTTGGCTGAGGGCTAAATTTTGAGGGAGAGGTCGGATCTGGAAAACACATGTTTTTTCGGGTTCCCCAACATGTGGGGAACCAGAATATATGTATACTTTTCGAATTTGAGGTCAGTTTCACATTTTGACTTTTCATTCTTAATTGGCTATTTCCCAACAAATGCAATGTAGGCTGAGGCCTAACCTTTGAGGTAGATGTCGGATCCGGAAAATACTTGTTTTTTCGTGTTCCCCCACCTGTGACGAACCATAATATATGTATGCTTTTCGAATCTGAGGTCAGTTTCAAATTTTGACTTTTCATGCTTAATTGGCTATTTGCCAACAAATGCAATCTAGGCCAAGGGCTAAATTTTGAGGGAGAGGTCGGATCTGCAAAACACATGTTTTTTCGGGTTCCCCAACATGTGGGGAACCATAATATATGTATACTTTTCGAATTTGACGTCAGTTTCACATTTTGACTTTTCATGCTTAATTGGCTATTTGCCTACAAATGCAATCTAGGCCAAGGTCTAAATTTTGAGGGAGAGGTCGGAACCGGAAAACACATGGTTTTTTGGGTTCCCCAAGCTGTGTGGAACCTGAATATATGTACACTTTTCGAATTTGAGGTCAGTTTCACATTTTGACTTTTCATGTTTAATTGGCTATTTGCCAACAAATTCGAGATAGGCCGTGGCCTAACTTTTGAGGAAGAGGTTGGATCCGGAAAACACATTTTTTTGGGTTCCCCAACCTGTGGGGAACCTGAATATATCTATACTTTTCGAATCTGAGGTCAGTTTCAAATTTTGACTTTTCATGCTTAATTGGCTATTTGCCAACAAATGCAATCTAGGCCAAGGGCTAAATTTTGAGGGAGAGGTCGGATCAGGAAAACACATGTTTTTTCGGGTTCCCCAACATGTGGGGAACGAGAATATATGTATACTTTTCGAATTTGAGGTCAGTTTCACATTTTGAGTTTTCATGCTTAATTGGCTATTTGCCTACAAATGCAATCTAGGCCAAGGTCTAAATTTTGAGGGAGAGGTCGGAACCGGAAAACACATGGTTTTTTGGGTTCCCCAACCTGTGTGGAAACTGAATATATGTACACTTTTCGAATTTGAGGTCAGTTTCACATTTTGACTTTTCATGGTTAATTGGCTATTTGCCAACAAATTCGAGATAGGCCGTGGCCTAACTTTTGAGGGAGAGGATGGATCCAGAAAACACATGTTTTTTCGGGTTCCCCAACCTGTGGGGAACCTGAATATATCTATACTTTTCGAATTTTAGGTCAGTTTCACATTTTCACTTTTGATGCTTCATTGGCTATTTGCAAACAAATGCAAGTTAAGCCGTGGCCTAACTTTTGAGGGAGAGGTCAGATCCGGAAAACACATGTTTTTTCGGGTTCCCCAACATGTGGGGAACCAGAATATATGTATACTTTTCGAATTTGACGTCAGTTTCACATTTTGACTTTTCATGCTTAATTGGCTATTTCCCAACACATGCAATGTAGGCAGAGGCCTAACCTTTGAGGTAGAGGTCGGATCCAGAAAATACTTGTTTTTTCAGGTTCCCCCACCTGTGGCAAACCATAATATATGTATACTTTTCGAATCTGAGGTCAGTTTCAAATTTTGACTTTTCATGCTTAATTGGCTATTTGCCAACAAATGCAATCTAGGCCGAGGGCTAAATTTTGAGGGAGAGGTCGGATCTGGAAAACACATGTTTTTTTGGCTTCCCCAACATGTGGGGAAGCAGAATATATGTATACTTTTCGAATTTGAGGTCAGTTTCAGATTTCGAGTTTTCATGCTTAATTGGCTATTTGCCTACAAATGCAATCTAGGCCAAGGTCTAAATTTTGAGGGAGAGGTCGGAACCGGAAAACACATGTTTTTTCGGGTTCCCCAACCTGTGGGGAACCTGAATATATCTATACTTTTCGAATTTGAGGTCAGTTTCACATTTTGACTTTTCATGCTTAATTGGCTATTTCCCAACACATGCAATGTAGGCAGAGGCCTAACCTTTGAGGTAGAGGTCGGATCCAGAAAATACTTGTTTTTTCGGGTTCCCCCACCTGTGGCAAACCATAATATATGTATACTTTTCGAATCTGAGGTCAGTTTCAAATTTTGACTTTTCATGCTTAATTGGCTATTTGCCAACAAATGCAATCTAGGCCGAGGGCTAAATTTTGAGGGAGAGGTCGGATCTGGAAAACACATGTTTTTTCGGCTTCCCCAACCTGTGGGGAAGCAGAATATATGTATACTTTTCGAATTTAAGGTCAGTTTCTCATTTTGACTTTTCATGCTTAATTGGATATTTCCCTACAAATGGAAGTTAAGCCGTGGCCTAACTTTTGAGGAAGAGGTCTGATCCGGAAAACACATGTTTTTTCGGGTTCCCCAACCTGTGGGGAACCAGAATATATGTATACTTTTCGAATTTAAGGTCAGTTTCTCATTTTGACTTTTCATGCTTAATTGGCTATTTGCCAACAAATGCAATCTTGGCTGAGGGCTAAATTTTGAGGGAGAGGTCGGATCTGGAAAACACATGTTTTTTCGGGTTCCCCAACATGTGGGGAACCAGAATATATGTATACTTTTCGAATTTGAGGTCAGTTTCACATTTTGACTTTTCATTCTTAATTGGCTATTTCCCAACAAATGCAATGTAGGCTGAGGCCTAACCTTTGAGGTAGATGTCGGATCCGGAAAATACTTGTTTTTTCGTGTTCCCCCACCTGTGACGAACCATAATATATGTATGCTTTTCGAATCTGAGGTCAGTTTCAAATTTTGACTTTTCATGCTTAATTGGCTATTTGCCAACAAATGCAATCTAGGCCAAGGGCTAAATTTTGAGGGAGAGGTCGGATCTGCAAAACACATGTTTTTTCGGGTTCCCCAACATGTGGGGAACCATAATATATGTATACTTTTCGAATTTGACGTCAGTTTCACATTTTGACTTTTCATGCTTAATTGGCTATTTGCCTACAAATGCAATCTAGGCCAAGGTCTAAATTTTGAGGGAGAGGTCGGAACCGGAAAACACATGGTTTTTTGGGTTCCCCAAGCTGTGTGGAACCTGAATATATGTACACTTTTCGAATTTGAGGTCAGTTTCACATTTTGACTTTTCATGGTTAATTGGCTATTTGCAAACAAATTCGAGATACTGGTAGGCCGTGGCCTAACTTTTGAGGAAGAGGTTGGATCCGGAAAACACATGTTTTTTCGGATTCCCCAACCTGTGGGGAACCTGAATATATGTGCACTTTTCGAATTTGAGGTCAGTTTCACATTTTGACTTTTCATCGTTAATTGGCTATTTGCAAACAAATGCAAGTTAAGCCGTGGCCTAACTTTTCAGGGAGAGGTCGGATCCGGAAAACACATGTTTTTTCGGGTTCCCCAACCTGTGTGGAACCTGAATATATGTATACTTTTCGAATTTGAGGTCAGTTTCACATTTTGAGTTTTCATGCTTAATTGGCTATTTCCCAACACATGCAATGTAGGCAGAGGCCTAACCTTTGAGGTAGAGGTCGGATCCAGAAAATACTTGTTTTTTCGGATTCCCCCACCTGTGGCAAACCATAATATATGTATACTTTTCGAATCTGAGGTCAGTTTCAAATTTTGACTTTTCATGCTTAATTGGCTATTTGCCAACAAATGCAATCTACGCCGAGGCCTAAATTTTGAGGGAGAGGTCGGATCTGGAAAACACATGTTTTTTTGGGTTCCCCAACATGTGGGGAACCAGAATATATGTATACTTTTCGAATTTGAGGTCAGTTTCACATTTTGACTTTTCATGCTTAATTGGCTATTTCCCAACAAATGCAATGCAGGCTGAGGCCTAACCTTTGAGGTAGATGTCGGATCCGGAAAATACTTGTTTTTTCGTGTTCCCCCACCTGTGACGAACCATAATATATGTATGCTTTTTGAATCTGAGGTCAGTTTCAAATTTTGACTTTTCATGCTTAATTGGCTATTTGCCAACAAATGCAATCTAGGCCAAGGGCTAAATTTTGAGGGAGAGGTCGGATCTGCAAAACACATGTTTTTTCGGGTTCCCCAACATGTGGGGAACCAGAATATATCTATACTTTTCGAATTTGAGGTCAGTTTCACATTTTGAGTTTTCATGGTTAATTGGCTATTTGCCGACAAATGCAATCTAGGCCAAGGCCTAAATTTTGAGGGAGAGGTCGGAAATGGGAAAAACATGGTTTTTTGGGTTCCCCAACCTGTCTGGAACCTGAATATATGTACACTTTTCGAATTTGAGGTCAGTGTCACATTTTGACTTTTCATGGTTAATTGGCTATTTGCCAACAAATTCGAGATAGGCCGTGGCCTAACTTTTGAGGAAGAGGTCAGAACCGGAAAACACACGTTTTTTCGGGTTCCCCAACCTTTGTGGAAGCTGAATATATGTACACTTTCGAATTTGAGGTCAGTTTCACATTTTGACTTTTCATGGTTAATTGGCTATTTGCTAAGAAATTCGAGATAGGCCGTGCCCTAACTTTTGAGGAAGAGGTTGGATTTTTTCGGGTTCCCCCACCTGTGGCGAACTATAATATATGTATACTTTTCGAATCTGAGGTCAGTTTCAAATTTTGACTTTTCATGCTTAATTGGCTATTTGCCAACAAATGCAATCTTGCCTGAGGGATAAATTTTGAGGGAGAGGTCGGATCTGGAAAACACATGTTTTTTCGGGTTCCCCAACATGTGTGGAAGCTGAATATATCTATACTTTTCGACTTTTAGGTCAGTTTCACATTTTCACTTTTGATGCTTAATTGGCTATTTGCAAACAAATGCAATCTAGGCCGAGGCCTAACTTTTGAGGGAGAGGTCGGATCTGGAAAACACATGGTTTTTCGGCTTCCCCAACATGTGGGGAAGCAGAATATATGTATACTTTTCGAATTTGAGGTCAGTTTCACATTTTGACTTTTCATGGTTAATTGGCTATTTGCCAACAAATTCGAGATAGGCCGTGGCCTAACTTTTGAGGGAGAGGTCGGGTCCGGAAAACACATGTTTTTTCGGCTTCCCCAACATGTGGGGAACCAGAATATATGTATACACTTTTCGAATTTGAGGTCAGTTTCACATTTTGAGTTTTCATGCTTAATTGGCTATTTGCCAACAAATGCAATCTAGGCCAAGGCCTAAATTTTGAGGGAGAGGTCGGAACCGGAAAACACATGTTTTTTCGGCTTCCCCAACATGTGGGGAACCAGAATATATGTATACACTTTTCGAATTTGAGGTCAGTTTCACATTTTGACTTTTCATGGTTAATTGGCTATTTGCCAACAAATTCGAGATAGGCCGTGGCCTAACTTTTGAGGGAGAGGATGGATCCAGAAAACACATGTTTTTTCGGGTTCCCCAACCTGTGGGGAACCTGAATATATCTATACTTTTCGAATTTTAGGTCAGTTTCACATTTTCACTTTTGATGCTTCATTGGCTATTTGCAAACAAATGCAAGTTAAGCCGTGGCCTAACTTTTGAGGGAGAGGTCAGATCCGGAAAACACATGTTTTTTCGGGTTCCCCAACATGTGGGGAACCAGAATATATGTATACTTTTCGAATTTGACGTCAGTTTCACATTTTGACTTTTCATGCTTAATTGGCTATTTCCCAACACATGCAATGTAGGCAGAGGCCTAACCTTTGAGGTAGAGGTCGGATCCAGAAAATACTTGTTTTTTCAGGTTCCCCCACCTGTGGCAAACCATAATATATGTATACTTTTCGAATCTGAGGTCAGTTTCAAATTTTGACTTTTCATGCTTAATTGGCTATTTGCCAACAAATGCAATCTAGGCCGAGGGCTAAATTTTGAGGGAGAGGTCGGATCTGGAAAACACATGTTTTTTTGGCTTCCCCAACATGTGGGGAAGCAGAATATATGTATACTTTTCGAATTTGAGGTCAGTTTCAGATTTCGAGTTTTCATGCTTAATTGGCTATTTGCCTACAAATGCAATCTAGGCCAAGGTCTAAATTTTGAGGGAGAGGTCGGAACCGGAAAACACATGTTTTTTCGGGTTCCCCAACCTGTGGGGAACCTGAATATATCTATACTTTTCGAATTTGAGGTCAGTTTCACATTTTGACTTTTCATGCTTAATTGGCTATTTCCCAACACATGCAATGTAGGCAGAGGCCTAACCTTTGAGGTAGAGGTCGGATCCAGAAAATACTTGTTTTTTCGGGTTCCCCCACCTGTGGCAAACCATAATATATGTATACTTTTCGAATCTGAGGTCAGTTTCAAATTTTGACTTTTCATGCTTAATTGGCTATTTGCCAACAAATGCAATCTAGGCCGAGGGCTAAATTTTGAGGGAGAGGTCGGATCTGGAAAACACATGTTTTTTCGGCTTCCCCAACCTGTGGGGAAGCAGAATATATGTATACTTTTCGAATTTAAGGTCAGTTTCTCATTTTGACTTTTCATGCTTAATTGGATATTTCCCTACAAATGGAAGTTAAGCCGTGGCCTAACTTTTGAGGAAGAGGTCTGATCCGGAAAACACATGTTTTTTCGGGTTCCCCAACCTGTGGGGAACCAGAATATATGTATACTTTTCGAATTTAAGGTCAGTTTCTCATTTTGACTTTTCATGCTTAATTGGCTATTTGCCAACAAATGCAATCTTGGCTGAGGGCTAAATTTTGAGGGAGAGGTCGGATCTGGAAAACACATGTTTTTTCGGGTTCCCCAACATGTGGGGAACCAGAATATATGTATACTTTTCGAATTTGAGGTCAGTTTCACATTTTGACTTTTCATTCTTAATTGGCTATTTCCCAACAAATGCAATGTAGGCTGAGGCCTAACCTTTGAGGTAGATGTCGGATCCGGAAAATACTTGTTTTTTCGTGTTCCCCCACCTGTGACGAACCATAATATATGTATGCTTTTCGAATCTGAGGTCAGTTTCAAATTTTGACTTTTCATGCTTAATTGGCTATTTGCCAACAAATGCAATCTAGGCCAAGGGCTAAATTTTGAGGGAGAGGTCGGATCTGCAAAACACATGTTTTTTCGGGTTCCCCAACATGTGGGGAACCATAATATATGTATACTTTTCGAATTTGACGTCAGTTTCACATTTTGACTTTTCATGCTTAATTGGCTATTTGCCTACAAATGCAATCTAGGCCAAGGTCTAAATTTTGAGGGAGAGGTCGGAACCGGAAAACACATGGTTTTTTGGGTTCCCCAAGCTGTGTGGAACCTGAATATATGTACACTTTTCGAATTTGAGGTCAGTTTCACATTTTGACTTTTCATGGTTAATTGGCTATTTGCCAACAAATTCGAGATACTGGTAGGCCGTGGCCTAACTTTTGAGGAAGAGGTTGGATCCGGAAAACACATGTTTTTTCAGGTTCCCCAACATGTGGGGAACCAGAATATATGTATACTTTTCGAATTTGAAGTAAGTTTCACATTTTCAGTTTTCATGGTTAATTGGCTATTTGCCAACAAATTCGAGATAGGCCGTGGCCTAACTTTTGGGGAAGAGGTTGGATCCGGAAAACACATGTTTTTTCGGATTCCCCAACCTGTGGGGAACCTGAATATATGTGCACTTTTCGAATTTGAGGTCAGTTTCACATTTTGACTTTTCATCGTTAATTGGCTATTTGCAAACAAATGCAAGTTAAGCCGTGGCCTAACTTTTCAGGGAGAGGTCGGATCCGGAAAACACATGTTTTTTCGGGTTCCCCAACCTGTGTGGAACCTGAATATATGTATACTTTTCGAATTTGAGGTCAGTTTCACATTTTGACTTTTCATGCTTAATTGGCTATTTCCCAACACATGCAATGTAGGCAGAGGCCTAACCTTTGAGGTAGAGGTCGGATCCAGAAAATACTTGTTTTTTCGGATTCCCCCACCTATGGCAAACCATAATATATGTATACTTTTCGAATCTGAGGTCAGTTTCAAATTTTGACTTTTCATGCTTAATTGGCTATTTGCCAACAAATGCAATCTACGCCGAGGCCTAAATTTTGAGGGAGAGGTCGGATCTGGAAAACACATGTTTTTTTGGGTTCCCCAACATGTGGGGAACCAGAATATATGTATACTTTTCGAATTTGAGGTCAGTTTCACATTTTGACTTTTCATGCTTAATTGGCTATTTCCCAACAAATGCAATGCAGGCTGAGGCCTAACCTTTGAGGTAGATGTCGGATCCGGAAAATACTTGTTTTTTCGTGTTCCCCCACCTGTGATGAACCATAATATATGTATGCTTTTTGAATCTGAGGTCAGTTTCAAATTTTGACTTTTCATGCTTAATTGGCTATTTGCCAACAAATGCAATCTAGGCCAAGGGCTAAATTTTGAGGGAGAGGTCGGATCTGCAAAACACATGTTTTTTCGGGTTCCCCAACATGTGGGGAACCATAATATATGTATACTTTTCGAATTTGACGTCAGTTTCACATTTTGACTTTTCATGCTTAATTGGCTATTTGCCTACAAATGCAATCTAGGCCAAGGTCTAAATTTTGAGGGAGAGGTCGGAACCGGAAAACACATGGTTTTTTGGGTTCCCCAAGCTGTGTGGAACCTGAATATATGTACACTTTTCGAATTTGAGGTCAGTTTCACATTTTGACTTTTCATGGTTAATTGGCTATTTGCCAACAAATTCGAGATACTGGTAGGCCGTGGCCTAACTTTTGAGGAAGAGGTTGGATCCGGAAAACACATGTTTTTTCAGGTTCCCCAACATGTGGGGAACCAGAATATATGTATACTTTTCGAATTTGAAGTAAGTTTCACATTTTCAGTTTTCATGGTTAATTGGCTATTTGCCAACAAATTCGAGATAGGCCGTGGCCTAACTTTTGGGGAAGAGGTTGGATCCGGAAAACACATGTTTTTTCGGATTCCCCAACCTGTGGGGAACCTGAATATATGTGCACTTTTCGAATTTGAGGTCAGTTTCACATTTTGACTTTTCATCGTTAATTGGCTATTTGCAAACAAATGCAAGTTAAGCCGTGGCCTAACTTTTCAGGGAGAGGTCGGATCCGGAAAACACATGTTTTTTCGGGTTCCCCAACCTGTGTGGAACCTGAATATATGTATACTTTTCGAATTTGAGGTCAGTTTCACATTTTGACTTTTCATGCTTAATTGGCTATTTCCCAACACATGCAATGTAGGCAGAGGCCTAACCTTTGAGGTAGAGGTCGGATCCAGAAAATACTTGTTTTTTCGGATTCCCCCACCTATGGCAAACCATAATATATGTATACTTTTCGAATCTGAGGTCAGTTTCAAATTTTGACTTTTCATGCTTAATTGGCTATTTGCCAACAAATGCAATCTACGCCGAGGCCTAAATTTTGAGGGAGAGGTCGGATCTGGAAAACACATGTTTTTTTGGGTTCCCCAACATGTGGGGAACCAGAATATATGTATACTTTTCGAATTTGAGGTCAGTTTCACATTTTGACTTTTCATGCTTAATTGGCTATTTCCCAACAAATGCAATGCAGGCTGAGGCCTAACCTTTGAGGTAGATGTCGGATCCGGAAAATACTTGTTTTTTCGTGTTCCCCCACCTGTGACGAACCATAATATATGTATGCTTTTTGAATCTGAGGTCAGTTTCAAATTTTGACTTTTCATGCTTAATTGGCTATTTGCCAACAAATGCAATCTAGGCCAAGGGCTAAATTTTGAGGGAGAGGTCGGATCTGCAAAACACATGTTTTTTCGGGTTCCCCAACATGTGGGGAACCAGAATATATGTATACTTTTCGAATTTGAGGTCAGTTTCACATTTTGAGTTTTCATGGTTAATTGGCTATTTGCCGACAAATGCAATCTAGGCCAAGGCCTAAATTTTGAGGGAGAGGTCGGAAATGGGAAAAACATGGTTTTTTGGGTTCCCCAACCTGTCTGGAACCTGAATATATGTACACTTTTCGAATTTGAGGTCAGTGTCACATTTTGACTTTTCATGGTTAATTGGCTATTTGCCAACAAATTCGAGATAGGCCGTGGCCTAACTTTTGAGGAAGAGGTCAGAACCGGAAAACACACGTTTTTTCGGGTTCCCCAACCTTTGTGGAAGCTGAATATATGTACACTTTCGAATTTGAGGTCAGTTTCACATTTTGACTTTTCATGGTTAATTGGCTATTTGCTAAGAAATTCGAGATAGGCCGTGCCCTAACTTTTGAGGAAGAGGTTGGATTTTTTCGGGTTCCCCCACCTGTGGCGAACTATAATATATGTATACTTTTCGAATCTGAGGTCAGTTTCAAATTTTGACTTTTCATGCTTAATTGGCTATTTGCCAACAAATGCAATCTTGCCTGAGGGATAAATTTTGAGGGAGAGGTCGGATCTGGAAAACACATGTTTTTTCGGGTTCCCCAACATGTGTGGAAGCTGAATATATCTATACTTTTCGACTTTTAGGTCAGTTTCACATTTTCACTTTTGATGCTTAATTGGCTATTTGCAAACAAATGCAATCTAGGCCGAGGCCTAACTTTTGAGGGAGAGGTCGGATCTGGAAAACACATGGTTTTTCGGCTTCCCCAACATGTGGGGAAGCAGAATATATGTATACTTTTCGAATTTGAGGTCAGTTTCACATTTTGACTTTTCATGGTTAATTGGCTATTTGCCAACAAATTCGAGATAGGCCGTGGCCTAACTTTTGAGGGAGAGGTCGGGTCCGGAAAACACATGTTTTTTCGGCTTCCCCAACATGTGGGGAACCAGAATATATGTATACACTTTTCGAATTTGAGGTCAGTTTCACATTTTGAGTTTTCATGCTTAATTGGCTATTTGCCAACAAATGCAATCTAGGCCAAGGCCTAAATTTTGAGGGAGAGGTCGGAACCGGAAAACACATGTTTTTTCGGGTTCCCCAACATGTGGGGAAGCAGAATATATGTATACTTTTCGAATTTAAAGTCAGTTTCACATTTCGAGTTTTCATGCTTAATTGGCTATTTGCCTACAAATGCAATTTAGGCCAAGGCCTAAATTTTGAGGGAGAGGTCGGAACCAGAAAACACATGGTTTTTTGGGTTCCCCAACCTGTGTGGAACCTGAATATATGTACACTTTTCGAATTTGAGCTCAGTTTCACATTTTGACTTTTCATGGTTAATTGGTTATTTGCCAACAAATTCGAGATAGGCCGTGGCCTAACTTTTGAGGAAGAGGTTGGATCCGGAAAACACATGTTTTTTCGGGTTCCCCAAGCTGTGTGGAACCTGAATATATGTACACTTTTCGAATTTGAGGTCAGTTTCACATTTTGACTTTTCATGGTTAATTGGCTATTTGCCAACAAATTCGAGATAGGCCGTGGCCTAACTTTTGAGGAAGAGGTTGGATCCGGAAAACACATGTTTTTTAGGATTCCCCAACCTGTGGGGAACCTGAATATATGTACACTTTTCAAATTTGAGGTCAGTATCACATTTTGAATTTTCATGGTTAATTGGCTATTTGCCAACAAATTCGAGATAAGCCGTGGCCTAACTTTTGAGGGAGAGGATGGATCCGGAAAAAACATGTTTTTTCGGGTTCCTCAACCTGTTGGGAACCTGAATATATCTATACTTTTCGAATTTTAGGTCAGTTTCACATTTTCACTTTTGATGCTTAATTGGCTATTTGCCAACAAATGCAATCTAGGCCAAGGGCTAAATTTTGAGGGAGAGGTCGGATCAGGAAAACACATGTTTTTTCGGGTTCCCCAACCTGTGGGGAACCTGAATATATCTATACTTTTCGAATTTTAGGTCAGTTTCACATTTTCACTTTTGATGCTTAATTGGCTATTTGCAAACAAATGCAAGTTAAGCCGTGGCCTAACTTTTCAGGGAGAGGTCGGATCCGGAAAACATGTTTTTTCGGATTCCCCAACCTGTGGGGAACCTGAATATATGTACACTTTTCAAATTTGAGGTCAGTTTCACATTTTCACTTTTGATGCTTAATTGGCTATTTGCAAACAAATGCAAGTTAAGCCGTGGCCTAACTTTTCAGGGAGAGGTCGGATCCGGAAAACACATTTTTTTTTTCGGATTCCCCAACCTGTGGGGAACCTGAATATATGTACACTTTTCAAATTTGAGGTCAGTTTCACATTTTGACTTTTCATAGTTAATTGGCTATTTGCCAACAAATTCGAGATAGGCCGTGGCCTAACTTTTGAGGAAGAGGTTGGATCCGGAAAACACATGTTTTTTCGGGTTCCCAAAACCTTTGTGGAACCATAATATATGTATACTTTTTGAATTTGAAGTCAGTTTCACATTTTGACTTTGCATGCTTAATTGGCTATTTGCCAATAAATGCAATTTAGGCCGAGGCCTAAATTTTGAGGTAGAGGTCGGATCAGGAAAACACATGTTTTTTCAGGTTCCCCAACATCTGGGGAACCAGAATATATGTATACTTTTCGAATTTGAGGTCAGTTTCACATTTCGAGTTTTCATGCTTAATTGGCTATTTGCCTACAAATGCAATTTAGGCCAAGGCCTAAATTTTGAGGGAGAGGTCGGAACCAGAAAACACATGGTTTTTTGGGTTCCCCAACCTGTGTGGAACCTGAATATATGTACACTTTTCGAATTTGAGCTCAGTTTCACATTTTGACTTTTCATGGTTAATTGGTTATTTGCCAACAAATTCGAGATAGGCCGTGGCCTAACTTTTGAGGAAGAGGTTGGATCCGGAAAACACATGTTTTTTCGGGTTCCCCAAGCTGTGTGGAACCTGAATATATGTACACTTTTCGAATTTGAGGTCAGTTTCACATTTTCACTTTTGATGCTTAATTGGCTATTTGCCAACAAATGCAATCTAGGCCAAGGGCTAAATTTTGAGGGAGAGGTCGGATCAGGAAAACACATTTTTTTTCGGATTCCCCAACCTGTGGGGAACCTGAATATATGTACACTTTTCAAATTTGAGGTCAGTTTCACATTTTGACTTTTCATGCTTAATTGGCTATTTGCCAACAAATGCAATCTAGGCCAAGGGCTAAATTTTGAGGGAGAGGTCGGATCAGGAAAACACATGTTTTTTCGGGTTCCCCAACCTGTGGGGAACCTGAATATATCTATACTTTTCGAATTTTAGGTCAGTTTCACATTTTCACTTTTGATGCTTAATTGGCTATTTGCAAACAAATGCAAGTTAAGCCGTGGCCTAACTTTTCAGGGAGAGGTCGGATCCGGAAAACATGTTTTTTCGGATTCCCCAACCTGTGGGGAACCTGAATATATGTACACTTTTCAAATTTGAGGTCAGTTTCACATTTTCACTTTTGATGCTTAATTGGCTATTTGCAAACAAATGCAAGTTAAGCCGTGGCCTAACTTTTCAGGGAGAGGTCGGATCCGGAAAACACATTTTTTTTTCGGATTCCCCAACCTGTGGGGAACCTGAATATATGTACACTTTTCAAATTTGAGGTCAGTTTCACATTTTGACTTTTCATGGTTAATTGGCTATTTGCCAACAAATTCGAGATAGGCCGTGGCCTAACTTTTGAGGAAGAGGTTGGATCCGGAAAACACATGTTTTTTCGGGTTCCCAAAACCTTTGTGGAACCATAATATATGTATACTTTTTGAATTTGAAGTCAGTTTCACATTTTGACTTTGCATGCTTAATTGGCTATTTGCCAATAAATGCAATTTAGGCCGAGGCCTAAATTTTGAGGTAGAGGTCGGATCCGGAAAACACATGTTTTTTCAGGTTCCCCAACATGTGGGAACCAGAATATATGTATACTTTTCGAATTTTAGGTCAGTTTCACATTTTGATTGTTCATGCTTCATTGGCTATTTGCCAACAAATGCAATCTAGGCCGAGGGCTAAATTTTGAGGGAGAGGTCGGATCTGGAAAACACATGTTTTTTCGGGTTCCCCAACATGTGGGGAACCAGAATATATGTATACTTTTCGAATTTGAGGTCAGTTTCTCATTTTGACTTTTCATGCTTAATTGGCTATTTGCCAACAAATGCAATCTAGGCCAAGGTCTAAATTTTGAGGGAGAGGTCGGAACCGGAAAACACATTTTTTTTTCGGATTCCCCAACCTGTGGGGAACCTGAATATATGTACACTTTTCAAATTTGAGGTCAGTTTCACATTTTGACTTTTCATGGTTAATTGGCTATTTGCCAACAAATTCGAGATAGGCCGTGGCCTAACTTTTGAGGAAGAGGTTGGATCCGGAAAACACATGTTTTTTCGGGTTCCCAAAACCTTTGTGGAACCATAATATATGTATACTTTTTGAATTTGAAGTCAGTTTCACATTTTGATTGTTCATGCTTCATTGGCTATTTGCCAACAAATGCAATCTAGGCCGAGGGCTAAATTTTGAGGGAGAGGTCGGATCTGGAAAACACATGTTTTTTCGGCTTCCCCAACCTGTGGGGAAGCAGAATATATGTATACTTTTCGAATTTAAGGTCAGTTTCTCATTTTGACTTTTCATGCTTAATTGGATATTTCCCTACAAATGGAAGTTAAGCCGTGGCCTAACTTTTGAGGAAGAGGTCTGATCCGGAAAACACATGTTTTTTCGGGTTCCCCAACCTGTGGGGAACCAGAATATATGTATACTTTTCGAATTTAAGGTAAGTTTCTCATTTTGACTTTTCATGCTTAATTGGCTATTTGCCAACAAATGCAATCTTGGCTGAGGGCTAAATTTTGAGGGAGAGGTCGGATCTGGAAAACACATGTTTTTTCGGGTTCCCCAACATGTGGGGAACCAGAATATATGTATACTTTTCGAATTTGAGGTCAGTTTCACATTTTGACTTTTCATTCTTAATTGGCTATTTCCCAACAAATGCAATGTAGGCTGAGGCCTAACCTTTGAGGTAGATGTCGGATCCGGAAAATACTTGTTTTTTCGTGTTCCCCCACCTGTGACGAACCATAATATATGTATGCTTTTCGAATCTGAGGTCAGTTTCAAATTTTGACTTTTCATGCTTAATTGGCTATTTGCCAACAAATGCAATCTAGGCCAAGGGCTAAATTTTGAGGGAGAGGTCGGATCTGCAAAACACATGTTTTTTCGGGTTCCCCAACATGTGGGGAACCATAATATATGTATACTTTTCGAATTTGACGTCAGTTTCACATTTTGACTTTTCATGCTTAATTGGCTATTTGCCTACAAATGCAATCTAGGCCAAGGTCTAAATTTTGAGGGAGAGGTCGGAACCGGAAAACACATGGTTTTTTGGGTTCCCCAAGCTGTGTGGAACCTGAATATATGTACACTTTTCGAATTTGAGGTCAGTTTCACATTTTGACTTTTCATGGTTAATTGGCTATTTGCCAACAAATTCGAGATACTGGTAGGCCGTGGCCTAACTTTTGAGGAAGAGGTTGGATCCGGAAAACACATGTTTTTTCAGGTTCCCCAACATGTGGGGAACCAGAATATATGTATACTTTTCGAATTTGAAGTAAGTTTCACATTTTCAGTTTTCATGGTTAATTGGCTATTTGCCAACAAATTCGAGATAGGCCGTGGCCTAACTTTTGAGGAAGAGGTTGGATCCGGAAAACACATGTTTTTTCGGATTCCCCAACCTGTGGGGAACCTGAATATATGTGCACTTTTCGAATTTGAGGTCAGTTTCACATTTTGACTTTTCATCGTTAATTGGCTATTTGCAAACAAATGCAAGTTAAGCCGTGGCCTAACTTTTCAGGGAGAGGTCGGATCCGGAAAACACATGTTTTTTCGGGTTCCCCAACCTGTGTGGAACCTGAATATATGTATACTTTTCGAATTTGAGGTCAGTTTCACATTTTGACTTTTCATGCTTAATTGGCTATTTCCCAACACATGCAATGTAGGCAGAGGCCTAACCTTTGAGGTAGAGGTCGGATCCAGAAAATACTTGTTTTTTCGGATTCCCCCACCTGTGGCAAACCATAATATATGTATACTTTTCGAATCTGAGGTCAGTTTCAAATTTTGACTTTTCATGCTTAATTGGCTATTTGCCAACAAATGCAATCTACGCCGAGGCCTAAATTTTGAGGGAGAGGTCGGATCTGGAAAACACATGTTTTTTTGGGTTCCCCAACATGTGGGGAACCAGAATATATGTATACTTTTCGAATTTGAGGTCAGTTTCACATTTTGACTTTTCATGCTTAATTGGCTATTTCCCAACAAATGCAATGCAGGCTGAGGCCTAACCTTTGAGGTAGATGTCGGATCCGGAAAATACTTGTTTTTTCGTGTTCCCCCACCTGTGACGAACCATAATATATGTATGCTTTTTGAATCTGAGGTCAGTTTCAAATTTTGACTTTTCATGCTTAATTGACTATTTGCCAACAAATGCAATCTAGGCCAAGGGCTAAATTTTGAGGGAGAGGTCGGATCTGCAAAACACATGTTTTTTCGGGTTCCCCAACATGTGGGGAACCAGAATATATGTATACTTTTCGAATTTGAGGTCAGTTTCACATTTTGAGTTTTCATGGTTAATTGGCTATTTGCCGACAAATGCAATATAGGCCAAGGCCTAAATTTTGAGGGAGAGGTCGGAAATGGGAAAAACATGGTTTTTTGGGTTCCCCAACCTGTCTGGAACCTGAATATATGTACACTTTTCGAATTTGAGGTCAGTGTCACATTTTGACTTTTCATGGTTAATTGGCTATTTGCCAACAAATTCGAGATAGGCCGTGGCCTAACTTTTGAGGAAGAGGTCAGAACCGGAAAACACACGTTTTTTCGGGTTCCCCAACCTTTGTGGAAGCTGAATATATGTACACTTTCGAATTTGAGGTCAGTTTCACATTTTGACTTTTCATGGTTAATTGGCTATTTGCTAAGAAATTCGAGATAGGCCGTGCCCTAACTTTTGAGGAAGAGGTTGGATTTTTTCGGGTTCCCCCACCTGTGGCGAACTATAATATATGTATACTTTTCGAATCTGAGGTCAGTTTCAAATTTTGACTTTTCATGCTTAATTGGCTATTTGCCAACAAATGCAATCTTGCCTGAGGGATAAATTTTGAGGGAGAGGTCGGATCTGGAAAACACATGTTTTTTCGGGTTCCCCAACATGTGTGGAAGCTGAATATATCTATACTTTTCGACTTTTAGGTCAGTTTCACATTTTCACTTTTGATGCTTCATTGGCTATTTGCAAACAAATGCAATCTAGGCCGAGGCCTAACTTTTGAGGGAGAGGTCGGATCCGGAAAACACATGTTTTTTCGGGTTCCCCAACCTTTGGGGAATCAGAATATATGTATACTTGTCGAACTTGAAGTCAGTTTCACATTTTGACTTTTCATGCTTAATTGGCTATTTCCCAACAAATGCAATGTAGGCCGAGGCCTAACCTTTGAGGTAGAGGACGGATCCGGAAAATACTTGTTTTTTTGGGTTCCCCTACCTGTGGCGAACTATAATATATGTATACTTTTCGAATCTGAGGTCAGTTTCAAATTTTGACTTTTCATGCTTAATTGGCTATTTGCCAACAAATGCAATCTTGCCTGAGGGATAAATTTTGAGGGAGAGGTCGGATCTGGAAAACACATGTTTTTTCGGGTTCCCCAACATGTGGGGAAGCAGAATATGTGTATACTTTTCGAATTTGAAGTCAGTTTCACATTTCGAGTTTTCATGCTTAATTGGCTATTTGCCTACAAATGCAATCTAGGCCAAGGCCTAAATTTTGAGGGAGAGGTCGGAACCGGAAAACGCACGTTTTTTCGGGTTCCCCAACCTGTGTGGAAGCTGAATATATGTACACTTTCGAATTTGAGGTCAGTTTCACATTTTGACTTTTCATGGTTAATTGGCTATTTGCAAACAAATGCAATCTAGGCCGAGGCCTAACTTTTGAGGGAGAGGTCGGATCTGGAAAACACATGTTTTTTCGGGTTCCCCAACCTTTGGGGAATCAAAATATATGTATACTTTTTGAACTTGAGGTCAGTTTCACATTTTGACTTGTCATGCTTAATTGACTATTTGCCAACAAATACAATCTAGGCCGAGGCCCAACCTTTGAGAGAGAGGTCGGATGGGAAAAACAGATGTTTTTTCGTGTTCCCCAACCTTTTGGGAACCATAATATATTTATACTTTTGATTTTTGAGGTCAGATTTACATTGTGACTGTTCATACTTAATTGTCTATTAGCCAACAAGTACGAGATAGGCCGTGGCTTAACTTTTGAGGGAGAGGTCGGATCTTGAAAACACATGTTTTATCGGGTTCCCCAACCCGTGGGGAACCAGAATATATGTATACTTTTTTAATTTAAGGTCAGTTTCTCATTTTGACTTTTCATGCTTAAATGGATATTTCCTACAAATGCAAGTTAAGCCGTGGCCTAAATTTTGAGGAAGAGGTCTGATCCGGAAAACACATGCTTTTACGGGTTCCCCAACCTGTGGGGAACCTGAATATATCTATACTTTTCGAATTTTAGGTCAGTTTCACATTTTCACTTTTGATGCTTAATTGGCTATTTGCAAACAAATGCAAGTTTAGCCGTGGCCTAACTTTTGAGGGAGAGGTCGGATACGGAAAACACATGTTTTTTCGGGTTCCCCAACCTTTGGGGAATCAGAATATATGTATACTTTTCGAACTTGAGGTCAGTTTCCCATTTTGACTTTTCATGCTTAATTGGCTATTTCCCAACAAATGCAATGTAGGCCGAGGCCTAACCTTTGAGGTAGAGGTCGGATCCGGAAAATACTTGTTTTTTCGGGTTCCCCTAACTGTGGCGAACCATAATATATGTATATTTTTCGAATTTGAGGTCAGTTTCACATTTTGAGTTTTCATGCTTAATTGGCTATTTGCCAACAAATTCGAGATAGGCCGTGGCCTAACTTTTGAGGAAGAGGTTGGATCCGGAAAACACATGTTTTTTTGGGTTCCCCAACCTGTGGGGAACCTGAATATATGTACACTTTTCGAATTTGAGGTCAGTTTCACAGTTTTGACTTTTCATGGTTAATTGGCTATTTGCCAACAAATTCGAGATAGGCCGTGGCCTAACTTTTGAGGAAGAGGTTGGATCCGGAAAACACATGTTTTTTTGGGTTCCCCAACCTGTGGGGAACGTTAATATATCTATACTTTTCGAACTTGAGGTAAGTTTCACATTTTCACTTTTGATGCTTAATTGGCTATTTGCAAACAAATGCAATCTAGGCCGAGGCCTAACTTTTGAAGGAGAGGTCGGATCCGGAAAACACATGATTTTTTTCGGGTTTCCCAACCTTTGGGGAATCAGAATATATGTATACTTTTCGAACTTGAGGTCAGTTTCCCATTTTGACTTTTCATGCTTAATTGACTATTTGCCCACAAATGCAAGATAAGCCGTGGCCTAACTTTTGAGGGAGAGGTCGGATCTGGAAAACACATGTTTTTTCGGCTTCCCCAACATGTGGGGAAGCAGAATATATGTATACTTTTCGAATTTGAGGTCAGTTTCAGATTTCGAGTTTTCATGGTTAATTGGCTATTTGCCAACAAATTCGAGATAGGCCGTGGCCTAACTTTTCAGGGAGAGGTCGGATCCGGAAAACACATTTTTTTTGGATTCCCCAACCTGTGGGGAACCTGAATATATGTACACTTTTCAAATTTGAGGTCAGTTTCACATTTTGACTTTTCATGGTTAATTGGTTATTTGCCAACAAATTCGAGATAGGCCGTGGCCTAACTTTTGAGGGAGAGGTCGGATCCGGAAAACACATGTTTTTTCGGGTTCCCCAACCTGTGTGGAACCTGAATATATGTATACGTTTTGAATTTGAGGTCGGTTTCACATTTTGACTTTTCATGCTTAATTGTCTATTTTCGAACAAATGCAATGTAGGCCGAGGCCTAACTTTTAAGGGAGAGGTCGGATGCAGAAAACGCATGTTTTTTTCGGGTTCCCCAATCTGTGGGGAACCTGAATATATGTATACTTTTCGAATTTGAGGTCAGTTTCACATTTTGACTGTTCATGCTTAATTGTCTATTAGCCAACAAATACGAGATAGGCCGTGGCCTAACTTTTGAGGGAGAGGTCTGATCCAGAAAACACATGTTTTTTCGGGTTCCCAAAACCTTTGTGGAACCATAATGTATGTATACTTTTTGAATTTGAAGTCAGTTTCACATTTTGACTTTGCATGCTTAATTGGCTATTTGCCAATAAATGCAATTTAGGCCGAGGCCTAAATTTTGAGGTAGAGGTCGGATCCGGAAAACACATGTTTTTTCGGGTTCCCCAACATGTGGGAACCAGAATATATGTATACTTTTCGAATTTTAGGTCAGTTTCACATTTTGATTGTTCATGCTTCATTGGCTATTTTCCAACAAATGCAATCTAGGCCGAGGGCTAAATTTTGAGGGAGAGGTCGGATCTGGAAAACACATGTTTTTTCGGGTTCCCCCACCTGTGGCGAACTATAATATATGTATACTTTTCGAATCTGAGGTCAGTTTCAAATTTTGACTTTTCATGCTTAATTGGCTATTTGCCAACAAATGCAATCTTGCCTGAGGGATAAATTTTGAGGGAGAGGTCGGATCTGGAAAACACATGTTTTTTCGGGTTCCCCAACATGTGTGGAAGCTGAATATATCTATACTTTTCGACTTTTAGGTCAGTTTCACATTTTCACTTTTGATGCTTAATTGGCTATTTGCAAACAAATGCAATCTAGGCCGAGGCCTAACTTTTGAGGGAGAGGTCGGATCCGGAAAACACATGTTTTTTTGGGTTCCCCAACCTGTGTGGAAGCTGAATATATGTACACTTTCGAATTTGAGGTCAGTTTCACATTTTGACTTTTCATGGTTAATTGGCTATTTGCAAACAAATGCAATCTAGGCCGAGGCCTAACTTTTGAGGGAGAGGTCGGATCTGGAAAACACATGTTTTTTCGGGTTCCCCAACCTTTGGGGAATCAAAATATATGTATACTTTTTGAACTTGAGGTCAGTTTCACATTTTGACTTGTCATGCTTAATTGACTATTTGCCAACAAATACAATCTAGGCCGAGGCCCAACCTTTGAGAGAGAGGTCGGATGGGAAAAACAGATGTTTTTTCGTGTTCCCCAACCTTTTGGGAACCATAATATATTTATACTTTTGATTTTTGAGGTCAGATTTACATTGTGACTGTTCATACTTAATTGTCTATTAGCCAACAAGTACGAGATAGGCCGTGGCCTAACTTTTGAGGGAGAGGTCGGATCTTGAAAACACATGTTTTATCGGGTTCCCCAACCCGTGGGGAACCAGAATATATGTATACTTTTTTAATTTAAGGTCAGTTTCTCATTTTGACTTTTCATGCTTAAATGGATATTTCCTACAAATGCAAGTTAAGCCGTGGCCTAAATTTTGAGGAAGAGGTCTGATCCGGAAAACACATGCTTTTACGGGTTCCCCAACCTGTGGGGAACCTGAATATATCTATACTTTTCGAATTTTAGGTCAGTTTCACATTTTCACTTTTGATGCTTAATTGGCTATTTCCCAACACATGCAATGTAGGCAGAGGCCTAACCTTTGAGGTAGAGGTCGGATCCAGAAAATACTTGTTTTTTCGGGTTCCCCCACCTGTGGCAAACCATAATATATGTATACTTTTCGAATCTGAGGTCAGTTTCAAATTTTGACTTTTCATGCTTAATTGGCTATTTGCCAACAAATGCAATCTACGCCGAGGCCTAAATTTTGAGGGAAAGGTCGGATCTGGAAAACACATGTTTTTTTGGGTTCCCCAACATGTGGGGAACCAGAATATATGTATACTTTTCGAATTTGAGGTCAGTTTCACATTTTGACTTTTCATTCTTAATTGGCTATTTCCCAACAAATGCAATGTAGGCTGAGGCCTAACCTTTGAGGTAGATGTCGGATCCGGAAAATACTTGTTTTTTCGTGTTCCCCCACCTGTGACGAACCATAATATATGTATGCTTTTGGAATCTGAGGTCAGTTTCAAATTTTGACTTTTCATGCTTAATTGGCTATTTGCCAACAAATGCAATCTAGGCCAAGGGCTAAATTTTGAGGGAGAGGTCGGATCTGCAAAACACATGTTTTTTCGGGTTCCCCAACATGTGGGGAACCAGAATATATGTATACTTTTCGAATTTGAGGTCAGTTTCACATTTTGAGTTTTCATGGTTAATTGGCTATTTGCCGACAAATGCAATCTTGGCTGAGGGCTAAATTTTGAGGGAGAGGTTGGATCTGGAAAACACATGTTTTTTCGGGTTCCCCAACATGTGGGGAACCAGAATATATGTATACTTTTCGAATTTGAAGTCAGTTTCACATTTTGAGTTTTCATGGTTAATTGGCTATTTGCCGACAAATGCAATCTTGGCTGAGGGCTAAATTTTAAGGAAGAGGTGGGATCCGGAAAACACATGTTTTTTCGGGTTCCCCAACCTGTGGGGAACCTGAATATATCTATACTTTTCGAATTTTAGGTCAGTTTCACATTTTCACTTTTGATTCTGAATTGGCTATTTGCAAACAAATGCACGTTAAGCCGTGGCCTAACTTTTGAGGGAGAGGTCGGATCCGGAAAACACATGTTTTTTCGGGTTCCCCAACATGTGGGGAACCAGAATATATGTATACTTTTCGAATTTGAGGTCAGTTTCACATTTTGACTTTTCATGCTTAATTGGCTATTTCCCAACACATGCAATGTAGGCAGAGGCCTAACCTTTGAGGTAGAGGTCGGATCCAGAAAATACTTGTTTTTTCGGGTTCCCCCACCTGTGGCAAACCATAATATATGTATACTTTTCGAATCTGAGGTCAGTTTCAGATTTCGAGTTTTCATGCTTAATTGGCTATTTGCCAACAAATGCAATCTAGGCCAAGGCCTACATTTTGAGGGAGAGGTCGGAACCGGAAAACACATGTTTTTTCGGGTTCCCCAACCTGTGGGGAACCAGAATATATGTATACTTTTCGAATTTAAGGTCAGTTTCTCATTTTGACTTTTCATGCTTAATTGGCTATTTGCCAACAAATGCAATCTTGGCTGAGGGCTAAATTTTGAGGGAGAGGTCGGATCCGGAAAACACATGTTTTTTCGGGTTCCCCAACCTGTGGGGAACCAGAATATATGTATACTTTTCGAATTTGAGGTCAGTTTCAGATTTCGAGTTTTCATGCTTAATTGGCTATTTGCCTACAAATGCAATCTAGGCCAAGGTCTAAATTTTGAGGGAGAGGTCGGAACCGGAAAACACATGGTTTTTTGGGTTCCCCAAGCTGTGTGGAACCTGAATATATGTACACTTTTCGAATTTGAGGTCAGTTTCACATTTTGACTTTTCATTCTTAATTGGCTATTTCCCAACAAATGCAAGTTAAGCCGTGGCCTAACTTTTGAGGGAGAGGTCGGATCCGGAAAACACATGTTTTTTCGGGTTCCCCAACATGTGGGGAACCAGAATATATGTATACTTTTCAAATTTGACGTCAGTTTCACATTTTGACTTTTCATGCTTAATTGGCTATTTCCCAACACATGCAATGTAGGCAGAGGCCTAACCTTTGAGGTAGAGGTCGGATCCAGAAAATACTTGTTTTTTCGGGTTCCCCCACCTGTGGCAAACCATAATATATGTATACTTTTCGAATCTGAGGTCAGTTTCAAATTTTGACTTTTCATGCTTAATTGGCTATTTGCCAACAAATGCAATCTAGGCCGAGGGCTAAATTTTGAGGGAGAGGTCGGATCTGGAAAACACATGTTTTTTCGGCTTCCCCAACATGTGGGGAAGCAGAATATATGTATACTTTTCGAATTTGAGGTCAGTTTCAGATTTCAAGTTTTCATGCTTAATTGGCTATTTGCCAACAAATGCAATCTAGGCCAAGGTCTAAATTTTGAGGGAGAGGTCGGAACCGGAAAACACATGGTTTTTTGGGTTCCCCAACCTGTGTGGAACCTGAATATATGTACACTTTTTGAATTTGAGGTCAGGTTCACATTTTGACTTTTCATGGTTAATTGGCTATTTGCCAACAAATTCGAGATAGGCCGTGGCCTAACTTTTGAGGAAGAGGTTGGATCCGGAAAACACATTTTTTGGGGTTCCCCAACCTGTGGGGAACCTGAATATATCTATACTTTTCGAATCTGAGGTCAGTTTCAAATTTTGACTTTTCATGCTTAATTGGCTATTTGCCAACAAATGCAATCTAGGCCAAGGGCTAAATTTTGAGGGAGATGTCGGATCAGGAAAACACATGGTTTTTCGGGTTCCCCAACATGTGGGGAACCAGAATATATGTATACTTTTCGAATTTGAGGTCAGTTTCAGATTTCGAGTTTTCATGCTTAATTGGCTATTTGCCTACAAATGCAATCTAGGCCAAGGTCTAAATTTTGAGGGAGAGGTTGGAACCGGAAAACACATGGTTTTTTGGGTTCCCCAACCTGTGTGGAACCTGAATATATGTACACTTTTCGAATTTGAGGTCAGTTTCACATTTTGACTTTTCATGGTTAATTGGCTATTTGCCAACAAATTCGAGATAGGCCGTGGCCTAACTTTTGAGGGAGAGGATGGATCCGGAAAACACATGTTTTTTCGGGTTCCCCAACCTGTGTGGAACCTGAATATATGTATACTTTTCGAATTTGAGGTCAGTTTCACATTTTGACTTTTCATTCTTAATTGGCTATTTCCCAACAAATGCAATGTAGGCTGAGGCCTAACCTTTGAGGTAGATGTCGGATCCGGAAAATACTTGTTTTTTCGTGTTCCCCCACCTGTGACGAACCATAATATATGTATGCTTTTCGAATCTGAGGTCAGTTTCAAATTTTGACTTTTCATGCTTAATTGGCTATTTGCCAACAAATGCAATCTAGGCCAAGGGCTAAATTTTGAGGGAGAGGTCGGATCTGCAAAACACATGTTTTTTCGGGTTCCCCAACATGTGGGGAACCAGAATATATGTATACTTTTCGAATTTGAGGTCAGTTTCACATTTTGAGTTTTCATGGTTAATTGGCTATTTGCCGACAAATGCAATCTTGGCTGAGGGCTAAATTTTGAGGGAGAGGTTGGATCTGGAAAACACATGTTTTTTCGGGTTCCCCAACATGTGGGGAACCAGAATATATGTATACTTTTCGAATTTGAAGTCAGTTTCACATTTTGAGTTTTCATGGTTAATTGGCTATTTGCCGACAAATGCAATCTTGGCTGAGGGCTAAATTTTGAGGAAGAGGTGGGATCCGGAAAACACATGTTTTTTCGGGTTCCCCAACCTGTGGGGAACCTGAATATATCTATACTTTTCGAATTTTAGGTCAGTTTCACATTTTCACTTTTGATTCTGAATTGGCTATTTGCAAACAAATGCACGTTAAGCCGTGGCCTAACTTTTGAGGGAGAGGTCGGATCCGGAAAACACATGTTTTTTCGGGTTCCCCAACATGTGGGGAACCAGAATATATGTATACTTTTCGAATTTGAGGTCAGTTTCACATTTTGACTTTTCATGCTTAATTGGCTATTTCCCAACACATGCAATGTAGGCAGAGGCCTACATTTTGAGGGAGAGGTCGGAACCGGAAAACACATGTTTTTTCGGGTTCCCCAACCTGTGGGGAAGCAGAATATATGTATACTTTTCGAATTTAAGGTCAGTTTCTCATTTTGACTTTTCATGCTTAATTGGATATTTCCCTACAAATGGAAGTTAAGCCGTGGCCTAACTTTTGAGGAAGAGGTCTGATCCGGAAAACACATGTTTTTTCGGGTTCCCCAACCTGTGGGGAACCAGAATATATGTATACTTTTCGAATTTAAGGTCAGTTTCTCATTTTGACTTTTCATGCTTAATTGGCTATTTGCCAACAAATGCAATCTTGGCTGAGGGCTAAATTTTGAGGGAGAGGTCGGATCCGGAAAACACATGTTTTTTCGGGTTCCCCAACCTGTGGGGAACCAGAATATATGTATACTTTTCGAATTTGAGGTCAGTTTCAGATTTCGAGTTTTCATGCTTAATTGGCTATTTGCCTACAAATGCAATCTAGGCCAAGGTCTAAATTTTGAGGGAGAGGTCGGAACCGGAAAACACATGTTTTTTTGGGTTCCCCAACCTGTGGGGAACGTGAATATATCTATACTTTTCGAACTTGAGGTAAGTTTCACATTTTCATTTTTGATGCTTAATTGGCTATTTGCAAACAAATGCAATCTAGGCCGAGGCCTAACTTTTGAGGGAGAGGTCGGAACCGGAAAACACATGTTTTTTCGGGTTCCCCAACCTGTGGGGAAGCAGAATATATGTATACTTTTCGAATTTAAGGTCAGTTTCTCATTTTGACTTTTCATGCTTAATTGGATATTTCCCTACAAATGGAAGTTAAGCCGTGGCCTAACTTTTGAGGAAGAGGTCTGATCCGGAAAACACATGTTTTTTCGGGTTTCCCAACCTTTGGGGAATCAGAATATATGTATACTTTTCGAACTTGAGGTCAGTTTCCCATTTTGACTTTTCATGCTTAATTGACTATTTGCCCACAAATGCAAGATAAGCCGTGGCCTAACTTTTGAGGGAGAGGTCGGATCCGGAAAACACATGTTTTTTCAGGTTCCCCAACATGTGGGGAACCAGAATATATGTATACTTTTCGAATTTGAAGTCAGTTTCACATTTTGAGTTTTCATGCTTAATTGGCTATTTGCCAACAAATGCAATCTAGGCCAAGGCCTAAATTTTGAGAAAGAGGTCAGAACCGGAAAACACACGTTTTTTCGGGTTCCCCAACCTGTGTGGAAGCTGAATATATGTACACTTTCGAATTTGAGGTCAGTTTCACATTTTGACTTTTCATGGTTAATTGGCTATTTGCCAACAAATTCGACATAGGCCGTGGCCTAACTTTTGAGGAAGACGTTGGATCCGGAAAACACATTTTCTTGGGTTCCCCAACCTGTGGGGAACCTGAATATATCTATACTTTTCGAATTTTAGGTCAGTTTCACATTTTCACTTTTGATGCTTCATTGGCTATTTGCAAACAAATGCAAGTTAAGCCGTGGCCTAACTTTTGAGGGAGAGGTCGGATCCGAAAAACACATGTTTTTTCGGGTTCCCCAACATGTGGGGAACCAGAATATATGTATACTTTTCGAATTTGAGGTCAGTTTCACATTTTGACTTTTCATGCTTAATTGGCTATTTCCCAACACATGCAATGTAGGCAGAGGCCTAACCTTTGAGGTAGAGGTCGGATCCAGAAAATACTTGTTTTTTCGGGTTCCCCCACCTGTGGCAAACCATAATATATGTATACTTTTCGAATCTGAGGTCAGTTTCACATTTTGACTTTTCATGGTTAATTGGTTATTTGCCAACAAATTCGAGATAGGCCGTGGCCTAACTTTTGAGGGAGAGGTCTGATCCAGAAAACACATGTTTTTTTCGGGTTCCCAAAACCTTTGTGGAACCATAATATATGTATACTTTTTGAATTTGAAGTCAGTTTCACATTTTGACTTTGCATGCTTAATTGGCTATTTGCCAATAAATGCAATTTAGGCCGAGGCCTAAATTTTGAGGTAGAGGTCGGATCCGGAAAACACATGTTTTTTCGGGTTCCCCAACATGTGGGAACCAGAATATATGTATACTTTTTGAATTTTAGGTCAGTTTCACATTTTGATTGTTCATGCTTCATTGGCTATTTTCCAACAAATGCAATCTAGGCCGAGGGCTAAATTTTGAGGGAGAGGTCGGATCTGGAAAACACATGTTTTTTCGGGTTCCCCCACCTGTGGCGAACTATAATATATGTATACTTTTCGAATCTGAGGTCAGTTTCAAATTTTGACTTTTCATGCTTAATTGGCTATTTGCCAACAAATGCAATCTTGCCTGAGGGATAAATTTTGAGGGAGAGGTCGGATCTGGAAAACACATGTTTTTTCGGGTTCCCCAACATGTGTGGAAGCTGAATATATCTATACTTTTCGACTTTTAGGTCAGTTTCACATTTTCACTTTTGATGCTTAATTGGCTATTTGCAAACAAATGCAATCTAGGCCGAGGCCTAACTTTTGAGGGAGAGGTCGGATCCGGAAAACACATGTTTTTTCGGGTTCCCCAACCTTTGGGGAATCAGAATATATGTATACTTGTCGAACTTGAAGTCAGTTTCACATTTTGACTTTTCATGCTTAATTGGCTATTTCCCAACAAATGCAATGTAGGCCGAGGCCTAACCTTTGAGGTAGAGGACGGATCCGGAAAATACTTGTTTTTTTGGGTTCCCCTACCTGTGGCGAACTATAATATATGTATACTTTTCGAATCTGAGGTCAGTTTCAAATTTTGACTTTTCATGCTTAATTGGCTATTTGCCAACAAATACAATCTTGCCTGAGGGATAAATTTTGAGGGAGAGGTCGGATCTGGAAAACACATGTTTTTTCGGGTTCCCCAACATGTGGGGAAGCAGAATATGTGTATACTTTTCGAATTTGAAGTCAGTTTCACATTTCGAGTTTTCATGCTTAATTGGCTATTTGCCTACAAATGCAATCTAGGCCAAGGCCTAAATTTTGAGGGAGAGGTCGGAACCGGAAAACACACGTTTTTTCGGGTTCCCCAACCTGTGTGGAAGCTGAATATATGTACACTTTCGAATTTGAGGTCAGTTTCACATTTTGACTTTTCATGGTTAATTGGTTATTTGCCAACAAATTCGAGATAGGCCGTGGCCTAACTTTTGAGGGAGAGGTCGGATACGGAAAACACATGTTTTTTCGGGTTCCCCAACCTTTGGGGAATCAGAATATATGTATACTTTTCGAACTTGAGGTAAGTTTCACATTTTGACTTTTCATGCTTAATTGGCTATTTCCCAACAAATGCAATGTAGGCCGAGGCCTAACCTTTGAGGTAGAGGTCGGATCCGGAAAACACATTTTTTTTCGGGTTCCCCCACCTGTGGCGAACTATAATATATGTATACTTTTCGAATCTGAGGTCAGTTTCAAATTTTGACTTTTCATGCTTAATTGGCTATTGGCCAACAAATGCAATCTTGCCTGAGGGATAAATTTTGAGGGAGAGGTCGGATCTGGAAAACACATGTTTTTCCGGGTTCCCCAACATGTGGGGAAGCAGAATATGTGTATACTTTTCGAATTTGAAGTCAGTTTCACATTTCGAGTTTTCATGCTTAATTGGCTATTTGCCTACAAATGCAATCTAGGCCAAGGCCTAAATTTTGAGGGAGAGGTCGGAAATGGAAAAAACATGGTTTTTTGGGTTCCCCAACCTGTCTGGAACCTGAATATATGTACACTTTTCGAATTTGAGGTCAGTGTCACATTTTGACTTTTCATGGTTAATTGGCTATTTGCCAACAAATTCGAGATAGGCCGTGGCCTAACTTTTGAGGAAGAGGTCAGAACCGGAAAACACACGTTTTTTCGGGTTCCCCAACCTTTGTGGAAGCTGAATATATGTACACTTTCGAATTTGAGGTCAATTTCACATTTTGACTTTTCATGGTTAATTGGCTATTTGCTAAGAAATTCGAGATAGGCCGTGCCCTAACTTTTGAGGAAGAGGTTGGATCCGGAAAACACATGTTTTTTCGGGTTCCCCAACCTGTGGAGAAGCTGAATATATCTATACTTTTCGAACTTGAGGTAAGTTTCACATTTTCACTTTTGATGCTTAATTGGCTATTTGCAAACAAATGCAATCTAGGCCGAGGCCTAACTTTTGAGGGAGAGGTCGGATCCGGAAAACACATGTTTTTTTGGGGTTTCCCAACCTTTGGGGAATCAGAATATATGTATACTTTTCGAACTTGAGGTCAGTTTCCCATTTTGACTTTTCATGCTTAATTGGCTATTTCCCAACAAATGCAATGTAGGCCGAGGCCTAACCTTTGAGGTAGAGGTCGGATCCAGAAAATACTTGTTTTTTCGGGTTCCCCTAACTGTGGCGAACCATAATATATGTATATTTTTCGAATTTGAGGTCAGTTTCACATTTTGAGTTTTCATGCTTAATTGGCTATTTGCCAACAAATTCGAGATAGGCCGTGGCCTAAATTTTGAGGGAGAGGTCGGAACCGGAAAACACATGTTTTTTTGGGTTCCCCAACCTGTGAGGAACCTGAATATATGTACACTTTTCGAATTTGAGGTCAGTTTCACAGTTTTGACTTTTCATGGTTAATTGGCTATTTGCCAACAAATTCGAGATAGGCCGTGGCCTAACTTTTGAGCAAGAGGTTGGATCCGGAAAACACATGTTTTTTTGGGTTCCCCAACCTGTGGGGAACGTTAATATATCTATACTTTTCGAACTTGAGGTAAGTTTCACATTTTCACTTTTGATACTTAATTGGCTATTTGCAAACAAATGCAATCTAGGCCGAGGCCTAACTTTTGAAGGAGAGGTCGGATCCGGAAAACACATGATTTTTTTCGGGTTTCCCAACCTTTGGGGAATCAGAATATATGTATACTTTTCGAACTTGAGGTCAATTTCCCATTTTGACTTTTCATGCTTAATTGACTATTTGCCCACAAATGCAAGATAAGCCGTGGCCTAACATTTGAGGGAGAGGTCGGATCCGGAAAACACATGTTTTTTCAGGTTCCCCAACATGTGGGGAACCAGAATATATGTATACTTTTCGAATTTGAAGTCAGTTTCACATTTTGAGTTTTCATGCTTAATTGGCTATTTGCCTACAAATGCAATCTAGGCCAAGGTCTAAATTTTGAGGGAGAGGTCGGAACCGGAAAACACATGGTTTTTTGGGTTCCCCAACCTGTGTGGAACCTGAATATATGTACACTTTTCGAATTATAGGTCAGTTTCACATTTTGACTTTTCATGGTTAATTGGCTATTTCCCAACACATGCAATGTAGGCAGAGGCCTAACCTTTGAGGTAGAGGTCGGATCCAAAAAATACTTGTTTTTTCGGGTTCCCCCACCTGTGGCAAACCATAATATATGTATACTTTTCGAATCTGAGGTCAGTTTCAAATTTTGACTTTTCATGCTTAATTGGCTATTTGCCAACAAATGCAATCTAGGCCGAGGGCTAAATTTTGAGGGAGAGGTCGGATCTGGAAAACACATGTTTTTTCGGCTTCCCCAACATGTGGGGAAGCAGAATATATGTATACTTTTCGAATTTGAGGTCAGTTTCAGATTTCGAGTTTTCATGCTTAATTGGCTATTTGCCAACAAATGCAATCTAGGCCAAGGCTTACATTTTGAGGGAGAGGTCGGAACCGGAAAACACATGTTTTTTCGGGTTCCCCAACCTGTGGCGAAGCAGAATATATGTATACTTTTCGAATTTAAGGTCAGTTTCTCATTTTGACTTTTCATGCTTAATTGGCTATTTGCCAACAAATGCAATCTTGGCTGAGGGCTAAATTTTGAGGGAGAGGTCGGATCTGGAAAACACATGTTTTTTCGGGTTCCCCAACATGTGGGGAACCAGAATATATGTATACTTTTCGAATTTGAAGTAAGTTTCACATTTTGAGTTTTCATGGTTAATTGGCTATTTGCCAACAAATTCGAGATAGGCCGTGGCCTAACTTTTGAGGAAGAGGTTGGATCCGGAAAACACATGTTTTTTCGGATTCCCCAACCTGTGGGGAACCTGAATATATGTACACTTTTCGAATTTGAGGTCAGTTTCACATTTTGACTTTTCATCGTTAATTGGCTATTTGCAAACAAATGCAAGTTAAGCCGTGGCCTAACTTTTCAGGGAGAGGTCGGATCCGGAAAACACATGTTTTTTCGGGTTCCCCAACCTGTGTGGAACCTGAATATATGTATACTTTTCGAATTTGAGGTCAGTTTCACATTTTGACTTTTCATGCTTAATTGGCTATTTCCCAACACATGCAATGTAGGCAGAGGCCTAACCTTTGAGGTAGAGGTCGGATCCAGAAAATACTTGTTTTTTCGGGTTCCCCCACCTGTGGCAAACCATAATATATGTATACTTTTCGAATCTGAGGTCAGTTTCAAATTTTGACTTTTCATGCTTAATTGGCTATTTGCCAACAAATGCAATCTACGCCGAGGCCTAAATTTTGAGGGAAAGGTCGGATCTGGAAAACAAATGTTTTTTTGGGTTCCCCAACATGTGGGGAACCAGAATATATGTATACTTTTCGAATTTGAGGTCAGTTTCACATTTTGACTTTTCATTCTTAATTGGCTATTTCCCAACAAATGCAATGTAGGCTGAGGCCTAACCTTTGAGGTAGATGTCGGATCCGGAAAATACTTGTTTTTTCGTGTTCCCCCACCTGTGACGAACCATAATATATGTATGCTTTTCGAATCTGAGGTCAGTTTCAAATTTTGACTTTTCATGCTTAATTGGCTATTTGCCAACAAATGCAATCTAGGCCAAGGGCTAAATTTTGAGGGAGAGGTCGGATCTGCAAAACACATGTTTTTTTGGGTTCCCCAACATGTGGGGAACCAGAATATATGTATACTTTTCGAATTTGAGGTCAGTTTCACATTTTGAGTTTTCATGGTTAATTGGCTATTTGCCGACAAATGCAATCTTGGCTGAGGGCTAAATTTTGAGGGAGAGGTTGGATCTGGAAAACACATGTTTTTTCGGGTTCCCCAACATGTGGGGAACCAGAATATATGTATACTTTTCGAATTTGAAGTCAGTTTCACATTTTGAGTTTTCATGGTTAATTGGCTATTTGCCAACAAATTCGAGATAGGCCGTGGCCTAACTTTTGAGGAAGAGGTTGGATCCGGAAAACACATGTTTTTTCGGATTCCCCAACCTGTGGGGAACCTGAATATATGTACACTTTTCAAATTTGAGGTCAGTATCACATTTTGAATTTTCATGGTTAATTGGCTATTTGCCAACAAATTCGAGATAAGCCGTGGCCTAACTTTTGAGGGAGAGGATGGATCCGGAAAAAACATGTTTTTTCGGGTTCCTCAACCTGTTGGGAACCTGAATATATCTATACTTTTCGAATTTTAGGTCAGTTTCACATTTTCACTTTTGATGCTTAATTGGCTATTTGCCAACAAATGCAATCTAGGCCAAGGGCTAAATTTTGAGGGAGAGGTCGGATCAGGAAAACACATTTTTTTTCGGATTCCCCAACCTGTGGGGAACCTGAATATATGTACACTTTTCAAATTTGAGGTCAGTTTCACATTTTGACTTTTCATGCTTAATTGGCTATTTGCCAACAAATGCAATCTAGGCCAAGGGCTAAATTTTGAGGGAGAGGTCGGATCAGGAAAACACATGTTTTTTCGGGTTCCCCAACCTGTGGGGAACCTGAATATATCTATACTTTTCGAATTTTAGGTCAGTTTCACATTTTCACTTTTGATGCTTAATTGGCTATTTGCAAACAAATGCAAGTTAAGCCGTGGCCTAACTTTTCAGGGAGAGGTCGGATCCGGAAAACATGTTTTTTCGGATTCCCCAACCTGTGGGGAACCTGAATATATGTACACTTTTCAAATTTGAGGTCAGTTTCACATTTTCACTTTTGATGCTTAATTGGCTATTTGCAAACAAATGCAAGTTAAGCCGTGGCCTAACTTTTCAGGGAGAGGTCGGATCCGGAAAACACATTTTTTTTTTCGGATTCCCCAACCTGTGGGGAACCTGAATATATGTACACTTTTCAAATTTGAGGTCAGTTTCACATTTTGACTTTTCATGGTTAATTGGCTATTTGCCAACAAATTCGAGATAGGCCGTGGCCTAACTTTTGAGGAAGAGGTTGGATCCGGAAAACACATGTTTTTTCGGGTTCCCAAAACCTTTGTGGAACCATAATATATGTATACTTTTTGAATTTGAAGTCAGTTTCACATTTTGACTTTGCATGCTTAATTGGCTATTTGCCAATAAATGCAATTTAGGCCGAGGCCTAAATTTTGAGGTAGAGGTCGGATCCGGAAAACACATGTTTTTTCAGGTTCCCCAACATGTGGGGAACCAGAATATATGTATACTTTTCGAATTTGAGTTCAGTTTCACATTTCGAGTTTTCATGCTTAATTGGCTATTTGCCTACAAATGCAATTTAGGCCAAGGCCTAAATTTTGAGGGAGAGGTCGGAACCAGAAAACACATGGTTTTTTGGGTTCCCCAACCTGTGTGGAACCTGAATATATGTACACTTTTCGAATTTGAGCTCAGTTTCACATTTTGACTTTTCATGGTTAATTGGTTATTTGCCAACAAATTCGAGATAGGCCGTGGCCTAACTTTTGAGGAAGAGGTTGGATCCGGAAAACACATGTTTTTTCGGGTTCCCCAAGCTGTGTGGAACCTGAATATATGTACACTTTTCGAATTTGAGGTCAGTTTCACATTTTGACTTTTCATGGTTAATTGGCTATTTGCCAACAAATTCGAGATAGGCCGTGGCCTAACTTTTGAGGAAGAGGTTGGATCCGGAAAACACATGTTTTTTCGGATTCCCCAACCTGTGGGGAACCTGAATATATGTACACTTTTCAAATTTGAGGTCAGTATCACATTTTGAATTTTCATGGTTAATTGGCTATTTGCCAACAAATTCGAGATAAGCCGTGGCCTAACTTTTGAGGGAGAGGATGGATCCGGAAAAAACATGTTTTTTCGGGTTCCTCAACCTGTTGGGAACCTGAATATATCTATACTTTTCGAATTTTAGGTCAGTTTCACATTTTCACTTTTGATGCTTAATTGGCTATTTGCCAACAAATGCAATCTAGGCCAAGGGCTAAATTTTGAGGGAGAGGTCGGATCAGGAAAACACATTTTTTTTCGGATTCCCCAACCTGTGGGGAACCTGAATATATGTACACTTTTCAAATTTGAGGTCAGTTTCACATTTTGACTTTTCATGCTTAATTGGCTATTTGCCAACAAATGCAATCTAGGCCAAGGGCTAAATTTTGAGGGAGAGGTCGGATCAGGAAAACACATGTTTTTTCGGGTTCCCCAACCTGTGGGGAACCTGAATATATCTATACTTTTCGAATTTTAGGTCAGTTTCACATTTTCACTTTTGATGCTTAATTGGCTATTTGCAAACAAATGCAAGTTAAGCCGTGGCCTAACTTTTCAGGGAGAGGTCGGATCCGGAAAACACATTTTTTTTTTCGGATTCCCCAACCTGTGGGGAACCTGAATATATGTACACTTTTCAAATTTGAGGTCAGTTTCACATTTTCACTTTTGATGCTTAATTGGCTATTTGCCAACAAATTCGAGATAGGCCGTGGCCTAACTTTTGAGGAAGAGGTTGGATCCGGAAAACACATGTTTTTTCGGGTTCCCAAAACCTTTGTGGAACCATAATATATGTATACTTTTTGAATTTGAAGTCAGTTTCACATTTTGACTTTGCATGCTTAATTGGCTATTTGCCAATAAATGCAATTTAGGCCGAGGCCTAAATTTTGAGGTAGAGGTCGGATCCGGAAAACACATGTTTTTTCAGGTTCCCCAACATGTGGGGAACCAGAATATATGTATACTTTTCGAATTTGAGTTCAGTTTCACATTTCGAGTTTTCATGCTTAATTGGCTATTTGCCTACAAATGCAATTTAGGCCAAGGCCTAAATTTTGAGGGAGAGGTCGGAACCAGAAAACACATGGTTTTTTGGGTTCCCCAACCTGTGTGGAACCTGAATATATGTACACTTTTCGAATTTGAGCTCAGTTTCACATTTTGACTTTTCATGGTTAATTGGTTATTTGCCAACAAATTCGAGATAGGCCGTGGCCTAACTTTTGAGGAAGAGGTTGGATCCGGAAAACACATGTTTTTTCGGGTTCCCCAAGCTGTGTGGAACCTGAATATATGTACACTTTTCGAATTTGAGGTCAGTTTCACATTTTGACTTTTCATGGTTAATTGGCTATTTGCCAACAAATTCGAGATAGGCCGTGGCCTAACTTTTGAGGAAGAGGTTGGATCCGGAAAACACATGTTTTTTCGGATTCCCCAACCTGTGGGGAACCTGAATATATGTACACTTTTCAAATTTGAGGTCAGTATCACATTTTGAATTTTCATGGTTAATTGGCTATTTGCCAACAAATTCGAGATAAGCCGTGGCCTAACTTTTGAGGGAGAGGATGGATCCGGAAAAAACATGTTTTTTCGGGTTCCTCAACCTGTTGGGAACCTGAATATATCTATACTTTTCGAATTTTAGGTCAGTTTCACATTTTCACTTTTGATGCTTAATTGGCTATTTGCCAACAAATGCAATCTAGGCCAAGGGCTAAATTTTGAGGGAGAGGTCGGATCAGGAAAACACATTTTTTTTCGGATTCCCCAACCTGTGGGGAACCTGAATATATGTACACTTTTCAAATTTGAGGTCAGTTTCACATTTTGACTTTTCATGCTTAATTGGCTATTTGCCAACAAATGCAATCTAGGCCAAGGGCTAAATTTTGAGGGAGAGGTCGGATCAGGAAAACACATGTTTTTTCGGGTTCCCCAACCTGTGGGGAACCTGAATATATCTATACTTTTCGAATTTTAGGTCAGTTTCACATTTTCACTTTTGATGCTTAATTGGCTATTTGCAAACAAATGCAAGTTAAGCCGTGGCCTAACTTTTCAGGGAGAGGTCGGATCCGGAAAACATGTTTTTTCGGATTCCCCAACCTGTGGGGAACCTGAATATATGTACACTTTTCAAATTTGAGGTCAGTTTCACATTTTCACTTTTGATGCTTAATTGGCTATTTGCAAACAAATGCAAGTTAAGCCGTGGCCTAACTTTTCAGGGAGAGGTCGGATCCGGAAAACACATTTTTTTTTCGGATTCCCCAACCTGTGGGGAACCTGAATATATGTACACTTTTCAAATTTGAGGTCAGTTTCACATTTTGACTTTTCATGGTTAATTGGCTATTTGCCAACAAATTCGAGATAGGCCGTGGCCTAACTTTTGAGGAAGAGGTTGGATCCGGAAAACACATGTTTTTTCGGGTTCCCAAAACCTTTGTGGAACCATAATATATGTATACTTTTTGAATTTGAAGTCAGTTTCACATTTTGACTTTGCATGCTTAATTGGCTATTTGCCAATAAATGCAAATTAGGCCGAGGCCTAAATTTTGAGGTAGAGGTCGGATCCGGAAAACACATGTTTTTTCAGGTTCCCCAACATGTGGGAACCAGAATATATGTATACTTTTCGAATTTTAGGTCAGTTTCACATTTTGATTGTTCATGCTTCATTGGCTATTTGCCAACAAATGCAATCTAGGCCGAGGGCTAAATTTTGAGGGAGAGGTCGGATCTGGAAAACACATGTTTTTTCGGGTTCCCCAACCTGTGTGGAACCAGAATATATGTATACTTTTCGAATTTGAGGTCAGTTTCTCATTTTGACTTTTCATGCTTAATTGGCTATTTGCCAACAAATGCAATCTAGGCCAAGGCCTAAATTTTGAGGGAGAGGTTGGATCCGGAAAATACATGTTTTTTTGGGTTCCCCCACCTGTGGCGAACTATAATATATGTACACTTTTCGAATTTGAGGTCAGTTTCACATTTTGACTTTTCATGGTTAATTGGCTATTTGCCAACAAATTCGAGATAGGCCGTGGCCTAAATTTTGAGGGAGAGGATGGATCCGGAAAACACATGTTTTTTCGGGTTCCCCAACGTGTGGGGAACCTGAATATATCTATACTTTTCGAATTTTAGGTCAGTTTCACATTTTCACTTTTGATGCTTAATTGGCTATTTGCAAACAAATGCAAGTTTAGCCGTGGCCTAACTTTTGAGGGAGAGGTCGGGTCCGGAAAACACATGTTTTTTCGGCTTCCCCAACATGTGGGGAACCAGAATATATGTATACACTTTTCGAATTTGAGGTCAGTTTCACATTTTGAGTTTTCATGCTTAATTGGCTATTTGCCAACAAATGCAATCTAGGCCAAGGCCTAAATTTTGAGGGAGAGGTCGGAACCGGAAAACACATGTTTTTTCGGGTTCCCCAACATGTGGGGAAGCAGAATATATGTATACTTTTCGAATTTAAAGTCAGTTTCACATTTCGAGTTTTCATGCTTAATTGGCTATTTGCCTACAAATGCAATTTAGGCCAAGGCCTAAATTTTGAGGGAGAGGTCGGAACCAGAAAACACATGGTTTTTTGGGTTCCCCAACCTGTGTGGAACCTGAATATATGTACACTTTTCGAATTTGAGCTCAGTTTCACATTTTGACTTTTCATGGTTAATTGGTTATTTGCCAACAAATTCGAGATAGGCCGTGGCCTAACTTTTGAGGAAGAGGTTGGATCCGGAAAACACATGTTTTTTCGGGTTCCCCAAGCTGTGTGGAACCTGAATATATGTACACTTTTCGAATTTGAGGTCAGTTTCACATTTTGACTTTTCATGGTTAATTGGCTATTTGCCAACAAATTCGAGATAGGCCGTGGCCTAACTTTTGAGGAAGAGGTTGGATCCGGAAAACACATGTTTTTTCGGATTCCCCAACCTGTGGGGAACCTGAATATATGTACACTTTTCAAATTTGAGGTCAGTATCACATTTTGAATTTTCATGGTTAATTGGCTATTTGCCAACAAATTCGAGATAAGCCGTGGCCTAACTTTTGAGGGAGAGGATGGATCCGGAAAAAACATGTTTTTTCGGGTTCCCCAACCTGTTGGGAACCTGAATATATCTATACTTTTCGAATTTTAGGTCAGTTTCACATTTTCACTTTTGATGCTTAATTGGCTATTTGCCAACAAATGCAATCTAGGCCAAGGGCTAAATTTTGAGGGAGAGGTCGGATCAGGAAAACACATTTTTTTTCGGATTCCCCAACCTGTGGGGAACCTGAATATATGTACACTTTTCAAATTTGAGGTCAGTTTCACATTTTGACTTTTCATGCTTAATTGGCTATTTGCCAACAAATGCAATCTAGGCCAAGGGCTAAATTTTGAGGGAGAGGTCGGATCAGGAAAACACATGTTTTTTCGGGTTCCCCAACCTGTGGGGAACCTGAATATATCTATACTTTTCGAATTTTAGGTCAGTTTCACATTTTCACTTTTGATGCTTAATTGGCTATTTGCAAACAAATGCAAGTTAAGCCGTGGCCTAACTTTTCAGGGAGAGGTCGGATCCGGAAAACATGTTTTTTCGGATTCCCCAACCTGTGGGGAACCTGAATATATGTACACTTTTCAAATTTGAGGTCAGTTTCACATTTTCACTTTTGATGCTTAATTGGCTATTTGCAAACAAATGGAAGTTAAGCCGTGGCCTAACTTTTCAGGGAGAGGTCGGATCCGGAAAACACATTTTTTTTTCGGATTCCCCAACCTGTGGGGAACCTGAATATATGTACACTTTTCAAATTTGAGGTCAGTTTCACATTTTGACTTTTCATGGTTAATTGGCTATTTGCCAACAAATTCGAGATAGGCCGTGGCCTAACTTTTGAGGAAGAGGTTGGATCCGGAAAACACATGTTTTTTCGGGTTCCCAAAACCTTTCTGGAACCATAATATATGTATACTTTTTGAATTTGAAGTCAGTTTCACATTTTGACTTTGCATGCTTAATTGGCTATTTGCCAATAAATGCAATTTAGGCCGAGGCCTAAATTTTGAGGTAGAGGTCGGATCCGGAAAACACATGTTTTTTCGGGTTCCCCAACATGTGGGAACCAGAATATATGTATACTTTTCGAATTTTAGGTCAGTTTCACATTTTGATTGTTCATTCTTAATTGGCTATTTCCCAACAAATGCAATGTAGGCTGAGGCCTAACCTTTGAGGTAGATGTCGGATCCGGAAAATACTTGTTTTTTCGTGTTCCCCCACCTGTGACGAACCATAATATATGTATGCTTTTCGAATCTGAGGTCAGTTTCAAATTTTGACTTTTCATGCTTAATTGGCTATTTGCCAACAAATGCAATCTAGGCCAAGGTCTAAATTTTGAGGGAGAGGTCGGATCTGCAAAACACATGTTTTTTCGGGTTCCCCAACATGTGGGGAACCAGAATATATGTATACTTTTCGAATTTGAAGTCAGTTTCACATTTTGAGTTTTCACGGTTAATTGGCTATTTGACAACAAATTCGAGATAGGCCGTGGCCTAACATTTGAGGAAGAGGTTGGATCCGGAAAACACATGTTTTTTCGGGTTCCCCAACATGTGGGGAAGCAGAATATATGTATACTTTTCGAATTTGAGGTCAGTTTCACATTTTCACTTTTGATGCTGAATTGGCTATTTGCAAACAAATGCAAGTTAAGCCGTGGCCTAAGTTTTGAGGGAGAGGTCGGATCCGGAAAACACATGTTTTTTCGGGTTCCCCAACATGTGGGGAACCAGAATATATGTATACTTTTCGAATCTGAGGTCAGTTTCAAATTTTGACTTTTCATGCTTAATTGGCTATTTGCCAACAAATGCAATCTAGGCCGAGGGCTAAATTTTGAGGGAGAGGTCGGATCTGGAAAACACATGTTTTTTCGGCTTCCCCAACATGTGGGGAAGCAGAATATATGTATACTTTTCGAATTTGAGGTCAGTTTCAGATTTCGAGTTTTCATGCTTAATTGGCTATTTGCCTACAAATGCAATCTAGGCCAAGGTCTAAATTTTGAGGGAGAGGTCGGAACCGGAAAACACATGGTTTTTTGGGTTCCCCAACCTGTGTGGAACCTGAATATATGTACACTTTTCGAATTTGAGGTCAGTTTCACATTTTGACTTTTCATGTTTAATTGGCTATTTGCCAACAAATTCGAGATAGGCCGTGGCCTAACTTTTGAGGAAGAGGTTGGATCCGGAAAACACATTTTTTTGGGTTCCCCAACCTGTGGGGAACCTGAATATATCTATACTTTTCGAATCTGAGGTCAGTTTCAAATTTTGACTTTTCATGCTTAATTGGCTATTTGCCAACAAATGCAATCTAGGCCAAGGGCTAAATTTTGAGGGAGAGGTCGGATCAGGAAAACACATGTTTTTTCGGGTTCCCCAACATGTGGGGAACGAGAATATATGTATACTTTTCGAATTTGAGGTCAGTTTCACATTTTGAGTTTTCATGCTTAATTGGCTATTTGCCTACAAATGCAATCTAGGCCAAGGTCTAAATTTTGAGGGAGAGGTCGGAACCGGAAAACACATGGTTTTTTGGGTTCCCCAACCTGTGTGGAAACTGAATATATGTACACTTTTCGAATTTGAGGTCAGTTTCACATTTTGACTTTTCATGGTTAATTGGCTATTTGCCAACAAATTCGAGATAGGCCGTGGCCTAACTTTTGAGGGAGAGGATGGATCCAGAAAACACATGTTTTTTCGGGTTCCCCAACCTGTGGGGAACCTGAATATATCTATACTTTTCGAATTTTAGGTCAGTTTCACATTTTCACTTTTGATGCTTCATTGGCTATTTGCAAACAAATGCAAGTTAAGCCGTGGCCTAACTTTTGAGGGAGAGGTCAGATCCGGAAAACACATGTTTTTTCGGGTTCCCCTACATGTGGGGAACCAGAATATATGTATACTTTTCGAATTTGACGTCAGTTTCACATTTTGACTTTTCATGCTTAATTGGCTATTTCCCAACACATGCAATGTAGGCAGAGGCCTAACCTTTGAGGTAGAGGTCGGATCCAGAAAATACTTGTTTTTTCAGGTTCCCCCACCTGTGGCAAACCATAATATATGTATACTTTTCGAATCTGAGGTCAGTTTCAAATTTTGACTTTTCATGCTTAATTGGCTATTTGCCAACAAATGCAATCTAGGCCGAGGGCTAAATTTTGAGGGAGAGGTCGGATCTGGAAAACACATGTTTTTTTGGCTTCCCCAACATGTGGGGAAGCAGAATATATGTATACTTTTCGAATTTGAGGTCAGTTTCAGATTTCGAGTTTTCATGCTTAATTGGCTATTTGCCTACAAATGCAATCTAGGCCAAGGTCTAAATTTTGAGGGAGAGGTCGGAACCGGAAAACACATGTTTTTTCGGGTTCCCCAACCTGTGGGGAACCTGAATATATCTATACTTTTCGAATTTGAGGTCAGTTTCACATTTTGACTTTTCATGCTTAATTGGCTATTTCCCAACACATGCAATGTAGGCAGAGGCCTAACCTTTGAGGTAGAGGTCGGATCCAGAAAATACTTGTTTTTTCGGGTTCCCCCACCTGTGGCAAACCATAATATATGTATACTTTTCGAATCTGAGGTCAGTTTCAAATTTTGACTTTTCATGCTTAATTGGCTATTTGCCAACAAATGCAATCTAGGCCGAGGGCTAAATTTTGAGGGAGAGGTCGGATCTGGAAAACACATGTTTTTTCGGCTTCCCCAACCTGTGGGGAAGCAGAATATATGTATACTTTTCGAATTTAAGGTCAGTTTCTCATTTTGACTTTTCATGCTTAATTGGATATTTCCCTACAAATGGAAGTTAAGCCGTGGCCTAACTTTTGAGGAAGAGGTCTGATCCGGAAAACACATGTTTTTTCGGGTTCCCCAACCTGTGGGGAACCAGAATATATGTATACTTTTCGAATTTAAGGTCAGTTTCTCATTTTGACTTTTCATGCTTAATTGGCTATTTGCCAACAAATGCAATCTTGGCTGAGGGCTAAATTTTGAGGGAGAGGTCGGATCTGGAAAACACATGTTTTTTCGGGTTCCCCAACATGTGGGGAACCAGAATATATGTATACTTTTCGAATTTGAGGTCAGTTTCACATTTTGACTTTTCATTCTTAATTGGCTATTTCCCAAGAAATGCAATGTAGGCTGAGGCCTAACCTTTGAGGTAGATGTCGGATCCGGAAAATACTTGTTTTTTCGTGTTCCCCCACCTGTGACGAACCATAATATATGTATGCTTTTCGAATCTGAGGTCAGTTTCAAATTTTGACTTTTCATGCTTAATTGGCTATTTGCCAACAAATGCAATCTAGGCCAAGGGCTAAATTTTGAGGGAGAGGTCGGATCTGCAAAACACATGTTTTTTCGGGTTCCCCAACATGTGGGGAACCATAATATATGTATACTTTTCGAATTTGACGTCAGTTTCACATTTTGACTTTTCATGCTTAATTGGCTATTTGCCTACAAATGCAATCTAGGCCAAGGTCTAAATTTTGAGGGAGAGGTCGGAACCGGAAAACACATGGTTTTTTGGGTTCCCCAAGCTGTGTGGAACCTGAATATATGTACACTTTTCGAATTTGAGGTCAGTTTCACATTTTGACTTTTCATGGTTAATTGGCTATTTGCCAACAAATTCGAGATACTGGTAGGCCGTGGCCTAACTTTTGAGGAAGAGGTTGGATCCGGAAAACACATGTTTTTTCAGGTTCCCCAACATGTGGGGAACCAGAATATATGTATACTTTTCGAATTTGAAGTAAGTTTCACATTTTCAGTTTTCATGGTTAATTGGCTATTTGCCAACAAATTCGAGATAGGCCGTGGCCTAACTTTTGAGGAAGAGGTTGGATCCGGAAAACACATGTTTTTTCGGATTCCCCAACCTGTGGGGAACCTGAATATATGTGCACTTTTCGAATTTGAGGTCAGTTTCACATTTTGACTTTTCATCGTTAATTGGCTATTTGCAAACAAATGCAAGTTAAGCCGTGGCCTAACTTTTCAGGGAGAGGTCGGATCCGGAAAACACATGTTTTTTCGGGTTCCCCAACCTGTGTGGAACCTGAATATATGTATACTTTTCGAATTTGAGGTCAGTTTCACATTTTGACTTTTCATGCTTAATTGGCTATTTCCCAACACATGCAATGTAGGCAGAGGCCTAACCTTTGAGGTAGAGGTCGGATCCAGAAAATACTTGTTTTTTCGGATTCCCCCACCTGTGGCAAACCATAATATATGTATACTTTTCGAATCTGAGGTCAGTTTCAAATTTTGACTTTTCATGCTTAATTGGCTATTTGCCAACAAATGCAATCTACGCCGAGGCCTAAATTTTGAGGGAGAGGTCGGATCTGGAAAACACATGTTTTTTTGAGTTCCCCAACATGTGGGGAACCAGAATATATGTATACTTTTTGAATTTGAGGTCAGTTTCACATTTTGACTTTTCATGCTTAATTGGCTATTTCCCAACAAATGCAATGCAGGCTGAGGCCTAACCTTTGAGGTAGATGTCGGATCCGGAAAATACTTGTTTTTTCGTGTTCCCCCACCTGTGACGAACCATAATATATGTATGCTTTTTGAATCTGAGGTCAGTTTCAAATTTTGACTTTTCATGCTTAATTGGCTATTTGCCAACAAATGCAATCTAGGCCAAGGGCTAAATTTTGAGGGAGAGGTCGGATCTGCAAAACACATGTTTTTTCGGGTTCCCCAACATGTGGGGAACCAGAATATATGTATACTTTTCGAATTTGAGGTCAGTTTCACATTTTGAGTTTTCATGGTTAATTGGCTATTTGCCGACAAATGCAATCTTGGCTGAGGGCTAAATTGTGAGGGAGAGGTTGGATCTGGAAAACACATGTTTTTTCGGGTTCCCCAACATGTGGGGAACCAGAATATATGTATACTTTTCGAATTTGAAGTCAGTTTCACATTTTGAGTTTTCATGGTTAATTGGCTATTTGACAACAAATTCGAGATAGGCTGTGGCCTAACATTTGAGGAAGAGGTGGGATCCGGAAAACACATGTTTTTTCGGGTTCCCCAACCTGTGGGGAACCTGAATATATGTATACTTTTCGAATTTGAGGTCAGTTTCACATTTTGACTTTTCATGCTTAATTGGCTATTTCCCAACATATGCAATGTAGGCAGAGGCCTAACCTTTGAGGTAGAGGTCGGATCCAGAAAATACTTGTTTTTTCGGGTTCCCCCACCTGTGGCAAACCATAATATATGTATACTTTTCGAATCTGAGGTCAGTTTCAGATTTCGAGTTTTCATGCTTAATTGGCTATTTGCCAACAAATGCAATCTAGGCCAAGGCCTACATTTTGATGGAGAGGTCGGAACCGGAAAACACATGCTTTTTCGGGTTCCCCAACCTGTGGGGAAGCAGAATATATGTATACTTTTCGAATTTAAGGTCAGTTTCTCATTTTGACTTTTCATGCTTAATTGGATATTTCCCTACAAATGGAAGTTAAGCCGTGGCCTAACTTTTGAGGAAGAGGTCTGATCCGGAAAACACATGTTTTTTCGGGTTCCCCAACCTGTGGGGAACCAGAATATATGTATACTTTTCGAATTTAAGGTCAGTTTCTCATTTTGACTTTTCATGCTTAATTGGCTATTTGCTAACAAATGCAATCTAGGCCAAGGTCTAAATTTTGAGGGAGAGGTCGGAACCGGAAAACACATGGTTTTTTGGGTTCCCCAAGCTGTGTGGAACCTGAATATATGTACACTTTTCGAATTTGAGGTCAGTTTCACATTTTGACTTTTCATTCTTAATTGGCTATTTCCCAACAAATGCAAGTTAAGCCGTGGCCTAACTTTTGAGGGAGAGGTCGGATCCGGAAAACACATGTTTTTTCGGGTTCCCCAACATGTGGGGAACCAGAATATATGTATACTTTTCAAATTTGACGTCAGTTTCACATTTTGACTTTTCATGCTTAATTGGCTATTTCCCAACACATGCAATGTAGGCAGAGGCCTAACCTTTGAGGTAGAGGTCGGATCCAGAAAATACTTGTTTTTTCGGGTTCCCCCACCTGTGGCAAACCATAATATATGTATACTTTTCGAACCTGAGGTCAGTTTCAAATTTTGACTTTTCATGCTTAATTGGCTATTTGCCAACAAATGCAATCTACGCCGAGGCCTAAATTTTGAGGGAGAGGTCGGATCTGGAAAACACATGTTTTTTTGGGTTCCCCAACATGTGGGGAACCAGAATATATGTATACTTTTCGAATTTGAGGTCAGTTTCACATTTTGACTTTTCATGCTTAATTGGCTATTTCCCAACAAATGCAATGCAGGCTGAGGCCTAACCTTTGAGGTAGATGTCGGATCCGGAAAATACTTGTTTTTTCGTGTTCCCCCACCTGTGACGAACCATAATATATGTATGCTTTTTGAATCTGAGGTCAGTTTCAAATTTTGACTTTTCATGCTTAATTGGCTATTTGCCAACAAATGCAATCTAGGCCAAGGGCTAAATTTTGAGGGAGAGGTCGGATCTGCAAAACACATGTTTTTTCGGGTTCCCCAACATGTGGGGAACCAGAATATATGTATACTTTTCGAATTTGAGGTCAGTTTCACATTTTGAGTTTTCATGGTTAATTGGCTATTTGCCGACAAATGCAATCTTGGCTGAGGGCTAAATTTTGAGGGAGAGGTTGGATCTGGAAAACACATGTTTTTTCGGGTTCCCCAACATGTGGGGAACCAGAATATATGTATACTTTTCGAATTTGAAGTCAGTTTCACATTTTGAGTTTTCATGGTTAATTGGCTATTTGACAACAAATTCGAGGTAGGCCGTGGCCTAACATTTGAGGAAGAGGTGGGATCCGGAAAACACATGTTTTTTCGGGTTCCCCAACCTGTGGGGAACCTGAATATATGTATACTTTTCGAATTTGAGGTCAGTTTCACATTTTGACTTTTCATGCTTAATTGGCTATTTCCCAACATATGCAATGTAGGCAGAGGCCTAACCTTTGAGGTAGAGGTCGGATCCAGAAAATACTTGTTTTTTCGGGTTCCCCCACCTGTGGCAAACCATAATATATGTATACTTTTCGAATCTGAGGTCAGTTTCAGATTTCGAGTTTTCATGCTTAATTGGCTATTTGCCAACAAATGCAATCTAGGCCAAGGCCTACATTTTGATGGAGAGGTCGGAACCGGAAAACACATGTTTTTTCGGGTTCCCCAACCTGTGGGGAAGCAGAATATATGTATACTTTTCGAATTTAAGGTCAGTTTCTCATTTTGACTTTTCATGCTTAATTGGATATTTCCCTACAAATGGAAGTTAAGCCGTGGCCTAACTTTTGAGGAAGAGGTCTGATCCGGAAAACACATGTTTTTTCGGGTTCCCCAACCTGTGGGGAACCAGAATATATGTATACTTTTCGAATTTAAGGTCAGTTTCTCATTTTGACTTTTCATGCTTAATTGGCTATTTGCTAACAAATGCAATCTAGGCCAAGGTCTAAATTTTGAGGGAGAGGTCGGAACCGGAAAACACATGGTTTTTTGGGTTCCCCAAGCTGTGTGGAACCTGAATATATGTACACTTTTCGAATTTGAGGTCAGTTTCACATTTTGACTTTTCATTCTTAATTGGCTATTTCCCAACAAATGCAAGTTAAGCCGTGGCCTAACTTTTGAGGGAGAGGTCGGATCCGGAAAACACATGTTTTTTCGGGTTCCCCAACATGTGGGGAACCAGAATATATGTATACTTTTCAAATTTGACGTCAGTTTCACATTTTGACTTTTCATGCTTAATTGGCTATTTCCCAACACATGCAATGTAGGCAGAGGCCTAACCTTTGAGGTAGAGGTCGGATCCAGAAAATACTTGTTTTTTCGGGTTCCCCCACCTGTGGCAAACCATAATATATGTATACTTTTCGAACCTGAGGTCAGTTTCAAATTTTGACTTTTCATGCTTTATTGGCTATTTGCCAACAAATGCAATCTAGGCCGAGGGCTAAATTTTGAGGGAGAGGTCGGATCTGGAAAACACATGTTTTTTCGGCTTCCCCAACATGTGGGTAAGCAGAATATATGTATACTTTTCGAATTTGAGGTCAGTTTCAGATTTCGAGTTTTCATGCTTAATTGGCTATTTCCCTACAAATGCAATCTAGGCCAAGGTCTAAATTTTGAGGGAGAGGTCGGAACCGGAAAACACATGGTTTTTTGGGTTCCCCAACCTGTGTGGAACCTGAATATATGTACACTTTTCGAATTTGAGGTCAGTTTCACATTTTGATTTTTCATGGTTAATTGGCTATTTGCCAACAAATTCGAGATAGGCCGTGGCCTAACTTTTGAGGAAGAGGTTGGATCCGGAAAACACATTTTTTGGGGTTCCCCAACCTGTGGGGAACCTGAATATATCTATACTTTTCGAATCTGAGGTCAGTTTCAAATTTTGACTTTTCATGCTTAATTGGCTATTTGCCAACAAATGCAATCTAGGCCAAGGGCTAAATTTTGAGGGAGATGTCGGATCAGGAAAACACATGGTTCTTCGGGTTCCCCAACATGTGGGGAACCAGAATATATGTATACTTTTCGAATTTGAGGTCAGTTTCAGATTTCGAGTTTTCATGCTTAATTGGCTATTTGCCTACAAATGCAATCTAGGCCAAGGTCTAAATTTTGAGGGAGAGGTCGGAACCGGAAAACACATGGTTTTTTGGGTTCCCCAACCTGTGTGGAACCTGAATATATGTACACTTTTCGAATTTGAGGTCAGTATCACATTTTGAATTTTCATGGTTAATTGGCTATTTGCCAACAAATTCGAGATAAGCCGTGGCCTAACTTTTGAGGGAGAGGATGGATCCAGAAAAAACATGTTTTTTCGGGTTCCCCAACCTGTTGGGAACCTGAATATATCTATACTTTTCGAATTTTAGGTCAGTTTCACATTTTCACTTTTGATGCTTAATTGGCTATTTGCCAACAAATGCAATCTAGGCCAAGGGCTAAATTTTGAGGGAGAGGTCGGATCAGGAAAACACATTTTTTTTCGGATTCCCCAACCTGTGGGGAACCTGAATATATGTATACTTTTCGAATTTTAGGTCAGTTTCACATTTTCACTTTTGATGCTTCATTGGCTATTTGCAAACAAATGCAAGTTAAGCCGTGGCCTAACTTTTGAGGGAGAGGTCAGATCCGGAAAACACATGTTTTTTCGGGTTCCCCAACATGTGGGGAACCAGAATATATGTATACTTTTCGAATTTGACGTCAGTTTCACATTTTGACTTTTCATGCTTAATTGGCTATTTCCCAACACATGCAATGTAGGCAGAGGCCTAACCTTTGAGGTAGAGGTCGGATCCAGAAAATACTTGTTTTTTCAGGTTCCCCTACCTGTGGCAAACCATAATATATGTATACTTTTCGAATCTGAGGTCAGTTTCAAATTTTGACTTTTCATGCTTAATTGGCTATTTGCCAACAAATGCAATCTAGGCCGAGGGCTAAATTTTGAGGGAGAGGTCGGATCTGGAAAACACATGTTTTTTTGGCTTCCCCAACATGTGGGGAAGCAGAATATATGTATACTTTTCGAATTTGAGGTCAGTTTCAGATTTCGAGTTTTCATGCTTAATTGGCTATTTGCCTACAAATGCAATCTAGGCCAAGGTCTAAATTTTGAGGGAGAGGTCGGAACCGGAAAACACATGTTTTTTCGGGTTCCCCAACCTGTGGGGAACCTGAATATATCTATACTTTTCGAATTTGAGGTCAGTTTCACATTTTGACTTTTCATGCTTAATTGGCTATTTCCCAACACATGCAATGTAGGCAGAGGCCTAACCTTTGAGGTAGAGGTCGGATCCAGAAAATACTTGTTTTTTCGGATTCCCCCACCTGTGGCAAACCATAATATATGTATACTTTTCGAATCTGAGGACAGTTTCAAATTTTGACTTTTCATGCTTAATTGGCTATTTGCCAACAAATGCAATCTACGCCGAGGCCTAAATTTTGAGGGAGAGGTCGGATCTGGAAAACACATGTTTTTTTGGGTTCCCCAACATGTGGGGAACCAGAATATATGTATACTTTTCGAATTTGAGGTCAGTTTCACATTTTGACTTTTCATGCTTAATTGGCTATTTCCCAACAAATGCAATGTAGGCTGAGGCCTAACCTTTGAGGTAGATGTCGGATCCGGAAAATACTTGTTTTTTCGTGTTCCCCCACCTGTGACGAACCATAATATATGTATGCTTTTTGAATCTGAGGTCAGTTTCAAATTTTGACTTTTCATGCTTAATTGGCTATTTGCCAACAAATGCAATCTAGGCCAAGGGCTAAATTTTGAGGGAGAGGTCGGATCTGCAAAACACATGTTTTTTCGGGTTCCCCAACATGTGGGGAACCAGAATATATGTATACTTTTCGAATTTGAGGTCAGTTTCACATTTTGAGTTTTCATGGTTAATTGGCTATTTGCCGACAAATGCAATCTTGGCTGAGGGCTAAATTTTGAGGGAGAGGTTGGATCTGGAAAACACATGTTTTTTCGGGTTCCCCAACATGTGGGGAACCAGAATATATGTATACTTTTCGAATTTGAAGTCAGTTTCACATTTTGACTTTTCATGCTTAATTGGCTATTTGACAACATATGCAATGTAGGCAGAGGCCTAACCTTTGAGGTAGAGGTCGGATCCAGAAAATACTTGTTTTTTCGGGTTCCCCCACCTGTGGCAAACCATAATATATGTATACTTTTCGAATCTGAGGTCAGTTTCAGATTTCGAGTTTTCATGCTTAATTGGCTATTTGCCAACAAATGCAATCTAGGCCAAGGCCTACATTTTGAGGGAGAGGTCGGAACCGGAAAACACATGTTTTTTCGGGTTCCCCAACCTGTGGGGAAGCAGAATATATGTATACTTTTCGAATTTAAGGTCAGTTTCTCATTTTGACTTTTCATGCTTAATTGGATATTTCCCTACAAATGGAAGTTAAGCCGTGGCCTAACTTTTGAGGAAGAGGTCTGATCCGGAAAACACATGTTTTTTCGGGTTCCCCAACCTGTTGGGAACCTGAATATATCTATACTTTTCGAATTTTAGGTCAGTTTCACATTTTCACTTTTGATGCTTAATTGGCTATTTGCCAACAAATGCAATCTAGGCCAAGGGCTAAATTTTGAGGGAGAGGTCGGATCAGGAAAACACATTTTTTTTCGGATTCCCCAACCTGTGGGGAACCTGAATATATGTATACTTTTCGAATTTTAGGTCAGTTTCACATTTTCACTTTTGATGCTTCATTGGCTATTTGCAAACAAATGCAAGTTAAGCCGTGGCCTAACTTTTGAGGGAGAGGTCAGATCCGGAAAACACATGTTTTTTCGGGTTCCCCAACATGTGGGGAACCAGAATATATGTATACTTTTCGAATTTGACGTCAGTTTCACATTTTGACTTTTCATGCTTAATTGGCTATTTCCCAACACATGCAATGTAGGCAGAGGCCTAACCTTTGAGGTAGAGGTCGGATCCAGAAAATACTTGTTTTTTCAGGTTCCCCCACCTGTGGCAAACCATAATATATGTATACTTTTCGAATCTGAGGTCAGTTTCAAATTTTGACTTTTCATGCTTAATTGGCTATTTGCCAACAAATGCAATCTAGGCCGAGGGCTAAATTTTGAGGGAGAGGTCGGATCTGGAAAACACATGTTTTTTTGTCTTCCCCAACATGTGGGGAAGCAGAATATATGTATACTTTTCGAATTTGAGGTCAGTTTCAGATTTCGAGTTTTCATGCTTAATTGGCTATTTGCCTACAAATGCAATCTAGGCCAAGGTCTAAATTTTGAGGGAGAGGTCGGAACCGGAAAACACATGTTTTTTCGGGTTCCCCAACCTGTGGGGAACCTGAATATATCTATACTTTTCGAATTTGAGGTCAGTTTCACATTTTGACTTTTCATGCTTAATTGGCTATTTCCCAACACATGCAATGTAGGCAGAGGCCTAACCTTTGAGGTAGAGGTCGGATCCAGAAAATACTTGTTTTTTCAGGTTCCCCCACCTGTGGCAAACCATAATATATGTATACTTTTCGAATCTGAGGTCAGTTTCAAATTTTGACTTTTCATGCTTAATTGGCTATTTGCCAACAAATGCAATCTAGGCCGAGGGCTAAATTTTGAGGGAGAGGTCGGATCTGGAAAACACATGTTTTTTCGGCTTCCCCAACCTGTGGGGAAGCAGAATATATGTATACTTTTCGAATTTAAGGTCAGTTTCTCATTTTGACTTTTCATGCTTAATTGGATATTTCCCTACAAATGGAAGTTAAGCCGTGGCCTAACTTTTGAGGAAGAGGTCTGATCCGGAAAACACATGTTTTTTCGGGTTCCCCAACCTGTGGGGAACCAGAATATATGTATACTTTTCGAATTTGAGGTCAGTTTCACATTTTGACTTTTCATTCTTAATTGGCTATTTCCCAACAAATGCAATGTAGGCTGAGGCCTAACCTTTGAGGTAGATGTCGGATCCGGAAAATACTTGTTTTTTCGTGTTCCCCCACCTGTGACGAACCATAATATATGTATGCTTTTCGAATCTGAGGTCAGTTTCAAATTTTGACTTTTCATGCTTAATTGGCTATTTGCCAACAAATGCAATCTAGGCCAAGGGCTAAATTTTGAGGGAGAGGTCGGATCTGCAAAACACATGGTTTTTTGGGTTCCCCAAGCTGTGTGGAACCTGAATATATGTACACTTGTCGAATTTGAGGTCAGTTTCACATTTTGACTTTTCATGGTTAATTGGCTATTTGCCAACAAATTCGAGATACCGGTAGGCCGTGGCCTAACTTTTGAGGAAGAGGTTGGATCCGGAAAACACATGTTTTTTCAGGTTCCCCAACATGTGGGGAACCAGAATATATGTATACTTTTCGAATTTGAAGTAAGTTTCACATTTTCAGTTTTCATGGTTAATTGGCTATTTGCCAACAAATTCGAGATAGGCCGTGGCCTAACTTTTGAGGAAGAGGTTGGATCCGGAAAACACATGTTTTTTCGGATTCCCCAACCTGTGGGGAACCTGAATATATGTGCACTTTTCGAATTTGAGGTCAGTTTCACATTTTGACTTTTCATCGTTAATTGGCTATTTGCAAACAAATGCAAGTTAAGCCGTGGCCTAACTTTTCAGGGAGAGGTCGGATCCGGAAAACACATGTTTTTTCGGGTTCCCCAACCTGTGTGGAACCTGAATATATGTATACTTTTCGAATTTGAGGTCAGTTTCACATTTTGACTTTTCATGCTTAATTGGCTATTTCCCAACACATGCAATGTAGGCAGAGGCCTAACCTTTGAGGTAGAGGTCGGATCCAGAAAATACTTGTTTTTTCGGATTCCCCCACCTGTGGCAAACCATAATATATGTATACTTTTCGAATCTGAGGTCAGTTTCAAATTTTGACTTTTCATGCTTAATTGGCTATTTGCCAACAAATGCAATCTAGGCCAAGGGCTAAATTTTGAGGGAGAGGTCGGATCTGCAAAACACATGTTTTTTCGGGTTCCCCAACATGTGGGGAACCAGAATATATGTATACTTTTCGAATTTGAGGTCAGTTTCACATTTTGAGTTTTCATGGTTAATTGGCTATTTGCCGACAAATGCAATCTTGGCTGAGGGCTAAATTTTGAGGGAGAGGTTGGATCTGGAAAACACATGTTTTTTCGGGTTCCCCAACATGTGGGGAACCAGAATATATGTATACTTTTCGAATTTGAAGTCAGTTTCACATTTTGACTTTTCATGCTTAATTGGCTATTTGACAACATATGCAATGTAGGCAGAGGCCTAACCTTTGAGGTAGAGGTCGGATCCAGAAAATACTTGTTTTTTCGGGTTCCCCCACCTGTGGCAAACCATAATATATGTATACTTTTCGAATCTGAGGTCAGTTTCAGATTTCGAGTTTTCATGCTTAATTGGCTATTTGCCAACAAATGCAATCTAGGCCAAGGCCTACATTTTGAGGGAGAGGTCGGAACCGGAAAACACATGTTTTTTCGGGTTCCCCAACCTGTGGGGAAGCAGAATATATGTATACTTTTCGAATTTAAGGTCAGTTTCTCATTTTGACTTTTCATGCTTAATTGGATATTTCCCTACAAATGGAAGTTAAGCCGTGGCCTAACTTTTGAGGAAGAGGTCTGATCCGGAAAACACATGTTTTTTCGGGTTCCCCAACCTGTTGGGAACCTGAATATATCTATACTTTTCGAATTTTAGGTCAGTTTCACATTTTCACTTTTGATGCTTAATTGGCTATTTGCCAACAAATGCAATCTAGGCCAAGGGCTAAATTTTGAGGGAGAGGTCGGATCAGGAAAACACATTTTTTTTCGGATTCCCCAACCTGTGGGGAACCTGAATATATGTATACTTTTCGAATTTTAGGTCAGTTTCACATTTTCACTTTTGATGCTTCATTGGCTATTTGCAAACAAATGCAAGTTAAGCCGTGGCCTAACTTTTGAGGGAGAGGTCAGATCCGGAAAACACATGTTTTTTCGGGTTCCCCAACATGTGGGGAACCAGAATATATGTATACTTTTCGAATTTGACGTCAGTTTCACATTTTGACTTTTCATGCTTAATTGGCTATTTCCCAACACATGCAATGTAGGCAGAGGCCTAACCTTTGAGGTAGAGGTCGGATCCAGAAAATACTTGTTTTTTCAGGTTCCCCCACCTGTGGCAAACCATAATATATGTATACTTTTCGAATCTGAGGTCAGTTTCAAATTTTGACTTTTCATGCTTAATTGGCTATTTGCCAACAAATGCAATCTAGGCCGAGGGCTAAATTTTGAGGGAGAGGTCGGATCTGGAAAACACATGTTTTTTTGTCTTCCCCAACATGTGGGGAAGCAGAATATATGTATACTTTTCGAATTTGAGGTCAGTTTCAGATTTCGAGTTTTCATGCTTAATTGGCTATTTGCCTACAAATGCAATCTAGGCCAAGGTCTAAATTTTGAGGGAGAGGTCGGAACCGGAAAACACATGTTTTTTCGGGTTCCCCAACCTGTGGGGAACCTGAATATATCTATACTTTTCGAATTTGAGGTCAGTTTCACATTTTGACTTTTCATGCTTAATTGGCTATTTCCCAACACATGCAATGTAGGCAGAGGCCTAACCTTTGAGGTAGAGGTCGGATCCAGAAAATACTTGTTTTTTCAGGTTCCCCCACCTGTGGCAAACCATAATATACGTATACTTTTCGAATCTGAGGTCAGTTTCAAATTTTGACTTTTCATGCTTAATTGGCTATTTGCCAACAAATGCAATCTAGGCCGAGGGCTAAATTTTGAGGGAGAGGTCGGATCTGGAAAACACATGTTTTTTCGGCTTCCCCAACCTGTGGGGAAGCAGAATATATGTATACTTTTCGAATTTAAGGTCAGTTTCTCATTTTGACTTTTCATGCTTAATTGGATATTTCCCTACAAATGGAAGTTAAGCCGTGGCCTAACTTTTGAGGAAGAGGTCTGATCCGGAAAACACATGTTTTTTCGGGTTCCCCAACCTGTGGGGAACCAGAATATATGTATACTTTTCGAATTTGAGGTCAGTTTCACATTTTGACTTTTCATTCTTAATTGGCTATTTCCCAACAAATGCAATGTAGGCTGAGGCCTAACCTTTGAGGTAGATGTCGGATCCGGAAAATACTTGTTTTTTCGTGTTCCCCCACCTGTGACGAACCATAATATATGTATGCTTTTCGAATCTGAGGTCAGTTTCAAATTTTGACTTTTCATGCTTAATTGGCTATTTGCCAACAAATGCAATCTAGGCCAAGGGCTAAATTTTGAGGGAGAGGTCGGATCTGCAAAACACATGGTTTTTTGGGTTCCCCAAGCTGTGTGGAACCTGAATATATGTACACTTGTCGAATTTGAGGTCAGTTTCACATTTTGACTTTTCATGGTTAATTGGCTATTTGCCAACAAATTCGAGATACCGGTAGGCCGTGGCCTAACTTTTGAGGAAGAGGTTGGATCCGGAAAACACATGTTTTTTCAGGTTCCCCAACATGTGGGGAACCAGAATATATGTATACTTTTCGAATTTGAAGTAAGTTTCACATTTTCAGTTTTCATGGTTAATTGGCTATTTGCCAACAAATTCGAGATAGGCCGTGGCCTAACTTTTGAGGAAGAGGTTGGATCCGGAAAACACATGTTTTTTCGGATTCCCCAACCTGTGGGGAACCTGAATATATGTGCACTTTTCGAATTTGAGGTCAGTTTCACATTTTGACTTTTCATCGTTAATTGGCTATTTGCAAACAAATGCAAGTTAAGCCGTGGCCTAACTTTTCAGGGAGAGGTCGGATCCGGAAAACACATGTTTTTTCGGGTTCCCCAACCTGTGTGGAACCTGAATATATGTATACTTTTCGAATTTGAGGTCAGTTTCACATTTTGACTTTTCATGCTTAATTGGCTATTTCCCAACACATGCAATGTAGGCAGAGGCCTAACCTTTGAGGTAGAGGTCGGATCCAGAAAATACTTGTTTTTTCGGATTCCCCCACCTGTGGCAAACCATAATATATGTATACTTTTCGAATCTGAGGTCAGTTTCAAATTTTGACTTTTCATGCTTAATTGGCTATTTGCCAACAAATGCAATCTACGCCGAGGCCTAAATTTTGAGGGAGAGGTCGGATCTGGAAAACACATGTTTTTTTGGGTTCCCCAACATGTGGGGAACCAGAATATATGTATACTTTTCGAATTTGAGGTCAGTTTCACATTTTGACTTTTCATGCTTAATTGGCTATTTCCCAACAAATGCAATGTAGGCTGAGGCCTAACCTTTGAGGTAGATGTCGGATCCGGAAAATACTTGTTTTTTCGTGTTCCCCCACCTGTGACGAACCATAATATATGTATGCTTTTTGAATCTGAGGTCAGTTTCAAATTTTGACTTTTCATGCTTAATTGGCTATTTGCCAACAAATGCAATCTAGGCCAAGGGCTAAATTTTGAGGGAGAGGTCGGATCTGCAAAACACATGTTTTTTCGGGTTCCCCAACATGTGGGGAACCAGAATATATGTATACTTTTCGAATTTGAGGTCAGTTTCACATTTTGAGTTTTCATGGTTAATTGGCTATTTGCCGACAAATGCAATCTTGGCTGAGGGCTAAATTTTGAGGGAGAGGTTGGATCTGGAAAACACATGTTTTTTCGGGTTCCCCAACATGTGGGGAACCAGAATATATGTATACTTTTCGAATTTGAAGTCAGTTTCACATTTTGACTTTTCATGCTTAATTGGCTATTTGACAACATATGCAATGTAGGCAGAGGCCTAACCTTTGAGGTAGAGGTCGGATCCAGAAAATACTTGTTTTTTCGGGTTCCCCCACCTGTGGCAAACCATAATATATGTATACTTTTCGAATCTGAGGTCAGTTTCAGATTTCGAGTTTTCATGCTTAATTGGCTATTTGCCAACAAATGCAATCTAGGCCAAGGCCTACATTTTGAGGGAGAGGTCGGAACCGGAAAACACATGTTTTTTCGGGTTCCCCAACCTGTGGGGAAGCAGAATATATGTATACTTTTCGAATTTAAGGTCAGTTTCTCATTTTGACTTTTCATGCTTAATTGGATATTTCCCTACAAATGGAAGTTAAGCCGTGGCCTAACTTTTGAGGAAGAGGTCTGATCCGGAAAACACATGTTTTTTCGGGTTCCCCAACCTGTTGGGAACCTGAATATATCTATACTTTTCGAATTTTAGGTCAGTTTCACATTTTCACTTTTGATGCTTAATTGGCTATTTGCCAACAAATGCAATCTAGGCCAAGGGCTAAATTTTGAGGGAGAGGTCGGATCAGGAAAACACATTTTTTTTCGGATTCCCCAACCTGTGGGGAACCTGAATATATGTATACTTTTCGAATTTTAGGTCAGTTTCACATTTTCACTTTTGATGCTTCATTGGCTATTTGCAAACAAATGCAAGTTAAGCCGTGGCCTAACTTTTGAGGGAGAGGTCAGATCCGGAAAACACATGTTTTTTCGGGTTCCCCAACATGTGGGGAACCAGAATATATGTATACTTTTCGAATTTGACGTCAGTTTCACATTTTGACTTTTCATGCTTAATTGGCTATTTCCCAACACATGCAATGTAGGCAGAGGCCTAACCTTTGAGGTAGAGGTCGGATCCAGAAAATACTTGTTTTTTCAGGTTCCCCCACCTGTGGCAAACCATAATATATGTATACTTTTCGAATCTGAGGTCAGTTTCAAATTTTGACTTTTCATGCTTAATTGGCTATTTGCCAACAAATGCAATCTAGGCCGAGGGCTAAATTTTGAGGGAGAGGTCGGATCTGGAAAACACATGTTTTTTCGGCTTCCCCAACCTGTGGGGAAGCAGAATATATGTATACTTTTCGAATTTAAGGTCAGTTTCTCATTTTGACTTTTCATGCTTAATTGGATATTTCCCTACAAATGGAAGTTAAGCCGTGGCCTAACTTTTGAGGAAGAGGTCTGATCCGGAAAACACATGTTTTTTCGGGTTCCCCAACCTGTGGGGAACCAGAATATATGTATACTTTTCGAATTTGAGGTCAGTTTCACATTTTGACTTTTCATTCTTAATTGGCTATTTCCCAACAAATGCAATGTAGGCTGAGGCCTAACCTTTGAGGTAGATGTCGGATCCGGAAAATACTTGTTTTTTCGTGTTCCCCCACCTGTGACGAACCATAATATATGTATGCTTTTCGAATTTGACGTCAGTTTCACATTTTGACTTTTCATGCTTAATTGGCTATTTGCCTACAAATGCAATCTAGGCCAAGGTCTAAATTTTGAGGGAGAGGTCGGAACCGGAAAACACATGTTTTTTTGGGTTCCCCAAGCTGTGTGGAACCTGAATATATGTACACTTGTCGAATTTGAGGTCAGTTTCACATTTTGACTTTTCATGGTTAATTGGCTATTTGCCAACAAATTCGAGATACCGGTAGGCCGTGGCCTAACTTTTGAGGAAGAGGTTGGATCCGGAAAACACATGTTTTTTCAGGTTCCCCAACATGTGGGGAACCAGAATATATGTATACTTTTCGAATTTGAAGTAAGTTTCACATTTTCAGTTTTCATGGTTAATTGGCTATTTGCCAACAAATTCGAGATAGGCCGTGGCCTAACTTTTGAGGAAGAGGTTGGATCCGGAAAACACATGTTTTTTCGGGTTCCCCAACATGTGGGGAACCAGAATATATGTATACTTTTCGAATTTGAAGTCAGTTTCACATATTGACTTTTCATGCTTAATTGGCTATTTGACAACATATGCAATGTAGGCAGAGGCCTAACCTTTGAGGTAGAGGTCGGATCCAGAAAATACTTGTTTTTTCGGGTTTCCCCACCTGTGGCAAACCATAATATATGTATACTTTTCGAATCTGAGGTCAGTTTCAGATTTCGAGTTTTCATGCTTAATTGGCTATTTGCCAACAAATGCAATCTAGGCCAAGGCCTACATTTTGAGGGAGAGGTCGGAACCGGAAAACACATGTTTTTTCGGGTTCCCCAACCTGTGGGGAAGCAGAATATATGTATACTTTTCGAATTTAAGGTCAGTTTCTCATTTTGACTTTTCATGCTTAATTGGATATTTCCCTACAAATGGAAGTTAAGCCGTGGCCTAACTTTTGAGGAAGAGGTCTGATCCGGAAAACACATGTTTTTTCGGGTTCCCCAACCTGTGGGGAACCATAATATATGTATACTTTTCGAATTTAAGGTCAGTTTCTCATTTTGACTTTTCATGCTTAATTGGCTATTTGCCAACAAATGCAATCTTGGCTGAGGGCTAAATTTTGAGGGAGAGGTCGGATCCGGAAAACACATGTTTTTTCGGGTTCCCCAACCTGTGGGGAACCAGAATATATGTATACTTTTCGAATTTGAGCTCAGTTTCAGATTTCGAGTTTTCATGCTTAATGGGCTATTTGCCTACAAATGCAATCTAGGCCAAGGTCTAAATTTTGAGGGAGAGGTCGGAACCGGAAAACACATGGTTTTTTGGGTTCCCCAAGCTGTGTGGAACCTGAATATATGTACACTTTTCGAATTTGAGGTCAGTTTCACATTTTGACTTTTCATGGTTAATTGGCTATTTCCCAACAAATGCAAGTTAAGCCGTGGCCTAACTTTTGAGGGAGAGGATGGATCCGGAAAACACATGTTTTTTCGGATTCCCCAACCTGTGGGGAACCTGAATATATGTACACTTTTCAAATTTGAGGTCAGTATCACATTTTGAATTTTCATGGTTAATTGGCTATTTGCCAACAAATTCGAGATAAGCCGTGGCCTAACTTTTGAGGGAGAGGATGGATCCGGAAAAAACATGTTTTTTCGGGTTCCCCAACCTGTTGGGAACCTGAATATATCTATACTTTTCGAATTTTAGGTCAGTTTCACATTTTCACTTTTGATGCTTAATTGGCTATTTGCCAACAAATGCAATCTAGGCCAAGGGCTAAATTTTGAGGGAGAGGTCGGATCAGGAAAACACATTTTTTTTCGGATTCCCCAACCTGTGGGGAACCTGAATATATGTATACTTTTCGAATTTTAGGTCAGTTTCACATTTTCACTTTTGATGCTTCATTGGCTATTTGCAAACAAATGCAAGTTAAGCCGTGGCCTAACTTTTGAGGGAGAGGTCAGATCCGGAAAACACATGTTTTTTCGGGTTCCCCAACATGTGGGGAACCAGAATATATGTATACTTTTCGAATTTGACGTCAGTTTCACATTTTGACTTTTCATGCTTAATTGGCTATTTCCCAACACATGCAATGTAGGCAGAGGCCTAACCTTTGAGGTAGAGGTCGGATCCAGAAAATACTTGTTTTTTCAGGTTCCCCCACCTGTGGCAAACCATAATATATGTATACTTTTCGAATCTGAGGTCAGTTTCAAATTTTGACTTTTCATGCTTAATTGGCTATTTGCCAACAAATGCAATCTAGGCCGAGGGCTAAATTTTGAGGGAGAGGTCGGATCTGGAAAACACATGTTTTTTTGTCCTCCCCAACATGTGGGGAAGAAGAATATATGTATACTTTTCGAATTTGAGGTGAGTTTCAGATTTCGAGTTTTCATGCTTAATTGGCTATTTGCCTACAAATGCAATCTAGGCCAAGGTCTAAATTTTGAGGGAGAGGTCGGAACCGGAAAACACATGTTTTTTCGGGTTCCCCAACCTGTGGGGAACCTGAATATATCTATACTTTTCGAATTTGAGGTCAGTTTCACATTTTGACTTTTCATGCTTAATTGGCTATTTCCCAACACATGCAATGTAGGCAGAGGCCTAACCTTTGAGGTAGAGGTCGGATCCAGAAAATACTTGTTTTTTCAGGTTCCCCCACCTGTGGCAAACCATAATATATGTATACTTTTCGAATCTGAGGTCAGTTTCAAATTTTGACTTTTGATGCTTAATTGGCTATTTGCCAACAAATGCAATCTAGGCCGAGGGCTAAATTTTGAGGGAGAGGTCGGATCTGGAAAACACATGTTTTTTCGGCTTCCCCAACCTGTGGGGAAGCAGAATATATGTATACTTTTCGAATTTAAGGTCAGTTTCTCATTTTGACTTTTCATGCTTAATTGGATATTTCCCTACAAATGGAAGTTAAGCCGTGGCCTAACTTTTGAGGAAGAGGTCTGATCCGGAAAACACATGTTTTTTCGGGTTCCCCAACCTGTGGGGAACCAGAATATATGTATACTTTTCGAATTTGAGGTCAGTTTCACATTTTGACTTTTCATTCTTAATTGGCTATTTCCCAACAAATGCAATGTAGGCTGAGGCCTAACCTTTGAGGTAGATGTCGGATCCGGAAAATACTTGTTTTTTCGTGTTCCCCCACCTGTGACGAACCATAATATATGTATGCTTTTCGAATCTGAGGTCAGTTTCAAATTTTGACTTTTCATGCTTAATTGGCTATTTGCCAACAAATGCAATCTAGGCCAAGGGCTAAATTTTGAGGGAGAGGTCGGATCTGCAAAACACATGTTTTTTCGGGTTCCCCAACATGTGGGGAACCATAATATATGTATACTTTTCGAATTTGACGTCAGTTTCACATTTTGACTTTTCATGCTTAATTGGCTATTTGCCTACAAATGCAATCTAGGCCAAGGTCTAAATTTTGAGGGAGAGGTCGGAACCGGAAAACACATGGTTTTTTGGGTTCCCCAAGCTGTGTGGAACCTGAATATATGTACACTTGTCGAATTTGAGGTCAGTTTCACATTTTGACTTTTCATGGTTAATTGGCTATTTGCCAACAAATTCGAGATACCGGTAGGCCGTGGCCTAACTTTTGAGGAGGAAGAGGTTGGATCCGGAAAACACATGTTTTTTCAGGTTCCCCAACATGTGGGGAACCAGAATATATGTATACTTTTCGAATTTGAAGTAAGTTTCACATTTTCAGTTTTCATGGTTAATTGGCTATTTGCCAACAAATTCGAGATAGGCCGTGGCCTAACTTTTGAGGAAGAGGTTGGATCCGGAAAACACATGTTTTTTCGGATTCCCCAACCTGTGGGGAACCTGAATATATGTGCACTTTTCGAATTTGAGGTCAGTTTCACATTTTGACTTTTCATCGTTAATTGGCTATTTGCAAACAAATGCAAGTTAAGCCGTGGCCTAACTTTTCAGGGAGAGGTCGGATCCGGAAAACACATGTTTTTTCGGGTTCCCCAACCTGTGTGGAACCTGAATATATGTATACTTTTCGAATTTGAGGTCAGTTTCACATTTTGACTTTTCATGCTTAATTGGCTATTTCCCAACACATGCAATGTAGGCAGAGGCCTAACCTTTGAGGTAGAGGTCGGATCCAGAAAATACTTGTTTTTTCGGATTCCCCCACCTGTGGCAAACCATAATATATGTATACTTTTCGAATCTGAGGTCAGTTTCAAATTTTGACTTTTCATGCTTAATTGGCTATTTGCCAACAAATGCAATCTACGCCGAGGCCTAAATTTTGAGGGAGAGGTCGGATCTGGAAAACACATGTTTTTTTGGGTTCCCCAACATGTGGGGAACCAGAATATATGTATACTTTTCGAATTTGAGGTCAGTTTCACATTTTGACTTTTCATGCTTAATTGGCTATTTCCCAACAAATGCAATGTAGGCTGAGGCCTAACCTTTGAGGTAGATGTCGGATCCGGAAAATACTTGTTTTTTCGTGTTCCCCCACCTGTGACGAACCATAATATATGTATGCTTTTTGAATCTGAGGTCAGTTTCAAATTTTGACTTTTCATGCTTAATTGGCTATTTGCCAACAAATGCAATCTAGGCCAAGGGCTAAATTTTGAGGGAGAGGTCGGATCTGCAAAACACATGTTTTTTCGGGTTCCCCAACATGTGGGGAACCAGAATATATGTATACTTTTCGAATTTGAGGTCAGTTTCACATTTTGAGTTTTCATGGTTAATTGGCTATTTGCCGACAAATGCAATCTTGGCTGAGGGCTAAATTTTGAGGGAGAGGTTGGATCTGGAAAACACATGTTTTTTCGGGTTCCCCAACATGTGGGGAACCAGAATATATGTATACTTTTCGAATTTGAAGTCAGTTTCACATTTTGACTTTTCATGCTTAATTGGCTATTTGACAACATATGCAATGTAGGCAGAGGCCTAACCTTTGAGGTAGAGGTCGGATCCAGAAAATACTTGTTTTTTCGGGTTCCCCCACCTGTGGCAAACCATAATATATGTATACTTTTCGAATCTGAGGTCAGTTTCAGATTTCGAGTTTTCATGCTTAATTGGCTATTTGCCAACAAATGCAATCTAGGCCAAGGCCTACATTTTGAGGGAGAGGTCGGAACCGGAAAACACATGTTTTTTCGGGTTCCCCAACCTGTGGGGAAGCAGAATATATGTATACTTTTCGAATTTAACGTCAGTTTCTCATTTTGACTTTTCATGCTTAATTGGATATTTCCCTACAAATGGAAGTTAAGCCGTGGCCTAACTTTTGAGGAAGAGGTCTGATCCGGAAAACACATGTTTTTTCGGGTTCCCCAACCTGTTGGGAACCTGAATATATCTATACTTTTCGAATTTTAGGTCAGTTTCACATTTTCACTTTTGATGCTTAATTGGCTATTTGCCAACAAATGCAATCTAGGCCAAGGGCTAAATTTTGAGGGAGAGGTCGGATCAGGAAAACACATTTTTTTTCGGATTCCCCAACCTGTGGGGAACCTGAATATATGTATACTTTTCGAATTTTAGGTCAGTTTCACATTTTCACTTTTGATGCTTCATTGGCTATTTGCAAACAAATGCAAGTTAAGCCGTGGCCTAACTTTTGAGGGAGAGGTCAGATCCGGAAAACACATGTTTTTTCGGGTTCCCCAACATGTGGGGAACCAGAATATATGTATACTTTTCGAATTTGACGTCAGTTTCACATTTTGACTTTTCATGCTTAATTGGCTATTTCCCAACACATGCAATGTAGGCAGAGGCCTAACCTTTGAGGTAGAGGTCGGATCCAGAAAATACTTGTTTTTTCAGGTTCCCCCACCTGTGGCAAACCATAATATATGTATACTTTTCGAATCTGAGGTCAGTTTCAAATTTTGACTTTTCACGCTTAATTGGCTATTTGCCAACAAATGCAATCTAGGCCGAGGGCTAAATTTTGAGGGAGAGGTCGGATCTGGGAAACACATGTTTTTTTGTCTTCCCCAACATGTGGGGAAGCAGAATATATGTATACTTTTCGAATTTGAGGTCAGTTTCAGATTTCGAGTTTTCATGCTTAATTGGCTATTTGCCTACAAATGCAATCTAGGCCAAGGTCTAAATTTTGAGGGAGAGGTCGGAACCGGAAAACACATGTTTTTTCGGGTTCCCCAACCTGTGGGGAACCTGAATATATCTATACTTTTCGAATTTGAGGTCAGTTTCACATTTTGACTTTTCATGCTTAATTGGCTATTTCCCAACACATGCAATGTAGGCAGAGGCCTAACCTTTGAGGTAGAGGTCGGATCCAGAAAATACTTGTTTTTTCGGATTCCCCCACCTGTGGCAAACCATAATATATGTATACTTTTCGAATCTGAGGTCAGTTTCAAATTTTGACTTTTCATGCTTAATTGGCTATTTGCCAACAAATGCAATCTACGCCGAGGCCTAAATTTTGAGGGAGAGGTCGGATCTGGAAAACACATGTTTTTTTGGGTTCCCCAACATGTGGGGAACCAGAATATATGTATACTTTTCGAATTTGAGGTCAGTTTCACATTTTGACTTTTCATGCTTAATTGGCTATTTCCCAACAAATGCAATGTAGGCTGAGGCCTAACCTTTGAGGTAGATGTCGGATCCGGAAAATACTTGTTTTTTCGTGTTCCCCCACCTGTGACGAACCATAATATATGTATGCTTTTTGAATCTGAGGTCAGTTTCAAATTTTGACTTTTCATGCTTAATTGGCTATTTGCCAACAAATGCAATCTAGGCCAAGGGCTAAATTTTGAGGGAGAGGTCGGATCTGCAAAACACATGTTTTTTCGGGTTCCCCAACATGTGGGGAACCAGAATATATGTATACTTTTCGAATTTGAGGTCAGTTTCACATTTTGAGTTTTCATGGTTAATTGGCTATTTGCCGACAAATGCAATCTTGGCTGAGGGCTAAATTTTGAGGGAGAGGTTGGATCTGGAAAACACATGTTTTTTCGGGTTCCCCAACATGTGGGGAACCAGAATATATGTATACTTTTCGAATTTGAAGTCAGTTTCACATTTTGACTTTTCATGCTTAATTGGCTATTTGACAACATATGCAATGTAGGCAGAGGCCTAACCTTTGAGGTAGAGGTCGGATCCAGAAAATACTTGTTTTTTCGGGTTCCCCCACCTGTGGCAAACCATAATATATGTATACTTTTCGAATCTGAGGTCAGTTTCAGATTTCGAGTTTTCATGCTTAATTGGCTATTTGCCAACAAATGCAATCTAGGCCAAGGCCTACATTTTGAGGGAGAGGTCGGAACCGGAAAACACATGTTTTTTCGGGTTCCCCAACCTGTGGGGAAGCAGAATATATGTATACTTTTCGAATTTAAGGTCAGTTTCTCATTTTGACTTTTCATGCTTAATTGGATATTTCCCTACAAATGGAAGTTAAGCCGTGGCCTAACTTTTGAGGAAGAGGTCTGATCCGGAAAACACATGTTTTTTCGGGTTCCCCAACCTGTTGGGAACCTGAATATATCTATACTTTTCGAATTTTAGGTCAGTTTCACATTTTCACTTTTGATGCTTAATTGGCTATTTGCCAACAAATGCAATCTAGGCCAAGGGCTAAATTTTGAGGGAGAGGTCGGATCAGGAAAACACATTTTTTTTCGGATTCCCCAACCTGTGGGGAACCTGAATATATGTATACTTTTCGAATTTTAGGTCAGTTTCACATTTTCACTTTTGATGCTTCATTGGCTATTTGCAAACAAATGCAAGTTAAGCCGTGGCCTAACTTTTGAGGGAGAGGTCAGATCCGGAAAACACATGTTTTTTCGGGTTCCCCAACATGTGGGGAACCAGAATATATGTATACTTTTCGAATTTGACGTCAGTTTCACATTTTGACTTTTCATGCTTAATTGGCTATTTCCCAACACATGCAATGTAGGCAGAGGCCTAACCTTTGAGGTAGAGGTCGGATCCAGAAAATACTTGTTTTTTCAGGTTCCCCCACCTGTGGCAAACCATAATATATGTATACTTTTCGAATCTGAGGTCAGTTTCAAATTTTGACTTTTCATGCTTAATTGGCTATTTGCCAACAAATGCAATCTAGGCCGAGGGCTAAATTTTGAGGGAGAGGTCGGATCTGGGAAACACATGTTTTTTTGTCTTCCCCAACATGTGGGGAAGCAGAATATATGTATACTTTTCGAATTTGAGGTCAGTTTCAGATTTCGAGTTTTCATGCTTAATTGGCTATTTGCCTACAAATGCAATCTAGGCCAAGGTCTAAATTTTGAGGGAGAGGTCGGAACCGGAAAACACATGTTTTTTCGGGTTCCCCAACCTGTGGGGAACCTGAATATATCTATACTTTTCGAATTTGAGGTCAGTTTCACATTTTGACTTTTCATGCTTAATTGGCTATTTCCCAACACATGCAATGTAGGCAGAGGCCTAACCTTTGAGGTAGAGGTCGGATCCAGAAAATACTTGTTTTTTCAGGTTCCCCCACCTGTGGCAAACCATAATATATGTATACTTTTCGAATCTGAGGTCAGTTTCAAATTTTGACTTTTCATGCTTAATTGGCTATTTGCCAACAAATGCAATCTAGGCCGAGGGCTAAATTTTGAGGGAGAGGTCGGATCTGGAAAACACATGTTTTTTCGGCTTCCCCAACCTGTGGGGAAGCAGAATATATGTATACTTTTCGAATTTAAGGTCAGTTTCTCATTTTGACTTTTCATGCTTAATTGGATATTTCCCTACAAATGGAAGTTAAGCCGTGGCCTAACTTTTGAGGAAGAGGTCTGATCCGGAAAACACATGTTTTTTCGGGTTCCCCAACCTGTGGGGAACCAGAATATATGTATACTTTTCGAATTTGAGGTCAGTTTCACATTTTGACTTTTCATTCTTAATTGGCTATTTCCCAACAAATGCAATGTAGGCTGAGGCCTAACCTTTGAGGTAGATGTCGGATCCGGAAAATACTTGTTTTTTCGTGTTCCCCCACCTGTGACGAACCATAATATATGTATGCTTTTCGAATCTGAGGTCAGTTTCAAATTTTGACTTTTCATGCTTAATTGGCTATTTGCCAACAAATGCAATCTAGGCCAAGGGCTAAATTTTGAGGGAGAGGTCGGATCTGCAAAACACATGTTTTTTCGGGTTCCCCAACATGTGGGGAACCATAATATATGTATACTTTTCGAATTTGACGTCAGTTTCACATTTTGACTTTTCATGCTTAATTGGCTATTTGCCTACAAATGCAATCTAGGCCAAGGTCTAAATTTTGAGGGAGAGGTCGGAACCGGAAAACACATGGTTTTTTGGGTTCCCCAAGCTGTGTGGAACCTGAATATATGTACACTTGTCGAATTTGAGGTCAGTTTCACATTTTGACTTTTCATGGTTAATTGGCTATTTGCCAACAAATTCGAGATACCGGTAGGCCGTGGCCTAACTTTTGAGGAGGAAGAGGTTGGATCCGGAAAACACATGTTTTTTCAGGTTCCCCAACATGTGGGGAACCAGAATATATGTATACTTTTCGAATTTGAAGTAAGTTTCACATTTTCAGTTTTCATGGTTAATTGGCTATTTGCCAACAAATTCGAGATAGGCCGTGGCCTAACTTTTGAGGAAGAGGTTGGATCCGGAAAACACATGTTTTTTCGGATTCCCCAACCTGTGGGGAACCTGAATATATGTGCACTTTTCGAATTTGAGGTCAGTTTCACATTTTGACTTTTCATCGTTAATTGGCTATTTGCAAACAAATGCAAGTTAAGCCGTGGCCTAACTTTTCAGGGAGAGGTCGGATCCGGAAAACACATGTTTTTTCGGGTTCCCCAACCTGTGTGGAACCTGAATATATGTATACTTTTCGAATTTGAGGTCAGTTTCACATTTTGACTTTTCATGCTTAATTGGCTATTTCCCAACACATGCAATGTAGGCAGAGGCCTAACCTTTGAGGTAGAGGTCGGATCCAGAAAATACTTGTTTTTTCGGATTCCCCCACCTGTGGCAAACCATAATATATGTATACTTTTCGAATCTGAGGTCAGTTTCAAATTTTGACTTTTCATGCTTAATTGGCTATTTGCCAACAAATGCAATCTACGCCGAGGCCTAAATTTTGAGGGAGAGGTCGGATCTGGAAAACACATGTTTTTTTGGGTTCCCCAACATGTGGGGAACCAGAATATATGTATACTTTTCGAATTTGAGGTCAGTTTCACATTTTGACTTTTCATGCTTAATTGGCTATTTCCCAACAAATGCAATGTAGGCTGAGGCCTAACCTTTGAGGTAGATGTCGGATCCGGAAAATACTTGTTTTTTCGTGTTCCCCCACCTGTGACGAACCATAATATATGTATGCTTTTTGAATCTGAGGTCAGTTTCAAATTTTGACTTTTCATGCTTAATTGGCTATTTGCCAACAAATGCAATCTAGGCCAAGGGCTAAATTTTGAGGGAGAGGTCGGATCTGCAAAACACATGTTTTTTCGGGTTCCCCAACATGTGGGGAACCAGAATATATGTATACTTTTCGAATTTGAGGTCAGTTTCACATTTTGAGTTTTCATGGTTAATTGGCTATTTGCCGACAAATGCAATCTTGGCTGAGGGCTAAATTTTGAGGGAGAGGTTGGATCTGGAAAACACATGTTTTTTCGGGTTCCCCAACATGTGGGGAACCAGAATATATGTATACTTTTCGAATTTGAAGTCAGTTTCACATTTTGACTTTTCATGCTTAATTGGCTATTTGACAACATATGCAATGTAGGCAGAGGCCTAACCTTTGAGGTAGAGGTCGGATCCAGAAAATACTTGTTTTTTCGGGTTTCCCCACCTGTGGCAAACCATAATATATGTATACTTTTCGAATCTGAGGTCAGTTTCAGATTTCGAGTTTTCATGCTTAATTGGCTATTTGCCAACAAATGCAATCTAGGCCAAGGCCTACATTTTGAGGGAGAGGTCGGAACCGGAAAACACATGTTTTTTCGGGTTCCCCAACCTGTGGGGAAGCAGAATATATGTATACTTTTCGAATTTAAGGTCAGTTTCTCATTTTGACTTTTCATGCTTAATTGGATATTTCCCTACAAATGGAAGTTAAGCCGTGGCCTAACTTTTGAGGAAGAGGTCTGATCCGGAAAACACATGTTTTTTCGGGTTCCCCAACCTGTGGGGAACCAGAATATATGTATACTTTTCGAATTTAAGGTCAGTTTCTCATTTTGACTTTTCATGCTTAATTGGCTATTTGCCAACAAATGCAATCTTGGCTGAGGGCTAAATTTTGAGGGAGAGGTCGGATCCGGAAAACACATGTTTTTTCGGGTTCCCCAACCTGTGGGGAACCAGAATATATGTATACTTTTCGAATTTGAGGTCAGTTTCAGATTTCGAGTTTTCATGCTTAATTGGCTATTTGCCTACAAATGCAATCTAGGCCAAGGTCTAAATTTTGAGGGAGAGGTCGGAACCGGAAAACACATGGTTTTTTGGGTTCCCCAAGCTGTGTGGAACCTGAATATATGTACACTTTTCGAATTTGAGGTCAGTTTCACATTTTGACTTTTCATTCTTAATTGGCTATTTCCCAACAAATGCAAGTTAAGCCGTGGCCTAACTTTTGAGGGAGAGGTCGGATCCGGAAAACACATGTTTTTTCGGGTTCCCCAACATGTGGGGAACCAGAATATATGTATACTTTTCAAATTTGACGTCAGTTTCACATTTTGACTTTTCATGCTTAATTGGCTATTTCCCAACACATGCAATGTAGGCAGAGGCCTAACCTTTGAGGTAGAGGTCGGATCCAGAAAATACTTGTTTTTTCAGGTTCCCCCACCTGTGGCAAACCATAATATATGTATACTTTTCGAACCTGAGGTCAGTTTCAAATTTTGACTTTTCATGCTTAATTGGCTATTTGCCAACAAATGCAATCTAGGTCGAGGGCTAAATTTTGAGGGAGAGGTCGGATCTGGAAAACACATGTTTTTTCGGCTTCCCCAACATGTGGGGAAGCAGAATATATGTATACTTTTCGAATTTGAGGTCAGTTTCACATTTTGACTTTTCATGGTTAATTGGCTATTTGCCAACAAATTCGAGATACCGGTAGGCCGTGGCCTAACTTTTGAGGAAGAGGTTGGATCCGGAAAACACATGTTTTTTCAGGTTCCCCAACATGTGGGGAACCAGAATATATGTATACTTTTCGAATTTGAGGTCAGTTTCACATTTTGACTTTTCATTCTTAATTGGCTATTTCCCAACAAATGCAAGTTAAGCCGTGGCCTAACTTTTGAGGGAGAGGTCAGATCCGGAAAACACATGTTTTTTCGGGTTCCCCAACATGTGGGGAAGCAGAATATATGTATACTTTTCGAATTTGAGGTCAGTTTCAGATTTCAAGTTTTCATGCTTAATTGGCTATTTCCCTACAAATGCAATCTAGGCCAAGGTCTAAATTTTGAGGGAGAGGTCGGAACCGGAAAACACATGGTTTTTTGGGTTCCCCAACCTGTGTGGAACCTGAATATATGTACACTTTTCGAATTTGAGGTCAGTTTCACATTTTGATTTTTCATGGTTAATTGGCTATTTGCCAACAAATTCGAGATAGGCCGTGGCCTAACTTTTGAGGAAGAGGTTGGATCCGGAAAACACATTTTTTGGGGTTCCCCAACCTGTGGGGAACCTGAATATATCTATACTTTTCGAATCTGAGGTCAGTTTCAAATTTTGACTTTTCATGCTTAATTGGCTATTTGCCAACAAATGCAATCTAGGCCAAGGGCTAAATTTTGAGGGAGATGTCGGATCAGGAAAACACATGGTTTTTCGGGTTCCCCAACATGTGGGGAACCAGAATATATGTATACTTTTCGAATTTGAGGTCAGTTTCAGATTTCGAGTTTTCATGCTTAATTGGCTATTTGCCTACAAATGCAATCTAGGCCAAGGTCTAAATTTTGAGGGAGAGGTCGGAACCGGAAAACACATGGTTTTTTGGGTTCCCCAACCTGTGTGGAACCTGAATATATGTACACTTTTCGAATTTGAGGTCAGTTTCACATTTTGACTTTTCATGGTTAATTGGCTATTTGCCAACAAATTCGAGATAGGCCGTGGCCTAACCTTTGAGGGAGAGGATGGATCCGGAAAACACATGTTTTTTCGGATTCCCCAACCTGTGGGGAACCTGAATATATGTACACTTTTCAAATTTGAGGTCAGTATCACATTTTGAATTTTCATGGTTAATTGGCTATTTGCCAACAAATTCGAGATAAGCCGTGGCCTAACTTTTGAGGGAGAGGATGGATCCGGAAAAAACATGTTTTTTCGGGTTCCCCAACCTGTTGGGAACCTGAATATATCTATACTTTTCGAATTTTAGGTCAGTTTCACATTTTCACTTTTGATGCTTAATTGGCTATTTGCCAACAAATGCAATCTAGGCCAAGGGCTAAATTTTGAGGGAGAGGTCGGATCAGGAAAACACATTTTTTTTCGGATTCCCCAACCTGTGGGGAACCTGAATATATGTACACTTTTCAAATTTGAGGTCAGTTTCACATTTTGACTTTTCATGCTTAATTGGCTATTTGCCAACAAATGCAATCTAGGCCAAGGGCTAAATTTTGAGGGAGAGGTCGGATCAGGAAAACACATGTTTTTTCGGGTTCCCCAACCTGTGGGGAACCTGAATATATCTATACTTTTCGAATTTTAGGTCAGTTTCATATTTTCACTTTTGATGCTTAATTGGCTATTTGCAAACAAACGCAAGTTAAGCCGTGGCCTAACTTTTCAGGGAGAGGTCGGATCCGGAAAACACATGTTTTTTCGGATTCCCAAACCTGTGGGGAACCTGAATATATGTACACTTTTCAAATTTGAGGTCAGTTTCACATTTTCACTTTTGATGCTTAATTGGCTATTTGCAAACAAATGCAAGTTAAGCCGTGGCCTAACTTTTCAGGGAGAGGTCGTATCCAGAAAACACATTTTTTTTTCGGATTCCCCAACCTGTGGGGAAGCAGAATATATGTATACTTTTCGAATTTGAGGTCAGTTTCTCATTTTGACTTTTCATGCTTAATTGGCTATTTGCCAACAAATGCAATCTAGGCCAAGGCCTAAATTTTGAGGGAGAGGTTGGATCCGGAAAATACATGTTTTTTTGGGTTCCCCCACCTGTGGCGAACTATAATATATGTATACTTTTCGAATCTGAGGTCAGTTTCAAATTTTGACTTTTCATGCTTAATTGGCTATTTGCCAACAAATGCAATCTTGCCTGAGGGATAAATTTTGAGGGAGAGGTCGGATCTGGAAAACACATGTTTTTTCGGGTCCCCCAACATGTGTGGAAGTTGAATATATCTATACTTTTCGACTTTTAGGTCAGTTTCACATTTTCACTTTTGATGCTTAATTGGCTATTTGCAAACAAATGCAATCTAGGCCGAGGCCTAACTTTTGAGGGAGAGGTCGGATCCGGAAAACACATGTTTTTTCGGGTTCCCCAACCTTTGGGGAATCAGAATATATGTATACTTGTCGAACTTGAAGTCAGTTTCACATTTTGACTTTTCATGCTTAATTGGCTATTTCCCAACAAATGCAATGTAGGCCGAGGCCTAACCTTTGAGGTAGAGGACGGATCCGGAAAATACTTGTTTTTTTGGGTTCCCCCACCTGTGGCGAACTATAATATATGTATACTTTTCGAATCTGAGGTCAGTTTCAAATTTTGACTTTTCATGCTTAATTGGCTATTTCCCAACAAATGCAATCTTGCCTGAGGGATAAATTTTGAGGGAGAGGTCGGATCTGGAAAACACATGTTTTTTCGGGTTCCCCAACATGTGGGGAAGCAGAATATGTGTATACTTTTCGAATTTGAAGTCAGTTTCACATTTCGAGTTTTCATGCTTAATTGGCTATTTGCCTACAAATGCAATCTAGGCCAAGGCCTAAATTTTGAGGGAGAGGTCGGAACCGGAAAATACACGTTTTTTCGGGTTCCCCAACCTGTGTGGAAGCTGAATATATGTACACTTTCGAATTTGAGGTCAGTTTCACATTTTGACTTTTCATGGTTAATTGGCTATTTGCAAACAAATGCAATCTAGGCCGAGGCCCAACCTTTGAGGGAGAGGTCGGATGGGAAAAACAGATGTTTTTTCGTGTTCCCCAACCTTTTGGGAACCATAATATATTTATACTTTTGATTTTTGAGGTCAGATTTACATTGTGACTGTTCATACTTAATTGTCTATTAGCCAACAAGTACGAGATAGGCCGTGGCCTAACTTTTGAGGGAGAGGTCGGATCTTGAAAACACATGTTTTATCGGGTTCCCCAACCCGTGGGGAACCAGAATATATGTATACTTTTTTAATTTAAGGTCAGTTTCTCATTTTGACTTTTCATGCTTAAATGGATATTTCCTACAAATGCAAGTTAAGCCGTGGCCTAAATTTTGAGGAAGAGGTGTGATCTGGAAACACATGCTTTTACGGGTTCCCCAACCTGTGGGGAACCTGAATATATCTATACTTTTCGAATTTTAGGTCAGTTTCACATTTTCACTTTTGATGCTTAATTGGCTATTTGCAAACAAATGCAAGTTTAGCCGTGGCCTAACTTTTGAGGGAGAGGTCGGATCCGGAAAACACATGTTTTTTCGGGTTCCCCCACCTGTGGCGAACTATAATATATGTATACTTTTTGAATCTGAGGTCAGTTTCAAATTTTGACTTTTCATGCTTAATTGGCTATTTGCCAACAAATGCAATCTTGCCTGAGGGATAAATTTTGAGGGAGAGGTCGGATCTGGAAAACACATGTTTTTTCGGGTTCCCCAACATGTGGGGAAGCAGAATATGTGTATACTTTTCGAATTTGAAGTCAGTTTCACATTTCGAGTTTTCATGCTTAATTGTCTATTTGCCTACAAATGCAATCTAGGCCAAGGCCTAAATTTTGAGGGAGAGGTCGGAAATGGAAAAAACATGGTTTTTTGGGTTCCCCAACCTGTCTGGAACCTGAATATATGTACACTTTTCGAATTTGAGGTCAGTGTCACATTTTGACTTTTCATGGTTAATTGGCTATTTGCCAACAAATTCGAGATAGGCCGTGGCCTAACTTTTGAGGAACAGGTCAGAACCGGAAAACACACGTTTTTTCGGGTTCCCCAACCTTTGTGGAAGCTGAATATATGTACACTTTCGAATTTGAGGTCAGTTTCACATTTTGACTTTTCATGGTTAATTGGCTATTTGCTAAGAAATTCGAGATAGGCCGTGCCCTAACTTTTGAGGAAGAGGTTGGATCCGGAAAACACATGTTTTTTCGGGTTCCCCAACCTGTGGAGAAGCTGAATATATCTATACTTTTCGAACTTGAGGTAAGTTTCACATTTTCACTTTTGATGCTTAATTGGCTATTTGCAAACAAATGCAATCTAGGCCGAGGCCTAACTTTTGAAGGAGAGGTCGGATCCGGAAAACACATGATTTTTTTCGGGTTTCCCAACCTTTGGGGAATCAGAATATATGTATACTTTTCGAACTTGAGGTCAGTTTCCCATTTTGACTTTTCATGCTTAATTGGCTATTTCCCAACAAATGCAATGTAGGCCGAGGCCTAACCTTTGAGGTAGAGGTCGGATCCGGAAAATACTTGTTTTTTCGGGTTCCCCTAACTGTGGCGAACCATAATATATGTATATTTTTCGAATTTGAGGTCAGTTTCACATTTTGAGTTTTCATGCTTAATTGGCTATTTGCCAACAAATTCGAGATAGGCCGTGGCCTAACTTTTGAGGAAGAGGTTGGATCCGGAAAACACATGTTTTTTCGGGTTCCCCAACCTGTGGGGAACCTGAATATATGTACACTTTTCGAATTTGAAGTCAGTTTCACATTTTGAATTTTCATGCTTAATTGGCTATTTGCCTACAAATGCAATCTAGCCCAAGGCCTAAATTTTGAGGGAGAGGTCGGAACCGGAAAACACATGTTTTTTTGGGTTCCCCAACCTGTGGGGAACCTGAATATATGTACACTTTTCGAATTTGAGGTCAGTTTCACAGTTTTGACTTTTCATGGTTAATTGGCTATTTGCCAACAAATTCGAGATAGGCCGTGGCCTAACTTTTGAGGAAGAGGTTGGATCCGGAAAACACATGTTTTTTTGGGTTCCCCAACCTGTGGGGAACGTGAATATATCTATACTTTTCGAACTTGAGGTAAGTTTCACATTTTCACTTTTGATGCTTAATTGGCTATTTGCAAACAAATGCAATCTAGGCCGAGGCCTAACTTTTGAAGGAGAGGTCGGATCCGGAAAACACATGATTTTTTTCGGGTTTCCCAACCTTTGGGGAATCAGATTATATGTATACTTTTCGAACTTGAGGTCAGTTTCCCATTTTGACTTTTCATGCTTAATTGACTATTTGCCCACAAATGCAAGATAAGCCGTGGCCTAACTTTTGAGGGAGAGGTCGGATCCGGAAAACACATGTTTTTTCAGGTTCCCCAACATGTGGGGAACCAGAATATATGTATACTTTTCGAATTTGAAGTCAGTTTCACATTTTGAGTTTTCATGCTTAATTGGCTATTTGCCAACAAATGCAATCTAGGCCAAGGCCTAAATTTTGAGAAAGAGGTCAGAACCGGAAAACACACGTTTTTTCGGGTTCCCCAACCTGTGTGGAAGCTGAATATATGTACACTTTCGAATTTGAGGTCAGTTTCACATTTTGACTTTTCATGGTTAATTGGCTATTTGCCAACAAATTCGAGATAGGCCGTGGCCTAACTTTTGAGGAAGAGGTTGGATCCGGAAAACACATTTTTTTGGGTTCCCCAACCTGTGGGGAACCTGAATATATCTATACTTTTCGAATTTTAGGTCAGTTTCACATTTTGAGTTTTCATGCTTAATTGGCTATTTGCCTACAAATGCAATCTAGGCCAAGGTCTAAATTTTGAGGGAGAGGTCGGAACCGGAAAACACATGGTTTTTTGGGTTCCCCAACCTGTGTGGAACCTGAATATATGTACACTTTTCTAATTTGAGGTCAGTTTCACATTTTGACTTTTCATGGTTAATTGGCTATTTTCCAACAAATTCGAGATAGGCCGTGGCCTAACTTTTGAGGGAGAGGATGGATCCAGAAAACACATGTTTTTTCGGGTTCCCCAACCTGTGGGGAACCTGAATATATCTATACTTTTCGAATTTTAGGTCAGTTTCACATTTTCACTTTTGATGCTTCATTGGCTATTTGCAAACAAATGCAAGTTAAGCCGTGGCCTAACTTTTGAGGGAGAGCTCGGATCCGAAAAACACATGTTTTTTCGGGTTCCCCAACATGTGGGGAACCAGAATATATGTATACTTTTCGAATTTGAGGTCAGTTTCACATTTTGACTTTTCATGCTTAATTGGCTATTTCCCAACACATGCAATGTAGGCAGAGGCCTAACCTTTGAGGTAGAGGTCGGATCCAGAAAATACTTGTTTTTTCGGGTTCCGCCACCTGTGGCAAACCATAATATATGTATACTTTTCGAATCTGAGGTCAGTTTCAAATTTTGACTTTTCATGCTTAATTGGCTATTTGCCAACAAATGCAATCTAGGTCGAGGGCTAAATTTTGAGGGAGAGGTCGGATCCGGAAAACACATGTTTTTTCGGCTTCCCCAACATGTGGGGAAGCAGAATATATGTATACTTTTCGAATTTGAGGTCAGTTTCAGATTTCGAGTTTTCATGCTTAATTGGCTATTTGCCTACAAATGCAATCTAGGCCAAGGTCTAAATTTTGAGGGAGAGGTCGGAACCGGAAAACACATGGTTTTTTGGGTTCCCCAAGCTGTGTGGAACCTGAATATATGTACACTTTTCGAATTTGAGGTCAGTTTCACATTTTGACTTTTCATGGTTAATTGGCTATTTGCCAACAAATTCGAGATACCGGTAGGCCGTGGCCTAACTTTTGAGGAAGAGGTTGGATCCGGAAAACACATGTTTTTTCAGGTTCCCCAACATGTGGGGAACCAGAATATATGTATACTTTTCGAACTTGAGGTCAGTTTCCCATTTTGACTTTTCATGCTTAATTGGCTATTTGCCAACAAATTCGAGATAGGCCGTGGCCTAACTTTTGAGGGAGAGGATGGATCCAGAAAACACATGTTTTTTCGGGTTCCCCAACCTGTGGGGAACCTGAATATATCTATACTTTTCGAATTTTAGGTCAGTTTCACATTTTCACTTTTGATGCTTCATTGGCTATTTGCAAACAAATGCAAGTTAAGCCGTGGCCTAACTTTTGAGGGAGAGGTCGGATCTGAAAAACACATGTTTTTTCGGGTTCCCCAACATGTGGGGAACCAGAATATATGTATACTTTTCGAATTTGAGGTCAGTTTCACATTTTGACTTTTCATTCTTAATTGGCTATTTCCCAACACATGCAATGTAGGCAGAGGCCTAACCTTTGAGGTAGAGGTCGGATCCAGAAAATACTTGTTTTTTCGGGTTCCCCCACCTGTGGCAAACCATAATATATGTATACTTTTCGAATCTGAGGTCAGTTTCAAATTTTGACTTTTCATGCTTAATTGGCTATTTGCCAACAAATGCAATCTAGGTCGAGGGCTAAATTTTGAGGGAGAGGTCGGATCCGGAAAACACATGTTTTTTCGGCTTCCCCAACATGTGGGGAAGCAGAATATATGTATACTTTTCGAATTTGAGGTCAGTTTCAGATTTCGAGTTTTCATGCTTAATTGGCTATTTGCCTACAAATGCAATCTAGGCCAAGGTCTAAATTTTGAGGGAGAGGTCGGAACCGGAAAACACATGGTTTTTTGGGTTCCCCAAGCTGTGTGGAACCTGAATATATGTACACTTTTCGAATTTGAGGTCAGTTTCACATTTTGACTTTTCATGGTTAATTGGCTATTTGCCAACAAATTCGAGATACCGGTAGGCCGTGGCCTAACTTTTGAGGAAGAGGTTGGATCCGGAAAACACATGTTTTTTCAGGTTCCCCAACATGTGGGGAACCAGAATATATGTATACTTTTCGAATTTGAGGTCAGTTTCACATTTTGACTTTTCATTCTTAATTGGCTATTTCCCAACAAATGCAAGTTAAGCCGTGGCCTAACTTTTGAGGGAGAGGTCAGATCCGGAAAACACATGTTTTTTCGGGTTCCCCAACATGTGGGGAACCAGAATATATGTATACTTTTCGAATTTGACGTCAGTTTCACATTTTGACTTTTCATGCTTAACTGGCTATTTCCCAACACATGCAATGTAGGCAGAGGCCTAACCTTTGAGGTAGAGGTCGGATCCAGAAAATACTTGTTTTTTCGGGTTCCCCCACCTGTGGCAAACCATAATATATGTATACTTTTCGAATCTGAGGTCAGTTTCAAATTTTGACTTTTCATGCTTAATTGGCTATTTCCCAACAAATGCAAGTTAAGCCGTGGCCTAACTTTTGAGGGAGAGGTCAGATCCGGAAAACACATGTTTTTTCGGGTTCCCCAACATGTGGGGAACCAGAATATATGTATACTTTTCGAATTTGATGTCAGTTTCACATTTTGACTTTTCATGCTTAATTGGCTATTTGCCAACAAATGCAATCTACGCCGAGGGCTAAATTTTGAGGGAGAGGTCGGATCTGGAAAACACATGTTTTTTCGGCTTCCCCAATATGTGGGGAAGCAGAATATATGTATACTTTTCGAATTTGAGGTCAGTTTCAGATTTCGAGTTTTCATGCTTAATTGGCTATTTGCCTACAAATGCAATCTAGGCCAAGGTCTAAATTTTGAGGGAGAGGTCGGAACCGGAAAACACATGGTTTTTTGGGTTCCCCAACCTGTGTGGAACCTGAATATATGTACACTTTTCGAATTTGAGGTCAGTTTCACATTTTGACTTTTCATGGTTAATTGGCTATTTGCCAACAAATTCGAGATAGGCCGTGGCCTAACTTTTGAGGAAGAGGTTGGATCCGGAAAACACATTTTTTTGGGTTCCCCAACCTGTGGGGAACCTGAATATATCTATACTTTTCGAATCTGAGGTCAGTTTCAAATTTTGACTTTTCATGCTTAATTGGCTATTTGCCAACAAATGCAATCTAGGCCAAGGGCTAAATTTTGAAGGAGAGGTCGGATCAGGAAAACACATGTTTTTTCGGGTTCCCCCACCTGTGGCAAACCATAATATATGTATACTTTTCGAATCTGAGGTCAGTTTCAAATTTTGACTTTTCATGCTTAATTGGCTATTTGCCAACAAATGCAATCTAGGTCGAGGGCTAAATTTTGAGGGAGAGGTCGGATCCGGAAAACACATGTTTTTTCGGCTTTCCCAACATGTGGGGAAGCAGAATATATGTATACTTTTCGAATTTGAGGTCAGTTTCAGATTTCGAGTTTTCATGCTTAATTGGCTATTTGCCTACAAATGCAATCTAGGCCAAGGTCTAAATTTTGAGGGAGAGGTCGGAACCGGAAAACACATGGTTTTTTGGGTTCCCCAAGCTGTGTGGAACCTGAATATATGTACACTTTTCGAATTTGAGGTCAGTTTCACATTTTGACTTTTCATGGTTAATTGGCTATTTGCCAACAAATTCGAGATACTGGTAGGCCGTGGCCTAACTTTTGAGGAAGAGGTTGGATCCGGAAAACACATGTTTTTTCAGGTTCCCCAACATGTGGGGAACCAGAATATATGTATACTTTTCGAACTTGAGGTCAGTTTCCCATTTTGACTTTTCATGCTTAATTGGCTATTTGCCAACAAATTCGAGATAGGCCGTGGCCTAACTTTTGAGGGAGAGGATGGATCCAGAAAACACATGTTTTTTCGGGTTCCCCAACCTGTGGGGAACCTGAATATATCTATACTTTTCGAATTTTAGGTCAGTTTCACATTTTCACTTTTGATGCTTCATTGGCTATTTGCAAACAAATGCAAGTTAAGCCGTGGCCTAACTTTTGAGGGAGAGGTCGGATCCGAAAAACACATGTTTTTTCGGGTTCCCCAACATGTGGGGAACCAGAATATATGTATACTTTTCGAATTTGAGGTCAGTTTCACATTTTGACTTTTCATGCTTAATTGGCTATTTCCCAACACATGCAATGTAGGCAGAGGCCTAACCTTTGAGGTAGAGGTCGGATCCAGAAAATACTTGTTTTTTCGGGTTCCCCCACCTGTGGCAAACCATAATATATGTATACTTTTCGAATCTGAGGTCAGTTTCAAATTTTGACTTTTCATGCTTAATTGGCTATTTGCCAACAAATGCAATCTACGCCGAGGGCTAAATTTTGAGGGAGAGGTCGGATCTGGAAAACACATGGTTTTTTGGGTTCCCCAAGCTTTGTGGAACCTGAATATATGTACACTTTTCGAATTTGAGGTCAGTTTCACATTTTGACTTTTCATGGTTAATTGGCTATTTGCCAACAAATTCGAGATACCAGTAGGCCGTGGCCTAACTTTTGAGGAAGAGGTTGGATCCGGAAAACACATGTTTTTTCAGGTTCCCCAACATGTGGGGAACCAGAATATATGTATACTTTTCGAATTTGAGGTCAGTTTCACATTTTGACTTTTCATTCTTAATTGGCTATTTCCCAACAAATGCAAGTTAAGCCGTGGCCTAACTTTTGAGGGAGAGGTCAGATCCGGAAAACACATGTTTTTTCGGGTTCCCCAACATGTGGGGAACCAGAATATATGTATACTTTTCGAATTTGACGTCAGTTTCACATTTTGACTTTTCATGCTTAATTGGCTATTTCCCAACACATGCAATGTAGGCAGAGGCCTAACCTTTGAGGTAGAGGTCGGATCCAGAAAATACTTGTTTTTTCGGGTTCCCCCACCTGTGGCAAACCATAATATATGTATACTTTTCGAATCTGAGGTCAGTTTCAAATTTTGACTTTTCATGCTTAATTGGCTATTTGCCAACAAATGCAATCTACGCCGAGGGCTAAATTTTGAGGGAGAGGTCGGATCTGGAAAACACATGTTTTTTCGGCTTCCCCAACATGTGGGGAAGCAGAATATATGTATACTTTTCGAATTTGAGGTCAGTTTCAGATTTCGAGTTTTCATGCTTAATTGGCTATTTGCCTACAAATGCAATCTAGGCCAAGGTCTAAATTTTGAGGGAGAGGTCGGAACCGGAAAACACATGGTTTTTTGGGTTCCCCAACCTGTGTGGAACCTGAATATATGTACACTTTTCGAATTTGAGGTCAGTTTCACATTTTGACTTTTCATGGTTAATTGGCTATTTGCCAACAAATTCGAGATAGGCCGTGGCCTAACTTTTGAGGAAGAGGTTGGATCCGGAAAACACATTTTTTTGGGTTCCCCAACCTGTGGGGAACCTGAATATATCTATACTTTTCGAATCTGAGGTCAGTTTCAAATTTTGACTTTTCATGCTTAATTGGCTATTTGCCAACAAATGCAATCTAGGCCAAGGGCTAAATTTTGAAGGAGAGGTCGGATCAGGAAAACACATGTTTTTTCGGGTTCCCCAACATGTGGGGAACCAGAATATATGTATACTTTTCGAATCTGAGGTCAGTTTCAAATTTTGACTTTTCATGCTTAATTGGCTATTTGCCAACAAATGCAATCTAGGTCGAGGGCTAAATTTTGAGGGAGAGGTCGGATCTGGAAAACACATGTTTTTTCGGCTTCCCCAACATGTGGGGAAGCAGAATATATGTATACTTTTCGAATTTGAGGTCAGTTTCACATTTTGACTTTTCATGGTTAATTGGCTATTTGCCAACAAATTCGAGATACCGGTAGGCCGTGGCCTAACTTTTGAGGAAGAGGTTGGATCCGGAAAACACATGTTTTTTCAGGTTCCCCAACATGTGGGGAACCAGAATATATGTATACTTTTCGAATTTGAGGTCAGTTTCACATTTTGACTTTTCATTCTTAATTGGCTATTTCCCAACAAATGCAAGTTAAGCCGTGGCCTAACTTTTGAGGGAGAGGTCAGATCCGGAAAACACATGTTTTTTCGGGTTCCCCAACATGTGGGGAACCAGAATATATGTATACTTTTCGAATTTGACGTCAGTTTCAAATTTTGACTTTTCATGCTTAATTGGCTATTTCCCAACACATGCAATGTAGGCAGAGGCCTAACCTTTGAGGTAGAGGTCGGATCCAGAAAATACTTGTTTTTTCGGGTTCCCCCACCTGTGGCAAACCATAATATATGTATACTTTTCGAATCTGAGGTCAGTTTCAAATTTTGACTTTTCATGCTTAATTGGCTATTTGCCAACAAATGCAATCTACGCCGAGGGCTAAATTTTGAGGGAGAGGTCGGATCTGGAAAACACATGGTTTTTTGGGTTCCCCAAGCTTTGTGGAACCTGAATATATGTACACTTTTCGAATTTGAGGTCAGTTTCACATTTTGACTTTTCATGGTTAATTGGCTATTTGCCAACAAATTCGAGATACCGGTAGGCCGTGGCCTAACTTTTGAGGAAGAGGTTGGATCCGGAAAACACATGTTTTTTCAGGTTCCCCAACATGTGGGGAACCAGAATATATGTATACTTTTCGAATTTGAGGTCAGTTTCACATTTTGACTTTTCATTCTTAATTGGCTATTTCCCAACAAATGCAAGTTAAGCCGTGGCCTAACTTTTGAGGGAGAGGTCAGATCCGGAAAACACATGTTTTTTCGGGTTCCCCAACATGTGGGGAACCAGAATATATGTATACTTTTCGAATTTGACGTCAGTTTCACATTTTGACTTTTCATGCTTAATTGGCTATTTCCCAACACATGCAATGTAGGCAGAGGCCTAACCTTTGAGGTAGAGGTCGGATCCAGAAAATACTTGTTTTTTCGGGTTCCCCCACCTGTGGCAAACCATAATATATGTATACTTTTCGAATCTGAGGTCAGTTTCAAATTTTGACTTTTCATGCTTAATTGGCTATTTGCCAACAAATGCAATCTACGCCGAGGGCTAAATTTTGAGGGAGAGGTCGGATCTGGAAAACACATGGTTTTTTGGGTTCCCCAAGCTTTGTGGAACCTGAATATATGTACACTTTTCGAATTTGAGGTCAGTTTCACATTTTGACTTTTCATGGTTAATTGGCTATTTGCCAACAAATTCGAGATACCAGTAGGCCGTGGCCTAACTTTTGAGGAAGAGGTTGGATCCGGAAAACACATGTTTTTTCAGGTTCCCCAACATGTGGGGAACCAGAATATATGTATACTTTTCGAATTTGAGGTCAGTTTCACATTTTGACTTTTCATTCTTAATTGGCTATTTCCCAACAAATGCAAGTTAAGCCGTGGCCTAACTTTTGAGGGAGAGGTCAGATCCGGAAAACACATGTTTTTTCGGGTTCCCCAACATGTGGGGAACCAGAATATATGTATACTTTTCGAATTTGACGTCAGTTTCACATTTTGACTTTTCATGCTTAATTGGCTATTTCCCAACACATGCAATGTAGGCAGAGGCCTAACCTTTGAGGTAGAGGTCGGATCCAGAAAATACTTGTTTTTTCGGGTTCCCCCACCTGTGGCAAACCATAATATATGTATACTTTTCGAATCTGAGGTCAGTTTCAAATTTTGACTTTTCATGCTTAATTGGCTATTTGCCAACAAATGCAATCTACGCCGAGGGCTAAATTTTGAGGGAGAGGTCGGATCTGGAAAACACATGTTTTTTCGGCTTCCCCAACATGTGGGGAAGCAGAATATATGTATACTTTTCGAATTTGAGGTCAGTTTCAGATTTCGAGTTTTCATGCTTAATTGGCTATTTGCCTACAAATGCAATCTAGGCCAAGGTCTAAATTTTGAGGGAGAGGTCGGAACCGGAAAACACATGGTTTTTTGGGTTCCCCAACCTGTGTGGAACCTGAATATATGTACACTTTTCGAATTTGAGGTCAGTTTCACATTTTGACTTTTCATGGTTAATTGGCTATTTGCCAACAAATTCGAGATAGGCCGTGGCCTAACTTTTGAGGAAGAGGTTGGATCCGGAAAACACATTTTTTTGGGTTCCCCAACCTGTGGGGAACCTGAATATATCTATACTTTTCGAATCTGAGGTCAGTTTCAAATTTTGACTTTTCATGCTTAATTGGCTATTTGCCAACAAATGCAATCTAGGCCAAGGGCTAAATTTTGAAGGAGAGGTCGGATCAGGAAAACACATGTTTTTTCGGGTTCCCCAACATGTGGGGAACCAGAATATATGTATACTTTTCGAATCTGAGGTCAGTTTCAAATTTTGACTTTTCATGCTTAATTGGCTATTTGCCAACAAATGCAATCTAGGTCGAGGGCTAAATTTTGAGGGAGAGGTCGGATCTGGAAAACACATGTTTTTTCGGCTTCCCCAACATGTGGGGAAGCAGAATATATGTATACTTTTCGAATTTGAGGTCAGTTTCACATTTTGACTTTTCATGGTTAATTGGCTATTTGCCAACAAATTCGAGATACCGGTAGGCCGTGGCCTAACTTTTGAGGAAGAGGTTGGATCCGGAAAACACATGTTTTTTCAGGTTCCCCAACATGTGGGGAACCAGAATATATGTATACTTTTCGAATTTGAGGTCAGTTTCACATTTTGACTTTTCATTCTTAATTGGCTATTTCCCAACAAATGCAAGTTAAGCCGTGGCCTAACTTTTGAGGGAGAGGTCAGATCCGGAAAACACATGTTTTTTCGGGTTCCCCAACATGTGGGGAACCAGAATATATGTATACTATTCGAATTTGACGTCAGTTTCACATTTTGACTTTTCATGCTTAATTGGCTATTTCCCAACACATGCAATGTAGGCAGAGGCCTAACCTTTGAGGTAGAGGTCGGATCCAGAAAATACTTGTTTTTTCGGGTTCCCCCACCTGTGGCAAACCATAATATATGTATACTTTTCGAATCTGAGGTCAGTTTCAAATTTTGACTTTTCATGCTTAATTGGCTATTTGCCTACAAATGCAATCTAGGCCAAGGTCTAAATTTTGAGGGAGAGGTCGGAACCGGAAAACACATGGTTTTTTGGGTTCCCCAACCTGTGTGGAACCTGAATATATGTACACTTTTCGAATTTGAGGTCAGTTTCACATTTTGACTTTTCATGGTTAATTGGCTATTTGCTAAGAAATTCGAGATAGGCCGTGCCCTAACTTTTGAGGAAGAGGTTGGATCCGGAAAACACATGTTTTTTCGGGTTCCCCAACCTGTGGAGAAGCTGAATATATCTATACTTTTCGAACTTGAGGTAAGTTTCACATTTTCACTTTTGATGCTTAATTGGCTATTTGCAAACAAATGCAATCTAGGCCGAGGCCTAACTTTTGAGGGAGAGGTCGGATCCGGAAAACACATGTTTTTTTGGGGTTTCCCAACCTTTGGGGAATCAGAATATATGTATACTTTTCGAACTTGAGGTCAGTTTCACATTTTGACTTTTCATGCTTAATTGGCTATTTCCCAACAAATGCAATGTAGGCCGAGGCCTAACCTTTGAGGTAGAGGTCGGATCCGGAAAATACTTGTTTTTTCGGGTTCCCCTAACTGTGGCGAACCATAATATATGTATATTTTTCGAATTTGAGGTCAGTTTCACATTTTGACTTTTCATGCTTAATTGGCTATTTGCCAACAAATTCGAGATAGGCCGTGGCCTAACTTTTGAGGAAGAGGTTGGATCCGGAAAACACATGTTTTTTCGGGTTCCCCATCCTGTGGGGAACCTGAATATATGTACACTTTTCTAATTTGAGGTCAGTTTCACATTTTGAATTTTCATGGTTAATTGGCTATTTGCCAAGAAATTCGAGATAGGCCGTGGCCTAACTTTTGAGGGAGAGGATGGATCCAGAAAACACATGTTTTTTCGGGTTCCCCAACCTGTGGGGAACCTGAATATATCTATACTTTTCGAATTTTAGGTCAGTTTCACATTTACACTTTTGATGCTTCATTGGCTATTTGCAAACAAATGCAAGTTAAGCCGTGGCCTAACTTTTGAGGGAGAGGTCGGATCCGAAAAACACATGTTTTTTCGGGTTCCCCTACATGTGGGGAACCAGAATATATGTATACTTTTCGAATTTGAGGTCAGTTTCACATTTTGACTTTTCATGCTTAATTGGCTATTTCCCAACACATGCAATGTAGGCAGAGGCCTAACCTTTGAGGTAGAGGTCGGATCCAGAAAACACATGTTTTTTCGGCTTCCCCAACATGTGGGGAAGCAGAATATATGTATACTTTTCGAATTTGAGGTCAGTTTCAGATTTTGACTTTTCATGCTTAATTGGCTATTTGCCAACAAATGCAATCTAGGTCGAGGGCTAAATTTTGAGGGAGAGGTCGGAACCGGAAAACACATGGTTTTTTGGGTTCCCCAAGCTGTGTGGAACCTGAATATATGTACACTTTTCGAATTTGAGGTCAGTTTCACATTTTGACTTTTCATTCTTAATTGGCTATTTCCCAACAAATGCAAGTTAAGCCGTGGCCTAACTTTTGAGGGAGAGGTCAGATCCGGAAAACACATGTTTTTTCGGGTTCCCCAACATGTGGGGAACCAGAATATATGTATACTTTTCGAATCTGAGGTCAGTTTCAAATTTTGACTTTTCATGCTTAATTGGCTATTTGCCAACAAATGCAATCTAGGCCGAGGGCTAAATTTTGAGGGAGAGGTCGGATCTGGAAAACACATGTTTTTTCGGCTTCCCCAACCTGTGGGGAAGCAGAATATATGTATACTTTTCGAATTTAAGGTCAGTTTCTCATTTTGACTTTTCATGCTTAATTGGATATTTCCCTACAAATGGAAGTTAAGCCGTGGCCTAACTTTTGAGGAAGAGGTCTGATCCGGAAAACACATGTTTTTTCGGGTTCCCCAACCTGTGGGGAACCAGAATATATGTATACTTTTCGAATTTAAGGTCAGTTTCTCATTTTGACTTTTCATGCTTAATTGGCTATTTGCCAACAAATGCAATCTTGGCTGAGGGCTAAATTTTGAGGGTGAGGTCGGATCTGGAAAACACATGTTTTTTCGGATTCCCCAACCTGTGGGGAACCAGAATATATGTATACTTTTCGAATTTGAGGTTAGTTTCACATTTTGACTTTTCATGCTTAATTGGCTATTTGCCGACAAATGCAATCTTGGCTGAGGGCTAAATTTTGAGGGAGAGGTCGGATCTGGAAAACACATGTTTTTTGGGTTCCCCAAGCTGTGTGGAACCTGAATATATGTACACTTTTCGAATTTGAGGTCAGTTTCACATTTTGACTTTTCATGGTTAATTGGCTATTTGCCAACAAATTCGAGATACCGGTAGGCCGTGGCCTAACTTTTGAGGAAGAGGTTGGATCCGGAAAACACATGTTTTTTCAGGTTCCCCAACATGTGGGGAACCAGAACATATGTATACTTTTCGAATTTGAGGTCAGTTTCACATTTTGACTTTTCATTCTTAATTGGCTATTTCCCAACAAATGCAAGTTAAGCCGTGGCCTAACTTTTGAGGGAGAGGTCGGATCCGGAAAACACATGTTTTTTCGGGTTCCCCAACATGTGGGGAACCAGAATATATGTATACTTTTCGAATTTGACGTCAGTTTCACATTTTGACTTTTCATTCTTAATTGGCTATTTCCCAACAAATGCAAGTTAAGCCGTGGCCTAACTTTTGAGGGAGAGGTCGGATCCGGAAAACACATGTTTTTTCGGGTTCCCCAACATGTGGGGAACCAGAATATATGTATACTTTTCGAATTTGACGTCAGTTTCACATTTTGACTTTTCATGCTTAATTGGCTATTTCCCAACACATGCAATGTAGGCAGAGGCCTAACCTTTGAGGTAGAGGTCGGATCCAGAAAATACTTGTTTTTTCGGGTTCCCCCACCTGTGGCAAACCATAATATATGTATACTTTTCGAATCTGAGGTCAGTTTCAAATTTTGACTTTTCATGCTTAATTGGCTATTTGCCAACAAATGCAATCTAGGCCGAGGGCTAAATTTTGAGGGAGAGGTCGGATCTGGAAAACACATGTTTTTTCGGCTTCCCCAACATGTGGGGAAGCAGAATATATGTATACTTTTCGAATTTGAGGTCAGTTTCAGATTTCGAGTTTTCATGCTTAATTGGCTATTTGCCTACAAATGCAATCTAGGCCAAGGTCTAAATTTTGAGGGAGAGGTCGGAACCGGAAAACACATGGTTTTTTGGGTTCCCCAACCTGTGTGGAACCTGAATATATGTACACTTTTCGAATTTGAGGTCAGTTTCACATTTTGACTTTTCATGGTTAATTGGCTATTTGCCAACAAATTCGAGATAGGCCGTGGCCTAACTTTTGAGGAAGAGGTTGGATCCGGAAAACACATTTTTTTGGGTTCCCCAACCTGTGTGGAACCTGAATATATCTATACTTTTCGAATCTGAGGTCAGTTTCAAATTTTGACTTTTCATGCTTAATTGGCTATTTGCCAACAAATGCAGTCTAGGCCAAGGGCTAAATTTTGAAGGAGAGGTCGGATCAGGAAAACACATGTTTTTTCGGGTTCCCCAACATGTGGGGAACCAGAATATATGTATACTTTTCGAATCTGAGGTCAGTTTCAAATTTTGACTTTTCATGCTTAATTGGCTATTTGCCAACAAATGCAATCTAGGCCAAGGGCTAAATTTTGAGGGAGAGGTCGGATCAGGAAAACACATGTTTTTTCGGGTTCCCCAACATGTGGGGAACGAGAATATATGTATACTTTTCGAATTTGAGGTCAGTTTCACATTTTGAGTTTTCATGCTTAATTGGCTATTTGCCTACAAATGCAATCTAGGCCAAGGTCTAAATTTTGAGGGAGAGGTCGGAACCGGAAAACACATGTTTTTTCGGGTTCCCCATCCTGTGGGGAACCTGAATATATGTACACTTTTCTAATTTGAGGTCAGTTTCACATTTTGAATTTTCATGGTTAATTGGCTATTTGCCAAGAAATTCGAGATAGGCCGTGGCCTAACTTTTGAGGGAGAGGATGGATCCAGAAAACACATGTTTTTTCGGGTTCCCCAACCTGTGGGGAACCTGAATATATCTATACTTTTCGAATTTTAGGTCAGTTTCACATTTACACTTTTGATGCTTCATTGGCTATTTGCAAACAAATGCAAGTTAAGCCGTGGCCTAACTTTTGAGGGAGAGGTCGGATCCGAAAAACACATGTTTTTTCGGGTTCCCCTACATGTGGGGAACCAGAATATATGTATACTTTTCGAATTTGAGGTCAGTTTCACATTTTGACTTTTCATGCTTAATTGGCTATTTCCCAACACATGCAATGTAGGCAGAGGCCTAACCTTTGAGGTAGAGGTCGGATCCAGAAAACACATGTTTTTTCGGCTTCCCCAACATGTGGGGAAGCAGAATATATGTATACTTTTCGAATTTGAGGTCAGTTTCAGATTTTGACTTTTCATGCTTAATTGGCTATTTGCCAACAAATGCAATCTAGGTCGAGGGCTAAATTTTGAGGGAGAGGTCGGAACCGGAAAACACATGGTTTTTTGGGTTCCCCAAGCTGTGTGGAACCTGAATATATGTACACTTTTCGAATTTGAGGTCAGTTTCACATTTTGACTTTTCATTCTTAATTGGCTATTTCCCAACAAATGCAAGTTAAGCCGTGGCCTAACTTTTGAGGGAGAGGTCAGATCCGGAAAACACATGTTTTTTCGGGTTCCCCAACATGTGGGGAACCAGAATATATGTATACTTTTCGAATCTGAGGTCAGTTTCAAATTTTGACTTTTCATGCTTAATTGGCTATTTGCCAACAAATGCAATCTAGGCCGAGGGCTAAATTTTGAGGGAGAGGTCGGATCTGGAAAACACATGTTTTTTCGGCTTCCCCAACCTGTGGGGAAGCAGAATATATGTATACTTTTCGAATTTAAGGTCAGTTTCTCATTTTGACTTTTCATGCTTAATTGGATATTTCCCTACAAATGGAAGTTAAGCCGTGGCCTAACTTTTGAGGAAGAGGTCTGATCCGGAAAACACATGTTTTTTCGGGTTCCCCAACCTGTGGGGAACCAGAATATATGTATACTTTTCGAATTTAAGGTCAGTTTCTCATTTTGACTTTTCATGCTTAATTGGCTATTTGCCAACAAATGCAATCTTGGCTGAGGGCTAAATTTTGAGGGTGAGGTCGGATCTGGAAAACACATGTTTTTTCGGATTCCCCAACCTGTGGGGAACCAGAATATATGTATACTTTTCGAATTTGAGGTTAGTTTCACATTTTGACTTTTCATGCTTAATTGGCTATTTGCCGACAAATGCAATCTTGGCTGAGGGCTAAATTTTGAGGGAGAGGTCGGATCTGGAAAACACATGTTTTTTGGGTTCCCCAAGCTGTGTGGAACCTGAATATATGTACACTTTTCGAATTTGAGGTCAGTTTCACATTTTGACTTTTCATGGTTAATTGGCTATTTGCCAACAAATTCGAGATACCGGTAGGCCGTGGCCTAACTTTTGAGGAAGAGGTTGGATCCGGAAAACACATGTTTTTTCAGGTTCCCCAACATGTGGGGAACCAGAACATATGTATACTTTTCGAATTTGAGGTCAGTTTCACATTTTGACTTTTCATTCTTAATTGGCTATTTCCCAACAAATGCAAGTTAAGCCGTGGCCTAACTTTTGAGGGAGAGGTCGGATCCGGAAAACACATGTTTTTTCGGGTTCCCCAACATGTGGGGAACCAGAATATATGTATACTTTTCGAATTTGACGTCAGTTTCACATTTTGACTTTTCATTCTTAATTGGCTATTTCCCAACAAATGCAAGTTAAGCCGTGGCCTAACTTTTGAGGGAGAGGTCGGATCCGGAAAACACATGTTTTTTCGGGTTCCCCAACATGTGGGGAACCAGAATATATGTATACTTTTCGAATTTGACGTCAGTTTCACATTTTGACTTTTCATGCTTAATTGGCTATTTCCCAACACATGCAATGTAGGCAGAGGCCTAACCTTTGAGGTAGAGGTCGGATCCAGAAAATACTTGTTTTTTCGGGTTCCCCCACCTGTGGCAAACCATAATATATGTATACTTTTCGAATCTGAGGTCAGTTTCAAATTTTGACTTTTCATGCTTAATTGGCTATTTGCCAACAAATGCAATCTAGGCCGAGGGCTAAATTTTGAGGGAGAGGTCGGATCTGGAAAACACATGTTTTTTCGGCTTCCCCAACATGTGGGGAAGCAGAATATATGTATACTTTTCGAATTTGAGGTCAGTTTCAGATTTCGAGTTTTCATGCTTAATTGGCTATTTGCCTACAAATGCAATCTAGGCCAAGGTCTAAATTTTGAGGGAGAGGTCGGAACCGGAAAACACATGGTTTTTTGGGTTCCCCAACCTGTGTGGAACCTGAATATATGTACACTTTTCGAATTTGAGGTCAGTTTCACATTTTGACTTTTCATGGTTAATTGGCTATTTGCCAACAAATTCGAGATAGGCCGTGGCCTAACTTTTGAGGAAGAGGTTGGATCCGGAAAACACATTTTTTTGGGTTCCCCAACCTGTGTGGAACCTGAATATATCTATACTTTTCGAATCTGAGGTCAGTTTCAAATTTTGACTTTTCATGCTTAATTGGCTATTTGCCAACAAATGCAGTCTAGGCCAAGGGCTAAATTTTGAAGGAGAGGTCGGATCAGGAAAACACATGTTTTTTCGGGTTCCCCAACATGTGGGGAACCAGAATATATGTATACTTTTCGAATCTGAGGTCAGTTTCAAATTTTGACTTTTCATGCTTAATTGGCTATTTGCCAACAAATGCAATCTAGGCCAAGGGCTAAATTTTGAGGGAGAGGTCGGATCAGGAAAACACATGTTTTTTCGGGTTCCCCAACATGTGGGGAACGAGAATATATGTATACTTTTCGAATTTGAGGTCAGTTTCACATTTTGAGTTTTCATGCTTAATTGGCTATTTGCCTACAAATGCAATCTAGGCCAAGGTCTAAATTTTGAGGGAGAGGTCGGAACCGGAAAACACATGGTTTTTTGGGTTCCCCAACCTGTGTGGAACCTGAATATATGTACACTTTTCGAATTTGAGGTCAGTTTCACATTTTGACTTTTCATGGTTAATTGGCTATTTGCCAACAAATTCGAGATAGGGGAGGACCGGAGCCTTTCCCTGCGAGCTCCGGGACGGGGCTCGCGCGAAATTCAAATTAAATACAAAAAAGAGACAGGGAGCAACAAAAAAAGAGGTAGAGATTAAAAAGGAATCTCGAACCTCTCAAACGAGGTTAGACTCACCGCCGGGAGGTCCCGAGAAGGCGCGGACGGAGCGGAGGAAGCCGGCGGCAGCAGAGCGACCGGCAGGCCCGAGAACGCCGCGCCAAGCCGTAAGTCACGGAGCTCCAGAGAACGGGCGAGAGGCGAGCGGCGGAGCGGAAGGGAGACACCGGAGTGCTGCCGAGGGGACCTGCCGGCCGGCGGAGAACCTCCAGAAGAGTCGGAGAGAGGAAGAAAAGGCAAGAGAACAGCGGAGGAGGACTGGAGCAGCGAACAAAGGCGGAAGCGGCCAGAGCCAGAAAGTAAGAAGCCGACAAGAGAGGAGAAGCGAGAGGCGGAATCAAACAAAGCCGATAGGACACAGAAAAGAGAGGAGGAGAGCAGAGGGAGCAACAGGCACGAAGAAAGACACCGGTAAGACAAGCGGGGGCCGATTAGAGCACCGAGGGACAGTAGACGCAGGGGGAGCCCAGCGGTAGGGGGAGGACCCTCACAAGACCCCCAGAAGACCCCCCCAGACCCCAAAAAGTCTAAGTGTACTGCACCTGGTGAAAAGGGCCATCTGTGCAAGTCTCAAGCCACAGATCATTTCACCTTGCATCATCTCTGCCAGCACAGCGAAGCTTATCTGAAAGCAAATAGCACCCCCTAGTGGACAATTTTAAAAAAAAAATTTTTTTTCTGTTAAAATATAAACTGTTTGATCCAACCTATCCTAGCAGCTTGATAAACTGGCACAGGAACAATCCGCCCACAATTCTTGGCATCAAGGGGTGGCTTTAAGGGTGGACAGGCCAACAGGAGGAGAAGCTCAAAATGGCTGCCAGACGGACAAAACAAATCAAACTGCGAGACCTGAAGGGAACTGCACCCTCCCCGGCCCAGCCCTCTAATCAGCCAGGCAATACCCCACCCATCCTCACACCCCCCCCATCCAACTACAGGCCCTCAGACCCAAACTCCAACCCATGACTCCACAACAGCACGCATGATCCAAGAACTAAAAGAGACGATTGAGACACTAAATGAGACGATAGCGATGATGGCGGCAAGGATAGAGGGCATGGATAGAAAATTGGCAGAAATGAGTGCGAAGACGGAGAAAGGACGCATAGAAACAGAACAGAAGATGGAGGAAAGATACAAAAACATGAAAAGGATGCTGGCGGACCAGGGGAGAGACCTGGAGAGAAAGTGGGAAGAACAACGCAAAGCGGTGGCCACAAACCTGGAACAAATGAAGGAGGCAATGCAAACACATTACAAGAACCTCCAAGAAACAAGGGAGAATACGGAAAAGATGATGAGAGAAGTGGAAAATTGCATAGAGGGACAGACTGCTGAGGTTCAGGACCAGTCGACCATGATGCAATTCTGGCAACTGTCATTTGCGATCAGATTCAGAGGGTGGAAAGAGACAACATACGAAACCCAAGAAAGCCTGCTCAGGACCTTTGTAGAGGCACTGGCAACATTCCTGGGCAGGAGCGCCAATGAGATTGGGTGGCAAATCGAAAAAATCTACAGAGTGGGCGCCTGGAGGGCAGTGAACAGGCAGCAACCAAGGGACGTGGTCATCCACTTCACAACACAGAGGCTCCGGAACCACATCTCTGCCACTTCCTATAACAAGGCATTCTACATAGAGGAACAGGAGGTGAAGGTTCTGAAAGAGATCCCCCAGGCGATGCTGAGAGACAGAAAAGACTACAAATTCCTGACCACAGAACTGAGATCGCGTGCACTGCGATACCGGTGGGAAACCCCAACAGGACTGTCACTTTCCTATAGAAACAAGAGACACTACTTGACCTCGGTCCAGAAAGCCAAAGACTTCCTCGAAAAGGAACTGAAGTCGGGACGCCCTCAACCCACCGCGGGAGAAGACGCAGATAGACCACGGGAAAGCGGGAGGGATCGAGGCCAACGAGCAAACAGCGCAGAGGCACAGATCAGGGCAGTGGCAGAGGAAATGAATGGAATACCTAGAGAGGCGAGGGCACAGAGAGCAAGGAGCAACAAAAACAAGGCAGCAAGACAGCCTACAGAGGACAGGCTACCAGGCTCCACTACCAAACACACAGACCAGCAAAGCAAGACCGCACAAACCAATACGAGCAGCAATCCGGATATCATGGGAACGGGACCAAAGAAGGCAACAGGAGAAATAACAGAAATGGTCTCGCAAAAATATCCTGCAACAGATGATGGCAACTAAGTATTTGACTTGGAATGTGAACGGACTGAACTCCCCCCAGAAAAGGAGAAAAATTCTCCACTATCTGAACCAAGATAAAAGCGATATAATCTGCCTACAAGAAACACACATCAGAGCAGCAGACCAGAAATATCTGATCAACTACAAACTAGGCGCGCACTTTGTAGCAGCGGCGCCAAGAAAAAAGAATGGGATTGTTATATATGTAAAGAAACATGTATTGGCCAAGCTAATAGAGTCCGACCCCCAAGGTAGATACCTGGCAATTGAAATAACACAAGAGGACAAGAAGATTCTAGTAATGGGCGTATATGCACCAAACCAGCAACAAGGCAAATTCTACAAAAAGCTACACAAGAAAGTAACACAACTTAACTACAGATCTTACATCATCATGGGCGACTGGAACGGGGTCATAGAGACTGCTCTAGACAAAAAAAGAACTGCACCGAACCCGCAAAAACACTCTAAGTTGCCTAAATCCTTCTTCGATATGAAGGAGGACCTCGAACTGACAGACGTATGGAGGAAAAGGCACGGCAAAGAACAAGAATTCACCTTCTTCTCTGGCAGACACCAATCCTTCTCCAGAATTGACTTTATATTAACTTCTAGTGACTTGCTAACTTGTCTAAACACGGTGAAAATCCTACCCAAGACATTGACAGACCACAACCCTGTGAGGATGGAATTAAGACACGGCCCGAAACAGAGGAGATCCTGGAGAATCAATGAAAACCTGTTTAGACACGAAGACAAGGTGGCGGAATGCAAAAAAGCTATGAAGGAATTCTTCAACACACATATGAACAACGGAACACCGATAGAACAGATCTGGGAAGGCAGCAAGGTGTACATGCGAGGGATCCTCATATCCATGAATAGCTGGCACCGTCGCCAACAAGAACAAAAAAGAAAAGAGTTAGAAAATGAGATAAGCAACATGGAGCGGCTACTGATAAAAAGACCAGAGGACAAAGTCACCAAAGAAGGACTCAAGATCTTAAGAAAGCAATTTGACATGTTGATGGCGGACCAAGTTGCAAGGAATATACAATATGCAAAACATAAGACATTCTGCAAGGCCAACAAACCGGGCCGCTGGCTAGCCTACACTATAAGAAAGAAACAGAAATCCCGCATAATTGAAAAGATAGAATACAAAGGCAAGCTAGAATTCCGACAAAAAACCATCAAGAAAGCCTTCACAGAGTTCTACTCGAAACTATATGCCGAGGATAAGATACAAGACAAAGAGATAGATGAATTCTTACAAAACGAAAAGATACAGGCGATTACCGACACACAAAGAGAAGCCCTGAATGCCTTAATCACAAAGGAGGAAATACACTCAGCTATCACACAACTGAAAGCAGGAAAATCGCCCGGGACGGATGGGATAACAGCGACCTACTACAAGCATCTACAGGATGAGATGCTAGAACCCCTCAGAAAGCTATTTGCCAGCATTCAAGAAGGAGGCCAGGTCCCACCATCCTGGAAAACAGCCTACATCTCATTAATCCCAAAGGAGGGGAAAGACAACACACAGCCCGCAAACTACAGGCCCATCTCACTACTAAACACAGACTATAAAATCTTCACAAAAATTTTGGCCAATAGACTAATGACTGTTTTACAGAAAACAATACACCCGGACCAAAGGGGATTTATACAAGGACGCCAGATGAAAACCAACGTGAGGCAGCTGTTGAACATAATAGAGTACCTGCAAAGGCACAACCAGATACCCGCCGCTCTAATGTTTGTGGATGCAGAAAAAGCCTTCGACAGACTGAATTGGCCGTTCCTGACGAACTTGGTCCTGAAGATGAAAATGGGAGCACAGTTCTTCAACTCCATGACGGCAATTTACCAGAAACAAACAGGCCAGATCATTGTCAATGGAGACTTAATGGACTCATTTAATATAGAGAGAGGCACGAGACAGGGCTGCCCGCTGTCCCCCCTGCTATTTATCCTAACACTGGAAATTTTACTGAACAGAATAAGAGCGGCAGAGGATGTACAGGGCATACAGATTAAACAGCAAGAATACAAACTATGTGCCTTTGCGGATGACCTGCTGGTGACAATGTCGCAACCAGCACAATCAGTAAGGAAATTGATGGAGATAATGGAAGACTACGGTAGGGTGTCAGGCTTCAAAGTAAATATATCAAAACCAAAGATGCTAGTCAAAAACCTAGACAACAAAGCAAAACGGAACCTGGAAAGAATAACGGGTTGTGAAATAGTCAAGAAAGTCAAATACTTAGGAGTGGAGATAGAATCAACAAATGCGAAATTATACAAGAATAACTACGAGGTCCTGTGGAATAAGATACAAGCAGACCTGGAAAGGTGGAAATCGCTACGTCTGTCCCTGCTCGGCAGGATAGCGACAGTAAAGATGAATGTATTACCCAGATTTCTATTTCTCTTTCAAATGCTACCCATACTCAAGAAGGATGCGGACTTAGACAATTGGCAGAAAGGCATCAACAGATTTATTTGGGACGACAAGAGACCGAGGGTGAAACTAAAAATCATCCAAGACGCAAGGGAGAGAGGGGGACTCAAAATGCCTAATCTAAAGCTATATTACTATGCAGCAACGTTGGTGGCGGTTAGTGACTGGATCAACATGACAAATGATAGAGTTCTGAATGTTGAGGGGCATGGTCTACGATTCGGCTGGCACGCATACCTAGTATACGACAAAAAGGCAGATAGGAACTTCAAGGAGAACCCACTACGAATCCCACTGCTATGGGTCTGGAAGAAATATAAGCACCTCCTACACGACAAGATTCCCATCTGGACGATCCCTGGACACGCAACAGGGGATATGAACACATCCCAAGGGCAAGGAGTGGTGCCCTACAGTGAACTTGTACTGGGAGAAGAAAACAGGTTCCTCTTGAAACCTCAAGCAATGCTAGCAAACAGAGGAATAGGAAGTAACTGGCTATCATATATACAACTACAGTCAAGGTGGCGTGAAGACAGGAAGAAGGGCTTCTCCCAGAACGACGAGAACCTAATTAAACAGATCAGAGAACAGGGGATTATGCACATCAAACGAGTGTACAGCACTCTGATAGAAATGGACTCTGAAACCGAGCTAGTCAAGAACTGTATGATAAAGTGGGCGCAAGACTTCGGACACCCTATCGCCATAGACACGTGGGAGAAAATCTGGGTGAGGAATGTAGAATTCACGAAATCGCAACACTTAAGGGAAAACTTCTACAAGATGTTCTATAGATGGCATCTAGACCCGAAAAAAATATCACTCATCTACCCAGGCACCCAGCCCAAATGCTGGAGGTGCGGAGACGGGGAGGCTACTTACTTTCACATATGGTGGGCATGCAGAAAAATCAAAGCATTCTGGAGGAAGATATGGTGGACACTCCAAACTATTTTCAAAAAGCGTATAGAATTTCTACCTCAGGCTTTTCTGTTAGGGATCACAAAGGATATCACTACCTCAGAGACAAATTTATTTTTGAACTTAATTACAGCAGCAAGATTATTGGTGGGACAGTACTGGAAGAATCCGGAAATACCGCCTATTGAAGAATGGACTGTGAAAGCAACAAATCTGGCAGAAATGGCAAAAATATCAGCATATTTGAAAAATCGCTCCAATGAACAATTTGTGACGGACTGGAAACAGTGGATAGATTATATCCAAGAGAGACACCAATCAAACAGAATGCAGCTGGCGTTTAGCTAGGGCTCGATGGGAGGAGGGAAGAAGGGTTAACAAATCAAAGGTTTACAAAAACTAACACCCAAGGTTGAATGTATATGTTCTATAACTAATGCCTCTTAACATAACCTCATGATTAATGATGCTTGCTTTAATATTGTTAAAGTAGACTGAATCTCTACCTCAAGATATGAAACTTTCACCTCAGGATCTCTGGTGAGGGACTATAAAAGATTGCACTAGTAATGGGATGAAGTCAATTCAGAAGCGCAAACGTACAATATGCGATAGACTAGAAATAGTAGATAGACCATATATAAGAGAAACACCAAGCAAACAAAATGCATTCGGATTATACTTGAAGATGTAAGGGAGGAGGGAAGAACGTTTACTAAAACAGATGTTTACAAAGATTAACACCTAATGTTGTATGCTATGTTCTAGGAGGATTGTTTAGCAATAAGATCTTATGTTTAATGTTGATCACATTAATATTGAAACAGATAGGAGAAACACCAAGCAAAATAAAATGTAACAGGAGTATAGTTGAGGCTAGACGCGAGGAGGGGGGAAAAAGGCTTACTAATTCAGACGTTTTCAAAGACTAACACTTAGTATTGTATACCAGGTGTCATGATGATTGCTGCATAATATGTTTTTATGTCCAATGTTGATTGTTTTAATAAAAGAATTTTTATATAAAAAAAAAATGAAGGGGTTTAAAAAGAAAGGAAAAGATCAAGATATCATGATTGCATGGATTAATAAGTTGGAATTGATAAATAAAGAAGTGGGAAGATTAAAAAAAAAAATAGGATCCAAATTAAAAAAAAAACAAAAACAAATTCGAGATAGGCCGTGGCCTAACTTTTGAGGGAGAGGATGGATCCAGAAAACACATGTTTTTTCGCGTTCCCCAACCTGTGGGGAACCTGAATATATCTATACTTTTCGAATTTTAGGTCAGTTTCACATTTTCACTTTTGATGCTTCATTGGCTATTTGCCAACAAATGCAATCTAGGCCGAGGGCTAAATTTTGAGGGAGAGGTCGGATCAAGAAAACACATGTTTTTTTGTCTTCCCCAACATGTGGGGAAGCAGAATATATGTATACTTTTCGAATTTGAGGTCAGTTTCACATTTTGACTTTTCATGCTTAATTGGCTATTTCCCAACACATGCAATGTAGGCAGAGGCCTAACCTTTGAGGTAGAGGTCGGATCCGGAAAACACATGTTTTTTCGGGTTCCCCAACATGTGGGGAATCAGAATATATGTATACTTTTCGAACTTGAGGTAAGTTTCACATTTTGACTTTTCATGCTTAATTGGCTATTTCCCAACAAATGCAATGTAGGCCGAGGCCTAACCTTTGAGGTAGAGGTCGGATCCGGAAAACACATGTTTTTTCGGGTTCCCCCACCTGTGGCGAACTATAATATATGTATACTTTTCGAATCTGAGGTCAGTTTCAAATTTTGACTTTTCATGCTTAATTGGCTATTTGCCAACAAATGCAATCTTGCCTGAGGGATAAATTTTGAGGGAGAGGTCGGATCTGGAAAACACATGTTTTTTCGGGTTCCCCAACATGTGGGGAAGCAGAATATGTGTATACTTTTCGAATTTGAAGTCAGTTTCACATTTCGAGTTTTCATGCTTAATTGGCTATTTGCCTACAAATGCAATCTAGGCCAAGGCCTAAATTTTGAGGGAGAGGTCGGAAATGGAAAAAACATGGTTTTTTGGGTTCCCCAAGCTGTCTGGAACCTGAATATATGTACACTTTTCGAATTTGAGGTCAGTGTCACATTTTGACTTTTCATGGTTAATTGGCTATTTGCCAACAAATTCGAGATAGGCCGTGGCCTAACTTTTGAGGAAGAGGTCAGAACCGGAAAACACACGTTTTTTCGGGTTCCCCAACCTTTGTGGAAGCTGAATATATGTACACTTTCGAATTTGAGGTCAGTTTCACATTTTGACTTTTCATGGTTAATTGGCTATTTGCTAAGAAATTCGAGATAGGCCGTGCCCTAACTTTTGAGGAAGAGGTTGGATCCGGAAAACACATGTTTTTTCGGGTTCCCCAACCTGTGGAGAAGCTGAATATATCTATACTTTTCGAACTTGAGGTAAGTTTCACATTTTCACTTTTGATGCTTAATTGGCTATTTGCAAACAAATGCAATCTAGGCCGAGGCCTAACTTTTGAGGGAGAGGTCGGATCCGAAAAACACATGTTTTTTCGGGTTCCCCTACATGTGGGGAACCAGAATATATGTATACTTTTCGAATTTGAGGTCAGTTTCACATTTTGACTTTTCATGCTTAATTGGCTATTTCCCAACACATGCAATGTAGGCAGAGGCCTAACCTTTGAGGTAGAGGTCGGATCCAGAAAATACTTGTTTTTTCGGGTTCCCCCACCTGTGGCAAACCATAATATATGTATGCTTTTCGAATCTGAGGTCAGTTTCAAATTTTGACTTTTCATGCTTAATTGGCTATTTGCCAACAAATGCAATCTAGGTCGAGGGCTAAATTTTGAGGGAGAGGTCGGATCTGGAAAACACATGTTTTTTCGGCTTCCCCAACATGTGGGGAAGCAGAATATATGTATACTTTTCGAATTTGAGGTCAGTTTCAGATTTCGAGTTTTCATGCTTAATTGGCTATTTGCCTACAAATGCAATCTAGGCCAAGGTCTAAATTTTGAGGGAGAGGTCGGAACCGGAAAACACATGGTTTTTTGGGTTCCCCAAGCTGTGTGGAACCTGAATATATGTACACTTTTCGAATTTGAGGTCAGTTTCACATTTTGACTTTTCATGGTTAATTGGCTATTTGCCAACAAATTCGAGATACCGGTAGGCCGTGGCCTAACTTTTGAGGAAGAGGTTGGATCCGGAGAACACATGTTTTTTCAGGTTCCCCAACATGTGGGGAACAAGAATATATGTATACTTTTCGAATTTGAGGTCAGTTTCACATTTTGACTTTTCATTCTTAATTGGCTATTTCCCAACAAATGCAAGTTAAGCCGTGGCCTAACTTTTGAGGGAGAGGTCAGATCCGGAAAACACATGTTTTTTCGGGTTCCCCAACATGTGGGGAACCAGAATATATGTATACTTTCCGAATTTGACGTCAGTTTCACATTTTGACTTTTCATGCTTAATTGGCTATTTCCCAACACATGCAATGTAGGCAGAGGCCTAACCTTTGAGGTAGAGGTCGGATCCAGAAAATACTTGTTTTTTCGGGTTCCCCCACCTGTGGCAAACCATAATATATGTATACTTTTCGAATCTGAGGTCAGTTTCAAATTTTGACTTTTCATGCTTAATTGGCTATTTGCCAACAAATGCAATCTAGGCCGAGGGCTAAATTTTGAGGGAGAGGTCGGATCTGGAAAACACATGTTTTTTCGGCTTCCCCAACCTGTGGGGAAGCAGAATATATGTATACTTTTCGAATTAAAGGTCAGTTTCTCATTTTGACTTTTCATGCTTAATTGGATATTTCCCTACAAATGGAAGTTAAGCCGTGGCCTAACTTTTGAGGAAGAGGTCTGATCCGGAAAACACATGTTTTTTCGGGTTCCCCAACCTGTGGGGAACCAGAATATATGTATACTTTTCGAATTTAAGGTCAGTTTCTCATTTTGACTTTTCATGCTTAATTGGCTATTTGCCAACAAATGCAATCTTGGCTGAGGGCTAACCTTTGAGGTAGATGTCGGATCCGGAAAATACTTGTTTTTTCGTGTTCCCCCACCTGTGACGAACCATAATATATGTATGCTTTTTGAATCTGAGGTCAGTTTCAAATTTTGACTTTTCATGCTTAATTGGCTATTTGCCAACAAATGCAATCTAGGTCGAGGGCTAAATTTTGAGGGAGAGGTCGGATCTGGAAAACACATGTTTTTTCGGATTCCCCAACCTGTGGGGAACCAGAATATATGTATACTTTTCGAATTTGAGGTTAGTTTCACATTTTGACTTTTCATGCTTAATTGGCTATTTGCCGACAAATGCAATCTTGGCTGAGGGCTAAATTTTGAGGGAGAGGTCGGATCTGGAAAACACATGTTTTTTGGGTTCCCCAAGCTGTGTGGAACCTGAATATATGTACACTTTTCGAATTTGAGGTCAGTTTCACATTTTGACTTTTCATGGTTAATTGGCTATTTGCCAACAAATTCGAGATACCGGTAGGCCGTGGCCTAACTTTTGAGGAAGAGGTTGGATCCGGAAAACACATGTTTTTTCAGGTTCCCCAACATGTGGGGAACCAGAATATATGTATACTTTTCGAATTTGAGGTCAGTTTCACATTTTGACTTTTCATTCTTAATTGGCTATTTCCCAACAAATGCAAGTTAAGCCGTGGCCTAACTTTTGAGGGAGAGGTCGGATCCGGAAAACACATGTTTTTTCGGGTTCCCCAACATGTGGGGAACCAGAATATATGTATACTTTTCGAATTTGACGTCAGTTTCACATTTTGACTTTTCATGCTTAATTGGCTATTTCCCAACACATGCAATGTAGGCAGAGGCGTAACCTTTGAGGTAGAGGTCGGATCCAGAAAATACTTGTTTTTTCGGGTTCCCCCACCTGTGGCAAACCATAATATATGTATACTTTTCGAATCTGAGGTCAGTTTCAAATTTTGACTTTTCATGCTTAATTGGCTATTTGCCAACAAATGCAATCTAGGCCGAGGGCTAAATTTTGAGGGAGAGGTCGGATCTGGAAAACACATGTTTTTTCGGCTTCCCCAACATGTGGGGAAGCAGAATATATGTATACTTTTCGAATTTGAGGTCAGTTTCAGATTTCGAGTTTTCATGCTTAATTGGCTATTTGCCTACAAATGCAATCTAGGCCAAGGTCTAAATTTTGAGGGAGAGGTCGGAACCGGAAAACACATGGTTTTTTGGGTTCCCCAACCTGTGTGGAACCTGAATATATGTACACTTTTCGAATTTGAGGTCAGTTTCACATTTTGACTTTTCATGGTTAATTGGCTATTTGCCAACAAATTTGAGATAGGCCGTGGCCTAACTTTTGAGGAAGAGGTTGGATCCGGAAAACACATTTTTTTGGGTTCCCCAACCTGTGTGGAACCTGAATATATCTATACCTTTCGAATCTGAGGTCAGTTTCAAATTTTGACTTTTCATGCTTAATTGGCTATTTGCCAACAAATGCAGTCTAGGCCAAGGGCTAAATTTTGAAGGAGAGGTCGGATCAGGAAAACACATGTTTTTTCGGGTTCCCCAACATGTGGGGAACCAGAATATATGTATACTTTTCGAATCTGAGGTCAGTTTCAAATTTTGACTTTTCATGCTTAATTGGCTATTTGCCAACAAATGCAATCTAGGCCAAGGGCTAAATTTTGAGGGAGAGGTCGGATCAGGAAAACACATGTTTTTTCGGGTTCCCCAACATGTGGGGAACGAGAATATATGTATACTTTTCGAATTTGAGGTCAGTTTCACATTTTGAGTTTTCATGCTTAATTGGCTATTTGCCTACAAATGCAATCTAGGCCAAGGTCTAAATTTTGAGGGAGAGGTCGGAACCGGAAAACACATGGTTTTTTGGGTTCCCCAACCTGTGTGGAACCTGAATATATGTACACTTTTCGAATTTGAGGTCAGTTTCACATTTTGACTTTTCATGGTTAATTGGCTATTTGCCAACAAATTCGAGATAGGGGAGGACCGGAGCCTTTCCCTGCGAGCTCCGGGACGGGGCTCGCGCGAAATTCAAATTAAATACAAAAAAGAGACAGGGAGCAACAAAAAAAGAGGTAGAGATTAAAAAGGAATCTCGAACCTCTCAAACGAGGTTAGACTCACCACCGGGAGGTCCCGAGAAGGCGCGGACGGAGCGGAGGAAGCCGGCGGCAGCAGAGCGACCGGCAGGCCCGAGAACGCCGCGCCAAGCCGTAAGTCACGGAGCTCCAGAGAACGGGCGAGAGGCGAGCGGCGGAGCGGAAGGGAGACACCGGAGTGCTGCCGAGGGGACCTGCCGGCCGGCGGAGAACCTCCAGAAGAGTCGGAGAGAGGAAGAAAAGGCAAGAGAACAGCGGAGGAGGACTGGAGCAGCGAACAAAGGCGGAAGCGGCCAGAGCCAGAAAGTAAGAAGCCGACAAGAGAGGAGAAGCGAGAGGCGGAATCAAACAAAGCCGATAGGACACAGAAAAGAGAGGAGGAGAGCAGAGGGAGCAACAGGCACGAAGAAAGACACCGGTAAGACAAGCGGGGGCCGATTAGAGCACCGAGGGACAGTAGACGCAGGGGGAGCCCAGCGGTAGGGGGAGGACCCTCACAAGACCCCCAGAAGACCCCCCCAGACCCCAAAAAGTCTAAGTGTACTGCACCTGGTGAAAAGGGCCATCTGTGCAAGTCTCAAGCCACAGATCATTTCACCTTGCATCATCTCTGCCAGCACAGCGAAGCTTATCTGAAAGCAAATAGCACCCCCTAGTGGACAATTTTAAAAAAAAAATTTTTTTTCTGTTAAAATATAAACTGTTTGATCCAACCTATCCTAGCAGCTTGATAAACTGGCACAGGAACAATCCGCCCACAATTCTTGGCATCAAGGGGTGGCTTTAAGGGTGGACAGGCCAACAGGAGGAGAAGCTCAAAATGGCTGCCAGACGGACAAAACAAATCAAACTGCGAGACCTGAAGGGAACTGCACCCTCCCCGGCCCAGCCCTCTAATCAGCCAGGCAATACCCCACCCATCCTCACACCCCCCCATCCAACTACAGGCCCTCAGACCCAAACTCCAACCCATGACTCCACAACAGCACGCATGATCCAAGAACTAAAAGAGACGATTGAGACACTAAATGAGACGATAGCGACGATGGCGGCAAGGATAGAGGGCATGGATAGAAAATTGGCAGAAATGAGTGCGAAGACGGAGAAAGGACGCATAGAAACAGAACAGAAGATGGAGGAAAGATACAAAAACATGAAAAGGATGCTGGCGGACCAGGGGAGAGACCTGGAGAGAAAGTGGGAAGAACAACGCAAAGCGGTGGCCACAAACCTGGAACAAATGAAGGAGGCAATGCAAACACATTACAAGAACCTCCAAGAAACAAGGGAGAATACGGAAAAGATGATGAAAGAAGTGGAAAATTGCATAGAGGGACAGACTGCTGAGGTTCAGGACCAGTCGACCATGATGCAATTCTGGCAACTGTCATTTGCGATCAGATTCAGAGGGTGGAAAGAGACAACATACGAAACCCAAGAAAGCCTGCTCAGGACCTTTGTAGAGGCACTGGCAACATTCCTGGGCAGGAGCGCCAATGAGATTGGGTGGCAAATCGAAAAAATCTACAGAGTGGGCGCCTGGAGGGCAGTGAACAGGCAGCAACCAAGGGACGTGGTCATCCACTTCACAACACAGAGGCTCCGGAACCACATCTCTGCCACTTCCTATAACAAGGCATTCTACATAGAGGAACAGGAGGTGAAGGTTCTGAAAGAGATCCCCCAGGCGATGCTGAGAGACAGAAAAGACTACAAATTCCTGACCACAGAACTGAGATCGCGTGCACTGCGATACCGGTGGGAAACCCCAACAGGACTGTCACTTTCCTATAGAAACAAGAGACACTACTTGACCTCGGTCCAGAAAGCCAAAGACTTCCTCGAAAAGGAACTGAAGTCGGGACGCCCTCAACCCACCGCGGGAGAAGACGCAGATAGACCACGGGAAAGCGGGAGGGATCGAGGCCAACGAGCAAACAGCGCAGAGGCACAGATCAGGGCAGTGGCAGAGGAAATGAATGGAATACCTAGAGAGGCGAGGGCACAGAGAGCAAGGAGCAACAAAAACAAGGCAGCAAGACAGCCTACAGAGGACAGGCTACCAGGCTCCACTACCAAACACACAGACCAGCAAAGCAAGACCGCACAAACCAATACGAGCAGCAATCCGGATATCATGGGAACGGGACCAAAGAAGGCAACAGGAGAAATAACAGAAATGGTCTCGCAAAAATATCCTGCAACAGATGATGGCAACTAAGTATTTGACTTGGAATGTGAACGGACTGAACTCCCCCCAGAAAAGGAGAAAAATTCTCCACTATCTGAACCAAGATAAAAGCGATATAATCTGCCTACAAGAAACACACATCAGAGCAGCAGACCAGAAATATCTGATCAACTACAAACTAGGCGCGCACTTTGTAGCAGCGGCGCCAAGAAAAAAGAATGGGATTGTTATATATGTAAAGAAACATGTATTGGCCAAGCTAATAGAGTCCGACCCCCAAGGTAGATACCTGGCAATTGAAATAACACAAGAGGACAAGAAGATTCTAGTAATGGGCGTATATGCACCAAACCAGCAACAAGGCAAATTCTACAAAAAGCTACACAAGAAAGTAACACAACTTAACTACAGATCTTACATCATCATGGGCGACTGGAACGGGGTCATAGAGACTGCTCTAGACAAAAAAAGAACTGCACCGAACCCGCAAAAACACTCTAAGTTGCCTAAATCCTTCTTCGATATGAAGGAGGACCTCGAACTGACAGACGTATGGAGGAAAAGGCACGGCAAAGAACAAGAATTCACCTTCTTCTCTGGCAGACACCAATCCTTCTCCAGAATTGACTTTATATTAACTTCTAGTGACTTGCTAACTTGTCTAAACACGGTGAAAATCCTACCCAAGACATTGACAGACCACAACCCTGTGAGGATGGAATTAAGACACGGCCCGAAACAGAGGAGATCCTGGAGAATCAATGAAAACCTGTTTAGACACGAAGACAAGGTGGCGGAATGCAAAAAAGCTATGAAGGAATTCTTCAACACACATATGAACAACGGAACACCGATAGAACAGATCTGGGAAGGCAGCAAGGTGTACATGCGAGGGATCCTCATATCCATGAATAGCTGGCACCGTCGCCAACAAGAACAAAAAAGAAAAGAGTTAGAAAATGAGATAAGCAACATGGAGCGGCTACTGATAAAAAGACCAGAGGACAAAGTCACCAAAGAAGGACTCAAGATCTTAAGAAAGCAATTTGACATGTTGATGGCGGACCAAGTTGCAAGGAATATACAATATGCAAAACATAAGACATTCTGCAAGGCCAACAAACCGGGCCGCTGGCTAGCCTACACTATAAGAAAGAAACAGAAATCCCGCATAATTGAAAAGATAGAATACAAAGGCAAGCTAGAATTCCGACAAAAAACCATCAAGAAAGCCTTCACAGAGTTCTACTCGAAACTATATGCCGAGGATAAGATACAAGACAAAGAGATAGATGAATTCTTACAAAACGAAAAGATACAGGCGATTACCGACACACAAAGAGAAGCCCTGAATGCCTTAATCACAAAGGAGGAAATACACTCAGCTATCACACAACTGAAAGCAGGAAAATCGCCCGGGACGGATGGGATAACAGCGACCTACTACAAGCATCTACAGGATGAGATGCTAGAACCCCTCAGAAAGCTATTTGCCAGCATTCAAGAAGGAGGCCAGGTCCCACCATCCTGGAAAACAGCCTACATCTCATTAATCCCAAAGGAGGGGAAAGACAACACACAGCCCGCAAACTACAGGCCCATCTCACTACTAAACACAGACTATAAAATCTTCACAAAAATTTTGGCCAATAGACTAATGACTGTTTTACAGAAAACAATACACCCGGACCAAAGGGGATTTATACAAGGACGCCAGATGAAAACCAACGTGAGGCAGCTGTTGAACATAATAGAGTACCTGCAAAGGCACAACCAGATACCCGCCGCTCTAATGTTTGTGGATGCAGAAAAAGCCTTCGACAGACTGAATTGGCCGTTCCTGACGAACTTGGTCCTGAAGATGAAAATGGGAGCACAGTTCTTCAACTCCATGACGGCAATTTACCAGAAACAAACAGGCCAGATCATTGTCAATGGAGACTTAACGGACTCATTTAATATAGAGAGAGGCACGAGACAGGGCTGCCCGCTGTCCCCCCTGCTATTTATCCTAACACTGGAAATTTTACTGAACAGAATAAGAGCGGCAGAGGATGTACAGGGCATACAGATTAAACAGCAAGAATACAAACTATGTGCCTTTGCGGATGACCTGCTGGTGACAATGTCGCAACCAGCACAATCAGTAAGGAAATTGATGGAGATAATGGAAGACTACGGTAGGGTGTCAGGCTTCAAAGTAAATATATCAAAACCAAAGATGCTAGTCAAAAACCTAGACAACAAAGCAAAACGGAACCTGGAAAGAATAACGGGTTGTGAAATAGTCAAGAAAGTCAAATACTTAGGAGTGGAGATAGAATCAACAAATGCGAAATTATACAAGAATAACTACGAGGTCCTGTGGAATAAGATACAAGCAGACCTGGAAAGGTGGAAATCGCTACGTCTGTCCCTGCTCGGCAGGATAGCGACAGTAAAGATGAATGTATTACCCAGATTTCTATTTCTCTTTCAAATGCTACCCATACTCAAGAAGGATGCGGACTTAGACAATTGGCAGAAAGGCATCAACAGATTTATTTGGGACGACAAGAGACCGAGGGTGAAACTAAAAATCATCCAAGACGCAAGGGAGAGAGGGGGACTCAAAATGCCTAATCTAAAGCTATATTACTATGCAGCAACGTTGGTGGCGGTTAGTGACTGGATCAACATGACAAATGATAGAGTTCTGAATGTTGAGGGGCATGGTCTACGATTCGGCTGGCACGCATACCTAGTATACGACAAAAAGGCAGATAGGAACTTCAAGGAGAACCCACTACGAATCCCACTGCTATGGGTCTGGAAGAAATATAAGCACCTCCTACACGACAAGATTCCCATCTGGACGATCCCTGGACACGCAACAGGGGATATGAACACATCCCAAGGGCAAGGAGTGGTGCCCTACAGTGAACTTGTACTGGGAGAAGAAAACAGGTTCCTCTTGAAACCTCAAGCAATGCTAGCAAACAGAGGAATAGGAAGTAACTGGCTATCATATATACAACTACAGTCAAGGTGGCGTGAAGACAGGAAGAAGGGCTTCTCCCAGAACGACGAGAACCTAATTAAACAGATCAGAGAACAGGGGATTATGCACATCAAACGAGTGTACAGCACTCTGATAGAAATGGACTCTGAAACCGAGCTAGTCAAGAACTGTATGATAAAGTGGGCGCAAGACTTCGGACACCCTATCGCCATAGACACGTGGGAGAAAATCTGGGTGAGGAATGTAGAATTCACGAAATCGCAACACTTAAGGGAAAACTTCTACAAGATGTTCTATAGATGGCATCTAGACCCGAAAAAAATATCACTCATCTACCCAGGCACCCAGCCCAAATGCTGGAGGTGCGGAGACGGGGAGGCTACTTACTTTCACATATGGTGGGCATGCAGAAAAATCAAAGCATTCTGGAGGAAGATATGGTGGACACTCCAAACTATTTTCAAAAAGCGTATAGAATTTCTACCTCAGGCTTTTCTGTTAGGGATCACAAAGGATATCACTACCTCAGAGACAAATTTATTTTTGAACTTAATTACAGCAGCAAGATTATTGGTGGGACAGTACTGGAAGAATCCGGAAATACCGCCTATTGAAGAATGGACTGTGAAAGCAACAAATCTGGCGGAAATGGCAAAAATATCAGCATATTTGAAAAATCGCTCCAATGAACAATTTGTGACGGACTGGAAACAGTGGATAGATTATATCCAAGAGAGACACCAATCAAACAGAATGCAGCTGGCGTTTAGCTAGGGCTCGATGGGAGGAGGGAAGAAGGGTTAACAAATCAAAGGTTTACAAAAACTAACACCCAAGGTTGAATGTATATGTTCTATAACTAATGCCTCTTAACATAACCTCATGATTAATGATGCTTGCTTTAATATTGTTAAAGTAGACTGAATCTCTACCTCAAGATATGAAACTTTCACCTCAGGATCTCTGGTGAGGGACTATAAAAGATTGCACTAGTAATGGGATGAAGTCAATTCAGAAGCGCAAACGTACAATATGCGATAGACTAGAAATAGTAGATAGACCATATATAAGAGAAACACCAAGCAAACAAAATGCATTCGGATTATACTTGAAGATGTAAGGGAGGAGGGAAGAACGTTTACTAAAACAGATGTTTACAAAGATTAACACCTAATGTTGTATGCTATGTTCTAGGAGGATTGTTTAGCAATAAGATCTTATGTTTAATGTTGATCACATTAATATTGAAACAGATAGGAGAAACACCAATCAAAATAAAATGTAACAGGAGTATAGTTGAGGCTAGACGCGAGGAGGGGGGAAAAAGGCTTACTAATTCAAACGTTTTCAAAGACTAACACTTAGTATTGTATACCAGGTGTCATGATGATTGCTGCATAATATGTTTTTATGTCCAATGTTGATTGTTTTAATAAAAGAATTTTTATATAAAAAAAAAAAATGAAGGGGTTTAAAAAGAAAGGAAAAGATCAAGATATCATGATTGCATGGATTAATAAGTTGGAATTGATAAATAAAGAAGTGGGAAGATTAAAAAAAAAATAGGATCCAAATTAAAAAAAAAAAAAAACAAATTCGAGATAGGCCGTGGCCTAACTTTTGAGGGAGAGGATGGATCCAGAAAACACACGTTTTTTCGGGTTCCCCAACATGTGGGGAACCAGAATATATGTATACTTTTCGAATTTGAGGTCAGTTTCACATTTTGACTTTTCATGCTTAATTGGCTATTTCCCAACACATGCAATGTAGGCAGAGGCCTAACCTTTGAGGTAGAGGTCGGATCCGGAAAACACATGTTTTTTCGGGTTCCCCAACATGTGGGGAATCAGAATATATGTATACTTTTCGAACTTGAGGTAAGTTTCACATTTTGACTTTTCATGCTTAATTGGCTATTTCCCAACAAATGCAATGTAGGCCGAGGCCTAACCTTTGAGGTAGAGGTCGGATCCGGAAAACACATGTTTTTTCGGGTTCCCCCACCTGTGGCGAACTATAATATATGTATACTTTTCGAATCTGAGGTCAGTTTCAAATTTTGACTTTTCATGCTTAATTGGCTATTTGCCAACAAATGCAATCTTGCCTGAGGGATAAATTTTGAGGGAGAGGTCGGATCTGGAAAACACATGTTTTTTCGGGTTCCCCAACATGTGGGGAAGCAGAATATGTGTATACTTTTCGAATTTGAAGTCAGTTTCACATTTCGAGTTTTCATGCTTAATTGGCTATTTGCCTACAAATGCAATCTAGGCCAAGGCCTAAATTTTGAGGGAGAGGTCGGAAATGGAAAAAACATGGTTTTTTGGGTTCCCCAAGCTGTCTGGAACCTGAATATATGTACACTTTTCGAATTTGAGGTCAGTGTCACATTTTGACTTTTCATGGTTAATTGGCTATTTGCCAACAAATTCGAGATAGGCCGTGGCCTAACTTTTGAGGAAGAGGTCAGAACCGGAAAACACACGTTTTTTCGGGTTCCCCAACCTTTGTGGAAGCTGAATATATGTACACTTTCGAATTTGAGGTCAGTTTCACATTTTGACTTTTCATGGTTAATTGGCTATTTGCTAAGAAATTCGAGATAGGCCGTGCCCTAACTTTTGAGGAAGAGGTTGGATCCGGAAAACACATGTTTTTTCGGGTTCCCCAACCTGTGGAGAAGCTGAATATATCTATACTTTTCGAACTTGAGGTAAGTTTCACATTTTCACTTTTGATGCTTAATTGGCTATTTGCAAACAAATGCAATCTAGGCCGAGGCCTAACTTTTGAGGGAGAGGTCGGATCCGAAAAACACATGTTTTTTCGGGTTCCCCTACATGTGGGGAACCAGAATATATGTATACTTTTCGAATTTGAGGTCAGTTTCACATTTTGACTTTTCATGCTTAATTGGCTATTTCCCAACACATGCAATGTAGGCAGAGGCCTAACCTTTGAGGTAGAGGTCGGATCCAGAAAATACTTGTTTTTTCGGGTTCCCCCACCTGTGGCAAACCATAATATATGTATACTTTTCGAATCTGAGGTCAGTTTCAAATTTTGACTTTTCATGCTTAATTGGCTATTTGCCAACAAATGCAATCTAGGTCGAGGGCTAAATTTTGAGGGAGAGGTCGGATCTGGAAAACACATGTTTTTTCGGCTTCCCCAACATGTGGGGAAGCAGAATATATGTATACTTTTCGAATTTGAGGTCAGTTTCAGATTTCGAGTTTTCATGCTTAATTGGCTATTTGCCTACAAATGCAATCTAGGCCAAGGTCTAAATTTTGAGGGAGAGGTCGGAACCGGAAAACACATGGTTTTTTGGGTTCCCCAAGCTGTGTGGAACCTGAATATATGTACACTTTTCGAATTTGAGGTCAGTTTCACATTTTGACTTTTCATGGTTAATTGGCTATTTGCCAACAAATTCGAGATACCGGTAGGCCGTGGCCTAACTTTTGAGGAAGAGGTTGGATCCGGAGAACACATGTTTTTTCAGGTTCCCCAACATGTGGGGAACAAGAATATATGTATACTTTTCGAATTTGAGGTCAGTTTCAAATTTTGACTTTTCATTCTTAATTGGCTATTTCCCAACAAATGCAAGTTAAGCCGTGGCCTAACTTTTGAGGGAGAGGTCAGATCCGGAAAACACATGTTTTTTCGGGTTCCCCAACATGTGGGGAACCAGAATATATGTATACTTTCCGAATTTGACGTCAGTTTCACATTTTGACTTTTCATGCTTAATTGGCTATTTCCCAACACATGCAATGTAGGCAGAGGCCTAACCTTTGAGGTAGAGGTCGGATCCAGAAAATACTTGTTTTTTCGGGTTCCCCCACCTGTGGCAAACCATAATATATGTATACTTTTCGAATCTGAGGTCAGTTTCAAATTTTGACTTTTCATGCTTAATTGGCTATTTGCCAACAAATGCAATCTAGGCCGAGGGCTAAATTTTGAGGGAGAGGTCGGATCTGGAAAACACATGTTTTTTCGGCTTCCCCAACCTGTGGGGAAGCAGAATATATGTATACTTTTCGAATTAAAGGTCAGTTTCTCATTTTGACTTTTCATGCTTAATTGGATATTTCCCTACAAATGGAAGTTAAGCCGTGGCCTAACTTTTGAGGAAGAGGTCTGATCCGGAAAACACATGTTTTTTCGGGTTCCCCAACCTGTGGGGAACCAGAATATATGTATACTTTTCGAATTTAAGGTCAGTTTCTCATTTTGACTTTTCATGCTTAATTGGCTATTTGCCAACAAATGCAATCTTGGCTGAGGGCTAACCTTTGAGGTAGATGTCGGATCCGGAAAATACTTGTTTTTTCGTGTTCCCCCACCTGTGACGAACCATAATATATGTATGCTTTTTGAATCTGAGGTCAGTTTCAAATTTTGACTTTTCATGCTTAATTGGCTATTTGCCAACAAATGCAATCTAGGTCGAGGGCTAAATTTTGAGGGAGAGGTCGGATCTGGAAAACACATGTTTTTTCGGATTCCCCAACCTGTGGGGAACCAGAATATATGTATACTTTTCGAATTTGAGGTTAGTTTCACATTTTGACTTTTCATGCTTAATTGGCTATTTGCCGACAAATGCAATCTTGGCTGAGGGCTAAATTTTGAGGGAGAGGTCGGATCTGGAAAACACATGTTTTTTGGGTTCCCCAAGCTGTGTGGAACCTGAATATATGTACACTTTTCGAATTTGAGGTCAGTTTCACATTTTGACTTTTCATGGTTAATTGGCTATTTGCCAACAAATTCGAGATACCGGTAGGCCGTGGCCTAACTTTTGAGGAAGAGGTTGGATCCGGAAAACACATGTTTTTTCAGGTTCCCCAACATGTGGGGAACCAGAATATATGTATACTTTTCGAATTTGAGGTCAGTTTCACATTTTGACTTTTCATTCTTAATTGGCTATTTCCCAACAAATGCAAGTTAAGCCGTGGCCTAACTTTTGAGGGAGAGGTCGGATCCGGAAAACACATGTTTTTTCGGGTTCCCCAACATGTGGGGAACCAGAATATATGTATACTTTTCGAATTTGACGTCAGTTTCACATTTTGACTTTTCATGCTTAATTGGCTATTTCCCAACACATGCAATGTAGGCAGAGGCCTAACCTTTGAGGTAGAGGTCGGATCCAGAAAATACTTGTTTTTTCGGGTTCCCCCACCTGTGGCAAACCATAATATATGTATACTTTTCGAATCTGAGGTCAGTTTCAAATTTTGACTTTTCATGCTTAATTGGCTATTTGCCAACAAATGCAATCTAGGCCGAGGGCTAAATTTTGAGGGAGAGGTCGGATCTGGAAAACACATGTTTTTTCGGCTTCCCCAACATGTGGGGAAGCAGAATATATGTATACTTTTCGAATTTGAGGTCAGTTTCAGATTTCGAGTTTTCATGCTTAATTGGCTATTTGCCTACAAATGCAATCTAGGCCAAGGTCTAAATTTTGAGGGAGAGGTCGGAACCGGAAAACACATGGTTTTTTGGGTTCCCCAACCTGTGTGGAACCTGAATATATGTACACTTTTCGAATTTGAGGTCAGTTTCACATTTTGACTTTTCATGGTTAATTGGCTATTTGCCAACAAATTTGAGATAGGCCGTGGCCTAACTTTTGAGGAAGAGGTTGGATCCGGAAAACACATTTTTTTGGGTTCCCCAACCTGTGTGGAACCTGAATATATCTATACTTTTCGAATCTGAGGTCAGTTTCAAATTTTGACTTTTCATGCTTAATTGGCTATTTGCCAACAAATGCAGTCTAGGCCAAGGGCTAAATTTTGAAGGAGAGGTCGGATCAGGAAAACACATGTTTTTTCGGGTTCCCCAACATGTGGGGAACCAGAATATATGTATACTTTTCGAATCTGAGGTCAGTTTCAAATTTTGACTTTTCATGCTTAATTGGCTATTTGCCAACAAATGCAATCTAGGCCAAGGGCTAAATTTTGAGGGAGAGGTCGGATCAGGAAAACACATGTTTTTTCGGGTTCCCCAACATGTGGGGAACGAGAATATATGTATACTTTTCGAATTTGAGGTCAGTTTCACATTTTGAGTTTTCATGCTTAATTGGCTATTTGCCTACAAATGCAATCTAGGCCAAGGTCTAAATTTTGAGGGAGAGGTCGGAACCGGAAAACACATGGTTTTTTGGGTTCCCCAACCTGTGTGGAACCTGAATATATGTACACTTTTCGAATTTGAGGTCAGTTTCACATTTTGACTTTTCATGGTTAATTGGCTATTTGCCAACAAATTCGAGATAGGGGAGGACCGGAGCCTTTCCCTGCGAGCTCCGGGACGGGGCTCGCGCGAAATTCAAATTAAATACAAAAAAGAGACAGGGAGCAACAAAAAAAGAGGTAGAGATTAAAAAGGAATCTCGAACCTCTCAAACGAGGTCAGACTCACCGCCGGGAGGTCCCGAGAAGGCGCGGACGGAGCGGAGGAAGCCGGCGGCAGCAGAGCGACCGGCAGGCCCGAGAACGCCGCGCCAAGCCGTAAGTCACGGAGCTCCAGAGAACGGGCGAGAGGCGAGCGGCGGAGCGGAAGGGAGACACCGGAGTGCTGCCGAGGGGACCTGCCGGCCGGCGGAGAACCTCCAGAAGAGTCGGAGAGAGGAAGAAAAGGCAAGAGAACAGCGGAGGAGGACTGGAGCAGCGAACAAAGGCGGAAGCGGCCAGAGCCAGAAAGTAAGAAGCCGACAAGAGAGGAGAAGCGAGAGGCGGAATCAAACAAAGCCGATAGGACACAGAAAAGAGAGGAGGAGAGCAGAGGGAGCAACAGGCACGAAGAAAGACACCGGTAAGACAAGCGGGGGCCGATTAGAGCACCGAGGGACAGTAGACGCAGGGGGAGCCCAGCGGTAGGGGGAGGACCCTCACAAGACCCCCAGAAGACCCCCCCAGACCCCAAAAAGTCTAAGTGTACTGCACCTGGTGAAAAGGGCCATCTGTGCAAGTCTCAAGCCACAGATCATTTCACCTTGCATCATCTCTGCCAGCACAGCGAAGCTTATCTGAAAGCAAATAGCACCCCCTAGTGGACAATTTTTAAAAAAAAAATTTTTTTCTGTTAAAATATAAACTGTTTGATCCAACCTATCCTAGCAGCTTGATAAACTGGCACAGGAACAATCCGCCCACAATTCTTGGCATCAAGGGGTGGCTTTAAGGGTGGACAGGCCAACAGGAGGAGAAGCTCAAAATGGCTGCCAGACGGACAAAACAAATCAAACTGCGAGACCTGAAGGGAACTGCACCCTCCCCGGCCCAGCCCTCTAATCAGCCAGGCAATACCCCACCCATCCTCACACCCCCCCATCCAACTACAGGCCCTCAGACCCAAACTCCAACCCATGACTCCACAACAGCACGCATGATCCAAGAACTAAAAGAGACGATTGAGACACTAAATGAGACGATAGCGACGATGGCGGCAAGGATAGAGGGCATGGATAGAAAATTGGCAGAAATGAGTGCGAAGACGGAGAAAGGACGCATAGAAACAGAACAGAAGATGGAGGAAAGATACAAAAACATGAAAAGGATGCTGGCGGACCAGGGGAGAGACCTGGAGAGAAAGTGGGAAGAACAACGCAAAGCGGTGGCCACAAACCTGGAACAAATGAAGGAGGCAATGCAAACACATTACAAGAACCTCCAAGAAACAAGGGAGAATACGGAAAAGATGATGAAAGAAGTGGAAAATTGCATAGAGGGACAGACTGCTGAGGTTCAGGACCAGTCGACCATGATGCAATTCTGGCAACTGTCATTTGCGATCAGATTCAGAGGGTGGAAAGAGACAACATACGAAACCCAAGAAAGCCTGCTCAGGACCTTTGTAGAGGCACTGGCAACATTCCTGGGCAGGAGCGCCAATGAGATTGGGTGGCAAATCGAAAAAATCTACAGAGTGGGCGCCTGGAGGGCAGTGAACAGGCAGCAACCAAGGGACGTGGTCATCCACTTCACAACACAGAGGCTCCGGAACCACATCTCTGCCACTTCCTATAACAAGGCATTCTACATAGAGGAACAGGAGGTGAAGGTTCTGAAAGAGATCCCCCAGGCGATGCTGAGAGACAGAAAAGACTACAAATTCCTGACCACAGAACTGAGATCGCGTGCACTGCGATACCGGTGGGAAACCCCAACAGGACTGTCACTTTCCTATAGAAACAAGAGACACTACTTGACCTCGGTCCAGAAAGCCAAAGACTTCCTCGAAAAGGAACTGAAGTCGGGACGCCCTCAACCCACCGCGGGAGAAGACGCAGATAGACCACGGGAAAGCGGGAGGGATCGAGGCCAACGAGCAAACAGCGCAGAGGCACAGATCAGGGCAGTGGCAGAGGAAATGAATGGAATACCTAGAGAGGCGAGGGCACAGAGAGCAAGGAGCAACAAAAACAAGGCAGCAAGACAGCCTACAGAGGACAGGCTACCAGGCTCCACTACCAAACACACAGACCAGCAAAGCAAGACCGCACAAACCAATACGAGCAGCAATCCGGATATCATGGGAACGGGACCAAAGAAGGCAACAGGAGAAATAACAGAAATGGTCTCGCAAAAATATCCTGCAACAGATGATGGCAACTAAGTATTTGACTTGGAATGTGAACGGACTGAACTCCCCCCAGAAAAGGAGAAAAATTCTCCACTATCTGAACCAAGATAAAAGCGATATAATCTGCCTACAAGAAACACACATCAGAGCAGCAGACCAGAAATATCTGATCAACTACAAACTAGGCGCGCACTTTGTAGCAGCGGCGCCAAGAAAAAAGAATGGGATTGTTATATATGTAAAGAAACATGTATTGGCCAAGCTAATAGAGTCCGACCCCCAAGGTAGATACCTGGCAATTGAAATAACACAAGAGGACAAGAAGATTCTAGTAATGGGCGTATATGCACCAAACCAGCAACAAGGCAAATTCTACAAAAAGCTACACAAGAAAGTAACACAACTTAACTACAGATCTTACATCATCATGGGCGACTGGAACGGGGTCATAGAGACTGCTCTAGACAAAAAAAGAACTGCACCGAACCCGCAAAAACACTCTAAGTTGCCTAAATCCTTCTTCGATATGAAGGAGGACCTCGAACTGACAGACGTATGGAGGAAAAGGCACGGCAAAGAACAAGAATTCACCTTCTTCTCTGGCAGACACCAATCCTTCTCCAGAATTGACTTTATATTAACTTCTAGTGACTTGCTAACTTGTCTAAACACGGTGAAAATCCTACCCAAGACATTGACAGACCACAACCCTGTGAGGATGGAATTAAGACACGGCCCGAAACAGAGGAGATCCTGGAGAATCAATGAAAACCTGTTTAGACACGAAGACAAGGTGGCGGAATGCAAAAAAGCTATGAAGGAATTCTTCAACACACATATGAACAACGGAACACCGATAGAACAGATCTGGGAAGGCAGCAAGGTGTACATGCGAGGGATCCTCATATCCATGAATAGCTGGCACCGTCGCCAACAAGAACAAAAAAGAAAAGAGTTAGAAAATGAGATAAGCAACATGGAGCGGCTACTGATAAAAAGACCAGAGGACAAAGTCACCAAAGAAGGACTCAAGATCTTAAGAAAGCAATTTGACATGTTGATGGCGGACCAAGTTGCAAGGAATATACAATATGCAAAACATAAGACATTCTGCAAGGCCAACAAACCGGGCCGCTGGCTAGCCTACACTATAAGAAAGAAACAGAAATCCCGCATAATTGAAAAGATAGAATACAAAGGCAAGCTAGAATTCCGACAAAAAACCATCAAGAAAGCCTTCACAGAGTTCTACTCGAAACTATATGCCGAGGATAAGATACAAGACAAAGAGATAGATGAATTCTTACAAAACGAAAAGATACAGGCGATTACCGACACACAAAGAGAAGCCCTGAATGCCTTAATCACAAAGGAGGAAATACACTCAGCTATCACACAACTGAAAGCAGGAAAATCGCCCGGGACGGATGGGATAACAGCGACCTACTACAAGCATCTACAGGATGAGATGCTAGAACCCCTCAGAAAGCTATTTGCCAGCATTCAAGAAGGAGGCCAGGTCCCACCATCCTGGAAAACAGCCTACATCTCATTAATCCCAAAGGAGGGGAAAGACAACACACAGCCCGCAAACTACAGGCCCATCTCACTACTAAACACAGACTATAAAATCTTCACAAAAATTTTGGCCAATAGACTAATGACTGTTTTACAGAAAACAATACACCCGGACCAAAGGGGATTTATACAAGGACGCCAGATGAAAACCAACGTGAGGCAGCTGTTGAACATAATAGAGTACCTGCAAAGGCACAACCAGATACCCGCCGCTCTAATGTTTGTGGATGCAGAAAAAGCCTTCGACAGACTGAATTGGCCGTTCCTGACGAACTTGGTCCTGAAGATGAAAATGGGAGCACAGTTCTTCAACTCCATGACGGCAATTTACCAGAAACAAACAGGCCAGATCATTGTCAATGGAGACTTAATGGACTCATTTAATATAGAGAGAGGCACGAGACAGGGCTGCCCGCTGTCCCCCCTGCTATTTATCCTAACACTGGAAATTTTACTGAACAGAATAAGAGCGGCAGAGGATGTACAGGGCATACAGATTAAACAGCAAGAATACAAACTATGTGCCTTTGCGGATGACCTGCTGGTGACAATGTCGCAACCAGCACAATCAGTAAGGAAATTGATGGAGATAATGGAAGACTACGGTAGGGTGTCAGGCTTCAAAGTAAATATATCAAAACCAAAGATGCTAGTCAAAAACCTAGACAACAAAGCAAAACGGAACCTGGAAAGAATAACGGGTTGTGAAATAGTCAAGAAAGTCAAATACTTAGGAGTGGAGATAGAATCAACAAATGCGAAATTATACAAGAATAACTACGAGGTCCTGTGGAATAAGATACAAGCAGACCTGGAAAGGTGGAAATCGCTACGTCTGTCCCTGCTCGGCAGGATAGCGACAGTAAAGATGAATGTATTACCCAGATTTCTATTTCTCTTTCAAATGCTACCCATACTCAAGAAGGATGCGGACTTAGACAATTGGCAGAAAGGCATCAACAGATTTATTTGGGACGACAAGAGACCGAGGGTGAAACTAAAAATCATCCAAGACGCAAGGGAGAGAGGGGGACTCAAAATGCCTAATCTAAAGCTATATTACTATGCAGCAACGTTGGTGGCGGTTAGTGACTGGATCAACATGACAAATGATAGAGTTCTGAATGTTGAGGGGCATGGTCTACGATTCGGCTGGCACGCATACCTAGTATACGACAAAAAGGCAGATAGGAACTTCAAGGAGAACCCACTACGAATCCCACTGCTATGGGTCTGGAAGAAATATAAGCACCTCCTACACGACAAGATTCCCATCTGGACGATCCCTGGACACGCAACAGGGGATATGAACACATCCCAAGGGCAAGGAGTGGTGCCCTACAGTGAACTTGTACTGGGAGAAGAAAACAGGTTCCTCTTGAAACCTCAAGCAATGCTAGCAAACAGAGGAATAGGAAGTAACTGGCTATCATATATACAACTACAGTCAAGGTGGCGTGAAGACAGGAAGAAGGGCTTCTCCCAGAACGACGAGAACCTAATTAAACAGATCAGAGAACAGGGGATTATGCACATCAAACGAGTGTACAGCACTCTGATAGAAATGGACTCTGAAACCGAGCTAGTCAAGAACTGTATGATAAAGTGGGCGCAAGACTTCGGACACCCTATCGCCATAGACACGTGGGAGAAAATCTGGGTGAGGAATGTAGAATTCACGAAATCGCAACACTTAAGGGAAAACTTCTACAAGATGTTCTATAGATGGCATCTAGACCCGAAAAAAATATCACTCATCTACCCAGGCACCCAGCCCAAATGCTGGAGGTGCGGAGACGGGGAGGCTACTTACTTTCACATATGGTGGGCATGCAGAAAAATCAAAGCATTCTGGAGGAAGATATGGTGGACACTCCAAACTATTTTCAAAAAGCGTATAGAATTTCTACCTCAGGCTTTTCTGTTAGGGATCACAAAGGATATCACTACCTCAGAGACAAATTTATTTTTGAACTTAATTACAGCAGCAAGATTATTGGTGGGACAGTACTGGAAGAATCCGGAAATACCGCCTATTGAAGAATGGACTGTGAAAGCAACAAATCTGGCAGAAATGGCAAAAATATCAGCATATTTGAAAAATCGCTCCAATGAACAATTTGTGACGGACTGGAAACAGTGGATAGATTATATCCAAGAGAGACACCAATCAAACAGAATGCAGCTGGCGTTTAGCTAGGGCTCGATGGGAGGAGGGAAGAAGGGTTAACAAATCAAAGGTTTACAAAAACTAACACCCAAGGTTGAATGTATATGTTCTATAACTAATGCCTCTTAACATAACCTCATGATTAATGATGCTTGCTTTAATATTGTTAAAGTAGACTGAATCTCTACCTCAAGATATGAAACTTTCACCTCAGGATCTCTGGTGAGGGACTATAAAAGATTGCACTAGTAATGGGATGAAGTCAATTCAGAAGCGCAAACGTACAATATGCGATAGACTAGAAATAGTAGATAGACCATATATAAGAGAAACACCAAGCAAACAAAATGCATTCGGATTATACTTGAAGATGTAAGGGAGGAGGGAAGAACGTTTACTAAAACAGATGTTTACAAAGATTAACACCTAATGTTGTATGCTATGTTCTAGGAGGATTGTTTAGCAATAAGATCTTATGTTTAATGTTGATCACATTAATATTGAAACAGATAGGAGAAACACCAATCAAAATAAAATGTAACAGGAGTATAGTTGAGGCTAGACGCGAGGAGGGGGGAAAAAGGCTTACTAATTCAGACGTTTTCAAAGACTAACACTTAGTATTGTATACCAGGTGTCATGATGATTGCTGCATAATATGTTTTTATGTCCAATGTTGATTGTTTTAATAAAAGAATTTTTATATAAAAAAAAAATGAAGGGGTTTAAAAAGAAAGGAAAAGATCAAGATATCATGATTGCATGGATTAATAAGTTGGAATTGATAAATAAAGAAGTGGGAAGATTAAAAAAAAAAATAGGATCCAAATTAAAAAAAAAACAAAAACAAATTCGAGATAGGCCGTGGCCTAACTTTTGAGGGAGAGGTCGGATCTGGAAAACACATGTTTTTTTTGTCTTCCCCAACATGTGGGGAAGCAGAATATATGTATACTTTTCGAATTTGAGGTCAGTTTCAGATTTCGAGTTTTCATGCTTAATTGGCTATTTGCCTACAAATGCAATCTAGGCCAAGGTCTAAATTTTGAGGGAGAGGTCGGAACCGGAAAACACATGTTTTTTCGGGTTCCCCAAGCTGTGTGGAACCTGAATATATGTACACTTGTCGAATTTGAGGTCAGTTTCACATTTTGACTTTTCATGGTTAATTGGCTATTTGCCAACAAATTCGAGATACCGGTAGGCCGTGGCCTAACTTTTGAGGAAGAGGTTGGATCCGGAAAACACATGTTTTTTCAGGTTCCCCAACATGTGGGGAACCAGAATATATGTATACTTTTCGAATTTGAAGTAAGTTTCACATTTTCAGTTTTCATGGTTAATTGGCTATTTGCCAACAAATTCGAGATAGGCCGTGGCCTAACTTTTGAGGAAGAGGTTGGATCCGGAAAACACATGTTTTTTCGGATTCCCCAACCTGTGGGGAACCTGAATATATGTGCACTTTTCGAATTTGAGGTCAGTTTCACATTTTGACTTTTCATCGTTAATTGGCTATTTGCAAACAAATGCAAGTTAAGCCGTGGCCTAACTTTTCAGGGAGAGGTCGGATCCGGAAAACACATGTTTTTTCGGGTTCCCCAACCTGTGTGGAACCTGAATATATGTATACTTTTCGAATTTGAGGTCAGTTTCACATTTTGACTTTTCATGCTTAATTGGCTATTTCCCAACACATGCAATGTAGGCAGAGGCCTAACCTTTGAGGTAGAGGTCGGATCCAGAAAATACTTGTTTTTTCGGATTCCCCCACCTGTGGCAAACCATAATATATGTATACTTTTCGAATCTGAGGTCAGTTTCAAATTTTGACTTTTCATGCTTAATTGGCTATTTGCCAACAAATGCAATCTACGCCGAGGCCTAAATTTTGAGGGAGAGGTCGGATCTGGAAAACACATGTTTTTTTGGGTTCCCCAACATGTGGGGAACCAGAATATATGTATACTTTTCGAATTTGAGGTCAGTTTCACATTTTGACTTTTCATGCTTAATTGGCTATTTCCCAACAAATGCAATGTAGGCTGAGGCCTAACCTTTGAGGTAGATGTCGGATCCGGAAAATACTTGTTTTTTCGTGTTCCCCCACCTGTGACGAACCATAATATATGTATGCTTTTTGAATCTGAGGTCAGTTTCAAATTTTGACTTTTCATGCTTAATTGGCTATTTGCCAACAAATGCAATCTAGGCCAAGGGCTAAATTTTGAGGGAGAGGTCGGATCTGCAAAACACATGTTTTTTCGGGTTCCCCAACATGTGGGGAACCAGAATATATGTATACTTTTCGAATTTGAGGTCAGTTTCACATTTTGAGTTTTCATGGTTAATTGGCTATTTGCCGACAAATGCAATCTTGGCTGAGGGCTAAATTTTGAGGGAGAGGTTGGATCTGGAAAACACATGTTTTTTCGGGTTCCCCAACATGTGGGGAACCAGAATATATGTATACTTTTCGAATTTGAAGTCAGTTTCACATTTTGACTTTTCATGCTTAATTGGCTATTTGACAATATATGCAATGTAGGCAGAGGCCTAACCTTTGAGGTAGAGGTCGGATCCAGAAAATACTTGTTTTTTCGGGTTCCCCCACCTGTGGCAAACCATAATATATGTATACTTTTCGAATCTGAGGTCAGTTTCACATTTCGAGTTTTCATGCTTAATTGGCTATTTGCCAACAAATGCAATCTAGGCCAAGGCCTACATTTTGAGGGAGAGGTCGGAACCGGAAAACACATGTTTTTTCGGGTTCCCCAACCTGTGGGGAAGCAGAATATATGTATACTTTTCGAATTTAAGGTCAGTTTCTCATTTTGACTTTTCATGCTTAATTGGATATTTCCCTACAAATGGAAGTTAAGCCGTGGCCTAACTTTTGAGGAAGAGGTCTGATCCGGAAAACACATGTTTTTTCGGGTTCCCCAACCTGTTGGGAACCTGAATATATCTATACTTTTCGAATTTTAGGTCAGTTTCACATTTTCACTTTTGATGCTTAATTGGCTATTTGCCAACAAATGCAATCTAGGCCAAGGGCTAAATTTTGAGGGAGAGGTCGGATCAGGAAAACACATTTTTTTTCGGATTCCCCAACCTGTGGGGAACCTGAATATATGTATACTTTTCGAATTTTAGGTCAGTTTCACATTTTCACTTTTGATGCTTCATTGGCTATTTGCAAACAAATGCAAGTTAAGCCGTGGCCTAACTTTTGAGGGAGAGGTCAGATCCGGAAAACACATGTTTTTTCGGGTTCCCCAACATGTGGGGAACCAGAATATATGTATACTTTTCGAATTTGACGTCAGTTTCACATTTTGACTTTTCATGCTTAATTGGCTATTTCCCAACACATGCAATGTAGGCAGAGGCCTAACCTTTGAGGTAGAGGTCGGATCCAGAAAATACTTGTTTTTTCAGGTTCCCCCACCTGTGGCAAACCATAATATATGTATACTTTTCGAATCTGAGGTCAGTTTCAAATTTTGACTTTTCATGCTTAATTGGCTATTTGCCAACAAATGCAATCTAGGCCGAGGGCTAAATTTTGAGGGAGAGGTCGGATCTGGAAAACACATGTTTTTTCGGCTTCCCCAACCTGTGGGGAAGCAGAATATATGTATACTTTTCGAATTTGAGGTCAGTTTCTCATTTTGACTTTTCATGCTTAATTGGATATTTCCCTACAAATGGAAGTTAAGCCGTGGCCTAACTTTTGAGGAAGAGGTCTGATCCGGAAAACACATGTTTTTTCGGGTTCCCCAACCTGTGGGGAACCAGAATATATGTATACTTTTCGAATTTGAGGTCAGTTTCACATTTTGACTTTTCATTCTTAATTGGCTATTTCCCAACAAATGCAATGTAGGCTGAGGCCTAACCTTTGAGGTAGATGTCGGATCCGGAAAATACTTGTTTTTTCGTGTTCCCCCACCTGTGACGAACCATAATATATGTATGCTTTTCGAATCTGAGGTCAGTTTCAAATTTTGACTTTTCATGCTTAATTGGCTATTTGCCAACAAATGCAATCTAGGCCAAGGGCTAAATTTTGAGGGAGAGGTCGGATCTGCAAAACACATGTTTTTTCGGGTTCCCCAACATGTGGGGAACCATAATATATGTATACTTTTCGAATTTGACGTCAGTTTCACATTTTGACTTTTCATGCTTAATTGGCTATTTGCCTACAAATGCAATCTAGGCCAAGGTCTAAATTTTGAGGGAGAGGTCGGAACCGGAAAACACATGTTTTTTCGTGTTCCCCCACCTGTGACGAACCATAATATATGTATGCTTTTCGAATCTGAGGTCAGTTTCAAATTTTGACTTTTCATGCTTAATTGGCTATTTGCCAACAAATGCAATCTAGGCCAAGGGCTAAATTTTGAGGGAGAGGTCGGATCTGCAAAACACATGTTTTTTCGGGTTCCCCAACATGTGGGGAACCTGAATATATGTACACTTGTCGAATTTGAGGTCAGTTTCACATTTTGACTTTTCATGGTTAATTGGCTATTTGCCAACAAATTCGAGATACCGGTAGGCCGTGGCCTAACTTTTGAGGAAGAGGTTGGATCCGGAAAACACATGTTTTTTCAGGTTCCCCAACATGTGGGGAACCAGAATATATGTATACTTTTCGAATTTGAAGTAAGTTTCACATTTTCAGTTTTCATGGTTAATTGGCTATTTGCCAACAAATTCGAGATAGGCCGTGGCCTAACTTTTGAGGAAGAGGTTGGATCCGGAAAACACATGTTTTTTCGGATTCCCCAACCTGTGGGGAACCTGAATATATGTGCACTTTTCGAATTTGAGGTCAGTTTCACATTTTGACTTTTCATCGTTAATTGGCTATTTGCAAACAAATGCAAGTTAAGCCGTGGCCTAACTTTTCAGGGAGAGGTCGGATCCGGAAAACACATGTTTTTTCGGGTTCCCCAACCTGTGTGGAACCTGAATATATGTATACTTTTCGAATTTGAGGTCAGTTTCACATTTTGACTTTTCATGCTTAATTGGCTATTTCCCAACACATGCAATGTAGGCAGAGGCCTAACCTTTGAGGTAGAGGTCGGATCCAGAAAATACTTGTTTTTTCGGATTCCCCCACCTGTGGCAAACCATAATATATGTATACTTTTCGAATCTGAGGTCAGTTTCAAATTTTGACTTTTCATGCTTAATTGGCTATTTGCCAACAAATGCAATCTAGGCCAAGGCCTACATTTTGAGGGAGAGGTCGGAACCGGAAAACACATGTTTTTTCGGGTTCCCCAACCTGTGGGGAAGCAGAATATATGTATACTTTTCGAATTTAAGGTCAGTTTCTCATTTTGACTTTTCATGCTTAATTGGATATTTCCCTACAAATGGAAGTTAAGCCGTGGCCTAACTTTTGAGGAAGAGGTCTGATCCGGAAAACACATGTTTTTTCGGGTTCCCCAACCTGTTGGGAACCTGAATATATCTATACTTTTCGAATTTTAGGTCAGTTTCACATTTTCACTTTTGATGCTTAATTGGCTATTTGCCAACAAATGCAATCTAGGCCAAGGGCTAAATTTTGAGGGAGAGGTCGGATCAGGAAAACACATTTTTTTTCGGATTCCCCAACCTGTGGGGAACCTGAATATATGTATACTTTTCGAATTTTAGGTCAGTTTCACATTTTCACTTTTGATGCTTCATTGGCTATTTGCAAACAAATGCAAGTTAAGCCGTGGCCTAACTTTTGAGGGAGAGGTCAGATCCGGAAAACACATGTTTTTTCGGGTTCCCCAACATGTGGGGAACCAGAATATATGTATACTTTTCGAATTTGACGTCAGTTTCACATTTTGACTTTTCATGCTTAATTGGCTATTTCCCAACACATGCAATGTAGGCAGAGGCCTAACCTTTGAGGTAGAGGTCGGATCCAGAAAATACTTGTTTTTTCAGGTTCCCCCACCTGTGGCAAACCATAATATATGTATACTTTTCGAATCTGAGGTCAGTTTCAAATTTTGACTTTTCATGCTTAATTGGCTATTTGCCAACAAATGCAATCTAGGCCGAGGGCTAAATTTTGAGGGAGAGGTCGGATCTGGAAAACACATGTTTTTTCGGCTTCCCCAACCTGTGGGGAAGCAGAATATATGTATACTTTTCGAATTTGAGGTCAGTTTCTCATTTTGACTTTTCATGCTTAATTGGATATTTCCCTACAAATGGAAGTTAAGCCGTGGCCTAACTTTTGAGGAAGAGGTCTGATCCGGAAAACACATGTTTTTTCGGGTTCCCCAACCTGTGGGGAACCAGAATATATGTATACTTTTCGAATTTGAGGTCAGTTTCACATTTTGACTTTTCATTCTTAATTGGCTATTTCCCAACAAATGCAATGTAGGCTGAGGCCTAACCTTTGAGGTAGATGTCGGATCCGGAAAATACTTGTTTTTTCGTGTTCCCCCACCTGTGACGAACCATAATATATGTATGCTTTTCGAATCTGAGGTCAGTTTCAAATTTTGACTTTTCATGCTTAATTGGCTATTTGCCAACAAATGCAATCTAGGCCAAGGGCTAAATTTTGAGGGAGAGGTCGGATCTGCAAAACACATGTTTTTTCGGGTTCCCCAACATGTGGGGAACCATAATATATGTATACTTTTCGAATTTGACGTCAGTTTCACATTTTGACTTTTCATGCTTAATTGGCTATTTGCCTACAAATGCAATCTAGGCCAAGGTCTAAATTTTGAGGGAGAGGTCGGAACCGGAAAACACATGTTTTTTCGTGTTCCCCCACCTGTGACGAACCATAATATATGTATGCTTTTCGAATCTGAGGTCAGTTTCAAATTTTGACTTTTCATGCTTAATTGGCTATTTGCCAACAAATGCAATCTAGGCCAAGGGCTAAATTTTGAGGGAGAGGTCGGATCTGCAAAACACATGTTTTTTCGGGTTCCCCAACATGTGGGGAACCTGAATATATGTACACTTGTCGAATTTGAGGTCAGTTTCACATTTTGACTTTTCATGGTTAATTGGCTATTTGCCAACAAATTCGAGATACCGGTAGGCCGTGGCCTAACTTTTGAGGAAGAGGTTGGATCCGGAAAACACATGTTTTTTCAGGTTCCCCAACATGTGGGGAACCAGAATATATGTATACTTTTCGAATTTGAAGTAAGTTTCACATTTTCAGTTTTCATGGTTAATTGGCTATTTGCCAACAAATTCGAGATAGGCCGTGGCCTAACTTTTGAGGAAGAGGTTGGATCCGGAAAACACATGTTTTTTCGGATTCCCCAACCTGTGGGGAACCTGAATATATGTGCACTTTTCGAATTTGAGGTCAGTTTCACATTTTGACTTTTCATCGTTAATTGGCTATTTGCAAACAAATGCAAGTTAAGCCGTGGCCTAACTTTTCAGGGAGAGGTCGGATCCGGAAAACACATGTTTTTTCGGGTTCCCCAACCTGTGTGGAACCTGAATATATGTATACTTTTCGAATTTGAGGTCAGTTTCACATTTTGACTTTTCATGCTTAATTGGCTATTTCCCAACACATGCAATGTAGGCAGAGGCCTAACCTTTGAGGTAGAGGTCGGATCCAGAAAATACTTGTTTTTTCGGATTCCCCCACCTGTGGCAAACCATAATATATGTATACTTTTCGAATCTGAGGTCAGTTTCAAATTTTGACTTTTCATGCTTAATTGGCTATTTGCCAACAAATGCAATCTACGCCGAGGCCTAAATTTTGAGGGAGAGGTCGGATCTGGAAAACACATGTTTTTTTGGGTTCCCCAACATGTGGGGAACCAGAATATATGTATACTTTTCGAATTTGAGGTCAGTTTCACATTTTGACTTTTCATGCTTAATTGGCTATTTCCCAACAAATGCAATGTAGGCTGAGGCCTAACCTTTGAGGTAGATGTCGGATCCGGAAAATACTTGTTTTTTCGTGTTCCCCCACCTGTGACGAACCATAATATATGTATGCTTTTTGAATCTGAGGTCAGTTTCAAATTTTGACTTTTCATGCTTAATTGGCTATTTGCCAACAAATGCAATCTAGGCCAAGGGCTAAATTTTGAGGGAGAGGTCGGATCTGCAAAACACATGTTTTTTCGGGTTCCCCAACATGTGGGGAACCAGAATATATGTATACTTTTCGAATTTGAGGTCAGTTTCACATTTTGAGTTTTCATGGTTAATTGGCTATTTGCCGACAAATGCAATCTTGGCTGAGGGCTAAATTTTGAGGGAGAGGTTGGATCTGGAAAACACATGTTTTTTCGGGTTCCCCAACATGTGGGGAACCAGAATATATGTATACTTTTCGAATTTGAAGTCAGTTTCACATATTGACTTTTCATGCTTAATTGGCTATTTGACAACATATGCAATGTAGGCAGAGGCCTAACCTTTGAGGTAGAGGTCGGATCCAGAAAATACTTGTTTTTTCGGGTTTCCCCACCTGTGGCAAACCATAATATATGTATACTTTTCGAATCTGAGGTCAGTTTCAGATTTCGAGTTTTCATGCTTAATTGGCTATTTGCCAACAAATGCAATCTAGGCCAAGGCCTACATTTTGAGGGAGAGGTCGGAACCGGAAAACACATGTTTTTTCGGGTTCCCCAACCTGTGGGGAAGCAGAATATATGTATACTTTTCGAATTTAAGGTCAGTTTCTCATTTTGACTTTTCATGCTTAATTGGATATTTCCCTACAAATGGAAGTTAAGCCGTGGCCTAACTTTTGAGGAAGAGGTCTGATCCGGAAAACACATGTTTTTTCGGGTTCCCCAACCTGTGGGGAACCAGAATATATGTATACTTTTCGAATTTAAGGTCAGTTTCTCATTTTGACTTTTCATGCTTAATTGGCTATTTGCCAACAAATGCAATCTTGGCTGAGGGCTAAATTTTGAGGGAGAGGTCGGATCCGGAAAACACATGTTTTTTCGGGTTCCCCAACCTGTGGGGAACCAGAATATATGTATACTTTTCGAATTTGAGGTCAGTTTCAGATTTCGAGTTTTCATGCTTAATTGGCTATTTGCCTACAAATGCAATCTAGGCCAAGGTCTAAATTTTGAGGGAGAGGTCGGAACCGGAAAACACATGGTTTTTTGGGTTCCCCAAGCTGTGTGGAACCTGAATATATGTACACTTTTCGAATTTGAGGTCAGTTTCACATTTTGACTTTTCATGGTTAATTGGCTATTTCCCAACAAATGCAAGTTAAGCCGTGGCCTAACTTTTGAGGGAGAGGATGGATCCGGAAAACACATGTTTTTTCGGATTCCCCAACCTGTGGGGAACCTGAATATATGTACACTTTTCAAATTTGAGGTCAGTATCACATTTTGAATTTTCATGGTTAATTGGCTATTTGCCAACAAATTCGAGATAAGCCGTGGCCTAACTTTTGAGGGAGAGGATGGATCCGGAAAAAACATGTTTTTTCGGGTTCCCCAACCTGTTGGGAACCTGAATATATCTATACTTTTCGAATTTTAGGTCAGTTTCACATTTTCACTTTTGATGCTTAATTGGCTATTTGCCAACAAATGCAATCTAGGCCAAGGGCTAAATTTTGAGGGAGAGGTCGGATCAGGAAAACACATTTTTTTTCGGATTCCCCAACCTGTGGGGAACCTGAATATATGTATACTTTTCGAATTTTAGGTCAGTTTCACATTTTCACTTTTGATGCTTCATTGGCTATTTGCAAACAAATGCAAGTTAAGCCGTGGCCTAACTTTTGAGGGAGAGGTCAGATCCGGAAAACACATGTTTTTTCGGGTTCCCCAACATGTGGGGAACCAGAATATATGTATACTTTTCGAATTTGACGTCAGTTTCACATTTTGACTTTTCATGCTTAATTGGCTATTTCCCAACACATGCAATGTAGGCAGAGGCCTAACCTTTGAGGTAGAGGTCGGATCCAGAAAATACTTGTTTTTTCAGGTTCCCCCACCTGTGGCAAACCATAATATATGTATACTTTTCGAATCTGAGGTCAGTTTCAAATTTTGACTTTTCATGCTTAATTGGCTATTTGCCAACAAATGCAATCTAGGCCGAGGGCTAAATTTTGAGGGAGAGGTCGGATCTGGAAAACACATGTTTTTTTGTCCTCCCCAACATGTGGGGAAGCAGAATATATGTATACTTTTCGAATTTGAGGTCAGTTTCAGATTTCGAGTTTTCATGCTTAATTGGCTATTTGCCTACAAATGCAATCTAGGCCAAGGTCTAAATTTTGAGGGAGAGGTCGGAACCGGAAAACACATGTTTTTTCGGGTTCCCCAACCTGTGGGGAACCTGAATATATCTATACTTTTCGAATTTGAGGTCAGTTTCACATTTTGACTTTTCATGCTTAATTGGCTATTTCCCAACACATGCAATGTAGGCAGAGGCCTAACCTTTGAGGTAGAGGTCGGATCCAGAAAATACTTGTTTTTTCAGGTTCCCCCACCTGTGGCAAACCATAATATATGTATACTTTTCGAATCTGAGGTCAGTTTCAAATTTTGACTTTTCATGCTTAATTGGCTATTTGCCAACAAATGCAATCTAGGCCGAGGGCTAAATTTTGAGGGAGAGGTCGGATCTGGAAAACACATGTTTTTTCGGCTTCCCCAACATGTGGGGAAGCAGAATATATGTATACTTTTCGAATTTGAGGTCAGTTTCAGATTTCGAGTTTTCATGCTTAATTGGCTATTTGCCTACAAATGCAATCTAGGCCAAGGTCTAAATTTTGAGGGAGAGGTCGGAACCGGAAAACACATGTTTTTTCGGGTTCCCCAACCTGTGGGGAACCTGAATATATCTATACTTTTCGAATTTGAGGTCAGTTTCACATTTTGACTTTTCATGCTTAATTGGCTATTTCCCAACACATGCAATGTAGGCAGAGGCCTAACCTTTGAGGTAGAGGTCGGATCCAGAAAATACTTGTTTTTTCGGATTCCCCCACCTGTGGCAAACCATAATATATGTATACTTTTCGAATCTGAGGTCAGTTTCAAATTTTGACTTTTCATGCTTAATTGGCTATTTGCCAACAAATGCAATCTACGCCGAGGCCTAAATTTTGAGGGAGAGGTCGGATCTGGAAAACACATGTTTTTTTGGGTTCCCCAACATGTGGGGAACCAGAATATATGTATACTTTTCGAATTTGAGGTCACTTTCACATTTTGACTTTTCATGCTTAATTGGCTATTTCCCAACAAATGCAATGTAGGCTGAGGCCTAACCTTTGAGGTAGATGTCGGATCCGGAAAATACTTGTTTTTTCGTGTTCCCCCACCTGTGACGAACCATAATATATGTATGCTTTTTGAATCTGAGGTCAGTTTCAAATTTTGACTTTTCATGCTTAATTGGCTATTTGCCAACAAATGCAATCTAGGCCAAGGGCTAAATTTTGAGGGAGAGGTCGGATCTGCAAAACACATGTTTTTTCGGGTTCCCCAACATGTGGGGAACCAGAATATATGTATACTTTTCGAATTTGAGGTCAGTTTCACATTTTGAGTTTTCATGGTTAATTGGCTATTTGCCGACAAATGCAATCTTGGCTGAGGGCTAAATTTTGAGGGAGAGGTTGGATCTGGAAAACACATGTTTTTTCGGGTTCCCCAACATGTGGGGAACCAGAATATATGTATACTTTTCGAATTTGAAGTCAGTTTCACATATTGACTTTTCATGCTTAATTGGCTATTTGACAACATATGCAATGTAGGCAGAGGCCTAACCTTTGAGGTAGAGGTCGGATCCAGAAAATACTTGTTTTTTCGGGTTTCCCCACCTGTGGCAAACCATAATATATGTATACTTTTCGAATCTGAGGTCAGTTTCAGATTTCGAGTTTTCATGCTTAATTGGCTATTTGCCAACAAATGCAATCTAGGCCAAGGCCTACATTTTGAGGGAGAGGTCGGAACCGGAAAACACATGTTTTTTCGGGTTCCCCAACCTGTGGGGAAGCAGAATATATGTATACTTTTCGAATTTAAGGTCAGTTTCTCATTTTGACTTTTCATGCTTAATTGGATATTTCCCTACAAATGGAAGTTAAGCCGTGGCCTAACTTTTGAGGAAGAGGTCTGATCCGGAAAACACATGTTTTTTCGGGTTCCCCAACCTGTGGGGAACCAGAATATATGTATACTTTTCGAATTTAAGGTCAGTTTCTCATTTTGACTTTTCATGCTTAATTGGCTATTTGCCAACAAATGCAATCTTGGCTGAGGGCTAAATTTTGAGGGAGAGGTCGGATCCGGAAAACACATGTTTTTTCGGGTTCCCCAACCTGTGGGGAACCAGAATATATGTATACTTTTCGAATTTGAGGTCAGTTTCAGATTTCGAGTTTTCATGCTTAATTGGCTATTTGCCTACAAATGCAATCTAGGCCAAGGTCTAAATTTTGAGGGAGAGGTCGGAACCGGAAAACACATGGTTTTTTGGGTTCCCCAAGCTGTGTGGAACCTGAATATATGTACACTTTTCGAATTTGAGGTCAGTTTCACATTTTGACTTTTCATGGTTAATTGGCTATTTCCCAACAAATGCAAGTTAAGCCGTGGCCTAACTTTTGAGGGAGAGGATGGATCCGGAAAACACATGTTTTTTCGGATTCCCGAACCTGTGGGGAACCTGAATATATGTACACTTTTCAAATTTGAGGTCAGTATCACATTTTGAATTTTCATGGTTAATTGGCTATTTGCCAACAAATTCGAGATAAGCCGTGGCCTAACTTTTGAGGGAGAGGATGGATCCGGAAAAAACATGTTTTTTCGGGTTCCCCAACCTGTTGGGAACCTGAATATATCTATACTTTTCGAATTTTAGGTCAGTTTCACATTTTCACTTTTGATGCTTAATTGGCTATTTGCCAACAAATGCAATCTAGGCCAAGGGCTAAATTTTGAGGGAGAGGTCGGATCAGGAAAACACATTTTTTTTCGGATTCCCCAACCTGTGGGGAACCTGAATATATGTATACTTTTCGAATTTTAGGTCAGTTTCACATTTTCACTTTTGATGCTTCATTGGCTATTTGCAAACAAATGCAAGTTAAGCCGTGGCCTAACTTTTGAGGGAGAGGTCAGATCCGGAAAACACATGTTTTTTCGGGTTCCCCAACATGTGGGGAACCAGAATATATGTATACTTTTCGAATTTGACGTCAGTTTCACATTTTGACTTTTCATGCTTAATTGGCTATTTCCCAACACATGCAATGTAGGCAGAGGCCTAACCTTTGAGGTAGAGGTCGGATCCAGAAAATACTTGTTTTTTCAGGTTCCCCCACCTGTGGCAAACCATAATATATGTATACTTTTCGAATCTGAGGTCAGTTTCAAATTTTGACTTTTCATGCTTAATTGGCTATTTGCCAACAAATGTAATCTAGGCCGAGGGCTAAATTTTGAGGGAGAGGTCGGATCTGGAAAACACATGTTTTTTTGTCCTCCCCAACATGTGGGGAAGCAGAATATATGTATACTTTTCGAATTTGAGGTCAGTTTCAGATTTCGAGTTTTCATGCTTAATTGGCTATTTGCCTACAAATGCAATCTAGGCCAAGGTCTAAATTTTGAGGGAGAGGTCGGAACCGGAAAACACATGTTTTTTCGGGTTCCCCAACCTGTGGGGAACCTGAATATATCTATACTTTTCGAATTTGAGGTCAGTTTCACATTTTGACTTTTCATGCTTAATTGGCTATTTCCCAACACATGCAATGTAGGCAGAGGCCTAACCTTTGAGGTAGAGGTCGGATCCAGAAAATACTTGTTTTTTCAGGTTCCCCCACCTGTGGCAAACCATAATATATGTATACTTTTCGAATCTGAGGTCAGTTTCAAATTTTGACTTTTCATGCTTAATTGGCTATTTGCCAACAAATGCAATCTAGGCCGAGGGCTAAATTTTGAGGGAGAGGTCAGATCTGGAAAACACATGTTTTTTCGGCTTCCCCAACATGTGGGGAAGCAGAATATATGTATACTTTTCGAATTTGAGGTCAGTTTCAGATTTCGAGTTTTCATGCTTAATTGGCTATTTGCCTACAAATGCAATCTAGGCCAAGGTCTAAATTTTGAGGGAGAGGTCGGAACCGGAAAACACATGTTTTTTCGGGTTCCCCAACCTGTGGGGAACCTGAATATATCTATACTTTTCGAATTTGAGGTCAGTTTCACATTTTGACTTTTCATGCTTAATTGGCTATTTCCCAACACATGCAATGTAGGCAGAGGCCTAACCTTTGAGGTAGAGGTCGGATCCAGAAAATACTTGTTTTTTCGGGTTCCCCCACCTGTGGCAAACCATAATATATGTATACTTTTCGAATCTGAGGTCAGTTTCAAATTTTGACTTTTCATGCTTAATTGGCTATTTGCCAACAAATGCAATCTAGGCCGAGGGCTAAATTTTGAGGGAGAGGTCGGATCTGGAAAACACATGTTTTTTCGGCTTCCCCAACCTGTGGGGAAGCAGAATATATGTATACTTTTCGAATTTAAGGTCAGTTTCTCATTTTGACTTTTCATGCTTAATTGGATATTTCCCTACAAATGGAAGTTAAGCCGTGGCCTAACTTTTGAGGAAGAGGTCTGATCCGGAAAACACATGTTTTTTCGGGTTCCCCAACCTGTGGGGAACCAGAATATATGTATACTTTTCGAATTTGAGGTCAGTTTCACATTTTGACTTTTCATTCTTAATTGGCTATTTCCCAACAAATGCAATGTAGGCTGAGGCCTAACCTTTGAGGTAGATGTCGGATCCGGAAAATACTTGTTTTTTCGTGTTCCCCCACCTGTGACGAACCATAATATATGTATGCTTTTCGAATCTGAGGTCAGTTTCAAATTTTGACTTTTCATGCTTAATTGGCTATTTGCCAACAAATGCAATCTAGGCCAAGGGCTAAATTTTGAGGGAGAGGTCGGATGTGCAAAACACATGTTTTTTCGGGTTCCCCAACATGTGGGGAACCATAATATATGTATACTTTTCGAATTTGACGTCAGTTTCACATTTTGACTTTTCATGCTTAATTGGCTATTTGCCTACAAATGCAATCTAGGCCAAGGTCTAAATTTTGAGGGAGAGGTCGGAACCGGAAAACACATGGTTTTTTGGGTTCCCCAAGCTGTGTGGAACCTGAATATATGTACACTTGTCGAATTTGAGGTCAGTTTCACATTTTGACTTTTCATGGTTAATTGGCTATTTGCCAACAAATTCGAGATACCGGTAGGCCGTGGCCTAACTTTTGAGGAAGAGGTTGGATCCGGAAAACACATGTTTTTTCAGGTTCCCCAACATGTGGGGAACCAGAATATATGTATACTTTTCGAATTTGAAGTAAGTTTCACATTTTCAGTTTTCATGGTTAATTGGCTATTTGCCAACAAATTCGAGATAGGCCGTGGCCTAACTTTTGAGGAAGAGGTTGGATCCGGAAAACACATGTTTTTTCGGATTCCCCAACCTGTGGGGAACCTGAATATATGTGCACTTTTCGAATTTGAGGTCAGTTTCACATTTTGACTTTTCATCGTTAATTGGCTATTTGCAAACAAATGCAAGTTAAGCCGTGGCCTAACTTTTCAGGGAGAGGTCGGATCCGGAAAACACATGTTTTTTCGGGTTCCCCAACCTGTGTGGAACCTGAATATATGTATACTTTTCGAATTTGAGGTCAGTTTCACATTTTGACTTTTCATGCTTAATTGGCTATTTCCCAACACATGCAATGTAGGCAGAGGCCTAACCTTTGAGGTAGAGGTCGGATCCAGAAAATACTTGTTTTTTCGGATTCCCCCACCTGTGGCAAACCATAATATATGTATACTTTTCGAATCTGAGGTCAGTTTCAAATTTTGACTTTTCATGCTTAATTGGCTATTTGCCAACAAATGCAATCTACGCCGAGGCCTAAATTTTGAGGGAGAGGTCGGATCTGGAAAACACATGTTTTTTTGGGTTCCCCAACATGTGGGGAACCAGAATATATGTATACTTTTCGAATTTGAGGTCAGTTTCACATTTTGACTTTTCATGCTTAATTGGCTATTTCCCAACAAATGCAATGTAGGCTGAGGCCTAACCTTTGAGGTAGATGTCGGATCCGGAAAATACTTGTTTTTTCGTGTTCCCCCACCTGTGACGAACCATAATATATGTATGCTTTTTGAATCTGAGGTCAGTTTCAAATTTTGACTTTTCATGCTTAATTGGCTATTTGCCAACAAATGCAATCTAGGCCAAGGGCTAAATTTTGAGGGAGAGGTCGGATCTGCAAAACACATGTTTTTTCGGGTTCCCCAACATGTGGGGAACCAGAATATATGTATACTTTTCGAATTTGAGGTCAGTTTCACATTTTGAGTTTTCATGGTTAATTGGCTATTTGCCGACAAATGCAATCTTGGCTGAGGGCTAAATTTTGAGGGAGAGGTTGGATCTGGAAAACACATGTTTTTTCGGGTTCCCCAACATGTGGGGAACCAGAATATATGTATACTTTTCGAATTTGAAGTCAGTTTCACATTTTGACTTTTCATGCTTAATTGGCTATTTGACAACATATGCAATGTAGGCAGAGGCCTAACCTTTGAGGTAGAGGTCGGATCCAGAAAATACTTGTTTTTTCGGGTTCCCCCACCTGTGGCAAACCATAATATATGTATACTTTTCGAATCTGAGGTCAGTTTCAGATTTCGAGTTTTCATGCTTAATTGGCTATTTGCCAACAAATGCAATCTAGGCCAAGGCCTACATTTTGAGGGAGAGGTCGGAACCGGAAAACACATGTTTTTTCGGGTTCCCCAACCTGTGGGGAAGCAGAATATATGTATACTTTTCGAATTTAAGGTCAGTTTCTCATTTTGACTTTTCATGCTTAATTGGATATTTCCCTACAAATGGAAGTTAAGCCGTGGCCTAACTTTTGAGGAAGAGGTCTGATCCGGAAAACACATGTTTTTTCGGGTTCCCCAACCTGTTGGGAACCTGAATATATCTATACTTTTCGAATTTTAGGTCAGTTTCACATTTTCACTTTTGATGCTTAATTGGCTATTTGCCAACAAATGCAATCTAGGCCAAGGGCTAAATTTTGAGGGAGAGGTCGGATCAGGAAAACACATTTTTTTTCGGATTCCCCAACCTGTGGGGAACCTGAATATATGTATACTTTTCGAATTTTAGGTCAGTTTCACATTTTCACTTTTGATGCTTCATTGGCTATTTGCAAACAAATGCAAGTTAAGCCGTGGCCTAACTTTTGAGGGAGAGGTCAGATCCGGAAAACACATGTTTTTTCGGGTTCCCCAACATGTGGGGAACCAGAATATATGTATACTTTTCGAATTTGACGTCAGTTTCACATTTTGACTTTTCATGCTTAATTGGCTATTTCCCAACACATGCAATGTAGGCAGAGGCCTAACCTTTGAGGTAGAGGTCGGATCCAGAAAATACTTGTTTTTTCAGGTTCCCCCACCTGTGGCAAACCATAATATATGTATACTTTTCGAATCTGAGGTCAGTTTCAAATTTTGACTTTTCATGCTTAATTGGCTATTTGCCAACAAATGCAATCTAGGCCGAGGGCTAAATTTTGAGGGAGAGGTCGGATCTGGAAAACACATGTTTTTTTGTCTTCCCCAACATGTGGGGAAGCAGAATATATGTATACTTTTCGAATTTGAGGTCAGTTTCAGATTTCGAGTTTTCATGCTTAATTGGCTATTTGCCTACAAATGCAATCTAGGCCAAGGTCTAAATTTTGAGGGAGAGGTCGGAACCGGAAAACACATGTTTTTTCGGGTTCCCCAACCTGTGGGGAACCTGAATATATCTATACTTTTCGAATTTGAGGTCAGTTTCACATTTTGACTTTTCATGCTTAATTGGCTATTTCCCAACACATGCAATGTAGGCAGAGGCCTAACCTTTGAGGTAGAGGTCGGATCCAGAAAATACTTGTTTTTTCAGGTTCCCCCACCTGTGGCAAACCATAATATATGTATACTTTTCGAATCTGAGGTCAGTTTCAAATTTTGACTTTTCATGCTTAATTGGCTATTTGCCAACAAATGCAATCTAGGCCGAGGGCTAAATTTTGAGGGAGAGGTCTGATCCGGAAAACACATGTTTTTTCGGGTTCCCCAACCTGTGGGGAACCAGAATATATGTATACTTTTCGAATTTGAGGTCAGTTTCACATTTTGACTTTTCATTCTTAATTGGCTATTTCCCAACAAATGCAATGTAGGCTGAGGCCTAACCTTTGAGGTAGATGTCGGATCCGGAAAATACTTGTTTTTTCGTGTTCCCCCACCTGTGACGAACCATAATATATGTATGCTTTTCGAATCTGAGGTCAGTTTCAAATTTTGACTTTTCATGCTTAATTGGCTATTTGCCAACAAATGCAATCTAGGCCAAGGGCTAAATTTTGAGGGAGAGGTCGGATCTGCAAAACACATGTTTTTTCGGGTTCCCCAACATGTGGGGAACCATAATATATGTATACTTTTCGAATTTGACGTCAGTTTCACATTTTGACTTTTCATGCTTAATTGGCTATTTGCCTACAAATGCAATCTAGGCCAAGGTCTAAATTTTGAGGGAGAGGTCGGAACCGGAAAACACATGGTTTTTTGGGTTCCCCAAGCTGTGTGGAACCTGAATATATGTACACTTGTCGAATTTGAGGTCAGTTTCACATTTTGACTTTTCATGGTTAATTGGCTATTTGCCAACAAATTCGAGATACCGGTAGGCCGTGGCCTAACTTTTGAGGAAGAGGTTGGATCCGGAAAACACATGTTTTTTCAGGTTCCCCAACATGTGGGGAACCAGAATATATGTATACTTTTCGAATTTGAAGTAAGTTTCACATTTTCAGTTTTCATGGTTAATTGGCTATTTGCCAACAAATTCGAGATAGGCCGTGGCCTAACTTTTGAGGAAGAGGTTGGATCCGGAAAACACGTGTTTTTTCGGATTCCCCAACCTGTGGGGAACCTGAATATATGTGCACTTTTCGAATTTGAGGTCAGTTTCACATTTTGACTTTTCATCGTTAATTGGCTATTTGCAAACAAATGCAAGTTAAGCCGTGGCCTAACTTTTCAGGGAGAGGTCGGATCCGGAAAACACATGTTTTTTCGGGTTCCCCAACCTGTGTGGAACCTGAATATATGTATACTTTTCAAATTTGAGGTCAGTTTCACATTTTGACTTTTCATGCTTAATTGGCTATTTCCCAACACATGCAATGTAGGAAGAGGCCTAACCTTTGAGGTAGAGGTCGGATCCAGAAAATACTTGTTTTTTCGGATTCCCCCACCTGTGGCAAACCATAATATATGTATACTTTTCGAATCTGAGGTCAGTTTCAAATTTTGACTTTTCATGCTTAATTGGCTATTTGCCAACAAATGCAATCTACGCCGAGGCCTAAATTTTGAGGGAGAGGTCGGATCTGGAAAACACATGTTTTTTTGGGTTCCCCAACATGTGGGGAACCAGAATATATGTATACTTTTCGAATTTGAGGTCAGTTTCACATTTTGACTTTTCATGCTTAATTGGCTATTTCCCAACAAATGCAATGTAGGCTGAGGCCTAACCTTTGAGGTAGATGTCGGATCCGGAAAATACTTGTTTTTTCGTGTTCCCCCACCTGTGACGAACCATAATATATGTATGCTTTTTGAATCTGAGGTCAGTTTCAAATTTTGACTTTTCATGCTTAATTGGCTATTTGCCAACAAATGCAATCTAGGCCAAGGGCTAAATTTTGAGGGAGAGGTCGGATCTGCAAAACACATGTTTTTTCGGGTTCCCCAACATGTGGGGAACCAGAATATATGTATACTTTTCGAATTTGAGGTCAGTTTCACATTTTGAGTTTTCATGGTTAATTGGCTATTTGCCGACAAATGCAATCTTGGCTGAGGGCTAAATTTTGAGGGAGAGGTCGGATCTGCAAAACACATGTTTTTTCGGGTTCCCCAACATGTGGGGAACCAGAATATATGTATACTTTTCGAATTTGAAGTCAGTTTCACATTTTGACTTTTCATGCTTAATTGGCTATTTGACAACATATGCAATGTAGGCAGAGGCCTAACCTTTGAGGTAGAGGTCGGATCCAGAAAATACTTGTTTTTTCGGGTTTCCCCACCTGTGGCAAACCATAATATATGTATACTTTTCGAATCTGAGGTCAGTTTCAGATTTCGAGTTTTCATGCTTAATTGGCTATTTGCCAACAAATGCAATCTAGGCCAAGGCCTACATTTTGAGGGAGAGGTCGGAACCGGAAAACACATGTTTTTTCGGGTTCCCCAACCTGTGGGGAAGCAGAATATATGTATACTTTTCGAATTTAAGGTCAGTTTCTCATTTTGACTTTTCATGCTTAATTGGATATTTCCCTACAAATGGAAGTTAAGCCGTGGCCTAACTTTTGAGGAAGAGGTCTGATCCGGAAAACACATGTTTTTTCGGGTTCCCCAACCTGTGGGGAACCAGAATATATGTATACTTTTCGAATTTAAGGTCAGTTTCTCATTTTGACTTTTCATGCTTAATTGGCTATTTGCCAACAAATGCAATCTTGGCTGAGGGCTAAATTTTGAGGGAGAGGTCGGATCCGGAAAACACATGTTTTTTCGGGTTCCCCAACCTGTGGGGAACCAGAATATATGTATACTTTTCGAATTTGAGGTCAGTTTCAGATTTCGAGTTTTCATGCTTAATTGGCTATTTGCCTACAAATGCAATCTAGGCCAAGGTCTAAATTTTGAGGGAGAGGTCGGAACCGGAAAACACATGGTTTTTTGGGTTCCCCAAGCTGTGTGGAACCTGAATATATGTACACTTTTCAAATTTGACGTCAGTTTCACATTTTGACTTTTCATGCTTAATTGGCTATTTCCCAACACATGCAATGTAGGCAGAGGCCTAACCTTTGAGGTAGAGGTCGGATCCAGAAAATACTTGTTTTTTCAGGTTCCCCCACCTGTGGCAAACCATAATATATGTATACTTTTCGAACCTGAGGTCAGTTTCAAATTTTGACTTTTCATGCTTAATTGGCTATTTGCCAACAAATGCAATCTAGGTCGAGGGCTAAATTTTGAGGGAGAGGTCGGATCTGGAAAACACATGTTTTTTCGGCTTCCCCAACATGTGGGGAAGCAGAATATATGTATACTTTTCGAATTTGAGGTCAGTTTCACATTTTGACTTTTCATGGTTAATTGGCTATTTGCCAACAAATTCGAGATACCGGTAGGCCGTGGCCTAACTTTTGAGGAAGAGGTTGGATCCGGAAAACACATGTTTTTTCAGGTTCCCCAACATGTGGGGAACCAGAATATATGTATACTTTTCGAATTTGAGGTCAGTTTCACATTTTGACTTTTCATTCTTAATTGGCTATTTCCCAACAAATGCAAGTTAAGCCGTGGCCTAACTTTTGAGGGAGAGGTCAGATCCGGAAAACACATGTTTTTTCGGGTTCCCCAACATGTGGGGAAGCAGAATATATGTATACTTTTCGAATTTGAGGTCAGTTTCAGATTTCAAGTTTTCATGCTTAATTGGCTATTTCCCTACAAATGCAATCTAGGCCAAGGTCTAAATTTTGAGGGAGAGGTCGGAACCGGAAAACACATGGTTTTTTGGGTTCCCCAACCTGTGTGGAACCTGAATATATGTACACTTTTCGAATTTGAGGTCAGTTTCACATTTTGATTTTTCATGGTTAATTGGCTATTTGCCAACAAATTCGAGATAGGCCGTGGCCTAACTTTTGAGGAAGAGGTTGGATCCGGAAAACACATTTTTTGGGGTTCCCCAACCTGTGGGGAACCTGAATATATCTATACTTTTCGAATCTGAGGTCAGTTTCAAATTTTGACTTTTCATGCTTAATTGGCTATTTGCCAACAAATGCAATCTAGGCCAAGGGCTAAATTTTGAGGGAGATGTCGGATCAGGAAAACACATGGTTTTTCGGGTTCCCCAACATGTGGGGAACCAGAATATATGTATACTTTTCGAATTTGAGGTCAGTTTCAGATTTCGAGTTTTCATGCTTAATTGGCTATTTGCCTACAAATGCAATCTAGGCCAAGGTCTAAATTTTGAGGGAGAGGTCGGAACCGGAAAACACATGGTTTTTTGGGTTCCCCAACCTGTGTGGAACCTGAATATATGTACACTTTTCGAATTTGAGGTCAGTTTCACATTTTGACTTTTCATGGTTAATTGGCTATTTGCCAACAAATTCGAGATAGGCCGTGGCCTAACCTTTGAGGGAGAGGATGGATCCGGAAAACACATGTTTTTTCGGATTCCCCAACCTGTGGGGAACCTGAATATATGTACACTTTTCAAATTTGAGGTCAGTATCACATTTTGAATTTTCATGGTTAATTGGCTATTTGCCAACAAATTCGAGATAAGCCGTGGCCTAACTTTTGAGGGAGAGGATGGATCCGGAAAAAACATGTTTTTTCGGGTTCCCCAACCTGTTGGGAACCTGAATATATCTATACTTTTCGAATTTTAGGTCAGTTTCACATTTTCACTTTTGATGCTTAATTGGCTATTTGCCAACAAATGCAATCTAGGCCAAGGGCTAAATTTTGAGGGAGAGGTCGGATCAGGAAAACACATTTTTTTTCGGATTCCCCAACCTGTGGGGAACCTGAATATATGTACACTTTTCAAATTTGAGGTCAGTTTCACATTTTGACTTTTCATGCTTAATTGGCTATTTGCCAACAAATGCAATCTAGGCCAAGGGCTAAATTTTGAGGGAGAGGTCGGATCAGGAAAACACATGTTTTTTCGGGTTCCCCAACCTGTGGGGAACCTGAATATATCTATACTTTTCGAATTTTAGGTCAGTTTCATATTTTCACTTTTGATGCTTAATTGGCTATTTGCAAACAAACGCAAGTTAAGCCGTGGCCTAACTTTTCAGGGAGAGGTCGGATCCGGAAAACACATGTTTTTTCGGATTCCCAAACCTGTGGGGAACCTGAATATATGTACACTTTTCAAATTTGAGGTCAGTTTCACATTTTCACTTTTGATGCTTAATTGGCTATTTGCAAACAAATGCAAGTTAAGCCGTGGCCTAACTTTTCAGGGAGAGGTCGTATCCAGAAAACACATTTTTTTTTCGGATTCCCCAACCTGTGGGGAAGCAGAATATATGTATACTTTTCGAATTTGAGGTCAGTTTCTCATTTTGACTTTTCATGCTTAATTGGCTATTTGCCAACAAATGCAATCTAGGCCAAGGCCTAAATTTTGAGGGAGAGGTTGGATCCGGAAAATACATGTTTTTTTGGGTTCCCCCACCTGTGGCGAACTATAATATATGTATATTTTTCGAATCTGAGGTCAGTTTCAAATTTTGACTTTTCATGCTTAATTGGCTATTTGCCAACAAATGCAATCTTGCCTGAGGGATAAATTTTGAGGGAGAGGTCGGATCTGGAAAACACATGTTTTTTCGGGTCCCCCAACATGTGTGGAAGTTGAATATATCTATACTTTTCGACTTTTAGGTCAGTTTCACATTTTCACTTTTGATGCTTAATTGGCTATTTGCAAACAAATGCAATCTAGGCCGAGGCCTAACTTTTGAGGGAGAGGTCGGATCCGGAAAACACATGTTTTTTCGGGTTCCCCAACCTTTGGGGAATCAGAATATATGTATACTTGTCGAACTTGAAGTCAGTTTCACATTTTGACTTTTCATGCTTAATTGGCTATTTCCCAACAAATGCAATGTAGGCCGAGGCCTAACCTTTGAGGTAGAGGACGGATCCGGAAAATACTTGTTTTTTTGGGTTCCCCCACCTGTGGCGAACTATAATATATGTATACTTTTCGAATCTGAGGTCAGTTTCAAATTTTGACTTTTCATGCTTAATTGGCTATTTCCCAACAAATGCAATCTTGCCTGAGGGATAAATTTTGAGGGAGAGGTCGGATCTGGAAAACACATGTTTTTTCGGGTTCCCCAACATGTGGGGAAGCAGAATATGTGTATACTTTTCGAATTTGAAGTCAGTTTCACATTTCGAGTTTTCATGCTTAATTGGCTATTTGCCTACAAATGCAATCTAGGCCAAGGCCTAAATTTTGAGGGAGAGGTCGGAACCGGAAAACACACGTTTTTTCGGGTTCCCCAACCTGTGTGGAAGCTGAATATATGTACACTTTCGAATTTGAGGTCAGTTTCACATTTTGACTTTTCATGGTTAATTGGCTATTTGCAAACAAATGCAATCTAGGCCGAGGCCCAACCTTTGAGGGAGAGGTCGGATGGGAAAAACAGATGTTTTTTCGTGTTCCCCAACCTTTTGGGAACCATAATATATTTATACTTTTGATTTTTGAGGTCAGATTTACATTGTGACTGTTCATACTTAATTGTCTATTAGCCAACAAGTACGAGATAGGCCGTGGCCTAACTTTTGAGGGAGAGGTCGGATCTTGAAAACACATGTTTTATCGGGTTCCCCAACCCGTGGGGAACCAGAATATATGTATACTTTTTTAATTTAAGGTCAGTTTCTCATTTTGACTTTTCATGCTTAAATGGATATTTCCTACAAATGCAAGTTAAGCCGTGGCCTAAATTTTGAGGAAGAGGTGTGATCCGGAAACACATGCTTTTACGGGTTCCCCAACCTGTGGGGAACCTGAATATATCTATACTTTTCGAATTTTAGGTCAGTTTCACATTTTCACTTTTGATGCTTAATTGGCTATTTGCAAACAAATGCAAGTTTAGCCGTGGCCTAACTTTTGAGGGAGAGGTCGGAAATGGAAAAAACATGGTTTTTTGGGTTCCCCAACCTGTCTGGAACCTGAATATATGTACACTTTTCGAATTTGAGGTCAGTGTCACATTTTGACTTTTCATGGTTAATTGGCTATTTGCCAACAAATTCGAGATAGGCCGTGGCCTAACTTTTGAGGAACAGGTCAGAACCGGAAAACACACGTTTTTTTCGGGTTCCCCAACCTTTGTGGAAGCTGAATATATGTACACTTTCGAATTTGAGGTCAGTTTCACATTTTGACTTTTCATGGTTAATTGGCTATTTGCTAAGAAATTCGAGATAGGCCGTGCCCTAACTTTTGAGGAAGAGGTTGGATCCGGAAAACACATGTTTTTTCGGGTTCCCCAACCTGTGGAGAAGCTGAATATATCTATACTTTTCGAACTTGAGGTAAGTTTCACATTTTCACTTTTGATGCTTAATTGGCTATTTGCAAACAAATGCAATCTAGGCCGAGGCCTAACTTTTGAAGGAGAGGTCGGATCCGGAAAACACATGATTTTTTTCGGGTTTCCCAACCTTTGGGGAATCAGAATATATGTATACTTTTCGAACTTGAGGTCAGTTTCCCATTTTGACTTTTCATGCTTAATTGGCTATTTCCCAACAAATGCAATGTAGGCCGAGGCCTAACCTTTGAGGTAGAGGTCGGATCCGGAAAATACTTGTTTTTTCGGGTTCCCCTAACTGTGGCGAACCATAATATATGTATATTTTTCGAATTTGAGGTCAGTTTCACATTTTGAGTTTTCATGCTTAATTGGCTATTTGCCAACAAATTCGAGATAGGCCGTGGCCTAACTTTTGAGGAAGAGGTTGGATCCGGAAAACACATGTTTTTTCGGGTTCCCCAACCTGTGGGGAACCTGAATATATGTACACTTTTCGAATTTGAAGTCAGTTTCACATTTTGAATTTTCATGCTTAATTGGCTATTTGCCTACAAATGCAATCTAGCCCAAGGCCTAAATTTTGAGGGAGAGGTCGGAACCGGAAAACACATGTTTTTTTGGGTTCCCCAACCTGTGGGGAACCTGAATATATGTACACTTTTCGAATTTGAGGTCAGTTTCACAGTTTTGACTTTTCATGGTTAATTGGCTATTTGCCAACTAATTCGAGATAGGCCGTGGCCTAACTTTTGAGGAAGAGGTTGGATCCGGAAAACACATGTTTTTTTGGGTTCCCCAACCTGTGGGGAACGTGAATATATCTATACTTTTCGAACTTGAGGTAAGTTTCACATTTTCACTTTTGATGCTTAATTGGCTATTTGCAAACAAATGCAATCTAGGCCGAGGCCTAACTTTTGAAGGAGAGGTCGGATCCGGAAAACACATGATTTTTTTCGGGTTTCCCAACCTTTGGGGAATCAGAATATATGTATACTTTTCGAACTTGAGGTCAGTTTCCCATTTTGACTTTTCATGCTTAATTGACTATTTGCCCACAAATGCAAGATAAGCCGTGGCCTAACTTTTGAGGGAGAGGTCGGATCCGGAAAACACATGTTTTTTCAGGTTCCCCAACATGTGGGGAACCAGAATATATGTATACTTTTCGAATTTGAAGTCAGTTTCACATTTTGAGTTTTCATGCTTAATTGGCTATTTGCCAACAAATGCAATCTAGGCCAAGGCCTAAATTTTGAGAAAGAGGTCAGAACCGGAAAACACACGTTTTTTCGGGTTCCCCAACCTGTGTGGAAGCTGAATATATGTACACTTTCGAATTTGAGGTCAGTTTCACATTTTGACTTTTCATGGTTAATTGGCTATTTGCCAACAAATTCGAGATAGGCCGTGGCCTAACTTTTGAGGAAGAGGTTGGATCCGGAAAACACATTTTTTTGGGTTCCCCAACCTGTGGGGAACCTGAATATATCTATACTTTTCGAATTTTAGGTCAGTTTCACATTTTGAGTTTTCATGCTTAATTGGCTATTTGCCTACAAATGCAATCTAGGCCAAGGTCTAAATTTTGAGGGAGAGGTCGGAACCGGAAAACACATGGTTTTTTGGGTTCCCCAACCTGTGTGGAACCTGAATATATGTACACTTTTCTAATTTGAGGTCAGTTTCACATTTTGACTTTTCATGGTTAATTGGCTATTTGCCAACAAATTCGAGATAGGCCGTGGCCTAACTTTTGAGGGAGAGGATGGATCCAGAAAACACATGTTTTTTCGGGTTCCCCAACCTGTGGGGAACCTGAATATATCTATACTTTTCGAATTTTAGGTCAGTTTCACATTTTCACTTTTGATGCTTCATTGGCTATTTGCAAACAAATGCAAGTTAAGCCGTGGCCTAACTTTTGAGGGAGAGGTCGGATCCGAAAAACACATGTTTTTTCGGGTTCCCCAACATGTGGGGAACCAGAATATATGTATACTTTTCGAATTTGAGGTCAGTTTCACATTTTGACTTTTCATGCTTAATTGGCTATTTCCCAACACATGCAATGTAGGCAGAGGCCTAACCTTTGAGGTAGAGGTCGGATCCAGAAAATACTTGTTTTTTCGGGTTCCGCCACCTGTGGCAAACCATAATATATGTATACTTTTCGAATCTGAGGTCAGTTTCAAATTTTGACTTTTCATGCTTAATTGGCTATTTGCCAACAAATGCAATCTAGGTCGAGGGCTAAATTTTGAGGGAGAGGTCGGATCCGGAAAACACATGTTTTTTCGGCTTCCCCAACATGTGGGGAAGCAGAATATATGTATACTTTTCGAATTTGAGGTCAGTTTCAGATTTCGAGTTTTCATGCTTAATTGGCTATTTGCCTACAAATGCAATCTAGGCCAAGGTCTAAATTTTGAGGGAGAGGTCGGAACCGGAAATCACATGGTTTTTTGGGTTCCCCAAGCTGTGTGGAACCTGAATATATGTACACTTTTCGAATTTGAGGTCAGTTTCACATTTTGACTTTTCATGGTTAATTGGCTATTTGCCAACAAATTCGAGATAGGCCGTGGCCTAACTTTTGAGGAAGAGGTTGGATCCGGAAAACACATGTTTTTTCAGGTTCCCCAACATGTGGGGAACCAGAATATATGTATACTTTTCGAACTTGAGGTCAGTTTCCCATTTTGACTTTTCATGCTTAATTGGCTATTTGCCAACAAATTCGAGATAGGCCGTGGCCTAACTTTTGAGGGAGAGGATGGATCCAGAAAACACATGTTTTTTCGGGTTCCCCAACCTGTGGGGAACCTGAATATATCTATACTTTTCGAATTTTAGGTCAGTTTCACATTTTCACTTTTGATGCTTCATTGGCTATTTGCAAACAAATGCAAGTTAAGCCGTGGCCTAACTTTTGAGGGAGAGGTCGGATCTGAAAAACACATGTTTTTTCGGGTTCCCCAACATGTGGGGAACCAGAATATATGTATACTTTTCGAATTTGAGGTCAGTTTCACATTTTGACTTTTCATTCTTAATTGGCTATTTCCCAACACATGCAATGTAGGCAGAGGCCTAACCTTTGAGGTAGAGGTCGGATCCAGAAAATACTTGTTTTTTCGGGTTCCCCCACCTGTGGCAAACCATAATATATGTATACTTTTCGAATCTGAGGTCAGTTTCAAATTTTGACTTTTCATGCTTAATTGGCTATTTGCCAACAAATGCAATCTAGGTCGAGGGCTAAATTTTGAGGGAGAGGTCGGATCCGGAAAACACATGTTTTTTCGGCTTCCCCAACATGTGGGGAAGCAGAATATATGTATACTTTTCGAATTTGAGGTCAGTTTCAGATTTCGAGTTTTCATGCTTAATTGGCTATTTGCCTACAAATGCAATCTAGGCCAAGGTCTAAATTTTGAGGGAGAGGTCGGAACCGGAAAACACATGGTTTTTTGGGTTCCCCAAGCTGTGTGGAACCTGAATATATGTACACTTTTCGAATTTGAGGTCAGTTTCACATTTTGACTTTTCATGGTTAATTGGCTATTTGCCAACAAATTCGAGATACCGGTAGGCCGTGGCCTAACTTTTGAGGAAGAGGTTGGATCCGGAAAACACATGTTTTTTCAGGTTCCCCAACATGTGGGGAACCAGAATATATGTATACTTTTCGAATTTGAGGTCAGTTTCACATTTTGACTTTTCATTCTTAATTGGCTATTTCCCAACAAATGCAAGTTAAGCCGTGGCCTAACTTTTGAGGGAGAGGTCAGATCCGGAAAACACATGTTTTTTCGGGTTCCCCAACATGTGGGGAACCAGAATATATGTATACTTTTCGAATTTGACGTCAGTTTCACATTTTGACTTTTCATGCTTAACTGGCTATTTCCCAACACATGCAATGTAGGCAGAGGCCTAACCTTTGAGGTAGAGGTCGGATCCAGAAAATACTTGTTTTTTCGGGTTCCCCCACCTGTGGCAAACCATAATATATGTATACTTTTCGAATCTGAGGTCAGTTTCAAATTTTGACTTTTCATGCTTAATTGGCTATTTCCCAACAAATGCAAGTTAAGCCGTGGCCTAACTTTTGAGGGAGAGGTCAGATCCGGAAAACACATGTTTTTTCGGGTTCCCCAACATGTGGGGAACCAGAATATATGTATACTTTTCGAATTTGACGTCAGTTTCACATTTTGACTTTTCATGCTTAATTGGCTATTTGCCAACATATGCAATCTACGCCGAGGGCTAAATTTTGAGGGAGAGGTCGGATCTGGAAAACACATGTTTTTTCGGCTTCCCCAACATGTGGGGAAGCAGAATATATGTATACTTTTCGAATTTGAGGTCAGTTTCAGATTTCGAGTTTTCATGCTTAATTGGCTATTTGCCTACAAATGCAATCTAGGCCAAGGTCTAAATTTTGAGGGAGAGGTCGGAACCGGAAAACACATGGTTTTTTTGGTTCCCCAACCTGTGTGGAACCTGAATATATGTACACTTTTCGAATTTGAGGTCAGTTTCACATTTTGACTTTTCATGGTTAATTGGCTATTTGCCAACAAATTCGAGATAGGCCGTGGCCTAACTTTTGAGGAAGAGGTTGGATCCGGAAAACACATGTTTTTTCAGGTTCCCCAACATGTGGGGAACCAGAATATATCTATACTTTTCGAATTTGAGGTCAGTTTCACATTTTGACTTTTCATTCTTAATTGGCTATTTCCCAACAAATGCAAGTTAAGCCGTGGCCTAACTTTTGAGGGAGAGGTCAGATCCGGAAAACACATGTTTTTTCGGGTTCCCCAACATGTGGGGAACCAGAATATATGTATACTTTTCGAATTTGACGTCAGTTTCACATTTTGACTTTTCATGCTTAATTGGCTATTTGCCAACAAATGCAATCTACGCCGAGGGCTAAATTTTGAGGGAGAGGTCGGATCTGGAAAACACATGTTTTTTCGGCTTCCCCAACATGTGGGGAAGCAGAATATATGTATACTTTTCGAATTTGAGGTCAGTTTCAGATTTCGAGTTTTCATGCTTAATTGGCTATTTGCCTACAAATGCAATCTAGGCCAAGGTCTAAATTTTGAGGGAGAGGTCGGAACCGGAAAACACATGGTTTTTTGGGTTCCCCAACCTGTGTGGAACCTGAATATATGTACACTTTTCGAATTTGAGGTCAGTTTCACATTTTGACTTTTCATGGTTAATTGGCTATTTGCCAACAAATTCGAGATAGGCCGTGGCCTAACTTTTGAGGAAGAGGTTGGATCCGGAAAACACATTTTTTTGGGTTCCCCAACCTGTGGGGAACCTGAATATATCTATACTTTTCGAATCTGAGGTCAGTTTCAAATTTTGACTTTTCATGCTTAATTGGCTATTTGCCAACAAATGCAATCTAGGCCAAGGGCTAAATTTTGAAGGAGAGGTCGGATCAGGAAAACACATGTTTTTTCGGGTTCCCCAACATGTGGGGAACCAGAATATATGTATACTTTTCGAATCTGAGGTCAGTTTCAAATTTTGACTTTTCATGCTTAATTGGCTATTTGCCAACAAATGCAATCTAGGTCGAGGGCTAAATTTTGAGGGAGAGGTCGGATCTGGAAAACACATGTTTTTTCGGCTTCCCCAACATGTGGGGAAGCAGAATATATGTATACTTTTCGAATCTGAGGTCAGTTTCAAATTTTGACTTTTCATGCTTAATTGGCTATTTGCCAACAAATGCAATCTACGCCGAGGCCTAAATTTTGAGGGAGAGGTCGGATCTGGAAAACACATGTTTTTTTGGGTTCCCCAACATGTGGGGAACCAGAATATATGTATACTTTTCGAATTTGAGGTCAGTTTCACATTTTGACTTTTCATGCTTAATTGGCTATTTCCCAACAAATGCAATGTAGGCTGAGGCCTAACCTTTGAGGTAGATGTCGGATCCGGAAAATACTTGTTTTTTCGTGTTCCCCCACCTGTGACGAACCATAATATATGTATGCTTTTTGAATCTGAGGTCAGTTTCAAATTTTGACTTTTCATGCTTAATTGGCTATTTGCCAACAAATGCAATCTAGGCCAAGGGCTAAATTTTGAGGGAGAGGTCGGATCTGCAAAACACATGTTTTTTCGGGTTCCCCAACATGTGGGGAACCAGAATATATGTATACTTTTCGAATTTGAGGTCAGTTTCACATTTTGAGTTTTCATGGTTAATTGGCTATTTGCCGACAAATGCAATCTTGGCTGAGGGCTAAATTTTGAGGGAGAGGTTGGATCTGGAAAACACATGTTTTTTCGGGTTCCCCAACATGTGGGGAACCAGAATATATGTATACTTTTCGAATTTGAAGTCAGTTTCACATATTGACTTTTCATGCTTAATTGGCTATTTGACAACATATGCAATGTAGGCAGAGGCCTAACCTTTGAGGTAGAGGTCGGATCCAGAAAATACTTGTTTTTTCGGGTTTCCCCACCTGTGGCAAACCATAATATATGTATACTTTTCGAATCTGAGGTCAGTTTCAGATTTCGAGTTTTCATGCTTAATTGGCTATTTGCCAACAAATGCAATCTAGGCCAAGGCCTACATTTTGAGGGAGAGGTCGGAACCGGAAAACACATGTTTTTTCGGGTTCCCCAACCTGTGGGGAAGCAGAATATATGTATACTTTTCGAATTTAAGGTCAGTTTCTCATTTTGACTTTTCATGCTTAATTGGATATTTCCCTACAAATGGAAGTTAAGCCGTGGCCTAACTTTTGAGGAAGAGGTCTGATCCGGAAAACACATGTTTTTTCGGGTTCCCCAACCTGTGGGGAACCAGAATATATGTATACTTTTCGAATTTAAGGTCAGTTTCTCATTTTGACTTTTCATGCTTAATTGGCTATTTGCCAACAAATGCAATCTTGGCTGAGGGCTAAATTTTGAGGGAGAGGTCGGATCCGGAAAACACATGTTTTTTCGGGTTCCCCAACCTGTGGGGAACCAGAATATATGTATACTTTTCGAATTTGAGGTCAGTTTCAGATTTCGAGTTTTCATGCTTAATTGGCTATTTGCCTACAAATGCAATCTAGGCCAAGGTCTAAATTTTGAGGGAGAGGTCGGAACCGGAAAACACATGGTTTTTTGGGTTCCCCAAGCTGTGTGGAACCTGAATATATGTACACTTTTCGAATTTGAGGTCAGTTTCACATTTTGACTTTTCATGGTTAATTGGCTATTTCCCAACAAATGCAAGTTAAGCCGTGGCCTAACTTTTGAGGGAGAGGATGGATCCGGAAAACACATGTTTTTTCGGATTCCCCAACCTGTGGGGAACCTGAATATATGTACACTTTTCAAATTTGAGGTCAGTATCACATTTTGAATTTTCATGGTTAATTGGCTATTTGCCAACAAATTCGAGATAAGCCGTGGCCTAACTTTTGAGGGAGAGGATGGATCCGGAAAAAACATGTTTTTTCGGGTTCCCCAACCTGTTGGGAACCTGAATATATCTATACTTTTCGAATTTTAGGTCAGTTTCACATTTTCACTTTTGATGCTTAATTGGCTATTTGCCAACAAATGCAATCTAGGCCAAGGGCTAAATTTTGAGGGAGAGGTCGGATCAGGAAAACACATTTTTTTTCGGATTCCCCAACCTGTGGGGAACCTGAATATATGTATACTTTTCGAATTTTAGGTCAGTTTCACATTTTCACTTTTGATGCTTCATTGGCTATTTGCAAACAAATGCAAGTTAAGCCGTGGCCTAACTTTTGAGGGAGAGGTCAGATCCGGAAAACACATGTTTTTTCGGGTTCCCCAACATGTGGGGAACCAGAATATATGTATACTTTTCGAATTTGACGTCAGTTTCACATTTTGACTTTTCATGCTTAATTGGCTATTTCCCAACACATGCAATGTAGGCAGAGGCCTAACCTTTGAGGTAGAGGTCGGATCCAGAAAATACTTGTTTTTTCAGGTTCCCCCACCTGTGGCAAACCATAATATATGTATACTTTTCGAATCTGAGGTCAGTTTCAAATTTTGACTTTTCATGCTTAATTGGCTATTTGCCAACAAATGCAATCTAGGCCGAGGGCTAAATTTTGAGGGAGAGGTCGGATCTGGAAAACACATGTTTTTTTGTCCTCCCCAACATGTGGGGAAGCAGAATATATGTATACTTTTCGAATTTGAGGTCAGTTTCAGATTTCGAGTTTTCATGCTTAATTGGCTATTTGCCTACAAATGCAATCTAGGCCAAGGTCTAAATTTTGAGGGAGAGGTCGGAACCGGAAAACACATGTTTTTTCGGGTTCCCCAACCTGTGGGGAACCTGAATATATCTATACTTTTCGAATTTGAGGTCAGTTTCACATTTTGACTTTTCATGCTTAATTGGCTATTTCCCAACACATGCAATGTAGGCAGAGGCCTAACCTTTGAGGTAGAGGTCGGATCCAGAAAATACTTGTTTTTTCAGGTTCCCCCACCTGTGGCAAACCATAATATATGTATACTTTTCGAATCTGAGGTCAGTTTCAAATTTTGACTTTTCATGCTTAATTGGCTATTTGCCAACAAATGCAATCTAGGCCGAGGGCTAAATTTTGAGGGAGAGGTCGGATCTGGAAAACACATGTTTTTTCGGCTTCCCCAACATGTGGGGAAGCAGAATATATGTATACTTTTCGAATTTGAGGTCAGTTTCAGATTTCGAGTTTTCATGCTTAATTGGCTATTTGCCTACAAATGCAATCTAGGCCAAGGTCTAAATTTTGAGGGAGAGGTCGGAACCGGAAAACACATGTTTTTTCGGGTTCCCCAACCTGTGGGGAACCTGAATATATCTATACTTTTCGAATTTGAGGTCAGTTTCACATTTTGACTTTTCATGCTTAATTGGCTATTTCCCAACACATGCAATGTAGGCAGAGGCCTAACCTTTGAGGTAGAGGTCGGATCCAGAAAATACTTGTTTTTTCGGATTCCCCCACCTGTGGCAAACCATAATATATGTATACTTTTCGAATCTGAGGTCAGTTTCAAATTTTGACTTTTCATGCTTAATTGGCTATTTGCCAACAAATGCAATCTACGCCGAGGCCTAAATTTTGAGGGAGAGGTCGGATCTGGAAAACACATGTTTTTTTGGGTTCCCCAACATGTGGGGAACCAGAATATATGTATACTTTTCGAATTTGAGGTCACTTTCACATTTTGACTTTTCATGCTTAATTGGCTATTTCCCAACAAATGCAATGTAGGCTGAGGCCTAACCTTTGAGGTAGATGTCGGATCCGGAAAATACTTGTTTTTTCGTGTTCCCCCACCTGTGACGAACCATAATATATGTATGCTTTTTGAATCTGAGGTCAGTTTCAAATTTTGACTTTTCATGCTTAATTGGCTATTTGCCAACAAATGCAATCTAGGCCAAGGGCTAAATTTTGAGGGAGAGGTCGGATCTGCAAAACACATGTTTTTTCGGGTTCCCCAACATGTGGGGAACCAGAATATATGTATACTTTTCGAATTTGAGGTCAGTTTCACATTTTGAGTTTTCATGGTTAATTGGCTATTTGCCGACAAATGCAATCTTGGCTGAGGGCTAAATTTTGAGGGAGAGGTTGGATCTGGAAAACACATGTTTTTTCGGGTTCCCCAACATGTGGGGAACCAGAATATATGTATACTTTTCGAATTTGAAGTCAGTTTCACATATTGACTTTTCATGCTTAATTGGCTATTTGACAACATATGCAATGTAGGCAGAGGCCTAACCTTTGAGGTAGAGGTCGGATCCAGAAAATACTTGTTTTTTCGGGTTTCCCCACCTGTGGCAAACCATAATATATGTATACTTTTCGAATCTGAGGTCAGTTTCAGATTTCGAGTTTTCATGCTTAATTGGCTATTTGCCAACAAATGCAATCTAGGCCAAGGCCTACATTTTGAGGGAGAGGTCGGAACCGGAAAACACATGTTTTTTCGGGTTCCCCAACCTGTGGGGAAGCAGAATATATGTATACTTTTCGAATTTAAGGTCAGTTTCTCATTTTGACTTTTCATGCTTAATTGGATATTTCCCTACAAATGGAAGTTAAGCCGTGGCCTAACTTTTGAGGAAGAGGTCTGATCCGGAAAACACATGTTTTTTCGGGTTCCCCAACCTGTGGGGAACCAGAATATATGTATACTTTTCGAATTTAAGGTCAGTTTCTCATTTTGACTTTTCATGCTTAATTGGCTATTTGCCAACAAATGCAATCTTGGCTGAGGGCTAAATTTTGAGGGAGAGGTCGGATCCGGAAAACACATGTTTTTTCGGGTTCCCCAACCTGTGGGGAACCAGAATATATGTATACTTTTCGAATTTGAGGTCAGTTTCAGATTTCGAGTTTTCATGCTTAATTGGCTATTTGCCTACAAATGCAATCTAGGCCAAGGTCTAAATTTTGAGGGAGAGGTCGGAACCGGAAAACACATGGTTTTTTGGGTTCCCCAAGCTGTGTGGAACCTGAATATATGTACACTTTTCGAATTTGAGGTCAGTTTCACATTTTGACTTTTCATGGTTAATTGGCTATTTCCCAACAAATGCAAGTTAAGCCGTGGCCTAACTTTTGAGGGAGAGGATGGATCCGGAAAACACATGTTTTTTCGGATTCCCGAACCTGTGGGGAACCTGAATATATGTACACTTTTCAAATTTGAGGTCAGTATCACATTTTGAATTTTCATGGTTAATTGGCTATTTGCCAACAAATTCGAGATAAGCCGTGGCCTAACTTTTGAGGGAGAGGATGGATCCGGAAAAAACATGTTTTTTCGGGTTCCCCAACCTGTTGGGAACCTGAATATATCTATACTTTTCGAATTTTAGGTCAGTTTCACATTTTCACTTTTGATGCTTAATTGGCTATTTGCCAACAAATGCAATCTAGGCCAAGGGCTAAATTTTGAGGGAGAGGTCGGATCAGGAAAACACATTTTTTTTCGGATTCCCCAACCTGTGGGGAACCTGAATATATGTATACTTTTCGAATTTTAGGTCAGTTTCACATTTTCACTTTTGATGCTTCATTGGCTATTTGCAAACAAATGCAAGTTAAGCCGTGGCCTAACTTTTGAGGGAGAGGTCAGATCCGGAAAACACATGTTTTTTCGGGTTCCCCAACATGTGGGGAACCAGAATATATGTATACTTTTCGAATTTGACGTCAGTTTCACATTTTGACTTTTCATGCTTAATTGGCTATTTCCCAACACATGCAATGTAGGCAGAGGCCTAACCTTTGAGGTAGAGGTCGGATCCAGAAAATACTTGTTTTTTCAGGTTCCCCCACCTGTGGCAAACCATAATATATGTATACTTTTCGAATCTGAGGTCAGTTTCAAATTTTGACTTTTCATGCTTAATTGGCTATTTGCCAACAAATGTAATCTAGGCCGAGGGCTAAATTTTGAGGGAGAGGTCGGATCTGGAAAACACATGTTTTTTTGTCCTCCCCAACATGTGGGGAAGCAGAATATATGTATACTTTTCGAATTTGAGGTCAGTTTCAGATTTCGAGTTTTCATGCTTAATTGGCTATTTGCCTACAAATGCAATCTAGGCCAAGGTCTAAATTTTGAGGGAGAGGTCGGAACCGGAAAACACATGTTTTTTCGGGTTCCCCAACCTGTGGGGAACCTGAATATATCTATACTTTTCGAATTTGAGGTCAGTTTCACATTTTGACTTTTCATGCTTAATTGGCTATTTCCCAACACATGCAATGTAGGCAGAGGCCTAACCTTTGAGGTAGAGGTCGGATCCAGAAAATACTTGTTTTTTCAGGTTCCCCCACCTGTGGCAAACCATAATATATGTATACTTTTCGAATCTGAGGTCAGTTTCAAATTTTGACTTTTCATGCTTAATTGGCTATTTGCCAACAAATGCAATCTAGGCCGAGGGCTAAATTTTGAGGGAGAGGTCAGATCTGGAAAACACATGTTTTTTCGGCTTCCCCAACATGTGGGGAAGCAGAATATATGTATACTTTTCGAATTTGAGGTCAGTTTCAGATTTCGAGTTTTCATGCTTAATTGGCTATTTGCCTACAAATGCAATCTAGGCCAAGGTCTAAATTTTGAGGGAGAGGTCGGAACCGGAAAACACATGTTTTTTCGGGTTCCCCAACCTGTGGGGAACCTGAATATATCTATACTTTTCGAATTTGAGGTCAGTTTCACATTTTGACTTTTCATGCTTAATTGGCTATTTCCCAACACATGCAATGTAGGCAGAGGCCTAACCTTTGAGGTAGAGGTCGGATCCAGAAAATACTTGTTTTTTCGGGTTCCCCCACCTGTGGCAAACCATAATATATGTATACTTTTCGAATCTGAGGTCAGTTTCAAATTTTGACTTTTCATGCTTAATTGGCTATTTGCCAACAAATGCAATCTAGGCCGAGGGCTAAATTTTGAGGGAGAGGTCGGATCTGGAAAACACATGTTTTTTCGGCTTCCCCAACCTGTGGGGAAGCAGAATATATGTATACTTTTCGAATTTAAGGTCAGTTTCTCATTTTGACTTTTCATGCTTAATTGGATATTTCCCTACAAATGGAAGTTAAGCCGTGGCCTAACTTTTGAGGAAGAGGTCTGATCCGGAAAACACATGTTTTTTCGGGTTCCCCAACCTGTGGGGAACCAGAATATATGTATACTTTTCGAATTTGAGGTCAGTTTCACATTTTGACTTTTCATTCTTAATTGGCTATTTCCCAACAAATGCAATGTAGGCTGAGGCCTAACCTTTGAGGTAGATGTCGGATCCGGAAAATACTTGTTTTTTCGTGTTCCCCCACCTGTGACGAACCATAATATATGTATGCTTTTCGAATCTGAGGTCAGTTTCAAATTTTGACTTTTCATGCTTAATTGGCTATTTGCCAACAAATGCAATCTAGGCCAAGGGCTAAATTTTGAGGGAGAGGTCGGATGTGCAAAACACATGTTTTTTCGGGTTCCCCAACATGTGGGGAACCATAATATATGTATACTTTTCGAATTTGACGTCAGTTTCACATTTTGACTTTTCATGCTTAATTGGCTATTTGCCTACAAATGCAATCTAGGCCAAGGTCTAAATTTTGAGGGAGAGGTCGGAACCGGAAAACACATGGTTTTTTGGGTTCCCCAAGCTGTGTGGAACCTGAATATATGTACACTTGTCGAATTTGAGGTCAGTTTCACATTTTGACTTTTCATGGTTAATTGGCTATTTGCCAACAAATTCGAGATACCGGTAGGCCGTGGCCTAACTTTTGAGGAAGAGGTTGGATCCGGAAAACACATGTTTTTTCAGGTTCCCCAACATGTGGGGAACCAGAATATATGTATACTTTTCGAATTTGAAGTAAGTTTCACATTTTCAGTTTTCATGGTTAATTGGCTATTTGCCAACAAATTCGAGATAGGCCGTGGCCTAACTTTTGAGGAAGAGGTTGGATCCGGAAAACACATGTTTTTTCGGATTCCCCAACCTGTGGGGAACCTGAATATATGTGCACTTTTCGAATTTGAGGTCAGTTTCACATTTTGACTTTTCATCGTTAATTGGCTATTTGCAAACAAATGCAAGTTAAGCCGTGGCCTAACTTTTCAGGGAGAGGTCGGATCCGGAAAACACATGTTTTTTCGGGTTCCCCAACCTGTGTGGAACCTGAATATATGTATACTTTTCGAATTTGAGGTCAGTTTCACATTTTGACTTTTCATGCTTAATTGGCTATTTCCCAACACATGCAATGTAGGCAGAGGCCTAACCTTTGAGGTAGAGGTCGGATCCAGAAAATACTTGTTTTTTCGGATTCCCCCACCTGTGGCAAACCATAATATATGTATACTTTTCGAATCTGAGGTCAGTTTCAAATTTTGACTTTTCATGCTTAATTGGCTATTTGCCAACAAATGCAATCTACGCCGAGGCCTAAATTTTGAGGGAGAGGTCGGATCTGGAAAACACATGTTTTTTTGGGTTCCCCAACATGTGGGGAACCAGAATATATGTATACTTTTCGAATTTGAGGTCAGTTTCACATTTTGACTTTTCATGCTTAATTGGCTATTTCCCAACAAATGCAATGTAGGCTGAGGCCTAACCTTTGAGGTAGATGTCGGATCCGGAAAATACTTGTTTTTTCGTGTTCCCCCACCTGTGACGAACCATAATATATGTATGCTTTTTGAATCTGAGGTCAGTTTCAAATTTTGACTTTTCATGCTTAATTGGCTATTTGCCAACAAATGCAATCTAGGCCAAGGGCTAAATTTTGAGGGAGAGGTCGGATCTGCAAAACACATGTTTTTTCGGGTTCCCCAACATGTGGGGAACCAGAATATATGTATACTTTTCGAATTTGAGGTCAGTTTCACATTTTGAGTTTTCATGGTTAATTGGCTATTTGCCGACAAATGCAATCTTGGCTGAGGGCTAAATTTTGAGGGAGAGGTTGGATCTGGAAAACACATGTTTTTTCGGGTTCCCCAACATGTGGGGAACCAGAATATATGTATACTTTTCGAATTTGAAGTCAGTTTCACATTTTGACTTTTCATGCTTAATTGGCTATTTGACAACATATGCAATGTAGGCAGAGGCCTAACCTTTGAGGTAGAGGTCGGATCCAGAAAATACTTGTTTTTTCGGGTTCCCCCACCTGTGGCAAACCATAATATATGTATACTTTTCGAATCTGAGGTCAGTTTCAGATTTCGAGTTTTCATGCTTAATTGGCTATTTGCCAACAAATGCAATCTAGGCCAAGGCCTACATTTTGAGGGAGAGGTCGGAACCGGAAAACACATGTTTTTTCGGGTTCCCCAACCTGTGGGGAAGCAGAATATATGTATACTTTTCGAATTTAAGGTCAGTTTCTCATTTTGACTTTTCATGCTTAATTGGATATTTCCCTACAAATGGAAGTTAAGCCGTGGCCTAACTTTTGAGGAAGAGGTCTGATCCGGAAAACACATGTTTTTTCGGGTTCCCCAACCTGTTGGGAACCTGAATATATCTATACTTTTCGAATTTTAGGTCAGTTTCACATTTTCACTTTTGATGCTTAATTGGCTATTTGCCAACAAATGCAATCTAGGCCAAGGGCTAAATTTTGAGGGAGAGGTCGGATCAGGAAAACACATTTTTTTTCGGATTCCCCAACCTGTGGGGAACCTGAATATATGTATACTTTTCGAATTTTAGGTCAGTTTCACATTTTCACTTTTGATGCTTCATTGGCTATTTGCAAACAAATGCAAGTTAAGCCGTGGCCTAACTTTTGAGGGAGAGGTCAGATCCGGAAAACACATGTTTTTTCGGGTTCCCCAACATGTGGGGAACCAGAATATATGTATACTTTTCGAATTTGACGTCAGTTTCACATTTTGACTTTTCATGCTTAATTGGCTATTTCCCAACACATGCAATGTAGGCAGAGGCCTAACCTTTGAGGTAGAGGTCGGATCCAGAAAATACTTGTTTTTTCAGGTTCCCCCACCTGTGGCAAACCATAATATATGTATACTTTTCGAATCTGAGGTCAGTTTCAAATTTTGACTTTTCATGCTTAATTGGCTATTTGCCAACAAATGCAATCTAGGCCGAGGGCTAAATTTTGAGGGAGAGGTCGGATCTGGAAAACACATGTTTTTTTGTCTTCCCCAACATGTGGGGAAGCAGAATATATGTATACTTTTCGAATTTGAGGTCAGTTTCAGATTTCGAGTTTTCATGCTTAATTGGCTATTTGCCTACAAATGCAATCTAGGCCAAGGTCTAAATTTTGAGGGAGAGGTCGGAACCGGAAAACACATGTTTTTTCGGGTTCCCCAACCTGTGGGGAACCTGAATATATCTATACTTTTCGAATTTGAGGTCAGTTTCACATTTTGACTTTTCATGCTTAATTGGCTATTTCCCAACACATGCAATGTAGGCAGAGGCCTAACCTTTGAGGTAGAGGTCGGATCCAGAAAATACTTGTTTTTTCAGGTTCCCCCACCTGTGGCAAACCATAATATATGTATACTTTTCGAATCTGAGGTCAGTTTCAAATTTTGACTTTTCATGCTTAATTGGCTATTTGCCAACAAATGCAATCTAGGCCGAGGGCTAAATTTTGAGGGAGAGGTCTGATCCGGAAAACACATGTTTTTTCGGGTTCCCCAACCTGTGGGGAACCAGAATATATGTATACTTTTCGAATTTGAGGTCAGTTTCACATTTTGACTTTTCATTCTTAATTGGCTATTTCCCAACAAATGCAATGTAGGCTGAGGCCTAACCTTTGAGGTAGATGTCGGATCCGGAAAATACTTGTTTTTTCGTGTTCCCCCACCTGTGACGAACCATAATATATGTATGCTTTTCGAATCTGAGGTCAGTTTCAAATTTTGACTTTTCATGCTTAATTGGCTATTTGCCAACAAATGCAATCTAGGCCAAGGGCTAAATTTTGAGGGAGAGGTCGGATCTGCAAAACACATGTTTTTTCGGGTTCCCCAACATGTGGGGAACCATAATATATGTATACTTTTCGAATTTGACGTCAGTTTCACATTTTGACTTTTCATGCTTAATTGGCTATTTGCCTACAAATGCAATCTAGGCCAAGGTCTAAATTTTGAGGGAGAGGTCGGAACCGGAAAACACATGGTTTTTTGGGTTCCCCAAGCTGTGTGGAACCTGAATATATGTACACTTGTCGAATTTGAGGTCAGTTTCACATTTTGACTTTTCATGGTTAATTGGCTATTTGCCAACAAATTCGAGATACCGGTAGGCCGTGGCCTAACTTTTGAGGAAGAGGTTGGATCCGGAAAACACATGTTTTTTCAGGTTCCCCAACATGTGGGGAACCAGAATATATGTATACTTTTCGAATTTGAAGTAAGTTTCACATTTTCAGTTTTCATGGTTAATTGGCTATTTGCCAACAAATTCGAGATAGGCCGTGGCCTAACTTTTGAGGAAGAGGTTGGATCCGGAAAACACGTGTTTTTTCGGATTCCCCAACCTGTGGGGAACCTGAATATATGTGCACTTTTCGAATTTGAGGTCAGTTTCACATTTTGACTTTTCATCGTTAATTGGCTATTTGCAAACAAATGCAAGTTAAGCCGTGGCCTAACTTTTCAGGGAGAGGTCGGATCCGGAAAACACATGTTTTTTCGGGTTCCCCAACCTGTGTGGAACCTGAATATATGTATACTTTTCAAATTTGAGGTCAGTTTCACATTTTGACTTTTCATGCTTAATTGGCTATTTCCCAACACATGCAATGTAGGAAGAGGCCTAACCTTTGAGGTAGAGGTCGGATCCAGAAAATACTTGTTTTTTCGGATTCCCCCACCTGTGGCAAACCATAATATATGTATACTTTTCGAATCTGAGGTCAGTTTCAAATTTTGACTTTTCATGCTTAATTGGCTATTTGCCAACAAATGCAATCTACGCCGAGGCCTAAATTTTGAGGGAGAGGTCGGATCTGGAAAACACATGTTTTTTTGGGTTCCCCAACATGTGGGGAACCAGAATATATGTATACTTTTCGAATTTGAGGTCAGTTTCACATTTTGACTTTTCATGCTTAATTGGCTATTTCCCAACAAATGCAATGTAGGCTGAGGCCTAACCTTTGAGGTAGATGTCGGATCCGGAAAATACTTGTTTTTTCGTGTTCCCCCACCTGTGACGAACCATAATATATGTATGCTTTTTGAATCTGAGGTCAGTTTCAAATTTTGACTTTTCATGCTTAATTGGCTATTTGCCAACAAATGCAATCTAGGCCAAGGGCTAAATTTTGAGGGAGAGGTCGGATCTGCAAAACACATGTTTTTTCGGGTTCCCCAACATGTGGGGAACCAGAATATATGTATACTTTTCGAATTTGAGGTCAGTTTCACATTTTGAGTTTTCATGGTTAATTGGCTATTTGCCGACAAATGCAATCTTGGCTGAGGGCTAAATTTTGAGGGAGAGGTCGGATCTGCAAAACACATGTTTTTTCGGGTTCCCCAACATGTGGGGAACCAGAATATATGTATACTTTTCGAATTTGAAGTCAGTTTCACATTTTGACTTTTCATGCTTAATTGGCTATTTGACAACATATGCAATGTAGGCAGAGGCCTAACCTTTGAGGTAGAGGTCGGATCCAGAAAATACTTGTTTTTTCGGGTTTCCCCACCTGTGGCAAACCATAATATATGTATACTTTTCGAATCTGAGGTCAGTTTCAGATTTCGAGTTTTCATGCTTAATTGGCTATTTGCCAACAAATGCAATCTAGGCCAAGGCCTACATTTTGAGGGAGAGGTCGGAACCGGAAAACACATGTTTTTTCGGGTTCCCCAACCTGTGGGGAAGCAGAATATATGTATACTTTTCGAATTTAAGGTCAGTTTCTCATTTTGACTTTTCATGCTTAATTGGATATTTCCCTACAAATGGAAGTTAAGCCGTGGCCTAACTTTTGAGGAAGAGGTCTGATCCGGAAAACACATGTTTTTTCGGGTTCCCCAACCTGTGGGGAACCAGAATATATGTATACTTTTCGAATTTAAGGTCAGTTTCTCATTTTGACTTTTCATGCTTAATTGGCTATTTGCCAACAAATGCAATCTTGGCTGAGGGCTAAATTTTGAGGGAGAGGTCGGATCCGGAAAACACATGTTTTTTCGGGTTCCCCAACCTGTGGGGAACCAGAATATATGTATACTTTTCGAATTTGAGGTCAGTTTCAGATTTCGAGTTTTCATGCTTAATTGGCTATTTGCCTACAAATGCAATCTAGGCCAAGGTCTAAATTTTGAGGGAGAGGTCGGAACCGGAAAACACATGGTTTTTTGGGTTCCCCAAGCTGTGTGGAACCTGAATATATGTACACTTTTCAAATTTGACGTCAGTTTCACATTTTGACTTTTCATGCTTAATTGGCTATTTCCCAACACATGCAATGTAGGCAGAGGCCTAACCTTTGAGGTAGAGGTCGGATCCAGAAAATACTTGTTTTTTCAGGTTCCCCCACCTGTGGCAAACCATAATATATGTATACTTTTCGAACCTGAGGTCAGTTTCAAATTTTGACTTTTCATGCTTAATTGGCTATTTGCCAACAAATGCAATCTAGGTCGAGGGCTAAATTTTGAGGGAGAGGTCGGATCTGGAAAACACATGTTTTTTCGGCTTCCCCAACATGTGGGGAAGCAGAATATATGTATACTTTTCGAATTTGAGGTCAGTTTCACATTTTGACTTTTCATGGTTAATTGGCTATTTGCCAACAAATTCGAGATACCGGTAGGCCGTGGCCTAACTTTTGAGGAAGAGGTTGGATCCGGAAAACACATGTTTTTTCAGGTTCCCCAACATGTGGGGAACCAGAATATATGTATACTTTTCGAATTTGAGGTCAGTTTCACATTTTGACTTTTCATTCTTAATTGGCTATTTCCCAACAAATGCAAGTTAAGCCGTGGCCTAACTTTTGAGGGAGAGGTCAGATCCGGAAAACACATGTTTTTTCGGGTTCCCCAACATGTGGGGAAGCAGAATATATGTATACTTTTCGAATTTGAGGTCAGTTTCAGATTTCAAGTTTTCATGCTTAATTGGCTATTTCCCTACAAATGCAATCTAGGCCAAGGTCTAAATTTTGAGGGAGAGGTCGGAACCGGAAAACACATGGTTTTTTGGGTTCCCCAACCTGTGTGGAACCTGAATATATGTACACTTTTCGAATTTGAGGTCAGTTTCACATTTTGATTTTTCATGGTTAATTGGCTATTTGCCAACAAATTCGAGATAGGCCGTGGCCTAACTTTTGAGGAAGAGGTTGGATCCGGAAAACACATTTTTTGGGGTTCCCCAACCTGTGGGGAACCTGAATATATCTATACTTTTCGAATCTGAGGTCAGTTTCAAATTTTGACTTTTCATGCTTAATTGGCTATTTGCCAACAAATGCAATCTAGGCCAAGGGCTAAATTTTGAGGGAGATGTCGGATCAGGAAAACACATGGTTTTTCGGGTTCCCCAACATGTGGGGAACCAGAATATATGTATACTTTTCGAATTTGAGGTCAGTTTCAGATTTCGAGTTTTCATGCTTAATTGGCTATTTGCCTACAAATGCAATCTAGGCCAAGGTCTAAATTTTGAGGGAGAGGTCGGAACCGGAAAACACATGGTTTTTTGGGTTCCCCAACCTGTGTGGAACCTGAATATATGTACACTTTTCGAATTTGAGGTCAGTTTCACATTTTGACTTTTCATGGTTAATTGGCTATTTGCCAACAAATTCGAGATAGGCCGTGGCCTAACCTTTGAGGGAGAGGATGGATCCGGAAAACACATGTTTTTTCGGATTCCCCAACCTGTGGGGAACCTGAATATATGTACACTTTTCAAATTTGAGGTCAGTATCACATTTTGAATTTTCATGGTTAATTGGCTATTTGCCAACAAATTCGAGATAAGCCGTGGCCTAACTTTTGAGGGAGAGGATGGATCCGGAAAAAACATGTTTTTTCGGGTTCCCCAACCTGTTGGGAACCTGAATATATCTATACTTTTCGAATTTTAGGTCAGTTTCACATTTTCACTTTTGATGCTTAATTGGCTATTTGCCAACAAATGCAATCTAGGCCAAGGGCTAAATTTTGAGGGAGAGGTCGGATCAGGAAAACACATTTTTTTTCGGATTCCCCAACCTGTGGGGAACCTGAATATATGTACACTTTTCAAATTTGAGGTCAGTTTCACATTTTGACTTTTCATGCTTAATTGGCTATTTGCCAACAAATGCAATCTAGGCCAAGGGCTAAATTTTGAGGGAGAGGTCGGATCAGGAAAACACATGTTTTTTCGGGTTCCCCAACCTGTGGGGAACCTGAATATATCTATACTTTTCGAATTTTAGGTCAGTTTCATATTTTCACTTTTGATGCTTAATTGGCTATTTGCAAACAAACGCAAGTTAAGCCGTGGCCTAACTTTTCAGGGAGAGGTCGGATCCGGAAAACACATGTTTTTTCGGATTCCCAAACCTGTGGGGAACCTGAATATATGTACACTTTTCAAATTTGAGGTCAGTTTCACATTTTCACTTTTGATGCTTAATTGGCTATTTGCAAACAAATGCAAGTTAAGCCGTGGCCTAACTTTTCAGGGAGAGGTCGTATCCAGAAAACACATTTTTTTTTCGGATTCCCCAACCTGTGGGGAAGCAGAATATATGTATACTTTTCGAATTTGAGGTCAGTTTCTCATTTTGACTTTTCATGCTTAATTGGCTATTTGCCAACAAATGCAATCTAGGCCAAGGCCTAAATTTTGAGGGAGAGGTTGGATCCGGAAAATACATGTTTTTTTGGGTTCCCCCACCTGTGGCGAACTATAATATATGTATATTTTTCGAATCTGAGGTCAGTTTCAAATTTTGACTTTTCATGCTTAATTGGCTATTTGCCAACAAATGCAATCTTGCCTGAGGGATAAATTTTGAGGGAGAGGTCGGATCTGGAAAACACATGTTTTTTCGGGTCCCCCAACATGTGTGGAAGTTGAATATATCTATACTTTTCGACTTTTAGGTCAGTTTCACATTTTCACTTTTGATGCTTAATTGGCTATTTGCAAACAAATGCAATCTAGGCCGAGGCCTAACTTTTGAGGGAGAGGTCGGATCCGGAAAACACATGTTTTTTCGGGTTCCCCAACCTTTGGGGAATCAGAATATATGTATACTTGTCGAACTTGAAGTCAGTTTCACATTTTGACTTTTCATGCTTAATTGGCTATTTCCCAACAAATGCAATGTAGGCCGAGGCCTAACCTTTGAGGTAGAGGACGGATCCGGAAAATACTTGTTTTTTTGGGTTCCCCCACCTGTGGCGAACTATAATATATGTATACTTTTCGAATCTGAGGTCAGTTTCAAATTTTGACTTTTCATGCTTAATTGGCTATTTCCCAACAAATGCAATCTTGCCTGAGGGATAAATTTTGAGGGAGAGGTCGGATCTGGAAAACACATGTTTTTTCGGGTTCCCCAACATGTGGGGAAGCAGAATATGTGTATACTTTTCGAATTTGAAGTCAGTTTCACATTTCGAGTTTTCATGCTTAATTGGCTATTTGCCTACAAATGCAATCTAGGCCAAGGCCTAAATTTTGAGGGAGAGGTCGGAACCGGAAAACACACGTTTTTTCGGGTTCCCCAACCTGTGTGGAAGCTGAATATATGTACACTTTCGAATTTGAGGTCAGTTTCACATTTTGACTTTTCATGGTTAATTGGCTATTTGCAAACAAATGCAATCTAGGCCGAGGCCCAACCTTTGAGGGAGAGGTCGGATGGGAAAAACAGATGTTTTTTCGTGTTCCCCAACCTTTTGGGAACCATAATATATTTATACTTTTGATTTTTGAGGTCAGATTTACATTGTGACTGTTCATACTTAATTGTCTATTAGCCAACAAGTACGAGATAGGCCGTGGCCTAACTTTTGAGGGAGAGGTCGGATCTTGAAAACACATGTTTTATCGGGTTCCCCAACCCGTGGGGAACCAGAATATATGTATACTTTTTTAATTTAAGGTCAGTTTCTCATTTTGACTTTTCATGCTTAAATGGATATTTCCTACAAATGCAAGTTAAGCCGTGGCCTAAATTTTGAGGAAGAGGTGTGATCCGGAAACACATGCTTTTACGGGTTCCCCAACCTGTGGGGAACCTGAATATATCTATACTTTTCGAATTTTAGGTCAGTTTCACATTTTCACTTTTGATGCTTAATTGGCTATTTGCAAACAAATGCAAGTTTAGCCGTGGCCTAACTTTTGAGGGAGAGGTCGGAAATGGAAAAAACATGGTTTTTTGGGTTCCCCAACCTGTCTGGAACCTGAATATATGTACACTTTTCGAATTTGAGGTCAGTGTCACATTTTGACTTTTCATGGTTAATTGGCTATTTGCCAACAAATTCGAGATAGGCCGTGGCCTAACTTTTGAGGAACAGGTCAGAACCGGAAAACACACGTTTTTTTCGGGTTCCCCAACCTTTGTGGAAGCTGAATATATGTACACTTTCGAATTTGAGGTCAGTTTCACATTTTGACTTTTCATGGTTAATTGGCTATTTGCTAAGAAATTCGAGATAGGCCGTGCCCTAACTTTTGAGGAAGAGGTTGGATCCGGAAAACACATGTTTTTTCGGGTTCCCCAACCTGTGGAGAAGCTGAATATATCTATACTTTTCGAACTTGAGGTAAGTTTCACATTTTCACTTTTGATGCTTAATTGGCTATTTGCAAACAAATGCAATCTAGGCCGAGGCCTAACTTTTGAAGGAGAGGTCGGATCCGGAAAACACATGATTTTTTTCGGGTTTCCCAACCTTTGGGGAATCAGAATATATGTATACTTTTCGAACTTGAGGTCAGTTTCCCATTTTGACTTTTCATGCTTAATTGGCTATTTCCCAACAAATGCAATGTAGGCCGAGGCCTAACCTTTGAGGTAGAGGTCGGATCCGGAAAATACTTGTTTTTTCGGGTTCCCCTAACTGTGGCGAACCATAATATATGTATATTTTTCGAATTTGAGGTCAGTTTCACATTTTGAGTTTTCATGCTTAATTGGCTATTTGCCAACAAATTCGAGATAGGCCGTGGCCTAACTTTTGAGGAAGAGGTTGGATCCGGAAAACACATGTTTTTTCGGGTTCCCCAACCTGTGGGGAACCTGAATATATGTACACTTTTCGAATTTGAAGTCAGTTTCACATTTTGAATTTTCATGCTTAATTGGCTATTTGCCTACAAATGCAATCTAGCCCAAGGCCTAAATTTTGAGGGAGAGGTCGGAACCGGAAAACACATGTTTTTTTGGGTTCCCCAACCTGTGGGGAACCTGAATATATGTACACTTTTCGAATTTGAGGTCAGTTTCACAGTTTTGACTTTTCATGGTTAATTGGCTATTTGCCAACTAATTCGAGATAGGCCGTGGCCTAACTTTTGAGGAAGAGGTTGGATCCGGAAAACACATGTTTTTTTGGGTTCCCCAACCTGTGGGGAACGTGAATATATCTATACTTTTCGAACTTGAGGTAAGTTTCACATTTTCACTTTTGATGCTTAATTGGCTATTTGCAAACAAATGCAATCTAGGCCGAGGCCTAACTTTTGAAGGAGAGGTCGGATCCGGAAAACACATGATTTTTTTCGGGTTTCCCAACCTTTGGGGAATCAGAATATATGTATACTTTTCGAACTTGAGGTCAGTTTCCCATTTTGACTTTTCATGCTTAATTGACTATTTGCCCACAAATGCAAGATAAGCCGTGGCCTAACTTTTGAGGGAGAGGTCGGATCCGGAAAACACATGTTTTTTCAGGTTCCCCAACATGTGGGGAACCAGAATATATGTATACTTTTCGAATTTGAAGTCAGTTTCACATTTTGAGTTTTCATGCTTAATTGGCTATTTGCCAACAAATGCAATCTAGGCCAAGGCCTAAATTTTGAGAAAGAGGTCAGAACCGGAAAACACACGTTTTTTCGGGTTCCCCAACCTGTGTGGAAGCTGAATATATGTACACTTTCGAATTTGAGGTCAGTTTCACATTTTGACTTTTCATGGTTAATTGGCTATTTGCCAACAAATTCGAGATAGGCCGTGGCCTAACTTTTGAGGAAGAGGTTGGATCCGGAAAACACATTTTTTTGGGTTCCCCAACCTGTGGGGAACCTGAATATATCTATACTTTTCGAATTTTAGGTCAGTTTCACATTTTGAGTTTTCATGCTTAATTGGCTATTTGCCTACAAATGCAATCTAGGCCAAGGTCTAAATTTTGAGGGAGAGGTCGGAACCGGAAAACACATGGTTTTTTGGGTTCCCCAACCTGTGTGGAACCTGAATATATGTACACTTTTCTAATTTGAGGTCAGTTTCACATTTTGACTTTTCATGGTTAATTGGCTATTTGCCAACAAATTCGAGATAGGCCGTGGCCTAACTTTTGAGGGAGAGGATGGATCCAGAAAACACATGTTTTTTCGGGTTCCCCAACCTGTGGGGAACCTGAATATATCTATACTTTTCGAATTTTAGGTCAGTTTCACATTTTCACTTTTGATGCTTCATTGGCTATTTGCAAACAAATGCAAGTTAAGCCGTGGCCTAACTTTTGAGGGAGAGGTCGGATCCGAAAAACACATGTTTTTTCGGGTTCCCCAACATGTGGGGAACCAGAATATATGTATACTTTTCGAATTTGAGGTCAGTTTCACATTTTGACTTTTCATGCTTAATTGGCTATTTCCCAACACATGCAATGTAGGCAGAGGCCTAACCTTTGAGGTAGAGGTCGGATCCAGAAAATACTTGTTTTTTCGGGTTCCGCCACCTGTGGCAAACCATAATATATGTATACTTTTCGAATCTGAGGTCAGTTTCAAATTTTGACTTTTCATGCTTAATTGGCTATTTGCCAACAAATGCAATCTAGGTCGAGGGCTAAATTTTGAGGGAGAGGTCGGATCCGGAAAACACATGTTTTTTCGGCTTCCCCAACATGTGGGGAAGCAGAATATATGTATACTTTTCGAATTTGAGGTCAGTTTCAGATTTCGAGTTTTCATGCTTAATTGGCTATTTGCCTACAAATGCAATCTAGGCCAAGGTCTAAATTTTGAGGGAGAGGTCGGAACCGGAAATCACATGGTTTTTTGGGTTCCCCAAGCTGTGTGGAACCTGAATATATGTACACTTTTCGAATTTGAGGTCAGTTTCACATTTTGACTTTTCATGGTTAATTGGCTATTTGCCAACAAATTCGAGATAGGCCGTGGCCTAACTTTTGAGGAAGAGGTTGGATCCGGAAAACACATGTTTTTTCAGGTTCCCCAACATGTGGGGAACCAGAATATATGTATACTTTTCGAACTTGAGGTCAGTTTCCCATTTTGACTTTTCATGCTTAATTGGCTATTTGCCAACAAATTCGAGATAGGCCGTGGCCTAACTTTTGAGGGAGAGGATGGATCCAGAAAACACATGTTTTTTCGGGTTCCCCAACCTGTGGGGAACCTGAATATATCTATACTTTTCGAATTTTAGGTCAGTTTCACATTTTCACTTTTGATGCTTCATTGGCTATTTGCAAACAAATGCAAGTTAAGCCGTGGCCTAACTTTTGAGGGAGAGGTCGGATCTGAAAAACACATGTTTTTTCGGGTTCCCCAACATGTGGGGAACCAGAATATATGTATACTTTTCGAATTTGAGGTCAGTTTCACATTTTGACTTTTCATTCTTAATTGGCTATTTCCCAACACATGCAATGTAGGCAGAGGCCTAACCTTTGAGGTAGAGGTCGGATCCAGAAAATACTTGTTTTTTCGGGTTCCCCCACCTGTGGCAAACCATAATATATGTATACTTTTCGAATCTGAGGTCAGTTTCAAATTTTGACTTTTCATGCTTAATTGGCTATTTGCCAACAAATGCAATCTAGGTCGAGGGCTAAATTTTGAGGGAGAGGTCGGATCCGGAAAACACATGTTTTTTCGGCTTCCCCAACATGTGGGGAAGCAGAATATATGTATACTTTTCGAATTTGAGGTCAGTTTCAGATTTCGAGTTTTCATGCTTAATTGGCTATTTGCCTACAAATGCAATCTAGGCCAAGGTCTAAATTTTGAGGGAGAGGTCGGAACCGGAAAACACATGGTTTTTTGGGTTCCCCAAGCTGTGTGGAACCTGAATATATGTACACTTTTCGAATTTGAGGTCAGTTTCACATTTTGACTTTTCATGGTTAATTGGCTATTTGCCAACAAATTCGAGATACCGGTAGGCCGTGGCCTAACTTTTGAGGAAGAGGTTGGATCCGGAAAACACATGTTTTTTCAGGTTCCCCAACATGTGGGGAACCAGAATATATGTATACTTTTCGAATTTGAGGTCAGTTTCACATTTTGACTTTTCATTCTTAATTGGCTATTTCCCAACAAATGCAAGTTAAGCCGTGGCCTAACTTTTGAGGGAGAGGTCAGATCCGGAAAACACATGTTTTTTCGGGTTCCCCAACATGTGGGGAACCAGAATATATGTATACTTTTCGAATTTGACGTCAGTTTCACATTTTGACTTTTCATGCTTAACTGGCTATTTCCCAACACATGCAATGTAGGCAGAGGCCTAACCTTTGAGGTAGAGGTCGGATCCAGAAAATACTTGTTTTTTCGGGTTCCCCCACCTGTGGCAAACCATAATATATGTATACTTTTCGAATCTGAGGTCAGTTTCAAATTTTGACTTTTCATGCTTAATTGGCTATTTCCCAACAAATGCAAGTTAAGCCGTGGCCTAACTTTTGAGGGAGAGGTCAGATCCGGAAAACACATGTTTTTTCGGGTTCCCCAACATGTGGGGAACCAGAATATATGTATACTTTTCGAATTTGACGTCAGTTTCACATTTTGACTTTTCATGCTTAATTGGCTATTTGCCAACATATGCAATCTACGCCGAGGGCTAAATTTTGAGGGAGAGGTCGGATCTGGAAAACACATGTTTTTTCGGCTTCCCCAACATGTGGGGAAGCAGAATATATGTATACTTTTCGAATTTGAGGTCAGTTTCAGATTTCGAGTTTTCATGCTTAATTGGCTATTTGCCTACAAATGCAATCTAGGCCAAGGTCTAAATTTTGAGGGAGAGGTCGGAACCGGAAAACACATGGTTTTTTTGGTTCCCCAACCTGTGTGGAACCTGAATATATGTACACTTTTCGAATTTGAGGTCAGTTTCACATTTTGACTTTTCATGGTTAATTGGCTATTTGCCAACAAATTCGAGATAGGCCGTGGCCTAACTTTTGAGGAAGAGGTTGGATCCGGAAAACACATGTTTTTTCAGGTTCCCCAACATGTGGGGAACCAGAATATATCTATACTTTTCGAATTTGAGGTCAGTTTCACATTTTGACTTTTCATTCTTAATTGGCTATTTCCCAACAAATGCAAGTTAAGCCGTGGCCTAACTTTTGAGGGAGAGGTCAGATCCGGAAAACACATGTTTTTTCGGGTTCCCCAACATGTGGGGAACCAGAATATATGTATACTTTTCGAATTTGACGTCAGTTTCACATTTTGACTTTTCATGCTTAATTGGCTATTTGCCAACAAATGCAATCTACGCCGAGGGCTAAATTTTGAGGGAGAGGTCGGATCTGGAAAACACATGTTTTTTCGGCTTCCCCAACATGTGGGGAAGCAGAATATATGTATACTTTTCGAATTTGAGGTCAGTTTCAGATTTCGAGTTTTCATGCTTAATTGGCTATTTGCCTACAAATGCAATCTAGGCCAAGGTCTAAATTTTGAGGGAGAGGTCGGAACCGGAAAACACATGGTTTTTTGGGTTCCCCAACCTGTGTGGAACCTGAATATATGTACACTTTTCGAATTTGAGGTCAGTTTCACATTTTGACTTTTCATGGTTAATTGGCTATTTGCCAACAAATTCGAGATAGGCCGTGGCCTAACTTTTGAGGAAGAGGTTGGATCCGGAAAACACATTTTTTTGGGTTCCCCAACCTGTGGGGAACCTGAATATATCTATACTTTTCGAATCTGAGGTCAGTTTCAAATTTTGACTTTTCATGCTTAATTGGCTATTTGCCAACAAATGCAATCTAGGCCAAGGGCTAAATTTTGAAGGAGAGGTCGGATCAGGAAAACACATGTTTTTTCGGGTTCCCCAACATGTGGGGAACCAGAATATATGTATACTTTTCGAATCTGAGGTCAGTTTCAAATTTTGACTTTTCATGCTTAATTGGCTATTTGCCAACAAATGCAATCTAGGTCGAGGGCTAAATTTTGAGGGAGAGGTCGGATCTGGAAAACACATGTTTTTTCGGCTTCCCCAACATGTGGGGAAGCAGAATATATGTATACTTTTCGAATTTGAGGTCAGTTTCACATTTTGACTTTTCATGGTTAATTGGCTATTTGCCAACAAATTCGAGATACCGGTAGGCCGTGGCCTAACTTTTGAGGAAGAGGTTGGATCCGGAAAACACATGTTTTTTCAGGTTCCCCAACATGTGGGGAACCAGAATATATGTATACTTTTCGAATTTGAGGTCAGTTTCACATTTTGACTTTTCATTCTTAATTGGCTATTTCCCAACAAATGCAAGTTAAGCCGTGGCCTAACTTTTGAGGGAGAGGTCAGATCCGGAAAACACATGTTTTTTCGGGTTCCCCAACATGTGGGGAACCAGAATATATGTATACTTTTCGAATTTGACGTCAGTTTCACATTTTGACTTTTCATGCTTAATTGGCTATTTCCCAACACATGCAATGTAGGCAGAGGCCTAACCTTTGAGGTAGAGGTCGGATCCAGAAAATACTTGTTTTTTCGGGTTCCCCCACCTGTGGCAAACCATAATATATGTATACTTTTCGAATCTGAGGTCAGTTTCAAATTTTGACTTTTCATGCTTAATTGGCTATTTGCCAACAAATGCAATCTACGCCGAGGGCTAAATTTTGAGGGAGAGGTCGGATCTGGAAAACACATGGTTTTTTGGGTTCCCCAAGCTTTGTGGAACCTGAATATATGTACACTTTTCGAATTTGAGGTCAGTTTCACATTTTGACTTTTCATGGTTAATTGGCTATTTGCCAACAAATTCGAGATACCGGTAGGCCGTGGCCTAACTTTTGAGGAAGAGGTTGGATCCGGAAAACACATGTTTTTTCAGGTTCCCCAACATGTGGGGAACCAGAATATATGTATACTTTTCGAATTTGAGGTCAGTTTCACATTTTGACTTTTCATTCTTAATTGGCTATTTCCCAACAAATGCAAGTTAAGCCGTGGCCTAACTTTTGAGGGAGAGGTCAGATCCGGAAAACACATGTTTTTTCGGGTTCCCCAACATGTGGGGAACCAGAATATATGTATACTTTTCGAATTTGACGTCAGTTTCACATTTTGACTTTTCATGCTTAATTGGCTATTTCCCAACACATGCAATGTAGGCAGAGGCCTAACCTTTGAGGTAGAGGTCGGATCCAGAAAATACTTGTTTTTTCGGGTTCCCCCACCTGTGGCAAACCATAATATATGTATACTTTTCGAATCTGAGGTCAGTTTCAAATTTTGACTTTTCATGCTTAATTGGCTATTTGCCAACAAATGCAATCTACGCCGAGGGCTAAATTTTGAGGGAGAGGTCGGATCTGGAAAACACATGGTTTTTTGGGTTCCCCAAGCTTTGTGGAACCTGAATATATGTACACTTTTCGAATTTGAGGTCAGTTTCACATTTTGACTTTTCATGGTTAATTGGCTATTTGCCAACAAATTCGAGATACCAGTAGGCCGTGGCCTAACTTTTGAGGAAGAGGTTGGATCCGGAAAACACATGTTTTTTCAGGTTCCCCAACATGTGGGGAACCAGAATATATGTATACTTTTCGAATTTGAGGTCAGTTTCACATTTTGACTTTTCATTCTTAATTGGCTATTTCCCAACAAATGCAAGTTAAGCCGTGGCCTAACTTTTGAGGGAGAGGTCAGATCCGGAAAACACATGTTTTTTCGGGTTCCCCAACATGTGGGGAACCAGAATATATGTATACTTTTCGAATTTGACGTCAGTTTCACATTTTGACTTTTCATGCTTAATTGGCTATTTCCCAACACATGCAATGTAGGCAGAGGCCTAACCTTTGAGGTAGAGGTCGGATCCAGAAAATACTTGTTTTTTCGGGTTCCCCCACCTGTGGCAAACCATAATATATGTATACTTTTCGAATCTGAGGTCAGTTTCAAATTTTGACTTTTCATGCTTAATTGGCTATTTGCCAACAAATGCAATCTACGCCGAGGGCTAAATTTTGAGGGAGAGGTCGGATCTGGAAAACACATGTTTTTTCGGCTTCCCCAACATGTGGGGAAGCAGAATATATGTATACTTTTCGAATTTGAGGTCAGTTTCAGATTTCGAGTTTTCATGCTTAATTGGCTATTTGCCTACAAATGCAATCTAGGCCAAGGTCTAAATTTTGAGGGAGAGGTCGGAACCGGAAAACACATGGTTTTTTGGGTTCCCCAACCTGTGTGGAACCTGAATATATGTACACTTTTCGAATTTGAGGTCAGTTTCACATTTTGACTTTTCATGGTTAATTGGCTATTTGCCAACAAATTCGAGATAGGCCGTGGCCTAACTTTTGAGGAAGAGGTTGGATCCGGAAAACACATTTTTTTGGGTTCCCCAACCTGTGGGGAACCTGAATATATCTATACTTTTCGAATCTGAGGTCAGTTTCAAATTTTGACTTTTCATGCTTAATTGGCTATTTGCCAACAAATGCAATCTAGGCCAAGGGCTAAATTTTGAAGGAGAGGTCGGATCAGGAAAACACATGTTTTTTCGGGTTCCCCAACATGTGGGGAACCAGAATATATGTATACTTTTCGAATCTGAGGTCAGTTTCAAATTTTGACTTTTCATGCTTAATTGGCTATTTGCCAACAAATGCAATCTAGGTCGAGGGCTAAATTTTGAGGGAGAGGTCGGATCTGGAAAACACATGTTTTTTCGGCTTCCCCAACATGTGGGGAAGCAGAATATATGTATACTTTTCGAATTTGAGGTCAGTTTCACATTTTGACTTTTCATGGTTAATTGGCTATTTGCCAACAAATTCGAGATACCGGTAGGCCGTGGCCTAACTTTTGAGGAAGAGGTTGGATCCGGAAAACACATGTTTTTTCAGGTTCCCCAACATGTGGGGAACCAGAATATATGTATACTTTTCGAATTTGAGGTCAGTTTCACATTTTGACTTTTCATTCTTAATTGGCTATTTCCCAACAAATGCAAGTTAAGCCGTGGCCTAACTTTTGAGGGAGAGGTCAGATCCGGAAAACACATGTTTTTTCGGGTTCCCCAACATGTGGGGAACCAGAATATATGTATACTTTTCGAATTTGACGTCAGTTTCACATTTTGACTTTTCATGCTTAATTGGCTATTTCCCAACACATGCAATGTAGGCAGAGGCCTAACCTTTGAGGTAGAGGTCGGATCCAGAAAATACTTGTTTTTTCGGGTTCCCCCACCTGTGGCAAACCATAATATATGTATACTTTTCGAATCTGAGGTCAGTTTCAAATTTTGACTTTTCATGCTTAATTGGCTATTTGCCAACAAATGCAATCTACGCCGAGCGCTAAATTTTGAGGGAGAGGTCGGATCTGGAAAACACATGGTTTTTTGGGTTCCCCAAGCTTTGTGGAACCTGAATATATGTACACTTTTCGAATTTGAGGTCAGTTTCACATTTTGACTTTTCATGGTTAATTGGCTATTTGCCAACAAATTCGAGATACCGGTAGGCCGTGGCCTAACTTTTGAGGAAGAGGTTGGATCCGGAAAACACATGTTTTTTCAGGTTCCCCAACATGTGGGGAACCAGAATATATGTATACTTTTCGAATTTGAGGTCAGTTTCACATTTTTACTTTTCATTCTTAATTGGCTATTTCCCAACAAATGCAAGTTAAGCCGTGGCCTAACTTTTGAGGGAGAGGTCAGATCCGGAAAACACATGTTTTTTCGGGTTCCCCAACATGTGGGGAACCAGAATATATGTATACTTTTCGAATTTGACGTCAGTTTCACATTTTGACTTTTCATGCTTAATTGGCTATTTCCCAACACATGCAATGTAGGCAGAGGCCTAACCTTTGAGGTAGAGGTCGGATCCAGAAAATACTTGTTTTTTCGGGTTCCCCCACCTGTGGCAAACCATAATATATGTATACTTTTCGAATCTGAGGTCAGTTTCAAATTTTGACTTTTCATGCTTAATTGGCTATTTGCCTACAAATGCAATCTAGGCCAAGGTCTAAATTTTGAGGGAGAGGTCGGAACCGGAAAACACATGGTTTTTTGGGTTCCCCAACCTGTGTGGAACCTGAATATATGTACACTTTTCGAATTTGAGGTCAGTTTCACATTTTGACTTTTCATGGTTAATTGGCTATTTGCCAACAAATTCGAGATAGGCCGTGGCCTAACTTTTGAGGAAGAGGTTGGATCCGGAAAACACATTTTTTTGGGTTCCCCAACCTGTGGGGAACCTGAATATATCTATACTTTTCGAATCTGAGGTCAGTTTCAAATTTTGACTTTTCATGCTTAATTGGCTATTTGCCAACAAATGCAATCTAGGCCAAGGGCTAAATTTTGAAGGAGAGGTCGGATCAGGAAAACACATGTTTTTTCGGGTTCCCCAACATGTGGGGAACCAGAATATATGTATACTTTTCGAATCTGAGGTCAGTTTCAAATTTTGACTTTTCATGCTTAATTGGCTATTTGCCAACAAATGCAATCTAGGTCGAGGGCTAAATTTTGAGGGAGAGGTCGGATCTGGAAAACAGATGTTTTTTCGGCTTCCCCAACATGTGGGGAAGCAGAATATATGTATACTTTTCGAATTTGAGGTCAGTTTCAGATTTCGAGTTTTCATGCTTAATTGGCTATTTGCCTACAAATGCAATCTAGGCCAAGGTCTAAATTTTGAGGGAGAGGTCGGAACCGGAAAACACATGGTTTTTTGGGTTCCCCAAGCTGTGTGGAACCTGAATATATGTACACTTTTCGAATTTGAGGTCAGTTTCACATTTTGACTTTTCATGGTTAATTGGCTATTTGCCAACAAATTCGAGATAGGCCGTGGCCTAACTTTTCAGGGAGAGGTCGGATCCGGAAAACACATTTTTTTTCGGATTCCCCAACCTGTGGGGAACCTGAATATATGTACACTTTTCAAATTTGAGGTCAGTTTCACATTTTGACTTTTCATGCTTAATTGGCTATTTCCCAACACATGCAATGTAGGCAGAGGCCTAACCTTTGAGGTAGAGGTCGGATCCAGAAAATACTTGTTTTTTCGGGTTCCCCCACCTGTGGCAAACCATAATATATGTATACTTTTCGAATCTGAGGTCAGTTTCAAATTTTGACTTTTCATGCTTAATTGGCTATTTGCCAACAAATGCAATCTACGCCGAGGGCTAAATTTTGAGGGAGAGGTCGGATCTGGAAAACACATGGTTTTTTGGGTTCCCCAAGCTTTGTGGAACCTGAATATATGTACACTTTTCGAATTTGAGGTCAGTTTCACATTTTGACTTTTCATGGTTAATTGGCTATTTGCCAACAAATTCGAGATACCAGTAGGCCGTGGCCTAACTTTTGAGGAAGAGGTTGGATCCGGAAAACACATGTTTTTTCAGGTTCCCCAACATGTGGGGAACCAGAATATATGTATACTTTTCGAATTTGAGGTCAGTTTCACATTTTGACTTTTCATTCTTAATTGGCTATTTCCCAACAAATGCAAGTTAAGCCGTGGCCTAACTTTTGAGGGAGAGGTCAGATCCGGAAAACACATGTTTTTTCGGGTTCCCCAACATGTGGGGAACCAGAATATATGTATACTTTTCGAATTTGACGTCAGTTTCACATTTTGACTTTTCATGCTTAATTGGCTATTTCCCAACACATGCAATGTAGGCAGAGGCCTAACCTTTGAGGTAGAGGTCGGATCCAGAAAATACTTGTTTTTTCGGGTTCCCCCACCTGTGGCAAACCATAATATATGTATACTTTTCGAATCTGAGGTCAGTTTCAAATTTTGACTTTTCATGCTTAATTGGCTATTTGCCAACAAATGCAATCTACGCCGAGGGCTAAATTTTGAGGGAGAGGTCGGATCTGGAAAACACATGTTTTTTCGGCTTCCCCAACATGTGGGGAAGCAGAATATATGTATACTTTTCGAATTTGAGGTCAGTTTCAGATTTCGAGTTTTCATGCTTAATTGGCTATTTGCCTACAAATGCAATCTAGGCCAAGGTCTAAATTTTGAGGGAGAGGTCGGAACCGGAAAACACATGGTTTTTTGGGTTCCCCAACCTGTGTGGAACCTGAATATATGTACACTTTTCGAATTTGAGGTCAGTTTCACATTTTGACTTTTCATGGTTAATTGGCTATTTGCCAACAAATTCGAGATAGGCCGTGGCCTAACTTTTGAGGAAGAGGTTGGATCCGGAAAACACATTTTTTTGGGTTCCCCAACCTGTGGGGAACCTGAATATATCTATACTTTTCGAATCTGAGGTCAGTTTCAAATTTTGACTTTTCATGCTTAATTGGCTATTTGCCAACAAATGCAATCTAGGCCAAGGGCTAAATTTTGAAGGAGAGGTCGGATCAGGAAAACACATGTTTTTTCGGGTTCCCCAACATGTGGGGAACCAGAATATATGTATACTTTTCGAATCTGAGGTCAGTTTCAAATTTTGACTTTTCATGCTTAATTGGCTATTTGCCAACAAATGCAATCTAGGTCGAGGGCTAAATTTTGAGGGAGAGGTCGGATCTGGAAAACACATGTTTTTTCGGCTTCCCCAACATGTGGGGAAGCAGAATATATGTATACTTTTCGAATTTGAGGTCAGTTTCACATTTTGACTTTTCATGGTTAATTGGCTATTTGCCAACAAATTCGAGATACCGGTAGGCCGTGGCCTAACTTTTGAGGAAGAGGTTGGATCCGGAAAACACATGTTTTTTCAGGTTCCCCAACATGTGGGGAACCAGAATATATGTATACTTTTCGAATTTGAGGTCAGTTTCACATTTTGACTTTTCATTCTTAATTGGCTATTTCCCAACAAATGCAAGTTAAGCCGTGGCCTAACTTTTGAGGGAGAGGTCAGATCCGGAAAACACATGTTTTTTCGGGTTCCCCAACATGTGGGGAACCAGAATATATGTATACTTTTCGAATTTGACGTCAGTTTCACATTTTGACTTTTCATGCTTAATTGGCTATTTCCCAACACATGCAATGTAGGCAGAGGCCTAACCTTTGAGGTAGAGGTCGGATCCAGAAAATACTTGTTTTTTCGGGTTCCCCCACCTGTGGCAAACCATAATATATGTATACTTTTCGAATCTGAGGTCAGTTTCAAATTTTGACTTTTCATGCTTAATTGGCTATTTGCCAACAAATGCAATCTACGCCGAGCGCTAAATTTTGAGGGAGAGGTCGGATCTGGAAAACACATGGTTTTTTGGGTTCCCCAAGCTTTGTGGAACCTGAATATATGTACACTTTTCGAATTTGAGGTCAGTTTCACATTTTGACTTTTCATGGTTAATTGGCTATTTGCCAACAAATTCGAGATACCGGTAGGCCGTGGCCTAACTTTTGAGGAAGAGGTTGGATCCGGAAAACACATGTTTTTTCAGGTTCCCCAACATGTGGGGAACCAGAATATATGTATACTTTTCGAATTTGAGGTCAGTTTCACATTTTTACTTTTCATTCTTAATTGGCTATTTCCCAACAAATGCAAGTTAAGCCGTGGCCTAACTTTTGAGGGAGAGGTCAGATCCGGAAAACACATGTTTTTTCGGGTTCCCCAACATGTGGGGAACCAGAATATATGTATACTTTTCGAATTTGACGTCAGTTTCACATTTTGACTTTTCATGCTTAATTGGCTATTTCCCAACACATGCAATGTAGGCAGAGGCCTAACCTTTGAGGTAGAGGTCGGATCCAGAAAATACTTGTTTTTTCGGGTTCCCCCACCTGTGGCAAACCATAATATATGTATACTTTTCGAATCTGAGGTCAGTTTCAAATTTTGACTTTTCATGCTTAATTGGCTATTTGCCTACAAATGCAATCTAGGCCAAGGTCTAAATTTTGAGGGAGAGGTCGGAACCGGAAAACACATGGTTTTTTGGGTTCCCCAACCTGTGTGGAACCTGAATATATGTACACTTTTCGAATTTGAGGTCAGTTTCACATTTTGACTTTTCATGGTTAATTGGCTATTTGCCAACAAATTCGAGATAGGCCGTGGCCTAACTTTTGAGGAAGAGGTTGGATCCGGAAAACACATTTTTTTGGGTTCCCCAACCTGTGGGGAACCTGAATATATCTATACTTTTCGAATCTGAGGTCAGTTTCAAATTTTGACTTTTCATGCTTAATTGGCTATTTGCCAACAAATGCAATCTAGGCCAAGGGCTAAATTTTGAAGGAGAGGTCGGATCAGGAAAACACATGTTTTTTCGGGTTCCCCAACATGTGGGGAACCAGAATATATGTATACTTTTCGAATCTGAGGTCAGTTTCAAATTTTGACTTTTCATGCTTAATTGGCTATTTGCCAACAAATGCAATCTAGGTCGAGGGCTAAATTTTGAGGGAGAGGTCGGATCTGGAAAACAGATGTTTTTTCGGCTTCCCCAACATGTGGGGAAGCAGAATATATGTATACTTTTCGAATTTGAGGTCAGTTTCAGATTTCGAGTTTTCATGCTTAATTGGCTATTTGCCTACAAATGCAATCTAGGCCAAGGTCTAAATTTTGAGGGAGAGGTCGGAACCGGAAAACACATGGTTTTTTGGGTTCCCCAAGCTGTGTGGAACCTGAATATATGTACACTTTTCGAATTTGAGGTCAGTTTCACATTTTGACTTTTCATGGTTAATTGGCTATTTGCCAACAAATTCGAGATAGGCCGTGGCCTAACTTTTCAGGGAGAGGTCGGATCCGGAAAACACATTTTTTTTCGGATTCCCCAACCTGTGGGGAACCTGAATATATGTACACTTTTCAAATTTGAGGTCAGTTTCACATTTTGACTTTTCATGGTTAATTGGTTATTTGCCAACAAATTCGAGATAAGCCGTGGCCTAACTTTTGAGGGAGAGGTCGGATCCGGAAAACACATGTTTTTTCGGGTTCCCCAACCTGTGTGGAACCTGAATATATGTATACGTTTTGAATTTGAGGTCGGTTTCACATTTTGACTTTTCATGCTTAATTGTCTATTAGCCAACAAATACGAGATAGGCCGTGGCCTAACTTTTGAGGGAGAGGTCTGATCCAGAAAACACATGTTTTTTCGGGTTCCCAAAACCTTTGTGGAACCATAATATATGTATACTTTTTGAATTTGAAGTCAGTTTCACATTTTGACTTTGCATGCTTAATTGGCTATTTGCCAATAAATGCAATTTAGGCCGAGGCCTAAATTTTGAGGTAGCGGTCGGATCCGGAAAACACATGTTTTTTCGGGTTCCCCAACATGTGGGAACCAGAATATATGTATACTTTTCGAATTTTAGGTCAGTTTCACATTTTGATTGTTCATGCTTCATTGGCTATTTTCCAACAAATGCAATCTAGGCCGAGGGCTAAATTTTGAGGGAGAGGTCGGATCTGGAAAACACATGTTTTTTCAGGTTCCCCAACATGTGGGGAAGCAGAATATGTGTATACTTTTCGAATTTGAAGTCAATTTCACATTTCGAGTTTTCATGCTTAATTGGCTATTTGCCTACAAATGCAATCTAGGCCAAGGCCTAAATTTTGAGGGAGAGGTCGGAACCGGAAAACACACGTTTTTTCGGGTTCCCCAACCTGTGTGGAAGCTGAATATATGTACACTTTCGAATTTGAGGTCAGTTTCACATTTTGACTTTTCATGGTTAATTGGCTATTTGCAAACAAATGCAATCGAGGCCGAGGCCTAACTTTTGAGGGAGAGGTCGGATCTGGAAAACACATGTTTTTTCGGGTTCCCCAACCTTTGGGGAATCAAAATATATGTATACTTTTTGAACTTGAGGTCAGTTTCACATTTTGACTTGTCATGCTTAATTGACTATTTGCCAACAAATACAATCTAGGCCGAGGCCCAACCTTTGAGAGAGAGGTCGGATGGGAAAAACAGATGTTTTTTCGTGTTCCCCAACCTTTTGGGAACCATAATATATTTATACTTTTGATTTTTGAGGTCAGATTTACATTGTGACTGTTCATACTTAATTGTCTATTAGCCAACAAGTACGAGATAGGCCGTGGCCTAACTTTTGAGGGAGAGGTCGGATCTTGAAAACACATGTTTTATCGGGTTCCCCAACCCGTGGGGAACCAGAATATATGTATACTTTTTTAATTTAAGGTCAGTTTCTCATTTTGACTTTTCATGCTTAAATGGATATTTCCTACAAATGCAAGTTAAGCCGTAGCCTAAATTTTGAGGAAGAGGTCTGATCCGGAAAACACATGCTTTTACGGGTTCCCCAACCTGTGGGGAACCTGAATATATCTATACTTTTCGAATTTTTAGGTCAGTTTCACATTTTCACTTTTGATGCTTAATTGGCTATTTGCAAACAAATGCAAGTTTAGCCGTGGCCTAACTTTTGAGGGAGAGGTCGGATACGGAAAACACATGTTTTTTCGGGTTCCCCAACCTTTGGGGAATCAGAATATATGTATACTTTTCGAACTTGAGGTAAGTTTCACATTTTGACTTTTCATGCTTAATTGGCTATTTCCCAACAAATGCAATGTAGGCCGAGGCCTAACCTTTGAGGTAGAGGTCGGATCCGGAAAACACATGTTTTTTCGGGTTCCCCCACCTGTGGCGAACTATAATATATGTATACTTTTCGAATCTGAGGTCAGTTTCAAATTTTGACTTTTCATGCTTAATTGGCTATTTGCCAACAAATGCAATCTTGCCTGAGGGATAAATTTTGAGGGAGAGGTCGGATCTGGAAAACACATGTTTTTTCGGGTTCCCCAACATGTGGGGAAGCAGAATATGTGTATACTTTTCGAATTTGAAGTCAGTTTCACATTTCGAGTTTTCATGCTTAATTGGCTATTTGCCTACAAATGCAATCTAGGCCAAGGCCTAAATTTTGAGGGAGAGGTCGGAAATGGAAAAAACATGGTTTTTTGGGTTCCCCAACCTGTGTGGAACCTGAATATATGTACACTTTTCGAATTTGAGGTCAGTGTCACATTTTGACTTTTCATGGTTAATTGGCTATTTGCCAACAAATTCGAGATAGGCCGTGGCCTAACTTTTGAGGAAGAGGTCAGAACCGGAAAACACACGTTTTTTCGGGTTCCCCAACCTTTGTGGAAGCTGAATATATGTACACTTTCGAATTTGAGGTCAGTTTCACATTTTGACTTTTCATGGTTAATTGGCTATTTGCTAAGAAATTCGAGATAGGCCGTGCCCTAACTTTTGAGGAAGAGGTTGGATCCGGAAAACACATGTTTTTTCGGGTTCCCCAACCTGTGGAGAAGCTGAATATATCTATACTTTTCGAACTTGAGGTAAGTTTCACATTTTCACTTTTGATGCTTAATTGGCTATTTGCAAACAAATGCAATCTAGGCCGAGGCCTAACTTTTGAGGGAGAGGTCGGATCCGGAAAACACATGTTTTTTTGGGGTTTCCCAACCTTTGGGGAATCAGAATATATGTATACTTTTCGAACTTGAGGTCAGTTTCACATTTTGACTTTTCATGCTTAATTGGCTATTTCCCAACAAATGCAATGTAGGCCGAGGCCTAACCTTTGAGGTAGAGGTCGGATCCGGAAAATACTTGTTTTTTCGGGTTCCCCTAACTGTGGCGAACCATAATATATGTATATTTTTCGAATTTGAGGTCAGTTTCACATTTTGACTTTTCATGCTTAATTGGCTATTTGCCAACAAATTCGAGATAGGCCGTGGCCTAACTTTTGAGGAAGAGGTTGGATCCGGAAAACACATGTTTTTTCGGGTTCCCCATCCTGTGGGGAACCTGAATATATGTACACTTTTCTAATTTGAGGTCAGTTTCACATTTTGAATTTTCATGGTTAATTGGCTATTTGCCAACAAATTCGAGATAGGCCGTGGCCTAACTTTTGAGGGAGAGGATGGATCCAGAAAACACATGTTTTTTCGGGTTCCCCAACCTGTGGGGAACCTGAATATATCTATACTTTTCGAATTTTAGGTCAGTTTCACATTTACACTTTTGATGCTTCATTGGCTATTTGCAAACAAATGCAAGTTAAGCCGTGGCCTAACTTTTGAGGGAGAGGTCGGATCCGAAAAACACATGTTTTTTCGGGTTCCCCTACATGTGGGGAACCAGAATATATGTATACTTTTCGAATTTGAGGTCAGTTTCACATTTTGACTTTTCATGCTTAATTGGCTATTTCCCAACACATGCAATGTAGGCAGAGGCCTAACCTTTGAGGTAGAGGTCGGATCCAGAAAACACATGTTTTTTCGGCTTCCCCAACATGTGGGGAAGCAGAATATATGTATACTTTTCGAATTTGAGGTCAGTTTCAGATTTTGACTTTTCATGCTTAATTGGCTATTTGCCAACAAATGCAATCTAGGTCGAGGGCTAAATTTTGAGGGAGAGGTCGGAACCGGAAAACACATGGTTTTTTGGGTTCCCCAAGCTGTGTGGAACCTGAATATATGTACACTTTTCGAATTTGAGGTCAGTTTCACATTTTGACTTTTCATTCTTAATTGGCTATTTCCCAAAAAATGCAAGTTAAGCCGTGGCCTAACTTTTGAGGGAGAGGTCAGATCCGGAAAACACATGTTTTTTCGGGTTCCCCAACATGTGGGGAACCAGAATATATGTATACTTTTCGAATCTGAGGTCAGTTTCAAATTTTGACTTTTCATGCTTAATTGGCTATTTGCCAACAAATGCAATCTAGGCCGAGGGCTAAATTTTGAGGGAGAGGTCGGATCTGGAAAACACATGTTTTTTCGGCTTCCCCAACCTGTGGGGAAGCAGAATATATGTATACTTTTCGAATTTAAGGTCAGTTTCTCATTTTGACTTTTCATGCTTAATTGGATATTTCCCTACAAATGGAAGTTAAGCCGTGGCCTAACTTTTGAGGAAGAGGTCTGATCCGGAAAACACATGTTTTTTCGGGTTCCCCAACCTGTGGGGAACCAGAATATATGTATACTTTTCGAATTTGAGGTTAGTTTCACATTTTGACTTTTCATGCTTAATTGGCTATTTGCCGACAAATGCAATCTTGGCTGAGGGCTAAATTTTGAGGGAGAGGTCGGATCTGGAAAACACATGTTTTTTGGGTTCCCCAAGCTGTGTGGAACCTGAATATATGTACACTTTTCGAATTTGAGGTCAGTTTCACATTTTGACTTTTCATGGTTAATTGGCTATTTGCCAACAAATTCGAGATACCGGTAGGCCGTGGCCTAACTTTTGAGGAAGAGGTTGGATCCGGAAAACACATGTTTTTTCAGGTTCCCCAACATGTGGGGAACCAGAACATATGTATACTTTTCGAATTTGAGGTCAGTTTCACATTTTGACTTTTCATTCTTAATTGGCTATTTCCCAACAAATGCAAGTTAAGCCGTGGCCTAACTTTTGAGGGAGAGGTCGGATCCGGAAAACACATGTTTTTTCGGGTTCCCCAACATGTGGGGAACCAGAATATATGTATACTTTTCGAATTTGACGTCAGTTTCACATTTTGACTTTTCATGCTTAATTGGCTATTTCCCAACACATGCAATGTAGGCAGAGGCCTAACCTTTGAGGTAGAGGTCGGATCCAGAAAATACTTGTTTTTTCGGGTTCCCCCACCTGTGGCAAACCATAATATATGTATACTTTTCGAATCTGAGGTCAGTTTCAAATTTTGACTTTTCATGCTTAATTGGCTATTTGCCAACAAATGCAATCTAGGCCGAGGGCTAAATTTTGAGGGAGAGGTCGGATCTGGAAAACACATGTTTTTTCGGCTTCCCCAACATGTGGGGAAGCAGAATATATGTATACTTTTCGAATTTGAGGTCAGTTTCAGATTTCGAGTTTTCATGCTTAATTGGCTATTTGCCTACAAATGCAATCTAGGCCAAGGTCTAAATTTTGAGGGAGAGGTCGGAACCGGAAAACACATGGTTTTTTGGGTTCCCCAACCTGTGTGGAACCTGAATATATGTACACTTTTCGAATTTGAGGTCAGTTTCACATTTTGACTTTTCATGGTTAATTGGCTATTTGCCAACAAATTCGAGATAGGCCGTGGCCTAACTTTTGAGGAAGAGGTTGGATCCGGAAAACACATTTTTTTGGGTTCCCCAACCTGTGTGGAACCTGAATATATCTATACTTTTCGAATCTGAGGTCAGTTTCAAATTTTGACTTTTCATGCTTAATTGGCTATTTGCCAACAAATGCAATCTAGGCCAAGGGCTAAATTTTGAACGAGAGGTCGGATCAGGAAAACACATGTTTTTTCGGGTTCCCCAACATGTGGGGAACCAGAATATATGTATACTTTTCGAATTTGAGGTCAGTTTCACATTTTGAGTTTTCATGCTTAATTGGCTATTTGCCTACAAATGCAATCTAGGCCAAGGTCTAACTTTTGAGGGAGAGGTCGGATCCGGAAAACACATGTTTTTTCGGGTTCCCCAACATGTGGGGAACCAGAATATATGTATACTTTTCGAATTTGACGTCAGTTTCACATTTTGACTTTTCATGCTTAATTGGCTATTTGCCAACAAATGCAATCTAGGCCGAGGGCTAAATTTTGAGGGAGAGGTCGGATCTGGAAAACACATGTTTTTTCGGCTTCCCCAACCTGTGGGGAAGCAGAATATATGTATACTTTTCGAATTTAAGGTCAGTTTCTCATTTTGACTTTTCATGCTTAATTGGATATTTCCCTACAAATGGAAGTTAAGCCGTGGCCTAACTTTTGAGGAAGAGGTCTGATCCGGAAAACACATGTTTTTTCGGGTTCCCCAACCTGTGGGGAACCAGAATATATGTATACTTTTCGAATTTAAGGTCAGTTTCTCATTTTGACTTTTCATGCTTAATTGGCTATTTGCCAACAAATGCAATCTTGGCTGAGGGCTAAATTTTGAGGGTGAGGTCGGATCTGGAAAACACATGTTTTTTCGGATTCCCCAACCTGTGGGGAACCAGAATATATGTATACTTTTCGAATTTGAGGTTAGTTTCACATTTTGACTTTTCATGCTTAATTGGCTATTTGCCGACAAATGCAATCTTGGCTGAGGGCTAAATTTTGAGGGAGAGGTCGGATCTGGAAAACACATGTTTTTTGGGTTCCCCAAGCTGTGTGGAACCTGAATATATGTACACTTTTCGAATTTGAGGTCAGTTTCACATTTTGACTTTTCATGGTTAATTGGCTATTTGCCAACAAATTCGAGATACCGGTAGGCCGTGGCCTAACTTTTGAGGAAGAGGTTGGATCCGGAAAACACATGTTTTTTCAGGTTCCCCAACATGTGGGGAACCAGAATATATGTATACTTTTCGAATTTGAGGTCAGTTTCACATTTTGACTTTTCATTCTTAATTGGCTATTTCCCAACAAATGCAAGTTAAGCCGTGGCCTAACTTTTGAGGGAGAGGTCGGATCCGGAAAACACATGTTTTTTCGGGTTCCCCAACATGTGGGGAACCAGAATATATGTATACTTTTCGAATTTGACGTCAGTTTCACATTTTGACTTTTCATGCTTAATTGGCTATTTCCCAACACATGCAAGTTAAGCCGTGGCCTAACTTTTGAGGGAGAGGTCGGATCCGGAAAACACATGTTTTTTCGGGTTCCCCAACATGTGGGGAACCAGAATATATGTATACTTTTCGAATTTGACGTCAGTTTCACATTTTGACTTTTCATGCTTAATTGGCTATTTCCCAACACATGCAATGTAGGCAGAGGCCTAACCTTTGAGGTAGAGGTCGGATCCAGAAAATACTTGTTTTTTCGGGTTCCCCCACCTGTGGCAAACCATAATATATGTATACTTTTCGAATCTGAGGTCAGTTTCAAATTTTGACTTTTCATGCTTAATTGGCTATTTGCCAACAAATGCAATCTAGGCCGAGGGCTAAATTTTGAGGGAGAGGTCGGATCTGGAAAACACATGTTTTTTCGGCTTCCCCAACATGTGGGGAAGCAGAATATATGTATACTTTTCGAATTTGAGGTCAGTTTCAGATTTCGAGTTTTCATGCTTAATTGGCTATTTGCCTACAAATGCAATCTAGGCCAAGGTCTAAATTTTGAGGGAGAGGTCGGAACCGGAAAACACATGGTTTTTTGGGTTCCCCAACCTGTGTGGAACCTGAATATATGTACACTTTTCGAATTTGAGGTCAGTTTCACATTTTGACTTTTCATGGTTAATTGGCTATTTGCCAACAAATTCGAGATAGGCCGTGGCCTAACTTTTGAGGAAGAGGTTGGATCCGGAAAACACATTTTTTTGGGTTCCCCAACCTGTGTGGAACCTGAATATATCTATACTTTTCGAATCTGAGGTCAGTTTCAAATTTTGACTTTTCATGCTTAATTGGCTATTTGCCAACAAATGCAATCTAGGCCAAGGGCTAAATTTTGAACGAGAGGTCGGATCAGGAAAACACATGTTTTTTCGGGTTCCCCAACATGTGGGGAACCAGAATATATGTATACTTTTCGAATTTGAGGTCAGTTTCACATTTTGAGTTTTCATGCTTAATTGGCTATTTGCCTACAAATGCAATCTAGGCCAAGGTCTAAATTTTGAGGGAGAGGTCGGAACCGGAAAACACATGGTTTTTTGGGTTCCCCAACCTGTGTGGAACCTGAATATATGTACACTTTTCGAATTTGAGGTCAGTTTCACATTTTGACTTTTCATGGTTAATTGGCTATTTGCCAACAAATTCGAGATAGGGGAGGACCGGAGCCTTTCCCTGCGAGCTCCGGGACGGGGCTCGCGCGAAATTCAAATTAAATACAAAAAAGAGACAGGGAGCAACAAAAAAAGAGGTAGACATTAAAAAGGAATCTCGAACCTCTCAAACGAGGTCAGACTCACCGCCGGGAGGTCCCGAGAAGGCGCGGACGGAGCGGAGGAAGCCGGCGGCAGCAGAGCGACCGGCAGGCCCGAGAACGCCGCGCCAAGCCGTAAGTCACGGAGCTCCAGAGAACGGGCGAGAGGCGAGCGGCGGAGCGGAAGGGAGACACCGGAGTGCTGCCGAGGGGACCTGCCGGCCGGCGGAGAACCTCCAGAAGAGTCGGAGAGAGGAAGAAAAGGCAAGAGAACAGCGGAGGAGGACTGGAGCAGCGAACAAAGGCGGAAGCGGCCAGAGCCAGAAAGTAAGAAGCCGACAAGAGAGGAGAAGCGAGAGGCGGAATCAAACAAAGCCGATAGGACACAGAAAAGAGAGGAGGAGAGCAGAGGGAGCAACAGGCACGAAGAAAGACACCGGTAAGACAAGCGGGGGCCGATTAGAGCACCGAGGGACAGTAGACGCAGGGGGAGCCCAGCGGTAGGGGGAGGACCCTCACAAGACCCCCAGAAGACCCCCCCAGACCCCAAAAAGTCTAAGTGTACTGCACCTGGTGAAAAGGGCCATCTGTGCAAGTCTCAAGCCACAGATCATTTCACCTTGCATCATCTCTGCCAGCACAGCGAAGCTTATCTGAAAGCAAATAGCACCCCCTAGTGGACAATTTTAAAAAAAAAAATTTTTTTTCTGTTAAAATATAAACTGTTTGATCCAACCTATCCTAGCAGCTTGATAAACTGGCACAGGAACAATCCGCCCACAATTCTTGGCATCAAGGGGTGGCTTTAAGGGTGGACAGGCCAACAGGAGGAGAAGCTCAAAATGGCTGCCAGACGGACAAAACAAATCAAACTGCGAGACCTGAAGGGAACTGCACCCTCCCCGGCCCAGCCCTCTAATCAGCCAGGCAATACCCCACCCATCCTCACACCCCCCCATCCAACTACAGGCCCTCAGACCCAAACTCCAACCCATGACTCCACAACAGCACGCATGATCCAAGAACTAAAAGAGACGATTGAGACACTAAATGAGACGATAGCGACGATGGCGGCAAGGATAGAGGGCATGGATAGAAAATTGGCAGAAATGAGTGCGAAGACGGAGAAAGGACGCATAGAAACAGAACAGAAGATGGAGGAAAGATACAAAAACATGAAAAGGATGCTGGCGGACCAGGGGAGAGACCTGGAGAGAAAGTGGGAAGAACAACGCAAAGCGGTGGCCACAAACCTGGAACAAATGAAGGAGGCAATGCAAACACATTACAAGAACCTCCAAGAAACAAGGGAGAATACGGAAAAGATGATGAAAGAAGTGGAAAATTGCATAGAGGGACAGACTGCTGAGGTTCAGGACCAGTCGACCATGATGCAATTCTGGCAACTGTCATTTGCGATCAGATTCAGAGGGTGGAAAGAGACAACATACGAAACCCAAGAAAGCCTGCTCAGGACCTTTGTAGAGGCACTGGCAACATTCCTGGGCAGGAGCGCCAATGAGATTGGGTGGCAAATCGAAAAAATCTACAGAGTGGGCGCCTGGAGGGCAGTGAACAGGCAGCAACCAAGGGACGTGGTCATCCACTTCACAACACAGAGGCTCCGGAACCACATCTCTGCCACTTCCTATAACAAGGCATTCTACATAGAGGAACAGGAGGTGAAGGTTCTGAAAGAGATCCCCCAGGCGATGCTGAGAGACAGAAAAGACTACAAATTCCTGACCACAGAACTGAGATCGCGTGCACTGCGATACCGGTGGGAAACCCCAACAGGACTGTCACTTTCCTATAGAAACAAGAGACACTACTTGACCTCGGTCCAGAAAGCCAAAGACTTCCTCGAAAAGGAACTGAAGTCGGGACGCCCTCAACCCACCGCGGGAGAAGACGCAGATAGACCACGGGAAAGCGGGAGGGATCGAGGCCAACGAGCAAACAGCGCAGAGGCACAGATCAGGGCAGTGGCAGAGGAAATGAATGGAATACCTAGAGAGGCGAGGGCACAGAGAGCAAGGAGCAACAAAAACAAGGCAGCAAGACAGCCTACAGAGGACAGGCTACCAGGCTCCACTACCAAACACACAGACCAGCAAAGCAAGACCGCACAAACCAATACGAGCAGCAATCCGGATATCATGGGAACGGGACCAAAGAAGGCAACAGGAGAAATAACAGAAATGGTCTCGCAAAAATATCCTGCAACAGATGATGGCAACTAAGTATTTGACTTGGAATGTGAACGGACTGAACTCCCCCCAGAAAAGGAGAAAAATTCTCCACTATCTGAACCAAGATAAAAGCGATATAATCTGCCTACAAGAAACACACATCAGAGCAGCAGACCAGAAATATCTGATCAACTACAAACTAGGCGCGCACTTTGTAGCAGCGGCGCCAAGAAAAAAGAATGGGATTGTTATATATGTAAAGAAACATGTATTGGCCAAGCTAATAGAGTCCGACCCCCAAGGTAGATACCTGGCAATTGAAATAACACAAGAGGACAAGAAGATTCTAGTAATGGGCGTATATGCACCAAACCAGCAACAAGGCAAATTCTACAAAAAGCTACACAAGAAAGTAACACAACTTAACTACAGATCTTACATCATCATGGGCGACTGGAACGGGGTCATAGAGACTGCTCTAGACAAAAAAAGAACTGCACCGAACCCGCAAAAACACTCTAAGTTGCCTAAATCCTTCTTCGATATGAAGGAGGACCTCGAACTGACAGACGTATGGAGGAAAAGGCACGGCAAAGAACAAGAATTCACCTTCTTCTCTGGCAGACACCAATCCTTCTCCAGAATTGACTTTATATTAACTTCTAGTGACTTGCTAACTTGTCTAAACACGGTGAAAATCCTACCCAAGACATTGACAGACCACAACCCTGTGAGGATGGAATTAAGACACGGCCCGAAACAGAGGAGATCCTGGAGAATCAATGAAAACCTGTTTAGACACGAAGACAAGGTGGCGGAATGCAAAAAAGCTATGAAGGAATTCTTCAACACACATATGAACAACGGAACACCGATAGAACAGATCTGGGAAGGCAGCAAGGTGTACATGCGAGGGATCCTCATATCCATGAATAGCTGGCACCGTCGCCAACAAGAACAAAAAAGAAAAGAGTTAGAAAATGAGATAAGCAACATGGAGCGGCTACTGATAAAAAGACCAGAGGACAAAGTCACCAAAGAAGGACTCAAGATCTTAAGAAAGCAATTTGACATGTTGATGGCGGACCAAGTTGCAAGGAATATACAATATGCAAAACATAAGACATTCTGCAAGGCCAACAAACCGGGCCGCTGGCTAGCCTACACTATAAGAAAGAAACAGAAATCCCGCATAATTGAAAAGATAGAATACAAAGGCAAGCTAGAATTCCGACAAAAAACCATCAAGAAAGCCTTCACAGAGTTCTACTCGAAACTATATGCCGAGGATAAGATACAAGACAAAGAGATAGATGAATTCTTACAAAACGAAAAGATACAGGCGATTACCGACACACAAAGAGAAGCCCTGAATGCCTTAATCACAAAGGAGGAAATACACTCAGCTATCACACAACTGAAAGCAGGAAAATCGCCCGGGACGGATGGGATAACAGCGACCTACTACAAGCATCTACAGGATGAGATGCTAGAACCCCTCAGAAAGCTATTTGCCAGCATTCAAGAAGGAGGCCAGGTCCCACCATCCTGGAAAACAGCCTACATCTCATTAATCCCAAAGGAGGGGAAAGACAACACACAGCCCGCAAACTACAGGCCCATCTCACTACTAAACACAGACTATAAAATCTTCACAAAAATTTTGGCCAATAGACTAATGACTGTTTTACAGAAAACAATACACCCGGACCAAAGGGGATTTATACAAGGACGCCAGATGAAAACCAACGTGAGGCAGCTGTTGAACATAATAGAGTACCTGCAAAGGCACAACCAGATACCCGCCGCTCTAATGTTTGTGGATGCAGAAAAAGCCTTCGACAGACTGAATTGGCCGTTCCTGACGAACTTGGTCCTGAAGATGAAAATGGGAGCACAGTTCTTCAACTCCATGACGGCAATTTACCAGAAACAAACAGGCCAGATCATTGTCAATGGAGACTTAATGGACTCATTTAATATAGAGAGAGGCACGAGACAGGGCTGCCCGCTGTCCCCCCTGCTATTTATCCTAACACTGGAAATTTTACTGAACAGAATAAGAGCGGCAGAGGATGTACAGGGCATACAGATTAAACAGCAAGAATACAAACTATGTGCCTTTGCGGATGACCTGCTGGTGACAATGTCGCAACCAGCACAATCAGTAAGGAAATTGATGGAGATAATGGAAGACTACGGTAGGGTGTCAGGCTTCAAAGTAAATATATCAAAACCAAAGATGCTAGTCAAAAACCTAGACAACAAAGCAAAACGGAACCTGGAAAGAATAACGGGTTGTGAAATAGTCACGAAAGTCAAATACTTAGGAGTGGAGATAGAATCAACAAATGCGAAATTATACAAGAATAACTACGAGGTCCTGTGGAATAAGATACAAGCAGACCTGGAAAGGTGGAAATCGCTACGTCTGTCCCTGCTCGGCAGGATAGCGACAGTAAAGATGAATGTATTACCCAGATTTCTATTTCTCTTTCAAATGCTACCCATACTCAAGAAGGATGCGGACTTAGACAATTGGCAGAAAGGCATCAACAGATTTATTTGGGACGACAAGAGACCGAGGGTGAAACTAAAAATCATCCAAGACGCAAGGGAGAGAGGGGGACTCAAAATGCCTAATCTAAAGCTATATTACTATGCAGCAACGTTGGTGGCGGTTAGTGACTGGATCAACATGACAAATGATAGAGTTCTGAATGTTGAGGGGCATGGTCTACGATTCGGCTGGCACGCATACCTAGTATACGACAAAAAGGCAGATAGGAACTTCAAGGAGAACCCACTACGAATCCCACTGCTATGGGTCTGGAAGAAATATAAGCACCTCCTACACGACAAGATTCCCATCTGGACGATCCCTGGACACGCAACAGGGGATATGAACACATCCCAAGGGCAAGGAGTGGTGCCCTACAGTGAACTTGTACTGGGAGAAGAAAACAGGTTCCTCTTGAAACCTCAAGCAATGCTAGCAAACAGAGGAATAGGAAGTAACTGGCTATCATATATACAACTACAGTCAAGGTGGCGTGAAGACAGGAAGAAGGGCTTCTCCCAGAACGACGAGAACCTAATTAAACAGATCAGAGAACAGGGGATTATGCACATCAAACGAGTGTACAGCACTCTGATAGAAATGGACTCTGAAACCGAGCTAGTCAAGAACTGTATGATAAAGTGGGCGCAAGACTTCGGACACCCTATCGCCATAGACACGTGGGAGAAAATCTGGGTGAGGAATGTAGAATTCACGAAATCGCAACACTTAAGGGAAAACTTCTACAAGATGTTCTATAGATGGCATCTAGACCCGAAAAAAATATCACTCATCTACCCAGGCACCCAGCCCAAATGCTGGAGGTGCGGAGACGGGGAGGCTACTTACTTTCACATATGGTGGGCATGCAGAAAAATCAAAGCATTCTGGAGGAAGATATGGTGGACACTCCAAACTATTTTCAAAAAGCGTATAGAATTTCTACCTCAGGCTTTTCTGTTAGGGATCACAAAGGATATCACTACCTCAGAGACAAATTTATTTTTGAACTTAATTACAGCAGCAAGATTATTGGTGGGACAGTACTGGAAGAATCCGGAAATACCGCCTATTGAAGAATGGACTGTGAAAGCAACAAATCTGGCGGAAATGGCAAAAATATCAGCATATTTGAAAAATCGCTCCAATGAACAATTTGTGACGGACTGGAAACAGTGGATAGATTATATCCAAGAGAGACACCAATCAAACAGAATGCAGCTGGCGTTTAGCTAGGGCTCGATGGGAGGAGGGAAGAAGGGTTAACAAATCAAAGGTTTACAAAAACTAACACCCAAGGTTGAATGTATATGTTCTATAACTAATGCCTCTTAACATAACCTCATGATTAATGATGCTTGCTTTAATATTGTTAAAGTAGACTGAATCTCTACCTCAAGATATGAAACTTTCACCTCAGGATCTCTGGTGAGGGACTATAAAAGATTGCACTAGTAATGGGATGAAGTCAATTCAGAAGCGCAAACGTACAATATGCGATAGACTAGAAATAGTAGATAGACCATATATAAGAGAAACACCAAGCAAACAAAATGCATTCGGATTATACTTGAAGATGTAAGGGAGGAGGGAAGAACGTTTACTAAAACAGATGTTTACAAAGATTAACACCTAATGTTGTATGCTATGTTCTAGGAGGATTGTTTAGCAATAAGATCTTATGTTTAATGTTGATCACATTAATATTGAAACAGATAGGAGAAACACCAATCAAAATAAAATGTAACAGGAGTATAGTTGAGGCTAGACGCGAGGAGGGGGGAAAAAGGCTTACTAATTCAAACGTTTTCAAAGACTAACACTTAGTATTGTATACCAGGTGTCATGATGATTGCTGCATAATATGTTTTTATGTCCAATGTTGATTGTTTTAATAAAAGAATTTTTATATAAAAAAAAAAAATGAAGGGGTTTAAAAAGAAAGGAAAAGATCAAGATATCATGATTGCATGGATTAATAAGTTGGAATTGATAAATAAAGAAGTGGGAAGATTAAAAAAAAAATAGGATCCAAATTAAAAAAAAAAAAAAACAAATTCGAGATAGGCCGTGGCCTAACTTTTGAGGGAGAGGATGGATCCAGAAAACACACGTTTTTTCGGGTTCCCCAACCTGTGGGGAACCTGAATATATCTATACTTTTCGAATTTTAGGTCAGTTTCACATTTTCACTTTTGATGCTTCATTGGCTATTTGCAAACAAATGCAAGTTAAGCCGTGGCCTAACTTTTGAGGGAGAGGTCGGATCCGAAAAACACGTTTTTTCGGGTTCCCCAACATGTGGGGAACCAGAATATATGTATACTTTTCGAATTTGAGGTCAGTTTCACATTTTGACTTTTCATGCTTAATTGGCTATTTCCCAACACATGCAATTTAGGCAGAGGCCTAACCTTTGAGGTAGAGGTCGGATCCGGAAAACACATGTTTTTTCGGGTTCCCCAACATGTGGGGAATCAGAATATATGTATACTTTTCGAACTTGAGGTAAGTTTCACATTTTGACTTTTCATGCTTAATTGGCTATTTCCCAACAAATGCAATGTAGGCCGAGGCCTAACCTTTGAGGTAGAGGTCGGATCCGGAAAACACATGTTTTTTCGGGTTCCCCCACCTGTGGCGAACTATAATATATGTATACTTTTCGAATCTGAGGTCAGTTTCAAATTTTGACTTTTCATGCTTAATTGGCTATTTGCCAACAAATGCAATCTTGCCTGAGGGATAAATTTTGAGGGAGAGGTCGGATCTGGAAAACACATGTTTTTTCGGGTTCCCCAACATGTGGGGAAGCAGAATATGTGTATACTTTTCGAATTTGAAGTCAGTTTCACATTTCGAGTTTTCATGCTTAATTGGCTATTTGCCTACAAATGCAATCTAGGCCAAGGCCTAAATTTTGAGGGAGAGGTCGGAAATGGAAAAAACATGGTTTTTTGGGTTCCCCAAGCTGTCTGGAACCTGAATATATGTACACTTTTCGAATTTGAGGTCAGTGTCACATTTTGACTTTTCATGGTTAATTGGCTATTTGCCAACAAATTCGAGATAGGCCGTGGCCTAACTTTTGAGGAAGAGGTCAGAACCGGAAAACACACGTTTTTTCGGGTTCCCCAACCTTTGTGGAAGCTGAATATATGTACACTTTCGAATTTGAGGTCAGTTTCACATTTTGACTTTTCATGGTTAATTGGCTATTTGCTAAGAAATTCGAGATAGGCCGTGCCCTAACTTTTGAGGAAGAGGTTGGATCCGGAAAACACATGTTTTTTCGGGTTCCCCAACCTGTGGAGAAGCTGAATATATCTATACTTTTCGAACTTGAGGTAAGTTTCACATTTTCACTTTTGATGCTTAATTGGCTATTTGCAAACAAATGCAATCTAGGCCGAGGCCTAACTTTTGAGGGAGAGGTCGGATCCGAAAAACACATGTTTTTTCGGGTTCCCCTACATGTGGGGAACCAGAATATATGTATACTTTTCGAATTTGAGGTCAGTTTCACATTTTGACTTTTCATGCTTAATTGGCTATTTCCCAACACATGCAATGTAGGCAGAGGCCTAACCTTTGAGGTAGAGGTCGGATCCAGAAAATACTTGTTTTTTCGGGTTCCCCCACCTGTGGCAAACCATAATATATGTATACTTTTCGAATCTGAGGTCAGTTTCAAATTTTGACTTTTCATGCTTAATTGGCTATTTGCCAACAAATGCAATCTAGGTCGAGGGCTAAATTTTGAGGGAGAGGTCGGATCTGGAAAACACATGTTTTTTCGGCTTCCCCAACATGTGGGGAAGCAGAATATATGTATACTTTTCGAATTTGAGGTCAGTTTCAGATTTCGAGTTTTCATGCTTAATTGGCTATTTGCCTACAAATGCAATCTAGGCCAAGGTCTAAATTTTGAGGGAGAGGTCGGAACCGGAAAACACATGGTTTTTTGGGTTCCCCAAGCTGTGTGGAACCTGAATATATGTACACTTTTCGAATTTGAGGTCAGTTTCACATTTTGACTTTTCATGGTTAATTGGCTATTTGCCAACAAATTCGAGATACCGGTAGGCCGTGGCCTAACTTTTGAGGAAGAGGTTGGATCCGGAGAACACATGTTTTTTCAGGTTCCCCAACATGTGGGGAACAAGAATATATGTATACTTTTCGAATTTGAGGTCAGTTTCACATTTTGACTTTTCATTCTTAATTGGCTATTTCCCAACAAATGCAAGTTAAGCCGTGGCCTAACTTTTGAGGGAGAGGTCAGATCCGGAAAACACATGTTTTTTCGGGTTCCCCAACATGTGGGGAACCAGAATATATGTATACTTTCCGAATTTGACGTCAGTTTCACATTTTGACTTTTCATGCTTAATTGGCTATTTCCCAACACATGCAATGTAGGCAGAGGCCTAACCTTTGAGGTAGAGGTCGGATCCAGAAAATACTTGTTTTTTCGGGTTCCCCCACCTGTGGCAAACCATAATATATGTATACTTTTCGAATCTGAGGTCACTTTCAAATTTTGACTTTTCATGCTTAATTGGCTATTTGCCAACAAATGCAATCTAGGCCGAGGGCTAAATTTTGAGGGAGAGGTCGGAACCTGAAAACACATGTTTTTTCGGGTTCCCCAACCTGTGGGGAAGCAGAATATATGTATACTTTTCGAATTAAAGGTCAGTTTCTCATTTTGACTTTTCATGCTTAATTGGATATTTCCCTACAAATGGAAGTTAAGCCGTGGCCTAACTTTTGAGGAAGAGGTCTGATCCGGAAAACACATGTTTTTTCGGGTTCCCCAACCTGTGGGGAACCAGAATATATGTATACTTTTCGAATTTAAGGTCAGTTTCTCATTTTGACTTTTCATGCTTAATTGGCTATTTGCCAACAAATGCAATCTTGGCTGAGGGCTAACCTTTGAGGTAGATGTCGGATCCGGAAAATACTTGTTTTTTCGTGTTCCCCCACCTGTGACGAACCATAATATATGTATGCTTTTTGAATCTGAGGTCAGTTTCAAATTTTGACTTTTCATGCTTAATTGGCTATTTGCCAACAAATGCAATCTAGGTCGAGGGCTAAATTTTGAGGGAGAGGTCGGATCTGGAAAACACATGTTTTTTCGGATTCCCCAACCTGTGGGGAACCAGAATATATGTATACTTTTCGAATTTGAGGTTAGTTTCACATTTTGACTTTTCATGCTTAATTGGCTATTTGCCGACAAATGCAATCTTGGCTGAGGGCTAAATTTTGAGGGAGAGGTCGGATCTGGAAAACACATGTTTTTTGGGTTCCCCAAGCTGTGTGGAACCTGAATATATGTACACTTTTCGAATTTGAGGTCAGTTTCACATTTTGACTTTTCATGGTTAATTGGCTATTTGCCAACAAATTCGAGATACCGGTAGGCCGTGGCCTAACTTTTGAGGAAGAGGTTGGATCCGGAAAACACATGTTTTTTCAGGTTCCCCAACATGTGGGGAACCAGAATATATGTATACTTTTCGAATTTGAGGTCAGTTTCACATTTTGACTTTTCATTCTTAATTGGCTATTTCCCAACAAATGCAAGTTAAGCCGTGGCCTAACTTTTGAGGGAGAGGTCGGATCCGGAAAACACATGTTTTTTCGGGTTCCCCAACATGTGGGGAACCAGAATATATGTATACTTTTCGAATTTGACGTCAGTTTCACATTTTGACTTTTCATGCTTAATTGGCTATTTCCCAACACATGCAATGTAGGCAGAGGCCTAACCTTTGAGGTAGAGGTCGGATCCAGAAAATACTTGTTTTTTCGGGTTCCCCCACCTGTGGCAAACCATAATATATGTATACTTTTCGAATCTGAGGTCAGTTTCAAATTTTGACTTTTCATGCTTAATTGGCTATTTGCCAACAAATGCAATCTAGGCCGAGGGCTAAATTTTGAGGGAGAGGTCGGATCTGGAAAACACATGTTTTTTCGGCTTCCCCAACATGTGGGGAAGCAGAATATATGTATACTTTTCGAATTTGAGGTCAGTTTCAGATTTCGAGTTTTCATGCTTAATTGGCTATTTGCCTACAAATGCAATCTAGGCCAAGGTCTAAATTTTGAGGGAGAGGTCGGAACCGGAAAACACATGGTTTTTTGGGTTCCCCAACCTGTGTGGAACCTGAATATATGTACACTTTTCGAATGTGAGGTCAGTTTCACATTTTGACTTTTCATGGTTAATTGGCTATTTGCCAACAAATTTGAGATAGGCCGTGGCCTAACTTTTGAGGAAGAGGTTGGATCCGGAAAACACATTTTTTTGGGTTCCCCAACCTGTGTGGAACCTGAATATATCTATACTTTTCGAATCTGAGGTCAGTTTCAAATTTTGACTTTTCATGCTTAATTGGCTATTTGCCAACAAATGCAGTCTAGGCCAAGGGCTAAATTTTGAAGGAGAGGTCGGATCAGGAAAACACATGTTTTTTCGGGTTCCCCAACATGTGGGGAACCAGAATATATGTATACTTTTCGAATCTGAGGTCAGTTTCAAATTTTGACTTTTCATGCTTAATTGGCTATTTGCCAACAAATGCAATCTAGGCCAAGGGCTAAATTTTGAGGGAGAGGTCGGATCAGGAAAACACATGTTTTTTCGGGTTCCCCAACATGTGGGGAACGAGAATATATGTATACTTTTCGAATTTGAGGTCAGTTTCACATTTTGAGTTTTCATGCTTAATTGGCTATTTGCCTACAAATGCAATCTAGGCCAAGGTCTAAATTTTGAGGGAGAGGTCGGAACCGGAAAACACATGGTTTTTTGGGTTCCCCAACCTGTGTGGAACCTGAATATATGTACACTTTTCGAATTTGAGGTCAGTTTCACATTTTGACTTTTCATGGTTAATTGGCTATTTGCCAACAAATTCGAGATAGGGGAGGACCGGAGCCTTTCCCTGCGAGCTCCGGGACGGGGCTCGCGCGAAATTCAAATTAAATACAAAAAAGAGACAGGGAGCAACAAAAAAAGAGGTAGAGATTAAAAAGGAATCTCGAACCTCTCAAACGAGGTTAGACTCACCGCCGGGAGGTCCCGAGAAGGCGCGGACGGAGCGGAGGAAGCCGGCGGCAGCAGAGCGACCGGCAGGCCCGAGAACGCCGCGCCAAGCCGTAAGTCACGGAGCTCCAGAGAACGGGCGAGAGGCGAGCGGCGGAGCGGAAGGGAGACACCGGAGTGCTGCCGAGGGGACCTGCCGGCCGGCGGAGAACCTCCAGAAGAGTCGGAGAGAGGAAGAAAAGGCAAGAGAACAGTGGAGGAGGACTGGAGCAGCGAACAAAGGCGGAAGCGGCCAGAGCCAGAAAGTAAGAAGCCGACAAGAGAGGAGAAGCGAGAGGCGGAATCAAACAAAGCCGATAGGACACAGAAAAGAGAGGAGGAGAGCAGAGGGAGCAACAGGCACGAAGAAAGACACCGGTAAGACAAGCGGGGGCCGATTAGAGCACCGAGGGACAGTAGACGCAGGGGGAGCCCAGCGGTAGGGGGAGGACCCTCACAAGACCCCCAGAAGACCCCCCCAGACCCCAAAAAGTCTAAGTGTACTGCACCTGGTGAAAAGGGCCATCTGTGCAAGTCTCAAGCCACAGATCATTTCACCTTGCATCATCTCTGCCAGCACAGCGAAGCTTATCTGAAAGCAAATAGCACCCCCTAGTGGACAATTTTAAAAAAAAAATTTTTTTCTGTTAAAATATAAACTGTTTGATCCAACCTATCCTAGCAGCTTGATAAACTGGCACAGGAACAATCCGCCCACAATTCTTGGCATCAAGGGGTGGCTTTAAGGGTGGACAGGCCAACAGGAGGAGAAGCTCAAAATGGCTGCCAGACGGACAAAACAAATCAAACTGCGAGACCTGAAGGGAACTGCACCCTCCCCGGCCCAGCCCTCTAATCAGCCAGGCAATACCCCACCCATCCTCACACCCCCCCATCCAACTACAGGCCCTCAGACCCAAACTCCAACCCATGACTCCACAACAGCACGCATGATCCAAGAACTAAAAGAGACGATTGAGACACTAAATGAGACGATAGCGACGATGGCGGCAAGGATAGAGGGCATGGATAGAAAATTGGCAGAAATGAGTGCGAAGACGGAGAAAGGACGCATAGAAACAGAACAGAAGATGGAGGAAAGATACAAAAACATGAAAAGGATGCTGGCGGACCAGGGGAGAGACCTGGAGAGAAAGTGGGAAGAACAACGCAAAGCGGTGGCCACAAACCTGGAACAAATGAAGGAGGCAATGCAAACACATTACAAGAACCTCCAAGAAACAAGGGAGAATACGGAAAAGATGATGAAAGAAGTGGAAAATTGCATAGAGGGACAGACTGCTGAGGTTCAGGACCAGTCGACCATGATGCAATTCTGGCAACTGTCATTTGCGATCAGATTCAGAGGGTGGAAAGAGACAACATACGAAACCCAAGAAAGCCTGCTCAGGACCTTTGTAGAGGCACTGGCAACATTCCTGGGCAGGAGCGCCAATGAGATTGGGTGGCAAATCGAAAAAATCTACAGAGTGGGCGCCTGGAGGGCAGTGAACAGGCAGCAACCAAGGGACGTGGTCATCCACTTCACAACACAGAGGCTCCGGAACCACATCTCTGCCACTTCCTATAACAAGGCATTCTACATAGAGGAACAGGAGGTGAAGGTTCTGAAAGAGATCCCCCAGGCGATGCTGAGAGACAGAAAAGACTACAAATTCCTGACCACAGAACTGAGATCGCGTGCACTGCGATACCGGTGGGAAACCCCAACAGGACTGTCACTTTCCTATAGAAACAAGAGACACTACTTGACCTCGGTCCAGAAAGCCAAAGACTTCCTCGAAAAGGAACTGAAGTCGGGACGCCCTCAACCCACCGCGGGAGAAGACGCAGATAGACCACGGGAAAGCGGGAGGGATCGAGGCCAACGAGCAAACAGCGCAGAGGCACAGATCAGGGCAGTGGCAGAGGAAATGAATGGAATACCTAGAGAGGCGAGGGCACAGAGAGCAAGGAGCAACAAAAACAAGGCAGCAAGACAGCCTACAGAGGACAGGCTACCAGGCTCCACTACCAAACACACAGACCAGCAAAGCAAGACCGCACAAACCAATACGAGCAGCAATCCGGATATCATGGGAACGGGACCAAAGAAGGCAACAGGAGAAATAACAGAAATGGTCTCGCAAAAATATCCTGCAACAGATGATGGCAACTAAGTATTTGACTTGGAATGTGAACGGACTGAACTCCCCCCAGAAAAGGAGAAAAATTCTCCACTATCTGAACCAAGATAAAAGCGATATAATCTGCCTACAAGAAACACACATCAGAGCAGCAGACCAGAAATATCTGATCAACTACAAACTAGGCGCGCACTTTGTAGCAGCGGCGCCAAGAAAAAAGAATGGGATTGTTATATATGTAAAGAAACATGTATTGGCCAAGCTAATAGAGTCCGACCCCCAAGGTAGATACCTGGCAATTGAAATAACACAAGAGGACAAGAAGATTCTAGTAATGGGCGTATATGCACCAAACCAGCAACAAGGCAAATTCTACAAAAAGCTACACAAGAAAGTAACACAACTTAACTACAGATCTTACATCATCATGGGCGACTGGAACGGGGTCATAGAGACTGCTCTAGACAAAAAAAGAACTGCACCGAACCCGCAAAAACACTCTAAGTTGCCTAAATCCTTCTTCGATATGAAGGAGGACCTCGAACTGACAGACGTATGGAGGAAAAGGCACGGCAAAGAACAAGAATTCACCTTCTTCTCTGGCAGACACCAATCCTTCTCCAGAATTGACTTTATATTAACTTCTAGTGACTTGCTAACTTGTCTAAACACGGTGAAAATCCTACCCAAGACATTGACAGACCACAACCCTGTGAGGATGGAATTAAGACACGGCCCGAAACAGAGGAGATCCTGGAGAATCAATGAAAACCTGTTTAGACACGAAGACAAGGTGGCGGAATGCAAAAAAGCTATGAAGGAATTCTTCAACACACATATGAACAACGGAACACCGATAGAACAGATCTGGGAAGGCAGCAAGGTGTACATGCGAGGGATCCTCATATCCATGAATAGCTGGCACCGTCGCCAACAAGAACAAAAAAGAAAAGAGTTAGAAAATGAGATAAGCAACATGGAGCGGCTACTGATAAAAAGACCAGAGGACAAAGTCACCAAAGAAGGACTCAAGATCTTAAGAAAGCAATTTGACATGTTGATGGCGGACCAAGTTGCAAGGAATATACAATATGCAAAACATAAGACATTCTGCAAGGCCAACAAACCGGGCCGCTGGCTAGCCTACACTATAAGAAAGAAACAGAAATCCCGCATAATTGAAAAGATAGAATACAAAGGCAAGCTAGAATTCCGACAAAAAACCATCAAGAAAGCCTTCACAGAGTTCTACTCGAAACTATATGCCGAGGATAAGATACAAGACAAAGAGATAGATGAATTCTTACAAAACGAAAAGATACAGGCGATTACCGACACACAAAGAGAAGCCCTGAATGCCTTAATCACAAAGGAGGAAATACACTCAGCTATCACACAACTGAAAGCAGGAAAATCGCCCGGGACGGATGGGATAACAGCGACCTACTACAAGCATCTACAGGATGAGATGCTAGAACCCCTCAGAAAGCTATTTGCCAGCATTCAAGAAGGAGGCCAGGTCCCACCATCCTGGAAAACAGCCTACATCTCATTAATCCCAAAGGAGGGGAAAGACAACACACAGCCCGCAAACTACAGGCCCATCTCACTACTAAACACAGACTATAAAATCTTCACAAAAATTTTGGCCAATAGACTAATGACTGTTTTACAGAAAACAATACACCCGGACCAAAGGGGATTTATACAAGGACGCCAGATGAAAACCAACGTGAGGCAGCTGTTGAACATAATAGAGTACCTGCAAAGGCACAACCAGATACCCGCCGCTCTAATGTTTGTGGATGCAGAAAAAGCCTTCGACAGACTGAATTGGCCGTTCCTGACGAACTTGGTCCTGAAGATGAAAATGGGAGCACAGTTCTTCAACTCCATGACGGCAATTTACCAGAAACAAACAGGCCAGATCATTGTCAATGGAGACTTAATGGACTCATTTAATATAGAGAGAGGCACGAGACAGGGCTGCCCGCTGTCCCCCCTGCTATTTATCCTAACACTGGAAATTTTACTGAACAGAATAAGAGCGGCAGAGGATGTACAGGGCATACAGATTAAACAGCAAGAATACAAACTATGTGCCTTTGCGGATGACCTGCTGGTGACAATGTCGCAACCAGCACAATCAGTAAGGAAATTGATGGAGATAATGGAAGACTACGGTAGGGTGTCAGGCTTCAAAGTAAATATATCAAAACCAAAGATGCTAGTCAAAAACCTAGACAACAAAGCAAAACGGAACCTGGAAAGAATAACGGGTTGTGAAATAGTCAAGAAAGTCAAATACTTAGGAGTGGAGATAGAATCAACAAATGCGAAATTATACAAGAATAACTACGAGGTCCTGTGGAATAAGATACAAGCAGACCTGGAAAGGTGGAAATCGCTACGTCTGTCCCTGCTCGGCAGGATAGCGACAGTAAAGATGAATGTATTACCCAGATTTCTATTTCTCTTTCAAATGCTACCCATACTCAAGAAGGATGCGGACTTAGACAATTGGCAGAAAGGCATCAACAGATTTATTTGGGACGACAAGAGACCGAGGGTGAAACTAAAAATCATCCAAGACGCAAGGGAGAGAGGGGGACTCAAAATGCCTAATCTAAAGCTATATTACTATGCAGCAACGTTGGTGGCGGTTAGTGACTGGATCAACATGACAAATGATAGAGTTCTGAATGTTGAGGGGCATGGTCTACGATTCGGCTGGCACGCATACCTAGTATACGACAAAAAGGCAGATAGGAACTTCAAGGAGAACCCACTACGAATCCCACTGCTATGGGTCTGGAAGAAATATAAGCACCTCCTACACGACAAGATTCCCATCTGGACGATCCCTGGACACGCAACAGGGGATATGAACACATCCCAAGGGCAAGGAGTGGTGCCCTACAGTGAACTTGTACTGGGAGAAGAAAACAGGTTCCTCTTGAAACCTCAAGCAATGCTAGCAAACAGAGGAATAGGAAGTAACTGGCTATCATATATACAACTACAGTCAAGGTGGCGTGAAGACAGGAAGAAGGGCTTCTCCCAGAACGACGAGAACCTAATTAAACAGATCAGAGAACAGGGGATTATGCACATCAAACGAGTGTACAGCACTCTGATAGAAATGGACTCTGAAACCGAGCTAGTCAAGAACTGTATGATAAAGTGGGCGCAAGACTTCGGACACCCTATCGCCATAGACACGTGGGAGAAAATCTGGGTGAGGAATGTAGAATTCACGAAATCGCAACACTTAAGGGAAAACTTCTACAAGATGTTCTATAGATGGCATCTAGACCCGAAAAAAATATCACTCATCTACCCAGGCACCCAGCCCAAATGCTGGAGGTGCGGAGACGGGGAGGCTACTTACTTTCACATATGGTGGGCATGCAGAAAAATCAAAGCATTCTGGAGGAAGATATGGTGGACACTCCAAACTATTTTCAAAAAGCGTATAGAATTTCTACCTCAGGCTTTTCTGTTAGGGATCACAAAGGATATCACTACCTCAGAGACAAATTTATTTTTGAACTTAATTACAGCAGCAAGATTATTGGTGGGACAGTACTGGAAGAATCCGGAAATACCGCCTATTGAAGAATGGACTGTGAAAGCAACAAATCTGGCAGAAATGGCAAAAATATCAGCATATTTGAAAAATCGCTCCAATGAACAATTTGTGACGGACTGGAAACAGTGGATAGATTATATCCAAGAGAGACACCAATCAAACAGAATGCAGCTGGCGTTTAGCTAGGGCTCGATGGGAGGAGGGAAGAAGGGTTAACAAATCAAAGGTTTACAAAAACTAACACCCAAGGTTGAATGTATATGTTCTATAACTAATGCCTCTTAACATAACCTCATGATTAATGATGCTTGCTTTAATATTGTTAAAGTAGACTGAATCTCTACCTCAAGATATGAAACTTTCACCTCAGGATCTCTGGTGAGGGACTATAAAAGATTGCACTAGTAATGGGATGAAGTCAATTCAGAAGCGCAAACGTACAATATGCGATAGACTAGAAATAGTAGATAGACCATATATAAGAGAAACACCAAGCAAACAAAATGCATTCGGATTATACTTGAAGATGTAAGGGAGGAGGGAAGAACGTTTACTAAAACAGATGTTTACAAAGATTAACACCTAATGTTGTATGCTATGTTCTAGGAGGATTGTTTAGCAATAAGATCTTATGTTTAATGTTGATCACATTAATATTGAAACAGATAGGAGAAACACCAATCAAAATAAAATGTAACAGGAGTATAGTTGAGGCTAGACGCGAGGAGGGGGGAAAAAGGCTTACTAATTCAGACGTTTTCAAAGACTAACACTTAGTATTGTATACCAGGTGTCATGATGATTGCTGCATAATATGTTTTTATGTCCAATGTTGATTGTTTTAATAAAAGAATTTTTATATAAAAAAAAAAAATGAAGGGGTTTAAAAAGAAAGGAAAAGATCAAGATATCATGATTGCATGGATTAATAAGTTGGAATTGATAAATAAAGAAGTGGGAAGATTAAAAAAAAAAATAGGATCCAAATTAAAAAAAAAAAAAAACAAATTCGAGATAGGCCGTGGCCTAACTTTTGAGGGAGAGGATGGATCCAGAAAACACATGTTTTTTCGGGTTCCCCAACCTGTGGGGAACCTGAATATATCTATACTTTTCGAATTTTAGGTCAGTTTCACATTTTCACTTTTGATGCTTCATTGGCTATTTGCCAACAAATGCAATCTAGGCCGAGGGCTAAATTTTGAGGGAGAGGTCGGATCTGGAAAACACATGTTTTTTTGTCTTCCCCAACATGTGGGGAAGCAGAATATATGTATACTTTTCGAATTTGAGGTCAGTTTCACATTTTGACTTTTCATGCTTAATTGGCTATTTCCCAACACATGCAATGTAGGCAGAGGCCTAACCTTTGAGGTAGAGGTCAGATCCGGAAAACACATGTTTTTTCGGGTTCCCCAACATGTGGGGAATCAGAATATATGTATACTTTTCGAACTTGAGGTAAGTTTCACATTTTGACTTTTCATGCTTAATTGGCTATTTCCCAACAAATGCAATGTAGGCCGAGGCCTAACCTTTAAGGTAGAGGTCGGATCCGGAAAACACATGTTTTTTCGGGTTCCCCCACCTGTGGCGAACTATAATATATGTATACTTTTCGAATCTGAGGTCAGTTTCAAATTTTGACTTTTCATGCTTAATTGGCTATTTGCCAACAAATGCAATCTTGCCTGAGGGATAAATTTTGAGGGAGAGGTCGGATCTGGAAAACACATGTTTTTTCGGGTTCCCCAACATGTGGGGAAGCAGAATATGTGTATACTTTTCGAATTTGAAGTCAGTTTCACATTTCGAGTTTTCATGCTTAATTGGCTATTTGCCTACAAATGCAATCTAGGCCAAGGCCTAAATTTTGAGGGAGAGGTCGGAAATGGAAAAAACATGGTTTTTTGGGTTCCCCAAGCTGTCTGGAACCTGAATATATGTACACTTTTCGAATTTGAGGTCAGTGTCACATTTTGACTTTTCATGGTTAATTGGCTATTTGCCAACAAATTCGAGATAGGCCGTGGCCTAACTTTTGAGGAAGAGGTCAGAACCGGAAAACACACGTTTTTTCGGGTTCCCCAACCTTTGTGGAAGCTGAATATATGTACACTTTCGAATTTGAGGTCAGTTTCACATTTTGACTTTTCATGGTTAATTGGCTATTTGCTAAGAAATTCGAGATAGGCCGTGCCCTAACTTTTGAGGAAGAGGTTGGATCCGGAAAACACATGTTTTTTCGGGTTCCCCAACCTGTGGAGAAGCTGAATATATCTATACTTTTCGAACTTGAGGTAAGTTTCACATTTTCACTTTTGATGCTTAATTGGCTATTTGCAAACAAATGCAATCTAGGCCGAGGCCTAACTTTTGAGGGAGAGGTCGGATCCGAAAAACACATGTTTTTTCGGGTTCCCCTACATGTGGGGAACCAGAATATATGTATACTTTTCGAATTTGAGGTCAGTTTCACATTTTGACTTTTCATGCTTAATTGGCTATTTCCCAACACATGCAATGTAGGCAGAGGCCTAACCTTTGAGGTAGAGGTCGGATCCAGAAAATACTTGTTTTTTCGGGTTCCCCCACCTGTGGCAAACCATAATATATGTATACTTTTCGAATCTGAGGTCAGTTTCAAATTTTGACTTTTCATGCTTAATTGGCTATTTGCCAACAAATGCAATCTAGGTCGAGGGCTAAATTTTGAGGGAGAGGTCGGATCTGGAAAACACATGTTTTTTCGGCTTCCCCAACATGTGGGGAAGCAGAATATATGTATACTTTTCGAATTTGAGGTCAGTTTCAGATTTCGAGTTTTCATGCTTAATTGGCTATTTGCCTACAAATGCAATCTAGGCCAAGGTCTAAATTTTGAGGGAGAGGTCGGAACCGGAAAACACATGGTTTTTTGGGTTCCCCAAGCTGTGTGGAACCTGAATATATGTACACTTTTCGAATTTGAGGTCAGTTTCACATTTTGACTTTTCATGGTTAATTGGCTATTTGCCAACAAATTCGAGATACCGGTAGGCCGTGGCCTAACTTTTGAGGAAGAGGTTGGATCCGGAGAACACATGTTTTTTCAGGTTCCCCAACATGTGGGGAACAAGAATATATGTATACTTTTCGAATTTGAGGTCAGTTTCACATTTTGACTTTTCATTCTTAATTGGCTATTTCCCAACAAATGCAAGTTAAGCCGTGGCCTAACTTTTGAGGGAGAGGTCAGATCCGGAAAACACATGTTTTTTCGGGTTCCCCAACATGTGGGGAACCAGAATATATGTATACTTTCCGAATTTGACGTCAGTTTCACATTTTGACTTTTCATGCTTAATTGGCTATTTCCCAACACATGCAATGTAGGCAGAGGCCTAACCTTTGAGGTAGAGGTCGGATCCAGAAAATACTTGTTTTTTCGGGTTCCCCCACCTGTGGCAAACCATAATATATGTATACTTTTCGAATCTGAGGTCAGTTTCAAATTTTGACTTTTCATGCTTAATTGGCTATTTGCCAACAAATGCAATCTAGGCCGAGGGCTAAATTTTGAGGGAGAGGTCGGATCTGGAAAACACATGTTTTTTCGGCTTCCCCAACCTGTGGGGAAGCAGAATATATGTATACTTTTCGAATTAAAGGTCAGTTTCTCATTTTGACTTTTCATGCTTAATTGGATATTTCCCTACAAATGGAAGTTAAGCCGTGGCCTAACTTTTGAGGAAGAGGTCTGATCCGGAAAACACATGTTTTTTCGGGTTCCCCAACCTGTGGGGAACCAGAATATATGTATACTTTTCGAATTTAAGGTCAGTTTCTCATTTTGACTTTTCATGCTTAATTGGCTATTTGCCAACAAATGCAATCTTGGCTGAGGGCTAACCTTTGAGGTAGATGTCGGATCCGGAAAATACTTGTTTTTTCGTGTTCCCCCACCTGTGACGAACCATAATATATGTATGCTTTTTGAATCTGAGGTCAGTTTCAAATTTTGACTTTTCATGCTTAATTGGCTATTTGCCAACAAATGCAATCTAGGTCGAGGGCTAAATTTTGAGGGAGAGGTCGGATCTGGAAAACACATGTTTTTTCGGATTCCCCAACCTGTGGGGAACCAGAATATATGTATACTTTTCGAATTTGAGGTTAGTTTCACATTTTGACTTTTCATGCTTAATTGGCTATTTGCCGACAAATGCAATCTTGGCTGAGGGCTAAATTTTGAGGGAGAGGTCGGATCTGGAAAACACATGTTTTTTGGGTTCCCCAAGCTGTGTGGAACCTGAATATATGTACACTTTTCGAATTTGAGGTCAGTTTCACATTTTGACTTTTCATGGTTAATTGGCTATTTGCCAACAAATTCGAGATACCGGTAGGCCGTGGCCTAACTTTTGAGGAAGAGGTTGGATCCGGAAAACACATGTTTTTTCAGGTTCCCCAACATGTGGGGAACCAGAATATATGTATACTTTTCGAATTTGAGGTCAGTTTCACATTTTGACTTTTCATTCTTAATTGGCTATTTCCCAACAAATGCAAGTTAAGCCGTGGCCTAACTTTTGAGGGAGAGGTCGGATCCGGAAAACACATGTTTTTTCGGGTTCCCCAACATGTGGGGAACCAGAATATATGTATACTTTTCGAATTTGACGTCAGTTTCACATTTTGACTTTTCATGCTTAATTGGCTATTTCCCAACACATGCAATGTAGGCAGAGGCCTAACCTTTGAGGTAGAGGTCGGATCCAGAAAATACTTGTTTTTTCGGGTTCCCCCACCTGTGGCAAACCATAATATATGTATACTTTTCGAATCTGAGGTCAGTTTCAAATTTTGACTTTTCATGCTTAATTGGCTATTTGCCAACAAATGCAATCTAGGCCGAGGGCTAAATTTTGAGGGAGAGGTCGGATCTGGAAAACACATGTTTTTTCGGCTTCCCCAACATGTGGGGAAGCAGAATATATGTATACTTTTCGAATTTGAGGTCAGTTTCAGATTTCGAGTTTTCATGCTTAATTGGCTATTTGCCTACAAATGCAATCTAGGCCAAGGTCTAAATTTTGAGGGAGAGGTCGGAACCGGAAAACACATGGTTTTTTGGGTTCCCCAACCTGTGTGGAACCTGAATATATGTACACTTTTCGAATTTGAGGTCAGTTTCACATTTTGACTTTTCATGGTTAATTGGCTATTTGCCAACAAATTTGAGATAGGCCGTGGCCTAACTTTTGAGGAAGAGGTTGGATCCGGAAAACACATTTTTTTGGGTTCCCCAACCTGTGTGGAACCTGAATATATCTATACTTTTCGAATCTGAGGTCAGTTTCAAATTTTGACTTTTCATGCTTAATTGGCTATTTGCCAACAAATGCAGTCTAGGCCAAGGGCTAAATTTTGAAGGAGAGGTCGGATCAGGAAAACACATGTTTTTTCGGGTTCCCCAACATGTGGGGAACCAGAATATATGTATACTTTTCGAATCTGAGGTCAGTTTCAAATTTTGACTTTTCATGCTTAATTGGCTATTTGCCAACAAATGCAATCTAGGCCAAGGGCTAAATTTTGAGGGAGAGGTCGGATCAGGAAAACACATGTTTTTTCGGGTTCCCCAACATGTGGGGAACGAGAATATATGTATACTTTTCGAATTTGAGGTCAGTTTCACATTTTGAGTTTTCATGCTTAATTGGCTATTTGCCTACAAATGCAATCTAGGCCAAGGTCTAAATTTTGAGGGAGAGGTCGGAACCGGAAAACACATGGTTTTTTGGGTTCCCCAACCTGTGTGGAACCTGAATATATGTACACTTTTCGAATTTGAGGTCAGTTTCACATTTTGACTTTTCATGGTTAATTGGCTATTTGCCAACAAATTCGAGATAGGGGAGGACCGGAGCCTTTCCCTGCGAGCTCCGGGACGGGGCTCGCGCGAAATTCAAATTAAATACAAAAAAGAGACAGGGAGCAACAAAAAAAGAGGTAGAGATTAAAAAGGAATCTCGAACCTCTCAAACGAGGTTAGACTCACCGCCGGGAGGTCCCGAGAAGGCGCGGACGGAGCGGAGGAAGCCGGCGGCAGCAGAGCGACCGGCAGGCCCGAGAACGCCGCGCCAAGCCGTAAGTCACGGAGCTCCAGAGAACGGGCGAGAGGCGAGCGGCGGAGCGGAAGGGAGACACCGGAGTGCTGCCGAGGGGACCTGCCGGCCGGCGGAGAACCTCCAGAAGAGTCGGAGAGAGGAAGAAAAGGCAAGAGAACAGCGGAGGAGGACTGGAGCAGCGAACAAAGGCGGAAGCGGCCAGAGCCAGAAAGTAAGAAGCCGACAAGAGAGGAGAAGCGAGAGGCGGAATCAAACAAAGCCGATAGGACACAGAAAAGAGAGGAGGAGAGCAGAGGGAGCAACAGGCACGAAGAAAGACACCGGTAAGACAAGCGGGGGCCGATTAGAGCACCGAGGGACAGTAGACGCAGGGGGAGCCCAGCGGTAGGGGGAGGACCCTCACAAGACCCCCAGAAGACCCCCCCAGACCCCAAAAAGTCTAAGTGTACTGCACCTGGTGAAAAGGGCCATCTGTGCAAGTCTCAAGCCACAGATCATTTCACCTTGCATCATCTCTGCCAGCACAGCGAAGCTTATCTGAAAGCAAATAGCACCCCCTAGTGGACAATTTTAAAAAAAAAATTTTTTTTCTGTTAAAATATAAACTGTTTGATCCAACCTATCCTAGCAGCTTGATAAACTGGCACAGGAACAATCCGCCCACAATTCTTGGCATCAAGGGGTGGCTTTAAGGGTGGACAGGCCAACAGGAGGAGAAGCTCAAAATGGCTGCCAGACGGACAAAACAAATCAAACTGCGAGACCTGAAGGGAACTGCACCCTCCCCGGCCCAGCCCTCTAATCAGCCAGGCAATACCCCACCCATCCTCACACCCCCCCATCCAACTACAGGCCCTCAGACCCAAACTCCAACCCATGACTCCACAACAGCACGCATGATCCAAGAACTAAAAGAGACGATTGAGACACTAAATGAGACGATAGCGACGATGGCGGCAAGGATAGAGGGCATGGATAGAAAATTGGCAGAAATGAGTGCGAAGACGGAGAAAGGACGCATAGAAACAGAACAGAAGATGGAGGAAAGATACAAAAACATGAAAAGGATGCTGGCGGACCAGGGGAGAGACCTGGAGAGAAAGTGGGAAGAACAACGCAAAGCGGTGGCCACAAACCTGGAACAAATGAAGGAGGCAATGCAAACACATTACAAGAACCTCCAAGAAACAAGGGAGAATACGGAAAAGATGATGAAAGAAGTGGAAAATTGCATAGAGGGACAGACTGCTGAGGTTCAGGACCAGTCGACCATGATGCAATTCTGGCAACTGTCATTTGCGATCAGATTCAGAGGGTGGAAAGAGACAACATACGAAACCCAAGAAAGCCTGCTCAGGACCTTTGTAGAGGCACTGGCAACATTCCTGGGCAGGAGCGCCAATGAGATTGGGTGGCAAATCGAAAAAATCTACAGAGTGGGCGCCTGGAGGGCAGTGAACAGGCAGCAACCAAGGGACGTGGTCATCCACTTCACAACACAGAGGCTCCGGAACCACATCTCTGCCACTTCCTATAACAAGGCATTCTACATAGAGGAACAGGAGGTGAAGGTTCTGAAAGAGATCCCCCAGGCGATGCTGAGAGACAGAAAAGACTACAAATTCCTGACCACAGAACTGAGATCGCGTGCACTGCGATACCGGTGGGAAACCCCAACAGGACTGTCACTTTCCTATAGAAACAAGAGACACTACTTGACCTCGGTCCAGAAAGCCAAAGACTTCCTCGAAAAGGAACTGAAGTCGGGACGCCCTCAACCCACCGCGGGAGAAGACGCAGATAGACCACGGGAAAGCGGGAGGGATCGAGGCCAACGAGCAAACAGCGCAGAGGCACAGATCAGGGCAGTGGCAGAGGAAATGAATGGAATACCTAGAGAGGCGAGGGCACAGAGAGCAAGGAGCAACAAAAACAAGGCAGCAAGACAGCCTACAGAGGACAGGCTACCAGGCTCCACTACCAAACACACAGACCAGCAAAGCAAGACCGCACAAACCAATACGAGCAGCAATCCGGATATCATGGGAACGGGACCAAAGAAGGCAACAGGAGAAATAACAGAAATGGTCTCGCAAAAATATCCTGCAACAGATGATGGCAACTAAGTATTTGACTTGGAATGTGAACGGACTGAACTCCCCCCAGAAAAGGAGAAAAATTCTCCACTATCTGAACCAAGATAAAAGCGATATAATCTGCCTACAAGAAACACACATCAGAGCAGCAGACCAGAAATATCTGATCAACTACAAACTAGGCGCGCACTTTGTAGCAGCGGCGCCAAGAAAAAAGAATGGGATTGTTATATATGTAAAGAAACATGTATTGGCCAAGCTAATAGAGTCCGACCCCCAAGGTAGATACCTGGCAATTGAAATAACACAAGAGGACAAGAAGATTCTAGTAATGGGCGTATATGCACCAAACCAGCAACAAGGCAAATTCTACAAAAAGCTACACAAGAAAGTAACACAACTTAACTACAGATCTTACATCATCATGGGCGACTGGAACGGGGTCATAGAGACTGCTCTAGACAAAAAAAGAACTGCACCGAACCCGCAAAAACACTCTAAGTTGCCTAAATCCTTCTTCGATATGAAGGAGGACCTCGAACTGACAGACGTATGGAGGAAAAGGCACGGCAAAGAACAAGAATTCACCTTCTTCTCTGGCAGACACCAATCCTTCTCCAGAATTGACTTTATATTAACTTCTAGTGACTTGCTAACTTGTCTAAACACGGTGAAAATCCTACCCAAGACATTGACAGACCACAACCCTGTGAGGATGGAATTAAGACACGGCCCGAAACAGAGGAGATCCTGGAGAATCAATGAAAACCTGTTTAGACACGAAGACAAGGTGGCGGAATGCAAAAAAGCTATGAAGGAATTCTTCAACACACATATGAACAACGGAACACCGATAGAACAGATCTGGGAAGGCAGCAAGGTGTACATGCGAGGGATCCTCATATCCATGAATAGCTGGCACCGTCGCCAACAAGAACAAAAAAGAAAAGAGTTAGAAAATGAGATAAGCAACATGGAGCGGCTACTGATAAAAAGACCAGAGGACAAAGTCACCAAAGAAGGACTCAAGATCTTAAGAAAGCAATTTGACATGTTGATGGCGGACCAAGTTGCAAGGAATATACAATATGCAAAACATAAGACATTCTGCAAGGCCAACAAACCGGGCCGCTGGCTAGCCTACACTATAAGAAAGAAACAGAAATCCCGCATAATTGAAAAGATAGAATACAAAGGCAAGCTAGAATTCCGACAAAAAACCATCAAGAAAGCCTTCACAGAGTTCTACTCGAAACTATATGCCGAGGATAAGATACAAGACAAAGAGATAGATGAATTCTTACAAAACGAAAAGATACAGGCGATTACCGACACACAAAGAGAAGCCCTGAATGCCTTAATCACAAAGGAGGAAATACACTCAGCTATCACACAACTGAAAGCAGGAAAATCGCCCGGGACGGATGGGATAACAGCGACCTACTACAAGCATCTACAGGATGAGATGCTAGAACCCCTCAGAAAGCTATTTGCCAGCATTCAAGAAGGAGGCCAGGTCCCACCATCCTGGAAAACAGCCTACATCTCATTAATCCCAAAGGAGGGGAAAGACAACACACAGCCCGCAAACTACAGGCCCATCTCACTACTAAACACAGACTATAAAATCTTCACAAAAATTTTGGCCAATAGACTAATGACTGTTTTACAGAAAACAATACACCCGGACCAAAGGGGATTTATACAAGGACGCCAGATGAAAACCAACGTGAGGCAGCTGTTGAACATAATAGAGTACCTGCAAAGGCACAACCAGATACCCGCCGCTCTAATGTTTGTGGATGCAGAAAAAGCCTTCGACAGACTGAATTGGCCGTTCCTGACGAACTTGGTCCTGAAGATGAAAATGGGAGCACAGTTCTTCAACTCCATGACGGCAATTTACCAGAAACAAACAGGCCAGATCATTGTCAATGGAGACTTAATGGACTCATTTAATATAGAGAGAGGCACGAGACAGGGCTGCCCGCTGTCCCCCCTGCTATTTATCCTAACACTGGAAATTTTACTGAACAGAATAAGAGCGGCAGAGGATGTACAGGGCATACAGATTAAACAGCAAGAATACAAACTATGTGCCTTTGCGGATGACCTGCTGGTGACAATGTCGCAACCAGCACAATCAGTAAGGAAATTGATGGAGATAATGGAAGACTACGGTAGGGTGTCAGGCTTCAAAGTAAATATATCAAAACCAAAGATGCTAGTCAAAAACCTAGACAACAAAGCAAAACGGAACCTGGAAAGAATAACGGGTTGTGAAATAGTCAAGAAAGTCAAATACTTAGGAGTGGAGATAGAATCAACAAATGCGAAATTATACAAGAATAACTACGAGGTCCTGTGGAATAAGATACAAGCAGACCTGGAAAGGTGGAAATCGCTACGTCTGTCCCTGCTCGGCAGGATAGCGACAGTAAAGATGAATGTATTACCCAGATTTCTATTTCTCTTTCAAATGCTACCCATACTCAAGAAGGATGCGGACTTAGACAATTGGCAGAAAGGCATCAACAGATTTATTTGGGACGACAAGAGACCGAGGGTGAAACTAAAAATCATCCAAGACGCAAGGGAGAGAGGGGGACTCAAAATGCCTAATCTAAAGCTATATTACTATGCAGCAACGTTGGTGGCGGTTAGTGACTGGATCAACATGACAAATGATAGAGTTCTGAATGTTGAGGGGCATGGTCTACGATTCGGCTGGCACGCATACCTAGTATACGACAAAAAGGCAGATAGGAACTTCAAGGAGAACCCACTACGAATCCCACTGCTATGGGTCTGGAAGAAATATAAGCACCTCCTACACGACAAGATTCCCATCTGGACGATCCCTGGACACGCAACAGGGGATATGAACACATCCCAAGGGCAAGGAGTGGTGCCCTACAGTGAACTTGTACTGGGAGAAGAAAACAGGTTCCTCTTGAAACCTCAAGCAATGCTAGCAAACAGAGGAATAGGAAGTAACTGGCTATCATATATACAACTACAGTCAAGGTGGCGTGAAGACAGGAAGAAGGGCTTCTCCCAGAACGACGAGAACCTAATTAAACAGATCAGAGAACAGGGGATTATGCACATCAAACGAGTGTACAGCACTCTGATAGAAATGGACTCTGAAACCGAGCTAGTCAAGAACTGTATGATAAAGTGGGCGCAAGACTTCGGACACCCTATCGCCATAGACACGTGGGAGAAAATCTGGGTGAGGAATGTAGAATTCACGAAATCGCAACACTTAAGGGAAAACTTCTACAAGATGTTCTATAGATGGCATCTAGACCCGAAAAAAATATCACTCATCTACCCAGGCACCCAGCCCAAATGCTGGAGGTGCGGAGACGGGGAGGCTACTTACTTTCACATATGGTGGGCATGCAGAAAAATCAAAGCATTCTGGAGGAAGATATGGTGGACACTCCAAACTATTTTCAAAAAGCGTATAGAATTTCTACCTCAGGCTTTTCTGTTAGGGATCACAAAGGATATCACTACCTCAGAGACAAATTTATTTTTGAACTTAATTACAGCAGCAAGATTATTGGTGGGACAGTACTGGAAGAATCCGGAAATACCGCCTATTGAAGAATGGACTGTGAAAGCAACAAATCTGGCAGAAATGGCAAAAATATCAGCATATTTGAAAAATCGCTCCAATGAACAATTTGTGACGGACTGGAAACAGTGGATAGATTATATCCAAGAGAGACACCAATCAAACAGAATGCAGCTGGCGTTTAGCTAGGGCTCGATGGGAGGAGGGAAGAAGGGTTAACAAATCAAAGGTTTACAAAAACTAACACCCAAGGTTGAATGTATATGTTCTATAACTAATGCCTCTTAACATAACCTCATGATTAATGATGCTTGCTTTAATATTGTTAAAGTAGACTGAATCTCTACCTCAAGATATGAAACTTTCACCTCAGGATCTCTGGTGAGGGACTATAAAAGATTGCACTAGTAATGGGATGAAGTCAATTCAGAAGCGCAAACGTACAATATGCGATAGACTAGAAATAGTAGATAGACCATATATAAGAGAAACACCAAGCAAACAAAATGCATTCGGATTATACTTGAAGATGTAAGGGAGGAGGGAAGAACGTTTACTAAAACAGATGTTTACAAAGATTAACACCTAATGTTGTATGCTATGTTCTAGGAGGATTGTTTAGCAATAAGATCTTATGTTTAATGTTGATCACATTAATATTGAAACAGATAGGAGAAACACCAATCAAAATAAAATGTAACAGGAGTATAGTTGAGGCTAGACGCGAGGAGGGGGGAAAAAGGCTTACTAATTCAAACGTTTTCAAAGACTAACACTTAGTATTGTATACCAGGTGTCATGATGATTGCTGCATAATATGTTTTTATGTCCAATGTTGATTGTTTTAATAAAAGAATTTTTATATAAAAAAAAAAAATGAAGGGGTTTAAAAAGAAAGGAAAAGATCAAGATATCATGATTGCATGGATTAATAAGTTGGAATTGATAAATAAAGAAGTGGGAAGATTAAAAAAAAAATAGGATCCAAATTAAAAAAAAAAAAAACAAATTCGAGATAGGCCGTGGCCTAACTTTTGAGGGAGAGGATGGATCCAGAAAACACACGTTTTTTCGGGTTCCCCAACCTGTGGGGAACCTGAATATATCTATACTTTTCGAATTTTAGGTCAGTTTCACATTTTCACTTTTGATGCTTCATTGGCTATTTGCAAACAAATGCAAGTTAAGCCGTGGCCTAACTTTTGAGGGAGAGGTCGGATCCGAAAAACACGTTTTTTCGGGTTCCCCAACATGTGGGGAAGCAGAATATATGTATACTTTTCGAATTTGAGGTCAGTTTCACATTTTGACTTTTCATGCTTAATTGGCTATTTCCCAACACATGCAATGTAGGCAGAGGCCTAACCTTTGAGGTAGAGGTCGGATCCGGAAAACACATGTTTTTTCGGGTTCCCCAACATGTGGGGAATCAGAATATATGTATACTTTTCGAACTTGAGGTAAGTTTCACATTTTGACTTTTCATGTTTAATTGGCTATTTCCCAACAAATGCAATGTAGGCCGAGGCCTAACCTTTGAGGTAGAGGTCGGATCCGGAAAACACATGTTTTTTCGGGTTCCCCCACCTGTGGCGAACTATAATATATGTATACTTTTCGAATCTGAGGTCAGTTTCAAATTTTGACTTTTCATGCTTAATTGGCTATTTGCCAACAAATGCAATCTTGCCTGAGGGATAAATTTTGAGGGAGAGGTCGGATCTGGAAAACACATGTTTTTTCGGGTTCCCCAACATGTGGGGAAGCAGAATATGTGTATACTTTTCGAATTTGAAGTCAGTTTCACATTTCGAGTTTTCATGCTTAATTGGCTATTTGCCTACAAATGCAATCTAGGCCAAGGCCTAAATTTTGAGGGAGAGGTCGGAAATGGAAAAAACATGGTTTTTTGGGTTCCCCAAGCTGTCTGGAACCTGAATATATGTACACTTTTCGAATTTGAGGTCAGTGTCACATTTTGACTTTTCATGGTTAATTGGCTATTTGCCAACAAATTCGAGATAGGCCGTGGCCTAACTTTTGAGGAAGAGGTCAGAACCGGAAAACACACGTTTTTTCGGGTTCCCCAACCTTTGTGGAAGCTGAATATATGTACACTTTCGAATTTGAGGTCAGTTTCACATTTTGACTTTTCATGGTTAATTGGCTATTTGCTAAGAAATTCGAGATAGGCCGTGCCCTAACTTTTGAGGAAGAGGTTGGATCCGGAAAACACATGTTTTTTCGGGTTCCCCAACCTGTGGAGAAGCTGAATATATCTATACTTTTCGAACTTGAGGTAAGTTTCACATTTTCACTTTTGATGCTTAATTGGCTATTTGCAAACAAATGCAATCTAGGCCGAGGCCTAACTTTTGAGGGAGAGGTCGGATCCGAAAAACACATGTTTTTTCGGGTTCCCCTACATGTGGGGAACCAGAATATATGTATACTTTTCGAATTTGAGGTCAGTTTCACATTTTGACTTTTCATGCTTAATTGGCTATTTCCCAACACATGCAATGTAGGCAGAGGCCTAACCTTTGAGGTAGAGGTCGGATCCAGAAAATACTTGTTTTTTCGGGTTCCCCCACCTGTGGCAAACCATAATATATGTATACTTTTCGAATCTGAGGTCAGTTTCAAATTTTGACTTTTCATGCTTAATTGGCTATTTGCCAACAAATGCAATCTAGGTCGAGGGCTAAATTTTGAGGGAGAGGTCGGATCTGGAAAACACATGTTTTTTCGGCTTCCCCAACATGTGGGGAAGCAGAATATATGTATACTTTTCGAATTTGAGGTCAGTTTCAGATTTCGAGTTTTCATGCTTAATTGGCTATTTGCCTACAAATGCAATCTAGGCCAAGGTCTAAATTTTGAGGGAGAGGTCGGAACCGGAAAACACATGGTTTTTTGGGTTCCCCAAGCTGTGTGGAACCTGAATATATGTACACTTTTCGAATTTGAGGTCAGTTTCACATTTTGACTTTTCATGGTTAATTGGCTATTTGCCAACAAATTCGAGATACCGGTAGGCCGTGGCCTAACTTTTGAGGAAGAGGTTGGATCCGGAGAACACATGTTTTTTCAGGTTCCCCAACATGTGGGGAACAAGAATATATGTATACTTTTCGAATTTGAGGTCAGTTTCACATTTTGACTTTTCATTCTTAATTGGCTATTTCCCAACAAATGCAAGTTAAGCCGTGGCCTAACTTTTGAGGGAGAGGTCAGATCCGGAAAACACATGTTTTTTCGGGTTCCCCAACATGTGGGGAACCAGAATATATGTATACTTTCCGAATTTGACGTCAGTTTCACATTTTGACTTTTCATGCTTAATTGGCTATTTCCCAACACATGCAATGTAGGCAGAGGCCTAACCTTTGAGGTAGAGGTCGGATCCAGAAAATACTTGTTTTTTCGGGTTCCCCCACCTGTGGCAAACCATAATATATGTATACTTTTCGAATCTGAGGTCAGTTTCAAATTTTGACTTTTCATGCTTAATTGGCTATTTGCCAACAAATGCAATCTAGGCCGAGGGCTAAATTTTGAGGGAGAGGTCGGATCTGGAAAACACATGTTTTTTCGGCTTCCCCAACCTGTGGGGAAGCAGAATATATGTATACTTTTCGAATTAAAGGTCAGTTTCTCATTTTGACTTTTCATGCTTAATTGGATATTTCCCTACAAATGGAAGTTAAGCCGTGGCCTAACTTTTGAGGAAGAGGTCTGATCCGGAAAACACATGTTTTTTCGGGTTCCCCAACCTGTGGGGAACCAGAATATATGTATACTTTTCGAATTTAAGGTCAGTTTCTCATTTTGACTTTTCATGCTTAATTGGCTATTTGCCAACAAATGCAATCTTGGCTGAGGGCTAACCTTTGAGGTAGATGTCGGATCCGGAAAATACTTGTTTTTTCGTGTTCCCCCACCTGTGACGAACCATAATATATGTATGCTTTTTGAATCTGAGGTCAGTTTCAAATTTTGACTTTTCATGCTTAATTGGCTATTTGCCAACAAATGCAATCTAGGTCGAGGGCTAAATTTTGAGGGAGAGGTCGGATCTGGAAAACACATGTTTTTTCGGATTCCCCAACCTGTGGGGAACCAGAATATATGTATACTTTTCGAATTTGAGGTTAGTTTCACATTTTGACTTTTCATGCTTAATTGGCTATTTGCCGACAAATGCAATCTTGGCTGAGGGCTAAATTTTGAGGGAGAGGTCGGATCTGGAAAACACATGTTTTTTGGGTTCCCCAAGCTGTGTGGAACCTGAATATATGTACACTTTTCGAATTTGAGGTCAGTTTCACATTTTGACTTTTCATGGTTAATTGGCTATTTGCCAACAAATTCGAGATACCGGTAGGCCGTGGCCTAACTTTTGAGGAAGAGGTTGGATCCGGAAAACACATGTTTTTTCAGGTTCCCCAACATGTGGGGAACCAGAATATATGTATACTTTTCGAATTTGAGGTCAGTTTCACATTTTGACTTTTCATTCTTAATTGGCTATTTCCCAACAAATGCAAGTTAAGCCGTGGCCTAACTTTTGAGGGAGAGGTCGGATCCGGAAAACACATGTTTTTTCGGGTTCCCCAACATGTGGGGAACCAGAATATATGTATACTTTTCGAATTTGACGTCAGTTTCACATTTTGACTTTTCATGCTTAATTGGCTATTTCCCAACACATGCAATGTAGGCAGAGGCCTAACCTTTGAGGTAGAGGTCGGATCCAGAAAATACTTGTTTTTTCGGGTTCCCCCACCTGTGGCAAACCATAATATATGTATACTTTTCGAATCTGAGGTCAGTTTCAAATTTTGACTTTTCATGCTTAATTGGCTATTTGCCAACAAATGCAATCTAGGCCGAGGGCTAAATTTTGAGGGAGAGGTCGGATCTGGAAAACACATGTTTTTTCAGCTTCCCCAACATGTGGGGAAGCAGAATATATGTATACTTTTCGAATTTGAGGTCAGTTTCAGATTTCGAGTTTTCATGCTTAATTGGCTATTTGCCTACAAATGCAATCTAGGCCAAGGTCTAAATTTTGAGGGAGAGGTCGGAACCGGAAAACACATGGTTTTTTGGGTTCCCCAACCTGTGTGGAACCTGAATATATGTACACTTTTCGAATTTGAGGTCAGTTTCACATTTTGACTTTTCATGGTTAATTGGCTATTTGCCAACAAATTTGAGATAGGCCGTGGCCTAACTTTTGAGGAAGAGGTTGGATCCGGAAAACACATTTTTTTGGGTTCCCCAACCTGTGTGGAACCTGAATATATCTATACTTTTCGAATCTGAGGTCAGTTTCAAATTTTGACTTTTCATGCTTAATTGGCTATTTGCCAACAAATGCAGTCTAGGCCAAGGGCTAAATTTTGAAGGAGAGGTCGGATCAGGAAAACACATGTTTTTTCGGGTTCCCCAACATGTGGGGAACCAGAATATATGTATACTTTTCGAATCTGAGGTCAGTTTCAAATTTTGACTTTTCATGCTTAATTGGCTATTTGCCAACAAATGCAATCTAGGCCAAGGGCTAAATTTTGAGGGAGAGGTCGGATCAGGAAAACACATGTTTTTTCGGGTTCCCCAACATGTGGGGAACGAGAATATATGTATACTTTTCGAATTTGAGGTCAGTTTCACATTTTGAGTTTTCATGCTTAATTGGCTATTTGCCTACAAATGCAATCTAGGCCAAGGTCTAAATTTTGAGGGAGAGGTCGGAACCGGAAAACACATGGTTTTTTGGGTTCCCCAACCTGTGTGGAACCTGAATATATGTACACTTTTCGAATTTGAGGTCAGTTTCACATTTTGACTTTTCATGGTTAATTGGCTATTTGCCAACAAATTCGAGATAGGGGAGGACCGGAGCCTTTCCCTGCGAGCTCCGGGACGGGGCTCGCGCGAAATTCAAATTAAATACAAAAAAGAGACAGGGAGCAACAAAAAAAGAGGTAGAGATTAAGAAGGAATCTCGAACCTCTCAAACGAGGTTAGACTCACCGCCGGGAGGTCCCGAGAAGGCGCGGACGGAGCGGAGGAAGCCGGCGGCAGCAGAGCGACCGGCAGGCCCGAGAACGCCGCGCCAAGCCGTAAGTCACGGAGCTCCAGAGAACGGGCGAGAGGCGAGCGGCGGAGCGGAAGGGAGACACCGGAGTGCTGCCGAGGGGACCTGCCGGCCGGCGGAGAACCTCCAGAAGAGTCGGAGAGAGGAAGAAAAGGCAAGAGAACAGCGGAGGAGGACTGGAGCAGCGAACAAAGGCGGAAGCGGCCAGAGCCAGAAAGTAAGAAGCCGACAAGAGAGGAGAAGCGAGAGGCGGAATCAAACAAAGCCGATAGGACACAGAAAAGAGAGGAGGAGAGCAGAGGGAGCAACAGGCACGAAGAAAGACACCGGTAAGACAAGCGGGGGCCGATTAGAGCACCGAGGGACAGTAGACGCAGGGGGAGCCCAGCGGTAGGGGGAGGACCCTCACAAGACCCCCAGAAGACCCCCCCAGACCCCAAAAAGTCTAAGTGTACTGCACCTGGTGAAAAGGGCCATCTGTGCAAGTCTCAAGCCACAGATCATTTCACCTTGCATCATCTCTGCCAGCACAGCGAAGCTTATCTGAAAGCAAATAGCACCCCCTAGTGGACAATTTTAAAAAAAAAATTTTTTTTCTGTTAAAATATAAACTGTTTGATCCAACCTATCCTAGCAGCTTGATAAACTGGCACAGGAACAATCCGCCCACAATTCTTGGCATCAAGGGGTGGCTTTAAGGGTGGACAGGCCAACAGGAGGAGAAGCTCAAAATGGCTGCCAGACGGACAAATCAAATCAAACTGCGAGACCTGAAGGGAACTGCACCCTCCCCGGCCCAGCCCTCTAATCAGCCAGGCAATACCCCACCCATCCTCACACCCCCCCATCCAACTACAGGCCCTCAGACCCAAACTCCAACCCATGACTCCACAACAGCACGCATGATCCAAGAACTAAAAGAGACGATTGAGACACTAAATGAGACGATAGCGACGATGGCGGCAAGGATAGAGGGCATGGATAGAAAATTGGCAGAAATGAGTGCGAAGACGGAGAAAGGACGCATAGAAACAGAACAGAAGATGGAGGAAAGATACAAAAACATGAAAAGGATGCTGGCGGACCAGGGGAGAGACCTGGAGAGAAAGTGGGAAGAACAACGCAAAGCGGTGGCCACAAACCTGGAACAAATGAAGGAGGCAATGCAAACACATTACAAGAACCTCCAAGAAACAAGGGAGAATACGGAAAAGATGATGAAAGAAGTGGAAAATTGCATAGAGGGACAGACTGCTGAGGTTCAGGACCAGTCGACCATGATGCAATTCTGGCAACTGTCATTTGCGATCAGATTCAGAGGGTGGAAAGAGACAACATACGAAACCCAAGAAAGCCTGCTCAGGACCTTTGTAGAGGCACTGGCAACATTCCTGGGCAGGAGCGCCAATGAGATTGGGTGGCAAATCGAAAAAATCTACAGAGTGGGCGCCTGGAGGGCAGTGAACAGGCAGCAACCAAGGGACGTGGTCATCCACTTCACAACACAGAGGCTCCGGAACCACATCTCTGCCACTTCCTATAACAAGGCATTCTACATAGAGGAACAGGAGGTGAAGGTTCTGAAAGAGATCCCCCAGGCGATGCTGAGAGACAGAAAAGACTACAAATTCCTGACCACAGAACTGAGATCGCGTGCACTGCGATACCGGTGGGAAACCCCAACAGGACTGTCACTTTCCTATAGAAACAAGAGACACTACTTGACCTCGGTCCAGAAAGCCAAAGACTTCCTCGAAAAGGAACTGAAGTCGGGACGCCCTCAACCCACCGCGGGAGAAGACGCAGATAGACCACGGGAAAGCGGGAGGGATCGAGGCCAACGAGCAAACAGCGCAGAGGCACAGATCAGGGCAGTGGCAGAGGAAATGAATGGAATACCTAGAGAGGCGAGGGCACAGAGAGCAAGGAGCAACAAAAACAAGGCAGCAAGACAGCCTACAGAGGACAGGCTACCAGGCTCCACTACCAAACACACAGACCAGCAAAGCAAGACCGCACAAACCAATACGAGCAGCAATCCGGATATCATGGGAACGGGACCAAAGAAGGCAACAGGAGAAATAACAGAAATGGTCTCGCAAAAATATCCTGCAACAGATGATGGCAACTAAGTATTTGACTTGGAATGTGAACGGACTGAACTCCCCCCAGAAAAGGAGAAAAATTCTCCACTATCTGAACCAAGATAAAAGCGATATAATCTGCCTACAAGAAACACACATCAGAGCAGCAGACCAGAAATATCTGATCAACTACAAACTAGGCGCGCACTTTGTAGCAGCGGCGCCAAGAAAAAAGAATGGGATTGTTATATATGTAAAGAAACATGTATTGGCCAAGCTAATAGAGTCCGACCCCCAAGGTAGATACCTGGCAATTGAAATAACACAAGAGGACAAGAAGATTCTAGTAATGGGCGTATATGCACCAAACCAGCAACAAGGCAAATTCTACAAAAAGCTACACAAGAAAGTAACACAACTTAACTACAGATCTTACATCATCATGGGCGACTGGAACGGGGTCATAGAGACTGCTCTAGACAAAAAAAGAACTGCACCGAACCCGCAAAAACACTCTAAGTTGCCTAAATCCTTCTTCGATATGAAGGAGGACCTCGAACTGACAGACGTATGGAGGAAAAGGCACGGCAAAGAACAAGAATTCACCTTCTTCTCTGGCAGACACCAATCCTTCTCCAGAATTGACTTTATATTAACTTCTAGTGACTTGCTAACTTGTCTAAACACGGTGAAAATCCTACCCAAGACATTGACAGACCACAACCCTGTGAGGATGGAATTAAGACACGGCCCGAAACAGAGGAGATCCTGGAGAATCAATGAAAACCTGTTTAGACACGAAGACAAGGTGGCGGAATGCAAAAAAGCTATGAAGGAATTCTTCAACACACATATGAACAACGGAACACCGATAGAACAGATCTGGGAAGGCAGCAAGGTGTACATGCGAGGGATCCTCATATCCATGAATAGCTGGCACCGTCGCCAACAAGAACAAAAAAGAAAAGAGTTAGAAAATGAGATAAGCAACATGGAGCGGCTACTGATAAAAAGACCAGAGGACAAAGTCACCAAAGAAGGACTCAAGATCTTAAGAAAGCAATTTGACATGTTGATGGCGGACCAAGTTGCAAGGAATATACAATATGCAAAACATAAGACATTCTGCAAGGCCAACAAACCGGGCCGCTGGCTAGCCTACACTATAAGAAAGAAACAGAAATCCCGCATAATTGAAAAGATAGAATACAAAGGCAAGCTAGAATTCCGACAAAAAACCATCAAGAAAGCCTTCACAGAGTTCTACTCGAAACTATATGCCGAGGATAAGATACAAGACAAAGAGATAGATGAATTCTTACAAAACGAAAAGATACAGGCGATTACCGACACACAAAGAGAAGCCCTGAATGCCTTAATCACAAAGGAGGAAATACACTCAGCTATCACACAACTGAAAGCAGGAAAATCACCCGGGACGGATGGGATAACAGCGACCTACTACAAGCATCTACAGGATGAGATGCTAGAACCCCTCAGAAAGCTATTTGCCAGCATTCAAGAAGGAGGCCAGGTCCCACCATCCTGGAAAACAGCCTACATCTCATTAATCCCAAAGGAGGGGAAAGACAACACACAGCCCGCAAACTACAGGCCCATCTCACTACTAAACACAGACTATAAAATCTTCACAAAAATTTTGGCCAATAGACTAATGACTGTTTTACAGAAAACAATACACCCGGACCAAAGGGGATTTATACAAGGACGCCAGATGAAAACCAACGTGAGGCAGCTGTTGAACATAATAGAGTACCTGCAAAGGCACAACCAGATACCCGCCGCTCTAATGTTTGTGGATGCAGAAAAAGCCTTCGACAGACTGAATTGGCCGTTCCTGACGAACTTGGTCCTGAAGATGAAAATGGGAGCACAGTTCTTCAACTCCATAACGGCAATTTACCAGAAACAAACAGGCCAGATCATTGTCAATGGAGACTTAACGGACTCATTTAATATAGAGAGAGGCACGAGACAGGGCTGCCCGCTGTCCCCCCTGCTATTTATCCTAACACTGGAAATTTTACTGAACAGAATAAGAGCGGCAGAGGATGTACAGGGCATACAGATTAAACAGCAAGAATACAAACTATGTGCCTTTGCGGATGACCTGCTGGTGACAATGTCGCAACCAGCACAATCAGTAAGGAAATTGATGGAGATAATGGAAGACTACGGTAGGGTGTCAGGCTTCAAAGTAAATATATCAAAACCAAAGATGCTAGTCAAAAACCTAGACAACAAAGCAAAACGGAACCTGGAAAGAATAACGGGTTGTGAAATAGTCAAGAAAGTCAAATACTTAGGAGTGGAGATAGAATCAACAAATGCGAAATTATACAAGAATAACTACGAGGTCCTGTGGAATAAGATACAAGCAGACCTGGAAAGGTGGAAATCGCTACGTCTGTCCCTGCTCGGCAGGATAGCGACAGTAAAGATGAATGTATTACCCAGATTTCTATTTCTCTTTCAAATGCTACCCATACTCAAGAAGGATGCGGACTTAGACAATTGGCAGAAAGGCATCAACAGATTTATTTGGGACGACAAGAGACCGAGGGTGAAACTAAAAATCATCCAAGACGCAAGGGAGAGAGGGGGACTCAAAATGCCTAATCTAAAGCTATATTACTATGCAGCAACGTTGGTGGCGGTTAGTGACTGGATCAACATGACAAATGATAGAGTTCTGAATGTTGAGGGGCATGGTCTACGATTCGGCTGGCACGCATACCTAGTATACGACAAAAAGGCAGATAGGAACTTCAAGGAGAACCCACTACGAATCCCACTGCTATGGGTCTGGAAGAAATATAAGCACCTCCTACACGACAAGATTCCCATCTGGACGATCCCTGGACACGCAACAGGGGATATGAACACATCCCAAGGGCAAGGAGTGGTGCCCTACAGTGAACTTGTACTGGGAGAAGAAAACAGGTTCCTCTTGAAACCTCAAGCAATGCTAGCAAACAGAGGAATAGGAAGTAACTGGCTATCATATATACAACTACAGTCAAGGTGGCGTGAAGACAGGAAGAAGGGCTTCTCCCAGAACGACGAGAACCTAATTAAACAGATCAGAGAACAGGGGATTATGCACATCAAACGAGTGTACAGCACTCTGATAGAAATGGACTCTGAAACCGAGCTAGTCAAGAACTGTATGATAAAGTGGGCGCAAGACTTCGGACACCCTATCGCCATAGACACGTGGGAGAAAATCTGGGTGAGGAATGTAGAATTCACGAAATCGCAACACTTAAGGGAAAACTTCTACAAGATGTTCTATAGATGGCATCTAGACCCGAAAAAAATATCACTCATCTACCCAGGCACCCAGCCCAAATGCTGGAGGTGCGGAGACGGGGAGGCTACTTACTTTCACATATGGTGGGCATGCAGAAAAATCAAAGCATTCTGGAGGAAGATATGGTGGACACTCCAAACTATTTTCAAAAAGCGTATAGAATTTCTACCTCAGGCTTTTCTGTTAGGGATCACAAAGGATATCACTACCTCAGAGACAAATTTATTTTTGAACTTAATTACAGCAGCAAGATTATTGGTGGGACAGTACTGGAAGAATCCGGAAATACCGCCTATTGAAGAATGGACTGTGAAAGCAACAAATCTGGCAGAAATGGCAAAAATATCAGCATATTTGAAAAATCGCTCCAATGAACAATTTGTGACGGACTGGAAACAGTGGATAGATTATATCCAAGAGAGACACCAATCAAACAGAATGCAGCTGGCGTTTAGCTAGGGCTCGATGGGAGGAGGGAAGAAGGGTTAACAAATCAAAGGTTTACAAAAACTAACACCCAAGGTTGAATGTATATGTTCTATAACTAATGCCTCTTAACATAACCTCATGATTAATGATGCTTGCTTTAATATTGTTAAAGTAGACTGAATCTCTACCTCAAGATATGAAACTTTCACCTCAGGATCTCTGGTGAGGGACTATAAAAGATTGCACTAGTAATGGGATGAAGTCAATTCAGAAGCGCAAACGTACAATATGCGATAGACTAGAAATAGTAGATAGACCATATATAAGAGAAACACCAAGCAAACAAAATGCATTCGGATTATACTTGAAGATGTAAGGGAGGAGGGAAGAACGTTTACTAAAACAGATGTTTACAAAGATTAACACCTAATGTTGTATGCTATGTTCTAGGAGGATTGTTTAGCAATAAGATCTTATGTTTAATGTTGATCACATTAATATTGAAACAGATAGGAGAAACACCAATCAAAATAAAATGTAACAGGAGTATAGTTGAGGCTAGACGCGAGGAGGGGGGAAAAAGGCTTACTAATTCAGACGTTTTCAAAGACTAACACTTAGTATTGTATACCAGGTGTCATGATGATTGCTGCATAATATGTTTTTATGTCCAATGTTGATTGTTTTAATAAAAGAATTTTTATATAAAAAAAAAAATGAAGGGGTTTAAAAAGAAAGGAAAAGATCAAGATATCATGATTGCATGGATTAATAAGTTGGAATTGATAAATAAAGAAGTGGGAAGATTAAAAAAAAATAGGATCCAAATTAAAAAAAAAAAAAAAAACAAATTCGAGATAGGCCGTGGCCTAACTTTTGAGGGAGAGGATGGATCCAGAAAACACATGTTTTTTCGCGTTCCCCAACCTGTGGGGAACCTGAATATATCTATACTTTTCGAATTTTAGGTCAGTTTCACATTTTCACTTTTGATGCTTCATTGGCTATTTGCCAACAAATGCAATCTAGGCCGAGGGCTAAATTTTGAGGGAGAGGTCGGATCTGGAAAACACATGTTTTTTTGTCTTCCCCAACATGTGGGGAAGCAGAATATATGTATACTTTTCGAATTTGAGGTCAGTTTCACATTTTGACTTTTCATGCTTAATTGGCTATTTCCCAACACATGCAATGTAGGCAGAGGCCTAACCTTTGAGGTAGAGGTCGGATCCGGAAAACACATGTTTTTTCGGGTTCCCCAACATGTGGGGAATCAGAATATATGTATACTTTTCGAACTTGAGGTAAGTTTCACATTTTGACTTTTCATGCTTAATTGGCTATTTCCCAACAAATGCAATGTAGGCCGAGGCCTAACCTTTGAGGTAGAGGTCGGATCCGGAAAACACATGTTTTTTCGGGTTCCCCCACCTGTGGCGAACTATAATATATGTATACTTTTCGAATCTGAGGTCAGTTTCAAATTTTGACTTTTCATGCTTAATTGGCTATTTGCCAACAAATGCAATCTTGCCTGAGGGATAAATTTTGAGGGAGAGGTCGGATCTGGAAAACACATGTTTTTTCGGGTTCCCCAACATGTGGGGAAGCAGAATATGTGTATACTTTTCGAATTTGAAGTCAGTTTCACATTTCGAGTTTTCATGCTTAATTGGCTATTTGCCTACAAATGCAATCTAGGCCAAGGCCTAAATTTTGAGGGAGAGGTCGGAAATGGAAAAAACATGGTTTTTTGGGTTCCCCAAGCTGTCTGGAACCTGAATATATGTACACTTTTCGAATTTGAGGTCAGTGTCACATTTTGACTTTTCATGGTTAATTGGCTATTTGCCAACAAATTCGAGATAGGCCGTGGCCTAACTTTTGAGGAAGAGGTCAGAACCGGAAAACACACGTTTTTTCGGGTTCCCCAACCTTTGTGGAAGCTGAATATATGTACACTTTCGAATTTGAGGTCAGTTTCACATTTTGACTTTTCATGGTTAATTGGCTATTTGCTAAGAAATTCGAGATAGGCCGTGCCCTAACTTTTGAGGAAGAGGTTGGATCCGGAAAACACATGTTTTTTCGGGTTCCCCAACCTGTGGAGAAGCTGAATATATCTATACTTTTCGAACTTGAGGTAAGTTTCACATTTTCACTTTTGATGCTTAATTGGCTATTTGCAAACAAATGCAATCTAGGCCGAGGCCTAACTTTTGAGGGAGAGGTCGGATCCGAAAAACACATGTTTTTTCGGGTTCCCCTACATGTGGGGAACCAGAATATATGTATACTTTTCGAATTTGAGGTCAGTTTCACATTTTGACTTTTCATGCTTAATTGGCTATTTCCCAACACATGCAATGTAGGCAGAGGCCTAACCTTTGAGGTAGAGGTCGGATCCAGAAAATACTTGTTTTTTCGGGTTCCCCCACCTGTGGCAAACCATAATATATGTATACTTTTCGAATCTGAGGTCAGTTTCAAATTTTGACTTTTCATGCTTAATTGGCTATTTGCCAACAAATGCAATCTAGGTCGAGGGCTAAATTTTGAGGGAGAGGTCGGATCTGGAAAACACATGTTTTTTCGGCTTCCCCAACATGTGGGGAAGCAGAATATATGTATACTTTTCGAATTTGAGGTCAGTTTCAGATTTCGAGTTTTCATGCTTAATTGGCTATTTGCCTACAAATGCAATCTAGGCCAAGGTCTAAATTTTGAGGGAGAGGTCGGAACCGGAAAACACATGGTTTTTTGGGTTCCCCAAGCTGTGTGGAACCTGAATATATGTACACTTTTCGAATTTGAGGTCAGTTTCACATTTTGACTTTTCATGGTTAATTGGCTATTTGCCAACAAATTCGAGATACCGGTAGGCCGTGGCCTAACTTTTGAGGAAGAGGTTGGATCCGGAGAACACATGTTTTTTCAGGTTCCCCAACATGTGGGGAACAAGAATATATGTATACTTTTCGAATTTGAGGTCAGTTTCACATTTTGACTTTTCATTCTTAATTGGCTATTTCCCAACAAATGCAAGTTAAGCCGTGGCCTAACTTTTGAGGGAGAGGTCAGATCCGGAAAACACATGTTTTTTCGGGTTCCCCAACATGTGGGGAACCAGAATATATGTATACTTTCCGAATTTGACGTCAGTTTCACATTTTGACTTTTCATGCTTAATTGGCTATTTCCCAACACATGCAATGTAGGCAGAGGCCTAACCTTTGAGGTAGAGGTCGGATCCAGAAAATACTTGTTTTTTCGGGTTCCCCCACCTGTGGCAAACCATAATATATGTATACTTTTCGAATCTGAGGTCAGTTTCAAATTTTGACTTTTCATGCTTAATTGGCTATTTGCCAACAAATGCAATCTAGGCCGAGGGCTAAATTTTGAGGGAGAGGTCGGATCTGGAAAACACATGTTTTTTCGGCTTCCCCAACCTGTGGGGAAGCAGAATATATGTATACTTTTCGAATTAAAGGTCAGTTTCTCATTTTGACTTTTCATGCTTAATTGGATATTTCCCTACAAATGGAAGTTAAGCCGTGGCCTAACTTTTGAGGAAGAGGTCTGATCCGGAAAACACATGTTTTTTCGGGTTCCCCAACCTGTGGGGAACCAGAATATATGTATACTTTTCGAATTTAAGGTCAGTTTCACATTTTGACTTTTCATGGTTAATTGGCTATTTGCCGAAAAATTCGAGATACCGGTAGGCCGTGGCCTAACTTTTGAGGAAGAGGTTGGATCCGGAAAACACATGTTTTTTCAGGTTCCCCAACATGTGGGGAACCAGAATATATGTATACTTTTCGAATTTGAGGTCAGTTTCACATTTTGACTTTTCATTCTTAATTGGCTATTTCCCAACAAATGCAAGTTAAGCCGTGGCCTAACTTTTGAGGGAGAGGTCGGATCCGGAAAACACATGTTTTTTCGGGTTCCCCAACATGTGGGGAACCAGAATATATGTATACTTTTCGAATTTGACGTCAGTTTCACATTTTGACTTTTCATGCTTAATTGGCTATTTCCCAACACATGCAATGTAGGCAGAGGCCTAACCTTTGAGGTAGAGGTCGGATCCAGAAAATACTTGTTTTTTCGGGTTCCCCCACCTGTGGCAAACCATAATATATGTATACTTTTCGAATCTGAGGTCAGTTTCAAATTTTGACTTTTCATGCTTAATTGGCTATTTGCCAACAAATGCAATCTAGGCCGAGGGCTAAATTTTGAGGGAGAGGTCGGATCTGGAAAACACATGTTTTTTCGGCTTCCCCAACATGTGGGGAAGCAGAATATATGTATACTTTTCGAATTTGAGGTCAGTTTCAGATTTCGAGTTTTCATGCTTAATTGGCTATTTGCCTACAAATGCAATCTAGGCCAAGGTCTAAATTTTGAGGGAGAGGTCGGAACCGGAAAACACATGGTTTTTTGGGTTCCCCAACCTGTGTGGAACCTGAATATATGTACACTTTTCGAATTTGAGGTCAGTTTCACATTTTGACTTTTCATGGTTAATTGGCTATTTGCCAACAAATTTGAGATAGGCCGTGGCCTAACTTTTGAGGAAGAGGTTGGATCCGGAAAACACATTTTTTTGGGTTCCCCAACCTGTGTGGAACCTGAATATATCTATACTTTTCGAATCTGAGGTCAGTTTCAAATTTTGACTTTTCATGCTTAATTGGCTATTTGCCAACAAATGCAGTCTAGGCCAAGGGCTAAATTTTGAAGGAGAGGTCGGATCAGGAAAACACATGTTTTTTCGGGTTCCCCAACATGTGGGGAACCAGAATATATGTATACTTTTCGAATCTGAGGTCAGTTTCAAATTTTGACTTTTCATGCTTAATTGGCTATTTGCCAACAAATGCAATCTAGGCCAAGGGCTAAATTTTGAGGGAGAGGTCGGATCAGGAAAACACATGTTTTTTCGGGTTCCCCAACATGTGGGGAACGAGAATATATGTATACTTTTCGAATTTGAGGTCAGTTTCACATTTTGAGTTTTCATGCTTAATTGGCTATTTGCCTACAAATGCAATCTAGGCCAAGGTCTAAATTTTGAGGGAGAGGTCGGAACCGGAAAACACATGGTTTTTTGGGTTCCCCAACCTGTGTGGAACCTGAATATATGTACACTTTTCGAATTTGAGGTCAGTTTCACATTTTGACTTTTCATGGTTAATTGGCTATTTGCCAACAAATTCGAGATAGGGGAGGACCGGAGCCTTTCCCTGCGAGCTCCGGGACGGGGCTCGCGCGAAATTCAAATTAAATACAAAAAAGAGACAGGGAGCAACAAAAAAAGAGGTAGAGATTAAAAAGGAATCTCGAACCTCTCAAACGAGGTTAGACTCACCGCCGGGAGGTCCCGAGAAGGCGCGGACGGAGCGGAGGAAGCCGGCGGCAGCAGAGCGACCGGCAGGCCCGAGAACGCCGCGCCAAGCCGTAAGTCACGGAGCTCCAGAGAACGGGCGAGAGGCGAGCGGCGGAGCGGAAGGGAGACACCGGAGTGCTGCCGAGGGGACCTGCCGGCCGGCGGAGAACCTCCAGAAGAGTCGGAGAGAGGAAGAAAAGGCAAGAGAACAGCGGAGGAGGACTGGAGCAGCGAACAAAGGCGGAAGCGGCCAGAGCCAGAAAGTAAGAAGCCGACAAGAGAGGAGAAGCGAGAGGCGGAATCAAACAAAGCCGATAGGACACAGAAAAGAGAGGAGGAGAGCAGAGGGAGCAACAGGCACGAAGAAAGACACCGGTAAGACAAGCGGGGGCCGATTAGAGCACCGAGGGACAGTAGACGCAGGGGGAGCCCAGCGGTAGGGGGAGGACCCTCACAAGACCCCCAGAAGACCCCCCCAGACCCCAAAAAGTCTAAGTGTACTGCACCTGGTGAAAAGGGCCATCTGTGCAAGTCTCAAGCCACAGATCATTTCACCTTGCATCATCTCTGCCAGCACAGCGAAGCTTATCTGAAAGCAAATAGCACCCCCTAGTGGACAATTTTAAAAAAAAAATTTTTTTTCTGTTAAAATATAAACTGTTTGATCCAACCTATCCTAGCAGCTTGATAAACTGGCACAGGAACAATCCGCCCACAATTCTTGGCATCAAGGGGTGGCTTTAAGGGTGGACAGGCCAACAGGAGGAGAAGCTCAAAATGGCTGCCAGACGGACAAAACAAATCAAACTGCGAGACCTGAAGGGAACTGCACCCTCCCCGGCCCAGCCCTCTAATCAGCCAGGCAATACCCCACCCATCCTCACACCCCCCCATCCAACTACAGGCCCTCAGACCCAAACTCCAACCCATGACTCCACAACAGCACGCATGATCCAAGAACTAAAAGAGACGATTGAGACACTAAATGAGACGATAGCGACGATGGCGGCAAGGATAGAGGGCATGGATAGAAAATTGGCAGAAATGAGTGCGAAGACGGAGAAAGGACGCATAGAAACAGAACAGAAGATGGAGGAAAGATACAAAAACATGAAAAGGATGCTGGCGGACCAGGGGAGAGACCTGGAGAGAAAGTGGGAAGAACAACGCAAAGCGGTGGCCACAAACCTGGAACAAATGAAGGAGGCAATGCAAACACATTACAAGAACCTCCAAGAAACAAGGGAGAATACGGAAAAGATGATGAAAGAAGTGGAAAATTGCATAGAGGGACAGACTGCTGAGGTTCAGGACCAGTCGACCATGATGCAATTCTGGCAACTGTCATTTGCGATCAGATTCAGAGGGTGGAAAGAGACAACATACGAAACCCAAGAAAGCCTGCTCAGGACCTTTGTAGAGGCACTGGCAACATTCCTGGGCAGGAGCGCCAATGAGATTGGGTGGCAAATCGAAAAAATCTACAGAGTGGGCGCCTGGAGGGCAGTGAACAGGCAGCAACCAAGGGACGTGGTCATCCACTTCACAACACAGAGGCTCCGGAACCACATCTCTGCCACTTCCTATAACAAGGCATTCTACATAGAGGAACAGGAGGTGAAGGTTCTGAAAGAGATCCCCCAGGCGATGCTGAGAGACAGAAAAGACTACAAATTCCTGACCACAGAACTGAGATCGCGTGCACTGCGATACCGGTGGGAAACCCCAACAGGACTGTCACTTTCCTATAGAAACAAGAGACACTACTTGACCTCGGTCCAGAAAGCCAAAGACTTCCTCGAAAAGGAACTGAAGTCGGGACGCCCTCAACCCACCGCGGGAGAAGACGCAGATAGACCACGGGAAAGCGGGAGGGATCGAGGCCAACGAGCAAACAGCGCAGAGGCACAGATCAGGGCAGTGGCAGAGGAAATGAATGGAATACCTAGAGAGGCGAGGGCACAGAGAGCAAGGAGCAACAAAAACAAGGCAGCAAGACAGCCTACAGAGGACAGGCTACCAGGCTCCACTACCAAACACACAGACCAGCAAAGCAAGACCGCACAAACCAATACGAGCAGCAATCCGGATATCATGGGAACGGGACCAAAGAAGGCAACAGGAGAAATAACAGAAATGGTCTCGCAAAAATATCCTGCAACAGATGATGGCAACTAAGTATTTGACTTGGAATGTGAACGGACTGAACTCCCCCCAGAAAAGGAGAAAAATTCTCCACTATCTGAACCAAGATAAAAGCGATATAATCTGCCTACAAGAAACACACATCAGAGCAGCAGACCAGAAATATCTGATCAACTACAAACTAGGCGCGCACTTTGTAGCAGCGGCGCCAAGAAAAAAGAATGGGATTGTTATATATGTAAAGAAACATGTATTGGCCAAGCTAATAGAGTCCGACCCCCAAGGTAGATACCTGGCAATTGAAATAACACAAGAGGACAAGAAGATTCTAGTAATGGGCGTATATGCACCAAACCAGCAACAAGGCAAATTCTACAAAAAGCTACACAAGAAAGTAACACAACTTAACTACAGATCTTACATCATCATGGGCGACTGGAACGGGGTCATAGAGACTGCTCTAGACAAAAAAAGAACTGCACCGAACCCGCAAAAACACTCTAAGTTGCCTAAATCCTTCTTCGATATGAAGGAGGACCTCGAACTGACAGACGTATGGAGGAAAAGGCACGGCAAAGAACAAGAATTCACCTTCTTCTCTGGCAGACACCAATCCTTCTCCAGAATTGACTTTATATTAACTTCTAGTGACTTGCTAACTTGTCTAAACACGGTGAAAATCCTACCCAAGACATTGACAGACCACAACCCTGTGAGGATGGAATTAAGACACGGCCCGAAACAGAGGAGATCCTGGAGAATCAATGAAAACCTGTTTAGACACGAAGACAAGGTGGCGGAATGCAAAAAAGCTATGAAGGAATTCTTCAACACACATATGAACAACGGAACACCGATAGAACAGATCTGGGAAGGCAGCAAGGTGTACATGCGAGGGATCCTCATATCCATGAATAGCTGGCACCGTCGCCAACAAGAACAAAAAAGAAAAGAGTTAGAAAATGAGATAAGCAACATGGAGCGGCTACTGATAAAAAGACCAGAGGACAAAGTCACCAAAGAAGGACTCAAGATCTTAAGAAAGCAATTTGACATGTTGATGGCGGACCAAGTTGCAAGGAATATACAATATGCAAAACATAAGACATTCTGCAAGGCCAACAAACCGGGCCGCTGGCTAGCCTACACTATAAGAAAGAAACAGAAATCCCGCATAATTGAAAAGATAGAATACAAAGGCAAGCTAGAATTCCGACAAAAAACCATCAAGAAAGCCTTCACAGAGTTCTACTCGAAACTATATGCCGAGGATAAGATACAAGACAAAGAGATAGATGAATTCTTACAAAACGAAAAGATACAGGCGATTACCGACACACAAAGAGAAGCCCTGAATGCCTTAATCACAAAGGAGGAAATACACTCAGCTATCACACAACTGAAAGCAGGAAAATCGCCCGGGACGGATGGGATAACAGCGACCTACTACAAGCATCTACAGGATGAGATGCTAGAACCCCTCAGAAAGCTATTTGCCAGCATTCAAGAAGGAGGCCAGGTCCCACCATCCTGGAAAACAGCCTACATCTCATTAATCCCAAAGGAGGGGAAAGACAACACACAGCCCGCAAACTACAGGCCCATCTCACTACTAAACACAGACTATAAAATCTTCACAAAAATTTTGGCCAATAGACTAATGACTGTTTTACAGAAAACAATACACCCGGACCAAAGGGGATTTATACAAGGACGCCAGATGAAAACCAACGTGAGGCAGCTGTTGAACATAATAGAGTACCTGCAAAGGCACAACCAGATACCCGCCGCTCTAATGTTTGTGGATGCAGAAAAAGCCTTCGACAGACTGAATTGGCCGTTCCTGACGAACTTGGTCCTGAAGATGAAAATGGGAGCACAGTTCTTCAACTCCATGACGGCAATTTACCAGAAACAAACAGGCCAGATCATTGTCAATGGAGACTTAATGGACTCATTTAATATAGAGAGAGGCACGAGACAGGGCTGCCCGCTGTCCCCCCTGCTATTTATCCTAACACTGGAAATTTTACTGAACAGAATAAGAGCGGCAGAGGATGTACAGGGCATACAGATTAAACAGCAAGAATACAAACTATGTGCCTTTGCGGATGACCTGCTGGTGACAATGTCGCAACCAGCACAATCAGTAAGGAAATTGATGGAGATAATGGAAGACTACGGTAGGGTGTCAGGCTTCAAAGTAAATATATCAAAACCAAAGATGCTAGTCAAAAACCTAGACAACAAAGCAAAACGGAACCTGGAAAGAATAACGGGTTGTGAAATAGTCAAGAAAGTCAAATACTTAGGAGTGGAGATAGAATCAACAAATGCGAAATTATACAAGAATAACTACGAGGTCCTGTGGAATAAGATACAAGCAGACCTGGAAAGGTGGAAATCGCTACGTCTGTCCCTGCTCGGCAGGATAGCGACAGTAAAGATGAATGTATTACCCAGATTTCTATTTCTCTTTCAAATGCTACCCATACTCAAGAAGGATGCGGACTTAGACAATTGGCAGAAAGGCATCAACAGATTTATTTGGGACGACAAGAGACCGAGGGTGAAACTAAAAATCATCCAAGACGCAAGGGAGAGAGGGGGACTCAAAATGCCTAATCTAAAGCTATATTACTATGCAGCAACGTTGGTGGCGGTTAGTGACTGGATCAACATGACAAATGATAGAGTTCTGAATGTTGAGGGGCATGGTCTACGATTCGGCTGGCACGCATACCTAGTATACGACAAAAAGGCAGATAGGAACTTCAAGGAGAACCCACTACGAATCCCACTGCTATGGGTCTGGAAGAAATATAAGCACCTCCTACACGACAAGATTCCCATCTGGACGATCCCTGGACACGCAACAGGGGATATGAACACATCCCAAGGGCAAGGAGTGGTGCCCTACAGTGAACTTGTACTGGGAGAAGAAAACAGGTTCCTCTTGAAACCTCAAGCAATGCTAGCAAACAGAGGAATAGGAAGTAACTGGCTATCATATATACAACTACAGTCAAGGTGGCGTGAAGACAGGAAGAAGGGCTTCTCCCAGAACGACGAGAACCTAATTAAACAGATCAGAGAACAGGGGATTATGCACATCAAACGAGTGTACAGCACTCTGATAGAAATGGACTCTGAAACCGAGCTAGTCAAGAACTGTATGATAAAGTGGGCGCAAGACTTCGGACACCCTATCGCCATAGACACGTGGGAGAAAATCTGGGTGAGGAATGTAGAATTCACGAAATCGCAACACTTAAGGGAAAACTTCTACAAGATGTTCTATAGATGGCATCTAGACCCGAAAAAAATATCACTCATCTACCCAGGCACCCAGCCCAAATGCTGGAGGTGCGGAGACGGGGAGGCTACTTACTTTCACATATGGTGGGCATGCAGAAAAATCAAAGCATTCTGGAGGAAGATATGGTGGACACTCCAAACTATTTTCAAAAAGCGTATAGAATTTCTACCTCAGGCTTTTCTGTTAGGGATCACAAAGGATATCACTACCTCAGAGACAAATTTATTTTTGAACTTAATTACAGCAGCAAGATTATTGGTGGGACAGTACTGGAAGAATCCGGAAATACCGCCTATTGAAGAATGGACTGTGAAAGCAACAAATCTGGCAGAAATGGCAAAAATATCAGCATATTTGAAAAATCGCTCCAATGAACAATTTGTGACGGACTGGAAACAGTGGATAGATTATATCCAAGAGAGACACCAATCAAACAGAATGCAGCTGGCGTTTAGCTAGGGCTCGATGGGAGGAGGGAAGAAGGGTTAACAAATCAAAGGTTTACAAAAACTAACACCCAAGGTTGAATGTATATGTTCTATAACTAATGCCTCTTAACATAACCTCATGATTAATGATGCTTGCTTTAATATTGTTAAAGTAGACTGAATCTCTACCTCAAGATATGAAACTTTCACCTCAGGATCTCTGGTGAGGGACTATAAAAGATTGCACTAGTAATGGGATGAAGTCAATTCAGAAGCGCAAACGTACAATATGCGATAGACTAGAAATAGTAGATAGACCATATATAAGAGAAACACCAAGCAAACAAAATGCATTCGGATTATACTTGAAGATGTAAGGGAGGAGGGAAGAACGTTTACTAAAACAGATGTTTACAAAGATTAACACCTAATGTTGTATGCTATGTTCTAGGAGGATTGTTTAGCAATAAGATCTTATGTTTAATGTTGATCACATTAATATTGAAACAGATAGGAGAAACACCAATCAAAATAAAATGTAACAGGAGTATAGTTGAGGCTAGACGCGAGGAGGGGGGAAAAAGGCTTACTAATTCAGACGTTTTCAAAGACTAACACTTAGTATTGTATACCAGGTGTCATGATGATTGCTGCATAATATGTTTTTATGTCCAATGTTGATTGTTTTAATAAAAGAATTTTTATATAAAAAAAAAAATGAAGGGGTTTAAAAAGAAAGGAAAAGATCAAGATATCATGATTGCATGGATTAATAAGTTGGAATTGATAAATAAAGAAGTGGGAAGATTAAAAAAAAAAATAGGATCCAAATTAAAAAAAAAAAAAAAAACAAATTCGAGATAGGCCGTGGCCTAACTTTTGAGGGAGAGGATGGATCCAGAAAACACATGTTTTTTCGGGTTCCCCAACCTGTGGGGAACCTGAATATATCTATACTTTTCGAATTTTAGGTCAGTTTCACATTTTCACTTTTGATGCTTCATTGGCTATTTGCCAACAAATGCAATCTAGGCCGAGGGCTAAATTTTGAGGGAGAGGTCGGATCTGGAAAACACATGTTTTTTTTGTCTTCCCCAACATGTGGGGAAGCAGAATATATGTATACTTTTCGAATTTGAGGTCAGTTTCAGATTTCGAGTTTTCATGCTTAATTGGCTATTTGCCTACAAATGCAATCTAGGCCAAGGTCTAAATTTTGAGGGAGAGGTCGGAACCGGAAAACACATGTTTTTTCGGGTTCCCCAACCTGTGGGGAACCTGAATATATCTATACTTTTCGAATTTGAGGTCAGTTTCACATTTTGACTTTTCATGCTTAATTGGCTATTTCCCAACACATGCAATGTAGGCAGAGGCCTAACCTTTGAGGTAGAGGTCGGATCCAGAAAATACTTGTTTTTTCGGGTTCCCCCACCTGTGGCAAACCATAATATATGTATACTTTTCGAATCTGAGGTCAGTTTCAAATTTTGACTTTTCATGCTTAATTGGCTATTTGCCAACAAATGCAATCTAGGCCGAGGGCTAAATTTTGAGGGAGAGGTCGGATCTGGAAAACACATGTTTTTTCGGCTTCCCCAACCTGTGGGGAAGCAGAATATATGTATACTTTTCGAATTTAAGGTCAGTTTCTCATTTTGACTTTTCATGCTTAATTGGATATTTCCCTACAAATGGAAGTTAAGCCGTGGCCTAACTTTTGAGGAAGTGGTCTGATCCGGAAAACACATGTTTTTTCGGGTTCCCCAACCTGTGGGGAACCAGAATATATGTATACTTTTCGAATTTGAGGTCAGTTTCACATTTTGACTTTTCATTCTTAATTGGCTATTTCCCAACAAATGCAATGTAGGCTGAGGCCTAACCTTTGAGGTAGATGTCGGATCCGGAAAATACTTGTTTTTTCGTGTTCCCCCACCTGTGACGAACCATAATATATGTATGCTTTTCGAATCTGAGGTCAGTTTCAAATTTTGACTTTTCATGCTTAATTGGCTATTTGCCAACAAATGCAATCTAGGCCAAGGGCTAAATTTTGAGGGAGAGGTCGGATCTGCAAAACACATGTTTTTTCGGGTTCCCCAACATGTGGGGAACCATAATATATGTATACTTTTCGAATTTGACGTCAGTTTCACATTTTGACTTTTCATGCTTAATTGGCTATTTGCCTACAAATGCAATCTAGGCCAAGGTCTAAATTTTGAGGGAGAGGTCGGAACCGGAAAACACATGGTTTTTTGGGTTCCCCAAGCTGTGTGGAACCTGAATATATGTACACTTGTCGAATTTGAGGTCAGTTTCACATTTTGACTTTTCATGGTTAATTGGCTATTTGCCAACAAATTCGAGATACCGGTAGGCCGTGGCCTAACTTTTGAGGAAGAGGTTGGATCCGGAAAACACATGTTTTTTCAGGTTCCCCAACATGTGGGGAACCAGAATATATGTATACTTTTCGAATTTGAAGTAAGTTTCACATTTTGACTTTTCATCGTTAATTGGCTATTTGCAAACAAATGCAAGTTAAGCCGTGGCCTAACTTTTCAGGGAGAGGTCGGATCCGGAAAACACATGTTTTTTCGGGTTCCCCAACCTGTGTGGAACCTGAATATATGTATACTTTTCGAATTTGAGGTCAGTTTCACATTTTGACTTTTCATGCTTAATTGGCTATTTCCCAACACATGCAATGTAGGCAGAGGCCTAACCTTTGAGGTAGAGGTCGGATCCAGAAAATACTTGTTTTTTCGGATTCCCCCACCTGTGGCAAACCATAATATATGTATACTTTTCGAATCTGAGGTCAGTTTCAAATTTTGACTTTTCATGCTTAATTGGCTATTTGCCAACAAATGCAATCTACGCCGAGGCCTAAATTTTGAGGGAGAGGTCGGATCTGGAAAACACATGTTTTTTTGGGTTCCCCAACATGTGGGGAACCAGAATATATGTATACTTTTCGAATTTGAGGTCAGTTTCACATTTTGACTTTTCATGCTTAATTGGCTATTTCCCAACAAATGCAATGTAGGCTGAGGCCTAACCTTTGAGGTAGATGTCGGATCCGGAAAATACTTGTTTTTTCGTGTTCCCCCACCTGTGACGAACCATAATATATGTATGCTTTTTGAATCTGAGGTCAGTTTCAAATTTTGACTTTTCATGCTTAATTGGCTATTTGCCAACAAATGCAATCTAGGCCAAGGGCTAAATTTTGAGGGAGAGGTCGGATCTGCAAAACACATGTTTTTTCGGGTTCCCCAACATGTGGGGAACCAGAATATATGTATACTTTTCGAATTTGAGGTCAGTTTCACATTTTGAGTTTTCATGGTTAATTGGCTATTTGCCGACAAATGCAATCTTGGCTGAGGGCTAAATTTTGAGGGAGAGGTTGGATCTGGAAAACACATGTTTTTTCGGGTTCCCCAACATGTGGGGAACCAGAATATATGTATACTTTTCGAATTTGAAGTCAGTTTCACATTTTGACTTTTCATGCTTAATTGGCTATTTGACAACATATGCAATGTAGGCAGAGGCCTAACCTTTGAGGTAGAGGTCGGATCCAGAAAATACTTGTTTTTTCGGGTTCCCCCACCTGTGGCAAACCATAATATATGTATACTTTTCGAATCTGAGGTCAGTTTCAGATTTCGAGTTTTCATGCTTAATTGGCTATTTGCCAACAAATGCAATCTAGGCCAAGGCCTACATTTTGAGGGAGAGGTCGGAACCGGAAAACACATGTTTTTTCGGGTTCCCCAACCTGTGGGGAAGCAGAATATATGTATACTTTTCGAATTTAAGGTCAGTTTCTCATTTTGACTTTTCATGCTTAATTGGATATTTCCCTACAAATGGAAGTTAAGCCGTGGCCTAACTTTTGAGGAAGAGGTCTGATCCGGAAAACACATGTTTTTTCGGGTTCCCCAACCTGTTGGGAACCTGAATATATCTATACTTTTCGAATTTTAGGTCAGTTTCACATTTTCACTTTTGATGCTTAATTGGCTATTTGCCAACAAATGCAATCTAGGCCAAGGGCTAAATTTTGAGGGAGAGGTCGGATCAGGAAAACACATTTTTTTTCGGATTCCCCAACCTGTGGGGAACCTGAATATATGTATACTTTTCGAATTTTAGGTCAGTTTCACATTTTCACTTTTGATGCTTCATTGGCTATTTGCAAACAAATGCAAGTTAAGCCGTGGCCTAACTTTTGAGGGAGAGGTCAGATCCGGAAAACACATGTTTTTTCGGGTTCCCCAACATGTGGGGAACCAGAATATATGTATACTTTTCGAATTTGACGTCAGTTTCACATTTTGACTTTTCATGCTTAATTGGCTATTTCCCAACACATGCAATGTAGGCAGAGGCCTAACCTTTGAGGTAGAGGTCGGATCCAGAAAATACTTGTTTTTTCAGGTTCCCCCACCTGTGGCAAACCATAATATATGTATACTTTTCGAATCTGAGGTCAGTTTCAAATTTTGACTTTTCATGCTTAATTGGCTATTTGCCAACAAATGCAATCTAGGCCGAGGGCTAAATTTTGAGGGAGAGGTCGGATCTGGAAAACACATGTTTTTTTGTCTTCCCCAACATGTGGGGAAGCAGAATATATGTATACTTTTCGAATTTGAGGTCAGTTTCAGAATTCGAGTTTTCATGCTTAATTGGCTATTTGCCTACAAATGCAATCTAGGCCAAGGTCTAAATTTTGAGGGAGAGGTCGGAACCGGAAAACACATGTTTTTTCGGGTTCCCCAACCTGTGGGGAACCTGAATATATCTATACTTTTCGAATTTGAGGTCAGTTTCACATTTTGACTTTTCATGCTTAATTGGCTATTTGCCAACAAATGCAATCTAGGCCGAGGGCTAAATTTTGAGGGAGAGGTCGGATCTGGAAAACACATGTTTTTTCGGCTTCCCCAACCTGTGGGGAAGCAGAATATATGTATACTTTTCGAATTTAAGGTCAGTTTCTCATTTTGACTTTTCATGCTTAATTGGATATTTCCCTACAAATGGAAGTTAAGCCGTGGCCTAACTTTTGAGGAAGAGGTCTGATCCGGAAAACACATGTTTTTTCGGGTTCCCCAACCTGTGGGGAACCAGAATATATGTATACTTTTCGAATTTGAGGTCAGTTTCACATTTTGACTTTTCATTCTTAATTGGCTATTTCCCAACAAATGCAATGTAGGCTGAGGCCTAACCTTTGAGGTAGATGTCGGATCCGGAAAATACTTGTTTTTTCGTGTTCCCCCACCTGTGACGAACCATAATATATGTATGCTTTTCGAATCTGAGGTCAGTTTCAAATTTTGACTTTTCATGCTTAATTGGCTATTTGCCAACAAATGCAATCTAGGCCAAGGGCTAAATTTTGAGGGAGAGGTCAGATCTGCAAAACACATGTTTTTTCGGGTTCCCCAACATGTGGGGAACCATAATATATGTATACTTTTCGAATTTGACGTCAGTTTCACATTTTGACTTTTCATGCTTAATTGGCTATTTGCCTACAAATGCAATCTAGGCCAAGGTCTAAATTTTGAGGGAGAGGTCGGAACCGGAAAACACATGGTTTTTTGGGTTCCCCAAGCTGTGTGGAACCTGAATATATGTACACTTGTCGAATTTGAGGTCAGTTTCACATTTTGACTTTTCATGGTTAATTGGCTATTTGCCAACAAATTCGAGATACCGGTAGGCCGTGGCCTAACTTTTGAGGAAGAGGTTGGATCCGGAAAACACATGTTTTTTCAGGTTCCCCATGTGGGGAACCAGAATATATGTATACTTTTCGAATTTGAAGTAAGTTTCACATTTTCAGTTTTCATGGTTAATTGGCTATTTGCCAACAAATTCGAGATAGGCCGTGGCCTAACTTTTGAGGAAGAGGTTGGATCCGGAAAACACATGTTTTTTCGGATTCCCCAACCTGTGGGGAACCTGAATATATGTGCACTTTTCGAATTTGAGGTCAGTTTCACATTTTGACTTTTCATCGTTAATTGGCTATTTGCAAACAAATGCAAGTTAAGCCGTGGCCTAACTTTTCAGGGAGAGGTCGGATCCGGAAAACACATGTTTTTTCGGGTTCCCCAACCTGTGTGGAACCTGAATATATGTATACTTTTCGAATTTGAGGTCAGTTTCACATTTTGACTTTTCATGCTTAATTGGCTATTTCCCAACACATGCAATGTAGGCAGAGGCCTAACCTTTGAGGTAGAGGTCGGATCCAGAAAATACTTGTTTTTTCGGATTCCCCCACCTGTGGCAAACCATAATATATGTATACTTTTCGAATCTGAGGTCAGTTTCAAATTTTGACTTTTCATGCTTAATTGGCTATTTGCCAACAAATGCAATCTACGCCGAGGCCTAAATTTTGAGGGAGAGGTCGGATCTGGAAAACACATGTTTTTTTGGGTTCCCCAACATGTGGGGAACCAGAATATATGTATACTTTTCGAATTTGAGGTCAGTTTCACATTTTGACTTTTCATGCTTAATTGGCTATTTCCCAACAAATGCAATGTAGGCTGAGGCCTAACCTTTGAGGTAGATGTCGGATCCGGAAAATACTTGTTTTTTCGTGTTCCCCCACCTGTGACGAACCATAATATATGTATGCTTTTTGAATCTGAGGTCAGTTTCAAATTTTGACTTTTCATGCTTAATTGGCTATTTGCCAACAAATGCAATCTAGGCCAAGGGCTAAATTTTGAGGGAGAGGTCGGATCTGCAAAACACATGTTTTTTCGGGTTCCCCAACATGTGGGGAACCAGAATATATGTATACTTTTCGAATTTGAGGTCAGTTTCACATTTTGAGTTTTCATGGTTAATTGGCTATTTGCCGACAAATGCAATCTTGGCTGAGGGCTAAATTTTGAGGGAGAGGTTGGATCTGGAAAACACATGTTTTTTCGGGTTCCCCAACATGTGGGGAACCAGAATATATGTATACTTTTCGAATTTGAAGTCAGTTTCACATTTTGACTTTTCATGCTTAATTGGCTATTTGACAACATATGCAATGTAGGCAGAGGCCTAACCTTTGAGGTAGAGGTCGGATCCAGAAAATACTTGTTTTTTCGGGTTTCCCCACCTGTGGCAAACCATAATATATGTATACTTTTCGAATCTGAGGTCAGTTTCAGATTTCGAGTTTTCATGCTTAATTGGCTATTTGCCAACAAATGCAATCTAGGCCAAGGCCTACATTTTGAGGGAGAGGTCAGAACCGGAAAACACATGTTTTTTCGGGTTCCCCAACCTGTGGGGAAGCAGAATATATGTATACTTTTCGAATTTAAGGTCAGTTTCTCATTTTGACTTTTCATGCTTAATTGGATATTTCCCTACAAATGGAAGTTAAGCCGTGGCCTAACTTTTGAGGAAGAGGTCTGATCCGGAAAACACATGTTTTTTCGGGTTCCCCAACCTGTGGGGAACCAGAATATATGTATACTTTTCGAATTTAAGGTCAGTTTCTCATTTTGACTTTTCATGCTTAATTGGCTATTTGCCAACAAATGCAATCTTGGCTGAGGGCTAAATTTTGAGGGAGAGGTCGGATCCGGAAAACACATGTTTTTTCGGGTTCCCCAACCTGTGGGGAACCAGAATATATGTATACTTTTCGAATTTGAGGTCAGTTTCAGATTTCGAGTTTTCATGCTTAATTGGCTATTTGCCTACAAATGCAATCTAGGCCAAGGTCTAAATTTTGAGGGAGAGGTCGGAACCGGAAAACACATGGTTTTTTGGGTTCCCCAAGCTGTGTGGAACCTGAATATATGTACACTTTTCGAATTTGAGGTCAGTTTCACATTTTGACTTTTCATTCTTAATTGGCTATTTCCCAACAAATGCAAGTTAAGCCGTGGCCTAACTTTTGAGGGAGAAGTCGGATCCGGAAAACACATGTTTTTTCGGGTTCCCCAACATGTGGGGAACCAGAATATATGTATACTTTTCAAATTTGACGTCAGTTTCACATTTTGACTTTTCATGCTTAATTGGCTATTTCCCAACACATGCAATGTAGGCAGAGGCCTAACCTTTGAGGTAGAGGTCGGATCCAGAAAATACTTGTTTTTTCGGATTCCCCCACCTGTGGCAAACCATAATATATGTATACTTTTCGAATCTGAGGTCAGTTTCAAATTTTGACTTTTCATGCTTAATTGGCTATTTGCCAACAAATGCAATCTAGGCCGAGGGCTAAATTTTGAGGGAGAGGTCGGATCCGGAAAACACATGTTTTTTCGGGTTCCCCAACATGTGGGGAACCAGAATATATGTATACTTTTCAAATTTGACGTCAGTTTCACATTTTGACTTTTCATGCTTAATTGGCTATTTCCCAACACATGCAATGTAGGCAGAGGCCTAACCTTTGAGGTAGAGGTCGGATCCAGAAAATACTTGTTTTTTCGGATTCCCCCACCTGTGGCAAACCATAATATATGTATACTTTTCGAATCTGAGGTCAGTTTCAAATTTTGACTTTTCATGCTTAATTGGCTATTTGCCAACAAATGCAATCTAGGCCGAGGGCTAAATTTTGAGGGAGAGGTCGGATCTGGAAAACACATGTTTTTTCGGCTTCCCCAACCTGTGGGGAAGCAGAATATATGTATACTTTTCGAATTTAAGGTCAGTTTCTCATTTTGACTTTTCATGCTTAATTGGATATTTCCCTACAAATGGAAGTTAAGCCGTGGCCTAACTTTTGAGGAAGAGGTCTGATCCGGAAAACACATGTTTTTTCGGGTTCCCCAACCTGTGGGGAACCAGAATATATGTATACTTTTCGAATTTGAGGTCAGTTTCACATTTTGACTTTTCATTCTTAATTGGCTATTTCCCAACAAATGCAATGTAGGCTGAGGCCTAACCTTTGAGGTAGATGTCGGATCCGGAAAATACTTGTTTTTTCGTGTTCCCCCACCTGTGACGAACCATAATATATGTATGCTTTTCGAATCTGAGGTCAGTTTCAAATTTTGACTTTTCATGCTTAATTGGCTATTTGCCAACAAATGCAATCTAGGCCAAGGGCTAAATTTTGAGGGAGAGGTCAGATCTGCAAAACACATGTTTTTTCGGGTTCCCCAACATGTGGGGAACCATAATATATGTATACTTTTCGAATTTGACGTCAGTTTCACATTTTGACTTTTCATGCTTAATTGGCTATTTGCCTACAAATGCAATCTAGGCCAAGGTCTAAATTTTGAGGGAGAGGTCGGAACCGGAAAACACATGGTTTTTTGGGTTCCCCAAGCTGTGTGGAACCTGAATATATGTACACTTGTCGAATTTGAGGTCAGTTTCACATTTTGACTTTTCATGCTTAATTGGCTATTTGCCAACAAATTCGAGATACCGGTAGGCCGTGGCCTAACTTTTGAGGAAGAGGTTGGATCCGGAAAACACATGTTTTTTCAGGTTCCCCATGTGGGGAACCAGAATATATGTATACTTTTCGAATTTGAAGTAAGTTTCACATTTTCAGTTTTCATGGTTAATTGGCTATTTGCCAACAAATTCGAGATAGGCCGTGGCCTAACTTTTGAGGAAGAGGTTGGATCCGGAAAACACATGTTTTTTCGGATTCCCCAACCTGTGGGGAACCTGAATATATGTGCACTTTTCGAATTTGAGGTCAGTTTCACATTTTGACTTTTCATCGTTAATTGGCTATTTGCAAACAAATGCAAGTTAAGCCGTGGCCTAACTTTTCAGGGAGAGGTCGGATCCGGAAAACACATGTTTTTTCGGGTTCCCCAACCTGTGTGGAACCTGAATATATGTATACTTTTCGAATTTGAGGTCAGTTTCACATTTTGACTTTTCATGCTTAATTGGCTATTTCCCAACACATGCAATGTAGGCAGAGGCCTAACCTTTGAGGTAGAGGTCGGATCCAGAAAATACTTGTTTTTTCGGATTCCCCCACCTGTGGCAAACCATAATATATGTATACTTTTCGAATCTGAGGTCAGTTTCAAATTTTGACTTTTCATGCTTAATTGGCTATTTGCCAACAAATGCAATCTACGCCGAGGCCTAAATTTTGAGGGAGAGGTCGGATCTGGAAAACACATGTTTTTTTGGGTTCCCCAACATGTGGGGAACCAGAATATATGTATACTTTTCGAATTTGAGGTCAGTTTCACATTTTGACTTTTCATGCTTAATTGGCTATTTCCCAACAAATGCAATGTAGGCTGAGGCCTAACCTTTGAGGTAGATGTCGGATCCGGAAAATACTTGTTTTTTCGTGTTCCCCCACCTGTGACGAACCATAATATATGTATGCTTTTTGAATCTGAGGTCAGTTTCAAATTTTGACTTTTCATGCTTAATTGGCTATTTGCCAACAAATGCAATCTAGGCCAAGGGCTAAATTTTGAGGGAGAGGTCGGATCTGCAAAACACATGTTTTTTCGGGTTCCCCAACATGTGGGGAACCAGAATATATGTATACTTTTCGAATTTGAGGTCAGTTTCACATTTTGAGTTTTCATGGTTAATTGGCTATTTGCCGACAAATGCAATCTTGGCTGAGGGCTAAATTTTGAGGGAGAGGTTGGATCTGGAAAACACATGTTTTTTCGGGTTCCCCAACATGTGGGGAACCAGAATATATGTATACTTTTCGAATTTGAAGTCAGTTTCACATTTTGACTTTTCATGCTTAATTGGCTATTTGACAACATATGCAATGTAGGCAGAGGCCTAACCTTTGAGGTAGAGGTCGGATCCAGAAAATACTTGTTTTTTCGGGTTTCCCCACCTGTGGCAAACCATAATATATGTATACTTTTCGAATCTGAGGTCAGTTTCAGATTTCGAGTTTTCATGCTTAATTGGCTATTTGCCAACAAATGCAATCTAGGCCAAGGCCTACATTTTGAGGGAGAGGTCAGAACCGGAAAACACATGTTTTTTCGGGTTCCCCAACCTGTGGGGAAGCAGAATATATGTATACTTTTCGAATTTAAGGTCAGTTTCTCATTTTGACTTTTCATGCTTAATTGGATATTTCCCTACAAATGGAAGTTAAGCCGTGGCCTAACTTTTGAGGAAGAGGTCTGATCCGGAAAACACATGTTTTTTCGGGTTCCCCAACCTGTGGGGAACCAGAATATATGTATACTTTTCGAATTTAAGGTCAGTTTCTCATTTTGACTTTTCATGCTTAATTGGCTATTTGCCAACAAATGCAATCTTGGCTGAGGGCTAAATTTTGAGGGAGAGGTCGGATCCGGAAAACACATGTTTTTTCGGGTTCCCCAACCTGTGGGGAACCAGAATATATGTATACTTTTCGAATTTGAGGTCAGTTTCAGATTTCGAGTTTTCATGCTTAATTGGCTATTTGCCTACAAATGCAATCTAGGCCAAGGTCTAAATTTTGAGGGAGAGGTCGGAACCGGAAAACACATGGTTTTTTGGGTTCCCCAAGCTGTGTGGAACCTGAATATATGTACACTTTTCGAATTTGAGGTCAGTTTCACATTTTGACTTTTCATTCTTAATTGGCTATTTCCCAACAAATGCAAGTTAAGCCGTGGCCTAACTTTTGAGGGAGAGGTCGGATCCGGAAAACACATGTTTTTTCGGGTTCCCCAACATGTGGGGAACCAGAATATATGTATACTTTTCAAATTTGACGTCAGTTTCACATTTTGACTTTTCATGCTTAATTGGCTATTTCCCAACACATGCAATGTAGGCAGAGGCCTAACCTTTGAGGTAGAGGTCGGATCCAGAAAATACTTGTTTTTTCGGATTCCCCCACCTGTGGCAAACCATAATATATGTATACTTTTCGAATCTGAGGTCAGTTTCAAATTTTGACTTTTCATGCTTAATTGGCTATTTGCCAACAAATGCAATCTAGGCCGAGGGCTAAATTTTGAGGGAGAGGTCGGATCCGGAAAACACATGTTTTTTCGGGTTCCCCAACATGTGGGGAACCAGAATATATGTATACTTTTCAAATTTGACGTCAGTTTCACATTTTGACTTTTCATGCTTAATTGGCTATTTCCCAACACATGCAATGTAGGCAGAGGCCTAACCTTTGAGGTAGAGGTCGGATCCAGAAAATACTTGTTTTTTCGGATTCCCCCACCTGTGGCAAACCATAATATATGTATACTTTTCGAATCTGAGGTCAGTTTCAAATTTTGACTTTTCATGCTTAATTGGCTATTTGCCAACAAATGCAATCTAGGCCGAGGGCTAAATTTTGAGGGAGAGGTCGGATCTGGAAAACACATGTTTTTTCGGCTTCCCCAACATGTGGGGAAGCAGAATATATGTATACTTTTCGAATTTGAGGTCAGTTTCAGATTTCGAGTTTTCATGCTTAATTGGCTATTTGCCTACAAATGCAATCTAGGCCAAGGTCTAAATTTTGAGGGAGAGGTCGGAACCGGAAAACACATGTTTTTTCGGGTTCCCCAACCTGTGGGGAACCTGAATATATCTATACTTTTCGAATTTGAGGTCAGTTTCACATTTTGACTTTTCATGCTTAATTGGCTATTTCCCAACACATGCAATGTAGGCAGAGGCCTAACCTTTGAGGTAGAGGTCGGATCCAGAAAATACTTGTTTTTTCGGGTTCCCCCACCTGTGGCAAACCATAATATATGTATACTTTTCGAATCTGAGGTCAGTTTCAAATTTTGACTTTTCATGCTTAATTGGCTATTTGCCAACAAATGCAATCTAGGCCGAGGGCTAAATTTTGAGGGAGAGGTCGGATCTGGAAAACACATGTTTTTTCGGCTTCCCCAACCTGTGGGGAAGCAGAATATATGTATACTTTTCGAATTTAAGGTCAGTTTCTCATTTTGACTTTTCATGCTTAATTGGATATTTCCCTACAAATGGAAGTTAAGCCGTGGCCTAACTTTTGAGGAAGAGGTCTGATCCGGAAAACACATGTTTTTTCGGGTTCCCCAACCTGTGGGGAACCAGAATATATGTATACTTTTCGAATTTGAGGTCAGTTTCACATTTTGACTTTTCATTCTTAATTGGCTATTTCCCAACAAATGCAATGTAGGCTGAGGCCTAACCTTTGAGGTAGATGTCGGATCCGGAAAATACTTGTTTTTTCGTGTTCCCCCACCTGTGACGAACCATAATATATGTATGCTTTTCGAATCTGAGGTCAGTTTCAAATTTTGACTTTTCATGCTTAATTGGCTATTTGCCAACAAATGCAATCTAGGCCAAGGGCTAAATTTTGAGGGAGAGGTCGGATCTGCAAAACACATGTTTTTTCGGGTTCCCCAACATGTGGGGAACCATAATATATGTATACTTTTCGAATTTGACGTCAGTTTCACATTTTGACTTTTCATGCTTAATTGGCTATTTGCCTACAAATGCAATCTAGGCCAAGGTCTAAATTTTGAGGGAGAGGTCGGAACCGGAAAACACATGGTTTTTTGGGTTCCCCAAGCTGTGTGGAACCTGAATATATGTACACTTGTCGAATTTGAGGTCAGTTTCACATTTTGACTTTTCATGGTTAATTGGCTATTTGCCAACAAATTCGAGATACCGGTAGGCCGTGGCCTAACTTTTGAGGAAGAGGTTGGATCCGGAAAACACATGTTTTTTCAGGTTCCCCAACATGTGGGGAACCAGAATATATGTATACTTTTCGAATTTGAAGTAAGTTTCACATTTTGACTTTTCATCGTTAATTGGCTATTTGCAAACAAATGCAAGTTAAGCCGTGGCCTAACTTTTCAGGGAGAGGTCGGATCCGGAAAACACATGTTTTTTCGGGTTCCCCAACCTGTGTGGAACCTGAATATATGTATACTTTTCGAATTTGAGGTCAGTTTCACATTTTGACTTTTCATGCTTAATTGGCTATTTCCCAACACATGCAATGTAGGCAGAGGCCTAACCTTTGAGGTAGAGGTCGGATCCAGAAAATACTTGTTTTTTCGGATTCCCCCACCTGTGGCAAACCATAATATATGTATACTTTTCGAATCTGAGGTCAGTTTCAAATTTTGACTTTTCATGCTTAATTGGCTATTTGCCAACAAATGCAATCTACGCCGAGGCCTAAATTTTGAGGGAGAGGTCGGATCTGGAAAACAGATGTTTTTTTGGGTTCCCCAACATGTGGGGAACCAGAATATATGTATACTTTTCGAATTTGAGGTCAGTTTCACATTTTGACTTTTCATGCTTAATTGGCTATTTCCCAACAAATGCAATGTAGGCTGAGGCCTAACCTTTGAGGTAGATGTCGGATCCGGAAAATACTTGTTTTTTCGTGTTCCCCCACCTGTGACGAACCATAATATATGTATGCTTTTTGAATCTGAGGTCAGTTTCAAATTTTGACTTTTCATGCTTAATTGGCTATTTGCCAACAAATGCAATCTAGGCCAAGGGCTAAATTTTGAGGGAGAGGTCGGATCTGCAAAACACATGTTTTTTCGGGTTCCCCAACATGTGGGGAACCAGAATATATGTATACTTTTCGAATTTGAGGTCAGTTTCACATTTTGAGTTTTCATGGTTAATTGGCTATTTGCCGACAAATGCAATCTTGGCTGAGGGCTAAATTTTGAGGGAGAGGTTGGATCTGGAAAACACATGTTTTTTCGGGTTCCCCAACATGTGGGGAACCAGAATATATGTATACTTTTCGAATTTGAAGTCAGTTTCACATTTTGACTTTTCATGCTTAATTGGCTATTTGACAACATATGCAATGTAGGCAGAGGCCTAACCTTTGAGGTAGAGGTCGGATCCAGAAAATACTTGTTTTTTCGGGTTCCCCCACCTGTGGCAAACCATAATATATGTATACTTTTCGAATCTGAGGTCAGTTTCAGATTTCGAGTTTTCATGCTTAATTGGCTATTTGCCAACAAATGCAATCTAGGCCAAGGCCTACATTTTGAGGGAGAGGTCGGAACCGGAAAACACATGTTTTTTCGGGTTCCCCAACCTGTGGGGAAGCAGAATATATGTATACTTTTCGAATTTAAGGTCAGTTTCTCATTTTGACTTTTCATGCTTAATTGGATATTTCCCTACAAATGGAAGTTAAGCCGTGGCCTAACTTTTGAGGAAGAGGTCTGATCCGGAAAACACATGTTTTTTCGGGTTCCCCAACCTGTTGGGAACCTGAATATATCTATACTTTTCGAATTTTAGGTCAGTTTCACATTTTCACTTTTGATGCTTAATTGGCTATTTGCCAACAAATGCAATCTAGGCCAAGGGCTAAATTTTGAGGGAGAGGTCGGATCAGGAAAACACATTTTTTTTCGGATTCCCCAACCTGTGGGGAACCTGAATATATGTATACTTTTCGAATTTTAGGTCAGTTTCACATTTTCACTTTTGATGCTTCATTGGCTATTTGCAAACAAATGCAAGTTAAGCCGTGGCCTAACTTTTGAGGGAGAGGTCAGATCCGGAAAACACATGTTTTTTCGGGTTCCCCAACATGTGGGGAACCAGAATATATGTATACTTTTCGAATTTGACGTCAGTTTCACATTTTGACTTTTCATGCTTAATTGGCTATTTCCCAACACATGCAATGTAGGCAGAGGCCTAACCTTTGAGGTAGAGGTCGGATCCAGAAAATACTTGTTTTTTCAGGTTCCCCCACCTGTGGCAAACCATAATATATGTATACTTTTCGAATCTGAGGTCAGTTTCAAATTTTGACTTTTCATGCTTAATTGGCTATTTGCCAACAAATGCAATCTAGGCCGAGGGCTAAATTTTGAGGGAGAGGTCGGATCTGGAAAACACATGTTTTTTTGTCTTCCCCAACATGTGGGGAAGCAGAATATATGTATACTTTTCGAATTTGAGGTCAGTTTCAGATTTCGAGTTTTCATGCTTAATTGGCTATTTGCCTACAAATGCAATCTAGGCCAAGGTCTAAATTTTGAGGGAGAGGTCGGAACCGGAAAACACATGTTTTTTCGGGTTCCCCAACCTGTGGGGAACCTGAATATATCTATACTTTTCGAATTTGAGGTCAGTTTCACATTTTGACTTTTCATGCTTAATTGGCTATTTGCCAACAAATGCAATCTAGGCCGAGGGCTAAATTTTGAGGGAGAGGTCGGATCTGGAAAACACATGTTTTTTCGGCTTCCCCAACCTGTGGGGAAGCAGAATATATGTATACTTTTCGAATTTAAGGTCAGTTTCTCATTTTGACTTTTCATGCTTAATTGGATATTTCCCTACAAATGGAAGTTAAGCCGTGGCCTAACTTTTGAGGAAGAGGTCTGATCCGGAAAACACATGTTTTTTCGGGTTCCCCAACCTGTGGGGAACCAGAATATATGTATACTTTTCGAATTTGAGGTCAGTTTCACATTTTGACTTTTCATTCTTAATTGGCTATTTCCCAACAAATGCAATGTAGGCTGAGGCCTAACCTTTGAGGTAGATGTCGGATCCGGAAAATACTTGTTTTTTCGTGTTCCCCCACCTGTGACGAACCATAATATATGTATGCTTTTCGAATCTGAGGTCAGTTTCAAATTTTGACTTTTCATGCTTAATTGGCTATTTGCCAACAAATGCAATCTAGGCCAAGGGCTAAATTTTGAGGGAGAGGTCAGATCTGCAAAACACATGTTTTTTCGGGTTCCCCAACATGTGGGGAACCATAATATATGTATACTTTTCGAATTTGACGTCAGTTTCACATTTTGACTTTTCATGCTTAATTGGCTATTTGCCTACAAATGCAATCTAGGCCAAGGTCTAAATTTTGAGGGAGAGGTCGGAACCGGAAAACACATGGTTTTTTGGGTTCCCCAAGCTGTGTGGAACCTGAATATATGTACACTTGTCGAATTTGAGGTCAGTTTCACATTTTGACTTTTCATGGTTAATTGGCTATTTGCCAACAAATTCGAGATACCGGTAGGCCGTGGCCTAACTTTTGAGGAAGAGGTTGGATCCGGAAAACACATGTTTTTTCAGGTTCCCCATGTGGGGAACCAGAATATATGTATACTTTTCGAATTTGAAGTAAGTTTCACATTTTCAGTTTTCATGGTTAATTGGCTATTTGCCAACAAATTCGAGATAGGCCGTGGCCTAACTTTTGAGGAAGAGGTTGGATCCGGAAAACACATGTTTTTTCGGATTCCCCAACCTGTGGGGAACCTGAATATATGTGCACTTTTCGAATTTGAGGTCAGTTTCACATTTTGACTTTTCATCGTTAATTGGCTATTTGCAAACAAATGCAAGTTAAGCCGTGGCCTAACTTTTCAGGGAGAGGTCGGATCCGGAAAACACATGTTTTTTCGGGTTCCCCAACCTGTGTGGAACCTGAATATATGTATACTTTTCGAATTTGAGGTCAGTTTCACATTTTGACTTTTCATGCTTAATTGGCTATTTCCCAACACATGCAATGTAGGCAGAGGCCTAACCTTTGAGGTAGAGGTCGGATCCAGAAAATACTTGTTTTTTCGGATTCCCCCACCTGTGGCAAACCATAATATATGTATACTTTTCGAATCTGAGGTCAGTTTCAAATTTTGACTTTTCATGCTTAATTGGCTATTTGCCAACAAATGCAATCTACGCCGAGGCCTAAATTTTGAGGGAGAGGTCGGATCTGGAAAACACATGTTTTTTTGGGTTCCCCAACATGTGGGGAACCAGAATATATGTATACTTTTCGAATTTGAGGTCAGTTTCACATTTTGACTTTTCATGCTTAATTGGCTATTTCCCAACAAATGCAATGTAGGCTGAGGCCTAACCTTTGAGGTAGATGTCGGATCCGGAAAATACTTGTTTTTTCGTGTTCCCCCACCTGTGACGAACCATAATATATGTATGCTTTTTGAATCTGAGGTCAGTTTCAAATTTTGACTTTTCATGCTTAATTGGCTATTTGCCAACAAATGCAATCTAGGCCAAGGGCTAAATTTTGAGGGAGAGGTCGGATCTGCAAAACACATGTTTTTTCGGGTTCCCCAACATGTGGGGAACCAGAATATATGTATACTTTTCGAATTTGAGGTCAGTTTCACATTTTGAGTTTTCATGGTTAATTGGCTATTTGCCGACAAATGCAATCTTGGCTGAGGGCTAAATTTTGAGGGAGAGGTTGGATCTGGAAAACACATGTTTTTTCGGGTTCCCCAACATGTGGGGAACCAGAATATATGTATACTTTTCGAATTTGAAGTCAGTTTCACATTTTGACTTTTCATACTTAATTGGCTATTTGACAACATATGCAATGTAGGCAGAGGCCTAACCTTTGAGGTAGAGGTCGGATCCAGAAAATACTTGTTTTTTCGGGTTTCCCCACCTGTGGCAAACCATAATATATGTATACTTTTCGAATCTGAGGTCAGTTTCAGATTTCGAGTTTTCATGCTTAATTGGCTATTTGCCAACAAATGCAATCTAGGCCAAGGCCTACATTTTGAGGGAGAGGTCAGAACCGGAAAACACATGTTTTTTCGGGTTCCCCAACCTGTGGGGAAGCAGAATATATGTATACTTTTCGAATTTAAGGTCAGTTTCTCATTTTGACTTTTCATGCTTAATTGGATATTTCCCTACAAATGGAAGTTAAGCCGTGGCCTAACTTTTGAGGAAGAGGTCTGATCCGGAAAACACATGTTTTTTCGGGTTCCCCAACCTGTGGGGAACCAGAATATATGTATACTTTTCGAATTTGAGGTCAGTTTCAGATTTCGAGTTTTCATGCTTAATTGGCTATTTGCCTACAAATGCAATCTAGGCCAAGGTCTAAATTTTGAGGGAGAGGTCGGAACCGGAAAACACATGGTTTTTTGGGTTCCCCAAGCTGTGTGGAACCTGAATATATGTACACTTTTCTAATTTGAGGTCAGTTTCACATTTTGACTTTTCATTCTTAATTGGCTATTTCCCAACAAATGCAAGTTAAGCCGTGGCCTAACTTTTGAGGGAGAGGTCGGATCCGGAAAACACATGTTTTTTCGGGTTCCCCAACATGTGGGGAACCAGAATATATGTATACTTTTCAAATTTGACGTCAGTTTCACATTTTGACTTTTCATGCTTAATTGGCTATTTCCCAACACATGCAATGTAGGCAGAGGCCTAACCTTTGAGGTAGAGGTCGGATCCAGAAAATACTTGTTTTTTCGGATTCCCCCACCTGTGGCAAACCATAATATATGTATACTTTTCGAATCTGAGGTCAGTTTCAAATTTTGACTTTTCATGCTTAATTGGCTATTTGCCAACAAATGCAATCTAGGCCAAGGGCTAAATTTTGAGGGAGATGTCGGATCAGGAAAACACATGGTTTTTCGGGTTCCCCAACATGTGGGGAACCAGAATATATGTATACTTTTCGAATTTGAGGTCAGTTTCAGATTTCGAGTTTTCATGCTTAATTGGCTATTTGCCTACAAATGCAATCTAGGCCAAGGTCTAAATTTTGAGGGAGAGGTCGGAACCGGAAAACACATGGTTTTTTGGGTTCCCCAACCTGTGTGGAACCTGAATATATGTACACTTTTCGAATTTGAGGTCAGTTTCACATTTTGACTTTTCATGGTTAATTGGCTATTTGCCAACAAATTCGAGATAGGCCGTGGCCTAACTTTTGAGGGAGAGGATGGATCCGGAAAACACATGTTTTTTCGGATTCCCCAACCTGTGGGGAACCTGAATATATGTACACTTTTCAAATTTGAGGTCAGTATCACATTTTGAATTTTCATGGTTAATTGGCTATTTGCCAACAAATTCGAGATAAGCCGTGGCCTAACTTTTGAGGGAGAGGATGGATCCGGAAAAAACATGTTTTTTCGGGTTCCCCAACCTGTTGGGAACCTGAATATATCTATACTTTTCGAATTTTAGGTCAGTTTCACATTTTCACTTTTGATGCTTAATTGGCTATTTGCCAACAAATGCAATCTAGGCCAAGGGCTAAATTTTGAGGGAGAGGTCGGATCAGGAAAACACATTTTTTTTCGGATTCCCCAACCTGTGGAGAACCTGAATATATGTACACTTTTCAAATTTGAGGTCAGTTTCACATTTTGACTTTTCATGCTTAATTGGCTATTTGCCAACAAATGCAATCTAGGCCAAGGGCTAAATTTTGAGGGAGAGGTCGGATCAGGAAAACACATGTTTTTTCGGGTTCCCCAACCTGTGGGGAACCTGAATATATCTATACTTTTCGAATTTTAGGTCAGTTTCATATTTTCACTTTTGATGCTTAATTGGCTATTTGCAAACAAACGCAAGTTAAGCCGTGGCCTAACTTTTCAGGGAGAGGTCGGATCCGGAAAACACATGTTTTTTCGGATTCCCAAACCTGTGGGGAACCTGAATATATGTACACTTTTCAAATTTGAGGTCAGTTTCACATTTTCACTTTTGATGCTTAATTGGCTATTTGCAAACAAATGCAAGTTAAGCCGTGGCCTAACTTTTCAGGGAGAGGTCGTATCCAGAAAACACATTTTTTTTTCGGATTCCCCAACCTGTGGGGAAGCAGAATATATGTATACTTTTCGAATTTGAGGTCAGTTTCTCATTTTGACTTTTCATGCTTAATTGGCTATTTGCCAACAAATGCAATCTAGGCCAAGGCCTAAATTTTGAGGGAGAGGTTGGATCCGGAAAATACATGTTTTTTTGGGTTCCCCCACCTGTGGCGAACTATAATATATGTATACTTTTCGAATCTGAGGTCAGTTTCAAATTTTGACTTTTCATGCTTAATTGGCTATTTGCCAACAAATGCAATCTTGCCTGAGGGATAAATTTTGAGGGAGAGGTCGGATCTGGAAAACACATGTTTTTTCGGGTCCCCCAACATGTGTGGAAGTTGAATATATCTATACTTTTCGACTTTTAGGTCAGTTTCACATTTTCACTTTTGATGCTTAATTGGCTATTTGCAAACAAATGCAATCTAGGCCGAGGCCTAACTTTTGAGGGAGAGGTCGGATCCGGAAAACACATGTTTTTTCGGGTTCCCCTACCTTTGGGGAATCAGAATATATGTATACTTGTCGAACTTGAAGTCAGTTTCACATTTTGACTTTTCATGCTTAATTGGCTATTTCCCAACAAATGCAATGTAGGCCGAGGCCTAACCTTTGAGGTAGAGGACGGATCCGGAAAATACTTGTTTTTTTGGGTTCCCCCACCTGTGGCGAACTATAATATATGTATACTTTTCGAATCTGAGGTCAGTTTCAAATTTTGACTTTTCATGCTTAATTGGCTATTTCCCAACAAATGCAATCTTGCCTGAGGGATAAATTTTGAGGGAGAGGTCGGATCTGGAAAACACATGTTTTTTCGGGTTCCCCAACATGTGGGGAAGCAGAATATGTGTATACTTTTCGAATTTGAAGTCAGTTTCACATTTCGAGTTTTCATGCTTAATTGGCTATTTGCCTACAAATGCAATCTAGGCCAAGGCCTAAATTTTGAGGGAGAGGTCGGAACCGGAAAACACACGTTTTTTCGGGTTCCCCAACCTGTGTGGAAGCTGAATATATGTACACTTTCGAATTTGAGGTCAGTTTCACATTTTGACTTTTCATGGTTAATTGGCTATTTGCAAACAAATGCAATCTAGGCCGAGGCCCAACCTTTGAGGGAGAGGTCGGATGGGAAAAACAGATGTTTTTTCGTGTTCCCCAACCTTTTGGGAACCATAATATATTTATACTTTTGATTTTTGAGGTCAGATTTATATTGTGACTGTTCATACTTAATTGTCTATTAGCCAACAAGTACGAGATAGGCCGTGGCCTAACTTTTGAGGGAGAGGTCGGATCTTGAAAACACATGTTTTATCGGGTTCCCCAACCCGTGGGGAACCAGAATATATGTATACTTTTTTAATTTAAGGTCAGTTTCTCATTTTGACTTTTCATGCTTAAATGGATATTTCCTACAAATGCAAGTTAAGCCGTGGCCTAAATTTTGAGGAAGAGGTGTGATCCGGAAACACATGCTTTTACGGGTTCCCCAACCTGTGGGGAACCTGAATATATCTATACTTTTCGAATTTTAGGTCAGTTTCACATTTTCACTTTTGATGCTTAATTGGCTATTTGCAAACAAATGCAAGTTTAGCCGTGGCCTAACTTTTGAGGGAGAGGTCGGATCCGGAAAACACATGTTTTTTCGGGTTCCCCCACCTGTGGCGAACTATAATATATGTATACTTTTTGAATCTGAGGTCAGTTTCAAATTTTGACTTTTCATGCTTAATTGGCTATTTGCCAACAAATGCAATCTTGCCTGAGGGATAAATTTTGAGGGAGAGGTCGGATCTGGAAAACACATGTTTTTTCGGGTTCCCCAACATGTGGGGAAGCAGAATATGTGTATACTTTTCGAATTTGAAGTCAGTTTCACATTTCGAGTTTTCATGCTTAATTGTCTATTTGCCTACAAATGCAATCTAGGCCAAGGCCTAAATTTTGAGGGAGAGGTCGGAAATGGAAAAAACATGGTTTTTTGGGTTCCCCAACCTGTCTGGAACCTGAATATATGTACACTTTTCGAATTTGAGGTCAGTGTCACATTTTGACTTTTCATGGTTAATTGGCTATTTGCCAACAAATTCGAGATAGGCCGTGGCCTAACTTTTGAGGAACAGGTCAGAACCGGAAAACACACGTTTTTTTCGGGTTCCCCAACCTTTGTGGAAGCTGAATATATGTACACTTTCGAATTTGAGGTCAGTTTCACATTTTGACTTTTCATGGTTAATTGGCTATTTGCTAAGAAATTCGAGATAGGCCGTGCCCTAACTTTTGAGGAAGAGGTTGGATCCGGAAAACACATGTTTTTTCGGGTTCCCCAACCTGTGGAGAAGCTGAATATATCTATACTTTTCGAACTTGAGGTAAGTTTCACATTTTCACTTTTGATGCTTAATTGGCTATTTGCAAACAAATGCAATCTAGGCCGAGGCCTAACTTTTGAAGGAGAGGTCGGATCCGGAAAACACATGATTTTTTTCGGGTTTCCCAACCTTTGGGGAATCAGAATATATGTATACTTTTCGAACTTGAGGTCAGTTTCCCATTTTGACTTTTCATGCTTAATTGGCTATTTCCCAACAAATGCAATGTAGGCCGAGGCCTAACCTTTGAGGTAGAGGTCGGATCCGGAAAATACTTGTTTTTTCGGGTTCCCCTAACTGTGGCGAACCATAATATATGTATATTTTTCGAATTTGAGGTCAGTTTCACATTTTGAGTTTTCATGCTTAATTGGCTATTTGCCAACAAATTCGAGATAGGCCGTGGCCTAACTTTTGAGGAAGAGGTTGGATCCGGAAAACACATGTTTTTTCGGGTTCCCCAACCTGTGGGGAACCTGAATATATGTACACTTTTCGAATTTGAAGTCAGTTTCACATTTTGAATTTTCATGCTTAATTGGCTATTTGCCTACAAATGCAATCTAGCCCAAGGCCTAAATTTTGAGGGAGAGGTCGGAACCGGAAAACACATGTTTTTTTGGGTTCCCCAACCTGTGGGGAACCTGAATATATGTACACTTTTCGAATTTGAGGTCAGTTTCACAGTTTTGACTTTTCATGGTTAATTGGCTATTTGCCAACAAATTCGAGATAGGCCGTGGCCTAACTTTTGAGGAAGAGGTTGGATCCGGAAAACACATGTTTTTTTGGGTTCCCCAACCTGTGGGGAACGTGAATATATCTATACTTTTCGAACTTGAGGTAAGTTTCACATTTTCACTTTTGATGCTTAATTGGCTATTTGCAAACAAATGCAATCTAGGCCGAGGCCTAACTTTTGAAGGAGAGGTCGGATCCGGAAAACACATGATTTTTTTCGGGTTTCCCAACCTTTGGGGAATCAGAATATATGTATACTTTTAGAACTTGAGGTCAGTTTCCCATTTTGACTTTTCATGCTTAATTGACTATTTGCCCACAAATGCAAGATAAGCCGTGGCCTAACTTTTGAGGGAGAGGTCGGATCCGGAAAACACATGTTTTTTCAGGTTCCCCAACATGTGGGGAACCAGAATATATGTATACTTTTCGAATTTGAAGTCAGTTTCACATTTTGAGTTTTCATGCTTAATTGGCTATTTGCCAACAAATGCAATCTAGGCCAAGGCCTAAATTTTGAGAAAGAGGTCAGAACCGGAAAACACACGTTTTTTCGGGTTCCCCAACCTGTGTGGAAGCTGAATATATGTACACTTTCGAATTTGAGGTCAGTTTCACATTTTGACTTTTCATGGTTAATTGGCTATTTGCCAACAAATTCGAGATAGGCCGTCGCCTAACTTTTGAGGAAGAGGTTGGATCCGGAAAACACATTTTTTTGGGTTCCCCAACCTGTGGGGAACCTGAATATATCTATACTTTTCGAATTTTAGGTCAGTTTCACATTTTGAGTTTTCATGCTTAATTGGCTATTTGCCTACAAATGCAATCTAGGCCAAGGTCTAAATTTTGAGGGAGAGGTCGGAACCGGAAAACACATGGTTTTTTGGGTTCCCCAACCTGTGTGGAACCTGAATATATGTACACTTTTCTAATTTGAGGTCAGTTTCACATTTTGACTTTTCATGGTTAATTGGCTATTTGCCAACAAATTCGAGATAGGCCGTGGCCTAACTTTTGAGGGAGAGGATGGATCCAGAAAACACATGTTTTTTCGGGTTCCCCAACCTGTGGGGAACCTGAATATATCTATACTTTTCGAATTTTAGGTCAGTTTCACATTTTCACTTTTGATGCTTCATTGGCTATTTGCAAACAAATGCAAGTTAAGCCGTGGCCTAACTTTTGAGGGAGAGGTCGGATCCGAAAAACACATGTTTTTTCGGGTTCCCCAACATGTGGGGAACCAGAATATATGTATACTTTTCGAATTTGAGGTCAGTTTCACATTTTGACTTTTCATGCTTAATTGGCTATTTCCCAACACATGCAATGTAGGCAGAGGCCTAACCTTTGAGGTAGAGGTCGGATCCAGAAAATACTTGTTTTTTCGGGTTCCCCCACCTGTGGCAAACCATAATATATGTATACTTTTCGAATCTGAGGTCAGTTTCAAATTTTGACTTTTCATGCTTAATTGGCTATTTGCCAACAAATGCAATCTAGGTCGAGGGCTAAATTTTGAGGGAGAGGTCGGATCCGGAAAACACATGTTTTTTCGGCTTCCCCAACATGTGGGGAAGCAGAATATATGTATACTTTTCGAATTTGAGGTCAGTTTCAGATTTCGAGTTTTCATGCTTAATTGGCTATTTGCCTACAAATGCAATCTAGGCCAAGGTCTAAATTTTGAGGGAGAGGTCGGAACCGGAAAACACATGGTTTTTTGGGTTCCCCAAGCTGTGTGGAACCTGAATATATGTACACTTTTCGAATTTGAGGTCAGTTTCACATTTTGACTTTTCATGGTTAATTGGCTATTTGCCAACAAATTCGAGATACCGGTAGGCCGTGGCCTAACTTTTGAGGAAGAGGTTGGATCCGGAAAACACATGTTTTTTCAGGTTCCCCAACATGTGGGGAACCAGAATATATGTATACTTTTCGAACTTGAGGTCAGTTTCCCATTTTGACTTTTCATGCTTAATTGGCTATTTGCCAACAAATTCGAGATAGGCCGTGGCCTAACTTTTGAGGGAGAGGATGGATCCAGAAAACACATGTTTTTTCGGGTTCCCCAACCTGTGGGGAACCTGAATATATCTATACTTTTCGAATTTTAGGTCAGTTTCACATTTTCACTTTTGATGCTTCATTGGCTATTTGCAAACAAATGCAAGTTAAGCCGTGGCCTAACTTTTGAGGGAGAGGTCGGATCCGAAAAACACATGTTTTTTCGGGTTCCCCAACATGTGGGGAACCAGAATATATGTATACTTTTCGAATTTGAGGTCAGTTTCACATTTTGACTTTTCATGCTTAATTGGCTATTTCCCAACACATGCAATGTAGGCAGAGGCCTAACCTTTGAGGTAGAGGTCGGATCCAGAAAATACTTGTTTTTTCGGGTTCCCCCACCTGTGGCAAACCATAATATATGTATACTTTTCGAATCTGAGGTCAGTTTCAAATTTTGACTTTTCATGCTTAATTGGCTATTTGCCAACAAATGCAATCTAGGTCGAGGGCTAAATTTTGAGGGAGAGGTCGGATCCGGAAAACACATGTTTTTTCGGCTTCCCCAACATGTGGGGAAGCAGAATATATGTATACTTTTCGAATTTGAGGTCAGTTTCAGATTTCGAGTTTTCATGCTTAATTGGCTATTTGCCTACAAATGCAATCTAGGCCAAGGTCTAAATTTTGAGGGAGAGGTCGGAACCGGAAAACACATGGTTTTTTGGGTTCCCCAAGCTGTGTGGAACCTGAATATATGTACACTTTTCGAATTTGAGGTCAGTTTCACATTTTGACTTTTCATGGTTAATTGGCTATTTGCCAACAAATTCGAGATACCGGTAGGCCGTGGCCTAACTTTTGAGGAAGAGGTTGGATCCGGAAAACACATGTTTTTTCAGGTTCCCCAACATGTGGGGAACCAGAATATATGTATACTTTTCGAATTTGAGGTCAGTTTCACATTTTGACTTTTCATTCTTAATTGGCTATTTCCCAACAAATGCAAGTTAAGCCGTGGCCTAACTTTTGAGGGAGAGGTCAGATCCGGAAAACACATGTTTTTTCGGGTTCCCCAACATGTGGGGAACCAGAATATATGTATACTTTTCGAATTTGACGTCAGTTTCACATTTTGACTTTTCATGCTTAACTGGCTATTTCCCAACACATGCAATGTAGGCAGAGGCCTAACCTTTGAGGTAGAGGTCGGATCCAGAAAATACTTGTTTTTTCGGGTTCCCCCACCTGTGGCAAACCATAATATATGTATACTTTTCGAATCTGAGGTCAGTTTCAAATTTTGACTTTTCATGCTTAATTGGCTATTTCCCAACAAATGCAAGTTAAGCCGTGGCCTAACTTTTGAGGGAGAGGTCAGATCCGGAAAACACATGTTTTTTCGGGTTCCCCAACATGTGGGGAACCAGAATATATGTATACTTTTCGAATTTGACGTCAGTTTCACATTTTGACTTTTCATGCTTAATTGGCTATTTGCCAACATATGCAATCTACGCCGAGGGCTAAATTTTGAGGGAGAGGTCGGATCTGGAAAACACATGTTTTTTCGGCTTCCCCAACATGTGGGGAAGCAGAATATATGTATACTTTTCGAATTTGAGGTCAGTTTCAGATTTCGAGTTTTCATGCTTAATTGGCTATTTGCCTACAAATGCAATCTAGGCCAAGGTCTAAATTTTGAGGGAGAGGTCGGAACCGGAAAACACATGGTTTTTTGGGTTCCCCAACCTGTGTGGAACCTGAATATATGTACACTTTTCGAATTTGAGGTCAGTTTCACATTTTGACTTTTCATGGTTAATTGGCTATTTGCCAACAAATTCGAGATAGGCCGTGGCCTAACTTTTGAGGAAGAGGTTGGATCCGGAAAACACATGTTTTTTCAGGTTCCCCAACATGTGGGGAACCAGAATATATCTATACTTTTCGAATTTGAGGTCAGTTTCACATTTTGACTTTTCATTCTTAATTGGCTATTTCCCAACAAATGCAAGTTAAGCCGTGGCCTAACTTTTGAGGGAGAGGTCAGATCCGGAAAACACATGTTTTTTCGGGTTCCCCAACATGTGGGGAACCAGAATATATGTATACTTTTCGAATTTGACGTCAGTTTCACATTTTGACTTTTCATGCTTAATTGGCTATTTGCCAACAAATGCAATCTACGCCGAGGGCTAAATTTTGAGGGAGAGGTCGGATCTGGAAAACACATGTTTTTTCGGCTTCCCCAATATGTGGGGAAGCAGAATATATGTATACTTTTCGAATTTGAGGTCAGTTTCAGATTTCGAGTTTTCATGCTTAATTGGCTATTTGCCTACAAATGCAATCTAGGCCAAGGTCTAAATTTTGAGGGAGAGGTCGGAACCGGAAAACACATGGTTTTTTGGGTTCCCCAACCTGTGTGGAACCTGAATATATGTACACTTTTCGAATTTGAGGTCAGTTTCACATTTTGACTTTTCATGGTTAATTGGCTATTTGCCAACAAATTCGAGATAGGCCGTGGCCTAACTTTTGAGGAAGAGGTTGGATCCGGAAAACACATTTTTTTGGGTTCCCCAACCTGTGGGGAACCTGAATATATCTATACTTTTCGAATCTGAGGTCAGTTTCAAATTTTGACTTTTCATGCTTAATTGGCTATTTGCCAACAAATGCAATCTAGGCCAAGGGCTAAATTTTGAAGGAGAGGTCGGATCAGGAAAACACATGTTTTTTCGGGTTCCCCCACCTGTGGCAAACCATAATATATGTATACTTTTCGAATCTGAGGTCAGTTTCAAATTTTGACTTTTCATGCTTAATTGGCTATTTGCCAACAAATGCAATCTAGGTCGAGGGCTAAATTTTGAGGGAGAGGTCGGATCCGGAAAACACATGTTTTTTCGGCTTCCCCAACATGTGGGGAAGCCGAATATATGTATACTTTTCGAATTTGAGGTCAGTTTCAGATTTCGAGTTTTCATGCTTAATTGGCTATTTGCCTACAAATGCAATCTAGGCCAAGGTCTAAATTTTGAGGGAGAGGTCGGAACCGGAAAACACATGGTTTTTTGGGTTCCCCAAGCTGTGTGGAACCTGAATATATGTACACTTTTCGAATTTGAGGTCAGTTTCACATTTTGACTTTTCATGGTTAATTGGCTATTTGCCAACAAATTCGAGATACTGGTAGGCCGTGGCCTAACTTTTGAGGAAGAGGTTGGATCCGGAAAACACATGTTTTTTCAGGTTCCCCAACATGTGGGGAACCAGAATATATGTATACTTTTCGAACTTGAGGTCAGTTTCCCATTTTGACTTTTCATGCTTAATTGGCTATTTGCCAACAAATTCGAGATAGGCCGTGGCCTAACTTTTGAGGGAGAGGATGGATCCAGAAAACACATGTTTTTTCGGGTTCCCCAACCTGTGGGGAACCTGAATATATCTATACTTTTCGAATTTTAGGTCAGTTTCACATTTTCACTTTTGATGCTTCATTGGCTATTTGCAAACAAATGCAAGTTAAGCCGTGGCCTAACTTTTGAGGGAGAGGTCGGATCCGAAAAACACATGTTTTTTCGGGTTCCCCAACATGTGGGGAACCAGAATATATGTATACTTTTCGAATTTGAGGTCAGTTTCACATTTTGACTTTTCATGCTTAATTGGCTATTTCCCAACACATGCAATGTAGGCAGAGGCCTAACCTTTGAGGTAGAGGTCGGATCCAGAAAATACTTGTTTTTTCGGGTTCCCCCACCTGTGGCAAACCATAATATATGTATACTTTTCGAATCTGAGGTCAGTTTCAAATTTTGACTTTTCATGCTTAATTGGCTATTTGCCAACAAATGCAATCTAGGTCGAGGGCTAAATTTTGAGGGAGAGGTCGGATCCGGAAAACACATGTTTTTTCGGCTTCCCCAACATGTGGGGAAGCAGAATATATGTATACTTTTCGAATTTGAGGTCAGTTTCAGATTTCGAGTTTTCATGCTTAATTGGCTATTTGCCTACAAATGCAATCTAGGCCAAGGTCTAAATTTTGAGGGAGAGGTCGGAACCGGAAAACACATGGTTTTTTGGGTTCCCCAAGCTGTGTGGAACCTGAATATATGTACACTTTTCGAATTTGAGGTCAGTTTCACATTTTGACTTTTCATGGTTAATTGGCTATTTGCCAACAAATTCGAGATACCGGTAGGCCGTGGCCTAACTTTTGAGGAAGAGGTTGGATCCGGAAAACACATGTTTTTTCAGGTTCCCCAACATGTGGGGAACCAGAATATATGTATACTTTTCGAATTTGAGGTCAGTTTCACATTTTGACTTTTCATTCTTAATTGGCTATTTCCCAACAAATGCAAGTTAAGCCGTGGCCTAACTTTTGAGGGAGAGGTCAGATCCGGAAAACACATGTTTTTTCGGGTTCCCCAACATGTGGGGAACCAGAATATATGTATACTTTTCGAATTTGACGTCAGTTTCACATTTTGACTTTTCATGCTTAATTGGCTATTTCCCAACACATGCAATGTAGGCAGAGGCCTAACCTTTGAGGTAGAGGTCGGATCCAGAAAATACTTGTTTTTTCGGGTTCCCCCACCTGTGGCAAACCATAATATATGTATACTTTTCGAATCTGAGGTCAGTTTCAAATTTTGACTTTTCATGCTTAATTGGCTATTTGCCAACAAATGCAATCTACGCCGAGGGCTAAATTTTGAGGGAGAGGTCGGATCTGGAAAACACATGGTTTTTTGGGTTCCCCAAGCTTTGTGGAACCTGAATATATGTACACTTTTCGAATTTGAGGTCAGTTTCACATTTTGACTTTTCATGGTTAATTGGCTATTTGCCAACAAATTCGAGATACCGGTAGGCCGTGGCCTAACTTTTGAGGAAGAGGTTGGATCCGGAAAACACATGTTTTTTCAGGTTCCCCAACATGTGGGGAACCAGAATATATGTATACTTTTCGAACTTGAGGTCAGTTTCCCATTTTGACTTTTCATGCTTAATTGGCTATTTGCCAACAAATTCGAGATAGGCCGTGGCCTAACTTTTGAGGGAGAGGATGGATCCAGAAAACACATGTTTTTTCGGGTTCCCCAACCTGTGGGGAACCTGAATATATCTATACTTTTCGAATTTTAGGTCAGTTTCACATTTTCACTTTTGATGCTTCATTGGCTATTTGCAAACAAATGCAAGTTAAGCCGTGGCCTAACTTTTGAGGGAGAGGTCGGATCCGAAAAACACATGTTTTTTCGGGTTCCCCAACATGTGGGGAACCAGAATATATGTATACTTTTCGAATTTGAGGTCAGTTTCACATTTTGACTTTTCATGCTTAATTGGCTATTTCCCAACACATGCAATGTAGGCAGAGGCCTAACCTTTGAGGTAGAGGTCGGATCCAGAAAATACTTGTTTTTTCGGGTTCCCCCACCTGTGGCAAACCATAATATATGTATACTTTTCGAATCTGAGGTCAGTTTCAAATTTTGACTTTTCATGCTTAATTGGCTATTTGCCAACAAATGCAATCTAGGTCGAGGGCTAAATTTTGAGGGAGAGGTCGGATCCGGAAAACACATGTTTTTTCGGCTTCCCCAACATGTGGGGAAGCAGAATATATGTATACTTTTCGAATTTGAGGTCAGTTTCAGATTTCGAGTTTTCATGCTTAATTGGCTATTTGCCTACAAATGCAATCTAGGCCAAGGTCTAAATTTTGAGGGAGAGGTCGGAACCGGAAAACACATGGTTTTTTGGGTTCCCCAAGCTGTGTGGAACCTGAATATATGTACACTTTTCGAATTTGAGGTCAGTTTCACATTTTGACTTTTCATGGTTAATTGGCTATTTGCCAACAAATTCGAGATACCGGTAGGCCGTGGCCTAACTTTTGAGGAAGAGGTTGGATCCGGAAAACACATGTTTTTTCAGGTTCCCCAACATGTGGGGAACCAGAATATATGTATACTTTTCGAATTTGAGGTCAGTTTCACATTTTGACTTTTCATTCTTAATTGGCTATTTCCCAACAAATGCAAGTTAAGCCGTGGCCTAACTTTTGAGGGAGAGGTCAGATCCGGAAAACACATGTTTTTTCGGGTTCCCCAACATGTGGGGAACCAGAATATATGTATACTTTTCGAATTTGACGTCAGTTTCACATTTTGACTTTTCATGCTTAACTGGCTATTTCCCAACACATGCAATGTAGGCAGAGGCCTAACCTTTGAGGTAGAGGTCGGATCCAGAAAATACTTGTTTTTTCGGGTTCCCCCACCTGTGGCAAACCATAATATATGTATACTTTTCGAATCTGAGGTCAGTTTCAAATTTTGACTTTTCATGCTTAATTGGCTATTTCCCAACAAATGCAAGTTAAGCCGTGGCCTAACTTTTGAGGGAGAGGTCAGATCCGGAAAACACATGTTTTTTCGGGTTCCCCAACATGTGGGGAACCAGAATATATGTATACTTTTCGAATTTGACGTCAGTTTCACATTTTGACTTTTCATGCTTAATTGGCTATTTGCCAACATATGCAATCTACGCCGAGGGCTAAATTTTGAGGGAGAGGTCGGATCTGGAAAACACATGTTTTTTCGGCTTCCCCAACATGTGGGGAAGCAGAATATATGTATACTTTTCGAATTTGAGGTCAGTTTCAGATTTCGAGTTTTCATGCTTAATTGGCTATTTGCCTACAAATGCAATCTAGGCCAAGGTCTAAATTTTGAGGGAGAGGTCGGAACCGGAAAACACATGGTTTTTTGGGTTCCCCAACCTGTGTGGAACCTGAATATATGTACACTTTTCGAATTTGAGGTCAGTTTCACATTTTGACTTTTCATGGTTAATTGGCTATTTGCCAACAAATTCGAGATAGGCCGTGGCCTAACTTTTGAGGAAGAGGTTGGATCCAGAAAACACATGTTTTTTCAGGTTCCCCAACATGTGGGGAACCAGAATATATCTATACTTTTCGAATTTGAGGTCAGTTTCACATTTTGACTTTTCATTCTTAATTGGCTATTTCCCAACAAATGCAAGTTAAGCCGTGGCCTAACTTTTGAGGGAGAGGTCAGATCCGGAAAACACATGTTTTTTCGGGTTCCCCAACATGTGGGGAACCAGAATATATGTATACTTTTCGAATTTGACGTCAGTTTCACATTTTGACTTTTCATGCTTAATTGGCTATTTGCCAACAAATGCAATCTACGCCGAGGGCTAAATTTTGAGGGAGAGGTCGGATCTGGAAAACACATGTTTTTTCGGCTTCCCCAATATGTGGGGAAGCAGAATATATGTATACTTTTCGAATTTGAGGTCAGTTTCAGATTTCGAGTTTTCATGCTTAATTGGCTATTTGCCTACAAATGCAATCTAGGCCAAGGTCTAAATTTTGAGGGAGAGGTCGGAACCGGAAAACACATGGTTTTTTGGGTTCCCCAACCTGTGTGGAACCTGAATATATGTACACTTTTCGAATTTGAGGTCAGTTTCACATTTTGACTTTTCATGGTTAATTGGCTATTTGCCAACAAATTCGAGATAGGCCGTGGCCTAACTTTTGAGGAAGAGGTTGGATCCGGAAAACACATTTTTTTGGGTTCCCCAACCTGTGGGGAACCTGAATATATCTATACTTTTCGAATCTGAGGTCAGTTTCAAATTTTGACTTTTCATGCTTAATTGGCTATTTGCCAACAAATGCAATCTAGGCCAAGGGCTAAATTTTGAAGGAGAGGTCGGATCAGGAAAACACATGTTTTTTCGGGTTCCCCCACCTGTGGCAAACCATAATATATGTATACTTTTCGAATCTGAGGTCAGTTTCAAATTTTGACTTTTCATGCTTAATTGGCTATTTGCCAACAAATGCAATCTAGGTCGAGGGCTAAATTTTGAGGGAGAGGTCGGATCCGGAAAACACATGTTTTTTCGGCTTCCCCAACATGTGGGGAAGCAGAATATATGTATACTTTTCGAATTTGAGGTCAGTTTCAGATTTCGAGTTTTCATGCTTAATTGGCTATTTGCCTACAAATGCAATCTAGGCCAAGGTCTAAATTTTGAGGGAGAGGTCGGAACCGGAAAACACATGGTTTTTTGGGTTCCCCAAGCTGTGTGGAACCTGAATATATGTACACTTTTCGAATTTGAGGTCAGTTTCACATTTTGACTTTTCATGGTTAATTGGCTATTTGCCAACAAATTCGAGATACTGGTAGGCCGTGGCCTAACTTTTGAGGAAGAGGTTGGATCCGGAAAACACATGTTTTTTCAGGTTCCCCAACATGTGGGGAACCAGAATATATGTATACTTTTCGAACTTGAGGTCAGTTTCCCATTTTGACTTTTCATGCTTAATTGGCTATTTGCCAACAAATTCGAGATAGGCCGTGGCCTAACTTTTGAGGGAGAGGATGGATCCAGAAAACACATGTTTTTTCGGGTTCCCCAACCTGTGGGGAACCTGAATATATCTATACTTTTCGAATTTTAGGTCAGTTTCACATTTTCACTTTTGATGCTTCATTGGCTATTTGCAAACAAATGCAAGTTAAGCCGTGGCCTAACTTTTGAGGGAGAGGTCGGATCCGAAAAACACATGTTTTTTCGGGTTCCCCAACATGTGGGGAACCAGAATATATGTATACTTTTCGAATTTGAGGTCAGTTTCACATTTTGACTTTTCATGCTTAATTGGCTATTTCCCAACACATGCAATGTAGGCAGAGGCCTAACCTTTGAGGTAGAGGTCGGATCCAGAAAATACTTGTTTTTTCGGGTTCCCCCACCTGTGGCAAACCATAATATATGTATACTTTTCAAATCTGAGGTCAGTTTCAAATTTTGACTTTTCATGCTTAATTGGCTATTTGCCAACAAATGCAATCTAGGTCGAGGGCTAAATTTTGAGGGAGAGGTCGGATCCGGAAAACACATGTTTTTTCGGCTTCCCCAACATGTGGGGAAGCAGAATATATGTATACTTTTCGAATTTGAGGTCAGTTTCAGATTTCGAGTTTTCATGCTTAATTGGCTATTTGCCTACAAATGCAATCTAGGCCAAGGTCTAAATTTTGAGGGAGAGGTCGGAACCGGAAAACACATGGTTTTTTGGGTTCCCCAAGCTGTGTGGAACCTGAATATATGTACACTTTTCGAATTTGAGGTCAGTTTCACATTTTGACTTTTCATGGTTAATTGGCTATTTGCCAACAAATTCGAGATACCGGTAGGCCGTGGCCTAACTTTTGAGGAAGAGGTTGGATCCGGAAAACACATGTTTTTTCAGGTTCCCCAACATGTGGGGAACCAGAATATATGTATACTTTTCGAATTTGAGGTCAGTTTCACATTTTGACTTTTCATTCTTAATTGGCTATTTCCCAACAAATGCAAGTTAAGCCGTGGCCTAACTTTTGAGGGAGAGGTCAGATCCGGAAAACACATGTTTTTTCGGGTTCCCCAACATGTGGGGAACCAGAATATATGTATACTTTTCGAATTTGACGTCAGTTTCACATTTTGACTTTTCATGCTTAATTGGCTATTTCCCAACACATGCAATGTAGGCAGAGGCCTAACCTTTGAGGTAGAGGTCGGATCCAGAAAATACTTGTTTTTTCGGGTTCCCCCACCTGTGGCAAACCATAATATATGTATACTTTTCGAATCTGAGGTCAGTTTCAAATTTTGACTTTTCATGCTTAATTGGCTATTTGCCAACAAATGCAATCTACGCCGAGGGCTAAATTTTGAGGGAGAGGTCGGATCTGGAAAACACATGGTTTTTTGGGTTCCCCAAGCTTTGTGGAACCTGAATATATGTACACTTTTCGAATTTGAGGTCAGTTTCACATTTTGACTTTTCATGGTTAATTGGCTATTTGCCAACAAATTCGAGATACCAGTAGGCCGTGGCCTAACTTTTGAGGAAGAGGTTGGATCCGGAAAACACATGTTTTTTCAGGTTCCCCAACATGTGGGGAACCAGAATATATGTATACTTTTCGAATTTGAGGTCAGTTTCACATTTTGACTTTTCATTCTTAATTGGCTATTTCCCAACAAATGCAAGTTAAGCCGTGGCCTAACTTTTGAGGGAGAGGTCAGATCCGGAAAACACATGTTTTTTCGGGTTCCCCAACATGTGGGGAACCAGAATATATGTATACTTTTCGAATTTGACGTCAGTTTCACATTTTGACTTTTCATGCTTAATTGGCTATTTCCCAACACATGCAATGTAGGCAGAGGCCTAACCTTTGAGGTAGAGGTCGGATCCAGAAAATACTTGTTTTTTCGGGTTCCCCCACCTGTGGCAAACCATAATATATGTATACTTTTCGAATCTGAGGTCAGTTTCAAATTTTGACTTTTCATGCTTAATTGGCTATTTGCCAACAAATGCAATCTAGGCCGAGGGCTAAATTTTGAGGGAGAGGTCGGATCTGGAAAACACATGTTTTTTCGGCTTCCCCAACATGTGGGGAAGCAGAATATATGTATACTTTTCGAATTTGAGGTCAGTTTCAGATTTCGAGTTTTCATGCTTAATTGGCTATTTGCCTACAAATGCAATCTAGGCCAAGGTCTAAATTTTGAGGGAGAGGTCGGAACCGGAAAACACATGGTTTTTTGGGTTCCCCAACCTGTGTGGAACCTGAATATATGTACACTTTTCGAATTTGAGGTCAGTTTCACATTTTGACTTTTCATGGTTAATTGGCTATTTGCCAACAAATTCGAGATAGGCCGTGGCCTAACTTTTGAGGAAGAGGTTGGATCCGGAAAACACATTTTTTTGGGTTCCCCAACCTGTGGGGAACCTGAATATATCTATACTTTTCGAATCTGAGGTCAGTTTCAAATTTTGACTTTTCATGCTTAATTGGCTATTTGCCAACAAATGCAATCTAGGCCAAGGGCTAAATTTTGAAGGAGAGGTCGGATCAGGAAAACACATGTTTTTTCGGGTTCCCCAACATGTGGGGAACCAGAATATATGTATACTTTTCGAATCTGAGGTCAGTTTCAAATTTTGACTTTTCATGCTTAATTGGCTATTTGCCAACAAATGCAATCTAGGTCGAGGGCTAAATTTTGAGGGAGAGGTCGGATCTGGAAAACACATGTTTTTTCGGCTTCCCCAACATGTGGGGAAGCAGAATATATGTATACTTTTCGAATTTGAGGTCAGTTTCACATTTTGACTTTTCATGGTTAATTGGCTATTTGCCAACAAATTCGAGATACCGGTAGGCCGTGGCCTAACTTTTGAGGAAGAGGTTGGATCCGGAAAACACATGTTTTTTCAGGTTCCCCAACATGTGGGGAACCAGAATATATGTATACTTTTCGAATTTGAGGTCAGTTTCACATTTTGACTTTTCATTCTTAATTGGCTATTTCCCAACAAATGCAAGTTAAGCCGTGGCCTAACTTTTGAGGGAGAGGTCAGATCCGGAAAACACATGTTTTTTCGGGTTCCCCAACATGTGGGGAACCAGAATATATGTATACTTTTCGAATTTGACGTCAGTTTCACATTTTGACTTTTCATGCTTAATTGGCTATTTCCCAACACATGCAATGTAGGCAGAGGCCTAACCTTTGAGGTAGAGGTCGGATCCAGAAAATACTTGTTTTTTCGGGTTCCCCCACCTGTGGCAAACCATAATATATGTATACTTTTCGAATCTGAGGTCAGTTTCAAATTTTGACTTTTCATGCTTAATTGGCTATTTGCCTACAAATGCAATCTAGGCCAAGGTCTAAATTTTGAGGGAGAGGTCGGAACCGGAAAACACATGGTTTTTTGGGTTCCCCAACCTGTGTGGAACCTGAATATATGTACACTTTTCGAATTTGAGGTCAGTTTCACATTTTGACTTTTCATGGTTAATTGGCTATTTGCCAACAAATTCGAGATAGGCCGTGGCCTAACTTTTGAGGAAGAGGTTGGATCCGGAAAACACATTTTTTTGGGTTCCCCAACCTGTGGGGAACCTGAATATATCTATACTTTTCGAATCTGAGGTCAGTTTCAAATTTTGACTTTTCATGCTTAATTGGCTATTTGCCAACAAATGCAATCTAGGCCAAGGGCTAAATTTTGAAGGAGAGGTCGGATCAGGAAAACACATGTTTTTTCGGGTTCCCCAACATGTGGGGAACCAGAATATATGTATACTTTTCGAATTTGAGGTCAGTTTCACATTTTGACTTTTCATGGTTAATTGGCTATTTGCCAACAAATTCGAGATAGGCCGTGGCCTAACTTTTGAGGGAGAGGTCGGATCTGGAAAACACATGTTTTTTCGGCTTCCCCAACATGTGGGGAAGCAGAATATATGTATACTTTTCGAATTTGAGGTCAGTTTCAGATTTCGAGTTTTCATGCTTAATTGGCTATTTGCCTACAAATGCAATCTAGGCCAAGGTCTAAATTTTGAGGGAGAGGTCGGAACCGGAAAACACATGGTTTTTTGGGTTCCCCAAGCTGTGTGGAACCTGAATATATGTACACTTTTCGAATTTGAGGTCAGTTTCACATTTTGACTTTTCATGGTTAATTGGCTATTTGCCAACAAATTCGAGATAGGCCGTGGCCTAACTTTTCAGGGAGAGGTCGGATCCGGAAAACACATTTTTTTTCGGATTCCCCAACCTGTGGGGAACCTGAATATATGTACACTTTTCAAATTTGAGGTCAGTTTCACATTTTGACTTTTCATGGTTAATTGGTTATTTGCCAACAAATTCGAGATAAGCCGTGGCCTAACTTTTGAGGGAGAGGTCGGATCCGGAAAACACATGTTTTTTCGGGTTCCCCAACCTGTGTGGAACCTGAATATATGTATACGTTTTGAATTTGAGGTCGGTTTCACATTTTGACTTTTCATGCTTAATTGTCTATTAGCCAACAAATACGAGATAGGCCGTGGCCTAACTTTTGAGGGAGAGGTCTGATCCAGAAAACACATGTTTTTTCGGGTTCCCAAAACCTTTGTGGAACCATAATATATGTATACTTTTTGAATTTGAAGTCAGTTTCACATTTTGACTTTGCATGCTTAATTGGCTATTTGCCAATAAATGCAATTTAGGCCGAGGCCTAAATTTTGAGGTAGCGGTCGGATCCGGAAAACACATGTTTTTTCGGGTTCCCCAACATGTGGGAACCAGAATATATGTATACTTTTCGAATTTTAGGTCAGTTTCACATTTTGATTGTTCATGCTTCATTGGCTATTTTCCAACAAATGCAATCTAGGCCGAGGGCTAAATTTTGAGGGAGAGGTCGGATCTGGAAAACACATGTTTTTTCGGGTTCCCCCACCTGTGGCGAACTATAATATATGTATACTTTTCGAATCTGAGGTCAGTTTCAAATTTTGACTTTTCATGCTTAATTGGCTATTTGCCAACAAATGCAATCTTGCCTGAGGGATAAATTTTGAGGGAGAGGTCGGATCTGGAAAACACATGTTTTTTCAGGTTCCCCAACATGTGGGGAAGCAGAATATGTGTATACTTTTCGAATTTGAAGTCAATTTCACATTTCGAGTTTTCATGCTTAATTGGCTATTTGCCTACAAATGCAATCTAGGCCAAGGCCTAAATTTTGAGGGAGAGGTCGGAACCGGAAAACACACGTTTTTTCGGGTTCCCCAACCTGTGTGGAAGCTGAATATATGTACACTTTCGAATTTGAGGTCAGTTTCACATTTTGACTTTTCATGGTTAATTGGCTATTTGCAAACAAATGCAATCGAGGCCGAGGCCTAACTTTTGAGGGAGAGGTCGGATCTGGAAAACACATGTTTTTTCGGGTTCCCCAACCTTTGGGGAATCAAAATATATGTATACTTTTTGAACTTGAGGTCAGTTTCACATTTTGACTTGTCATGCTTAATTGACTATTTGCCAACAAATACAATCTAGGCCGAGGCCCAACCTTTGAGAGAGAGGTCGGATGGGAAAAACAGATGTTTTTTCGTGTTCCCCAACCTTTTGGGAACCATAATATATTTATACTTTTGATTTTTGAGGTCAGATTTACATTGTGACTGTTCATACTTAATTGTCTAAGAGCCAACAAGTACGAGATAGGCCGTGGCCTAACTTTTGAGGGAGAGGTCGGATCTTGAAAACACATGTTTTATCGGGTTCCCCAACCCGTGGGGAACCAGAATATATGTATACTTTTTTAATTTAAGGTCAGTTTCTCATTTTGACTTTTCATGCTTAAATGGATATTTCCTACAAATGCAAGTTAAGCCGTAGCCTAAATTTTGAGGAAGAGGTCTGATCCGGAAAACACATGCTTTTACGGGTTCCCCAACCTGTGGGGAACCTGAATATATCTATACTTTTCGAATTTTTAGGTCAGTTTCACATTTTCACTTTTGATGCTTAATTGGCTATTTGCAAACAAATGCAAGTTTAGCCGTGGCCTAACTTTTGAGGAAGAGGTCGGATACGGAAAACACATGTTTTTTCGGGTTCCCCAACCTTTGGGGAATCAGAATATATGTATACTTTTCGAACTTGAGGTAAGTTTCACATTTTGACTTTTCATGCTTAATTGGCTATTTCCCAACAAATGCAATGTAGGCCGAGGCCTAACCTTTGAGGTAGAGGTCGGATCCGGAAAACACATGTTTTTTCGGGTTCCCCCACCTGTGGCGAACTATAATATATGTATACTTTTCGAATCTGAGGTCAGTTTCAAATTTTGACTTTTCATGCTTAATTGGCTATTTGCCAACAAATGCAATCTTGCCTGAGGGATAAATTTTGAGGGAGAGGTCGGATCTGGAAAACACATGTTTTTTCGGGTTCCCCAACATGTGGGGAAGCAGAATATGTGTATACTTTTCGAATTTGAAGTCAGTTTCACATTTCGAGTTTTCATGCTTAATTGGCTATTTGCCTACAAATGCAATCTAGGCCAAGGCCTAAATTTTGAGGGAGAGGTCGGAAATGGAAAAAACATGGTTTTTTGGGTTCCCCAACCTGTGTGGAACCTGAATATATGTACACTTTTCGAATTTGAGGTCAGTGTCACATTTTGACTTTTCATGGTTAATTGGCTATTTGCCAACAAATTCGAGATAGGCCGTGGCCTAACTTTTGAGGAAGAGGTCAGAACCGGAAAACACACGTTTTTTCGGGTTCCCCAACCTTTGTGGAAGCTGAATATATGTACACTTTCGAATTTGAGGTCAGTTTCACATTTTGACTTTTCATGGTTAATTGGCTATTTGCTAAGAAATTCGAGATAGGCCGTGCCCTAACTTTTGAGGAAGAGGTTGGATCCGGAAAACACATGTTTTTTCGGGTTCCCCAACCTGTGGAGAAGCTGAATATATCTATACTTTTCGAACTTGAGGTAAGTTTCACATTTTCACTTTTGATGCTTAATTGGCTATTTGCAAACAAATGCAATCTAGGCCGAGGCCTAACTTTTGAGGGAGAGGTCGGATCCGGAAAACACATGTTTTTTTGGGGTTTCCCAACCTTTGGGGAATCAGAATATATGTATACTTTTCGAACTTGAGGTCAGTTTCACATTTTGACTTTTCATGCTTAATTGGCTATTTCCCAACAAATGCAATGTAGGCCGAGGCCTAACCTTTGAGGTAGAGGTCGGATCCGGAAAATACTTGTTTTTTCGGGTTCCCCTAACTGTGGCGAACCATAATATATGTATATTTTTCGAATTTGAGGTCAGTTTCACATTTTGACTTTTCATGCTTAATTGGCTATTTGCCAACAAATTCGAGATAGGCCGTGGCCTAACTTTTGAGGAAGAGGTTGGATCCGGAAAACACATGTTTTTTCGGGTTCCCCAACCCGTGGGGAACCTGAATATATGTACACTTTTCTAATTTGAGGTCAGTTTCACATTTTGAATTTTCATGGTTAATTGGCTATTTGCCAACAAATTCGAGATAGGCCGTGGCCTAACTTTTGAGGGAGAGGATGGATCCAGAAAACACATGTTTTTTCGGGTTCCCCAACCTGTGGGGAACCTGAATATATCTATACTTTTCGAATTTTAGGTCAGTTTCACATTTACACTTTTGATGCTTCATTGGCTATTTGCAAACAAATGCAAGTTAAGCCGTGGCCTAACTTTTGAGGGAGAGGTCGGATCCGAAAAACACATGTTTTTTCGGGTTCCCCTACATGTGGGGAACCAGAATATATGTATACTTTTCGAATTTGAGGTCAGTTTCACATTTTGACTTTTCATGCTTAATTGGCTATTTCCCAACACATGCAATGTAGGCAGAGGCCTAACCTTTGAGGTAGAGGTCGGATCCAGAAAACACATGTTTTTTCGGCTTCCCCAACATGTGGGGAAGCAGAATATATGTATACTTTTCGAATTTGAGGTCAGTTTCAGATTTTGACTTTTCATGCTTAATTGGCTATTTGCCAACAAATGCAATCTAGGTCGAGGGCTAAATTTTGAGGGAGAGGTCGGAACCGGAAAACACATGGTTTTTTGGGTTCCCCAAGCTGTGTGGAACCTGAATATATGTACACTTTTCGAATTTGAGGTCAGTTTCACATTTTGACTTTTCATGGTTAATTGGCTATTTGCCAACAAATTCGAGATACCGGTAGGCCGTGGCCTAACTTTTGAGGAAGAGGTTGGATCCGGAAAACACATGTTTTTTCAGGTTCCCCAACATGTGGGGAACAAGAATATATGTATACTTTTCGAATTTGAGGTCAGTTTCACATTTTGACTTTTCATTCTTAATTGGCTATTTCCCAACAAATGCAAGTTAAGCCGTGGCCTAACTTTTGAGGGAGAGGTCAGATCCGGAAAACACATGTTTTTTCGGGTTCCCCAACATGTGGGGAACCAGAATATATGTATACTTTTCGAATTTGACGTCAGTTTCACATTTTGACTTTTCATGCTTAATTGGCTATTTCCCAACACATGCAATGTAGGCAGAGGCCTAACCTTTGAGGTAGAGGTCGGATCCAGAAAATACTTGTTTTTTCGGGTTCCCCCACCTGTGGCAAACCATAATATATGTATACTTTTCGAATCTGAGGTCAGTTTCAAATTTTGACTTTTCATGCTTAATTGGCTATTTGCCAACAAATGCAATCTAGGCCGAGGGCTAAATTTTGAGGGAGAGGTCGGATCTGGAAAACACATGTTTTTTCGGCTTCCCCAACCTGTGGGGAAGCAGAATATATGTATACTTTTCGAATTTAAGGTCAGTTTCTCATTTTGACTTTTCATGCTTAATTGGATATTTCCCTACAAATGGAAGTTAAGCCGTGGCCTAACTTTTGAGGAAGAGGTCTGATCCGGAAAACACATGTTTTTTCGGGTTCCCCAACCTGTGGGGAACCAGAATATATGTATACTTTTCGAATTTAAGGTCAGTTTCTCATTTTGACTTTTCATGCTTAATTGGCTATTTGCCAACAAATGCAATCTTGGCTGAGGGCTAAATTTTGAGGGTGAGGTCGGATCTGGAAAACACATGTTTTTTCGGATTCCCCAACCTGTGGGGAACCAGAATATATGTATACTTTTCGAATTTGAGGTTAGTTTCACATTTTGACTTTTCATGCTTAATTGGCTATTTGCCGACAAATGCAATCTTGGCTGAGGGCTAAATTTTGAGGGAGAGGTCGGATCTGGAAAACACATGTTTTTTGGGTTCCCCAAGCTGTGTGGAACCTGAATATATGTACACTTTTCGAATTTGAGGTCAGTTTCACATTTTGACTTTTCATGGTTAATTGGCTATTTGCCAACAAATTCGAGATACCGGTAGGCCGTGGCCTAACTTTTGAGGAAGAGGTTGGATCCGGAAAACACATGTTTTTTCAGGTTCCCCAACATGTGGGGAACCAGAACATATGTATACTTTTCGAATTTGAGGTCAGTTTCACATTTTGACTTTTCATTCTTAATTGGCTATTTCCCAACAAATGCAAGTTAAGCCGTGGCCTAACTTTTGAGGGAGAGGTCGGATCCGGAAAACACATGTTTTTTCGGGTTCCCCAACATGTGGGGAACCAGAATATATGTATACTTTTCGAATTTGACGTCAGTTTCACATTTTGACTTTTCATTCTTAATTGGCTATTTCCCAACAAATGCAAGTTAAGCCGTGGCCTAACTTTTGAGGGAGAGGTCGGATCCGGAAAACACATGTTTTTTCGGGTTCCCCAACATGTGGGGAACCAGAATATATGTATACTTTTCGAATTTGACGTCAGTTTCACATTTTGACTTTTCATGCTTAATTGGCTATTTCCCAACACATGCAATGTAGGCAGAGGCCTAACCTTTGAGGTAGAGGTCGGATCCAGAAAATACTTGTTTTTTCGGGTTCCCCCACCTGTGGCAAACCATAATATATGTATACTTTTCGAATCTGAGGTCAGTTTCAAATTTTGACTTTTCATGCTTAATTGGCTATTTGCCAACAAATGCAATCTAGGCCGAGGGCTAAATTTTGAGGGAGAGGTCGGATCTGGAAAACACATGTTTTTTCGGCTTCCCCAACATGTGGGGAAGCAGAATATATGTATACTTTTCGAATTTGAGGTCAGTTTCAGATTTCGAGTTTTCATGCTTAATTGGCTATTTGCCTACAAATGCAATCTAGGCCAAGGTCTAAATTTTGAGGGAGAGGTCGGAACCGGAAAACACATGGTTTTTTGGGTTCCCCAACCTGTGTGGAACCTGAATATATGTACACTTTTCGAATTTGAGGTCAGTTTCACATTTTGACTTTTCATGGTTAATTGGCTATTTGCCAACAAATTCGAGATAGGCCGTGGCCTAACTTTTGAGGAAGAGGTTGGATCCGGAAAACACATTTTTCTGGGTTCCCCAACCTGTGTGGAACCTGAATATATCTATACTTTTCGAATCTGAGGTCAGTTTCAAATTTTGACTTTTCATGCTTAATTGGCTATTTGCCAACAAATGCAATCTAGGCCAAGGGCTAAATTTTGAACGAGAGGTCGGATCAGGAAAACACATGTTTTTTCGGGTTCCCCAACATGTGGGGAACCAGAATATATGTATACTTTTCGAATTTGAGGTCAGTTTCACATTTTGAGTTTTCATGCTTAATTGGCTATTTGCCTACAAATGCAATCTAGGCCAAGGTCTAAATTTTGAGGGAGAGGTCGGAACCGGAAAACACATGGTTTTTTGGGTTCCCCAACCTGTGTGGAACCTGAATATATGTACACTTTTCGAATTTGAGGTCAGTTTCACATTTTGACTTTTCATGGTTAATTGGCTATTTGCCAACAAATTCGAGATAGGGGAGGACCGGAGCCTTTCCCTGCGAGCTCCGGGACGGGGCTCGCGCGAAATTCAAATTAAATACAAAAAAGAGACAGGGAGCAACAAAAAAAGAGGTAGACATTAAAAAGGTATCTCGAACCTCTCAAACGAGGTCAGACTCACCGCCGGGAGGTCCCGAGAAGGCGCGGACGGAGCGGAGGAAGCCGGCGGCAGCAGAGCGACCGGCAGGCCCGAGAACGCCGCGCCAAGCCGTAAGTCACGGAGCTCCAGAGAACGGGCGAGAGGCGAGCGGCGGAGCGGAAGGGAGACACCGGAGTGCTGCCGAGGGGACCTGCCGGCCGGCGGAGAACCTCCAGAAGAGTCGGAGAGAGGAAGAAAAGGCAAGAGAACAGCGGAGGAGGACTGGAGCAGCGAACAAAGGCGGAAGCGGCCAGAGCCAGAAAGTAAGAAGCCGACAAGAGAGGAGAAGCGAGAGGCGGAATCAAACAAAGCCGATAGGACACAGAAAAGAGAGGAGGAGAGCAGAGGGAGCAACAGGCACGAAGAAAGACACCGGTAAGACAAGCGGGGGCCGATTAGAGCACCGAGGGACAGTAGACGCAGGGGGAGCCCAGCGGTAGGGGGAGGACCCTCACAAGACCCCCAGAAGACCCCCCCAGACCCCAAAAAGTCTAAGTGTACTGCACCTGGTGAAAAGGGCCATCTGTGCAAGTCTCAAGCCACAGATCATTTCACCTTGCATCATCTCTGCCAGCACAGCGAAGCTTATCTGAAAGCAAATAGCACCCCCTAGTGGACAATTTTAAAAAAAAAAATTTTTTTCTGTTAAAATATAAACTGTTTGATCCAACCTATCCTAGCAGCTTGATAAACTGGCACAGGAACAATCCGCCCACAATTCTTGGCATCAAGGGGTGGCTTTAAGGGTGGACAGGCCAACAGGAGGAGAAGCTCAAAATGGCTGCCAGACGGACAAAACAAATCAAACTGCGAGACCTGAAGGGAACTGCACCCTCCCCGGCCCAGCCCTCTAATCAGCCAGGCAATACCCCACCCATCCTCACACACCCCCATCCAACTACAGGCCCTCAGACCCAAACTCCAACCCATGACTCCACAACAGCACGCATGATCCAAGAACTAAAAGAGACGATTGAGACACTAAATGAGACGATAGCGACGATGGCGGCAAGGATAGAGGGCATGGATAGAAAATTGGCAGAAATGAGTGCGAAGACGGAGAAAGGACGCATAGAAACAGAACAGAAGATGGAGGAAAGATACAAAAACATGAAAAGGATGCTGGCGGACCAGGGGAGAGACCTGGAGAGAAAGTGGGAAGAACAACGCAAAGCGGTGGCCACAAACCTGGAACAAATGAAGGAGGCAATGCAAACACATTACAAGAACCTCCAAGAAACAAGGGAGAATACGGAAAAGATGATGAAAGAAGTGGAAAATTGCATAGAGGGACAGACTGCTGAGGTTCAGGACCAGTCGACCATGATGCAATTCTGGCAACTGTCATTTGCGATCAGATTCAGAGGGTGGAAAGAGACAACATACGAAACCCAAGAAAGCCTGCTCAGGACCTTTGTAGAGGCACTGGCAACATTCCTGGGCAGGAGCGCCAATGAGATTGGGTGGCAAATCGAAAAAATCTACAGAGTGGGCGCCTGGAGGGCAGTGAACAGGCAGCAACCAAGGGACGTGGTCATCCACTTCACAACACAGAGGCTCCGGAACCACATCTCTGCCACTTCCTATAACAAGGCATTCTACATAGAGGAACAGGAGGTGAAGGTTCTGAAAGAGATCCCCCAGGCGATGCTGAGAGACAGAAAAGACTACAAATTCCTGACCACAGAACTGAGATCGCGTGCACTGCGATACCGGTGGGAAACCCCAACAGGACTGTCACTTTCCTATAGAAACAAGAGACACTACTTGACCTCGGTCCAGAAAGCCAAAGACTTCCTCGAAAAGGAACTGAAGTCGGGACGCCCTCAACCCACCGCGGGAGAAGACGCAGATAGACCACGGGAAAGCGGGAGGGATCGAGGCCAACGAGCAAACAGCGCAGAGGCACAGATCAGGGCAGTGGCAGAGGAAATGAATGGAATACCTAGAGAGGCGAGGGCACAGAGAGCAAGGAGCAACAAAAACAAGGCAGCAAGACAGCCTACAGAGGACAGGCTACCAGGCTCCACTACCAAACACACAGACCAGCAAAGCAAGACCGCACAAACCAATACGAGCAGCAATCCGGATATCATGGGAACGGGACCAAAGAAGGCAACAGGAGAAATAACAGAAATGGTCTCGCAAAAATATCCTGCAACAGATGATGGCAACTAAGTATTTGACTTGGAATGTGAACGGACTGAACTCCCCCCAGAAAAGGAGAAAAATTCTCCACTATCTGAACCAAGATAAAAGCGATATAATCTGCCTACAAGAAACACACATCAGAGCAGCAGACCAGAAATATCTGATCAACTACAAACTAGGCGCGCACTTTGTAGCAGCGGCGCCAAGAAAAAAGAATGGGATTGTTATATATGTAAAGAAACATGTATTGGCCAAGCTAATAGAGTCCGACCCCCAAGGTAGATACCTGGCAATTGAAATAACACAAGAGGACAAGAAGATTCTAGTAATGGGCGTATATGCACCAAACCAGCAACAAGGCAAATTCTACAAAAAGCTACACAAGAAAGTAACACAACTTAACTACAGATCTTACATCATCATGGGCGACTGGAACGGGGTCATAGAGACTGCTCTAGACAAAAAAAGAACTGCACCGAACCCGCAAAAACACTCTAAGTTGCCTAAATCCTTCTTCGATATGAAGGAGGACCTCGAACTGACAGACGTATGGAGGAAAAGGCACGGCAAAGAACAAGAATTCACCTTCTTCTCTGGCAGACACCAATCCTTCTCCAGAATTGACTTTATATTAACTTCTAGTGACTTGCTAACTTGTCTAAACACGGTGAAAATCCTACCCAAGACATTGACAGACCACAACCCTGTGAGGATGGAATTAAGACACGGCCCGAAACAGAGGAGATCCTGGAGAATCAATGAAAACCTGTTTAGACACGAAGACAAGGTGGCGGAATGCAAAAAAGCTATGAAGGAATTCTTCAACACACATATGAACAACGGAACACCGATAGAACAGATCTGGGAAGGCAGCAAGGTGTACATGCGAGGGATCCTCATATCCATGAATAGCTGGCACCGTCGCCAACAAGAACAAAAAAGAAAAGAGTTAGAAAATGAGATAAGCAACATGGAGCGGCTACTGATAAAAAGACCAGAGGACAAAGTCACCAAAGAAGGACTCAAGATCTTAAGAAAGCAATTTGACATGTTGATGGCGGACCAAGTTGCAAGGAATATACAATATGCAAAACATAAGACATTCTGCAAGGCCAACAAACCGGGCCGCTGGCTAGCCTACACTATAAGAAAGAAACAGAAATCCCGCATAATTGAAAAGATAGAATACAAAGGCAAGCTAGAATTCCGACAAAAAACCATCAAGAAAGCCTTCACAGAGTTCTACTCGAAACTATATGCCGAGGATAAGATACAAGACAAAGAGATAGATGAATTCTTACAAAACGAAAAGATACAGGCGATTACCGACACACAAAGAGAAGCCCTGAATGCCTTAATCACAAAGGAGGAAATACACTCAGCTATCACACAACTGAAAGCAGGAAAATCACCCGGGACGGATGGGATAACAGCGACCTACTACAAGCATCTACAGGATGAGATGCTAGAACCCCTCAGAAAGCTATTTGCCAGCATTCAAGAAGGAGGCCAGGTCCCACCATCCTGGAAAACAGCCTACATCTCATTAATCCCAAAGGAGGGGAAAGACAACACACAGCCCGCAAACTACAGGCCCATCTCACTACTAAACACAGACTATAAAATCTTCACAAAAATTTTGGCCAATAGACTAATGACTGTTTTACAGAAAACAATACACCCGGACCAAAGGGGATTTATACAAGGACGCCAGATGAAAACCAACGTGAGGCAGCTGTTGAACATAATAGAGTACCTGCAAAGGCACAACCAGATACCCGCCGCTCTAATGTTTGTGGATGCAGAAAAAGCCTTCGACAGACTGAATTGGCCGTTCCTGACGAACTTGGTCCTGAAGATGAAAATGGGAGCACAGTTCTTCAACTCCATAACGGCAATTTACCAGAAACAAACAGGCCAGATCATTGTCAATGGAGACTTAACGGACTCATTTAATATAGAGAGAGGCACGAGACAGGGCTGCCCGCTGTCCCCCCTGCTATTTATCCTAACACTGGAAATTTTACTGAACAGAATAAGAGCGGCAGAGGATGTACAGGGCATACAGATTAAACAGCAAGAATACAAACTATGTGCCTTTGCGGATGACCTGCTGGTGACAATGTCGCAACCAGCACAATCAGTAAGGAAATTGATGGAGATAATGGAAGACTACGGTAGGGTGTCAGGCTTCAAAGTAAATATATCAAAACCAAAGATGCTAGTCAAAAACCTAGACAACAAAGCAAAACGGAACCTGGAAAGAATAACGGGTTGTGAAATAGTCAAGAAAGTCAAATACTTAGGAGTGGAGATAGAATCAACAAATGCGAAATTATACAAGAATAACTACGAGGTCCTGTGGAATAAGATACAAGCAGACCTGGAAAGGTGGAAATCGCTACGTCTGTCACTGCTCGGCAGGATAGCGACAGTAAAGATGAATGTATTACCCAGATTTCTATTTCTCTTTCAAATGCTACCCATACTCAAGAAGGATGCGGACTTAGACAATTGGCAGAAAGGCATCAACAGATTTATTTGGGACGACAAGAGACCGAGGGTGAAACTAAAAATCATCCAAGACGCAAGGGAGAGAGGGGGACTCAAAATGCCTAATCTAAAGCTATATTACTATGCAGCAACGTTGGTGGCGGTTAGTGACTGGATCAACATGACAAATGATAGAGTTCTGAATGTTGAGGGGCATGGTCTACGATTCGGCTGGCACGCATACCTAGTATACGACAAAAAGGCAGATAGGAACTTCAAGGAGAACCCACTACGAATCCCACTGCTATGGGTCTGGAAGAAATATAAGCACCTCCTACACGACAAGATTCCCATCTGGACGATCCCTGGACACGCAACAGGGGATATGAACACATCCCAAGGGCAAGGAGTGGTGCCCTACAGTGAACTTGTACTGGGAGAAGAAAACAGGTTCCTCTTGAAACCTCAAGCAATGCTAGCAAACAGAGGAATAGGAAGTAACTGGCTATCATATATACAACTACAGTCAAGGTGGCGTGAAGACAGGAAGAAGGGCTTCTCCCAGAACGACGAGAACCTAATTAAACAGATCAGAGAACAGGGGATTATGCACATCAAACGAGTGTACAGCACTCTGATAGAAATGGACTCTGAAACCGAGCTAGTCAAGAACTGTATGATAAAGTGGGCGCAAGACTTCGGACACCCTATCGCCATAGACACGTGGGAGAAAATCTGGGTGAGGAATGTAGAATTCACGAAATCGCAACACTTAAGGGAAAACTTCTACAAGATGTTCTATAGATGGCATCTAGACCCGAAAAAAATATCACTCATCTACCCAGGCACCCAGCCCAAATGCTGGAGGTGCGGAGACGGGGAGGCTACTTACTTTCACATATGGTGGGCATGCAGAAAAATCAAAGCATTCTGGAGGAAGATATGGTGGACACTCCAAACTATTTTCAAAAAGCGTATAGAATTTCTACCTCAGGCTTTTCTGTTAGGGATCACAAAGGATATCACTACCTCAGAGACAAATTTATTTTTGAACTTAATTACAGCAGCAAGATTATTGGTGGGACAGTACTGGAAGAATCCGGAAATACCGCCTATTGAAGAATGGACTGTGAAAGCAACAAATCTGGCGGAAATGGCAAAAATATCAGCATATTTGAAAAATCGCTCCAATGAACAATTTGTGACGGACTGGAAACAGTGGATAGATTATATCCAAGAGAGACACCAATCAAACAGAATGCAGCTGGCGTTTAGCTAGGGCTCGATGGGAGGAGGGAAGAAGGGTTAACAAATCAAAGGTTTACAAAAACTAACACCCAAGGTTGAATGTATATGTTCTATAACTAATGCCTCTTAACATAACCTCATGATTAATGATGCTTGCTTTAATATTGTTAAAGTAGACTGAATCTCTACCTCAAGATATGAAACTTTCACCTCAGGATCTCTGGTGAGGGACTATAAAAGATTGCACTAGTAATGGGATGAAGTCAATTCAGAAGCGCAAACGTACAATATGCGATAGACTAGAAATAGTAGATAGACCATATATAAGAGAAACACCAAGCAAACAAAATGCATTCGGATTATACTTGAAGATGTAAGGGAGGAGGGAAGAACGTTTACTAAAACAGATGTTTACAAAGATTAACACCTAATGTTGTATGCTATGTTCTAGGAGGATTGTTTAGCAATAAGATCTTATGTTTAATGTTGATCACATTAATATTGAAACAGATAGGAGAAACACCAATCAAAATAAAATGTAACAGGAGTATAGTTGAGGCTAGACGCGAGGAGGGGGGAAAAAGGCTTACTAATTCAGACGTTTTCAAAGACTAACACTTAGTATTGTATACCAGGTGTCATGATGATTGCTGCATAATATGTTTTTATGTCCAATGTTGATTGTTTTAATAAAAGAATTTTTATATAAAAAAAAAAAATGAAGGGGTTTAAAAAGAAAGGAAAAGATCAAGATATCATGATTGCATGGATTAATAAGTTGGAATTGATAAATAAAGAAGTGGGAAGATTAAAAAAAAAAATAGGATCCAAATTAAAAAAAAAAAAAAAACAAATTCGAGATAGGCCGTGGCCTAACTTTTGAGGGAGAGGATGGATCCAGAAAACACACGTTTTTTCGGGTTCCCCAACCTGTGGGGAACCTGAATATATCTATACTTTTCGAATTTTAGGTCAGTTTCACATTTTCACTTTTGATGCTTCATTGGCTATTTGCAAACAAATGCAAGTTAAGCCGTGGCCTAACTTTTGAGGGAGAGGTCGGATCCGAAAAACACGTTTTTTCGGGTTCCCCAACATGTGGGGAACCAGAATATATGTATACTTTTCGAATTTGAGGTCAGTTTCACATTTTGACTTTTCATGCTTAATTGGCTATTTCCCAACACATGCAATGTAGGCAGAGGCCTAACCTTTGAGGTAGAGGTCGGATCCGGAAAACACATGTTTTTTCGGGTTCCCCAACATGTGGGGAATCAGAATATATGTATACTTTTCGAACTTGAGGTAAGTTTCACATTTTGACTTTTCATGCTTAATTGGCTATTTCCCAACAAATGCAATGTAGGCCGAGGCCTAACCTTTGAGGTAGAGGTCGGATCCGGAAAACACATGTTTTTTCGGGTTCCCCCACCTGTGGCGAACTATAATATATGTATACTTTTCGAATCTGAGGTCAGTTTCAAATTTTGACTTTTCATGCTTAATTGGCTATTTGCCAACAAATGCAATCTTGCCTGAGGGATAAATTTTGAGGGAGAGGTCGGATCTGGAAAACACATGTTTTTTCGGGTTCCCCAACATGTGGGGAAGCAGAATATGTGTATACTTTTCGAATTTGAAGTCAGTTTCACATTTCGAGTTTTCATGCTTAATTGGCTATTTGCCTACAAATGCAATCTAGGCCAAGGCCTAAATTTTGAGGGAGAGGTCGGAAATGGAAAAAACATGGTTTTTTGGGTTCCCCAACCTGTCTGGAACCTGAATATATGTACACTTTTCGAATTTGAGGTCAGTGTCACATTTTGACTTTTCATGGTTAATTGGCTATTTGCCAACAAATTCGAGATAGGCCGTGGCCTAACTTTTGAGGAAGAGGTCAGAACCGGAAAACACACGTTTTTTCGGGTTCCCCAACCTTTGTGGAAGCTGAATATATGTACACTTTCGAATTTGAGGTCAGTTTCACATTTTGACTTTTCATGGTTAATTGGCTATTTGCTAAGAAATTCGAGATAGGCCGTGCCCTAACTTTTGAGGAAGAGGTTGGATCCGGAAAACACATGTTTTTTCGGGTTCCCCAACCTGTGGAGAAGCTGAATATATCTATACTTTTCGAACTTGAGGTAAGTTTCACATTTTCACTTTTGATGCTTAATTGGCTATTTGCAAACAAATGCAATCTAGGCCGAGGCCTAACTTTTGAGGGAGAGGTCGGATCCGAAAAACACATGTTTTTTCGGGTTCCCCTACATGTGGGGAACCAGAATATATGTATACTTTTCGAATTTGAGGTCAGTTTCACATTTTGACTTTTCATGCTTAATTGGCTATTTCCCAACACATGCAATGTAGGCAGAGGCCTAACCTTTGAGGTAGAGGTCGGATCCAGAAAATACTTGTTTTTTCGGGTTCCCCCACCTGTGGCAAACCATAATATATGTATACTTTTCGAATCTGAGGTCAGTTTCAAATTTTGACTTTTCATGCTTAATTGGCTATTTGCCAACAAATGCAATCTAGGTCGAGGGCTAAATTTTGAGGGAGAGGTCGGATCTGGAAAACACATGTTTTTTCGGCTTCCCCAACATGTGGGGAAGCAGAATATATGTATACTTTTCGAATTTGAGGTCAGTTTCAGATTTCGAGTTTTCATGCTTAATTGGCTATTTGCCTACAAATGCAATCTAGGCCAAGGTCTAAATTTTGAGGGAGAGGTCGGAACCGGAAAACACATGGTTTTTTGGGTTCCCCAAGCTGTGTGGAACCTGAATATATGTACACTTTTCGAATTTGAGGTCAGTTTCACATTTTGACTTTTCATGGTTAATTGGCTATTTGCCAACAAATTCGAGATACCGGTAGGCCGTGGCCTAACTTTTGAGGAAGAGGTTGGATCCGGAGAACACATGTTTTTTCAGGTTCCCCAACATGTGGGGAACAAGAATATATGTATACTTTCCGAATTTGACGTCAGTTTCACATTTTGACTTTTCATGCTTAATTGGCTATTTCCCAACACATGCAATGTAGGCAGAGGCCTAACCTTTGAGGTAGAGGTCGGATCCAGAAAATACTTGTTTTTTCGGGTTCCCCCACCTGTGGCAAACCATAATATATGTATACTTTTCGAATCTGAGGTCAGTTTCAAATTTTGACTTTTCATGCTTAATTGGCTATTTGCCAACAAATGCAATCTAGGCCGAGGGCTAAATTTTGAGGGAGAGGTCGGATCTGGAAAACACATGTTTTTTCGGCTTCCCCAACCTGTGGGGAAGCAGAATATATGTATACTTTTCGAATTAAAGGTCAGTTTCTCATTTTGACTTTTCATGCTTAATTGGATATTTCCCTACAAATGGAAGTTAAGCCGTGGCCTAACTTTTGAGGAAGAGGTCTGATCCGGAAAACACATGTTTTTTCGGGTTCCCCAACCTGTGGGGAACCAGAATATATGTATACTTTTCGAATTTAAGGTCAGTTTCTCATTTTGACTTTTCATGCTTAATTGGCTATTTGCCAACAAATGCAATCTAGGTCGAGGGCTAAATTTTGAGGGAGAGGTCGGATCTGGAAAACACATGTTTTTTCGGATTCCCCAACCTGTGGGGAACCAGAATATATGTATACTTTTCGAATTTGAGGTTAGTTTCACATTTTGACTTTTCATGCTTAATTGGCTATTTGCCGACAAATGCAATCTTGGCTGAGGGCTAAATTTTGAGGGAGAGGTCGGATCTGGAAAACACATGTTTTTTGGGTTCCCCAAGCTGTGTGGAACCTGAATATATGTACACTTTTCGAATTTGAGGTCAGTTTCACATTTTGACTTTTCATGGTTAATTGGCTATTTGCCAACAAATTCGAGATACCGGTAGGCCGTGGCCTAAGTTTTGAGGAAGAGGTTGGATCCGGAAAACACATGTTTTTTCAGGTTCCCCAACATGTGGGGAACCAGAATATATGTATACTTTTCGAATTTGAGGTCAGTTTCACATTTTGACTTTTCATTCTTAATTGGCTATTTCCCAACAAATGCAAGTTAAGCCGTGGCCTAACTTTTGAGGGAGAGGTCGGATCCGGAAAACACATGTTTTTTCGGGTTCCCCAACATGTGGGGAACCAGAATATATGTATACTTTTCGAATTTGACGTCAGTTTCACATTTTGACTTTTCATGCTTAATTGGCTATTTCCCAACACATGCAATGTAGGCAGAGGCCTAACCTTTGAGGTAGAGGTCGGATCCAGAAAATACTTGTTTTTTCGGGTTCCCCCACCTGTGGCAAACCATAATATATGTATACTTTTCGAATCTGAGGTCAGTTTCAAATTTTGACTTTTCATGCTTAATTGGCTATTTGCCAACAAATGCAATCTAGGCCGAGGGCTAAATTTTGAGGGAGAGGTCGGATCTGGAAAACACATGTTTTTTCGGCTTCCCCAACATGTGGGGAAGCAGAATATATGTATACTTTTCGAATTTGAGGTCAGTTTCAGATTTCGAGTTTTCATGCTTAATTGGCTATTTGCCTACAAATGCAATCTAGGCCAAGGTCTAAATTTTGAGGGAGAGGTCGGAACCGGAAAACACATGGTTTTTTGGGTTCCCCAACCTGTGTGGAACCTGAATATATGTACACTTTTCGAATTTGAGGTCAGTTTCACATTTTGACTTTTCATGGTTAATTGGCTATTTGCCAACAAATTCGAGATAGGCCGTGGCCTAACTTTTGAGGAAGAGGTTGGATCCGGAAAACACATTTTTTTGGGTTCCCCAACCTGTGTGGAACCTGAATATATCTATACTTTTCGAATCTGAGGTCAGTTTCAAATTTTGACTTTTCATGCTTAATTGGCTATTTGCCTAGAAATGCGGTCTAGGCCAAGGGCTAAATTTTGAAGGAGAGGTCGGATCAGGAAAACACATGTTTTTTCGGGTTCCCCAACATGTGGGGAACCAGAATATATGTATACTTTTCGAATCTGAGGTCAGTTTCAAATTTTGACTTTTCATGCTTAATTGGCTATTTGCCAACAAATGCAATCTAGGCCAAGGGCTAAATTTTGAGGGAGAGGTCGGATCAGGAAAACACATGTTTTTTCGGGTTCCCCAACATGTGGGGAACGAGAATATATGTATACTTTTCGAATTTGAGGTCAGTTTCACATTTTGAGTTTTCATGCTTAATTGGCTATTTGCCTACAAATGCAATCTAGGCCAAGGTCTAAATTTTGAGGGAGAGGTCGGAACCGGAAAACACATGGTTTTTTGGGTTCCCCAACCTGTGTGGAACCTGAATATATGTACACTTTTCGAATTTGAGGTCAGTTTCACATTTTGACTTTTCATGGTTAATTGGCTATTTGCCAACAAATTCGAGATAGGGGAGGACCGGAGCCTTTCCCTGCGAGCTCCGGGACGGGGCTCGCGCGAAATTCAAATTAAATACAAAAAAGAGACAGGGAGCAACAAAAAAAGAGGTAGAGATTAAAAAGGAATCTCGAACCTCTCAAACGAGGTTAGACTCACCGCCGGGAGGTCCCGAGAAGGCGCGGACGGAGCGGAGGAAGCCGGCGGCAGCAGAGCGACCGGCAGGCCCGAGAACGCCGCGCCAAGCCGTAAGTCACGGAGCTCCAGAGAACGGGCGAGAGGCGAGCGGCGGAGCGGAAGGGAGACACCGGAGTGCTGCCGAGGGGACCTGCCGGCCGGCGGAGAACCTCCAGAAGAGTCGGAGAGAGGAAGAAAAGGCAAGAGAACAGCGGAGGAGGACTGGAGCAGCGAACAAAGGCGGAAGCGGCCAGAGCCAGAAAGTAAGAAGCCGACAAGAGAGGAGAAGCGAGAGGCGGAATCAAACAAAGCCGATAGGACACAGAAAAGAGAGGAGAGCAGAGGGAGCAACAGGCACGAAGAAAGACACCGGTAAGACAAGCGGGGGCCGATTAGAGCACCGAGGGACAGTAGACGCAGGGGGAGCCCAGCGGTAGGGGGAGGACCCTCACAAGACCCCCAGAAGACCCCCCCAGACCCCAAAAAGTCTAAGTGTACTGCACCTGGTGAAAAGGGCCATCTGTGCAAGTCTCAAGCCACAGATCATTTCACCTTGCATCATCTCTGCCAGCACAGCGAAGCTTATCTGAAAGCAAATAGCACCCCCTAGTGGACAATTTTAAAAAAAAAATTTTTTTCTGTTAAAATATAAACTGTTTGATCCAACCTATCCTAGCAGCTTGATAAACTGGCACAGGAACAATCCGCCCACAATTCTTGGCATCAAGGGGTGGCTTTAAGGGTGGACAGGCCAACAGGAGGAGAAGCTCAAAATGGCTGCCAGACGGACAAAACAAATCAAACTGCGAGACCTGAAGGGAACTGCACCCTCCCCGGCCCAGCCCTCTAATCAGCCAGGCAATACCCCACCCATCCTCACACCCCCCCATCCAACTACAGGCCCTCAGACCCAAACTCCAACCCATGACTCCACAACAGCATGCATGATCCAAGAACTAAAAGAGACGATTGAGACACTAAATGAGACGATAGCGACGATGGCGGCAAGGATAGAGGGCATGGATAGAAAATTGGCAGAAATGAGTGCGAAGACGGAGAAAGGACGCATAGAAACAGAACAGAAGATGGAGGAAAGATACAAAAACATGAAAAGGATGCTGGCGGACCAGGGGAGAGACCTGGAGAGAAAGTGGGAAGAACAACGCAAAGCAGTGGCCACAAACCTGGAACAAATGAAGGAGGCAATGCAAACACATTACAAGAACCTCCAAGAAACAAGGGAGAATACGGAAAAGATGATGAAAGAAGTGGAAAATTGCATAGAGGGACAGACTGCTGAGGTTCAGGACCAGTCGACCATGATGCAATTCTGGCAACTGTCATTTGCGATCAGATTCAGAGGGTGGAAAGAGACAACATACGAAACCCAAGAAAGCCTGCTCAGGACCTTTGTAGAGGCACTGGCAACATTCCTGGGCAGGAGCGCCAATGAGATTGGGTGGCAAATCGAAAAAATCTACAGAGTGGGCGCCTGGAGGGCAGTGAACAGGCAGCAACCAAGGGACGTGGTCATCCACTTCACAACACAGAGGCTCCGGAACCACATCTCTGCCACTTCCTATAACAAGGCATTCTACATAGAGGAACAGGAGGTGAAGGTTCTGAAAGAGATCCCCCAGGCGATGCTGAGAGACAGAAAAGACTACAAATTCCTGACCACAGAACTGAGATCGCGTGCACTGCGATACCGGTGGGAAACCCCAACAGGACTGTCACTTTCCTATAGAAACAAGAGACACTACTTGACCTCGGTCCAGAAAGCCAAAGACTTCCTCGAAAAGGAACTGAAGTCGGGACGCCCTCAACCCACCGCGGGAGAAGACGCAGATAGACCACGGGAAAGCGGGAGGGATCGAGGCCAACGAGCAAACAGCGCAGAGGCACAGATCAGGGCAGTGGCAGAGGAAATGAATGGAATACCTAGAGAGGCGAGGGCACAGAGAGCAAGGAGCAACAAAAACAAGGCAGCAAGACAGCCTACAGAGGACAGGCTACCAGGCTCCACTACCAAACACACAGACCAGCAAAGCAAGACCGCACAAACCAATACGAGCAGCAATCCGGATATCATGGGAACGGGACCAAAGAAGGCAACAGGAGAAATAACAGAAATGGTCTCGCAAAAATATCCTGCAACAGATGATGGCAACTAAGTATTTGACTTGGAATGTGAACGGACTGAACTCCCCCCAGAAAAGGAGAAAAATTCTCCACTATCTGAACCAAGATAAAAGCGATATAATCTGCCTACAAGAAACACACATCAGAGCAGCAGACCAGAAATATCTGATCAACTACAAACTAGGCGCGCACTTTGTAGCAGCGGCGCCAAGAAAAAAGAATGGGATTGTTATATATGTAAAGAAACATGTATTGGCCAAGCTAATAGAGTCCGACCCCCAAGGTAGATACCTGGCAATTGAAATAACACAAGAGGACAAGAAGATTCTAGTAATGGGCGTATATGCACCAAACCAGCAACAAGGCAAATTCTACAAAAAGCTACACAAGAAAGTAACACAACTTAACTACAGATCTTACATCATCATGGGCGACTGGAACGGGGTCATAGAGACTGCTCTAGACAAAAAAAGAACTGCACCGAACCCGCAAAAACACTCTAAGTTGCCTAAATCCTTCTTCGATATGAAGGAGGACCTCGAACTGACAGACGTATGGAGGAAAAGGCACGGCAAAGAACAAGAATTCACCTTCTTCTCTGGCAGACACCAATCCTTCTCCAGAATTGACTTTATATTAACTTCTAGTGACTTGCTAACTTGTCTAAACACGGTGAAAATCCTACCCAAGACATTGACAGACCACAACCCTGTGAGGATGGAATTAAGACACGGCCCGAAACAGAGGAGATCCTGGAGAATCAATGAAAACCTGTTTAGACACGAAGACAAGGTGGCGGAATGCAAAAAAGCTATGAAGGAATTCTTCAACACACATATGAACAACGGAACACCGATAGAACAGATCTGGGAAGGCAGCAAGGTGTACATGCGAGGGATCCTCATATCCATGAATAGCTGGCACCGTCGCCAACAAGAACAAAAAAGAAAAGAGTTAGAAAATGAGATAAGCAACATGGAGCGGCTACTGATAAAAAGACCAGAGGACAAAGTCACCAAAGAAGGACTCAAGATCTTAAGAAAGCAATTTGACATGTTGATGGCGGACCAAGTTGCAAGGAATATACAATATGCAAAACATAAGACATTCTGCAAGGCCAACAAACCGGGCCGCTGGCTAGCCTACACTATAAGAAAGAAACAGAAATCCCGCATAATTGAAAAGATAGAATACAAAGGCAAGCTAGAATTCCGACAAAAAACCATCAAGAAAGCCTTCACAGAGTTCTACTCGAAACTATATGCCGAGGATAAGATACAAGACAAAGAGATAGATGAATTCTTACAAAACGAAAAGATACAGGCGATTACCGACACACAAAGAGAAGCCCTGAATGCCTTAATCACAAAGGAGGAAATACACTCAGCTATCACACAACTGAAAGCAGGAAAATCACCCGGGACGGATGGGATAACAGCGACCTACTACAAGCATCTACAGGATGAGATGCTAGAACCCCTCAGAAAGCTATTTGCCAGCATTCAAGAAGGAGGCCAGGTCCCACCATCCTGGAAAACAGCCTACATCTCATTAATCCCAAAGGAGGGGAAAGACAACACACAGCCCGCAAACTACAGGCCCATCTCACTACTAAACACAGACTATAAAATCTTCACAAAAATTTTGGCCAATAGACTAATGACTGTTTTACAGAAAACAATACACCCGGACCAAAGGGGATTTATACAAGGACGCCAGATGAAAACCAACGTGAGGCAGCTGTTGAACATAATAGAGTACCTGCAAAGGCACAACCAGATACCCGCCGCTCTAATGTTTGTGGATGCAGAAAAAGCCTTCGACAGACTGAATTGGCCGTTCCTGACGAACTTGGTCCTGAAGATGAAAATGGGAGCACAGTTCTTCAACTCCATAACGGCAATTTACCAGAAACAAACAGGCCAGATCATTGTCAATGGAGACTTAACGGACTCATTTAATATAGAGAGAGGCACGAGACAGGGCTGCCCGCTGTCCCCCCTGCTATTTATCCTAACACTGGAAATTTTACTGAACAGAATAAGAGCGGCAGAGGATGTACAGGGCATACAGATTAAACAGCAAGAATACAAACTATGTGCCTTTGCGGATGACCTGCTGGTGACAATGTCGCAACCAGCACAATCAGTAAGGAAATTGATGGAGATAATGGAAGACTACGGTAGGGTGTCAGGCTTCAAAGTAAATATATCAAAACCAAAGATGCTAGTCAAAAACCTAGACAACAAAGCAAAACGGAACCTGGAAAGAATAACGGGTTGTGAAATAGTCAAGAAAGTCAAATACTTAGGAGTGGAGATAGAATCAACAAATGCGAAATTATACAAGAATAACTACGAGGTCCTGTGGAATAAGATACAAGCAGACCTGGAAAGGTGGAAATCGCTACGTCTGTCCCTGCTCGGCAGGATAGCGACAGTAAAGATGAATGTATTACCCAGATTTCTATTTCTCTTTCAAATGCTACCCATACTCAAGAAGGATGCGGACTTAGACAATTGGCAGAAAGGCATCAACAGATTTATTTGGGACGACAAGAGACCGAGGGTGAAACTAAAAATCATCCAAGACGCAAGGGAGAGAGGGGGACTCAAAATGCCTAATCTAAAGCTATATTACTATGCAGCAACGTTGGTGGCGGTTAGTGACTGGATCAACATGACAAATGATAGAGTTCTGAATGTTGAGGGGCATGGTCTACGATTCGGCTGGCACGCATACCTAGTATACGACAAAAAGGCAGATAGGAACTTCAAGGAGAACCCACTACGAATCCCACTGCTATGGGTCTGGAAGAAATATAAGCACCTCCTACACGACAAGATTCCCATCTGGACGATCCCTGGACACGCAACAGGGGATATGAACACATCCCAAGGGCAAGGAGTGGTGCCCTACAGTGAACTTGTACTGGGAGAAGAAAACAGGTTCCTCTTGAAACCTCAAGCAATGCTAGCAAACAGAGGAATAGGAAGTAACTGGCTATCATATATACAACTACAGTCAAGGTGGCGTGAAGACAGGAAGAAGGGCTTCTCCCAGAACGACGAGAACCTAATTAAACAGATCAGAGAACAGGGGATTATGCACATCAAACGAGTGTACAGCACTCTGATAGAAATGGACTCTGAAACCGAGCTAGTCAAGAACTGTATGATAAAGTGGGCGCAAGACTTCGGACACCCTATCGCCATAGACACGTGGGAGAAAATCTGGGTGAGGAATGTAGAATTCACGAAATCGCAACACTTAAGGGAAAACTTCTACAAGATGTTCTATAGATGGCATCTAGACCCGAAAAAAATATCACTCATCTACCCAGGCACCCAGCCCAAATGCTGGAGGTGCGGAGACGGGGAGGCTACTTACTTTCACATATGGTGGGCATGCAGAAAAATCAAAGCATTCTGGAGGAAGATATGGTGGACACTCCAAACTATTTTCAAAAAGCGTATAGAATTTCTACCTCAGGCTTTTCTGTTAGGGATCACAAAGGATATCACTACCTCAGAGACAAATTTATTTTTGAACTTAATTACAGCAGCAAGATTATTGGTGGGACAGTACTGGAAGAATCCGGAAATACCGCCTATTGAAGAATGGACTGTGAAAGCAACAAATCTGGCGGAAATGGCAAAAATATCAGCATATTTGAAAAATCGCTCCAATGAACAATTTGTGACGGACTGGAAACAGTGGATAGATTATATCCAAGAGAGACACCAATCAAACAGAATGCAGCTGGCGTTTAGCTAGGGCTCGATGGGAGGAGGGAAGAAGGGTTAACAAATCAAAGGTTTACAAAAACTAACACCCAAGGTTGAATGTATATGTTCTATAACTAATGCCTCTTAACATAACCTCATGATTAATGATGCTTGCTTTAATATTGTTAAAGTAGACTGAATCTCTACCTCAAGATATGAAACTTTCACCTCAGGATCTCTGGTGAGGGACTATAAAAGATTGCACTAGTAATGGGATGAAGTCAATTCAGAAGCGCAAACGTACAATATGCGATAGACTAGAAATAGTAGATAGACCATATATAAGAGAAACACCAAGCAAACAAAATGCATTCGGATTATACTTGAAGATGTAAGGGAGGAGGGAAGAACGTTTACTAAAACAGATGTTTACAAAGATTAACACCTAATGTTGTATGCTATGTTCTAGGAGGATTGTTTAGCAATAAGATCTTATGTTTAATGTTGATCACATTAATATTGAAACAGATAGGAGAAACACCAATCAAAATAAAATGTAACAGGAGTATAGTTGAGGCTAGACGCGAGGAGGGGGGAAAAAGGCTTACTAATTCAGACGTTTTCAAAGACTAACACTTAGTATTGTATACCAGGTGTCATGATGATTGCTGCATAATATGTTTTTATGTCCAATGTTGATTGTTTTAATAAAAGAATTTTTATATAAAAAAAAAAATGAAGGGGTTTAAAAAGAAAGGAAAAGATCAAGATATCATGATTGCATGGATTAATAAGTTGGAATTGATAAATAAAGAAGTGGGAAGATTAAAAAAAAAAATAGGATCCAAATTAAAAAAAAAAAAAAAACAAATTCGAGATAGGCCGTGGCCTAACTTTTGAGGGAGAGGATGGATCCAGAAAACACACGTTTTTTCGGGTTCCCCAACCTGTGGGGAACCTGAATATATCTATACTTTTCGAATTTTAGGTCAGTTTCACATTTTCACTTTTGATGCTTCATTGGCTATTTGCAAACAAATGCAAGTTAAGCCGTGGCCTAACTTTTGAGGGAGAGGTCGGATCCGAAAAACACGTTTTTTCGGGTTCCCCAACATGTGGGGAACCAGAATATATGTATACTTTTCGAATTTGAGGTCAGTTTCACATTTTGACTTTTCATGCTTAATTGGCTATTTCCCAACACATGCAATGTAGGCAGAGGCCTAACCTTTGAGGTAGAGGTCGGATCCGGAAAACACATGTTTTTTCGGGTTCCCCAACATGTGGGGAATCAGAATATATGTATACTTTTCGAACTTGAGGTCAGTTTCACATTTTGACTTTTCATGCTTAATTGGCTATTTCCCAACACATGCAATGTAGGCCGAGGCCTAACCTTTGAGGTAGAGGTCGGATCCGGAAAACACATGTTTTTTCGGGTTCCCCCACCTGTGGCGAACTATAATATATGTATACTTTTCGAATCTGAGGTCAGTTTCAAATTTTGACTTTTCATGCTTAATTGGCTATTTGCCAACAAATGCAATCTTGCCTGAGGGATAAATTTTGAGGGAGAGGTCGGATCTGGAAAACACATGTTTTTTCGGGTTCCCCAACATGTGGGGAAGCAGAATATGTGTATACTTTTCGAATTTGAAGTCAGTTTCACATTTCGAGTTTTCATGCTTAATTGGCTATTTGCCTACAAATGCAATCTAGGCCAAGGCCTAAATTTTGAGGGAGAGGTCGGAAATGGAAAAAACATGGTTTTTTGGGTTCCCCAACCTGTCTGGAACCTGAATATATGTACACTTTTCGAATTTGAGGTCAGTGTCACATTTTGACTTTTCATGGTTAATTGGCTATTTGCCAACAAATTCGAGATAGGCCGTGGCCTAACTTTTGAGGAAGAGGTCAGAACCGGAAAACACACGTTTTTTCGGGTTCCCCAACCTTTGTGGAAGCTGAATATATGTACACTTTCGAATTTGAGGTCAGTTTCACATTTTGACTTTTCATGGTTAATTGGCTATTTGCTAAGAAATTCGAGATAGGCCGTGCCCTAACTTTTGAGGAAGAGGTTGGATCCGGAAAACACATGTTTTTTCGGGTTCCCCAACCTGTGGAGAAGCTGAATATATCTATACTTTTCGAACTTGAGGTAAGTTTCACATTTTCACTTTTGATGCTTAATTGGCTATTTGCAAACAAATGCAATCTAGGCCGAGGCCTAACTTTTGAGGGAGAGGTCGGATCCGAAAAACACATGTTTTTTCGGGTTCCCCTACATGTGGGGAACCAGAATATATGTATACTTTTCGAATTTGAGGTCAGTTTCACATTTTGACTTTTCATGCTTAATTGGCTATTTCCCAACACATGCAATGTAGGCAGAGGCCTAACCTTTGAGGTAGAGGTCGGATCCAGAAAATACTTGTTTTTTCGGGTTCCCCCACCTGTGGCAAACCATAATATATGTATACTTTTCGAATCTGAGGTCAGTTTCAAATTTTGACTTTTCATGCTTAATTGGCTATTTGCCAACAAATGCAATCTAGGTCGAGGGCTAAATTTTGAGGGAGAGGTCGGATCTGGAAAACACATGTTTTTTCGGCTTCCCCAACATGTGGGGAAGCAGAATATATGTATACTTTTCGAATTTGAGGTCAGTTTCAGATTTCGAGTTTTCATGCTTAATTGGCTATTTGCCTACAAATGCAATCTAGGCCAAGGTCTAAATTTTGAGGGAGAGGTCGGAACCGGAAAACACATGGTTTTTTGGGTTCCCCAAGCTGTGTGGAACCTGAATATATGTACACTTTTCGAATTTGAGGTCAGTTTCACATTTTGACTTTTCATGGTTAATTGGCTATTTGCCAACAAATTCGAGATACCGGTAGGCCGTGGCCTAACTTTTGAGGAAGAGGTTGGATCCGGAGAACACATGTTTTTTCAGGTTCCCCAACATGTGGGGAACAAGAATATATGTATACTTTCCGAATTTGACGTCAGTTTCACATTTTGACTTTTCATGCTTAATTGGCTATTTCCCAACACATGCAATGTAGGCAGAGGCCTAACCTTTGAGGTAGAGGTCGGATCCAGAAAATACTTGTTTTTTCGGGTTCCCCCACCTGTGGCAAACCATAATATATGTATACTTTTCGAATCTGAGGTCAGTTTCAAATTTTGACTTTTCATGCTTAATTGGCTATTTGCCAACAAATGCAATCTAGGCCGAGGGCTAAATTTTGAGGGAGAGGTCGGATCTGGAAAACACATGTTTTTTCGGCTTCCCCAACCTGTGGGGAAGCAGAATATATGTATACTTTTCGAATTAAAGGTCAGTTTCTCATTTTGACTTTTCATGCTTAATTGGATATTTCCCTACAAATGGAAGTTAAGCCGTGGCCTAACTTTTGAGGAAGAGGTCTGATCCGGAAAACACATGTTTTTTCGGGTTCCCCAACCTGTGGGGAACCAGAATATATGTATACTTTTCGAATTTAAGGTCAGTTTCTCATTTTGACTTTTCATGCTTAATTGGCTATTTGCCAACAAATGCAATCTAGGTCGAGGGCTAAATTTTGAGGGAGAGGTCGGATCTGGAAAACACATGTTTTTTCGGATTCCCCAACCTGTGGGGAACCAGAATATATGTATACTTTTCGAATTTGAGGTTAGTTTCACATTTTGACTTTTCATGCTTAATTGGCTATTTGCCGACAAATGCAATCTTGGCTGAGGGCTAAATTTTGAGGGAGAGGTCGGATCTGGAAAACACATGTTTTTTGGGTTCCCCAAGCTGTGTGGAACCTGAATATATGTATACTTTTCGAATTTGAAGTCAGTTTCACATTTTGACTTTTCATGCTTAATTGGCTATTTGACAACATATGCAATGTAGGCAGAGGCCTAACCTTTGAGGTAGAGGTCGGATCCAGAAAATACTTGTTTTTTCGGGTTCCCCCACCTGTGGCAAACCATAATATATGTATACTTTTCGAATCTGAGGTCAGTTTCAGATTTCGAGTTTTCATGCTTAATTGGCTATTTGCCAACAAATGCAATCTAGGCCAAGGCCTACATTTTGAGGGAGAGGTCGGAACCGGAAAACACATGTTTTTTCGGGTTCCCCAACCTGTGGGGAAGCAGAATATATGTATACTTTTCGAATTTAAGGTCAGTTTCTCATTTTGACTTTTCATGCTTAATTGGATATTTCCCTACAAATGGAAGTTAAGCCGTGGCCTAACTTTTGAGGAAGAGGTCTGATCCGGAAAACACATGTTTTTTCGGGTTCCCCAACCTGTTGGGAACCTGAATATATCTATACTTTTCGAATTTTAGGTCAGTTTCACATTTTCACTTTTGATGCTTAATTGGCTATTTGCCAACAAATGCAATCTAGGCCAAGGGCTAAATTTTGAGGGAGAGGTCGGATCAGGAAAACACATTTTTTTTCGGATTCCCCAACCTGTGGGGAACCTGAATATATGTATACTTTTCGAATTTTAGGTCAGTTTCACATTTTCACTTTTGATGCTTCATTGGCTATTTGCAAACAAATGCAAGTTAAGCCGTGGCCTAACTTTTGAGGGAGAGGTCAGATCCGGAAAACACATGTTTTTTCGGGTTCCCCAACATGTGGGGAACCAGAATATATGTATACTTTTCGAATTTGACGTCAGTTTCACATTTTGACTTTTCATGCTTAATTGGCTATTTCCCAACACATGCAATGTAGGCAGAGGCCTAACCTTTGAGGTAGAGGTCGGATCCAGAAAATACTTGTTTTTTCAGGTTCCCCCACCTGTGGCAAACCATAATATATGTATACTTTTCGAATCTGAGGTCAGTTTCAAATTTTGACTTTTCATGCTTAATTGGCTATTTGCCAACAAATGCAATCTAGGCCGAGGGCTAAATTTTGAGGGAGAGGTCGGATCTGGAAAACACATGTTTTTTTGTCTTCCCCAACATGTGGGGAAGCAGAATATATGTATACTTTTCGAATTTGAGGTCGGTTTCAGATTTCGAGTTTTCATGCTTAATTGGCTATTTGCCTACAAATGCAATCTAGGCCAAGGTCTAAATTTTGAGGGAGAGGTCGGAACCGGAAAACACATGTTTTTTCGGGTTCCCCAACCTGTGGGGAACCTGAATATATCTATACTTTTCGAATTTGAGGTCAGTTTCACATTTTGACTTTTCATGCTTAATTGGCTATTTGCCAACAAATGCAATCTAGGCCGAGGGCTAAATTTTGAGGGAGAGGTCGGATCTGGAAAACACATGTTTTTTCGGCTTCCCCAACCTGTGGGGAAGCAGAATATATGTATACTTTTCGAATTTAAGGTCAGTTTCTCATTTTGACTTTTCATGCTTAATTGGATATTTCCCTACAAATGGAAGTTAAGCCGTGGCCTAACTTTTGAGGAAGAGGTCTGATCCGGAAAACACATGTTTTTTCGGGTTCCCCAACCTGTGGGGAACCAGAATATATGTATACTTTTCGAATTTGAGGTCAGTTTCACATTTTGACTTTTCATTCTTAATTGGCTATTTCCCAACAAATGCAATGTAGGCTGAGGCCTAACCTTTGAGGTAGATGTCGGATCCGGAAAATACTTGTTTTTTCGTGTTCCCCCACCTGTGACGAACCATAATATATGTATGCTTTTCGAATCTGAGGTCAGTTTCAAATTTTGACTTTTCATGCTTAATTGGCTATTTGCCAACAAATGCAATCTAGGCCAAGGGCTAAATTTTGAGGGAGAGGTCGGATCTGCAAAACACATGTTTTTTCGGGTTCCCCAACATGTGGGGAACCATAATATATGTATACTTTTCGAATTTGACGTCAGTTTCACATTTTGACTTTTCATGCTTAATTGGCTATTTGCCTACAAATGCAATCTAGGCCAAGGTCTAAATTTTGAGGGAGAGGTCGGAACCGGAAAACACATGGTTTTTTGGGTTCCCCAAGCTGTGTGGAACCTGAATATATGTACACTTGTCGAATTTGAGGTCAGTTTCACATTTTGACTTTTCATGGTTAATTGGCTATTTGCCAACAAATTCGAGATACCGGTAGGCCGTGGCCTAACTTTTGAGGAAGAGGTTGGATTTGGAAAACACATGTTTTTTCAGGTTCCCCATGTGGGGAACCAGAATATATGTATACTTTTCGAATTTGAAGTAAGTTTCACATTTTCAGTTTTCATGGTTAATTGGCTATTTGCCAACAAATTCGAGATAGGCCGTGGCCTAACTTTTGAGGAAGAGGTTGGATCCGGAAAACACATGTTTTTTCGGATTCCCCAACCTGTGGGGAAGCTGAATATATGTGCACTTTTCGAATTTGAGGTCAGTTTCACATTTTGACTTTTCATCGTTAATTGGCTATTTGCAAACAAATGCAAGTTAAGCCGTGGCCTAACTTTTCAGGGAGAGGTCGGATCCGGAAAACACATGTTTTTTCGGGTTCCCCAACCTGTGTGGAACCTGAATATATGTATACTTTTCGAATTTGAGGTCAGTTTCACATTTTGACTTTTCATGCTTAATTGGCTATTTCCCAACACATGCAATGTAGGCAGAGGCCTAACCTTTGAGGTAGAGGTCGGATCCAGAAAATACTTGTTTTTTCGGATTCCCCCACCTGTGGCAAACCATAATATATGTATACTTTTCGAATCTGAGGTCAGTTTCAAATTTTGACTTTTCATGCTTAATTGGCTATTTGCCAACAAATGCAATCTACGCCGAGGCCTAAATTTTGAGGGAGAGGTCGGATCTGGAAAACACATGTTTTTTTGGGTTCCCCAACATGTGGGGAACCAGAATATATGTATACTTTTCGAATTTGAGGTCAGTTTCACATTTTGACTTTTCATGCTTAATTGGCTATTTCCCAACAAATGCAATGTAGGCTGAGGCCTAACCTTTGAGGTAGATGTCGGATCCGGAAAATACTTGTTTTTTCGTGTTCCCCCACCTGTGACGAACCATAATATATGTATGCTTTTTGAATCTGAGGTCAGTTTCAAATTTTGACTTTTCATGCTTAATTGGCTATTTGCCAACAAATGCAATCTAGGCCAAGGGCTAAATTTTGAGGGAGAGGTCGGATCTGCAAAACACATGTTTTTTCGGGTTCCCCAACATGTGGGGAACCAGAATATATGTATACTTTTCGAATTTGAGGTCAGTTTCACATTTTGAGTTTTCATGGTTAATTGGCTATTTGCCGACAAATGCAATCTTGGCTGAGGGCTAAATTTTGAGGGAGAGGTTGGATCTGGAAAACACATGTTTTTTCGGGTTCCCCAACATGTGGGGAACCAGAATATATGTATACTTTTCGAATTTGAAGTCAGTTTCACATTTTGACTTTTCATGCTTAATTGGCTATTTGACAACATATGCAATGTAGGCAGAGGCCTAACTTTTGAGGTAGAGGTCGGATCCAGAAAATACTTGTTTTTTCGGGTTTCCCCACCTGTGGCAAACCATAATATATGTATACTTTTCGAATCTGAGGTCAGTTTCAGATTTCGAGTTTTCATGCTTAATTGGCTATTTGCCAACAAATGCAATCTAGGCCAAGGCCTACATTTTGAGGGAGAGGTCAGAACCGGAAAACACATGTTTTTTCGGGTTCCCCAACCTGTGGGGAAGCAGAATATATGTATACTTTTCGAATTTAAGGTCAGTTTCTCATTTTGACTTTTCATGCTTAATTGGATATTTCCCTACAAATGGAAGTTAAGCCGTGGCCTAACTTTTGAGGAAGAGGTCTGATCCGGAAAACACATGTTTTTTCGGGTTCCCCAACCTGTGGGGAACCAGAATATATGTATACTTTTCGAATTTGAGGTCAGTTTCAGATTTCGAGTTTTCATGCTTAATTGGCTATTTGCCTACAAATGCAATCTAGGCCAAGGTCTAAATTTTGAGGGAGAGGTCGGAACCGGAAAACACATGGTTTTTTGGGTTCCCCAAGCTGTGTGGAACCTGAATATATGTACACTTTTCGAATTTGAGGTCAGTTTCACATTTTGACTTTTCATTCTTAATTGGCTATTTCCCAACAAATGCAAGTTAAGCCGTGGCCTAACTTTTGAGGGAGAGGTCGGATCCGGAAAACACATGTTTTTTCGGGTTCCCCAACATGTGGGGAACCAGAATATATGTATACTTTTCAAATTTGACGTCAGTTTCACATTTTGACTTTTCATGCTTAATTGGCTATTTCCCAACACATGCAATGTAGGCAGAGGCCTAACCTTTGAGGTAGAGGTCGGATCCAGAAAATACTTGTTTTTTCGGGTTCCCCCACCTGTGGCAAACCATAATATATGTATACTTTTCGAACCTGAGGTCAGTTTCAAATTTTGACTTTTCATGCTTAATTGGCTATTTGCCAACAAATGCAATCTAGGCCGAGGGCTAAATTTTGAGGGAGAGGTCGGATCTGGAAAACACATGTTTTTTCGGCTTCCCCAACATGTGGGGAAGCAGAATATATGTATACTTTTCGAATTTGAGGTCAGTTTCAGATTTCAAGTTTTCATGCTTAATTGGCTATTTCCCTACAAATGCAATCTAGGCCAAGGTCTAAATTTTGAGGGAGAGGTCGGAACCGGAAAACACATGGTTTTTTGGGTTCCCCAACCTGTGTGGAACCTGAATATATGTACACTTTTCGAATTTGAGGTCAGTTTCACATTTTGATTTTTCATGGTTAATTGGCTATTTGCCAACAAATTCGAGATAGGCCGTGGCCTAACTTTTGAGGAAGAGGTTGGATCCGGAAAACACATGTTTTTTCGGGTTCCCCAACCTGTGTGGAACCTGAATATATGTATACTTTTCGAATTTGAGGTCAGTTTCACATTTTGACTTTTCATGCTTAATTGGCTATTTCCCAACACATGCAATGTAGGCAGAGGCCTAACCTTTGAGGTAGAGGTCGGATCCAGAAAATACTTGTTTTTTCGGATTCCCCCACCTGTGGCAAACCATAATATATGTATACTTTTCGAATCTGAGGTCAGTTTCAAATTTTGACTTTTCATGCTTAATTGGCTATTTGCCAACAAATGCAATCTACGCCGAGGCCTAAATTTTGAGGGAGAGGTCGGATCTGGAAAACACATGTTTTTTTGGGTTCCCCAACATGTGGGGAACCAGAATATATGTATACTTTTCGAATTTGAGGTCAGTTTCACATTTTGACTTTTCATGCTTAATTGGCTATTTCCCAACAAATGCAATGTAGGCTGAGGCCTAACCTTTGAGGTAGATGTCGGATCCGGAAAATACTTGTTTTTTCGTGTTCCCCCACCTGTGACGAACCATAATATATGTATGCTTTTCGAATCTGAGGTCAGTTTCAAATTTTGACTTTTCATGCTTAATTGGCTATTTGCCAACAAATGCAATCTAGGCCAAGGGCTAAATTTTGAGGGAGAGGTCGGATCTGCAAAACACATGTTTTTTCGGGTTCCCCAACATGTGGGGAACCATAATATATGTATACTTTTCGAATTTGACGTCAGTTTCACATTTTGACTTTTCATGCTTAATTGGCTATTTCCCAACACATGCAATGTAGGCAGAGGCCTAACCTTTGAGGTAGAGGTCGGATCCAGAAAATACTTGTTTTTTCGGATTCCCCCACCTGTGGCAAACCATAATATATGTATACTTTTCGAATCTGAGGTCAGTTTCAAATTTTGACTTTTCATGCTTAATTGGCTATTTGCCAACAAATGCAATCTAGGCCAAGGGCTAAATTTTGAGGGAGATGTCGGATCAGGAAAACACATGGTTTTTCGGGTTCCCCAACATGTGGGGAACCAGAATATATGTATACTTTTCGAATTTGAGGTCAGTTTCAAATTTTGACTTTTCATGCTTAATTGGCTATTTGCCAACAAATGCAATCTAGGCCGAGGGCTAAATTTTGAGGGAGAGGTCGGATCTGGAAAACACATGTTTTTTCGGCTTCCCCAACATGTGGGGAAGCAGAATATATGTATACTTTTCGAATTTGAGGTCAGTTTCAGATTTCAAGTTTTCATGCTTAATTGGCTATTTCCCTACAAATGCAATCTAGGCCAAGGTCTAAATTTTGAGGGAGAGGTCGGAACCGGAAAACACATGGTTTTTTGGGTTCCCCAACCTGTGTGGAACCTGAATATATGTACACTTTTCGAATTTGAGGTCAGTTTCACATTTTGATTTTTCATGGTTAATTGGCTATTTGCCAACAAATTCGAGATAGGCCGTGGCCTAACTTTTGAGGAAGAGGTTGGATCCGGAAAACACATGTTTTTTCGGGTTCCCCAACCTGTGTGGAACCTGAATATATGTACACTTTTCGAATTTGAGGTCAGTTTCACATTTTGATTTTTCATGGTTAATTGGCTATTTGCCAACAAATTCGAGATAGGCCGTGGCCTAACTTTTGAGGAAGAGGTTGGATCCGGAAAACACATGTTTTTTCGGGTTCCCCAACCTGTGTGGAACCTGAATATATGTATACTTTTCGAATTTGAGGTCAGTTTCACATTTTGACTTTTCATGCTTAATTGGCTATTTCCCAACACATGCAATGTAGGCAGAGGCCTAACCTTTGAGGTAGAGGTCGGATCCAGAAAATACTTGTTTTTTCGGATTCCCCCACCTGTGGCAAACCATAATATATGTATACTTTTCGAATCTGAGGTCAGTTTCAAATTTTGACTTTTCATGCTTAATTGGCTATTTGCCAACAAATGCAATCTACGCCGAGGCCTAAATTTTGAGGGAGAGGTCGGATCTGGAAAACACATGTTTTTTTGGGTTCCCCAACATGTGGGGAAGCAGAATATATGTATACTTTTCGAATTTGACGTCAGTTTCACATTTTGACTTTTCATGCTTAATTGGCTATTTCCCAACACATGCAATGTAGGCAGAGGCCTAACCTTTGAGGTAGAGGTCGGATCCAGAAAATACTTGTTTTTTCGGATTCCCCCACCTGTGGCAAACCATAATATATGTATACTTTTCGAATCTGAGGTCAGTTTCAAATTTTGACTTTTCATGCTTAATTGGCTATTTGCCAACAAATGCAATCTAGGCCAAGGGCTAAATTTTGAGGGAGATGTCGGATCAGGAAAACACATGGTTTTTCGGGTTCCCCAACATGTGGGGAACCAGAATATATGTATACTTTTCGAATTTGAGGTCAGTTTCAGATTTCGAGTTTTCATGCTTAATTGGCTATTTGCCTACAAATGCAATCTAGGCCAAGGTCTAAATTTTGAGGGAGAGGTCGGAACCGGAAAACACATGGTTTTTTGGGTTCCCCAACCTGTGTGGAACCTGAATATATGTACACTTTTCGAATTTGAGGTCAGTTTCACATTTTGACTTTTCATGGTTAATTGGCTATTTGCCAACAAATTCGAGATAGGCCGTGGCCTAACTTTTGAGGGAGAGGATGGATCCGGAAAACACATGTTTTTTCGGATTCCCCAACCTGTGGGGAACCTGAATATATGTACACTTTTCAAATTTGAGGTCAGTATCACATTTTGAATTTTCATGGTTAATTGGCTATTTGCCAACAAATTCGAGATAAGCCGTGGCCTAACTTTTGAGGGAGAGGATGGATCCGGAAAAAACATGTTTTTTCGGGTTCCCCAACCTGTTGGGAACCTGAATATATCTATACTTTTCGAATTTTAGGTCAGTTTCACATTTTCACTTTTGATGCTTAATTGGCTATTTGCCAACAAATGCAATCTAGGCCAAGGGCTAAATTTTGAGGGAGAGGTCGGATCAGGAAAACACATTTTTTTTCGGATTCCCCAACCTGTGGGGAACCTGAATATATGTACACTTTTCAAATTTGAGGTCAGTTTCACATTTTGACTTTTCATGCTTAATTGGCTATTTGCCAACAAATGCAATCTAGGCCAAGGGCTAAATTTTGAGGGAGAGGTCGGATCAGGAAAACACATGTTTTTTCGGGTTCCCCAACCTGTGGGGAACCTGAATATATCTATACTTTTCGAATTTTAGGTCAGTTTCATATTTTCACTTTTGATGCTTAATTGGCTATTTGCAAACAAACGCAAGTTAAGCCGTGGCCTAACTTTTCAGGGAGAGGTCGGATCCGGAAAACACATGTTTTTTCGGATTCCCAAACCTGTGGGGAACCTGAATATATGTACACTTTTCAAATTTGAGGTCAGTTTCACATTTTCACTTTTGATGCTTAATTGGCTATTTGCAAACAAATGCAAGTTAAGCCGTGGCCTAACTTTTCAGGGAGAGGTCGTATCCAGAAAACACATTTTTTTTTTCGGATTCCCCAACCTGTGGGGAAGCAGAATATATGTATACTTTTCGAATTTGAGGTCAGTTTCTCATTTTGACTTTTCATGCTTAATTGGCTATTTGCCAACAAATGCAATCTAGGCCAAGGCCTAAATTTTGAGGGAGAGGTTGGATCTGGAAAATACATGTTTTTTTGGGTTCCCCCACCTGTGGCGAACTATAATATATGTATACTTTTCGAATCTGAGGTCAGTTTCAAATTTTGACTTTTCATGCTTAATTGGCTATTTGCCAACAAATGCAATCTTGCCTGAGGGATAAATTTTGAGGGAGAGGTCGGATCTGGAAAATACATGTTTTTTCGGGTCCCCCAACATGTGTGGAAGTTGAATATATCTATACTTTTCGACTTTTAGGTCAGTTTCACATTTTCACTTTTGATGCTTAATTGGCTATTTGCAAACAAATGCAATCTAGGCCGAGGCCTAACTTTTGAGGGAGAGGTCGGATCCGGAAAACACATGTTTTTTCGGGTTCCCCAACCTTTGGGGAATCAGAATATATGTATACTTGTCGAACTTGAAGTCAGTTTCACATTTTGACTTTTCATGCTTAATTGGCTATTTCCCAACAAATGCAATGTAGGCCGAGGCCTAACCTTTGAGGTAGAGGACGGATCCGGAAAATACTTGTTTTTTTGGGTTCCCCCACCTGTGGCGAACTATAATATATGTATACTTTTCGAATCTGAGGTCAGTTTCAAATTTTGACTTTTCATGCTTAATTGGCTATTTCCCAACAAATGCAATCTTGCCTGAGGGATAAATTTTGAGGGAGAGGTCGGATGGGAAAAACAGATGTTTTTTCGTGTTCCCCAACCTTTTGGGAACCATAATATATTTATACTTTTGATTTTTGAGGTCAGATTTATATTGTGACTGTTCATACTTAATTGTCTATTAGCCAACAAGTACGAGATAGGCCGTGGCCTAACTTTTGAGGGAGAGGTCGGATCTTGAAAACACATGTTTTATCGGGTTCCCCAACCCGTGGGGAACCAGAATATATGTATACTTTTTTAATTTAAGGTCAGTTTCTCATTTTGACTTTTCATGCTTAAATGGATATTTCCTACAAATGCAAGTTAAGCCGTGGCCTAAATTTTGAGGAAGAGGTGTGATCCGGAAACACATGCTTTTACGGGTTCCCCAACCTGTGGGGAACCTGAATATATCTATACTTTTCGAATTTTAGGTCAGTTTCACATTTTCACTTTTGATGCTTAATTGGCTATTTGCAAACAAATGCAAGTTTAGCCGTGGCCTAACTTTTGAGGGAGAGGTCGGATCCGGAAAACACATGTTTTTTCGGGTTCCCCCACCTGTGGCGAACTATAATATATGTATACTTTTTGAATCTGAGGTCAGTTTCAAATTTTGACTTTTCATGCTTAATTGGCTATTTGCCAACAAATGCAATCTTGCCTGAGGGATAAATTTTGAGGGAGAGGTCGGATCTGGAAAACACATGTTTTTTCGGGTTCCCCAACATGTGGGGAAGCAGAATATGTGTATACTTTTCGAATTTGAAGTCAGTTTCACATTTCGAGTTTTCATGCTTAATTGTCTATTTGCCTACAAATGCAATCTAGGCCAAGGCCTAAATTTTGAGGGAGAGGTCGGAAATGGAAAAAACATGGTTTTTTGGGTTCCCCAACCTGTCTGGAACCTGAATATATGTACACTTTTCGAATTTGAGGTCAGTGTCACATTTTGACTTTTCATGGTTAATTGGCTATTTGCCAACAAATTCGAGATAGGCCGTGGCCTAACTTTTGAGGAACAGGTCAGAACCGGAAAACACACGTTTTTTCGGGTTCCCCAACCTTTGTGGAAGCTGAATATATGTACACTTTCGAATTTGAGGTCAGTTTCACATTTTGACTTTTCATGGTTAATTGGCTATTTGCTAAGAAATTCGAGATAGGCCGTGCCCTAACTTTTGAGGAAGAGGTTGGATCCGGAAAACACATGTTTTTTCGGGTTCCCCAACCTGTGGAGAAGCTGAATATATCTATACTTTTCGAACTTGAGGTAAGTTTCACATTTTCACTTTTGATGCTTAATTGGCTATTTGCAAACAAATGCAATCTAGGCCGAGGCCTAACTTTTGAAGGAGAGGTCGGATCCGGAAAACACATGATTTTTTTCGGGTTTCCCAACCTTTGGGGAATCAGAATATATGTATACTTTTCGAACTTGAGGTCAGTTTCCCATTTTGACTTTTCATGCTTAATTGGCTATTTCCCAACAAATGCAATGTAGGCCGAGGCCTAACCTTTGAGGTAGAGGTCGGATCCGGAAAACACTTGTTTTTTCGGGTTCCCCTAACTGTGGCGAACCATAATATATGTATATTTTTCGAATTTGAGGTCAGTTTCACATTTTGAGTTTTCATGCTTAATTGGCTATTTGCCAACAAATTCGAGATAGGCCGTGGCCTAACTTTTGAGGAAGAGGTTGGATCCGGAAAACACATGTTTTTTCGGGTTCCCCAACCTGTGGGGAACCTGAATATATGTACACTTTTCGAATTTGAAGTCAGTTTCACATTTTGAATTTTCATGCTTAATTGGCTATTTGCCTACAAATGCAATCTAGCCCAAGGCCTAAATTTTGAGGGAGAGGTCGGAACCGGAAAACACATGTTTTTTTGGGTTCCCCAACCTGTGGGGAACCTGAATATATGTACACTTTTCGAATTTGAGGTCAGTTTCACAGTTTTGACTTTTCATGGTTAATTGGCTATTTGCCAACAAATTCGAGATAGGCCGTGGCCTAACTTTTGAGGAAGAGGTTGGATCCGGAAAACACATGTTTTTTTGGGTTCCCCAACCTGTGGGGAACGTGAATATATCTATACTTTTCGAACTTGAGGTAAGTTTCACATTTTCACTTTTGATGCTTAATTGGCTATTTGCAAACAAATGCAATCTAGGCCGAGGCCTAACTTTTGAAGGAGAGGTCGGATCCGGAAAACACATGATTTTTTTCGGGTTTCCCAACCTTTGGGGAATCAGAATATATGTATACTTTTAGAACTTGAGGTCAGTTTCCCATTTTGACTTTTCATGCTTAATTGACTATTTGCCCACAAATGCAAGATAAGCCGTGGCCTAACTTTTGAGGGAGAGGTCGGATCCGGAAAACACATGTTTTTTCAGGTTCCCCAACATGTGGGGAACCAGAATATATGTATACTTTTCGAATTTGAAGTCAGTTTCACATTTTGAGTTTTCATGCTTAATTGGCTATTTGCCAACAAATGCAATCTAGGCCAAGGCCTAAATTTTGAGAAAGAGGTCAGAACCGGAAAACACACGTTTTTTCGGGTTCCCCAACCTGTGTGGAAGCTGAATATATGTACACTTTCGAATTTGAGGTCAGTTTCACATTTTGACTTTTCATGGTTAATTGGCTATTTGCCAACAAATTCGAGATAGGCCGTGGCCTAACTTTTGAGGAAGAGGTTGGATCCGGAAAACACATTTTTTTGGGTTCCCCAACCTGTGGGGAACCTGAATATATCTATACTTTTCGAATTTTAGGTCAGTTTCACATTTTGAGTTTTCATGCTTAATTGGCTATTTGCCTACAAATGCAATCTAGGCCAAGGTCTAAATTTTGAGGGAGAGGTCGGAACCGGAAAACACATGGTTTTTTGGGTTCCCCAACCTGTGTGGAACCTGAATATATGTACACTTTTCTAATTTGAGGTCAGTTTCACATTTTGACTTTTCATGGTTAATTGGCTATTTGCCAACAAATTCGAGATAGGCCGTGGCCTAACTTTTGAGGGAGAGGATGGATCCAGAAAACACATGTTTTTTCGGGTTCCCCAACCTGTGGGGAACCTGAATATATCTATACTTTTCGAATTTTAGGTCAGTTTCACATTTTCACTTTTGATGCTTCATTGGCTATTTGCAAACAAATGCAAGTTAAGCCGTGGCCTAACTTTTGAGGGAGAGGTCGGATCCGAAAAACACATGTTTTTTCGGGTTCCCCAACATGTGGGGAACCAGAATATATGTATACTTTTCGAATTTGAGGTCAGTTTCACATTTTGACTTTTCATGCTTAATTGGCTATTTCCCAACACATGCAATGTAGGCAGAGGCCTAACCTTTGAGGTAGAGGTCGGATCCAGAAAATACTTGTTTTTTCGGGTTCCCCCACCTGTGGCAAACCATAATATATGTATACTTTTCGAATCTGAGGTCAGTTTCAAATTTTGACTTTTCATGCTTAATTGGCTATTTGCCAACAAATGCAATCTAGGTCGAGGGCTAAATTTTGAGGGAGAGGTCGGATCCGGAAAACACATGTTTTTTCGGCTTCCCCAACATGTGGGGAAGCAGAATATATGTATACTTTTCGAATTTGAGGTCAGTTTCAGATTTCGAGTTTTCATGCTTAATTGGCTATTTGCCTACAAATGCAATCTAGGCCAAGGTCTAAATTTTGAGGGAGAGGTCGGAACCGGAAAACACATGGTTTTTTGGGTTCCCCAAGCTGTGTGGAACCTGAATATATGTACACTTTTCGAATTTGAGGTCAGTTTCACATTTTGACTTTTCATGGTTAATTGGCTATTTGCCAACAAATTCGAGATACCGGTAGGCCGTGGCCTAACTTTTGAGGAAGAGGTTGGATCCGGAAAACACATGTTTTTTCAAGTTCCCCAACATGTGGGGAACCAGAATATATGTATACTTTTCGAACTTGAGGTCAGTTTCCCATTTTGACTTTTCATGCTTAATTGGCTATTTGCCAACAAATTCGAGATAGGCCGTGGCCTAACTTTTGAGGGAGAGGATGGATCCAGAAAACACATGTTTTTTCGGGTTCCCCAACCTGTGGGGAACCTGAATATATCTATACTTTTCGAATTTTAGGTCAGTTTCACATTTTCACTTTTGATGCTTCATTGGCTATTTGCAAACAAATGCAAGTTAAGCCGTGGCCTAACTTTTGAGGGAGAGGTCGGATCCGAAAAACACATGTTTTTTCGGGTTCCCCAACATGTGGGGAACCAGAATATATGTATACTTTTCGAATTTGAGGTCAGTTTCACATTTTGACTTTTCATGCTTAATTGGCTATTTCCCAACACATGCAATGTAGGCAGAGGCCTAACCTTTGAGGTAGAGGTCGGATCCAGAAAATACTTGTTTTTTCGGGTTCCCCCACCTGTGGCAAACCATAATATATGTATACTTTTCGAATCTGAGGTCAGTTTCAAATTTTGACTTTTCATGCTTAATTGGCTATTTGCCAACAAATGCAATCTAGGTCGAGGGCTAAATTTTGAGGGAGAGGTCGGATCCGGAAAACACATGTTTTTTCGGCTTCCCCAACATGTGGGGAAGCAGAATATATGTATACTTTTCGAATTTGAGGTCAGTTTCAGATTTCGAGTTTTCATGCTTAATTGGCTATTTGCCTACAAATGCAATCTAGGCCAAGGTCTAAATTTTGAGGGAGAGGTCGGAACCGGAAAACACATGGTTTTTTGGGTTCCCCAAGCTGTGTGGAACCTGAATATATGTACACTTTTCGAATTTGAGGTCAGTTTCACATTTTGACTTTTCATGGTTAATTGGCTATTTGCCAACAAATTCGAGATACCGGTAGGCCGTGGCCTAACTTTTGAGGAAGAGGTTGGATCCGGAAAACACATGTTTTTTCAGGTTCCCCAACATGTGGGGAACCAGAATATATGTATACTTTTCGAATTTGAGGTCAGTTTCACATTTTGACTTTTCATTCTTAATTGGCTATTTCCCAACAAATGCAAGTTAAGCCGTGGCCTAACTTTTGAGGGAGAGGTCAGATCCGGAAAACACATGTTTTTTCGGGTTCCCCAACATGTGGGGAACCAGAATATATGTATACTTTTCGAATTTGACGTCAGTTTCACATTTTGACTTTTCATGCTTAACTGGCTATTTCCCAACACATGCAATGTAGGCAGAGGCCTAACCTTTGAGGTAGAGGTCGGATCCAGAAAATACTTGTTTTTTCGGGTTCCCCCACCTGTGGCAAACCATAATATATGTATACTTTTCGAATCTGAGGTCAGTTTCAAATTTTGACTTTTCATGCTTAATTGGCTATTTCCCAACAAATGCAAGTTAAGCCGTGGCCTAACTTTTGAGGGAGAGGTCAGATCCGGAAAACACATGTTTTTTCGGGTTCCCCAACATGTGGGGAACCAGAATATATGTATACTTTTCGAATTTGACGTCAGTTTCACATTTTGACTTTTCATGCTTAATTGGCTATTTGCCAACATATGCAATCTACGCCGAGGGCTAAATTTTGAGGGAGAGGTCGGATCTGGAAAACACATGTTTTTTCGGCTTCCCCAACATGTGGGGAAGCAGAATATATGTATACTTTTCGAATTTGAGGTCAGTTTCAGATTTCGAGTTTTCATGCTTAATTGGCTATTTGCCTACAAATGCAATCTAGGCCAAGGTCTAAATTTTGAGGGAGAGGTCGGAACCGGAAAACACATGGTTTTTTGGGTTCCCCAACCTGTGTGGAACCTGAATATATGTACACTTTTCGAATTTGAGGTCAGTTTCACATTTTGACTTTTCATGGTTAATTGGCTATTTGCCAACAAATTCGAGATAGGCCGTGGCCTAACTTTTGAGGAAGAGGTTGGATCCGGAAAACACATGTTTTTTCAGGTTCCCCAACATGTGGGGAACCAGAATATATCTATACTTTTCGAATTTGAGGTCAGTTTCACATTTTGACTTTTCATTCTTAATTGGCTATTTCCCAACAAATGCAAGTTAAGCCGTGGCCTAACTTTTGAGGGAGAGGTCAGATCCGGAAAACACATGTTTTTTCGGGTTCCCCAACATGTGGGGAACCAGAATATATGTATACTTTTCGAATTTGACGTCAGTTTCACATTTTGACTTTTCATGCTTAATTGGCTATTTGCCAACAAATGCAATCTACGCCGAGGGCTAAATTTTGAGGGAGAGGTCGGATCTGGAAAACACATGTTTTTTCGGCTTCCCCAATATGTGGGGAAGCAGAATATATGTATACTTTTCGAATTTGAGGTCAGTTTCAGATTTCGAGTTTTCATGCTTAATTGGCTATTTGCCTACAAATGCAATCTAGGCCAAGGTCTAAATTTTGAGGGAGAGGTCGGAACCGGAAAACACATGGTTTTTTGGGTTCCCCAACCTGTGTGGAACCTGAATATATGTACACTTTTCGAATTTGAGGTCAGTTTCACATTTTGACTTTTCATGGTTAATTGGCTATTTGCCAACAAATTCGAGATAGGCCGTGGCCTAACTTTTGAGGAAGAGGTTGGATCCGGAAAACACATTTTTTTGGGTTCCCCAACCTGTGGGGAACCTGAATATATCTATACTTTTCGAATCTGAGGTCAGTTTCAAATTTTGACTTTTCATGCTTAATTGGCTATTTGCCAACAAATGCAATCTAGGCCAAGGGCTAAATTTTGAAGGAGAGGTCGGATCAGGAAAACACATGTTTTTTCGGGTTCCCCCACCTGTGGCAAACCATAATATATGTATACTTTTCGAATCTGAGGTCAGTTTCAAATTTTGACTTTTCATGCTTAATTGGCTATTTGCCAACAAATGCAATCTAGGTCGAGGGCTAAATTTTGAGGGAGAGGTCGGATCCGGAAAACACATGTTTTTTCGGCTTCCCCAACATGTGGGGAAGCAGAATATATGTATACTTTTCGAATTTGAGGTCAGTTTCAGATTTCGAGTTTTCATGCTTAATTGGCTATTTGCCTACAAATGCAATCTAGGCCAAGGTCTAAATTTTGAGGGAGAGGTCGGAACCGGAAAACACATGGTTTTTTGGGTTCCCCAAGCTGTGTGGAACCTGAATATATGTACACTTTTCGAATTTGAGGTCAGTTTCACATTTTGACTTTTCATGGTTAATTGGCTATTTGCCAACAAATTCGAGATACTGGTAGGCCGTGGCCTAACTTTTGAGGAAGAGGTTGGATCCGGAAAACACATGTTTTTTCAGGTTCCCCAACATGTGGGGAACCAGAATATATGTATACTTTTCGAACTTGAGGTCAGTTTCCCATTTTGACTTTTCATGCTTAATTGGCTATTTGCCAACAAATTCGAGATAGGCCGTGGCCTAACTTTTGAGGGAGAGGATGGATCCAGAAAACACATGTTTTTTCGGGTTCCCCAACCTGTGGGGAACCTGAATATATCTATACTTTTCGAATTTTAGGTCAGTTTCACATTTTCACTTTTGATGCTTCATTGGCTATTTGCAAACAAATGCAAGTTAAGCCGTGGCCTAACTTTTGAGGGAGAGGTCGGATCCGAAAAACACATGTTTTTTCGGGTTCCCCAACATGTGGGGAACCAGAATATATGTATACTTTTCGAATTTGAGGTCAGTTTCACATTTTGACTTTTCATGCTTAATTGGCTATTTCCCAACACATGCAATGTAGGCAGAGGCCTAACCTTTGAGGTAGAGGTCGGATCCAGAAAATACTTGTTTTTTTGGGTTCCCCCACCTGTGGCAAACCATAATATATGTATACTTTTCGAATCTGAGGTCAGTTTCAAATTTTGACTTTTCATGCTTAATTGGCTATTTGCCAACAAATGCAATCTAGGTCGAGGGCTAAATTTTGAGGGAGAGGTCGGATCCGGAAAACACATGTTTTTTCGGCTTCCCCAACATGTGGGGAAGCAGAATATATGTATACTTTTCGAATTTGAGGTCAGTTTTAGATTTCGAGTTTTCATGCTTAATTGGCTATTTGCCTACAAATGCAATCTAGGCCAAGGTCTAAATTTTGAGGGAGAGGTCGGAACCGGAAAACACATGGTTTTTTGGGTTCCCCAAGCTGTGTGGAACCTGAATATATGTACACTTTTCGAATTTGAGGTCAGTTTCACATTTTGACTTTTCATGGTTAATTGGCTATTTGCCAACAAATTCGAGATACCGGTAGGCCGTGGCCTAACTTTTGAGGAAGAGGTTGGATCCGGAAAACACATGTTTTTTCAGGTTCCCCAACATGTGGGGAACCAGAATATATGTATACTTTTCGAATTTGAGGTCAGTTTCACATTTTGACTTTTCATTCTTAATTGGCTATTTCCCAACAAATGCAAGTTAAGCCGTGGCCTAACTTTTGAGGGAGAGGTCAGATCCGGAAAACACATGTTTTTTCGGGTTCCCCAACATGTGGGGAACCAGAATATATGTATACTTTTCGAATTTGACGTCAGTTTCACATTTTGACTTTTCATGCTTAATTGGCTATTTCCCAACACATGCAATGTAGGCAGAGGCCTAACCTTTGAGGTAGAGGTCGGATCCAGAAAATACTTGTTTTTTCGGGTTCCCCCACCTGTGGCAAACCATAATATATGTATACTTTTCGAATCTGAGGTCAGTTTCAAATTTTGACTTTTCATGCTTAATTGGCTATTTGCCAACAAATGCAATCTACGCCGAGGGCTAAATTTTGAGGGAGAGGTCGGATCTGGAAAACACATGGTTTTTTGGGTTCCCCAAGCTTTGTGGAACCTGAATATATGTACACTTTTCGAATTTGAGGTCAGTTTCACATTTTGACTTTTCATGGTTAATTGGCTATTTGCCAACAAATTCGAGATACCGGTAGGCCGTGGCCTAACTTTTGAGGAAGAGGTTGGATCCGGAAAACACATGTTTTTTCAGGTTCCCCAACATGTGGGGAACCAGAATATATGTATACTTTTCGAACTTGAGGTCAGTTTCCCATTTTGACTTTTCATGCTTAATTGGCTATTTGCCAACAAATTCGAGATAGGCCGTGGCCTAACTTTTGAGGGAGAGGATGGATCCAGAAAACACATGTTTTTTCGGGTTCCCCAACCTGTGGGGAACCTGAATATATCTATACTTTTCGAATTTTAGGTCAGTTTCACATTTTCACTTTTGATGCTTCATTGGCTATTTGCAAACAAATGCAAGTTAAGCCGTGGCCTAACTTTTGAGGGAGAGGTCGGATCCGAAAAACACATGTTTTTTCGGGTTCCCCAACATGTGGGGAACCAGAATATATGTATACTTTTCGAATTTGAGGTCAGTTTCACATTTTGACTTTTCATGCTTAATTGGCTATTTCCCAACACATGCAATGTAGGCAGAGGCCTAACCTTTGAGGTAGAGGTCGGATCCAGAAAATACTTGTTTTTTCGGGTTCCCCCACCTGTGGCAAACCATAATATATGTATACTTTTCGAATCTGAGGTCAGTTTCAAATTTTGACTTTTCATGCTTAATTGGCTATTTGCCAACAAATGCAATCTAGGTCGAGGGCTAAATTTTGAGGGAGAGGTCGGATCCGGAAAACACATGTTTTTTCGGCTTCCCCAACATGTGGGGAAGCAGAATATATGTATACTTTTCGAATTTGAGGTCAGTTTCAGATTTCGAGTTTTCATGCTTAATTGGCTATTTGCCTACAAATGCAATCTAGGCCAAGGTCTAAATTTTGAGGGAGAGGTCGGAACCGGAAAACACATGGTTTTTTGGGTTCCCCAAGCTGTGTGGAACCTGAATATATGTACACTTTTCGAATTTGAGGTCAGTTTCACATTTTGACTTTTCATGGTTAATTGGCTATTTGCCAACAAATTCGAGATACCGGTAGGCCGTGGCCTAACTTTTGAGGAAGAGGTTGGATCCGGAAAACACATGTTTTTTCAGGTTCCCCAACATGTGGGGAACCAGAATATATGTATACTTTTCGAATTTGAGGTCAGTTTCACATTTTGACTTTTCATTCTTAATTGGCTATTTCCCAACAAATGCAAGTTAAGCCGTGGCCTAACTTTTGAGGGAGAGGTCAGATCCGGAAAACACATGTTTTTTCGGGTTCCCCAACATGTGGGGAACCAGAATATATGTATACTTTTCGAATTTGACGTCAGTTTCACATTTTGACTTTTCATGCTTAACTGGCTATTTCCCAACACATGCAATGTAGGCAGAGGCCTAACCTTTGAGGTAGAGGTCGGATCCAGAAAATACTTGTTTTTTCGGGTTCCCCCACCTGTGGCAAACCATAATATATGTATACTTTTCGAATCTGAGGTCAGTTTCAAATTTTGACTTTTCATGCTTAATTGGCTATTTCCCAACAAATGCAAGTTAAGCCGTGGCCTAACTTTTGAGGGAGAGGTCAGATCCGGAAAACACATGTTTTTTTGGGTTCCCCAACATGTGGGGAACCAGAATATATGTATACTTTTCGAATTTGACGTCAGTTTCACATTTTGACTTTTCATGCTTAATTGGCTATTTGCCAACATATGCAATCTACGCCGAGGGCTAAATTTTGAGGGAGAGGTCGGATCTGGAAAACACATGTTTTTTCGGCTTCCCCAACATGTGGGGAAGCAGAATATATGTATACTTTTCGAATTTGAGGTCAGTTTCAGATTTCGAGTTTTCATGCTTAATTGGCTATTTGCCTACAAATGCAATCTAGGCCAAGGTCTAAATTTTGAGGGAGAGGTCGGAACCGGAAAACACATGGTTTTTTGGGTTCCCCAACCTGTGTGGAACCTGAATATATGTACACTTTTCGAATTTGAGGTCAGTTTCACATTTTGACTTTTCATGGTTAATTGGCTATTTGCCAACAAATTCGAGATAGGCCGTGGCCTAACTTTTGAGGAAGAGGTTGGATCCGGAAAACACATGTTTTTTCAGGTTCCCCAACATGTGGGGAACCAGAATATATCTATACTTTTCGAATTTGAGGTCAGTTTCACATTTTGACTTTTCATTCTTAATTGGCTATTTCCCAACAAATGCAAGTTAAGCCGTGGCCTAACTTTTGAGGGAGAGGTCAGATCCGGAAAACACATGTTTTTTCGGGTTCCCCAACATGTGGGGAACCAGAATATATGTATACTTTTCGAATTTGACGTCAGTTTCACATTTTGACTTTTCATGCTTAATTGGCTATTTGCCAACAAATGCAATCTACGCCGAGGGCTAAATTTTGAGGGAGAGGTCGGATCTGGAAAACACATGTTTTTTCGGCTTCCCCAATATGTGGGGAAGCAGAATATATGTATACTTTTCGAATTTGAGGTCAGTTTCAGATTTCGAGTTTTCATGCTTAATTGGCTATTTGCCTACAAATGCAATCTAGGCCAAGGTCTAAATTTTGAGGGAGAGGTCGGAACCGGAAAACACATGGTTTTTTGGGTTCCCCAACCTGTGTGGAACCTGAATATATGTACACTTTTCGAATTTGAGGTCAGTTTCACATTTTGACTTTTCATGGTTAATTGGCTATTTGCCAACAAATTCGAGATAGGCCGTGGCCTAACTTTTGAGGAAGAGGTTGGATCCGGAAAACACATTTTTTTGGGTTCCCCAACCTGTGGGGAACCTGAATATATCTATACTTTTCGAATCTGAGGTCAGTTTCAAATTTTGACTTTTCATGCTTAATTGGCTATTTGCCAACAAATGCAATCTAGGCCAAGGGCTAAATTTTGAAGGAGAGGTCGGATCAGGAAAACACATGTTTTTTCGGGTTCCCCCACCTGTGGCAAACCATAATATATGTATACTTTTCGAATCTGAGGTCAGTTTCAAATTTTGACTTTTCATGCTTAATTGGCTATTTGCCAACAAATGCAATCTAGGTCGAGGGCTAAATTTTGAGGGAGAGGTCGGATCCGGAAAACACATGTTTTTTCGGCTTCCCCAACATGTGGGGAAGCAGAATATATGTATACTTTTCGAATTTGAGGTCAGTTTCAGATTTCGAGTTTTCATGCTTAATTGGCTATTTGCCTACAAATGCAATCTAGGCCAAGGTCTAAATTTTGAGGGAGAGGTCGGAACCGGAAAACACATGGTTTTTTGGGTTCCCCAAGCTGTGTGGAACCTGAATATATGTACACTTTTCGAATTTGAGGTCAGTTTCACATTTTGACTTTTCATGGTTAATTGGCTATTTGCCAACAAATTCGAGATACTGGTAGGCCGTGGCCTAACTTTTGAGGAAGAGGTTGGATCCGGAAAACACATGTTTTTTCAGGTTCCCCAACATGTGGGGAACCAGAATATATGTATACTTTTCGAACTTGAGGTCAGTTTCCCATTTTGACTTTTCATGCTTAATTGGCTATTTGCCAACAAATTCGAGATAGGCCGTGGCCTAACTTTTGAGGGAGAGGATGGATCCAGAAAACACATGTTTTTTCGGGTTCCCCAACCTGTGGGGAACCTGAATATATCTATACTTTTCGAATTTTAGGTCAGTTTCACATTTTCACTTTTGATGCTTCATTGGCTATTTGCAAACAAATGCAAGTTAAGCCGTGGCCTAACTTTTGAGGGAGAGGTCGGATCCGAAAAACACATGTTTTTTCGGGTTCCCCAACATGTGGGGAACCAGAATATATGTATACTTTTCGAATTTGAGGTCAGTTTCACATTTTGACTTTTCATGCTTAATTGGCTATTTCCCAACACATGCAATGTAGGCAGAGGCCTAACCTTTGAGGTAGAGGTCGGATCCAGAAAATACTTGTTTTTTCGGGTTCCCCCACCTGTGGCAAACCATAATATATGTATACTTTTCGAATCTGAGGTCAGTTTCAAATTTTGACTTTTCATGCTTAATTGGCTATTTGCCAACAAATGCAATCTAGGTCGAGGGCTAAATTTTGAGGGAGAGGTCGGATCCGGAAAACACATGTTTTTTCGGCTTCCCCAACATGTGGGGAAGCAGAATATATGTATACTTTTCGAATTTGAGGTCAGTTTCAGATTTCGAGTTTTCATGCTTAATTGGCTATTTGCCTACAAATGCAATCTAGGCCAAGGTCTAAATTTTGAGGGAGAGGTCGGAACCGGAAAACACATGGTTTTTTGGGTTCCCCAAGCTGTGTGGAACCTGAATATATGTACACTTTTCGAATTTGAGGTCAGTTTCACATTTTGACTTTTCATGGTTAATTGGCTATTTGCCAACAAATTCGAGATACCGGTAGGCCGTGGCCTAACTTTTGAGGAAGAGGTTGGATCCGGAAAACACATGTTTTTTCAGGTTCCCCAACATGTGGGGAACCAGAATATATGTATACTTTTCGAATTTGAGGTCAGTTTCACATTTTGACTTTTCATTCTTAATTGGCTATTTCCCAACAAATGCAAGTTAAGCCGTGGCCTAACTTTTGAGGGAGAGGTCAGATCCGGAAAACACATGTTTTTTCGGGTTCCCCAACATGTGGGGAACCAGAATATATGTATACTTTTCGAATTTGACGTCAGTTTCACATTTTGACTTTTCATGCTTAATTGGCTATTTCCCAACACATGCAATGTAGGCAGAGGCCTAACCTTTGAGGTAGAGGTCGGATCCAGAAAATACTTGTTTTTTCGGGTTCCCCCACCTGTGGCAAACCATAATATATGTATACTTTTCGAATCTGAGGTCAGTTTCAAATTTTGACTTTTCATGCTTAATTGGCTATTTGCCAACAAATGCAATCTAGGCCGAGGGCTAAATTTTGAGGGAGAGGTCGGATCTGGAAAACACATGTTTTTTCGGCTTCCCCAACATGTGGGGAAGCAGAATATATGTATACTTTTCGAATTTGAGGTCAGTTTCAGATTTCGAGTTTTCATGCTTAATTGGCTATTTGCCTACAAATGCAATCTAGGCCAAGGTCTAAATTTTGAGGGAGAGGTCGGAACCGGAAAACACATGGTTTTTTGGGTTCCCCAACCTGTGTGGAACCTGAATATATGTACACTTTTCGAATTTGAGGTCAGTTTCACATTTTGACTTTTCATGGTTAATTGGCTATTTGCCAACAAATTCGAGATAGGCCGTGGCCTAACTTTTGAGGAAGAGGTTGGATCCGGAAAACACATTTTTTTGGGTTCCCCAACCTGTGGGGAACCTGAATATATCTATACTTTTCGAATCTGAGGTCAGTTTCAAATTTTGACTTTTCATGCTTAATTGGCTATTTGCCAACAAATGCAATCTAGGCCAAGGGCTAAATTTTGAAGGAGAGGTCGGATCAGGAAAACACATGTTTTTTCGGGTTCCCCAACATGTGGGGAACCAGAATATATGTATACTTTTCGAATCTGAGGTCAGTTTCAAATTTTGACTTTTCATGCTTAATTGGCTATTTGCCAACAAATGCAATCTAGGTCGAGGGCTAAATTTTGAGGGAGAGGTCGGATCTGGAAAACACATGTTTTTTCGGCTTCCCCAACATGTGGGGAAGCAAAATATATGTATACTTTTCGAATTTGAGGTCAGTTTCACATTTTGACTTTTCATGGTTAATTGGCTATTTGCCAACAAATTCGAGATACCGGTAGGCCGTGGCCTAACTTTTGAGGAAGAGGTTGGATCCGGAAAACACATGTTTTTTCAGGTTCCCCAACATGTGGGGAACCAGAATATATGTATACTTTTCGAATTTGAGGTCAGTTTCACATTTTGACTTTTCATTCTTAATTGGCTATTTCCCAACAAATGCAAGTTAAGCCGTGGCCTAACTTTTGAGGGAGAGGTCAGATCCGGAAAACACATGTTTTTTCGGGTTCCCCAACATGTGGGGAACCAGAATATATGTATACTTTTCGAATTTGACGTCAGTTTCACATTTTGACTTTTCATGCTTAATTGGCTATTTCCCAACACATGCAATGTAGGCAGAGGCCTAACCTTTGAGGTAGAGGTCGGATCCAGAAAATACTTGTTTTTTCGGGTTCCCCCACCTGTGGCAAACCATAATATATGTATACTTTTCGAATCTGAGGTCAGTTTCAAATTTTGACTTTTCATGCTTAATTGGCTATTTGCCTACAAATGCAATCTAGGCCAAGGTCTAAATTTTGAGGGAGAGGTCGGAACCGGAAAACACATGGTTTTTTGGGTTCCCCAACCTGTGTGGAACCTGAATATATGTACACTTTTCGAATTTGAGGTCAGTTTCACATTTTGACTTTTCATGGTTAATTGGCTATTTGCCAACAAATTCGAGATAGGCCGTGGCCTAACTTTTGAGGAAGAGGTTGGATCCGGAAAACACATTTTTTTGGGTTCCCCAACCTGTGGGGAACCTGAATATATCTATACTTTTCGAATCTGAGGTCAGTTTCAAATTTTGACTTTTCATGCTTAATTGGCTATTTGCCAACAAATGCAATCTAGGCCAAGGGCTAAATTTTGAAGGAGAGGTCGGATCAGGAAAACACATGTTTTTTCGGGTTCCCCAACATGTGGGGAACCAGAATATATGTATACTTTTCGAATCTGAGGTCAGTTTCAAATTTTGACTTTTCATGCTTAATTGGCTATTTGCCAACAAATGCAATCTAGGTCGAGGGCTAAATTTTGAGGGAGAGGTCGGATCTGGAAAACACATGTTTTTTCGGCTTCCCCAACATGTGGGGAAGCAGAATATATGTATACTTTTCGAATTTGAGGTCAGTTTCAGATTTCGAGTTTTCATGCTTAATTGGCTATTTGCCTACAAATGCAATCTAGGCCAAGGTCTAAATTTTGAGGGAGAGGTCGGAACCGGAAAACACATGGTTTTTTGGGTTCCCCAAGCTGTGTGGAACCTGAATATATGTACACTTTTCGAATTTGAGGTCAGTTTCACATTTTGACTTTTCATGGTTAATTGGCTATTTGCCAACAAATTCGAGATAGGCCGTGGCCTAACTTTTCAGGGAGAGGTCGGATCCGGAAAACACATTTTTTTTCGGATTCCCCAACCTGTGGGGAACCTGAATATATGTACACTTTTCAAATTTGAGGTCAGTTTCACATTTTGACTTTTCATGGTTAATTGGTTATTTGCCAACAAATTCGAGATAAGCCGTGGCCTAACTTTTGAGGGAGAGGTCGGATCCGGAAAACACATGTTTTTTCGGGTTCCCCAACCTGTGTGGAACCTGAATATATGTATACGTTTTGAATTTGAGGTCGGTTTCACATTTTGACTTTTCATGCTTAATTGTCTATTAGCCAACAAATACGAGATAGGCCGTGGCCTAACTTTTGAGGGAGAGGTCTGATCCAGAAAACACATGTTTTTTCGGGTTCCCAAAACCTTTGTGGAACCATAATATATGTATACTTTTTGAATTTGAAGTCAGTTTCACATTTTGACTTTGCATGCTTAATTGGCTATTTGCCAATAAATGCAATTTAGGCCGAGGCCTAAATTTTGAGGTAGCGGTCGGATCCGGAAAACACATGTTTTTTCGGGTTCCCCAACATGTGGGAACCAGAATATATGTATACTTTTCGAATTTTAGGTCAGTTTCACATTTTGATTGTTCATGCTTCATTGGCTATTTTCCAACAAATGCAATCTAGGCCGAGGGCTAAATTTTGAGGGAGAGGTCGGATCTGGAAAACACATGTTTTTTCGGGTTCCCCCACCTGTGGCGAACTATAATATATGTATACTTTTCGAATCTGAGGTCAGTTTCAAATTTTGACTTTTCATGCTTAATTGGCTATTTGCCAACAAATGCAATCTTGCCTGAGGGATAAATTTTGAGGGAGAGGTCAGATCTGGAAAACACATGTTTTTTCAGGTTCCCCAACATGTGGGGAAGCAGAATATGTGTATACTTTTCGAATTTGAAGTCAATTTCACATTTCGAGTTTTCATGCTTAATTGGCTATTTGCCTACAAATGCAATCTAGGCCAAGGCCTAAATTTTGAGGGAGAGGTCGGAACCGGAAAACACACGTTTTTTCGGGTTCCCCAACCTGTGTGGAAGCTGAATATATGTACACTTTCGAATTTGAGGTCAGTTTCACATTTTGACTTTTCATGGTTAATTGGCTATTTGCAAACAAATGCAATCGAGGCCGAGGCCTAACTTTTGAGGGAGAGGTCGGATCTGGAAAACACATGTTTTTTCGGGTTCCCCAACCTTTGGGGAATCAAAATATATGTATACTTTTTGAACTTGAGGTCAGTTTCACATTTTGACTTGTCATGCTTAATTGACTATTTGCCAACAAATACAATCTAGGCCGAGGCCCAACCTTTGAGAGAGAGGTCGGATGGGAAAAACAGATGTTTTTTCGTGTTCCCCAACCTTTTGGGAACCATAATATATTTATACTTTTGATTTTTGAGGTCAGATTTACATTGTGACTGTTCATACTTAATTGTCTATTAGCCAACAAGTACGAGATAGGCCGTGGCCTAACTTTTGAGGGAGAGGTCGGATCTTGAAAACACATGTTTTATCGGGTTCCCCAACCCGTGGGGAACCAGAATATATGTATACTTTTTTAATTTAAGGTCAGTTTCTCATTTTGACTTTTCATGCTTAAATGGATATTTCCTACAAATGCAAGTTAAGCCGTAGCCTAAATTTTGAGGAAGAGGTCTGATCCGGAAAACACATGCTTTTACGGGTTCCCCAACCTGTGGGGAACCTGAATATATCTATACTTTTCGAATTTTTAGGTCAGTTTCACATTTTCACTTTTGATGCTTAATTGGCTATTTGCAAACAAATGCAAGTTTAGCCGTGGCCTAACTTTTGAGGGAGAGGTCGGATACGGAAAACACATGTTTTTTCGGGTTCCCCAACCTTTGGGGAATCAGAATATATGTATACTTTTCGAACTTGAGGTAAGTTTCACATTTTGACTTTTCATGCTTAATTGGCTATTTCCCAACAAATGCAATGTAGGCCGAGGCCTAACCTTTGAGGTAGAGGTCGGATCCGGAAAACACATGTTTTTTCGGGTTCCCCCACCTGTGGCGAACTATAATATATGTATACTTTTCGAATCTGAGGTCAGTTTCAAATTTTGACTTTTCATGCTTAATTGGCTATTTGCCAACAAATGCAATCTTGCCTGAGGGATAAATTTTGAGGGAGAGGTCGGATCTGGAAAACACATGTTTTTTCGGGTTCCCCAACATGTGGGGAAGCAGAATATGTGTATACTTTTCGAATTTGAAGTCAGTTTCACATTTCGAGTTTTCATGCTTAATTGGCTATTTGCCTACAAATGCAATCTAGGCCAAGGCCTAAATTTTGAGGGAGAGGTCGGAAATGGAAAAAACATGGTTTTTTGGGTTCCCCAACCTGTGTGGAACCTGAATATATGTACACTTTTCGAATTTGAGGTCAGTGTCACATTTTGACTTTTCATGGTTAATTGGCTATTTGCCAACAAATTCGAGATAGGCCGTGGCCTAACTTTTGAGGAAGAGGTCAGAACCGGAAAACACACGTTTTTTCGGGTTCCCCAACCTTTGTGGAAGCTGAATATATGTACACTTTCGAATTTGAGGTCAGTTTCACATTTTGACTTTTCATGGTTAATTGGCTATTTGCTAAGAAATTCGAGATAGGCCGTGCCCTAACTTTTGAGGAAGAGGTTGGATCCGGAAAACACATGTTTTTTCGGGTTCCCCAACCTGTGGAGAAGCTGAATATATCTATACTTTTCGAACTTGAGGTAAGTTTCACATTTTCACTTTTGATGCTTAATTGGCTATTTGCAAACAAATGCAATCTAGGCCGAGGCCTAACTTTTGAGGGAGAGGTCGGATCCGGAAAACACATGTTTTTTTGGGGTTTCCCAACCTTTGGGGAATCAGAATATATGTATACTTTTCGAACTTGAGGTCAGTTTCACATTTTGACTTTTCATGCTTAATTGGCTATTTCCCAACAAATGCAATGTAGGCCGAGGCCTAACCTTTGAGGTAGAGGTCGGATCCGGAAAATACTTGTTTTTTCGGGTTCCCCTAACTGTGGCGAACCATAATATATGTATATTTTTCGAATTTGAGGTCAGTTTCACATTTTGACTTTTCATGCTTAATTGGCTATTTGCCAACAAATTCGAGATAGGCCGTGGCCTAACTTTTGAGGAAGAGGTTGGATCCGGAAAACACATGTTTTTTCGGGTTCCCCAACCTGTGGGGAACCTGAATATATGTACACTTTTCTAATTTGAGGTCAGTTTCACATTTTGAATTTTCATGGTTAATTGGCTATTTGCCAACAAATTCGAGATAGGCCGTGGCCTAACTTTTGAGGGAGAGGATGGATCCAGAAAACACATGTTTTTTCGGGTTCCCCAACCTGTGGGGAACCTGAATATATCTATACTTTTCGAATTTTAGGTCAGTTTCACATTTACACTTTTGATGCTTCATTGGCTATTTGCAAACAAATGCAAGTTAAGCCGTGGCCTAACTTTTGAGGGAGAGGTCGGATCCGAAAAACACATGTTTTTTCGGGTTCCCCTACATGTGGGGAACCAGAATATATGTATACTTTTCGAATTTGAGGTCAGTTTCACATTTTGACTTTTCATGCTTAATTGGCTATTTCCCAACACATGCAATGTAGGCAGAGGCCTAACCTTTGAGGTAGAGGTCGGATCCAGAAAACACATGTTTTTTCGGCTTCCCCAACATGTGGGGAAGCAGAATATATGTATACTTTTCGAATTTGAGGTCAGTTTCAGATTTTGACTTTTCATGCTTAATTGGCTATTTGCCAACAAATGCAATCTAGGTCGAGGGCTAAATTTTGAGGGAGAGGTCGGAACCGGAAAACACATGGTTTTTTGGGTTCCCCAAGCTGTGTGGAACCTGAATATATGTACACTTTTCGAATTTGAGGTCAGTTTCACATTTTGACTTTTCATGGTTAATTGGCTATTTGCCAACAAATTCGAGATACCGGTAGGCCGTGGCCTAACTTTTGAGGAAGAGGTTGGATCCGGAAAACACATGTTTTTTCAGGTTCCCCAACATGTGGGGAACAAGAATATATGTATACTTTTCGAATTTGAGGTCAGTTTCACATTTTGACTTTTCATTCTTAATTGGCTATTTCCCAACAAATGCAAGTTAAGCCGTGGCCTAACTTTTGAGGGAGAGGTCAGATCCGGAAAACACATGTTTTTTCGGGTTCCCCAACATGTGGGGAACCAGAATATATGTATACTTTTCGAATTTGACGTCAGTTTCACATTTTGACTTTTCATGCTTAATTGGCTATTTCCCAACACATGCAATGTAGGCAGAGGCCTAACCTTTGAGGTAGAGGTCGGATCCAGAAAATACTTGTTTTTTCGGGTTCCCCCACCTGTGGCAAACCATAATATATGTATACTTTTCGAATCTGAGGTCAGTTTCAAATTTTGACTTTTCATGCTTAATTGGCTATTTGCCAACAAATGCAATCTAGGCCGAGGGCTAAATTTTGAGGGAGAGGTCGGATCTGGAAAACACATGTTTTTTCGGCTTCCCCAACCTGTGGGGAAGCAGAATATATGTATACTTTTCGAATTTAAGGTCAGTTTCTCATTTTGACTTTTCATGCTTAATTGGATATTTCCCTACAAATGGAAGTTAAGCCGTGGCCTAACTTTTGAGGAAGAGGTCTGATCCGGAAAACACATGTTTTTTCGGGTTCCCCAACCTGTGGGGAACCAGAATATATGTATACTTTTCGAATTTAAGGTCAGTTTCTCATTTTGACTTTTCATGCTTAATTGGCTATTTGCCAACAAATGCAATCTTGGCTGAGGGCTAAATTTTGAGGGTGAGGTCGGATCTGGAAAACACATGTTTTTTCGGATTCCCCAACCTGTGGGGAACCAGAATATATGTATACTTTTCGAATTTGAGGTTAGTTTCACATTTTGACTTTTCATGCTTAATTGGCTATTTGCCGACAAATGCAATCTTGGCTGAGGGCTAAATTTTGAGGGAGAGGTCGGATCTGGAAAACACATGTTTTTTGGGTTCCCCAAGCTGTGTGGAACCTGAATATATGTACACTTTTCGAATTTGAGGTCAGTTTCACATTTTGACTTTTCATTCTTAATTGGCTATTTCCCAACAAATGCAAGTTAAGCCGTGGCCTAACTTTTGAGGGAGAGGTCGGATCCGGAAAACACATGTTTTTTCGGGTTCCCCAACATGTGGGGAACCAGAATATATGTATACTTTTCGAATTTGACGTCAGTTTCACATTTTGACTTTTCATTCTTAATTGGCTATTTCCCAACAAATGCAAGTTAAGCCGTGGCCTAACTTTTGAGGGAGAGGTCGGATCCGGAAAACACATGTTTTTTCGGGTTCCCCAACATGTGGGGAACCAGAATATATGTATACTTTTCGAATTTGACGTCAGTTTCACATTTTGACTTTTCATGCTTAATTGGCTATTTCCCAACACATGCAATGTAGGCAGAGGCCTAACCTTTGAGGTAGAGGTCGGATCCAGAAAATACTTGTTTTTTCGGGTTCCCCCACCTGTGGCAAACCATAATATATGTATACTTTTCGAATCTGAGGTCAGTTTCAAATTTTGACTTTTCATGCTTAATTGGCTATTTGCCAACAAATGCAATCTAGGCCGAGGGCTAAATTTTGAGGGAGAGGTCGGATCTGGAAAACACATGTTTTTTCGGCTTCCCCAACATGTGGGGAAGCAGAATATATGTATACTTTTCGAATTTGAGGTCAGTTTCAGATTTCGAGTTTTCATGCTTAATTGGCTATTTGCCTACAAATGCAATCTAGGCCAAGGTCTAAATTTTGAGGGAGAGGTCGGAACCGGAAAACACATGGTTTTTTGGGTTCCCCAACCTGTGTGGAACCTGAATATATGTACACTTTTCGAATTTGAGGTCAGTTTCACATTTTGACTTTTCATGGTTAATTGGCTATTTGCCAACAAATTCGAGATAGGCCGTGGCCTAACTTTTGAGGAAGAGGTTGGATCCGGAAAACACATTTTTCTGGGTTCCCCAACCTGTGTGGAACCTGAATATATCTATACTTTTCGAATCTGAGGTCAGTTTCAAATTTTGACTTTTCATGCTTAATTGGCTATTTGCCAACAAATGCAATCTAGGCCAAGGGCTAAATTTTGAACGAGAGGTCGGATCAGGAAAACACATGTTTTTTCGGGTTCCCCAACATGTGGGGAACCAGAATATATGTATACTTTTCGAATTTGAGGTCAGTTTCACATTTTGAGTTTTCATGCTTAATTGGCTATTTGCCTACAAATGCAATCTAGGCCAAGGTCTAAATTTTGAGGGAGAGGTCGGAACCGGAAAACACATGGTTTTTTGGGTTCCCCAACCTGTGTGGAACCTGAATATATGTACACTTTTCGAATTTGAGGTCAGTTTCACATTTTGACTTTTCATGGTTAATTGGCTATTTGCCAACAAATTCGAGATAGGGGAGGACCGGAGCCTTTCCCTGCGAGCTCCGGGACGGGGCTCGCGCGAAATTCAAATTAAATACAAAAAAGAGACAGGGAGCAACAAAAAAAGAGGTAGACATTAAAAAGGAATCTCGAACCTCTCAAACGAGGTCAGACTCACCGCCGGGAGGTCCCGAGAAGGCGCGGACGGAGCGGAGGAAGCCGGCGGCAGCAGAGCGACCGGCAGGCCCGAGAACGCCGCGCCAAGCCGTAAGTCACGGAGCTCCAGAGAACGGGCGAGAGGCGAGCGGCGGAGCGGAAGGGAGACACCGGAGTGCTGCCGAGGGGACCTGCCGGCCGGCGGAGAACCTCCAGAAGAGTCGGAGAGAGGAAGAAAAGGCAAGAGAACAGCGGAGGAGGACTGGAGCAGCGAACAAAGGCGGAAGCGGCCAGAGCCAGAAAGTAAGAAGCCGACAAGAGAGGAGAAGCGAGAGGCGGAATCAAACAAAGCCGATAGGACACAGAAAAGAGAGGAGAGCAGAGGGAGCAACAGGCACGAAGAAAGACACCGGTAAGACAAGCGGGGGCCGATTAGAGCACCGAGGGACAGTAGACGCAGGGGGAGCCCAGCGGTAGGGGGAGGACCCTCACAAGACCCCCAGAAGACCCCCCCAGACCCCAAAAAGTCTAAGTGTACTGCACCTGGTGAAAAGGGCCATCTGTGCAAGTCTCAAGCCACAGATCATTTCACCTTGCATCATCTCTGCCAGCACAGCGAAGCTTATCTGAAAGCAAATAGCACCCCCTAGTGGACAATTTTAAAAAAAAAAATTTTTTTTCTGTTAAAATATAAACTGTTTGATCCAACCTATCCTAGCAGCTTGATAAACTGGCACAGGAACAATCCGCCCACAATTCTTGGCATCAAGGGGTGGCTTTAAGGGTGGACAGGCCAACAGGAGGAGAAGCTCAAAATGGCTGCCAGACGGACAAAACAAATCAAACTGCGAGACCTGAAGGGAACTGCACCCTCCCCGGCCCAGCCCTCTAATCAGCCAGGCAATACCCCACCCATCCTCACACCCCCCCATCCAACTACAGGCCCTCAGACCCAAACTCCAACCCATGACTCCACAACAGCACGCATGATCCAAGAACTAAAAGAGACGATTGAGACACTAAATGAGACGATAGCGACGATGGCGGCAAGGATAGAGGGCATGGATAGAAAATTGGCAGAAATGAGTGCGAAGACGGAGAAAGGACGCATAGAAACAGAACAGAAGATGGAGGAAAGATACAAAAACATGAAAAGGATGCTGGCGGACCAGGGGAGAGACCTGGAGAGAAAGTGGGAAGAACAACGCAAAGCGGTGGCCACAAACCTGGAACAAATGAAGGAGGCAATGCAAACACATTACAAGAACCTCCAAGAAACAAGGGAGAATACGGAAAAGATGATGAAAGAAGTGGAAAATTGCATAGAGGGACAGACTGCTGAGGTTCAGGACCAGTCGACCATGATGCAATTCTGGCAACTGTCATTTGCGATCAGATTCAGAGGGTGGAAAGAGACAACATACGAAACCCAAGAAAGCCTGCTCAGGACCTTTGTAGAGGCACTGGCAACATTCCTGGGCAGGAGCGCCAATGAGATTGGGTGGCAAATCGAAAAAATCTACAGAGTGGGCGCCTGGAGGGCAGTGAACAGGCAGCAACCAAGGGACGTGGTCATCCACTTCACAACACAGAGGCTCCGGAACCACATCTCTGCCACTTCCTATAACAAGGCATTCTACATAGAGGAACAGGAGGTGAAGGTTCTGAAAGAGATCCCCCAGGCGATGCTGAGAGACAGAAAAGACTACAAATTCCTGACCACAGAACTGAGATCGCGTGCACTGCGATACCGGTGGGAAACCCCAACAGGACTGTCACTTTCCTATAGAAACAAGAGACACTACTTGACCTCGGTCCAGAAAGCCAAAGACTTCCTCGAAAAGGAACTGAAGTCGGGACGCCCTCAACCCACCGCGGGAGAAGACGCAGATAGACCACGGGAAAGCGGGAGGGATCGAGGCCAACGAGCAAACAGCGCAGAGGCACAGATCAGGGCAGTGGCAGAGGAAATGAATGGAATACCTAGAGAGGCGAGGGCACAGAGAGCAAGGAGCAACAAAAACAAGGCAGCAAGACAGCCTACAGAGGACAGGCTACCAGGCTCCACTACCAAACACACAGACCAGCAAAGCAAGACCGCACAAACCAATACGAGCAGCAATCCGGATATCATGGGAACGGGACCAAAGAAGGCAACAGGAGAAATAACAGAAATGGTCTCGCAAAAATATCCTGCAACAGATGATGGCAACTAAGTATTTGACTTGGAATGTGAACGGACTGAACTCCCCCCAGAAAAGGAGAAAAATTCTCCACTATCTGAACCAAGATAAAAGCGATATAATCTGCCTACAAGAAACACACATCAGAGCAGCAGACCAGAAATATCTGATCAACTACAAACTAGGCGCGCACTTTGTAGCAGCGGCGCCAAGAAAAAAGAATGGGATTGTTATATATGTAAAGAAACATGTATTGGCCAAGCTAATAGAGTCCGACCCCCAAGGTAGATACCTGGCAATTGAAATAACACAAGAGGACAAGAAGATTCTAGTAATGGGCGTATATGCACCAAACCAGCAACAAGGCAAATTCTACAAAAAGCTACACAAGAAAGTAACACAACTTAACTACAGATCTTACATCATCATGGGCGACTGGAACGGGGTCATAGAGACTGCTCTAGACAAAAAAAGAACTGCACCGAACCCGCAAAAACACTCTAAGTTGCCTAAATCCTTCTTCGATATGAAGGAGGACCTCGAACTGACAGACGTATGGAGGAAAAGGCACGGCAAAGAACAAGAATTCACCTTCTTCTCTGGCAGACACCAATCCTTCTCCAGAATTGACTTTATATTAACTTCTAGTGACTTGCTAACTTGTCTAAACACGGTGAAAATCCTACCCAAGACATTGACAGACCACAACCCTGTGAGGATGGAATTAAGACACGGCCCGAAACAGAGGAGATCCTGGAGAATCAATGAAAACCTGTTTAGACACGAAGACAAGGTGGCGGAATGCAAAAAAGCTATGAAGGAATTCTTCAACACACATATGAACAACGGAACACCGATAGAACAGATCTGGGAAGGCAGCAAGGTGTACATGCGAGGGATCCTCATATCCATGAATAGCTGGCACCGTCGCCAACAAGAACAAAAAAGAAAAGAGTTAGAAAATGAGATAAGCAACATGGAGCGGCTACTGATAAAAAGACCAGAGGACAAAGTCACCAAAGAAGGACTCAAGATCTTAAGAAAGCAATTTGACATGTTGATGGCGGACCAAGTTGCAAGGAATATACAATATGCAAAACATAAGACATTCTGCAAGGCCAACAAACCGGGCCGCTGGCTAGCCTACACTATAAGAAAGAAACAGAAATCCCGCATAATTGAAAAGATAGAATACAAAGGCAAGCTAGAATTCCGACAAAAAACCATCAAGAAAGCCTTCACAGAGTTCTACTCGAAACTATATGCCGAGGATAAGATACAAGACAAAGAGATAGATGAATTCTTACAAAACGAAAAGATACAGGCGATTACCGACACACAAAGAGAAGCCCTGAATGCCTTAATCACAAAGGAGGAAATACACTCAGCTATCACACAACTGAAAGCAGGAAAATCACCCGGGACGGATGGGATAACAGCGACCTACTACAAGCATCTACAGGATGAGATGCTAGAACCCCTCAGAAAGCTATTTGCCAGCATTCAAGAAGGAGGCCAGGTCCCACCATCCTGGAAAACAGCCTACATCTCATTAATCCCAAAGGAGGGGAAAGACAACACACAGCCCGCAAACTACAGGCCCATCTCACTACTAAACACAGACTATAAAATCTTCACAAAAATTTTGGCCAATAGACTAATGACTGTTTTACAGAAAACAATACACCCGGACCAAAGGGGATTTATACAAGGACGCCAGATGAAAACCAACGTGAGGCAGCTGTTGAACATAATAGAGTACCTGCAAAGGCACAACCAGATACCCGCTGCTCTAATGTTTGTGGATGCAGAAAAAGCCTTCGACAGACTGAATTGGCCGTTCCTGACGAACTTGGTCCTGAAGATGAAAATGGGAGCACAGTTCTTCAACTCCATAACGGCAATTTACCAGAAACAAACAGGCCAGATCATTGTCAATGGAGACTTAACGGACTCATTTAATATAGAGAGAGGCACGAGACAGGGCTGCCCGCTGTCCCCCCTGCTATTTATCCTAACACTGGAAATTTTACTGAACAGAATAAGAGCGGCAGAGGATGTACAGGGCATACAGATTAAACAGCAAGAATACAAACTATGTGCCTTTGCGGATGACCTGCTGGTGACAATGTCGCAACCAGCACAATCAGTAAGGAAATTGATGGAGATAATGGAAGACTACGGTAGGGTGTCAGGCTTCAAAGTAAATATATCAAAACCAAAGATGCTAGTCAAAAACCTAGACAACAAAGCAAAACGGAACCTGGAAAGAATAACGGGTTGTGAAATAGTCACGAAAGTCAAATACTTAGGAGTGGAGATAGAATCAACAAATGCGAAATTATACAAGAATAACTACGAGGTCCTGTGGAATAAGATACAAGCAGACCTGGAAAGGTGGAAATCGCTACGTCTGTCCCTGCTCGGCAGGATAGCGACAGTAAAGATGAATGTATTACCCAGATTTCTATTTCTCTTTCAAATGCTACCCATACTCAAGAAGGATGCGGACTTAGACAATTGGCAGAAAGGCATCAACAGATTTATTTGGGACGACAAGAGACCGAGGGTGAAACTAAAAATCATCCAAGACGCAAGGGAGAGAGGGGGACTCAAAATGCCTAATCTAAAGCTATATTACTATGCAGCAACGTTGGTGGCGGTTAGTGACTGGATCAACATGACAAATGATAGAGTTCTGAATGTTGAGGGGCATGGTCTACGATTCGGCTGGCACGCATACCTAGTATACGACAAAAAGGCAGATAGGAACTTCAAGGAGAACCCACTACGAATCCCACTGCTATGGGTCTGGAAGAAATATAAGCACCTCCTACACGACAAGATTCCCATCTGGACGATCCCTGGACACGCAACAGGGGATATGAACACATCCCAAGGGCAAGGAGTGGTGCCCTACAGTGAACTTGTACTGGGAGAAGAAAACAGGTTCCTCTTGAAACCTCAAGCAATGCTAGCAAACAGAGGAATAGGAAGTAACTGGCTATCATATATACAACTACAGTCAAGGTGGCGTGAAGACAGGAAGAAGGGCTTCTCCCAGAACGACGAGAACCTAATTAAACAGATCAGAGAACAGGGGATTATGCACATCAAACGAGTGTACAGCACTCTGATAGAAATGGACTCTGAAACCGAGCTAGTCAAGAACTGTATGATAAAGTGGGCGCAAGACTTCGGACACCCTATCGCCATAGACACGTGGGAGAAAATCTGGGTGAGGAATGTAGAATTCACGAAATCGCAACACTTAAGGGAAAACTTCTACAAGATGTTCTATAGATGGCATCTAGACCCGAAAAAAATATCACTCATCTACCCAGGCACCCAGCCCAAATGCTGGAGGTGCGGAGACGGGGAGGCTACTTACTTTCACATATGGTGGGCATGCAGAAAAATCAAAGCATTCTGGAGGAAGATATGGTGGACACTCCAAACTATTTTCAAAAAGCGTATAGAATTTCTACCTCAGGCTTTTCTGTTAGGGATCACAAAGGATATCACTACCTCAGAGACAAATTTATTTTTGAACTTAATTACAGCAGCAAGATTATTGGTGGGACAGTACTGGAAGAATCCGGAAATACCGCCTATTGAAGAATGGACTGTGAAAGCAACAAATCTGGCGGAAATGGCAAAAATATCAGCATATTTGAAAAATCGCTCCAATGAACAATTTGTGACGGACTGGAAACAGTGGATAGATTATATCCAAGAGAGACACCAATCAAACAGAATGCAGCTGGCGTTTAGCTAGGGCTCGATGGGAGGAGGGAAGAAGGGTTAACAAATCAAAGGTTTACAAAAACTAACACCCAAGGTTGAATGTATATGTTCTATAACTAATGCCTCTTAACATAACCTCATGATTAATGATGCTTGCTTTAATATTGTTAAAGTAGACTGAATCTCTACCTCAAGATATGAAACTTTCACCTCAGGATCTCTGGTGAGGGACTATAAAAGATTGCACTAGTAATGGGATGAAGTCAATTCAGAAGCGCAAACGTACAATATGCGATAGACTAGAAATAGTAGATAGACCATATATAAGAGAAACACCAAGCAAACAAAATGCATTCGGATTATACTTGAAGATGTAAGGGAGGAGGGAAGAACGTTTACTAAAACAGATGTTTACAAAGATTAACACCTAATGTTGTATGCTATGTTCTAGGAGGATTGTTTAGCAATAAGATCTTATGTTTAATGTTGATCACATTAATATTGAAACAGATAGGAGAAACACCAATCAAAATAAAATGTAACAGGAGTATAGTTGAGGCTAGACGCGAGGAGGGGGGAAAAAGGCTTACTAATTCAGACGTTTTCAAAGACTAACACTTAGTATTGTATACCAGGTGTCATGATGATTGCTGCATAATATGTTTTTATGTCCAATGTTGATTGTTTTAATAAAAGAATTTTTATATAAAAAAAAATGAAGGGGTTTAAAAAGAAAGGAAAAGATCAAGATATCATGATTGCATGGATTAATAAGTTGGAATTGATAAATAAAGAAGTGGGAAGATTAAAAAAAAAATAGGATCCAAATTAAAAAAAAAAAAAACAAATTCGAGATAGGCCGTGGCCTAACTTTTGAGGGAGAGGATGGATCCAGAAAACACACGTTTTTTCGGGTTCCCCAACCTGTGGGGAACCTGAATATATCTATACTTTTCGAATTTTAGGTCAGTTTCACATTTTCACTTTTGATGCTTCATTGGCTATTTGCAAACAAATGCAAGTTAAGCCGTGGCCTAACTTTTGAGGGAGAGGTCGGATCCGAAAAACACGTTTTTTCGGGTTCCCCAACATGTGGGGAACCAGAATATATGTATACTTTTCGAATTTGAGGTCAGTTTCACATTTTGACTTTTCATGCTTAATTGGCTATTTCCCAACACATGCAATGTAGGCAGAGGCCTAACCTTTGAGGTAGAGGTCGGATCCGGAAAACACATGTTTTTTCGGGTTCCCCAACATGTGGGGAATCAGAATATATGTATACTTTTCGAACTTGAGGTAAGTTTCACATTTTGACTTTTCATGCTTAATTGGCTATTTCCCAACAAATGCAATGTAGGCCGAGGCCTAACCTTTGAGGTAGAGGTCGGATCCGGAAAACACATGTTTTTTCGGGTTCCCCCACCTGTGGCGAACTATAATATATGTATACTTTTCGAATCTGAGGTCAGTTTCAAATTTTGACTTTTCATGCTTAATTGGCTATTTGCCAACAAATGCAATCTTGCCTGAGGGATAAATTTTGAGGGAGAGGTCGGATCTGGAAAACACATGTTTTTTCGGGTTCCCCAACATGTGGGGAAGCAGAATATGTGTATACTTTTCGAATTTGAAGTCAGTTTCACATTTCGAGTTTTCATGCTTAATTGGCTATTTGCCTACAAATGCAATCTAGGCCAAGGCCTAAATTTTGAGGGAGAGGTCGGAAATGGAAAAAACATGGGTTTTTGGGTTCCCCAAGCTGTGTGGAACCTGAATATATGTACACTTTCGAATTTGAGGTCAGTTTCACATTTTGACTTTTCATGGTTAATTGGCTATTTGCTAAGAAATTCGAGATAGGCCGTGCCCTAACTTTTGAGGAAGAGGTTGGATCCGGAAAACACATGTTTTTTCGGGTTCCCCAACCTGTGGAGAAGCTGAATATATCTATACTTTTCGAACTTGAGGTAAGTTTCACATTTTCACTTTTGATGCTTAATTGGCTATTTGCAAACAAATGCAATCTAGGCCGAGGCCTAACTTTTGAGGGAGAGGTCGGATCCGAAAAACACATGTTTTTTCGGGTTCCCCTACATGTGGGGAACCAGAATATATGTATACTTTTCGAATTTGAGGTCAGTTTCACATTTTGACTTTTCATGCTTAATTGGCTATTTCCCAACACATGCAATGTAGGCAGAGGCCTAACCTTTGAGGTAGAGGTCGGATCCAGAAAATACTTGTTTTTTCGGGTTCCCCCACCTGTGGCAAACCATAATATATGTATACTTTTCGAATCTGAGGTCAGTTTCAAATTTTGACTTTTCATGCTTAATTGGCTATTTGCCAACAAATGCAATCTAGGTCGAGGGCTAAATTTTGAGGGAGAGGTCGGATCTGGAAAACACATGTTTTTTCGGCTTCCCCAACATGTGGGGAAGCAGAATATATGTATACTTTTCGAATTTGAGGTCAGTTTCAGATTTCGAGTTTTCATGCTTAATTGGCTATTTGCCTACAAATGCAATCTAGGCCAAGGTCTAAATTTTGAGGGAGAGGTCGGAACCGGAAAACACATGGTTTTTTGGGTTCCCCAAGCTGTGTGGAACCTGAATATATGTACACTTTTCGAATTTGAGGTCAGTTTCACATTTTGACTTTTCATGGTTAATTGGCTATTTGCCAACAAATTCGAGATACCGGTAGGCCGTGGCCTAACTTTTGAGGAAGAGGTTGGATCCGGAGAACACATGTTTTTTCAGGTTCCCCAACATGTGGGGAACAAGAATATATGTATACTTTTCGAATTTGAGCTCAGTTTCACATTTTGACTTTTCATTCTTAATTGGCTATTTCCCAACAAATGCAAGTTAAGCCGTGGCCTAACTTTTGAGGGAGAGGTCAGATCCGGAAAACACATGTTTTTTCGGGTTCCCCAACATGTGGGGAACCAGAATATATGTATACTTTCCGAATTTGACGTCAGTTTCACATTTTGACTTTTCATGCTTAATTGGCTATTTCCCAACACATGCAATGTAGGCAGAGGCCTAACCTTTGAGGTAGAGGTCGGATCCAGAAAATACTTGTTTTTTCGGGTTCCCCCACCTGTGGCAAACCATAATATATGTATACTTTTCGAATCTGAGGTCAGTTTCAAATTTTGACTTTTCATGCTTAATTGGCTATTTGCCAACAAATGCAATCTAGGCCGAGGGCTAAATTTTGAGGGAGAGGTCGGATCTGGAAAACACATGTTTTTTCGGCTTCCCCAACCTGTGGGGAAGCAGAATATATGTATACTTTTCGAATTAAAGGTCAGTTTCTCATTTTGACTTTTCATGCTTAATTGGATATTTCCCTACAAATGGAAGTTAAGCCGTGGCCTAACTTTTGAGGAAGAGGTCTGATCCGGAAAACACATGTTTTTTCGGGTTCCCCAACCTGTGGGGAACCAGAATATATGTATACTTTTCGAATTTAAGGTCAGTTTCTCATTTTGACTTTTCATGCTTAATTGGCTATTTGCCAACAAATGCAATCTTGGCTGAGGGCTAACCTTTGAGGTAGATGTCGGATCCGGAAAATACTTGTTTTTTCGTGTTCCCCCACCTGTGACGAACCATAATATATGTATGCTTTTTGAATCTGAGGTCAGTTTCAAATTTTGACTTTTCATGCTTAATTGGCTATTTGCCAACAAATGCAATCTAGGTCGAGGGCTAAATTTTGAGGGAGAGGTCGGATCTGGAAAACACATGTTTTTTCGGATTCCCCAACCTGTGGGGAACCAGAATATATGTATACTTTTCGAATTTGAGGTTAGTTTCACATTTTGACTTTTCATGCTTAATTGGCTATTTGCCGACAAATGCAATCTTGGCTGAGGGCTAAATTTTGAGGGAGAGGTCGGATCTGGAAAACACATGTTTTTTGGGTTCCCCAAGCTGTGTGGAACCTGAATATATGTACACTTTTCGAATTTGAGGTCAGTTTCACATTTTGACTTTTCATGGTTAATTGGCTATTTGCCAACAAATTCGAGATACCGGTAGGCCGTGGCCTAACTTTTGAGGAAGAGGTTGGATCCGGAAAACACATGTTTTTTCAGGTTCCCCAACATGTGGGGAACCAGAATATATGTATACTTTTCGAATTTGAGGTCAGTTTCACATTTTGACTTTTCATTCTTAATTGGCTATTTCCCAACAAATGCAAGTTAAGCCGTGGCCTAACTTTTGAGGGAGAGGTCGGATCCGGAAAACACATGTTTTTTCGGGTTCCCCAACATGTGGGGAACCAGAATATATGTATACTTTTCGAATTTGACGTCAGTTTCACATTTTGACTTTTCATGCTTAATTGGCTATTTCCCAACACATGCAATGTAGGCAGAGGCCTAACCTTTGAGGTAGAGGTCGGATCCAGAAAATACTTGTTTTTTCGGGTTCCCCCACCTGTGGCAAACCATAATATATGTATACTTTTCGAATCTGAGGTCAGTTTCAAATTTTGACTTTTCATGCTTAATTGGCTATTTGCCAACAAATGCAATCTAGGCCGAGGGCTAAATTTTGAGGGAGAGGTCGGATCTGGAAAACACATGTTTTTTCGGCTTCCCCAACATGTGGGGAAGCAGAATATATGTATACTTTTCGAATTTGAGGTCAGTTTCAGATTTCGAGTTTTCATGCTTAATTGGCTATTTGCCTACAAATGCAATCTAGGCCAAGGTCTAAATTTTGAGGGAGAGGTCGGAACCGGAAAACACATGGTTTTTTGGGTTCCCCAACCTGTGTGGAACCTGAATATATGTACACTTTTCGAATTTGAGGTCAGTTTCACATTTTGACTTTTCATGGTTAATTGGCTATTTGCCAACAAATTCGAGATAGGCCGTGGCCTAACTTTTGAGGAAGAGGTTGGATCCGGAAAACACATTTTTTTGGGTTCCCCAACCTGTGTGGAACCTGAATATATCTATACTTTTCGAATCTGAGGTCAGTTTCAAATTTTGACTTTTCATGCTTAATTGGCTATTTGCCTAGAAATGCAGTCTAGGCCAAGGGCTAAATTTTGAAGGAGAGGTCGGATCAGGAAAACACATGTTTTTTCGGGTTCCCCAACATGTGGGGAACCAGAATATATGTATACTTTTCGAATCTGAGGTCAGTTTCAAATTTTGACTTTTCATGCTTAATTGGCTATTTGCCAACAAATGCAATCTAGGCCAAGGGCTAAATTTTGAGGGAGAGGTCGGATCAGGAAAACACATGTTTTTTCGGGTTCCCCAACATGTGGGGAACGAGAATATATGTATACTTTTCGAATTTGAGGTCAGTTTCACATTTTGAGTTTTCATGCTTAATTGGCTATTTGCCTACAAATGCAATCTAGGCCAAGGTCTAAATTTTGAGGGAGAGGTCGGAACCGGAAAACACATGGTTTTTTGGGTTCCCCAACCTGTGTGGAACCTGAATATATGTACACTTTTCGAATTTGAGGTCAGTTTCACATTTTGACTTTTCATGGTTAATTGGCTATTTGCCAACAAATTCGAGATAGGGGAGGACCGGAGCCTTTCCCTGCGAGCTCCGGGACGGGGCTCGCGCGAAATTCAAATTAAATACAAAAAAGAGACAGGGAGCAACAAAAAAAGAGGTAGAGATTAAAAAGGAATCTCGAACCTCTCAAACGAGGTTAGACTCACCGCCGGGAGGTCCCGAGAAGGCGCGGACGGAGCGGAGGAAGCCGGCGGCAGCAGAGCGACCGGCAGGCCCGAGAACGCCGCGCCAAGCCGTAAGTCACGGAGCTCCAGAGAACGGGCGAGAGGCGAGCGGCGGAGCGGAAGGGAGACACCGGAGTGCTGCCGAGGGGACCTGCCGGCCGGCGGAGAACCTCCAGAAGAGTCGGAGAGAGGAAGAAAAGGCAAGAGAACAGCGGAGGAGGACTGGAGCAGCGAACAAAGGCGGAAGCGGCCAGAGCCAGAAAGTAAGAAGCCGACAAGAGAGGAGAAGCGAGAGGCGGAATCAAACAAAGCCGATAGGACACAGAAAAGAGAGGAGAGCAGAGGGAGCAACAGGCACGAAGAAAGACACCGGTAAGACAAGCGGGGGCCGATTAGAGCACCGAGGGACAGTAGACGCAGGGGGAGCCCAGCGGTAGGGGGAGGACCCTCACAAGACCCCCAGAAGACCCCCCCAGACCCCAAAAAGTCTAAGTGTACTGCACCTGGTGAAAAGGGCCATCTGTGCAAGTCTCAAGCCACAGATCATTTCACCTTGCATCATCTCTGCCAGCACAGCGAAGCTTATCTGAAAGCAAATAGCACCCCCTAGTGGACAATTTTAAAAAAAAAATTTTTTTTCTGTTAAAATATAAACTGTTTGATCCAACCTATCCTAGCAGCTTGATAAACTGGCACAGGAACAATCCGCCCACAATTCTTGGCATCAAGGGGTGGCTTTAAGGGTGGACAGGCCAACAGGAGGAGAAGCTCAAAATGGCTGCCAGACGGACAAAACAAATCAAACTGCGAGACCTGAAGGGAACTGCACCCTCCCCGGCCCAGCCCTCTAATCAGCCAGGCAATACCCCACCCATCCTCACACCCCCCCATCCAACTACAGGCCCTCAGACCCAAACTCCAACCCATGACTCCACAACAGCACGCATGATCCAAGAACTAAAAGAGACGATTGAGACACTAAATGAGACGATAGCGACGATGGCGGCAAGGATAGAGGGCATGGATAGAAAATTGGCAGAAATGAGTGCGAAGACGGAGAAAGGACGCATAGAAACAGAACAGAAGATGGAGGAAAGATACAAAAACATGAAAAGGATGCTGGCGGACCAGGGGAGAGACCTGGAGAGAAAGTGGGAAGAACAACGCAAAGCGGTGGCCACAAACCTGGAACAAATGAAGGAGGCAATGCAAACACATTACAAGAACCTCCAAGAAACAAGGGAGAATACGGAAAAGATGATGAAAGAAGTGGAAAATTGCATAGAGGGACAGACTGCTGAGGTTCAGGACCAGTCGACCATGATGCAATTCTGGCAACTGTCATTTGCGATCAGATTCAGAGGGTGGAAAGAGACAACATACGAAACCCAAGAAAGCCTGCTCAGGACCTTTGTAGAGGCACTGGCAACATTCCTGGGCAGGAGCGCCAATGAGATTGGGTGGCAAATCGAAAAAATCTACAGAGTGGGCGCCTGGAGGGCAGTGAACAGGCAGCAACCAAGGGACGTGGTCATCCACTTCACAACACAGAGGCTCCGGAACCACATCTCTGCCACTTCCTATAACAAGGCATTCTACATAGAGGAACAGGAGGTGAAGGTTCTGAAAGAGATCCCCCAGGTGATGCTGAGAGACAGAAAAGACTACAAATTCCTGACCACAGAACTGAGATCGCGTGCACTGCGATACCGGTGGGAAACCCCAACAGGACTGTCACTTTCCTATAGAAACAAGAGACACTACTTGACCTCGGTCCAGAAAGCCAAAGACTTCCTCGAAAAGGAACTGAAGTCGGGACGCCCTCAACCCACCGCGGGAGAAGACGCAGATAGACCACGGGAAAGCGGGAGGGATCGAGGCCAACGAGCAAACAGCGCAGAGGCACAGATCAGGGCAGTGGCAGAGGAAATGAATGGAATACCTAGAGAGGCGAGGGCACAGAGAGCAAGGAGCAACAAAAACAAGGCAGCAAGACAGCCTACAGAGGACAGGCTACCAGGCTCCACTACCAAACACACAGACCAGCAAAGCAAGACCGCACAAACCAATACGAGCAGCAATCCGGATATCATGGGAACGGGACCAAAGAAGGCAACAGGAGAAATAACAGAAATGGTCTCGCAAAAATATCCTGCAACAGATGATGGCAACTAAGTATTTGACTTGGAATGTGAACGGACTGAACTCCCCCCAGAAAAGGAGAAAAATTCTCCACTATCTGAACCAAGATAAAAGCGATATAATCTGCCTACAAGAAACACACATCAGAGCAGCAGACCAGAAATATCTGATCAACTACAAACTAGGCGCGCACTTTGTAGCAGCGGCGCCAAGAAAAAAGAATGGGATTGTTATATATGTAAAGAAACATGTATTGGCCAAGCTAATAGAGTCCGACCCCCAAGGTAGATACCTGGCAATTGAAATAACACAAGAGGACAAGAAGATTCTAGTAATGGGCGTATATGCACCAAACCAGCAACAAGGCAAATTCTACAAAAAGCTACACAAGAAAGTAACACAACTTAACTACAGATCTTACATCATCATGGGCGACTGGAACGGGGTCATAGAGACTGCTCTAGACAAAAAAAGAACTGCACCGAACCCGCAAAAACACTCTAAGTTGCCTAAATCCTTCTTCGATATGAAGGAGGACCTCGAACTGACAGACGTATGGAGGAAAAGGCACGGCAAAGAACAAGAATTCACCTTCTTCTCTGGCAGACACCAATCCTTCTCCAGAATTGACTTTATATTAACTTCTAGTGACTTGCTAACTTGTCTAAACACGGTGAAAATCCTACCCAAGACATTGACAGACCACAACCCTGTGAGGATGGAATTAAGACACGGCCCGAAACAGAGGAGATCCTGGAGAATCAATGAAAACCTGTTTAGACACGAAGACAAGGTGGCGGAATGCAAAAAAGCTATGAAGGAATTCTTCAACACACATATGAACAACGGAACACCGATAGAACAGATCTGGGAAGGCAGCAAGGTGTACATGCGAGGGATCCTCATATCCATGAATAGCTGGCACCGTCGCCAACAAGAACAAAAAAGAAAAGAGTTAGAAAATGAGATAAGCAACATGGAGCGGCTACTGATAAAAAGACCAGAGGACAAAGTCACCAAAGAAGGACTCAAGATCTTAAGAAAGCAATTTGACATGTTGATGGCGGACCAAGTTGCAAGGAATATACAATATGCAAAACATAAGACATTCTGCAAGGCCAACAAACCGGGCCGCTGGCTAGCCTACACTATAAGAAAGAAACAGAAATCCCGCATAATTGAAAAGATAGAATACAAAGGCAAGCTAGAATTCCGACAAAAAACCATCAAGAAAGCCTTCACAGAGTTCTACTCGAAACTATATGCCGAGGATAAGATACAAGACAAAGAGATAGATGAATTCTTACAAAACGAAAAGATACAGGCGATTACCGACACACAAAGAGAAGCCCTGAATGCCTTAATCACAAAGGAGGAAATACACTCAGCTATCACACAACTGAAAGCAGGAAAATCACCCGGGACGGATGGGATAACAGCGACCTACTACAAGCATCTACAGGATGAGATGCTAGAACCCCTCAGAAAGCTATTTGCCAGCATTCAAGAAGGAGGCCAGGTCCCACCATCCTGGAAAACAGCCTACATCTCATTAATCCCAAAGGAGGGGAAAGACAACACACAGCCCGCAAACTACAGGCCCATCTCACTACTAAACACAGACTATAAAATCTTCACAAAAATTTTGGCCAATAGACTAATGACTGTTTTACAGAAAACAATACACCCGGACCAAAGGGGATTTATACAAGGACGCCAGATGAAAACCAACGTGAGGCAGCTGTTGAACATAATAGAGTACCTGCAAAGGCACAACCAGATACCCGCCGCTCTAATGTTTGTGGATGCAGAAAAAGCCTTCGACAGACTGAATTGGCCGTTCCTGACGAACTTGGTCCTGAAGATGAAAATGGGAGCACAGTTCTTCAACTCCATAACGGCAATTTACCAGAAACAAACAGGCCAGATCATTGTCAATGGAGACTTAACGGACTCATTTAATATAGAGAGAGGCACGAGACAGGGCTGCCCGCTGTCCCCCCTGCTATTTATCCTAACACTGGAAATTTTACTGAACAGAATAAGAGCGGCAGAGGATGTACAGGGCATACAGATTAAACAGCAAGAATACAAACTATGTGCCTTTGCGGATGACCTGCTGGTGACAATGTCGCAACCAGCACAATCAGTAAGGAAATTGATGGAGATAATGGAAGACTACGGTAGGGTGTCAGGCTTCAAAGTAAATATATCAAAACCAAAGATGCTAGTCAAAAACCTAGACAACAAAGCAAAACGGAACCTGGAAAGAATAACGGGTTGTGAAATAGTCAAGAAAGTCAAATACTTAGGAGTGGAGATAGAATCAACAAATGCGAAATTATACAAGAATAACTACGAGGTCCTGTGGAATAAGATACAAGCAGACCTGGAAAGGTGGAAATCGCTACGTCTGTCCCTGCTCGGCAGGATAGCGACAGTAAAGATGAATGTATTACCCAGATTTCTATTTCTCTTTCAAATGCTACCCATACTCAAGAAGGATGCGGACTTAGACAATTGGCAGAAAGGCATCAACAGATTTATTTGGGACGACAAGAGACCGAGGGTGAAACTAAAAATCATCCAAGACGCAAGGGAGAGAGGGGGACTCAAAATGCCTAATCTAAAGCTATATTACTATGCAGCAACGTTGGTGGCGGTTAGTGACTGGATCAACATGACAAATGATAGAGTTCTGAATGTTGAGGGGCATGGTCTACGATTCGGCTGGCACGCATACCTAGTATACGACAAAAAGGCAGATAGGAACTTCAAGGAGAACCCACTACGAATCCCACTGCTATGGGTCTGGAAGAAATATAAGCACCTCCTACACGACAAGATTCCCATCTGGACGATCCCTGGACACGCAACAGGGGATATGAACACATCCCAAGGGCAAGGAGTGGTGCCCTACAGTGAACTTGTACTGGGAGAAGAAAACAGGTTCCTCTTGAAACCTCAAGCAATGCTAGCAAACAGAGGAATAGGAAGTAACTGGCTATCATATATACAACTACAGTCAAGGTGGCGTGAAGACAGGAAGAAGGGCTTCTCCCAGAACGACGAGAACCTAATTAAACAGATCAGAGAACAGGGGATTATGCACATCAAACGAGTGTACAGCACTCTGATAGAAATGGACTCTGAAACCGAGCTAGTCAAGAACTGTATGATAAAGTGGGCGCAAGACTTCGGACACCCTATCGCCATAGACACGTGGGAGAAAATCTGGGTGAGGAATGTAGAATTCACGAAATCGCAACACTTAAGGGAAAACTTCTACAAGATGTTCTATAGATGGCATCTAGACCCGAAAAAAATATCACTCATCTACCCAGGCACCCAGCCCAAATGCTGGAGGTGCGGAGACGGGGAGGCTACTTACTTTCACATATGGTGGGCATGCAGAAAAATCAAAGCATTCTGGAGGAAGATATGGTGGACACTCCAAACTATTTTCAAAAAGCGTATAGAATTTCTACCTCAGGCTTTTCTGTTAGGGATCACAAAGGATATCACTACCTCAGAGACAAATTTATTTTTGAACTTAATTACAGCAGCAAGATTATTGGTGGGACAGTACTGGAAGAATCCGGAAATACCGCCTATTGAAGAATGGACTGTGAAAGCAACAAATCTGGCGGAAATGGCAAAAATATCAGCATATTTGAAAAATCGCTCCAATGAACAATTTGTGACGGACTGGAAACAGTGGATAGATTATATCCAAGAGAGACACCAATCAAACAGAATGCAGCTGGCGTTTAGCTAGGGCTCGATGGGAGGAGGGAAGAAGGGTTAACAAATCAAAGGTTTACAAAAACTAACACCCAAGGTTGAATGTATATGTTCTATAACTAATGCCTCTTAACATAACCTCATGATTAATGATGCTTGCTTTAATATTGTTAAAGTAGACTGAATCTCTACCTCAAGATATGAAACTTTCACCTCAGGATCTCTGGTGAGGGACTATAAAAGATTGCACTAGTAATGGGATGAAGTCAATTCAGAAGCGCAAACGTACAATATGCGATAGACTAGAAATAGTAGATAGACCATATATAAGAGAAACACCAAGCAAACAAAATGCATTCGGATTATACTTGAAGATGTAAGGGAGGAGGGAAGAACGTTTACTAAAACAGATGTTTACAAAGATTAACACCTAATGTTGTATGCTATGTTCTAGGAGGATTGTTTAGCAATAAGATCTTATGTTTAATGTTGATCACATTAATATTGAAACAGATAGGAGAAACACCAATCAAAATAAAATGTAACAGGAGTATAGTTGAGGCTAGACGCGAGGAGGGGGGAAAAAGGCTTACTAATTCAGACGTTTTCAAAGACTAACACTTAGTATTGTATACCAGGTGTCATGATGATTGCTGCATAATATGTTTTTATGTCCAATGTTGATTGTTTTAATAAAAGAATTTTTATATAAAAAAAAAAAATGAAGGGGTTTAAAAAGAAAGGAAAAGATCAAGATATCATGATTGCATGGATTAATAAGTTGGAATTGATAAATAAAGAAGTGGGAAGATTAAAAAAAAAATAGGATCCAAATTAAAAAAAAAAAAAAACAAATTCGAGATAGGCCGTGGCCTAACTTTTGAGGGAGAGGATGGATCCAGAAAACACATGTTTTTTCGGGTTCCCCAACCTGTGGGGAACCTGAATATATCTATACTTTTCGAATTTTAGGTCAGTTTCACATTTTCACTTTTGATGCTTCATTGGCTATTTGCAAACAAATGCAAGTTAAGCCGTGGCCTAACTTTTGAGGGAGAGGTCGGATCCGAAAAACACATGTTTTTTCGGGTTCCCCAACATGTGGGGAACCAGAATATATGTATACTTTTCGAATTTGAGGTCAGTTTCACATTTTGACTTTTCATGCTTAATTGGCTATTTCCCAACACATGCAATGTAGGCAGAGGCCTAACCTTTGAGGTAGAGGCCGGATCCAGAAAATACTTGTTTTTTCGGGTTCCCCCACCTGTGGCAAACCATAATATATGTATACTTTTCGAATCTGAGGTCAGTTTCAAATTTTGACTTTTCATGCTTAATTGGCTATTTGCCAACAAATGCAATCTAGGTCGAGGGCTAAATTTTGAGGGAGAGGTCGGATCTGGAAAACACATGTTTTTTCGGCTTCCCCAACATGTGGGGAAGCAGAATATATGTATACTTTTCGAATTTGAGGTCAGTTTCAGATTTCGAGTTTTCATGCTTAATTGGCTATTTGCCTACAAATGCAATCTAGGCCAAGGTCTAAATTTTGAGGGAGAGGTCGGAACCGGAAAACACATGGTTTTTTGGGTTCCCCAACCTGTGTGGAACCTGAATATATGTACACTTTTCGAATTTGAGGTCAGTTTCACATTTTGACTTTTCATGGTTAATTGGCTATTTGCCAACAAATTCGAGATACCGGTAGGCCGTGGCCTAACTTTTGAGGAAGAGGTTGGATCCGGAAAACACATGTTTTTTCAGGTTCCCCAACATGTGGGGAACCAGAATATATGTATACTTTTCGAATTTGAGGTCAGTTTCACATTTTGACTTTTCATTCTTAATTGGCTATTTCCCAACAAATGCAAGTTAAGCCGTGGCCTAACTTTTGAGGGAGAGGTCGGATCCGGAAAACACATGTTTTTTCGGGTTCCCCAACATGTGGGGAACCAGAATACATGTATACTTTTCGAATTTGACGTCAGTTTCACATTTTGACTTTTCATGCTTAATTGGCTATTTCCCAACACATGCAATGTAGGCAGAGGCCTAACCTTTGAGGTAGAGGTCGGATCCGGAAAATACTTGTTTTTTCGGGTTCCCCCACCTGTGGCAAACCATAATATATGTATACTTTTCGAATCTGAGGTCAGTTTCAAATTTTGACTTTTCATGCTTAATTGGCTATTTGCCTACAAATGCAATCTAGGCCGAGGGCTAAATTTTGAGGGAGAGGTCGGATCTGGAAAACACATGTTTTTTCGGCTTCCCCAACATGTGGTGAAGCAGAATATATGTATACTTTTCGAATTTGAGGTCAGTTTCAGATTTCGAGTTTTCATGCTTAATTGGCTATTTCCCAACACATGCAATGTAGGCAGAGGCCTAACCTTTGAGGTAGAGGTCGGATCCAGAAAATACTTGTTTTTTTGGGTTCCCCCACCTGTGGCAAACCATAATATATGTATACTTTTCGAATCTGAGGTCAGTTTCAAATTTTGACTTTTCATGCTTAATTGGCTATTTGCCAACAAATGCAATCTAGGCCGAGGGCTAAATTTTGAGGGAGAGGTCGGATCTGGAAAACACATGTTTTTTCGGCTTCCCCAACATGTGGGGAAGCAGAATATATGTATACTTTTCGAATTTGAGGTCAGTTTCAGATTTCGAGTTTTCATGCTTAATTGGCTATTTGCCAACAAATGCAATCTAGGCCAAGGCCTACATTTTGAGGGAGAGGTCGGAACCTGAAAACACATGTTTTTTCGGGTTCCCCAACCTGTGGGGAAGCAGAATATATGTATACTTTTCGAATTTAAGGTCAGTTTCTCATTTTGACTTTTCATGCTTAATTGGATATTTCCCTACAAATGGAAGTTAAGCCGTGGCCTAACTTTTGAGGAAGAGGTCTGATCCGGAAAACACATGTTTTTTCGGGTTCCCCAACCTGTGGGGAACCAGAATATAGGTATACTTTTCGAATTTAAGGTCAGTTTCTCATTTTGACTTTTCATGCTTAATTGGCTATTTGCCAACAAATGCAATCTTGGCTGAGGGCTAAATTTTGAGGGAGAGGTCGGATCTGGAAAACACATGTTTTTTCGGGTTCCCCAACATGTGGGGAACCAGAATATATGTATACTTTTCGAATTTGAAGTAAGTTTCACATTTTGAGTTTTCATGGTTAATTGGCTATTTGCCAACAAATTCGAGATAGGCCGTGGCCTAACTTTTGAGGAAGAGGTTGGATCCTAAAAACACATGTTTTTTCGGATTCCCCAACCTGTGGGGAACCTGAATATATGTACACTTTTCGAATTTGAGGTCAGTTTCACATTTTGACTTTTCATCGTTAATTGGCTATTTGCAAACAAATGCAAGTTAAGCCGTGGCCTAACTTTTCAGGGAGAGGTCGGATCCGGAAAACACATGTTTTTTCGGGTTCCCCAACCTGTGTGGAACCTGAATATATGTATACTTTTCGAATTTGAGGTCAGTTTCACATTTTGACTTTTCATGCTTAATTGGCTATTTCCCAACACATGCAATGTAGGCAGAGGCCTAACCTTTGAGGTAGAGGTCGGATCCAGAAAATACTTGTTTTTTCGGGTTCCCCCACCTGTGGCAAACCATAATATATGTATACTTTTCGAATCTGAGGTCAGTTTCAAATTTTGACTTTTCATGGTTAATTGGCTATTTGCCAACAAATTCGAGATAGGCCGTGGCCTAACTTTTGAGGAAGAGGTTGGATCCGGAAAACACATGTTTTTTCGGGTTCCCCAACGTGTGGGGAACCTGAATATATGTATACTTTTCGAATTTAAGGTCAGTTTCTCATTTTGACTTTTCATACTTAATTGGATATTTGCCTACAAATCCAATCTAGGCCAAGGCCTAAATTTTGAGGGAGAGGTCGGATCCGGAAAACACATGTTTTTTCGGGTTCCCCAACCTGTGTGGAACCTGAATATATGTATACGTTTTGAATTTGAGGTCGGTTTCACATTTTGACTTTTCATGCTTAATTGTCTATTTTCGAACAAATGCAATGTAGGCCGAGGCCTAACTTTTAAGGGAGAGGTCGGATGCAGAAAACGCATGTTTTTTTCGGGTTCCCCAATCTGTGGGGAACCTGAATATATGTATACTTTTCGAATTTGAGGTCAGTTTCACATTTTGACTGTTCATGCTTAATTGTCTATTAGCCAACAAATACGAGATAGGCCGTGGCCTAACTTTTGAGGGAGAGGTCTGATCCAGAAAACACATGTTTTTTCGGGTTCCCAAAACCTTTGTGGAACCATAATATATGTATACTTTTTGAATTTGAAGTCAGTTTCACATTTTGACTTTGCATACTTAATTGGCAATTTGCCAATAAATGCAATTTAGGCCGAGGCCTAAATTTTGAGGTAGAGGTCGGATCCGGAAAACACATGTTTTTTCGGGTTCCCCAACATGTGGGAACCAGAATATATGTATACTTTTCGAATTTTAGGTGAGTTTCACATTTTGATTGTTCATGCTTCATTGGCTATTTTCCAACAAATGCAATCTAGGCCGAGGGCTAAATTTTGAGGGAGAGGTCGGATCTGGAAAACACATGTTTTTTCGGGTTCCCCCACCTGTGGCGAACTATAATATATGTATACTTTTCGAATCTGAGGTCAGTTTCAAATTTTGACTTTTCATGCTTAATTGGCTATTTGCCAACAAATGCAATCTTGCCTGAGGGATAAATTTTGAGGGAGAGGTCGGATCTGGAAAACACATGTTTTTTCGGGTTCCCCAACATGTGTGGAAGCTGAATATATCTATACTTTTCGACTTTTAGGTCAGTTTCACATTTTCACTTTTGATGCTTAATTGGCTATTTGCAAACAAATGCAATCTAGGCCGAGGCCTAACTTTTGAGGGAGAGGTCGGATCCGGAAAACACATGTTTTTTCGGGTTCCCCAACCTTTGGGGAATCAGAATATATGTATACTTGTCGAACTTGAAGTCAGTTTCACATTTTGACTTTTCATGCTTAATTGGCTATTTCCCAACAAATGCAATGTAGGCCGAGGCCTAACCTTTGAGGTAGAGGACGGATCCGGAAAATACTTGTTTTTTTGGGTTCCCCTACCTGTGGCGAACTATAATATATGTATACTTTTCGAATCTGAGGTCAGTTTCAAATTTTGACTTTTCATGCTTAATTGGCTATTTGCCAACAAATGCAATCTTGCCTGAGGGATAAATTTTGAGGGAGAGGTCGGATCTGGAAAACACATGTTTTTTCGGGTTCCCCAACATGTAGGGAAGCAGAATATGTGTATACTTTTCGAATTTGAAGTCAGTTTCACATTTCGAGTTTTCATGCTTAATTGGCTATTTGCCTACAAATGCAATCTAGGCCAAGGCCTAAATTTTGAGGGAGAGGTCGGAACCGGAAAACACACGTTTTTTCGGGTTCCCCAACCTGTGTGGAAGCTGAATATATGTACACTTTCGAATTTGAGGTCAGTTTCACATTTTGACTTTTCATGGTTAATTGGCTATTTGCAAACAAATGCAATCTAGGCCGAGGCCTAACTTTTGAGGGAGAGGTCGGATCTGGAAAACACATGTTTTTTCGGGTTCCCCAACCTTTGGGGAATCAAAATATATGTATACTTTTTGAACTTGAGGTCAGTTTCACATTTTGACTTGTCATGCTTAATTGACTATTTGCCAACAAATACAATCTAGGCCGAGGCCCAACCTTTGAGAGAGAGGTCGGATGGGAAAAACAGATGTTTTTTCGTGTTCCCCAACCTTTTGGGAACCATAATATATTTATACTTTTGATTTTTGAGGTCAGATTTACATTGTGACTGTTCATACTTAATTGTCTATTAGCCAACAAGTACGAGATAGGCCGTGGCCTAACTTTTGAGGGAGAGGTCGGATCTTGAAAACACATGTTTTATCGGGTTCCCCAACCCGTGGGGAACCAGAATATATGTATACTTTTTTAATTTAAGGTCAGTTTCTCATTTTGACTTTTCATGCTTAAATGGATATTTCCTACAAATGCAAGTTAAGCCGTGGCCTAAATTTTGAGGAAGAGGTCTGATCCGGAAAACACATGCTTTTACGGGTTCCCCAACCTGTGGGAAACCTGAATATATCTATACTTTTCGAATTTTAGGTCAGTTTCACATTTTCACTTTTGATGCTTAATTGGCTATTTGCAAACAAATGCAAGTTTAGCCGTGGCCTAACTTTTGAGGGAGAGGTCGGATACGGAAAACACATGTTTTTTCGGGTTCCCCAACCTTTGGGGAATCAGAATATATGTATACTTTTCGAACTTGAGGTAAGTTTCACATTTTGACTTTTCATGCTTAATTGGCTATTTCCCAACAAATGCAATGTAGGCCGAGGCCTAACCTTTGAGGTAGAGGTCGGATCCGGAAAACACATGTTTTTTCGGGTTCCCCCACCTGTGGCGAACTATAATATATGTATACTTTTCGAATCTGAGGTCAATTTCAAATTTTGACTTTTCATGCTTAATTGGCTATTTGCCAACAAATGCAATCTTGCCTGAGGGATAAATTTTGAGGGAGAGGTCGGATCTGGAAAACACATGTTTTTTCGGGTTCCCCAACATGTGGGGAAGCAGAATATGTGTATACTTTTCGAATTTGAAGTCAGTTTCACATTTCGAGTTTTCATGCTTAATTGGCTATTTGCCTACAAATGCAATCTAGGCCAAGGCCTAAATTTTGAGGGAGAGGTCGGAAATGGAAAAAACATGGTTTTTTGGGTTCCCCAACCTGTCTGGAACCTGAATATATGTACACTTTTCGAATTTGAGGTCAGTGTCACATTTTGACTTTTCATGGTTAATTGGCTATTTGCCAACAAATTCGAGATAGGCCGTGGCCTAACTTTTGAGGAAGAGGTTGGATCCGGAAAACACATGTTTTTTCGGGTTCCCCAACCTGTGGAGAAGCTGAATATATCTATACTTTTCGAACTTGAGGTAAGTTTCACATTTTCACTTTTGATGCTTAATTGGCTATTTGCAAACAAATGCAATCTAGGCCGAGGCCTAACTTTTGAGGGAGAGGTCGGATCCGGAAAACACATGTTTTTTTGGGGTTTCCCAACCTTTGGGGAATCAGAATATATGTATACTTTTCGAACTTGAGGTCAGTTTCCCATTTTGACTTTTCATGCTTAATTTATTTATTTATTTATTTATTTATTTATTTATTTATTTATTTATTTATTAGACTTATAAGCCGCTCTTCTCCAGGGGACCCAGAGTGGCTTACAACATAGATAATAACAATCGCATTAAAGTCCAATATAAATTAAATTAAAATGATCATAAAGTAAAAACAATACCCCAAATTTTTAATAAAAAAAAACAAAAAAAAAACATTCATCCAACATTCAGCACCAATCATTCCCAGATCTGCCGACACAAATAAGTTTTTAATTCTTTTCGGAAGGCCAGAAGAGTGGGAGCGGTCCGAATCCCCGGAGGGAGCTGATTCCAGAGGGTAGGGGCCGCAACAGAGAAGGCCCTTCTCCTGGCGCCCGCCAGCCTACATTGACTGGTCGACGGGACCCGGAGAAGACCAACTCTGTGCTCTCTGACCGGTCGTGATGAGGTATGAGGCAAAAGACGGTCCTGCAAGTAACCTGGTCCTAGGCCATGTAGGGCTTTATAGGTAATAACCAACACTTTGAATTGCGAGCGGAGACTAATAGGTAGCCAGTGCAGCTCGCGGAGCGTTGGTGAAATGTGGGCATACCGAGGTAAGCCCACGATTGCTCGCGCGGCTGCATTCTGGACTAATTGAAGTCTCCGAACACTCTTCAAGGGTAGCCCCATGTAGAGAGCTATTGGCTATTTCCCAACAAATGCAATGTAGGCCGAGGCCTAACCTTTGAGGTAGAGGTCGGATCCGGAAAATACTTGTTTTTTCGGGTTCCCCTAACTGTGGCGAACCATAATATATGTATATTTTTCGAATTTGAGGTCAGTTTCACATTTTGAGTTTTCATGCTTAATTGGCTATTTGCCAACAAATTCGAGATAGGCCGTGGCCTAACTTTTGAGGAAGAGGTTGGATCCGGAAAACACATGTTTTTTCGGGTTCCCCAACCTGTGGGGAACATTAATATATCTATACTTTTCGAACTTGAGGTAAGTTTCACATTTTCACTTTTGATGCTTAATTGGCTATTTGCAAACAAATGCAATCTAGGCCGAGGCCTAACTTTTGAAGGAGAGGTCGGATCCGGAAAACACATGATTTTTTTCGGGTTTCCCAACCTTTGGGGAATCAGAATATATGTATACTTTTCGAACTTGAGGTCAGTTTCCCATTTTGACTTTTCATGCTTAATTGACTATTTGCCCACAAATGCAAGATAAGCCGTGGCCTAACTTTTGAGGGAGAGGTCGGATCCGGAAAACACATGTTTTTTCAGGTTCCCCAACATGTGGGGAACCAGAATATATGTATACTTTTCGAATTTGAAGTCAGTTTCACATTTTGAGTTTTCATGCTTAATTGGCTATTTGCCAACAAATGCAATCTAGGCCAAGGCCTAAATTTTGAGAAAGAGGTCAGAACCGGAAAACACACGTTTTTTCGGGTTCCCCAACCTGTGTGGAAGCTGAATATATGTACACTTTCGAATTTGAGGTCAGTTTCACATTTTGACTTTTCATGGTTAATTGGCTATTTGCCAACAAATTCGAGATAGGCCGTGGCCTAACTTTTGAGGAAGAGGTTGGATCCGGAAAACACATTTTTTGGGTTCCCCAACCTGTGGGGAACCTGAATATATCTATACTTTTCGAATCTGAGGTCAGTTTCAAATTTTGACTTTTCATGCTTAATTGGCTATTTGCCAACAAATGCAATCTAGGCCAAGGGCTAAATTTTGAGGGAGAGGTCGGATCAGGAAAACACATGTTTTTTCGGGTTCCCCAACATGTGGGGAACCAGAATATATGTATACTTTTCGAATCTGGGGTCAGTTTCAAATTCTGACTTTTCATGCTTAATTGGCTATTTGCCAACAAATGCAATCTAGGCCAAGGGCTAAATTTTGAGGGAGAGGTCGGATCAGGAAAACACATGTTTTTTTCGGGTTCCCCAACATGTGGGGAACGAGAATATATGTATACTTTTCGAATTTGAGGTCAGTTTCACATTTTGAGTTTTCATGCTTAATTGGCTATTTGCCTACAAATGCAATCTAGGCCAAGGTCTAAATTTTGAGGGAGAGGTCGGAACCGGAAAACACATGGTTTTTTGGGTTCCCCAACCTGTGTGGAACCTGAATATATGTACACTTTTCTAATTTGAGGTCAGTTTCACATTTTGACTTTTCATGGTTAATTGGCTATTTGCCAACAAATTCGAGATAGGCCGTGACCTAACTTTTGAGGGAGAGGATGGATCCAGAAAACACATGTTTTTTCGGGTTCCCCAACCTGTGGGGAACCTGAATATATCTATACTTTTCGAATTTTAGGTCAGTTTCACATTTTCACTTTTGATGCTTCATTGGCTATTTGCAAACAAATGCAAGTTAAGCCGTGGCCTAACTTTTGAGGGAGAGGTCGGATCCGAAAAACACATGTTTTTTCGGGTTCCCCAACATGTGGGGAACCAGAATATATGTATACTTTTCGAATTTGAGGTCAGTTTCACATTTTGACTTTTCATGCTTAATTGGCTATTTCCCAACACATGCAATGTAGGCAGAGGCCTAACCTTTGAGGTAGAGGTCGGATCCAGAAAATACTTGTTTTTTCGGGTTCCCCCACCTGTGGCAAACCATAATATATGTATACTTTTCGAATCTGAGGTCAATTTCAAATTTTGACTTTTCATGCTTAATTGGCTATTTGCCAACAAATGCAATCTTGCCTGAGGGATAAATTTTGAGGGAGAGGTCGGATCTGGAAAACACATGTTTTTTCGGGTTCCCCAACATGTGGGGAAGCAGAATATGTGTATACTTTTCGAATTTGAAGTCAGTTTCACATTTCGAGTTTTCATGCTTAATTGGCTATTTGCCTACAAATGCAATCTAGGCCAAGGCCTAAATTTTGAGGGAGAGGTCGGAAATGGAAAAAACATGGTTTTTTGGGTTCCCCAACCTGTCTGGAACCTGAATATATGTACACTTTTCGAATTTGAGGTCAGTGTCACATTTTGACTTTTCATGGTTAATTGGCTATTTGCCAACAAATTCGAGATAGGCCGTGGCCTAACTTTTGAGGAAGAGGTTGGATCCGGAAAACACATGTTTTTTCGGGTTCCCCAACCTGTGGAGAAGCTGAATATATCTATACTTTTCGAACTTGAGGTAAGTTTCACATTTTCACTTTTGATGCTTAATTGGCTATTTGCAAACAAATGCAATCTAGGCCGAGGCCTAACTTTTGAGGGAGAGGTCGGATCCGGAAAACACATGTTTTTTTGGGGTTTCCCAACCTTTGGGGAATCAGAATATATGTATACTTTTCGAACTTGAGGTCAGTTTCCCATTTTGACTTTTCATGCTTAATTTATTTATTTATTTATTTATTTATTTATTTATTTATTTATTAGACTTATAAGCCGCTCTTCTCCAGGGGACCCAGAGTGGCTTACAACATAGATAATAACAATCGCATTAAAGTCCAATATAAATTAAATTAAAATGATCATAAAGTAAAAACAATACCCCAAATTTTTAATAAAAAAAAACAAAAAAAAAACATTCATCCAACATTCAGCACCAATCATTCCCAGATCTGCCGACACAAATAAGTTTTTAATTCTTTTCGGAAGGCCAGAAGAGTGGGAGCGGTCCGAATCCCCGGAGGGAGCTGATTCCAGAGGGTAGGGGCCGCAACAGAGAAGGCCCTTCTCCTGGCGCCCGCCAGCCTACATTGACTGGTCGACGGGACCCGGAGAAGACCAACTCTGTGCTCTCTGACCGGTCGTGATGAGGTATGAGGCAAAAGACGGTCCTGCAAGTAACCTGGTCCTAGGCCATGTAGGGCTTTATAGGTAATAACCAACACTTTGAATTGCGAGCGGAGACTAATAGGTAGCCAGTGCAGCTCGCGGAGCGTTGGTGAAATGTGGGCATACCGAGGTAAGCCCACGATTGCTCGCGCGGCTGCATTCTGGACTAATTGAAGTCTCCGAACACTCTTCAAGGGTAGCCCCATGTAGAGAGCTATTGGCTATTTCCCAACAAATGCAATGTAGGCCGAGGCCTAACCTTTGAGGTAGAGGTCGGATCCGGAAAATACTTGTTTTTTCGGGTTCCCCTAACTGTGGCGAACCATAATATATGTATATTTTTCGAATTTGAGGTCAGTTTCACATTTTGAGTTTTCATGCTTAATTGGCTATTTGCCAACAAATTCGAGATAGGCCGTGGCCTAACTTTTGAGGAAGAGGTTGGATCCGGAAAACACATGTTTTTTCGGGTTCCCCAACCTGTGGGGAACATTAATATATCTATACTTTTCGAACTTGAGGTAAGTTTCACATTTTCACTTTTGATGCTTAATTGGCTATTTGCAAACAAATGCAATCTAGGCCGAGGCCTAACTTTTGAAGGAGAGGTCGGATCCGGAAAACACATGATTTTTTTCGGGTTTCCCAACCTTTGGGGAATCAGAATATATGTATACTTTTCGAACTTGAGGTCAGTTTCCCATTTTGACTTTTCATGCTTAATTGACTATTTGCCCACAAATGCAAGATAAGCCGTGGCCTAACTTTTGAGGGAGAGGTCGGATCCGGAAAACACATGTTTTTTCAGGTTCCCCAACATGTGGGGAACCAGAATATATGTATACTTTTCGAATTTGAAGTCAGTTTCACATTTTGAGTTTTCATGCTTAATTGGCTATTTGCCAACAAATGCAATCTAGGCCAAGGCCTAAATTTTGAGAAAGAGGTCAGAACCGGAAAACACACGTTTTTTCGGGTTCCCCAACCTGTGTGGAAGCTGAATATATGTACACTTTCGAATTTGAGGTCAGTTTCACATTTTGACTTTTCATGGTTAATTGGCTATTTGCCAACAAATTCGAGATAGGCCGTGGCCTAACTTTTGAGGAAGAGGTTGGATCCGGAAAACACATTTTTTGGGTTCCCCAACCTGTGGGGAACCTGAATATATCTATACTTTTCGAATCTGAGGTCAGTTTCAAATTTTGACTTTTCATGCTTAATTGGCTATTTGCCAACAAATGCAATCTAGGCCAAGGGCTAAATTTTGAGGGAGAGGTCGGATCAGGAAAACACATGTTTTTTCGGGTTCCCCAACATGTGGGGAACCAGAATATATGTATACTTTTCGAATCTGGGGTCAGTTTCAAATTCTGACTTTTCATGCTTAATTGGCTATTTGCCAACAAATGCAATCTAGGCCAAGGGCTAAATTTTGAGGGAGAGGTCGGATCAGGAAAACACATGTTTTTTTCGGGTTCCCCAACATGTGGGGAACGAGAATATATGTATACTTTTCGAATTTGAGGTCAGTTTCACATTTTGAGTTTTCATGCTTAATTGGCTATTTGCCTACAAATGCAATCTAGGCCAAGGTCTAAATTTTGAGGGAGAGGTCGGAACCGGAAAACACATGGTTTTTTGGGTTCCCCAACCTGTGTGGAACCTGAATATATGTACACTTTTCTAATTTGAGGTCAGTTTCACATTTTGACTTTTCATGGTTAATTGGCTATTTGCCAACAAATTCGAGATAGGCCGTGACCTAACTTTTGAGGGAGAGGATGGATCCAGAAAACACATGTTTTTTCGGGTTCCCCAACCTGTGGGGAACCTGAATATATCTATACTTTTCGAATTTTAGGTCAGTTTCACATTTTCACTTTTGATGCTTCATTGGCTATTTGCAAACAAATGCAAGTTAAGCCGTGGCCTAACTTTTGAGGGAGAGGTCGGATCCGAAAAACACATGTTTTTTCGGGTTCCCCAACATGTGGGGAACCAGAATATATGTATACTTTTCGAATTTGAGGTCAGTTTCACATTTTGACTTTTCATGCTTAATTGGCTATTTCCCAACACATGCAATGTAGGCAGAGGCCTAACCTTTGAGGTAGAGGTCGGATCCAGAAAATACTTGTTTTTTCGGGTTCCCCCACCTGTGGCAAACCATAATATATGTATACTTTTCGAATCTGAGGTCAGTTTCAAATTTTGACTTTTCATGCTTAATTGGCTATTTGCCAACAAATGCAATCTAGGTCGAGGGCTAAATTTTGAGGGAGAGGTCGGATCTGGAAAACACATGTTTTTTCGGCTTCCCCAACATGTGGGGAAGCAGAATATATGTATACTTTTCGAATTTGAGGTCAGTTTCAGATTTCGAGTTTTCATGCTTAATTGGCTATTTGCCTACAAATGCAATCTAGGCCAAGGTCTAAATTTTGAGGGAGAGGTCGGAACCGGAAAACACATGGTTTTTTGGGTTCCCCAAGCTGTGTGGAACCTGAATATATGTACACTTTTCGAATTTGAGGTCAGTTTCACATTTTGACTTTTCATGGTTAATTGGCTATTTGCCAACAAATTCGAGATACCGGTAGGCCGTGGCCTAACTTTTGAGGAAGAGGTTGGATACGGAAAACACATGTTTTTTCAGGTTCCCCAACATGTGGGGAACCAGAATATATGTATACTTTTCGAATTTGAGGTCAGTTTCACATTTTGACTTTTCATTCTTAATTGGCTATTTCCCAACAAATGCAAGTTAAGCCGTGGCCTAACTTTTGAGGGAGAGGTCAGATCCGGAAAACACATGTTTTTTCGGGTTCCCCAACATGTGGGGAACCAGAATATATGTATACTTTTCGAATTTGACGTCAGTTTCACATTTTGACTTTTCATGCTTAATTGGCTATTTCCCAACACATGCAATGTAGGCAGAGGCCTAACCTTTGAGGTAGAGGTCGGATCCAGAAAATACTTGTTTTTTCGGGTTCCCCCACCTGTGGCAAACCATAATATATGTATACTTTTCGAATCTGAGGTCAGTTTCAAATTTTGACTTTTCATGCTTAATTGGCTATTTGCCAACAAATGCAATCTTCGCTGAGGGCTAAATTTTGAGGGAGAGGTCGGATCTGGAAAACACATGTTTTTTCGGGTTCCCCAACATGTGGGGAACCAGAATATATGTATACTTTTCGAATTTGAGGTCAGTTTCACATTTTGACTTTTCATTCTTAATTGGCTATTTCCCAACAAATGCAATGTAGGCTGAGGCCTAACCTTTGAGGTAGATGTCGGATCCGGAAAATACTTGTTTTTTCGTGTTCCCCCACCTGTGACGAACCATAATATATGTATGCTTTTCGAATCTGAGGTCAGTTTCAAATTTTGACTTTTCATGCTTAATTGGCTATTTGCCAACAAATGCAATCTAGGTCGAGGGCTAAATTTTGAGGGAGAGGTCGGATCCGGAAAACACATGTTTTTTCGGATTCCCCAACCTGTGGGGAACCAGAATATATGTATACTTTTCGAATTTGAGGTTAGTTTCACATTTTGACTTTTCATGCTTAATTGGCTATTTGCCGACAAATGCAATCTTGGCTGAGGGCTAAATTTTGAGGGAGAGGTCGGATCTGGAAAACACATGTTTTTTGGGTTCCCCAAGCTGTGTGGAACCTGAATATATGTACACTTTTCGAATTTGAGGTCAGTTTCACATTTTGACTTTTCATGGTTAATTGGCTATTTGCCAACAAATTCGAGATACCGGTAGGCCGTGGCCTAACTTTTGAGGAAGAGGTTGGATCCGGAAAACACATGTTTTTTCAGGTTCCCCAACATGTGGGGAACCAGAATATATGTATACTTTTCGAATTTGAGGTCAGTTTCACATTTTGACTTTTCATTCTTAATTGGCTATTTCCCAACAAATGCAAGTCAAGCCGTGGCCTAACTTTTGAGGGAGAGGTCGGATCCGGAAAACACATGTTTTTTCGGGTTCCCCAACATGTGGGGAACCAGAATATATGTATACTTTTCGAATTTGACGTCAGTTTCACATTTTGACTTTTCATGCTTAATTGGCTATTTCCCAACACATGCAATGTAGGCAGAGGCCTAACCTTTGAGGTAGAGGTCGGATCCAGAAAATACTTGTTTTTTCGGGTTCCCCCACCTGTGGCAAACCATAATATATGTATACTTTTCGAATCTGAGGTCAGTTTCAAATTTTGACTTTTCATGCTTAATTGGCCATTTGCCAACAAATGCAATCTAGGCCGAGGGCTAAATTTTGAGGGAGAGGTCGGATCTGGAAAACACATGTTTTTTCGGCTTCCCCAACATGTGGGAAAGCAGAATATATGTATACTTTTCGAATTTGAGGTCAGTTTCAGATTTCGAGTTTTCATGCTTAATTGGCTATTTGCCTACAAATGCAATCTAGGCCAAGGTCTAAATTTTGAGGGAGAGGTCGGAACCGGAAAACACATGGTTTTTTGGGTTCCCCAACCTGTGTGGAACCTGAATATATGTACACTTTTCGAATTTGAGGTCAGTTTCACATTTTGACTTTTCATGGTTAATTGGCTATTTGCCAACAAATTCGAGATAGGCCGTGGCCTAACTTTTGAGGAAGAGGTTGGATCCGGAAAACACATTTTTTTGGGTTCCCCAACCTGTGGGGAACCTGAATATATCTATACTTTTCGAATCTGAGGTCAGTTTCAAATTTTGACTTTTCATGCTTAATTGGCTATTTGCCAACAAATGCAATCTAGGCCAAGGTCTAAATTTTGAGGGAGAGGTCGGAACCGGAAAACACATGGTTTTTTGGGTTCCCCAACCTGTGTGGAACCTGAATATATGTACACTTTTCGAATTTGAGGTCAGTTTCACATTTTTACTTTTCATGGTTAATTGGCTATTTGCCAACAAATTCGAGATAGGCCGTGGCCTAACTTTTGAGGGAGAGGATGGATCCAGAAAACACATGTTTTTTCGGGTTCCCCAACCTGTGGGGAACCTGAATATATCTATACTTTTCGAATTTTAGGTCAGTTTCACATTTTCACTTTTGATGCTTCATTGGCTATTTGCAAACAAATGCAAGTTAAGCCGTGGCCTAACTTTTGAGGGAGAGGTCGGATCCGAAAAACACATGTTTTTTCGGGTTCCCCAACATGTGGGGAACCAGAATATATGTATACTTTTCGAATTTGAGGTCAGTTTCACATTTTGACTTTTCATGCTTAATTGGCTATTTCCCAACACATGCAATGTAGGCAGAGGCCTAACCTTTGAGGTAGAGGCCGGATCCAGAAAATACTTGTTTTTTCGGGTTCCCCCACCTGTGGCAAACCATAATATATGTATACTTTTCGAATCTGAGGTCAGTTTCAAATTTTGACTTTTCATGCTTAATTGGCTATTTGCCAACAAATGCAATCTAGGTCGAGGGCTAAATTTTGAGGGAGAGGTCGGATCTGGAAAACACATGTTTTTTCGGCTTCCCCAACATGTGGGGAAGCAGAATATATGTATACTTTTCGAATTTGAGGTCAGTTTCAGATTTCGAGTTTTCATGCTTAATTGGCTATTTGCCTACAAATGCAATCTAGGCCAAGGTCTAAATTTTGAGGGAGAGGTCGGAACCGGAAAACACATGGTTTTTTGGGTTCCCCAACCTGTGTGGAACCTGAATATATGTACACTTTTCGAATTTGAGGTCAGTTTCACATTTTGACTTTTCATGGTTAATTGGCTATTTGCCAACAAATTCGAGATACCGGTAGGCCGTGGCCTAACTTTTGAGGAAGAGGTTGGATCCGGAAAACACATGTTTTTTCAGGTTCCCCAACATGTGGGGAACCAGAATATATGTATACTTTTCGAATTTGAGGTCAGTTTCACATTTTGACTTTTCATTCTTAATTGGCTATTTCCCAACAAATGCAAGTTAAGCCGTGGCCTAACTTTTGAGGGAGAGGTCGGATCCGGAAAACACATGTTTTTTCGGGTTCCCCAACATGTGGGGAACCAGAATACATGTATACTTTTCGAATTTGACGTCAGTTTCACATTTTGACTTTTCATGCTTAATTGGCTATTTCCCAACACATGCAATGTAGGCAGAGGCCTAACCTTTGAGGTAGAGGTCGGATCCGGAAAATACTTGTTTTTTCGGGTTCCCCCACCTGTGGCAAACCATAATATATGTATACTTTTCGAATCTGAGGTCAGTTTCAAATTTTGACTTTTCATGCTTAATTGGCTATTTGCCAACAAATGCAATCTAGGCCGAGGGCTAAATTTTGAGGTAGAGGCCGGATCCAGAAAATACTTGTTTTTTCGGGTTCCCCCACCTGTGGCAAACCATAATATATGTATACTTTTCGAATCTGAGGTCAGTTTCAAATTTTGACTTTTCATGCTTAATTGGCTATTTGCCAACAAATGCAATCTAGGTCGAGGGCTAAATTTTGAGGGAGAGGTCGGATCTGGAAAACACATGTTTTTTCGGCTTCCCCAACATGTGGTGAAGCAGAATATATGTATACTTTTCGAATTTGAGGTCAGTTTCAGATTTCGAGTTTTCATGCTTAATTGGCTATTTGCCTACAAATGCAATCTAGGCCAAGGTCTAAATTTTGAGGGAGAGGTCGGAACCGGAAAACACATGGTTTTTTGGGTTCCCCAACCTGTGTGGAACCTGAATATATGACACTTTTCGAATTTGAGGTCAGTTTCACATTTTGACTTTTCATGGTTAATTGGCTATTTGCCAACAAATGCAAGTTAAGCCGTGGCCTAACTTTTGAGGGAGAGGTCGGATCCGGAAAACACATGTTTTTTCGGGTTCCCCAACATGTGGGGAACCAGAATACATGTATACTTTTCGAATTTGAGGTCAGTTTCAGATTTCGAGTTTTCATGCTTAATTGGCTATTTGCCAACAAATGCAATCTAGGCCAAGGCCTACATTTTGAGGGAGAGGTCGGAACCGGAAAACACATGTTTTTTCGGGTTCCCCAACCTGTGGGGAAGCAGAATATATCTATACTTTTCGAATTTTAGGTCAGTTGCACATTTTGACTTTTCATGCTTAATTGGCTATTTCCCAACACATGCAATGTAGGCAGAGGCCTAACCTTTGAGGTAGAGGTCGGATCCAGAAAATACTTGTTTTTTCGGGTTCCCCCACCTGTGGCAAACCATAATATATGTATACTTTTCGAATCTGAGGTCAGTTTCAAATTTTGACTTTTCATGCTTAATTGGCTATTTGCCAACAAATGCAATCTAGGCCGAGGGCTAAATTTTGAGGGAGAGGTCGGATCTGGAAAACACATGTTTTTTCGGCTTCCCCAACATGTGGGGAAGCAGAATATATGTATACTTTTCGAATTTGAGGTCAGTTTCAGATTTCGAGTTTTCATGCTTAATTGGCTATTTGCCAACAAATGCAATCTAGGCCAAGGCCTACATTTTGAGGGAGAGGTCGGAACCGGAAAACACATGTTTTTTTGGGTTCCCCAACCTGTGGGGAAGCAGAATATATGTATACTTTTCGAATTTAAGGTCAGTTTCTCATTTTGACTTTTCATGCTTAATTGGATATTTCCCTACAAATGGAAGTTAAGCCGTGGCCTAACTTTTGAGGAAGAGGTCTGATCCGGAAAACACATGTTTTTTCGGGTTCCCCAACCTGTGGGGAACCAGAATATAGGTATACTTTTCGAATTTAAGGTCAGTTTCTCATTTTGACTTTTCATGCTTAATTGGCTATTTGCCAACAAATGCAATCTTGGCTGAGGGCTAAATTTTGAGGGAGAGATCGGATCTGGAAAACACATGTTTTTTCGGGTTCCCCAACATGTGGGGAACCAGAATATATGTATACTTTTCGAATTTGAAGTAAGTTTCACATTTTGAGTTTTCATGGTTAATTGGCTATTTGCCAACAAATTCGAGATAGGCCGTGGCCTAACTTTTGAGGAAGAGGTTGGATCCGGAAAACACATGTTTTTTCGGATTCCCCAACCTGTGGGGAACCTGAATATATGTACACTTTTCGAATTTGAGGTCAGTTTCACATTTTGACTTTTCATCGTTAATTGGCTATTTGCAAACAAATGCAAGTTAAGCCGTGGCCTAACTTTTCAGGGAGAGGTCGGATCCGGAAAACACATGTTTTTTCGGGTTCCCCAACCTGTGTGGAACCTGAATATATGTATACTTTTCGAATTTGAGGTCAGTTTCACATTTTGACTTTTCATGCTTAATTGGCTATTTCCCAACACATGCAATGTAGGCAGAGGCCTAACCTTTGAGGTAGAGGTCGGATCCAGAAAATACTTGTTTTTTCGGGTTCCCCCACCTGTGGCAAACCATAATTTATGTATACTTTTCGAATCTGAGGTCAGTTTCAAATTTTGACTTTTCATGCTTAATTGGCTATTTGCCAACAAATGCAATCTACGCCAAGGCCTAAATTTTGAGGGAGAGGTCGGATCTGGAAAACACATGTTTTTTTGGGTTCCCCAACATGTGGGGAACCAGAATATATGTATACTTTTCGAATTTGAGGTCAGTTTCACATTTTGACTTTTCATTCTTAATTGGCTATTTCCCAACAAATGCAATGTAGGCTGAGGCCTAACCTTTGAGGTAGATGTCGGATCCGGAAAATACTTGTTTTTTCGTGTTCCCCCACCTGTGACGAACCATAATATATGTATGCTTTTCGAATCTGAGGTCAGTTTCAAATTTTGACTTTTCATGCTTAATTGGCTATTTGCCAACAAATGCAATCTAGGCCAAGGGCTAAATTTTGAGGGAGAGGTCGGATCTGGAAAACACATGTTTTTTCGGGTTTCCCAACATGTGGGGAACCAGAATATATGTATACTTTTCGAATTTGAGGTCAGTTTCACATTTTGAGTTTTCATGGTTAATTGGCTATTTGACAACAAATTCGAGATAGGCCGTGGCCTAACATTTGAGGAAGAGGTGGGATCCGGAAAACACATGTTTTTTCGGGTTCCCCAACCTGTGGGGAACCTGAATATATCTATACTTTTCGAATTTTAGGTCAGTTTCACATTTTCACTTTTGATGCTGAATTGGCTATTTGCAAACAAATGCACGTTAAGCTGTGGCCTAACTTTTGAGGGAGAGGTCGGATCCGGAAAACACATGTTTTTTCGGGTTCCCCAACATGTGGGGAACCAGAATATATGTATACTTTTCGAATTTGAGGTCAGTTTCACATTTTGACTTTTCATGCTTAATTGGCTATTTCCCAACACATGCAATGTAGGCAGAGGCCTAACCTTTGAGGTAGAGGTCGGATCCAGAAAATACTTGTTTTTTCGGGTTCCCCCACCTGTGGCAAACCATAATATATGTATACTTTTCGAATCTGAGGTCAGTTTCAGATTTCGAGTTTTCATGCTTAATTGGCTATTTGCCAACAAATGCAATCTAGGCCAAGGCCTACATTTTGAGGGAGAGGTCGGAACCGGAAAACACATGTTTTTTCGGGTTCCCCAACCTGTGGGGAAGCAGAATATATGTATACTTTTCGAATTTAAGGTCAGTTTCTCATTTTGACTTTTCATGCTTAATTGGATATTTCCCTACAAATGGAAGTTAAGCCGTGGCCTAACTTTTGAGGAAGAGGTCTGATCCGGAAAACACATGTTTTTTCGGGTTCCCCAACCTGTGGGGAACCAGAATATATGTATACTTTTCGAATTTGAGGTCAGTTTCAGATTTCGAGTTTTCATGCTTAATTGGCTATTTGCCTACAAATGCAATCTAGGCCAAGGTCTAAATTTTGAGGGAGAGGTCGGAACCGGAAAACACATGGTTTTTTGGGTTCCCCAACCTGTGTGGAACCTGAATATATGTACACTTTTCGAATTTGAGGTCAGTTTCACATTTTGACTTTTCATGGTTAATTGGCTATTTGCCAACAAATTCGAGATACCGGTAGGCCGTGGCCTAACTTTTGAGGAAGAGGTTGGATCCGGAAAACACATGTTTTTTCAGGTTCCCCAACATGTGGGGAACCAGAATATATGTATACTTTTCGAATTTGAGGTCAGTTTCACATTTTGACTTTTCATTCTTAATTGGCTATTTCCCAACAAATGCAAGTTAAGCCGTGGCCTAACTTTTGAGGGAGAGGTCGGATCCGGAAAACACATGTTTTTTCGGGTTCCCCAACATGTGGGGAACCAGAATACATGTATACTTTTCGAATTTGACGTCAGTTTCACATTTTGACTTTTCATGCTTAATTGGCTATTTCCCAACACATGCAATGTAGGCAGAGGCCTAACCTTTGAGGTAGAGGTCGGATCCGGAAAATACTTGTTTTTTCGGGTTCCCCCACCTGTGGCAAACCATAATATATGTATACTTTTCGAATCTGAGGTCAGTTTCAAATTTTGACTTTTCATGCTTAATTGGCTATTTGCCAACAAATGCAATCTAGGCCGAGGGCTAAATTTTGAGGGAGAGGTCGGATCTGGAAAACACATGTTTTTTCGGCTTCCCCAACATGTGGTGAAGCAGAATATATGTATACTTTTCGAATTTGAGGTCAGTTTCAGATTTCGAGTTTTCATGCTTAATTGGCTATTTGCCTACAAATGCAATCTAGGCCAAGGTCTAAATTTTGAGGGAGAGGTCGGAACCGGAAAACACATGGTTTTTTGGGTTCCCCAACCTGTGTGGAACCTGAATATATGACACTTTTCGAATTTGAGGTCAGTTTCACATTTTGACTTTTCATGGTTAATTGGCTATTTGCCAACAAATGCAAGTTAAGCCGTGGCCTAACTTTTGAGGGAGAGGTCGGATCCGGAAAACACATGTTTTTTCGGGTTCCCCAACATGTGGGGAACCAGAATACATGTATACTTTTCGAATTTGAGGTCAGTTTCAGATTTCGAGTTTTCATGCTTAATTGGCTATTTGCCAACAAATGCAATCTAGGCCAAGGCCTACATTTTGAGGGAGAGGTCGGAATCGGAAAACACATGTTTTTTCGGGTTCCCCAACCTGTGGGGAAGCAGAATATATCTATACTTTTCGAATTTTAGGTCAGTTGCACATTTTGACTTTTCATGCTTAATTGGCTATTTCCCAACACATGCAATGTAGGCAGAGGCCTAACCTTTGAGGTAGAGGTCGGATCCAGAAAATACTTGTTTTTTCGGGTTCCCCCACCTGTGGCAAACCATAATATATGTATACTTTTCGAATCTGAGGTCAGTTTCAAATTTTGACTTTTCATGCTTAATTGGCTATTTGCCAACAAATGCAATCTAGGCCGAGGGCTAAATTTTGAGGGAGAGGTCGGATCTGGAAAACACATGTTTTTTCGGCTTCCCCAACATGTGGGGAAGCAGAATATATGTATACTTTTCGAATTTGAGGTCAGTTTCAGATTTCGAGTTTTCATGCTTAATTGGCTATTTGCCAACAAATGCAATCTAGGCCAAGGCCTACATTTTGAGGGAGAGGTCGGAACCGGAAAACACATGTTTTTTCGGGTTCCCCAACCTGTGGGGAAGCAGAATATATGTATACTTTTCGAATTTAAGGTCAGTTTCTCATTTTGACTTTTCATGCTTAATTGGATATTTCCCTACAAATGGAAGTTAAGCCGTGGCCTAACTTTTGAGGAAGAGGTCTGATCCGGAAAACACATGTTTTTTCGGGTTCCCCAACCTGTGGGGAACCAGAATATAGGTATACTTTTCGAATTTAAGGTCAGTTTCTCATTTTGACTTTTCATGCTTAATTGGCTATTTGCCAACAAATGCAATCTTGGCTGAGGGCTAAATTTTGAGGGAGAGATCGGATCTGGAAAACACATGTTTTTTCGGGTTCCCCAACATGTGGGGAACCAGAATATATGTATACTTTTCGAATTTGAAGTAAGTTTCACATTTTGAGTTTTCATGGTTAATTGGCTATTTGCCAACAAATTCGAGATAGGCCGTGGCCTAACTTTTGAGGAAGAGGTTGGATCCGGAAAACACATGTTTTTTCGGATTCCCCAACCTGTGGGGAACCTGAATATATGTACACTTTTCGAATTTGAGGTCAGTTTCACATTTTGACTTTTCATCGTTAATTGGCTATTTGCAAACAAATGCAAGTTAAGCCGTGGCCTAACTTTTCAGGGAGAGGTCGGATCCGGAAAACACATGTTTTTTCGGGTTCCCCAACCTGTGTGGAACCTGAATATATGTATACTTTTCGAATTTGAGGTCAGTTTCACATTTTGACTTTTCATGCTTAATTGGCTATTTCCCAACACATGCAATGTAGGCAGAGGCCTAACCTTTGAGGTAGAGGTCGGATCCAGAAAATACTTGTTTTTTCGGGTTCCCCCACCTGTGCCAAACCATAATTTATGTATACTTTTCGAATCTGAGGTCAGTTTCAAATTTTGACTTTTCATGCTTAATTGGCTATTTGCCAACAAATGCAATCTACGCCGAGGCCTAAATTTTGAGGGAGAGGTCGGATCTGGAAAACACATGTTTTTTTGGGTTCCCCAACATGTGGGGAACCAGAATATATGTATACTTTTCGAATTTGAGGTCAGTTTCACATTTTGACTTTTCATTCTTAATTGGCTATTTCCCAACAAATGCAATGTAGGCTGAGGCCTAACCTTTGAGGTAGATGTCGGATCCGGAAAATACTTGTTTTTTCGTGTTCCCCCACCTGTGACGAACCATAATATATGTATGCTTTTCGAATCTGAGGTCAGTTTCAAATTTTGACTTTTCATGCTTAATTGGCTATTTGCCAACAAATGCAATCTAGGCCAAGGGCTAAATTTTGAGGGAGAGGTCGGATCTGGAAAACACATGTTTTTTCGGGTTTCCCAACATGTGTGGAACCTGAATATATGACACTTTTCGAATTTGAGGTCAGTTTCACATTTTGACTTTTCATGGTTAATTGGCTATTTGCCAACAAATGCAAGTTAAGCCGTGGCCTAACTTTTGAGGGAGAGGTCGGATCCGGAAAACACATGTTTTTTCGGGTTCCCCAACATGTGGGGAACCAGAATACATGTATACTTTTCGAATTTGAGGTCAGTTTCAGATTTCGAGTTTTCATGCTTAATTGGCTATTTGCCAACAAATGCAATCTAGGCCAAGGCCTACATTTTGAGGGAGAGGTCGGAACCGGAAAACACATGTTTTTTCGGGTTCCCCAACCTGTGGGGAAGCAGAATATATCTATACTTTTCGAATTTTAGGTCAGTTGCACATTTTGACTTTTCATGCTTAATTGGCTATTTCCCAACACATGCAATGTAGGCAGAGGCCTAACCTTTGAGGTAGAGGTCGGATCCAGAAAATACTTGTTTTTTCGGGTTCCCCCACCTGTGGCAAACCATAATATATGTATACTTTTCGAATCTGAGGTCAGTTTCAAATTTTGACTTTTCATGCTTAATTGGCTATTTGCCAACAAATGCAATCTAGGCCGAGGGCTAAATTTTGAGGGAGAGGTCGGATCTGGAAAACACATGTTTTTTCGGCTTCCCCAACATGTGGGGAAGCAGAATATATGTATACTTTTCGAATTTGAGGTCAGTTTCAGATTTCGAGTTTTCATGCTTAATTGGCTATTTGCCAACAAATGCAATCTAGGCCAAGGCCTACATTTTGAGGGAGAGGTCGGAACCGGAAAACACATGTTTTTTCGGGTTCCCCAACCTGTGGGGAAGCAGAATATATGTATACTTTTCGAATTTAAGGTCAGTTTCTCATTTTGACTTTTCATGCTTAATTGGATATTTCCCTACAAATGGAAGTTAAGCCGTGGCCTAACTTTTGAGGAAGAGGTCTGATCCGGAAAACACATGTTTTTTCGGGTTCCCCAACCTGTGGGGAACCAGAATATAGGTATACTTTTCGAATTTAAGGTCAGTTTCTCATTTTGACTTTTCATGCTTAATTGGCTATTTGCCAACAAATGCAATCTTGGCTGAGGGCTAAATTTTGAGGGAGAGATCGGATCTGGAAAACACATGTTTTTTCGGGTTCCCCAACATGTGGGGAACCAGAATATATGTATACTTTTCGAATTTGAAGTAAGTTTCACATTTTGAGTTTTCATGGTTAATTGGCTATTTGCCAACAAATTCGAGATAGGCCGTGGCCTAACTTTTGAGGAAGAGGTTGGATCCGGAAAACACATGTTTTTTCGGATTCCCCAACCTGTGGGGAACCTGAATATATGTACACTTTTCGAATTTGAGGTCAGTTTCACATTTTGACTTTTCATCGTTAATTGGCTATTTGCAAACAAATGCAAGTTAAGCCGTGGCCTAACTTTTCAGGGAGAGGTCGGATCCGGAAAACACATGTTTTTTCGGGTTCCCCAACATGTGGGGAACCAGAATATATGTATACTTTTCGAATTTGAGGTCAGTTTCACATTTTGACTTTTCATTCTTAATTGGCTATTTCCCAACAAATGCAATGTAGGCTGAGGCCTAACCTTTGAGGTAGATGTCGGATCCGGAAAATACTTGTTTTTTCGTGTTCCCCCACCTGTGACGAACCATAATATATGTATGCTTTTCGAATCTGAGGTCAGTTTCAAATTTTGACTTTTCATGCTTAATTGGCTATTTGCCAACAAATGCAATCTAGGCCAAGGGCTAAATTTTGAGGGAGAGGTCGGATCTGGAAAACACATGTTTTTTCGGGTTTCCCAACATGTGGGGAACCAGAATATATGTATACTTTTCGAATTTGAGGTCAGTTTCACATTTTGAGTTTTCATGGTTAATTGGCTATTTGACAACAAATTCGAGATAGGCCGTGGCCTAACATTTGAGGAAGAGGTGGGATCCGGAAAACACATGTTTTTTCGGGTTCCCCAACCTGTGGGGAACCTGAATATATCTATACTTTTCGAATTTTAGGTCAGTTTCACATTTTCACTTTTGATGCTGAATTGGCTATTTGCAAACAAATGCACGTTAAGCTGTGGCCTAACTTTTGAGGGAGAGGTCGGATCCGGAAAACACATGTTTTTTCGGGTTCCCCAACATGTGGGGAACCAGAATATATGTATACTTTTCGAATTTGAGGTCAGTTTCACATTTTGACTTTTCATGCTTAATTGGCTATTTCCCAACACATGCAATGTAGGCAGAGGCCTAACCTTTGAGGTAGAGGTCGGATCCAGAAAATACTTGTTTTTTCGGGTTCCCCCACCTGTGGCAAACCATAATATATGTATACTTTTCGAATCTGAGGTCAGTTTCAGATTTCGAGTTTTCATGCTTAATTGGCTATTTGCCAACAAATGCAATCTAGGCCAAGGCCTACATTTTGAGGGAGAGGTCGGAACCGGGAAACACATGTTTTTTCGGGTTCCCCAACCTGTGGGGAAGCAGAATATATGTATACTTTTCGAATTTAAGGTCAGTTTCTCATTTTGACTTTTCATGCTTAATTGGATATTTCCCTACAAATGGAAGTTAAGCCGTGGCCTAACTTTTGAGGAAGAGGTCTGATCCGGAAAACACATGTTTTTTCGGGTTCCCCAACCTGTGGGGAACCAGAATATATGTATACTTTTCGAATTTAAGGTCAGTTTCTCATTTTGACTTTTCATGCTTAATTGGCTATTTGCCAACAAATGCAATCTTGGCTGAGGGCTGAATTTTGAGGGAGAGGTCGGAACCGGAAAACACATGGTTTTTTGGGTTCCCCAAGCTGTGTGGAACCTGAATATATGTACACTTTTCGAATTTGAGGTCAGTTTCACATTTTGACTTTTCATGGTTAATTGGCTATTTGCCAACAAATTCGAGATACCGGTAGGCCGTGGCCTAACTTTTGAGGAACAGGTTGGATCCGGAAAACACATGTTTTTTCAGGTTCCCCAACATGTGGGGAACCAGAATATATGTATACTTTTCGAATTTGAGGTCAGTTTCACATTTTGACTTTTCATTCTTAATTGGCTATTTCCAACAAATGCAAGTTAAGCCGTGGCCTAACTTTTGAGGGAGAGGTCGGATCCGGAAAACACATGTTTTTTCGGGTTCCCCAACATGTGGGGAACCAGAATATATGTATACTTTTCGAATTTGACGTCAGTTTCACATTTTGACTTTTCATGCTTAATTGGCTATTTCCCAACACATGCAATGTAGGCAGAGGCCTAACCTTTGAGGTAGAGGTCGGATCCAGAAAATACTTGTTTTTTTGGGTTCCCCCACCTGTGGCAAACCATAATATATGTATACTTTTCGAATCTGAGGTCAGTTTCACATTTTGACTTTTCATGGTTAATTGGCTATTTGCCAACAAATTCGAGATAGGCCGTAGCCTAACTTTTGAGGAAGAGGTTGGATCCGGAAAACACATTTTTTGGGGTTCCCCAACCTGTGGGGAACCTGAATATATCTATACTTTTCGAATCTGAGGTCAGTTTCAAATTTTGACTTTTCATGCTTAATTGGCTATTTGCCAACAAATGCAATCTAGGCCAAGGGCTAAATTTTGAGGGAGATGTCGGATCAGGAAAACACATGTTTTTTCGGGTTCCCCAACATGTGGGGAAGCAGAATATATGTATACTTTTCGAATTTGAGGTCAGTTTCAGATTTCGAGTTTTCATGCTTAATTGGCTATTTGCCTACAAATGCAATTTAGGCCAAGGTCTAAATTTTGAGGGAGAGGTCGGAACCGGAAAACACATGATTTTTTGGGTTCCCCAACATGTGGGGAACCAGAATATATGTATACTTTTCGAATTTGAGGTCAGTTTCACATTTTGACTTTTCATGCTTAATTGGCTATTTCCCAACACATGCAATGTAGGCAGAGGCCTAACCTTTGAGGTAGAGGTCGGATCCAGAAAATACTTGTTTTTTCGGGTTCCCCCACCTGTGGCAAACCATAATATATGTATACTTTTCGAATCTGAGGTCAGTTTCAAATTTTGACTTTTCATGCTTAATTGGCTATTTGCCAACAAATGCAATCTAGGCCGAGGCCTAACTTTTGAGGGAGAGGTCAGATCCGGAAAACACATGTTTTTTCGGGTACCCCAACATGTGGGGAACCAGAATATATGTATACTTTTCGAATTTGACGTCAGTTTCACATTTTGACTTTTCATGCTTAATTGGCTATTTCCCAACACATGCAATGTAGGCAGAGGCCTAACCTTTGAGGTAGAGGTCGGATCCAGAAAATACTTGTTTTTTCGGGTTCCCCCACCTGTGGCAAACCATAATATATGTATACTTTTCGAATCTGAGGTCAGTTTCAAATTTTGACTTTTCATGCTTAATTGGCTATTTGCCAACAAATGCAATCTAGGCCGAGGGCTAAATTTTGAGGGAGAGGTCGGATCTGGAAAACACATGTTTTTTCGGCTTCCCCAACCTGTGGGGAAGCAGAATATATGTATACTTTTCGAATTTAAGGTCAGTTTCTCATTTTGACTTTTCATGCTTAATTGGATATTTCCCTACAAATGGAAGTTAAGCCGTGGCCTAACTTTTGAGGAAGAGGTCTGATCCGGAAAACACATGTTTTTTCGGGTTCCCCAACCTGTGGGGAACCAGAATATATGTATACTTTTCGAATTTAAGGTCAGTTTCTCATTTTGACTTTTCATGCTTAATTGGCTATTTGCCAACAAATGCAATCTTCGCTGAGGGCTAAATTTTGAGGGAGAGGTCGGATCTGGAAAACACATGTTTTTTCGGATTCCCCAACCTGTGGGGAACCAGAATATATGTATACTTTTCGAATTTGAGGTTAGTTTCACATTTTGACTTTTCATGGTTAATTGGCTATTTGCCAACAAATTCGAGATACCGGTAGGCCGTGGCCTAACTATTGAGGAAGAGGTTGGATCCGGAAAACACATGTTTTTTTGGGTTCCCCAACCTGTGTGGAACCTGAATATATCTATACTTTTCGAATCTGAGGTCAGTTTCAAATTTTGACTTTTCATGCTTAATTGGCTATTTGCCAACAAATGCAATCTAGGCCAAGGGCTAAATTTTGAAGGAGAGGTCGGATCAGGAAAACACATGTTTTTTCGGGTTCCCCAACATGTGGGGAACCAGAATATATGTATACTTTTCGAATTTGAGGTTAGTTTCACATTTTGACTTTTCATGCTTAATTGGCTATTTGCCGACAAATGCAATCTTGGCTGAGGGCTAAATTTTGAGGGAGAGGTCGGATCTGGAAAACACATGTTTTTTGGGTTCCCCAAGCTGTGTGGAACCTGAATATATGTACACTTTTCGAATTTGAGGTCAGTTTCACATTTTGACTTTTCATGGTTAATTGGCTATTTGCCAACAAATTCGAGATACCGGTAGGCCGTGGCCTAACTTTTGAGGAAGAGGTTGCATCCGGAAAACACATGTTTTTTCAGGTTCCCCAACATGTGGGGAACCAGAATATATGTATACTTTTCGAATTTGAGGTCAGTTTCACATTTTGACTTTTCATTCTTAATTGGCTATTTCCCAACAAATGCAATGTAGGCTGAGGCCTAACTTTTGAGGAAGAGGTTGGATCCGGAAAACACATGTTTTTTCAGGTTCCCCAACATGTGGGGAACCAGAATATATGTATACTTTTCGAATTTGAGGTCAGTTTCACATTTTGACTTTTCATTCTTAATTGGCTATTTCCCAACAAATGCAAGTTAAGCCGTGGCCTAACTTTTGAGGGAGAGGTCGGATCCGGAAAACACATGTTTTTTCAGGTTCCCCAACATGTGGGGAACCAGAATATATGTATACTTTTCGAATCTGAGGTCAGTTTCAAATTTTGACTTTTCATGCTTAATTGGCTATTTGCCAACAAATGCAATCTAGGCCGAGGGCTAAATTTTGAGGGAGAGGTCGGATCTGGAAAACACATGTTTTTTCGGCTTCCCCAACATGTGGGGAAGCAGAATATATGTATACTTTTCGAATTTGAGGTCAGTTTCAGATTTCGAGTTTTCATGCTTAATTGGCTATTTGCCTACAAATGCAATCTAGGCCAAGGTCTAAATTTTGAGGGAGAGGTCGGAACCGGAAAACACATGGTTTTTTGGGTTCCCCAACCTGTGTGGAACCTGAATATATGTACACTTTTCGAATTTGAGGTCAGTTTCACATTTTGACTTTTCATTCTTAATTGGCTATTTCCCAACAAATGCAATGTAGGCTGAGGCCTAACCTTTGAGGTAGATATCGGATCCGGAAAATACTTGTTTTTTCGTGTTCCCCCACCTGTGACGAACCATAATATATGTATGCTTTTCGAATCTGAGGTCAGTTTCAAATTTTGACTTTTCATGCTTAATTGGCTATTTGCCAACAAATGCAATCTAGGTCGAGGGCTAAATTTTGAGGGAGAGGTCGGATCCGGAAAACACATGTTTTTTCGGATTCCCCAACCTGTGGGGAACCAGAATATATGTATACTTTTCGAATTTGAGGTTAGTTTCACATTTTGACTTTTCATGGTTAATTGGCTATTTGCCAACAAATTCGAGATACCGGTAGGCCGTGGCCTAACTTTTGAGGAAGAGGTTGGATCCGGAAAACACATGTTTTTTCGGATTCCCCAACCTGTGGGGAACCAGAATATATGTATACTTTTCGAATTTGAGGTTAGTTTCACATTTTGACTTTTCATGCTTAATTGGCTATTTGCCGACAAATGCAATCTTGGCTGAGGGCTAAATTTTGAGGGAGAGGTCGGATCTGGAAAACACATGTTTTTTGGGTTCCCCAAGCTGTGTGGAACCTGAATATATGTACACTTTTCGAATTTGAGGTCAGTTTCACATTTTGACTTTTCATGGTTAATTGGCTATTTGCCAACAAATTCGAGATACCGGTAGGCCGTGGCCTAACTTTTGAGGAAGAGGTTGCATCCGGAAAACACATGTTTTTTCAGGTTCCCCAACATGTGGGGAACCAGAATATATGTATACTTTTCGAATTTGAGGTCAGTTTCACATTTTGACTTTTCATTCTTAATTGGCTATTTCCCAACAAATGCAATGTAGGCTGAGGCCTAACTTTTGAGGAAGAGGTTGGATCCGGAAAACACATGTTTTTTCAGGTTCCCCAACATGTGGGGAACCAGAATATATGTATACTTTTCGAATTTGAGGTCAGTTTCACATTTTGACTTTTCATTCTTAATTGGCTATTTCCCAACAAATGCAAGTTAAGCCGTGGCCTAACTTTTGAGGGAGAGGTCGGATCCGGAAAACACATGTTTTTTCGGGTTCCCCAACATGTGGGGAACCAGAATATATGTATACTTTTCGAATTTGACGTCAGTTTCACATTTTGACTTTTCATGCTTAATTGGCTATTTCCCAACACATGCAATGTAGGCAGAGGCCTAACCTTTGAGGTAGAGGTCGGATCCAGAAAATACTTGTTTTTTCGGGTTCCCCCACCTGTGGCAAACCATAATATATGTATACTTTTCGAATCTGAGGTCAGTTTCAAATTTTGACTTTTCATGCTTAATTGGCTATTTGCCAACAAATGCAATCTAGGCCGAGGGCTAAATTTTGAGGGAGAGGTCGGATCTGGAAAACACATGTTTTTTCGGCTTCCCCAACATGTGGGGAAGCAGAATATATGTATACTTTTCGAATTTGAGGTCAGTTTCAGATTTCGAGTTTTCATGCTTAATTGGCTATTTGCCTACAAATGCAATCTAGGCCAAGGTCTAAATTTTGAGGGAGAGGTCGGAACCGGAAAACACATGGTTTTTTGGGTTCCCCAACCTGTGTGGAACCTGAATATATGTACACTTTTCGAATTTGAGGTCAGTTTCACATTTTGACTTTTCATGGTTAATTGGCTATTTGCCAACAAATTCGAGATAGGCCGTGGCCTAACTTTTGAGGAAGAGGTTGGATCCGGAAAACACATTTTTTTGGGTTCCCCAACCTGTGTGGAACCTGAATATATCTATACTTTTCGAATCTGAGGTCAGTTTCAAATTTTGACTTTTCATGCTTAATTGGCTATTTGCCAACAAATGCAGTCTAGGCCAAGGGCTAAATTTTGAAGGAGAGGTCGGATCAGGAAAACACATGTTTTTTCGGGTTCCCCAACATGTGGGGAACCAGAATATATGTATACTTTTCGAATCTGAGGTCAGTTTCAAATTTTGACTTTTCATGCTTAATTGGCTATTTGCCAACAAATGCAATCTAGGCCAAGGGCTAAATTTTGAGGGAGAGGTCGGATCAGGAAAACACATGTTTTTTCGGGTTCCCCAACATGTGGGGAACGAGAATATATGTATACTTTTCGAATTTGAGGTCAGTTTCACATTTTGAGTTTTCATGCTTAATTGGCTATTTGCCTACAAATGCAATCTAGGCCAAGGTCTAAATTTTGAGGGAGAGGTCGGAACCGGAAAACACATGGTTTTTTGGGTTCCCCAACCTGTGTGGAACCTGAATATATGTACACTTTTCGAATTTGAGGTCAGTTTCACATTTTGACTTTTCATGGTTAATTGGCTATTTGCCAACAAATTCGAGATAGGGGAGGACCGGAGCCTTTCCCTGCGAGCTCCGGGACGGGGCTCGCGCGAAATTCAAATTAAATACAAAAAAGAGACAGGGAGCAACAAAAAAAGAGGTAGAGATTAAAAAGGAATCTCGAACCTCTCAAACGAGGTCAGACTCACCGCCGGGAGGTCCCGAGAAGGCGCGGACGGAGCGGAGGAAGCCGGCGGCAGCAGAGCGACCGGCAGGCCCGAGAACGCCGCGCCAAGCCGTAAGTCACGGAGCTCCAGAGAACGGGCGAGAGGCGAGCGGCGGAGCGGAAGGGAGACACCGGAGTGCTGCCGAGGGGACCTGCCGGCCGGCGGAGAACCTCCAGAAGAGTCGGAGAGCGGAAGAAAAGGCAAGAGAACAGCGGAGGAGGACTGGAGCAGCGAACAAAGGCGGAAGCGGCCAGAGCCAGAAAGTAAGAAGCCGACAAGAGAGGAGAAGCGAGAGGCGGAATCAAACAAAGCCGATAGGACACAGAAAAGAGAGGAGGAGAGCAGAGGGAGCAACAGGCACGAAGAAAGACACCGGTAAGACAAGCGGGGGCCGATTAGAGCACCGAGGGACAGTAGACGCAGGGGGAGCCCAGCGGTAGGGGGAGGACCCTCACAAGACCCCCAGAAGACCCCCCCCAGACCCCAAAAAGTCTAAGTGTACTGCACCTGGTGAAAAGGGCCATCTGTGCAAGTCTCAAGCCACAGATCATTTCACCTTGCATCATCTCTGCCAGCACAGCGAAGCTTATCTGAAAGCAAATAGCACCCCCTAGTGGACAATTTTAAAAAAAAAATTTTTTTTCTGTTAAAATATAAACTGTTTGATCCAACCTATCCTAGCAGCTTGATAAACTGGCACAGGAACAATCCGCCCACAATTCTTGGCATCAAGGGGTGGCTTTAAGGGTGGACAGGCCAACAGGAGGAGAAGCTCAAAATGGCTGCCAGACGGACAAAACAAATCAAACTGCGAGACCTGAAGGGAACTGCACCCTCCCCGGCCCAGCCCTCTAATCAGCCAGGCAATACCCCACCCATCCTCACACCCCCCCATCCAACTACAGGCCCTCAGACCCAAACTCCAACCCATGACTCCACAACAGCACGCATGATCCAAGAACTAAAAGAGACGATTGAGACACTAAATGAGACGATAGCGACGATGGCGGCAAGGATAGAGGGCATGGATAGAAAATTGGCAGAAATGAGTGCGAAGACGGAGAAAGGACGCATAGAAACAGAACAGAAGATGGAGGAAAGATACAAAAACATGAAAAGGATGCTGGCGGACCAGGGGAGAGACCTGGAGAGAAAGTGGGAAGAACAACGCAAAGCGGTGGCCACAAACCTGGAACAAATGAAGGAGGCAATGCAAACACATTACAAGAACCTCCAAGAAACAAGGGAGAATACGGAAAAGATGATGAAAGAAGTGGAAAATTGCATAGAGGGACAGACTGCTGAGGTTCAGGACCAGTCGACCATGATGCAATTCTGGCAACTGTCATTTGCGATCAGATTCAGAGGGTGGAAAGAGACAACATACGAAACCCAAGAAAGCCTGCTCAGGACCTTTGTAGAGGCACTGGCAACATTCCTGGGCAGGAGCGCCAATGAGATTGGGTGGCAAATCGAAAAAATCTACAGAGTGGGCGCCTGGAGGGCAGTGAACAGGCAGCAACCAAGGGACGTGGTCATCCACTTCACAACACAGAGGCTCCGGAACCACATCTCTGCCACTTCCTATAACAAGGCATTCTACATAGAGGAACAGGAGGTGAAGGTTCTGAAAGAGATCCCCCAGGCGATGCTGAGAGACAGAAAAGACTACAAATTCCTGACCACAGAACTGAGATCGCGTGCACTGCGATACCGGTGGGAAACCCCAACAGGACTGTCACTTTCCTATAGAAACAAGAGACACTACTTGACCTCGGTCCAGAAAGCCAAAGACTTCCTCGAAAAGGAACTGAAGTCGGGACGCCCTCAACCCACCGCGGGAGAAGACGCAGATAGACCACGGGAAAGCGGGAGGGATCGAGGCCAACGAGCAAACAGCGCAGAGGCACAGATCAGGGCAGTGGCAGAGGAAATGAATGGAATACCTAGAGAGGCGAGGGCACAGAGAGCAAGGAGCAACAAAAACAAGGCAGCAAGACAGCCTACAGAGGACAGGCTACCAGGCTCCACTACCAAACACACAGACCAGCAAAGCAAGACCGCACAAACCAATACGAGCAGCAATCCGGATATCATGGGAACGGGACCAAAGAAGGCAACAGGAGAAATAACAGAAATGGTCTCGCAAAAATATCCTGCAACAGATGATGGCAACTAAGTATTTGACTTGGAATGTGAACGGACTGAACTCCCCCCAGAAAAGGAGAAAAATTCTCCACTATCTGAACCAAGATAAAAGCGATATAATCTGCCTACAAGAAACACACATCAGAGCAGCAGACCAGAAATATCTGATCAACTACAAACTAGGCGCGCACTTTGTAGCAGCGGCGCCAAGAAAAAAGAATGGGATTGTTATATATGTAAAGAAACATGTATTGGCCAAGCTAATAGAGTCCGACCCCCAAGGTAGATACCTGGCAATTGAAATAACACAAGAGGACAAGAAGATTCTAGTAATGGGCGTATATGCACCAAACCAGCAACAAGGCAAATTCTACAAAAAGCTACACAAGAAAGTAACACAACTTAACTACAGATCTTACATCATCATGGGCGACTGGAACGGGGTCATAGAGACTGCTCTAGACAAAAAAAGAACTGCACCGAACCCGCAAAAACACTCTAAGTTGCCTAAATCCTTCTTCGATATGAAGGAGGACCTCGAACTGACAGACGTATGGAGGAAAAGGCACGGCAAAGAACAAGAATTCACCTTCTTCTCTGGCAGACACCAATCCTTCTCCAGAATTGACTTTATATTAACTTCTAGTGACTTGCTAACTTGTCTAAACACGGTGAAAATCCTACCCAAGACATTGACAGACCACAACCCTGTGAGGATGGAATTAAGACACGGCCCGAAACAGAGGAGATCCTGGAGAATCAATGAAAACCTGTTTAGACACGAAGACAAGGTGGCGGAATGCAAAAAAAGCTATGAAGGAATTCTTCAACACACATATGAACAACGGAACACCGATAGAACAGATCTGGGAAGGCAGCAAGGTGTACATGCGAGGGATCCTCATATCCATGAATAGCTGGCACCGTTGCCAACAAGAACAAAAAAGAAAAGAGTTAGAAAATGAGATAAGCAACATGGAGCGGCTACTGATAAAAAGACCAGAGGACAAAGTCACCAAAGAAGGACTCAAGATCTTAAGAAAGCAATTTGACATGTTGATGGCGGACCAAGTTGCAAGGAATATACAATATGCAAAACATAAGACATTCTGCAAGGCCAACAAACCGGGCCGCTGGCTAGCCTACACTATAAGAAAGAAACAGAAATCCCGCATAATTGAAAAGATAGAATACAAAGGCAAGCTAGAATTCCGACAAAAAACCATCAAGAAAGCCTTCACAGAGTTCTACTCGAAACTATATGCCGAGGATAAGATACAAGACAAAGAGATAGATGAATTCTTACAAAACGAAAAGATACAGGCGATTACCGACACACAAAGAGAAGCCCTGAATGCCTTAATCACAAAGGAGGAAATACACTCAGCTATCACACAACTGAAAGCAGGAAAATCGCCCGGGACGGATGGGATAACAGCGACCTACTACAAGCATCTACAGGATGAGATGCTAGAACCCCTCAGAAAGCTATTTGCCAGCATTCAAGAAGGAGGCCAGGTCCCACCATCCTGGAAAACAGCCTACATCTCATTAATCCCAAAGGAGGGGAAAGACAACACACAGCCCGCAAACTACAGGCCCATCTCACTACTAAACACAGACTATAAAATCTTCACAAAAATTTTGGCCAATAGACTAATGACTGTTTTACAGAAAACAATACACCCGGACCAAAGGGGATTTATACAAGGACGCCAGATGAAAACCAACGTGAGGCAGCTGTTGAACATAATAGAGTACCTGCAAAGGCACAACCAGATACCCGCCGCTCTAATGTTTGTGGATGCAGAAAAAGCCTTCGACAGACTGAATTGGCCGTTCCTGACGAACTTGGTCCTGAAGATGAAAATGGGAGCACAGTTCTTCAACTCCATAACGGCAATTTACCAGAAACAAACAGGCCAGATCATTGTCAATGGAGACTTAATGGACTCATTTAATATAGAGAGAGGCACGAGACAGGGCTGCCCGCTGTCCCCCCTGCTATTTATCCTAACACTGGAAATTTTACTGAACAGAATAAGAGCGGCAGAGGATGTACAGGGCATACAGATTAAACAGCAAGAATACAAACTATGTGCCTTTGCGGATGACCTGCTGGTGACAATGTCGCAACCAGCACAATCAGTAAGGAAATTGATGGAGATAATGGAAGACTACGGTAGGGTGTCAGGCTTCAAAGTAAATATATCAAAACCAAAAATGCTAGTCAAAAACCTAGACAACAAAGCAAAACGGAACCTGGAAAGAATAACGGGTTGTGAAATAGTCAAGAAAGTCAAATACTTAGGAGTGGAGATAGAATCAACAAATGCGAAATTATACAAGAATAACTACGAGGTCCTGTGGAATAAGATACAAGCAGACCTGGAAAGGTGGAAATCGCTACGTCTGTCCCTGCTCGGCAGGATAGCGACAGTAAAGATGAATGTATTACCCAGATTTCTATTTCTCTTTCAAATGCTACCCATACTCAAGAAGGATGCGGACTTAGACAATTGGCAGAAAGGCATCAACAGATTTATTTGGGACGACAAGAGACCGAGGGTGAAACTAAAAATCATCCAAGACGCAAGGGAGAGAGGGGGACTCAAAATGCCTAATCTAAAGCTATATTACTATGCAGCAACGTTGGTGGCGGTTAGTGACTGGATCAACATGACAAATGATAGAGTTCTGAATGTTGAGGGGCATGGTCTACGATTCGGCTGGCACGCATACCTAGTATACGACAAAAAGGCAGATAGGAACTTCAAGGAGAACCCACTACGAATCCCACTGCTATGGGTCTGGAAGAAATATAAGCACCTCCTACACGACAAGATTCCCATCTGGACGATCCCTGGACACGCAACAGGGGATATGAACACATCCCAAGGGCAAGGAGTGGTGCCCTACAGTGAACTTGTACTGGGAGAAGAAAACAGGTTCCTCTTGAAACCTCAAGCAATGCTAGCAAACAGAGGAATAGGAAGTAACTGGCTATCATATATACAACTACAGTCAAGGTGGCGTGAAGACAGGAAGAAGGGCTTCTCCCAGAACGACGAGAACCTAATTAAACAGATCAGAGAACAGGGGATTATGCACATCAAACGAGTGTACAGCACTCTGATAGAAATGGACTCTGAAACCGAGCTAGTCAAGAACTGTATGATAAAGTGGGCGCAAGACTTCGGACACCCTATCGCCATAGACACGTGGGAGAAAATCTGGGTGAGGAATGTAGAATTCACGAAATCGCAACACTTAAGGGAAAACTTCTACAAGATGTTCTATAGATGGCATCTAGACCCGAAAAAAATATCACTCATCTACCCAGGCACCCAGCCCAAATGCTGGAGGTGCGGAGACGGGGAGGCTACTTACTTTCACATATGGTGGGCATGCAGAAAAATCAAAGCATTCTGGAGGAAGATATGGTGGACACTCCAAACTATTTTCAAAAAGCGTATAGAATTTCTACCTCAGGCTTTTCTGTTAGGGATCACAAAGGATATCACTACCTCAGAGACAAATTTATTTTTGAACTTAATTACAGCAGCAAGATTATTGGTGGGACAGTACTGGAAGAATCCGGAAATACCGCCTATTGAAGAATGGACTGTGAAAGCAACAAATCTGGCAGAAATGGCAAAAATATCAGCATATTTGAAAAATCGCTCCAATGAACAATTTGTGACGGACTGGAAACAGTGGATAGATTATATCCAAGAGAGACACCAATCAAACAGAATGCAGCTGGCGTTTAGCTAGGGCTCGATGGGAGGAGGGAAGAAGGGTTAACAAATCAAAGGTTTACAAAAACTAACACCCAAGGTTGAATGTATATGTTCTATAACTAATGCCTCTTAACATAACCTCATGATTAATGATGCTTGCTTTAATATTGTTAAAGTAGACTGAATCTCTACCTCAAGATATGAAACTTTCACCTCAGGATCTCTGGTGAGGGACTATAAAAGATTGCACTAGTAATGGGATGAAGTCAATTCAGAAGCGCAAACGTACAATATGCGATAGACTAGAAATAGTAGATAGACCATATATAAGAGAAACACCAAGCAAACAAAATGCATTCGGATTATACTTGAAGATGTAAGGGAGGAGGGAAGAACGTTTACTAAAACAGATGTTTACAAAGATTAACACCTAATGTTGTATGCTATGTTCTAGGAGGATTGTTTAGCAATAAGATCTTATGTTTAATGTTGATCACATTAATATTGAAACAGATAGGAGAAACACCAATCAAAATAAAATGTAACAGGAGTATAGTTGAGGCTAGACGCGAGGAGGGGGGAAAAAGGCTTACTAATTCAGACGTTTTCAAAGACTAACACTTAGTATTGTATACCAGGTGTCATGATGATTGCTGCATAATATGTTTTTATGTCCAATGTTGATTGTTTTAATAAAAGAATTTTTATATAAAAAAAAAATGAAGGGGTTTAAAAAGAAAGGAAAAGATCAAGATATCATGATTGCATGGATTAATAAGTTGGAATTGATAAATAAAGAAGTGGGAAGATTAAAAAAAAATAGGATCCAAATTAAAAAAAAAAAAAACAAACAAATTCGAGATAGGCCGTGGCCTAACTTTTGAGGGAGAGGATGGATCCAGAAAACACATGTTTTTTCGGGTTCCCCAACCTGTGGGGAACCTGAATATATCTATACTTTTCGAATTTTAGGTCAGTTTCACATTTTCACTTTTGATGCTTCATTGGCTATTTGCAAACAAATGCAAGTTAAGCCGTGGCCTAACTTTTGAGGGAGAGGTCGGATCCGGAAAACACATGTTTTTTCGGGTTCCCCAACATGTGGGGAACCAGAATATATGTATACTTTTCGAATTTGAGGTCAGTTTCAGATTTCGAGTTTTCATGCTTAATTGGCTATTTGCCTACAAATGCAATCTAGGCCAAGGTCTAAATTTTGAGGGAGAGGTCGGAACCGGAAAACACATGGTTTTTTGGGTTCCCCAACCTGTGTGGAACCTGAATATATGTACACTTTTCGAATTTGAGGTCAGTTTCACATTTTGACTTTTCATGGTTAATTGGCTATTTGCCAACAAATTCGAGATACCGGTAGGCCGTGGCCTAACTTTTGAGGAAGAGGTTGGATCCGGAAAACACATGTTTTTTCAGGTTCCCCAACATGTGGGGAACCAGAATATATGTATACTTTTCGAATTTGACGTCAGTTTCACATTTTGACTTTTCATGCTTAATTGGCTATTTCCCAACACATGCAATGTAGGCAGAGGCCTAACCTTTGAGGTAGAGGTCGGATCCGGAAAATACTTGTTTTTTCGGGTTCCCCCACCTGTGGCAAACCATAATATATGTATACTTTTCGAATCTGAGGTCAGTTTCAAATTTTGACTTTTCATGCTTAATTGGCTATTTGCCAACAAATGCAATCTAGGCCGAGGGCTAAATTTTGAGGGAGAGGTCGGATCTGGAAAACACATGTTTTTTCGGCTTCCCCAACATGTGGTGAAGCAGAATATATGTATACTTTTCGAATTTGAGGTCAGTTTCAGATTTCGAGTTTTCATGCTTAATTGGCTATTTGCCTACAAATGCAATCTAGGCCAAGGTCTAAATTTTGAGGGAGAGGTCGGAACCGGAAAACACATGGTTTTTTGGGTTCCCCAACCTATGTGGAACCTGAATATATGACACTTTTCGAATTTGAGGTCAGTTTCACATTTTGACTTTTCATGGTTAATTGGCTATTTGCCAACAAATTCGAGATAGGCCGTGGCCTAACTTTTGAGGGAGAGGATGGATCCGGAAAACACATGTTTTTTCGGGTTCCCCAACCTGTGGGGAACCTGAATATATGTACACTTTTCGAATTTTAGGTCAGTTTCACATTTTGACTTTTCATCGTTAATTGGCTATTTGCAAACAAATGCAAGTTAAGCCGTGGCCTAACTTTTCAGGGAGAGGTCGGATCCGGAAAACACATGTTTTTTCGGGTTCCCCAACCTGTGTGGAACCTGAATATATGTATACTTTTCGAATTTGAGGTCAGTTTCACATTTTGACTTTTCATGCTTAATTGGCTATTTCCCAACACATGCAATGTAGGCAGAGGCCTAACCTTTGAGGTAGAGGTCAGATCCAGAAAATACTTGTTTTTTCGGGTTCCCCCACCTGTGGCAAACCATAATATATGTATACTTTTCGAATCTGAGGTCAGTTTCAAATTTTGACTTTTCATGCTTAATTGGCTATTTGCCAACAAATGCAATCTACGCCGAGGCCTAAATTTTGAGGGAGAGGTCGGATCTGGAAAACACATGTTTTTTTTGGGTTCCCCAACATGTGGGGAACCAGAATATATGTATACTTTTCGAATCTGAGGTCAGTTTCAATTTTTGACTTTTCATGGTTAATTGGCTATTTGCCAACAAATTCGAGATAGGCCGTGGCCTAACTTTTGAGGAAGAGGTTGGATCCGGAAAACACATTTTTTTGGGTTCCCCAACCTGTGGGGAACCTGAATATATCTATACTTTTCGAATCTGAGGTCAGTTTCAAATTTTGACTTTTCATGCTTAATTGGCTATTTGCCAACAAATGCAATCTAGGCCAAGGGCTAAATTTTGAAGGAGAGGTCGGATCAGGAAAACACATGTTTTTTCGGGTTCCCCAACATGTGGGGAAGCAGAATATATGTATACTTTTCGAATTTGAGGTCAGTTTCAGATTTCGAGTTTTCATGCTTAATTGGCTATTTGCCTACAAATGCAATCTAGGCCAAGGTCTAAATTTTGAGGGAGAGGTCGGAACCGGAAAACACATGGTTTTTTGGGTTCCCCAAGCTGTGTGGAACCTGAATATATGTACACTTTTCGAATTTGAGGTCAGTTTCACATTTTGACTTTTCATGGTTAATTGGCTATTTGCCAACAAATTCGAGATACCGGTAGGCCGTGGCCTAACTTTTGAGGAAGAGGTTGGATCCGGAAAACACATGTTTTTTCAGGTTCCCCAACATGTGGGGAACCAGAATATATGTATACTTTTCGAATTTGAGGTCAGTTTCACATTTTGACTTTTCATTCTTAATTGGCTATTTCCCAACAAATGCAAGTTAAGCCGTGGCCTAACTTTTGAGGGAGAGGTCAGATCCGGAAAACACATGTTTTTTCGGGTTCCCCAACATGTGGGGAACCAGAATATATGTATACTTTTCGAATTTGACGTCAGTTTCACATTTTGACTTTTCATGCTTAATTGGCTATTTCCCAACACATGCAATGTAGGCAGAGGCCTAACCTTTGAGGTAGAGGTCGGATCCAGAAAATACTTGTTTTTTCGGGTTCCCCCACCTGTGGCAAACCACAATATATGTATACTTTTCGAATCTGAGGTCAGTTTCAAATTTTGACTTTTCATGCTTAATTGGCTATTTGCCAACAAATGCAATCTAGGCCGAGGGCTAAATTTTGAGGGAGAGGTCGGATCTGGAAAACACATGTTTTTTCGGCTTCCCCAACCTGTGGGGAAGCAGAATATATGTATACTTTTCGAATTTAAGGTCAGTTTCTCATTTTGACTTTTCATGCTTAATTGGATATTTCCCTACAAATGGAAGTTAAGCCGTGGCCTAACTTTTGAGGAAGAGGTCTGATCCGGAAAACACATGTTTTTTCGGGTTCCCCAACCTGTGGGGAACCAGAATATATGTATACCTTTCGAATTTAAGGTCAGTTTCTCATTTTGACTTTTCATGCTTAATTGGCTATTTGCCAACAAATGCAATCTTGGCTGAGGGCTAAATTTTGAGGGTGAGGTCGGATCTGGAAAACACATGTTTTTTCGGGTTCCCCAACATGTGGGGAACCAGAATATATGTATACTTTTCGAATTTGAGGTCAGTTTCACATTTTGACTTTTCATTCTTAATTGGCTATTTCCCAACAAATGCAATGTAGGCTGAGGCCTAACCTTTGAGGTAGATGTCGGATCCGGAAAATACTTGTTTTTTCGTGTTCCCCCACCTGTGACGAACCATAATATATGTATGCTTTTTGAATCTGAGGTCAGTTTCAAATTTTGACTTTTCATGCTTAATTGGCTATTTGCCAACAAATGCAATCTAGGTCGAGGGCTAAATTTTGAGGGAGAGGTCGGATCTGGAAAACAAATGTTTTTTCGGATTCCCCAACCTGTGGGGAACCAGAATATATGTATACTTTTCGAATTTGAGGTTAGTTTCACATTTTGACTTTTCATGCTTAATTGGCTATTTGCCGACAAATGCAATCTTGGCTGAGGGCTAAATTTTGAGGGAGAGGTCGGATCTGGAAAACACATGTTTTTTGGGTTCCCCAAGCTGTGTGGAACCTGAATATATGTACACTTTTCGAATTTGAGGTCAGTTTCACATTTTGACTTTTCATGGTTAATTGGCTATTTGCCAACAAATTCGAGATACCGGTAGGCCGTGGCCTAACTTTTGAGGAAGAGGTTGGATCCGGAAAACACATGTTTTTTCAGGTTCCCCAACATGTGGGGAACCAGAATATATGTATACTTTTCGAATTTGAGGTCAGTTTCACATTTTGACTTTTCATTCTTAATTGGCTATTTCCCAACAAATGCAAGTTAAGCCGTGGCCTAACTTTTGAGGGAGAGGTCGGATCCGGAAAACACATGTTTTTTCGGGTTCCCCAACATGTGGGGAACCAGAATATATGTATACTTTTCGAATTTGAGGTCAGTTTCAGATTTCGAGTTTTCATGCTTAATTGGCTATTTGCCTACAAATGCAATCTAGGCCAAGGTCTAAATTTTGAGGGAGAGGTCGGAACCGGAAAACACATGGTTTTTTGGGTTCCCCAACCTGTGTGGAACCTGAATATATGTACACTTTTCGAATTTGAGGTCAGTTTCACATTTTGACTTTTCATGGTTAATTGGCTATTTGCCAACAAATTCGAGATAGGCCGTGGCCTAACTTTTGAGGAAGAGGTTGGATCCGGAAAACACATTTTTTTGGGTTCCCCAACCTGTGTGGAACCTGAATATATCTATACTTTTCGAATCTGAGGTCAGTTTCAAATTTTGACTTTTCATGCTTAATTGGCTATTTGCCAACAAATGCAATCTAGGCCAAGGGCTAAATTTTGAAGGAGAGGTCGGATCAGGAAAACACATGTTTTTTCGGGTTCCCCAACATGTGGGGAACCAGAATATATGTATACTTTTCGAATCTGAGGTCAGTTTCAAATTTTGACTTTTCATGCTTAATTGGCTATTTGCCAACAAATGCAATCTAGGCCAAGGGCTAAATTTTGAAGGAGAGGTCGGATCAGGAAAACACATGTTTTTTCGGGTTCCCCAACATGTGGGGAAGCAGAATATATGTATACTTTTCGAATTTGAGGTCAGTTTCAGATTTCGAGTTTTCATGCTTAATTGGCTATTTGCCTACAAATGCAATCTAGGCCAAGGTCTAAATTTTGAGGGAGAGGTCGGAACCGGAAAACACATGGTTTTTTGGGTTCCCCAAGCTGTGTGGAACCTGAATATATGTACACTTTTCGAATTTGAGGTCAGTTTCACATTTTGACTTTTCATGGTTAATTGGCTATTTGCCAACAAATTCGAGATACCGGTAGGCCGTGGCCTAACTTTTGAGGAAGAGGTTGGATCCGGAAAACACATGTTTTTTCAGGTTCCCCAACATGTGGGGAACCAGAATATATGTATACTTTTCGAATTTGAGGTCAGTTTCACATTTTGACTTTTCATGCTTAATTGGCTATTTCCCAACACATGCAATGTAGGCAGAGGCCTAACCTTTGAGGTAGAGGTCGGATCCAGAAAATACTTGTTTTTTCGGGTTCCCCCACCTGTGGCAAACCATAATATATGTATACTTTTCGAATCTGAGGTCAGTTTCAAATTTTGACTTTTCATGCTTAATTGGCTATTTGCCAACAAATGCAATCTAGGCCGAGGGCTAAATTTTGAGGGAGAGGTCGGATCTGGAAAACACATGTTTTTTCGGCTTCCCCAACCTGTGGGGAAGCAGAATATATGTATACTTTTCGAATTTAAGGTCAGTTTCTCATTTTGACTTTTCATGCTTAATTGGCTATTTGCCTACAAATGCAATCTAGGCCAAGGTCTAAATTTTGAGGGAGAGGTCGGAACCGGAAAACACATGGTTTTTTGGGTTCCCCAAGCTGTGTGGAACCTGAATATATGTACACTTTTCGAATCTGAGGTCAGTTTCAAATTTTGACTTTTCATGCTTAATTGGCTATTTGCCAACAAATGCAATCTAGGCCAAGGGCTAAATTTTGAGGGAGAGGTCGGATCAGGAAAACACATGTTTTTTCGGGTTCCCCAACATGTGGGGAACGAGAATATATGTATACTTTTCGAATTTGAGGTCAGTTTCACATTTTGAGTTTTCATGCTTAATTGGCTATTTGCCTACAAATGCAATCTAGGCCAAGGTCTAAATTTTGAGGGAGAGGTCGGAACCGGAAAACACATGGTTTTTTGGGTTCCCCAACCTGTGTGGAACCTGAATATATGTACACTTTTCGAATTTGAGGTCAGTTTCACATTTTGACTTTTCATGGTTAATTGGCTATTTGCCAACAAATTCGAGATAGGGGAGGACCGGAGCCTTTCCCTGCGAGCTCCGGGACGGGGCTCGCGCGAAATTCAAATTAAATACAAAAAAGAGACAGGGAGCAACAAAAAAAGAGGTAGAGATTAAAAAGGAATCTCGAACCTCTCAAACGAGGTCAGACTCACCGCCGGGAGGTCCCGAGAAGGCGCGGACGGAGCGGAGGAAGCCGGCGGCAGCAGAGCGACCGGCAGGCCCGAGAACGCCGCGCCAAGCCGTAAGTCACGGAGCTCCAGAGAACGGGCGAGAGGCGAGCGGCGGAGCGGAAGGGAGACACCGGAGTGCTGCCGAGGGGACCTGCCGGCCGGCGGAGAACCTCCAGAAGAGTCGGAGAGTGGAAGAAAAGGCAAGAGAACAGCGGAGGAGGACTGGAGCAGCGAACAAAGGCGGAAGCGGCCAGAGCCAGAAAGTAAGAAGCCGACAAGAGAGGAGAAGCGAGAGGCGGAATCAAACAAAGCCGATAGGACACAGAAAAGAGAGGAGGAGAGCAGAGGGAGCAACAGGCACGAAGAAAGACACCGGTAAGACAAGCGGGGGCCGATTAGAGCACCGAGGGACAGTAGACGCAGGGGGAGCCCAGCGGTAGGGGGAGGACCCTCACAAGACCCCCAGAAGACCCCCCCAGACCCCAAAAAGTCTAAGTGTACTGCACCTGGTGAAAAGGGCCATCTGTGCAAGTCTCAAGCCACAGATCATTTCACCTTGCATCATCTCTGCCAGCACAGCGAAGCTTATCTGAAAGCAAATAGCACCCCCTAGTGGACAATTTTAAAAAAAAATTTTTTTTTCTGTTAAAATATAAACTGTTTGATCCAACCTATCCTAGCAGCTTGATAAACTGGCACAGGAACAATCCGCCCACAATTCTTGGCATCAAGGGGTGGCTTTAAGGGTGGACAGGCCAACAGGAGGAGAAGCTCAAAATGGCTGCCAGATGGACAAAACAAATCAAACTGCGAGACCTGAAGGGAACTGCACCCTCCCCGGCCCAGCCCTCTAATCAGCCAGGCAATACCCCACCCATCCTCACACCCCCCCATCCAACTACAGGCCCTCAGACCCAAACTCCAACCCATGACTCCACAACAGCACGCATGATCCAAGAACTAAAAGAGACGATTGAGACACTAAATGAGACGATAGCGACGATGGCGGCAAGGATAGAGGGCATGGATAGAAAATTGGCAGAAATGAGTGCGAAGACGGAGAAAGGACGCATAGAAACAGAACAGAAGATGGAGGAAAGATACAAAAACATGAAAAGGATGCTGGCGGACCAGGGGAGAGACCTGGAGAGAAAGTGGGAAGAACAACGCAAAGCGGTGGCCACAAACCTGGAACAAATGAAGGAGGCAATGCAAACACATTACAAGAACCTCCAAGAAACAAGGGAGAATACGGAAAAGATGATGAAAGAAGTGGAAAATTGCATAGAGGGACAGACTGCTGAGGTTCAGGACCAGTCGACCATGATGCAATTCTGGCAACTGTCATTTGCGATCAGATTCAGAGGGTGGAAAGAGACAACATACGAAACCCAAGAAAGCCTGCTCAGGACCTTTGTAGAGGCACTGGCAACATTCCTGGGCAGGAGCGCCAATGAGATTGGGTGGCAAATCGAAAAAATCTACAGAGTGGGCGCCTGGAGGGCAGTGAACAGGCAGCAACCAAGGGACGTGGTCATCCACTTCACAACACAGAGGCTCCGGAACCACATCTCTGCCACTTCCTATAACAAGGCATTCTACATAGAGGAACAGGAGGTGAAGGTTCTGAAAGAGATCCCCCAGGCGATGCTGAGAGACAGAAAAGACTACAAATTCCTGACCACAGAACTGAGATCGTGTGCACTGCGATACCGGTGGGAAACCCCAACAGGACTGTCACTTTCCTATAGAAACAAGAGACACTACTTGACCTCGGTCCAGAAAGCCAAAGACTTCCTCGAAAAGGAACTGAAGTCGGGACGCCCTCAACCCACCGCAGGAGAAGACGCAGATAGACCACGGGAAAGCGGGAGGGATCGAGGCCAACGAGCAAACAGCGCAGAGGCACAGATCAGGGCAGTGGCAGAGGAAATGAATGGAATACCTAGAGAGGCGAGGGCACAGAGAGCAAGGAGCAACAAAAACAAGGCAGCAAGACAGCCTACAGAGGACAGGCTACCAGGCTCCACTACCAAACACACAGACCAGCAAAGCAAGACCGCACAAACCAATACGAGCAGCAATCCGGATATCATGGGAACGGGACCAAAGAAGGCAAGAGGAGAAATAACAGAAATGGTCTCGCAAAAATATCCTGCAACAGATGATGGCAACTAAGTATTTGACTTGGAATGTGAACGGACTGAACTCCCCCCAGAAAAGGAGAAAAATTCTCCACTATCTGAACCAAGATAAAAGCGATATAATCTGCCTACAAGAAACACACATCAGAGCAGCAGACCAGAAATATCTGATCAACTACAAACTAGGCGCGCACTTTGTAGCAGCAGCGCCAAGAAAAAAGAATGGGATTGTTATATATGTAAAGAAACATGTATTGGCCAAGCTAATAGAGTCCGACCCCCAAGGTAGATACCTGGCAATTGAAATAACACAAGAGGACAAGAAGATTCTAGTAATGGGCGTATATGCACCAAACCAGCAACAAGGCAAATTCTACAAAAAGCTACACAAGAAAGTAACACAACTTAACTACAGATCTTACATCATCATGGGCGACTGGAACGGGGTCATAGAGACTGCTCTAGACAAAAAAAGAACTGCACCGAACCCGCAAAAACACTCTAAGTTGCCTAAATCCTTCTTCGATATGAAGGAGGACCTCGAACTGACAGACGTATGGAGGAAAAGGCACGGCAAAGAACAAGAATTCACCTTCTTCTCTGGCAGACACCAATCCTTCTCCAGAATTGACTTTATATTAACTTCTAGTGACTTGCTAACTTGTCTAAACACGGTGAAAATCCTACCCAAGACATTGACAGACCACAACCCTGTGAGGATGGAATTAAGACACGGCCCGAAACAGAGGAGATCCTGGAGAATCAATGAAAACCTGTTTAGACACGAAGACAAGGTGGCGGAATGCAAAAAAGCTATGAAGGAATTCTTCAACACACATATGAACAACGGAACACCGATAGAACAGATCTGGGAAGGCAGCAAGGTGTACATGAGAGGGATCCTCATATCCATGAATAGCTGGCACCGTCGCCAACAAGAACAAAAAAGAAAAGAGTTAGAAAATGAGATAAGCAACATGGAGCGGCTACTGATAAAAAGACCAGAGGACAAAGTCACCAAAGAAGGACTCAAGATCTTAAGAAAGCAATTTGACATGTTGATGGCGGACCAAGTTGCAAGGAATATACAATATGCAAAACATAAGACATTCTGCAAGGCCAACAAACCGGGCCGCTGGCTAGCCTACACTATAAGAAAGAAACAGAAATCCCGCATAATTGAAAAGATAGAATACAAAGGCAAGCTAGAATTCCGACAAAAAACCATCAAGAAAGCCTTCACAGAGTTCTACTCGAAACTATATGCCGAGGATAAGATACAAGACAAAGAGATAGATGAATTCTTACAAAACGAAAAGATACAGGCGATTACCGACACACAAAGAGAAGCCCTGAATGCCTTAATCACAAAGGAGGAAATACACTCAGCTATCACACAACTGAAAGCAGGAAAATCACCCGGGACGGATGGGATAACAGCGACCTACTACAAGCATCTACAGGATGAGATGCTAGAACCCCTCAGAAAGCTATTTGCCAGCATTCAAGAAGGAGGCCAGGTCCCACCATCCTGGAAAACAGCCTACATCTCATTAATCCCAAAGGAGGGGAAAGACAACACACAGCCCGCAAACTACAGGCCCATCTCACTACTAAACACAGACTATAAAATCTTCACAAAAATTTTGGCCAATAGACTAATGACTGTTTTACAGAAAACAATACACCCGGACCAAAGGGGATTTATACAAGGACGCCAGATGAAAACCAACGTGAGGCAGCTGTTGAACATAATAGAGTACCTGCAAAGGCACAACCAGATACCCGCCGCTCTAATGTTTGTGGATGCAGAAAAAGCCTTCGACAGACTGAATTGGCCGTTCCTGACGAACTTGGTCCTGAAGATGAAAATGGGAGCACAGTTCTTCAACTCCATAACGGCAATTTACCAGAAACAAACAGGCCAGATCATTGTCAATGGAGACTTAACGGACTCATTTAATATAGAGAGAGGCACGAGACAGGGCTGCCCGCTGTCCCCCCTGCTATTTATCCTAACACTGGAAATTTTACTGAACAGAATAAGAGCGGCAGAGGATGTACAGGGCATACAGATTAAACAGCAAGAATACAAACTATGTGCCTTTGCGGATGACCTGCTGGTGACAATGTCGCAACCAGCACAATCAGTAAGGAAATTGATGGAGATAATGGAAGACTACGGTAGGGTGTCAGGCTTCAAAGTAAATATATCAAAACCAAAGATGCTAGTCAAAAACCTAGACAACAAAGCAAAACGGAACCTGGAAAGAATAACGGGTTGTGAAATAGTCAAGAAAGTCAAATACTTAGGAGTGGAGATAGAATCAACAAATGCGAAATTATACAAGAATAACTACGAGGTCCTGTGGAATAAGATACAAGCAGACCTGGAAAGGTGGAAATCGCTACGTCTGTCCCTGCTCGGCAGGATAGCGACAGTAAAGATGAATGTATTACCCAGATTTCTATTTCTCTTTCAAATGCTACCCATACTCAAGAAGGATGCGGACTTAGACAATTGGCAGAAAGGCATCAACAGATTTATTTGGGACGACAAGAGACCGAGGGTGAAACTAAAAATCATCCAAGACGCAAGGGAGAGAGGGGGACTCAAAATGCCTAATCTAAAGCTATATTACTATGCAGCAACGTTGGTGGCGGTTAGTGACTGGATCAACATGACAAATGATAGAGTTCTGAATGTTGAGGGGCATGGTCTACGATTCGGCTGGCACGCATACCTAGTATACGACAAAAAGGCAGATAGGAACTTCAAGGAGAACCCACTACGAATCCCACTGCTATGGGTCTGGAAGAAATATAAGCACCTCCTACACGACAAGATTCCCATCTGGACGATCCCTGGACACGCAACAGGGGATATGAACACATCCCAAGGGCAAGGAGTGGTGCCCTACAGTGAACTTGTACTGGGAGAAGAAAACAGGTTCCTCTTGAAACCTCAAGCAATGCTAGCAAACAGAGGAATAGGAAGTAACTGGCTATCATATATACAACTACAGTCAAGGTGGCGTGAAGACAGGAAGAAGGGCTTCTCCCAGAACGACGAGAACCTAATTAAACAGATCAGAGAACAGGGGATTATGCACATCAAACGAGTGTACAGCACTCTGATAGAAATGGACTCTGAAACCGAGCTAGTCAAGAACTGTATGATAAAGTGGGCGCAAGACTTCGGACACCCTATCGCCATAGACACGTGGGAGAAAATCTGGGTGAGGAATGTAGAATTCACGAAATCGCAACACTTAAGGGAAAACTTCTACAAGATGTTCTATAGATGGCATCTAGACCCGAAAAAAATATCACTCATCTACCCAGGCACCCAGCCCAAATGCTGGAGGTGCGGAGACGGGGAGGCTACTTACTTTCACATATGGTGGGCATGCAGAAAAATCAAAGCATTCTGGAGGAAGATATGGTGGACACTCCAAACTATTTTCAAAAAGCGTATAGAATTTCTACCTCAGGCTTTTCTGTTAGGGATCACAAAGGATATCACTACCTCAGAGACAAATTTATTTTTGAACTTAATTACAGCAGCAAGATTATTGGTGGGACAGTACTGGAAGAATCCGGAAATACCGCCTATTGAAGAATGGACTGTGAAAGCAACAAATCTGGCGGAAATGGCAAAAATATCAGCATATTTGAAAAATCGCTCCAATGAACAATTTGTGACGGACTGGAAACAGTGGATAGATTATATCCAAGAGAGACACCAATCAAACAGAATGCAGCTGGCGTTTAGCTAGGGCTCGATGGGAGGAGGGAAGAAGGGTTAACAAATCAAAGGTTTACAAAAACTAACACCCAAGGTTGAATGTATATGTTCTATAACTAATGCCTCTTAACATAACCTCATGATTAATGATGCTTGCTTTAATATTGTTAAAGTAGACTGAATCTCTACCTCAAGATATGAAACTTTCACCTCAGGATCTCTGGTGAGGGACTATAAAAGATTGCACTAGTAATGGGATGAAGTCAATTCAGAAGCGCAAACGTACAATATGCGATAGACTAGAAATAGTAGATAGACCATATATAAGAGAAACACCAAGCAAACAAAATGCATTCGGATTATACTTGAAGATGTAAGGGAGGAGGGAAGAACGTTTACTAAAACAGATGTTTACAAAGATTAACACCTAATGTTGTATGCTATGTTCTAGGAGGATTGTTTAGCAATAAGATCTTATGTTTAATGTTGATCACATTAATATTGAAACAGATAGGAGAAACACCAATCAAAATAAAATGTAACAGGAGTATAGTTGAGGCTAGACGCGAGGAGGGGGGAAAAAGGCTTACTAATTCAGACGTTTTCAAAGACTAACACTTAGTATTGTATACCAGGTGTCATGATGATTGCTGCATAATATGTTTTTATGTCCAATGTTGATTGTTTTAATAAAAGAATTTTTATATAAAAAAAAAATGAAGGGGTTTAAAAAGAAAGGAAAAGATCAAGATATCATGATTGCATGGATTAATAAGTTGGAATTGATAAATAAAGAAGTGGGAAGATTAAAAAAAAAATAGGATCCAAATTAAAAAAAAAAAAAAACAAATTCGAGATAGGCCGTGGCCTAACTTTTGAGGGAGAGGATGGATCCAGAAAACACATGTTTTTTCGGGTTCCCCAACCTGTGGGGAAGCAGAATATATGTATACTTTTCGAATTTGAGGTCAGTTTCAGATTTCGAGTTTTCATGCTTAATTGGCTATTTGCCTACAAATGCAATTTAGGCCAAGGTCTAAATTTTGAGGGAGAGGTCGGAACCGGAAAACACATGGTTTTTTGGGTTCCCCAACATGTGGGGAACCAGAATATATGTATACTTTTCGAATTTGAGGTCAGTTTCACATTTTGACTTTTCATGCTTAATTGGCTATTTCCCAACACATGCAATGTAGGCAGAGGCCTAACCTTTGAGGTAGAGGTCTGATCCAGAAAATACTTGTTTTTTCGGGTTCCCCCACCTGTGGCAAACCATAATATATGTATACTTTTCGAATCTGAGGTCAGTTTCAGATTTTGACTTTTCATGGTTAATTGGCTATTTGCCAACAAATTCGAGATAGGCCGTGGCCTAACTTTTGAGGAAGAGGTTGGATCCGGAAAACACATTTTTTGGGGTTCCCCAACCTGTGGGGAACCTGAATATATCTATACTTTTCGAATCTGAGGTCAGTTTCAAATTTTGACTTTTCATGCTTAATTGGCTATTTGCCAACAAATGCAATCTAGGCCAAGGGCTAAATTTTGAGGGAGATGTCGGATCAGGAAAGCACATGTTTTTTCGGGTTCCCCAACATGTGGGGAAGCAGAATATATGTATACTTTTCGAATTTGAGGTCAGTTTCAGATTTCGAGTTTTCATGCTTAATTGGCTATTTGCCTACAAATGCAATTTAGGCCAAGGTCTAAATTTTGAGGAAGAGGTTGGATCCGGAAAACACATGTTTTTTCAGGTTCCCCAACATGTGGGGAACCAGAATACATGTATACTTTTCGAATTTGACGTCAGTTTCACATTTTGACTTTTCATGCTTAATTGGCTATTTCCCAACACATGCAATGTAGGCAGAGGCCTAACCTTTGAGGTAGAGGTCGGATCCGGAAAATACTTGTTTTTTCGGGTTCCCCCACCTGTGGCAAACCATAATATATGTATACTTTTCGAATCTGAGGTCAGTTTCAAATTTTGACTTTTCATGCTTAATTGGCTATTTGCCAACAAATGCAAGTTAAGCCGTGGCCTAACTTTTGAGGGAGAGGTCGGATCCGGAAAACACATGTTTTTTCGGGTTCCCCAACATGTGGGGAACCAGAATACATGTATACTTTTCGAATTTGACGTCAGTTTCACATTTTGACTTTTCATGCTTAATTGGCTATTTCCCAACACATGCAATGTAGGCAGAGGCCTAACCTTTGAGGTAGAGGTCGGATCCGGAAAATACTTGTTTTTTCGGGTTCCCCCACCTGTGGCAAACCATAATATATGTATACTTTTCGAATCTGAGGTCAGTTTCAAATTTTGACTTTTCATGCTTAATTGGCTATTTGCCAACAAATGCAATCTAGGCCGAGGGCTAAATTTTGAGGGAGAGGTCGGATCTGGAAAACACATGTTTTTTCGGCTTCCCCAACATGTGGTGAAGCAGAATATATGTATACTTTTCGAATTTGAGGTCAGTTTCAGATTTCGAGTTTTCATGCTTAATTGGCTATTTGCCTACAAATGCAATCTAGGCCAAGGTCTAAATTTTGAGGGAGAGGTCGGAACCGGAAAACACATGGTTTTTTGGGTTCCCCAACCTGTGTGGAACCTGAATATATGACACTTTTCGAATTTGAGGTCAGTTTCACATTTTGACTTTTCATGGTTAATTGGCTATTTGCCAACAAATTCGAGATAGGCCGTGGCCTAACTTTTGAGGGAGAGGATGGATCCGGAAAACACATGTTTTTTCGGGTTCCCCAACCTGTGGGGAACCTGAATATATCTATACTTTTCGAATTTTAGGTCAGTTGCACATTTTGACTTTTCATGCTTAATTGGCTATTTCCCAACACATGCAATGTAGGCAGAGGCCTAACCTTTGAGGTAGAGGTCGGATCCAGAAAATACTTGTTTTTTCGGGTTCCCCCACCTGTGGCAAACCATAATATATGTATACTTTTCGAATCTGAGGTCAGTTTCAAATTTTGACTTTTCATGCTTAATTGGCTATTTGCCGACAAATGCAATCTAGGCCGAGGGCTAAATTTTGAGGGAGAGGTCGGATCTGGAAAACACATGTTTTTTCGGCTTCCCCAACATGTGGGGAAGCAGAATATATGTATACTTTTCGAATTTGAGGTCAGTTTCAGATTTCGAGTTTTCATGCTTAATTGGCTATTTGCCAACAAATGCAATCTAGGCCAAGGCCTACATTTTGAGGGAGAGGTCGGAACCGGAAAACACATGTTTTTTCGGGTTCCCCAACCTGTGGGGAAGCAGAATATATGTATACTTTTCGAATTTAAGGTCAGTTTCTCATTTTGACTTTTCATGCTTAATTGGATATTTCCCTACAAATGGAAGTTAAGCCGTGGCCTAACTTTTGAGGAAGAGGTCTGATCCGGAAAACACATGTTTTTTCGGGTTCCCCAACCTGTGGGGAACCAGAATATAGGTATACTTTTCGAATTTAAGGTCAGTTTCTCATTTTGACTTTTCATGCTTAATTGGCTATTTGCCAACAAATGCAATCTTGGCTGAGGGCTAAATTTTGAGGGAGAGATCGGATCTGGAAAACACATGTTTTTTCGGGTTCCCCAACATGTGGGGAACCAGAATATATGTATACTTTTCGAATTTGAAGTAAGTTTCACATTTTGAGTTTTCATGGTTAATTGGCTATTTGCCAACAAATTCGAGATAGGCCGTGGCCTAACTTTTGAGGAAGAGGTTGGATCCGGAAAACACATGTTTTTTCGGATTCCCCAACCTGTGGGGAACCTGAATATATGTACACTTTTCGAATTTGAGGTCAGTTTCACATTTTGACTTTTCATCGTTAATTGGCTATTTGCAAACAAATGCAAGTTAAGCCGTGGCCTAACTTTTCAGGGAGAGGTCGGATCCGGAAAACACATGTTTTTTCGGGTTCCCCAACCTGTGTGGAACCTGAATATATGTATACTTTTCGAATTTGAGGTCAGTTTCACATTTTGACTTTTCATGCTTAATTGGCTATTTCCCAACACATGCAATGTAGGCAGAGGCCTAACCTTTGAGGTAGAGGTCGGATCCAGAAAATACTTGTTTTTTCGGGTTCCCCCACCTGTGGCAAACCATAATTTATGTATACTTTTCGAATCTGAGGTCAGTTTCAAATTTTGACTTTTCATGCTTAATTGGCTATTTGCCAACAAATGCAATCTACGCCGAGGCCTAAATTTTGAGGGAGAGGTCGGATCTGGAAAACACATGTTTTTTTGGGTTCCCCAACATGTGGGGAACCAGAATATATGTATACTTTTCGAATTTGAGGTCAGTTTCACATTTTGAGTTTTCATGGTTAATTGGCTATTTGCCGACAAATACAATCTTGGCTGAGGGCTAAATTTTGAGGGAGAGGTTGGATCTGGAAAACACATGTTTTTTCGGGTTCCCCAACATGTGGGGAACCAGAATATATGTATACTTTTCGAATTTGAAGTCAGTTTCACATTTTGAGTTTTCATGGTTAATTGGCTATTTGACAACAAATTCGAGATAGGCCGTGGCCTAACATTTGAGGAAGAGGTGGGATCCGGAAAACACATGTTTTTTCGGGTTCCCCAACCTGTGGGGAACCTGAATATATCTATACTTTTCGAATTTTAGGTCAGTTTCACATTTTCACTTTTGATGCTGAATTGGCTATTTGCAAACAAATGCACGTTAAGCTGTGGCCTAACTTTTGAGGGAGAGGTCGGATCCGGAAAACACATGTTTTTTCGGGTTCCCCAACATGTGGGGAACCAGAATATATGTATACTTTTCGAATTTGAGGTCAGTTTCACATTTTGACTTTTCATGCTTAATTGGCTATTTCCCAACACATGCAATGTAGGCAGAGGCCTAACCTTTGAGGTAGAGGTCGGATCCAGAAAAAAATTGTTTTTTCGGGTTCCCCCACCTGTGGCAAACCATAATATATGTATACTTTTCGAATCTGAGGTCAGTTTCAGATTTCGAGTTTTCATGCTTAATTGGCTATTTGCCAACAAATGCAATCTAGGCCAAGGCCTACATTTTGAGGGAGAGGTCGGAACCGGAAAACACATGTTTTTTCGGGTTCCCCAACCTGTGGGGAAGCAGAATATATGTATACTTTTCGAATTTAAGGTCAGTTTCTCATTTTGACTTTTCATGCTTAATTGGATATTTCCCTACAAATGGAAGTTAAGCCGTGGCCTAACTTTTGAGGAAGAGGTCTGATCCGGAAAACACATGTTTTTTCGGGTTCCCCAACCTGTGGGGAACCAGAATATATGTATACTTTTCGAATTTAAGGTCAGTTTCTCATTTTGACTTTTCATGCTTAATTGGCTATTTGCCAACAAATGCAATCTTGGCTGAGGGCTGAATTTTGAGGGAGAGGTCGGAACCGGAAAACACATGGTTTTTTGGGTTCCCCAAGCTGTGTGGAACCTGAATATATGTACACTTTTCGAATTTGAGGTCAGTTTCACATTTTGACTTTTCATGGTTAATTGGCTATTTGCCAACAAATTCGAGATACCGGTAGGCCGTGGCCTAACTTTTGAGGAAGAGGTTGGATCCGGAAAACACATGTTTTTTCAGGTTCCCCAACATGTGGGGAACCAGAATATATGTATACTTTTCGAATTTGAGGTCAGTTTCACATTTTGACTTTTCATTCTTAATTGGCTATTTCCCAACAAATGCAAGTTAAGCCGTGGCCTAACTTTTGAGGGAGAGGTCGGATCCGGAAAACACATGTTTTTTCGGGTTCCCCAACATGTGGGGAACCAGAATATATGTATACTTTTCGAATTTGACGTCAGTTTCACATTTTGACTTTTCATGCTTAATTGGCTATTTCCCAACACATGCAATGTAGGCAGAGGCCTAACCTTTGAGGTAGAGGTCGGATCCAGAAAATACTTGTTTTTTCGGGTTCCCCCACCTGTGGCAAACCATAATATATGTATACTTTTCTAATCTGAGGTCAGTTTCACATTTTGACTTTTCATGGTTAATTGGCTATTTGCCAACAAATTCGAGATAGGCCGTGGCCTAACTTTTGAGGAAGAGGTTGGATCCGGAAAACACATTTTTTGGGGTTCCCCAACCTGTGGGGAACCTGAATATATCTATACTTTTCGAATCTGAGGTCAGTTTCAAATTTTGACTTTTCATGCTTAATTGGCTATTTGCCAACAAATGCAATCTAGGCCAAGGGCTAAATTTTGAGGGAGATGTCGGATCAGGAAAACACATGTTTTTTCGGGTTCCCCAACATGTGGGGAAGCAGAATATATGTATACTTTTCGAATTTGAGGTCAGTTTCAGATTTCGAGTTTTCATGCTTAATTGGCTATTTGCCTACAAATGCAATTTAGGCCAAGGTCTAAATTTTGAGGGAGAGGTCGGAACCGGAAAACACATGATTTTTTGGGTTCCCCAACATGTGGGGAACCAGAATATATGTATACTTTTCGAATTTGAGGTCAGTTTCACATTTTGACTTTTCATGCTTAATTGGCTATTTCCCAACACATGCAATGTAGGCAGAGGCCTAACCTTTGAGGTAGAGGTCGGATCCAGAAAATACTTGTTTTTTCGGGTTCCCCCACCTGTGGCAAACCATAATATATGTATACTTTTCGAATCTGAGGTCAGTTTCAAATTTTGACTTTTCATGCTTAATTGGCTATTTGCCAACAAATGCAATCTAGGCCGAGGGCTAAATTTTGAGGGAGAGGTCGGATCTGGAAAACACATGTTTTTTCGGCTTCCCCAACATGTGGGGAAGCAGAATATATGTATACTTTTCGAATTTGAGGTCAGTTTCAGATTTCGAGTTTTCATGCTTAATTGGCTATTTGCCTACAAATGCAATCTAGGCCAAGGTCTAAATTTTGAGGGAGAGGTCGGAACCGGAAAACACATGGTTTTTTGGGTTCCCCAACCTGTGTGGAACCTGAATATATGTACACTTTTCGAATTTGAGGTCAGTTTCACATTTTGACTTTTCATGGTTAATTGGCTATTTGCCAACAAATTCGAGATAGGCCGTGGCCTAACTTTTGAGGAAGAGGTTGGATCCGGAAAACACATTTTTTTGGGTTCCCCAACCTGTGTGGAACCTGAATATATCTATACTTTTCGAATCTGAGGTCAGTTTCAAATTTTGACTTTTCATGCTTAATTGGCTATTTGCCAACAAATGCAGTCTAGGCCAAGGGCTAAATTTTGAAGGAGAGGTCGGATCAGGAAAACACATGTTTTTTCGGGTTCCCCAACATGTGGGGAACCAGAATATATGTATACTTTTCGAATCTGAGGTCAGTTTCACATTTTGAGTTTTCATGCTTAATTGGCTATTTGCCTACAAATGCAATCTAGGCCAAGGTCTAAATTTTGAGGGAGAGGTCGGAACCGGAAAACACATGGTTTTTTGGGTTCCCCAACCTGTGTGGAACCTGAATATATGTACACTTTTCGAATTTGAGGTCAGTTTCACATTTTGACTTTTCATGGTTAATTGGCTATTTGCCAACAAATTCGAGATAGGGGAGGACCGGAGCCTTTCCCTGCGAGCTCCGGGACGGAATCAAACAAAGCCGATAGGACACAGAAAAGAGAGGAGGAGAGCAGAGGGAGCAACAGGCACGAAGAAAGACACCGGTAAGACAAGCGGGGGCCGATTAGAGCACCGAGGGACAGTAGACGCAGGGGGAGCCCAGCGGTAGGGGGAGGACCCTCACAAGACCCCCAGAAGACCCCCCCAGACCCCAAAAAGTCTAAGTGTACTGCACCTGGTGAAAAGGGCCATCTGTGCAAGTCTCAAGCCACAGATCATTTCACCTTGCATCATCTCTGCCAGCACAGCGAAGCTTATCTGAAAGCAAATAGCACCCCCTAGTGGACAATTTTAAAAAAATTAAAATTTTTTTCTGTTAAAATATAAACTGTTTGATCCAACCTATCCTAGCAGCTTGATAAACTGGCACAGGAACAATCCGCCCACAATTCTTGGCATCAAGGGGTGGCTTTAAGGGTGGACAGGCCAACAGGAGGAGAAGCTCAAAATGGCTGCCAGACGGACAAAACAAATCAAACTGCGAGACCTGAAGGGAACTGCACCCTCCCCGGCCCAGCCCTCTAATCAGCCAGGCAATACCCCACCCATCCTCACACCCCCCCATCCAACTACAGGCCCTCAGACCCAAACTCCAACCCATGACTCCACAACAGCACGCATGATCCAAGAACTAAAAGAGACGATTGAGACACTAAATGAGACGATAGCGACGATGGCGGCAAGGATAGAGGGCATGGATAGAAAATTGGCAGAAATGAGTGCGAAGACGGAGAAAGGACGCATAGAAACAGAACAGAAGATGGAGGAAAGATACAAAAACATGAAAAGGATGCTGGCGGACCAGGGGAGAGACCTGGAGAGAAAGTGGGAAGAACAACGCAAAGCGGTGGCCACAAACCTGGAACAAATGAAGGAGGCAATGCAAACACATTACAAGAACCTCCAAGAAACAAGGGAGAATACGGAAAAGATGATGAAAGAAGTGGAAAATTGCATAGAGGGACAGACTGCTGAGGTTCAGGACCAGTCGACCATGATGCAATTCTGGCAACTGTCATTTGCGATCAGATTCAGAGGGTGGAAAGAGACAACATACGAAACCCAAGAAAGCCTGCTCAGGACCTTTGTAGAGGCACTGGCAACATTCCTGGGCAGGAGCGCCAATGAGATTGGGTGGCAAATCGAAAAAATCTACAGAGTGGGCGCCTGGAGGGCAGTGAACAGGCAGCAACCAAGGGACGTGGTCATCCACTTCACAACACAGAGGCTCCGGAACCACATCTCTGCCACTTCCTATAACAAGGCATTCTACATAGAGGAACAGGAGGTGAAGGTTCTGAAAGAGATCCCCCAGGCGATGCTGAGAGACAGAAAAGACTACAAATTCCTGACCACAGAACTGAGATCGCGTGCACTGCGATACCGGTGGGAAACCCCAACAGGACTGTCACTTTCCTATAGAAACAAGAGACACTACTTGACCTCGGTCCAGAAAGCCAAAGACTTCCTCGAAAAGGAACTGAAGTCGGGACGCCCTCAACCCACCGCGGGAGAAGACGCAGATAGACCACGGGAAAGCGGGAGGGATCGAGGCCAACGAGCAAACAGCGCAGAGGCACAGATCAGGGCAGTGGCAGAGGAAATGAATGGAATACCTAGAGAGGCGAGGGCACAGAGAGCAAGGAGCAACAAAAACAAGGCAGCAAGACAGCCTACAGAGGACAGGCTACCAGGCTCCACTACCAAACACACAGACCAGCAAAGCAAGACCGCACAAACCAATACGAGCAGCAATCCGGATATCATGGGAACGGGACCAAAGAAGGCAACAGGAGAAATAACAGAAATGGTCTCGCAAAAATATCCTGCAACAGATGATGGCAACTAAGTATTTGACTTGGAATGTGAACGGACTGAACTCCCCCCAGAAAAGGAGAAAAATTCTCCACTATCTGAACCAAGATAAAAGCGATATAATCTGCCTACAAGAAACACACATCAGAGCAGCAGACCAGAAATATCTGATCAACTACAAACTAGGCGCGCACTTTGTAGCAGCGGCGCCAAGAAAAAAGAATGGGATTGTTATATATGTAAAGAAACATGTATTGGCCAAGCTAATAGAGTCCGACCCCCAAGGTAGATACCTGGCAATTGAAATAACACAAGAGGACAAGAAGATTCTAGTAATGGGCGTATATGCACCAAACCAGCAACAAGGCAAATTCTACAAAAAGCTACACAAGAAAGTAACACAACTTAACTACAGATCTTACATCATCATGGGCGACTGGAACGGGGTCATAGAGACTGCTCTAGACAAAAAAAGAACTGCACCGAACCCGCAAAAACACTCTAAGTTGCCTAAATCCTTCTTCGATATGAAGGAGGACCTCGAACTGACAGACGTATGGAGGAAAAGGCACGGCAAAGAACAAGAATTCACCTTCTTCTCTGGCAGACACCAATCCTTCTCCAGAATTGACTTTATATTAACTTCTAGTGACTTGCTAACTTGTCTAAACACGGTGAAAATCCTACCCAAGACATTGACAGACCACAACCCTGTGAGGATGGAATTAAGACACGGCCCGAAACAGAGGAGATCCTGGAGAATCAATGAAAACCTGTTTAGACACGAAGACAAGGTGGCGGAATGCAAAAAAGCTATGAAGGAATTCTTCAACACACATATGAACAACGGAACACCGATAGAACAGATCTGGGAAGGCAGCAAGGTGTACATGCGAGGGATCCTCATATCCATGAATAGCTGGCACCGTCGCCAACAAGAACAAAAAAGAAAAGAGTTAGAAAATGAGATAAGCAACATGGAGCGGCTACTGATAAAAAGACCAGAGGACAAAGTCACCAAAGAAGGACTCAAGATCTTAAGAAAGCAATTTGACATGTTGATGGCGGACCAAGTTGCAAGGAATATACAATATGCAAAACATAAGACATTCTGCAAGGCCAACAAACCGGGCCGCTGGCTAGCCTACACTATAAGAAAGAAACAGAAATCCCGCATAATTGAAAAGATAGAATACAAAGGCAAGCTAGAATTCCGACAAAAAACCATCAAGAAAGCCTTCACAGAGTTCTACTCGAAACTATATGCCGAGGATAAGATACAAGACAAAGAGATAGATGAATTCTTACAAAACGAAAAGATACAGGCGATTACCGACACACAAAGAGAAGCCCTGAATGCCTTAATCACAAAGGAGGAAATACACTCAGCTATCACACAACTGAAAGCAGGAAAATCGCCCGGGACGGATGGGATAACAGCGACCTACTACAAGCATCTACAGGATGAGATGCTAGAACCCCTCAGAAAGCTATTTGCCAGCATTCAAGAAGGAGGCCAGGTCCCACCATCCTGGAAAACAGCCTACATCTCATTAATCCCAAAGGAGGGGAAAGACAACACACAGCCCGCAAACTACAGGCCCATCTCACTACTAAACACAGACTATAAAATCTTCACAAAAATTTTGGCCAATAGACTAATGACTGTTTTACAGAAAACAATACACCCGGACCAAAGGGGATTTATACAAGGACGCCAGATGAAAACCAACGTGAGGCAGCTGTTGAACATAATAGAGTACCTGCAAAGGCACAACCAGATACCCGCCGCTCTAATGTTTGTGGATGCAGAAAAAGCCTTCGACAGACTGAATTGGCCGTTCCTGACGAACTTGGTCCTGAAGATGAAAATGGGAGCACAGTTCTTCAACTCCATAACGGCAATTTACCAGAAACAAACAGGCCAGATCATTGTCAATGGAGACTTAACGGACTCATTTAATATAGAGAGAGGCACGAGACAGGGCTGCCCGCTGTCCCCCCTGCTATTTATCCTAACACTGGAAATTTTACTGAACAGAATAAGAGCGGCAGAGGATGTACAGGGCATACAGATTAAACAGCAAGAATACAAACTATGTGCCTTTGCGGATGACCTGCTGGTGACAATGTCGCAACCAGCACAATCAGTAAGGAAATTGATGGAGATAATGGAAGACTACGGTAGGGTGTCAGGCTTCAAAGTAAATATATCAAAACCAAAGATGCTAGTCAAAAACCTAGACAACAAAGCAAAACGGAACCTGGAAAGAATAACGGGTTGTGAAATAGTCAAGAAAGTCAAATACTTAGGAGTGGAGATAGAATCAACAAATGCGAAATTATACAAGAATAACTACGAGGTCCTGTGGAATAAGATACAAGCAGACCTGGAAAGGTGGAAATCGCTACGTCTGTCCCTGCTCGGCAGGATAGCGACAGTAAAGATGAATGTATTACCCAGATTTCTATTTCTCTTTCAAATGCTACCCATACTCAAGAAGGATGCGGACTTAGACAATTGGCAGAAAGGCATCAACAGATTTATTTGGGACGACAAGAGACCGAGGGTGAAACTAAAAATCATCCAAGACGCAAGGGAGAGAGGGGGACTCAAAATGCCTAATCTAAAGCTATATTACTATGCAGCAACGTTGGTGGCGGTTAGTGACTGGATCAACATGACAAATGATAGAGTTCTGAATGTTGAGGGGCATGGTCTACGATTCGGCTGGCACGCATACCTAGTATACGACAAAAAGGCAGATAGGAACTTCAAGGAGAACCCACTACGAATCCCACTGCTATGGGTCTGGAAGAAATATAAGCACCTCCTACACGACAAGATTCCCATCTGGACGATCCCTGGACACGCAACAGGGGATATGAACACATCCCAAGGGCAAGGAGTGGTGCCCTACAGTGAACTTGTACTGGGAGAAGAAAACAGGTTCCTCTTGAAACCTCAAGCAATGCTAGCAAACAGAGGAATAGGAAGTAACTGGCTATCATATATACAACTACAGTCAAGGTGGCGTGAAGACAGGAAGAAGGGCTTCTCCCAGAACGACGAGAACCTAATTAAACAGATCAGAGAACAGGGGATTATGCACATCAAACGAGTGTACAGCACTCTGATAGAAATGGACTCTGAAACCGAGCTAGTCAAGAACTGTATGATAAAGTGGGCGCAAGACTTCGGACACCCTATCGCCATAGACACGTGGGAGAAAATCTGGGTGAGGAATGTAGAATTCACGAAATCGCAACACTTAAGGGAAAACTTCTACAAGATGTTCTATAGATGGCATCTAGACCCGAAAAAAATATCACTCATCTACCCAGGCACCCAGCCCAAATGCTGGAGGTGCGGAGACGGGGAGGCTACTTACTTTCACATATGGTGGGCATGCAGAAAAATCAAAGCATTCTGGAGGAAGATATGGTGGACACTCCAAACTATTTTCAAAAAGCGTATAGAATTTCTACCTCAGGCTTTTCTGTTAGGGATCACAAAGGATATCACTACCTCAGAGACAAATTTATTTTTGAACTTAATTACAGCAGCAAGATTATTGGTGGGACAGTACTGGAAGAATCCGGAAATACCGCCTATTGAAGAATGGACTGTGAAAGCAACAAATCTGGCGGAAATGGCAAAAATATCAGCATATTTGAAAAATCGCTCCAATGAACAATTTGTGACGGACTGGAAACAGTGGATAGATTATATCCAAGAGAGACACCAATCAAACAGAATGCAGCTGGCGTTTAGCTAGGGCTCGATGGGAGGAGGGAAGAAGGGTTAACAAATCAAAGGTTTACAAAAACTAACACCCAAGGTTGAATGTATATGTTCTATAACTAATGCCTCTTAACATAACCTCATGATTAATGATGCTTGCTTTAATATTGTTAAAGTAGACTGAATCTCTACCTCAAGATATGAAACTTTCACCTCAGGATCTCTGGTGAGGGACTATAAAAGATTGCACTAGTAATGGGATGAAGTCAATTCAGAAGCGCAAACGTACAATATGCGATAGACTAGAAATAGTAGATAGACCATATATAAGAGAAACACCAAGCAAACAAAATGCATTCGGATTATACTTGAAGATGTAAGGGAGGAGGGAAGAACGTTTACTAAAACAGATGTTTACAAAGATTAACACCTAATGTTGTATGCTATGTTCTAGGAGGATTGTTTAGCAATAAGATCTTATGTTTAATGTTGATCACATTAATATTGAAACAGATAGGAGAAACACCAATCAAAATAAAATGTAACAGGAGTATAGTTGAGGCTAGACGCGAGGAGGGGGGAAAAAGGCTTACTAATTCAGACGTTTTCAAAGACTAACACTTAGTATTGTATACCAGGTGTCATGATGATTGCTGCATAATATGTTTTTATGTCCAATGTTGATTGTTTTAATAAAAGAATTTTTATATAAAAAAAAAATGAAGGGGTTTAAAAAGAAAGGAAAAGATCAAGATATCATGATTGCATGGATTAATAAGTTGGAATTGATAAATAAAGAAGTGGGAAGATTAAAAAAAAAAATAGGATCCAAATTAAAAAAAAAAAAACAAACAAATTCGAGATAGGCCGTGGCCTAACTTTTGAGGGAGAGGATGGATCCAGAAAACACATGTTTTTTCGGGTTCCCCAACCTGTGGGGAACCTGAATATATCTATACTTTTCGAATTTTAGGTCAGTTTCACATTTTCACTTTTGATGCTTCATTGGCTATTTGCAAACAAATGCAAGTTAAGCCGTGGCCTAACTTTTGAGGGAGAGGTCGGATCCGGAAAACACATGGTTTTTTCAGGTTCCCCAACATGTGGGGAACCAGAATATATGTATACTTTTCGAATTTGAGGTCAGTTTCACATTTTGACTTTTCATGCTATTTCCCAACACATGCAATGTAGGCAGAGGCCTAACCTTTGAGGTAGAGGTCGGATCCAGAAAATACTTGTTTTTTCGGGTTCCCCCACCTGTGGCAAACCATAATATATGTATACTTTTCGAATCTGAGGTCAGTTTCAAATTTTGACTTTTCATGCTTAATTGGCTATTTGCCAACAAATGCAATCTAGGTCGAGGGCTAAATTTTGAGGGAGAGGTCGGATCTGGAAAACACATGTTTTTTCGGCTTCCCCAACATGTGGGGAAGCAGAATATATGTATACTTTTCGAATTTGAGGTCAGTTTCAGATTTCGAGTTTTCATGCTTAATTGGCTATTTGCCTACAAATGCAATCTAGGCCAAGGTCTAAATTTTGAGGGAGAGGTCGGAACCGGAAAACACATGGTTTTTTGGGTTCCCCAACCTGTGTGGAACCTGAATATATGTACACTTTTCGAATTTGAGGTCAGTTTCACATTTTGACTTTTCATGGTTAATTGGCTATTTGCCAACAAATTCGAGATAGGCCGTGGCCTAACTTTTGAGGGAGAGGATGGATCCGGAAAACACATGTTTTTTCGGGTTCCCCAACCTGTGGGGAACCTGAATATATCTATACTTTTCGAATTTTAGGTCAGTTTCACATTTTGACTTTTCATGCTTAATTGGCTATTTCCCAACACATGCAATGTAGGCAGAGGCCTAACCTTTGAGGTAGAGGTCGGATCCAGAAAATACTTGTTTTTTCGGGTTCCCCCACCTGTGGCAAACCATAATATATGTATACTTTTCGAATCTGAGGTCAGTTTCAAATTTTGACTTTTCATGCTTAATTGGCTATTTGCCAACAAATGCAATCTAGGCCGAGGGCTAAATTTTGAGGGAGAGGTCGGATCTGGAAAACACATGTTTTTTCGGCTTCCCCAACATGTGGGGAAGCAGAATATATGTATACTTTTCGAATTTGAGGTCAGTTTCAGATTTCGAGTTTTCATGCTTAATTGGCTATTTGCCAACAAATGCAATTTAGGCCAAGGCCTACATTTTGAGGGAGAGGTCGGAACCTGAAAACACATGTTTTTTCGGGTTCCCCAACCTGTGGGGAAGCAGAATATATGTATACTTTTCAAATTTAAGGTCAGTTTCTCATTTTGACTTTTCATGCTTAATTGGATATTTCCCTACAAATGGAAGTTAAGCCGTGGCCTAACTTTTGAGGAAGAGGTCTGATCCGGAAAACACATGTTTTTTCGGGTTCCCCAACCTGTGGGGAACCAGAATATAGGTATACTTTTCGAATTTAAGGTCAGTTTCTCATTTTGACTTTTCATGCTTAATTGGCTATTTGCCAACAAATGCAATCTTGGCTGAGGGCTAAATTTTGAGGGAGAGGTCGGATCTGGAAAACACATGTTTTTTCGGGTTCCCCAACATGTGGGGAACCAGAATATATGTATACTTTTCGAATTTGAAGTAAGTTTCACATTTTGAGTTTTCATGGTTAATTGGCTATTTGCCAACAAATTCGAGATAGGCCGTGGCCTAACTTTTGAGGAAGAGGTTGGATCCGGAAAACACATGTTTTTTCGGATTCCCCAACCTGTGGGGAACCTGAATATATGTACACTTTTCGAATTTGAGGTCAGTTTCACATTTTGACTTTTCATCGTTAATTGGCTATTTGCAAACAAATGCAAGTTAAGCCGTGGCCTAACTTTTCAGGGAGAGGTCGGATCCGGAAAACACATGTTTTTTCGGGTTCCCCAACCTGTGTGGAACCTGAATATATGTATACTTTTCGAATTTGAGGTCAGTTTCACATTTTGACTTTTCATGCTTAATTGGCTATTTCCCAACACATGCAATGTAGGCAGAGGCCTAACCTTTGAGGTAGAGGTCGGATCCAGAAAATACTTGTTTTTTCGGGTTCCCCCACCTGTGGCAAACCATAATATATGTATACTTTTCGAATCTAAGGTCAGTTTCAAATTTTGACTTTTCATGCTTAATTGGCTATTTGCCAACAAATGCAATCTACGCCGAGGCCTAAATTTTGAGGGAGAGGTCGGATCTGGAAAACACATGTTTTTTTTGGGTTCCCCAACATGTGGGGAACCAGAATATATGTATACTTTTCGAATCTGAGGTCAGTTTCAATTTTTGACTTTTCATGGTTAATTGGCTATTTGCCAACAAATTCGAGATAGGCCGTGGCCTAACTTTTGAGGAAGAGGTTGGATCCGGAAAACACATTTTTTTGGGTTCCCCAACCTGTGGGGAACCTGAATATATCTATACTTTTCGAATCTGAGGTCAGTTTCAAATTTTGACTTTTCATGCTTAATTGGCTATTTGCCAACAAATGCAATCTAGGCCAAGGGCTAAATTTTGAAGGAGAGGTCGGATCAGGAAAACACATGTTTTTTCGGGTTCCCCAACATGTGGGGAAGCAGAATATATGTATACTTTTCGAATTTGAGGTCAGTTTCAGATTTCGAGTTTTCATGCTTAATTGGCTATTTGCCTACAAATGCAATCTAGGCCAAGGTCTAAATTTTGAGGGAGAGGTCGGAACCGGAAAACACATGGTTTTTTGGGTTCCCCAAGCTGTGTGGAACCTGAATATATGTACACTTTTCGAATTTGAGGTCAGTTTCACATTTTGACTTTTCATGGTTAATTGGCTATTTGCCAACAAATTCGAGATACCGGTAGGCCGTGGCCTAACTTTTGAGGAAGAGGTTGGATCCGGAAAACACATGTTTTTTCAGGTTCCCCAACATGTGGGGAACCAGAATATATGTATACTTTTTGAATTTGAGGTCAGTTTCACATTTTGACTTTTCATTCTTAATTGGCTATTTCCCAACAAATGCAAGTTAAGCCGTGGCCTAACTTTTGAGGGAGAGGTCAGATCCGGAAAACACATGTTTTTTCGGGTTCCCCAACATGTGGGGAACCAGAATATATGTATACTTTTCGAATTTGACGTCAGTTTCACATTTTGACTTTTCATGCTTAATTGGCTATTTCCCAACACATGCAATGTAGGCAGAGGCCTAACCTTTGAGGTAGAGGTCGGATCCAGAAAATACTTGTTTTTTCGGGTTCCCCCACCTGTGGCAAACCATAATATATGTATACTTTTCGAATCTGAGGTCAGTTTCAAATTTTGACTTTTCATGCTTAATTGGCTATTTGCCAACAAATGCAATCTAGGCCGAGGGCTAAATTTTGAGGGAGAGGTCGGATCTGGAAAACACATGTTTTTTCGGCTTCCCCAACCTGTGGGGAAGCAGAATATATGTATACTTTTCGAATTTAAGGTCAGTTTCTCATTTTGACTTTTCATGCTTAATTGGCTATTTGCCAACAAATGCAATATTGGCTGAGGGCTAAATTTTGAGGGTGAGGTCGGATCTGGAAAACACATGTTTTTTCGGGTTCCCCAACATGTGGGGAACCAGAATATATGTATACTTTTCGAATTTGAGGTCAGTTTCACATTTTGACTTTTCATTCTTAATTGGCTATTTCCCAACAAATGCAATGTAGACTGAGGCCTAACCTTTGAGGTAGATGTCGGATCCGGAAAATACTTGTTTTTTCGTGTTCCCCCACCTGTGACGAACCATAATATATGTATGCTTTTTGAATCTGAGGTCAGTTTCAAATTTTGACTTTTCATGCTTAATTGGCTATTTGCCAACAAATGCAATCTAGGTCGAGGGCTAAATTTTGAGGGAGAGGTCGGATCTGGAAAACAAATGTTTTTTCGGATTCCCCAACCTGTGGGGAACCAGAATATATGTATACTTTTCGAATTTGAGGTTAGTTTCACATTTTGACTTTTCATGCTTAATTGGCTATTTGCCGACAAATGCAATCTTGGCTGAGGGCTAAATTTTGAGGGAGAGGTCGGATCTGGAAAACACATGTTTTTTGGGTTCCCCAAGCTGTGTGGAACCTGAATATATGTACACTTTTCGAATTTGAGGTCAGTTTCACATTTTGACTTTTCATGGTTAATTGGCTATTTGCCAACAAATTCGAGATACCGGTAGGCCGTGGCCTAACTTTTGAGGAAGAGGTTGGATCCGGAAAACACATGTTTTTTCAGGTTCCCCAACATGTGGGGAACCAGAATATATGTATACTTTTCGAATTTGAGGTCAGTTTCACATTTTGACTTTTCATTCTTAATTGGCTATTTCCCAACAAATGGAAGTTAAGCCGTGGCCTAACTTTTGAGGGAGAGGTCGGATCCGGAAAACACATGTTTTTTCGGGTTCCCCAACATGTGGGGAAGCAGAATATATGTATACTTTTCGAATTTGAGGTCAGTTTCAGATTTCGAGTTTTCATGCTTAATTGGCTATTTGCCTACAAATGCAATCTAGGCCAAGGTCTAAATTTTGAGGGAGAGGTCGGAACCGGAAAACACATGGTTTTTTGGGTTCCCCAACCTGTGTGGAACCTGAATATATGTACACTTTTCGAATTTGAGGTCAGTTTCACATTTTGACTTTTCATGGTTAATTGGCTATTTGCCAACAAATTCGAGATAGGCCGTGGCCTAACTTTTGAGGAAGAGGTTGGATCCGGAAAACACATTTTTTTGGGTTCCCCAACCTGTGTGGAACCTGAATATATCTATACTTTTCGAATCTGAGGTCAGTTTCAAATTTTGACTTTTCATGCTTAATTGGCTATTTGCCAACAAATGCAATCTAGGCCAAGGGCTAAATTTTGAAGGAGAGGTCGGATCAGGAAAACACATGTTTTTTCGGGTTCCCCAACATGTGGGGAACCAGAATATATGTATACTTTTCGAATCTGAGGTCAGTTTCGAATTTTGACTTTTCATGCTTAATTGGCTATTTGCCAACAAATGCAATCTAGGCCAAGGGCTAAATTTTGAAGGAGAGGTCGGATCAGGAAAACACATGTTTTTTCGGGTTCCCCAACATGTGGGGAAGCAGAATATATGTATACTTTTCGAATTTGAGGTCAGTTTCAGATTTCGAGTTTTCATGCTTAATTGGCTATTTGCCTACAAATGCAATCTAGGCCAAGGTCTAAATTTTGAGGGAGAGGTCGGAACCGGAAAACACATGGTTTTTTGGGTTCCCCAAGCTGTGTGGAACCTGAATATATGTACACTTTTCGAATTTGAGGTCAGTTTCACATTTTGACTTTTCATGGTTAATTGGCTATTTGCCAACAAATTCGAGATACCGGTAGGCCGTGGCCTAACTTTTGAGGAAGAGGTTGGATCCGGAAAACACATGTTTTTTCAGGTTCCCCAACATGTGGGGAACCAGAATATATGTATACTTTTCGAATTTGAGGTCAGTTTCACATTTTGACTTTTCATTCTTAATTGGCTATTTCCCAACAAATGCAAGTTAAGCCGTGGCCTAACTTTTGAGGGAGAGGTCAGATCCGGAAAACACATGTTTTTTCGGGTTCCCCAACATGTGGGGAACCAGAATATATGTATACTTTTCGAATTTGACGTCAGTTTCACATTTTGACTTTTCATGCTTAATTGGCTATTTCCCAACACATGCAATGTAGGCAGAGGCCTAACCTTTGAGGTAGAGGTCGGATCCAGAAAATACTTGTTTTTTCGGGTTCCCCCACCTGTGGCAAACCATAATATATGTATACTTTTCGAATCTGAGGTCAGTTTCTCATTTTGACTTTTCATGCTTAATTGGATATTTGCCTACAAATGCAATCTAGGCCAAGGTCTAAATTTTGAGGGAGAGGTCGGAACCGGAAAACACATGGTTTTTTGGGTTCCCCAACCTGTGTGGAACCTGAATATATGTACACTTTTCGAATTTGAGGTCAGTTTCACATTTTGACTTTTCATGGTTAATTGGCTATTTGCCAACAAATTCGAGATAGGCCGTGGCCTAACTTTTGAGGAAGAGGTTGGATCCGGAAAACACATTTTTTTGGGTTCCCCAACCTGTGTGGAACCTGAATATATCTATACTTTTCGAATCTGAGGTCAGTTTCAAATTTTGACTTTTCATGCTTAATTGGCTATTTGCCAACAAATGCAATCTAGGCCAAGGGCTAAATTTTGAAGGAGAGGTCGGATCAGGAAAACACATGTTTTTTCGGGTTCCCCAACATGTGGGGAACCAGAATATATCTATACTTTTCGAATCTGAGGTCAGTTTCAAATTTTGACTTTTCATGCTTAATTGGCTATTTCCCAACAAATGCAATCTAGGCCAAGGGCTAAATTTTGAGGGAGAGGTCGGATCAGGAAAACACATGTTTTTTCGGGTTCCCCAACATGTGGGGAACGAGAATATATGTATACTTTTCGAATTTGAGGTCAGTTTCACATTTTGAGTTTTCATGGTTAATTGGCTATTTGCCAACAAATTCGAGATACCGGTAGGCCGTGGCCTAACTTTTGAGGAAGAGGTTGGATCCGGAAAACACATGTTTTTTCAGGTTCCCCAACATGTGGGGAACCAGAATATATGTATACTTTTCGAATTTGAGGTCAGTTTCACATTTTGACTTTTCATTCTTAATTGGCTATTTCCCAACAAATGCAAGTTAAGCCGTGGCCTAACTTTTGAGGGAGAGGTCAGATCCGGAAAACACATGTTTTTTCGGGTTCCCCAACATGTGGGGAACCAGAATATATGTATACTTTTCGAATTTGACGTCAGTTTCACATTTTGACTTTTCATGCTTAATTGGCTATTTCCCAACACATGCAATGTAGGCAGAGGCCTAACCTTTGAGGTAGAGGTCGGATCCAGAAAATACTTGTTTTTTCGGGTTCCCCCACCTGTGGCAAACCATAATATATGTATACTTTTCGAATCTGAGGTCAGTTTCAAATTTTGACTTTTCATGCTTAATTGGCTATTTGCCAACAAATGCAATCTAGGCCGAGGGCTAAATTTTGAGGGAGAGGTCGGATCTGGAAAACACATGTTTTTTCGGCTTCCCCAACCTGTGGGGAAGCAGAATATATGTATACTTTTCGAATTTAAGGTCAGTTTCTCATTTTGACTTTTCATGCTTAATTGGCTATTTGCCTACAAATGCAATCTAGGCCAAGGTCTAAATTTTGAGGGAGAGGTCGGAACCGGAAAACACATGGTTTTTTGGGTTCCCCAAGCTGTGTGGAACCTGAATATATGTACACTTTTCGAATTTGAGGTCAGTTTCACATTTTGACTTTTCATGGTTAATTGGCTATTTGCCAACAAATTCGAGATAGGCCGTGGCCTAACTTTTGAGGAAGAGGTTGGATCCGGAAAACACATTTTTTTGGGTTCCCCAACCTGTGTGGAACCTGAATATATCTATACTTTTCGAATCTGAGGTCAGTTTCAAATTTTGACTTTTCATGCTTAATTGGCTATTTGCCAACAAATGCAATCTAGGCCAAGGGCTAAATTTTGAAGGAGAGGTCGGATCAGGAAAACACATGTTTTTTCGGGTTCCCCAACATGTGGGGAACCAGAATATATGTATACTTTTCGAATCTGAGGTCAGTTTCAAATTTTGACTTTTCATGCTTAATTGGCTATTTGCCAACAAATGCAATCTAGGCCAAGGGCTAAATTTTGAGGGAGAGGTCGGATCAGGAAAACACATGTTTTTTCGGGTTCCCCAACATGTGGGGAACGAGAATATATGTATACTTTTCGAATTTGAGGTCAGTTTCACATTTTGAGTTTTCATGCTTAATTGGCTATTTGCCTACAAATGCAATCTAGGCCAAGGTCTAAATTTTGAGGGAGAGGTCGGAACCGGAAAACACATGGTTTTTTGGGTTCCCCAACCTGTGTGGAACCTGAATATATGTACACTTTTCGAATTTGAGGTCAGTTTCACATTTTGACTTTTCATGGTTAATTGGCTATTTGCCAACAAATTCGAGATAGGGGAGGACCGGAGCCTTTCCCTGCGAGCTCCGGGACGGGGCTCGCGCGAAATTCAAATTAAATACAAAAAAGAGACAGGGAGCAACAAAAAAAGAGGTAGAGATTAAAAAGGAATCTCGAACCTCTCAAACGAGGTCAGACTCACCGCCGGGAGGTCCCGAGAAGGCGCGGACGGAGCGGAGGAAGCCGGCGGCAGCAGAGCGACCGGCAGGCCCGAGAACGCCGCGCCAAGCCGTAAGTCACGGAGCTCCAGAGAACGGGCGAGAGGCGAGCGGCGGAGCGGAAGGGAGACACCGGAGTGCTGCCGAGGGGACCTGCCGGCCGGCGGAGAACCTCCAGAAGAGTCGGAGAGAGGAAGAAAAGGCAAGAGAACAGCGGAGGAGGACTGGAGCAGCGAACAAAGGCGGAAGCGGCCAGAGCCAGAAAGTAAGAAGCCGACAAGAGAGGAGAAGCGAGAGGCGGAATCAAACAAAGCCGATAGGACACAGAAAAGAGAGGAGGAGAGCAGAGGGAGCAACAGGCACGAAGAAAGACACCGGTAAGACAAGCGGGGGCCGATTAGAGCACCGAGGGACAGTAGACGCAGGGGGAGCCCAGCGGTAGGGGGAGGACCCTCACAAGACCCCCAGAAGACCCCCCCAGACCCCAAAAAGTCTAAGTGTACTGCACCTGGTGAAAAGGGCCATCTGTGCAAGTCTCAAGCCACAGATCATTTCACCTTGCATCATCTCTGCCAGCACAGCGAAGCTTATCTGAAAGCAAATAGCACCCCCTAGTGGACAATTTTAAAAAAAAAAATTTTTTTTCTGTTAAAATATAAACTGTTTGATCCAACCTATCCTAGCAGCTTGATAAACTGGCACAGGAACAATCCGCCCACAATTCTTGGCATCAAGGGGTGGCTTTAAGGGTGGACAGGCCAACAGGAGGAGAAGCTCAAAATGGCTGCCAGACGGACAAAACAAATCAAACTGCGAGACCTGAAGGGAACTGCACCCTCCCCGGCCCAGCCCTCTAATCAGCCAGGCAATACCCCACCCATCCTCACACACCCCCATCCAACTACAGGCCCTCAGACCCAAACTCCAACCCATGACTCCACAACAGCACGCATGATCCAAGAACTAAAAGAGACGATTGAGACACTAAATGAGACGATAGCGACGATGGCGGCAAGGATAGAGGGCATGGATAGAAAATTGGCAGAAATGAGTGCGAAGACGGAGAAAGGACGCATAGAAACAGAACAGAAGATGGAGGAAAGATACAAAAACATGAAAAGGATGCTGGCGGACCAGGGGAGAGACCTGGAGAGAAAGTGGGAAGAACAACGCAAAGCGGTGGCCACAAACCTGGAACAAATGAAGGAGGCAATGCAAACACATTACAAGAACCTCCAAGAAACAAGGGAGAATACGGAAAAGATGATGAAAGAAGTGGAAAATTGCATAGAGGGACAGACTGCTGAGGTTCAGGACCAGTCGACCATGATGCAATTCTGGCAACTGTCATTTGCGATCAGATTCAGAGGGTGGAAAGAGACAACATACGAAACCCAAGAAAGCCTGCTCAGGACCTTTGTAGAGGCACTGGCAACATTCCTGGGCAGGAGCGCCAATGAGATTGGGTGGCAAATCGAAAAAATCTACAGAGTGGGCGCCTGGAGGGCAGTGAACAGGCAGCAACCAAGGGACGTGGTCATCCACTTCACAACACAGAGGCTCCGGAACCACATCTCTGCCACTTCCTATAACAAGGCATTCTACATAGAGGAACAGGAGGTGAAGGTTCTGAAAGAGATCCCCCAGGCGATGCTGAGAGACAGAAAAGACTACAAATTCCTGACCACAGAACTGAGATCGCGTGCACTGCGATACCGGTGGGAAACCCCAACAGGACTGTCACTTTCCTATAGAAACAAGAGACACTACTTGACCTCGGTCCAGAAAGCCAAAGACTTCCTCGAAAAGGAACTGAAGTCGGGACGCCCTCAACCCACCGCGGGAGAAGACGCAGATAGACCACGGGAAAGCGGGAGGGATCGAGGCCAACGAGCAAACAGCGCAGAGGCACAGATCAGGGCAGTGGCAGAGGAAATGAATGGAATACCTAGAGAGGCGAGGGCACAGAGAGCAAGGAGCAACAAAAACAAGGCAGCAAGACAGCCTACAGAGGACAGGCTACCAGGCTCCACTACCAAACACACAGACCAGCAAAGCAAGACCGCACAAACCAATACGAGCAGCAATCCGGATATCATGGGAACGGGACCAAAGAAGGCAACAGGAGAAATAACAGAAATGGTCTCGCAAAAATATCCTGCAACAGATGATGGCAACTAAGTATTTGACTTGGAATGTGAACGGACTGAACTCCCCCCAGAAAAGGAGAAAAATTCTCCACTATCTGAACCAAGATAAAAGCGATATAATCTGCCTACAAGAAACACACATCAGAGCAGCAGACCAGAAATATCTGATCAACTACAAACTAGGCGCGCACTTTGTAGCAGCGGCGCCAAGAAAAAAGAATGGGATTGTTATATATGTAAAGAAACATGTATTGGCCAAGCTAATAGAGTCCGACCCCCAAGGTAGATACCTGGCAATTGAAATAACACAAGAGGACAAGAAGATTCTAGTAATGGGCGTATATGCACCAAACCAGCAACAAGGCAAATTCTACAAAAAGCTACACAAGAAAGTAACACAACTTAACTACAGATCTTACATCATCATGGGCGACTGGAACGGGGTCATAGAGACTGCTCTAGACAAAAAAAGAACTGCACCGAACCCGCAAAAACACTCTAAGTTGCCTAAATCCTTCTTCGATATGAAGGAGGACCTCGAACTGACAGACGTATGGAGGAAAAGGCACGGCAAAGAACAAGAATTCACCTTCTTCTCTGGCAGACACCAATCCTTCTCCAGAATTGACTTTATATTAACTTCTAGTGACTTGCTAACTTGTCTAAACACGGTGAAAATCCTACCCAAGACATTGACAGACCACAACCCTGTGAGGATGGAATTAAGACACGGCCCGAAACAGAGGAGATCCTGGAGAATCAATGAAAACCTGTTTAGACACGAAGACAAGGTGGCGGAATGCAAAAAAGCTATGAAGGAATTCTTCAACACACATATGAACAACGGAACACCGATAGAACAGATCTGGGAAGGCAGCAAGGTGTACATGCGAGGGATCCTCATATCCATGAATAGCTGGCACCGTCGCCAACAAGAACAAAAAAGAAAAGAGTTAGAAAATGAGATAAGCAACATGGAGCGGCTACTGATAAAAAGACCAGAGGACAAAGTCACCAAAGAAGGACTCAAGATCTTAAGAAAGCAATTTGACATGTTGATGGCGGACCAAGTTGCAAGGAATATACAATATGCAAAACATAAGACATTCTGCAAGGCCAACAAACCGGGCCGCTGGCTAGCCTACACTATAAGAAAGAAACAGAAATCCCGCATAATTGAAAAGATAGAATACAAAGGCAAGCTAGAATTCCGACAAAAAACCATCAAGAAAGCCTTCACAGAGTTCTACTCGAAACTATATGCCGAGGATAAGATACAAGACAAAGAGATAGATGAATTCTTACAAAACGAAAAGATACAGGCGATTACCGACACACAAAGAGAAGCCCTGAATGCCTTAATCACAAAGGAGGAAATACACTCAACTATCACACAACTGAAAGCAGGAAAATCGCCCGGGACGGATGGGATAACAGCGACCTACTACAAGCATCTACAGGATGAGATGCTAGAACCCCTCAGAAAGCTATTTGCCAGCATTCAAGAAGGAGGCCAGGTCCCACCATCCTGGAAAACAGCCTACATCTCATTAATCCCAAAGGAGGGGAAAGACAACACACAGCCCGCAAACTACAGGCCCATCTCACTACTAAACACAGACTATAAAATCTTCACAAAAATTTTGGCCAATAGACTAATGACTGTTTTACAGAAAACAATACACCCGGACCAAAGGGGATTTATACAAGGACGCCAGATGAAAACCAACGTGAGGCAGCTGTTGAACATAATAGAGTACCTGCAAAGGCACAACCAGATACCCGCCGCTCTAATGTTTGTGGATGCAGAAAAAGCCTTCGACAGACTGAATTGGCCGTTCCTGACGAACTTGGTCCTGAAGATGAAAATGGGAGCACAGTTCTTCAACTCCATAACGGCAATTTACCAGAAACAAACAGGCCAGATCATTGTCAATGGAGACTTAACGGACTCATTTAATATAGAGAGAGGCACGAGACAGGGCTGCCCGCTGTCCCCCCTGCTATTTATCCTAACACTGGAAATTTTACTGAACAGAATAAGAGCGGCAGAGGATGTACAGGGCATACAGATTAAACAGCAAGAATACAAACTATGTGCCTTTGCGGATGACCTGCTGGTGACAATGTCGCAACCAGCACAATCAGTAAGGAAATTGATGGAGATAATGGAAGACTACGGTAGGGTGTCAGGCTTCAAAGTAAATATATCAAAACCAAAGATGCTAGTCAAAAACCTAGACAACAAAGCAAAACGGAACCTGGAAAGAATAACGGGTTGTGAAATAGTCAAGAAAGTCAAATACTTAGGAGTGGAGATAGAATCAACAAATGCGAAATTATACAAGAATAACTACGAGGTCCTGTGGAATAAGATACAAGCAGACCTGGAAAGGTGGAAATCGCTACGTCTGTCCCTGCTCGGCAGGATAGCGACAGTAAAGATGAATGTATTACCCAGATTTCTATTTCTCTTTCAAATGCTACCCATACTCAAGAAGGATGCGGACTTAGACAATTGGCAGAAAGGCATCAACAGATTTATTTGGGACGACAAGAGACCGAGGGTGAAACTAAAAATCATCCAAGACGCAAGGGAGAGAGGGGGACTCAAAATGCCTAATCTAAAGCTATATTACTATGCAGCAACGTTGGTGGCGGTTAGTGACTGGATCAACATGACAAATGATAGAGTTCTGAATGTTGAGGGGCATGGTCTACGATTCGGCTGGCACGCATACCTAGTATACGACAAAAAGGCAGATAGGAACTTCAAGGAGAACCCACTACGAATCCCACTGCTATGGGTCTGGAAGAAATATAAGCACCTCCTACACGACAAGATTCCCATCTGGACGATCCCTGGACACGCAACAGGGGATATGAACACATCCCAAGGGCAAGGAGTGGTGCCCTACAGTGAACTTGTACTGGGAGAAGAAAACAGGTTCCTCTTGAAACCTCAAGCAATGCTAGCAAACAGAGGAATAGGAAGTAACTGGCTATCATATATACAACTACAGTCAAGGTGGCGTGAAGACAGGAAGAAGGGCTTCTCCCAGAACGACGAGAACCTAATTAAACAGATCAGAGAACAGGGGATTATGCACATCAAACGAGTGTACAGCACTCTGATAGAAATGGACTCTGAAACCGAGCTAGTCAAGAACTGTATGATAAAGTGGGCGCAAGACTTCGGACACCCTATCGCCATAGACACGTGGGAGAAAATCTGGGTGAGGAATGTAGAATTCACGAAATCGCAACACTTAAGGGAAAACTTCTACAAGATGTTCTATAGATGGCATCTAGACCCGAAAAAAATATCACTCATCTACCCAGGCACCCAGCCCAAATGCTGGAGGTGCGGAGACGGGGAGGCTACTTACTTTCACATATGGTGGGCATGCAGAAAAATCAAAGCATTCTGGAGGAAGATATGGTGGACACTCCAAACTATTTTCAAAAAGCGTATAGAATTTCTACCTCAGGCTTTTCTGTTAGGGATCACAAAGGATATCACTACCTCAGAGACAAATTTATTTTTGAACTTAATTACAGCAGCAAGATTATTGGTGGGACAGTACTGGAAGAATCCGGAAATACCGCCTATTGAAGAATGGACTGTGAAAGCAACAAATCTGGCGGAAATGGCAAAAATATCAGCATATTTGAAAAATCGCTCCAATGAACAATTTGTGACGGACTGGAAACAGTGGATAGATTATATCCAAGAGAGACACCAATCAAACAGAATGCAGCTGGCGTTTAGCTAGGGCTCGATGGGAGGAGGGAAGAAGGGTTAACAAATCAAAGGTTTACAAAAACTAACACCCAAGGTTGAATGTATATGTTCTATAACTAATGCCTCTTAACATAACCTCATGATTAATGATGCTTGCTTTAATATTGTTAAAGTAGACTGAATCTCTACCTCAAGATATGAAACTTTCACCTCAGGATCTCTGGTGAGGGACTATAAAAGATTGCACTAGTAATGGGATGAAGTCAATTCAGAAGCGCAAACGTACAATATGCGATAGACTAGAAATAGTAGATAGACCATATATAAGAGAAACACCAAGCAAACAAAATGCATTCGGATTATACTTGAAGATGTAAGGGAGGAGGGAAGAACGTTTACTAAAACAGATGTTTACAAAGATTAACACCTAATGTTGTATGCTATGTTCTAGGAGGATTGTTTAGCAATAAGATCTTATGTTTAATGTTGATCACATTAATATTGAAACAGATAGGAGAAACACCAATCAAAATAAAATGTAACAGGAGTATAGTTGAGGCTAGACGCGAGGAGGGGGGAAAAAGGCTTACTAATTCAGACGTTTTCAAAGACTAACACTTAGTATTGTATACCAGGTGTCATGATGATTGCTGCATAATATGTTTTTATGTCCAATGTTGATTGTTTTAATAAAAGAATTTTTATATAAAAAAAAAATGAAGGGGTTTAAAAAGAAAGGAAAAGATCAAGATATCATGATTGCATGGATTAATAAGTTGGAATTGATAAATAAAGAAGTGGGAAGATTAAAAAAAAAATAGGATCCAAATTAAAAAAAAAAAAAAACAAATTCGAGATAGGCCGTGGCCTAACTTTTGAGGGAGAGGATGGATCCAGAAAACACATGTTTTTTCGGGTTCCCCAACCTGTGGGGAACCTGAATATATCTATACTTTTCGAATTTTAGGTCAGTTTCACATTTTCACTTTTGATGCTTCATTGGCTATTTGCAAACAAATGCAAGTTAAGCCGTGGCCTAACTTTTGAGGGAGAGGTCGGATCTGAAAAACACATGTTTTTTCGGGTTCCCCAACATGTGGGGAACCAGAATATATGTATACTTTTCGAATTTGAGGTCAGTTTCACATTTTGACTTTTCATGCTTAATTGGCTATTTCCCAACACATGCAATGTAGGCAGAGGCCTAACCTTTGAGGTAGAGGCCGGATCCAGAAAATACTTGTTTTTTCGGGTTCCCCCACCTGTGGCAAACCATAATATATGTATACTTTTCGAATCTGAGGTCAGTTTCAAATTTTGACTTTTCATGCTTAATTGGCTATTTGCCAACAAATGCAATCTAGGTCGAGGGCTAAATTTTGAGGGAGAGGTCGGATCTGGAAAACACATGTTTTTTCGGCTTCCCCAACATGTGGGGAAGCAGAATATATGTATACTTTTCGAATTTGAGGTCAGTTTCAGATTTCGAGTTTTCATGCTTAATTGGCTATTTGCCTACAAATGCAATCTAGGCCAAGGTCTAAATTTTGAGGGAGAGGTCGGAACCGGAAAACACATGGTTTTTTGGGTTCCCCAACCTGTGTGGAACCTGAATATATGTACACTTTTCGAATTTGAGGTCAGTTTCACATTTTGACTTTTCATGGTTAATTGGCTATTTGCCAACAAATTCGAGATACCGGTAGGCCGTGGCCTAACTTTTGAGGAAGAGGTTGGATCCGGAAAACACATGTTTTTTCAGGTTCCCCAACATGTGGGGAACCAGAATATATGTATACTTTTCGAATTTGAGGTCAGTTTCACATTTTGACTTTTCATTCTTAATTGGCTATTTCCCAACAAATGCAAGTTAAGCCGTGGCCTAACTTTTGAGGGAGAGGTCGGATCCGGAAAACACTTTTTTTTTCGGGTTCCCCAACATGTGGGGAACCAGAATACATGTATACTTTTCGAATTTGACGTCAGTTTCACATTTTGACTTTTCATGCTTAATTGGCTATTTCCCAACACATGCAATGTAGGCAGAGGCCTAACCTTTGAGGTAGAGGTCGGATCCGGAAAATACTTGTTTTTTCGGGTTCCCCCACCTGTGGCAAACCATAATATATGTATACTTTTCGAATCTGAGGTCAGTTTCAAATTTTGACTTTTCATGCTTAATTGGCTATTTGCCAACAAATGCAATCTAGGCCGAGGGCTAAATTTTGAGGGAGAGGTCGGATCTGGAAAACACATGTTTTTTCGGCTTCCCCAACATGTGGTGAAGCAGAATATATGTATACTTTTCGAATTTGAGGTCAGTTTCAGATTTCGAGTTTTCATGCTTAATTGGCTATTTGCCTACAAATGCAATCTAGGCCAAGGTCTAAATTTTGAGGGAGAGGTCGGAACCGGAAAACACATGGTTTTTTGGGTTCCCCAACCTATGTGGAACCTGAATATATGACACTTTTCGAATTTGAGGTCAGTTTCACATTTTGACTTTTCATGGTTAATTGGCTATTTGCCAACAAATTCGAGATAGGCCGTGGCCTAACTTTTGAGGGAGAGGATGGATCCGGAAAACACATGTTTTTTCGGGTTCCCCAACCTGTGGGGAACCTGAATATATCTATACTTTTCGAATTTTAGGTCAGTTTCACATTTTGACTTTTCATGCTTAATTGGCTATTTCCCAACACATGCAATGTAGGCAGAGGCCTAACCTTTGAGGTAGAGGTCGGATCCAGAAAATACTTGTTTTTTCGGGTTCCCCCACCTGTGGCAAACCATAATATATGTATACTTTTCGAATCTGAGGTCAGTTTCAAATTTTGACTTTTCATGCTTAATTGGCTATTTGCCAACAAATGCAATCTAGGCCGAGGGCTAAATTTTGAGGGAGAGGTCGGATCTGGAAAACACATGTTTTTTCGGCTTCCCCAACATGTGGGGAAGCAGAATATATGTATACTTTTCGAATTTGAGGTCAGTTTCAGATTTCGAGTTTTCATGCTTAATTGGCTATTTGCCAACAAATGCAATCTAGGCCAAGGCCTACATTTTGAGGGAGAGGTCGGAACCTGAAAACACATGTTTTTTCGGGTTCCCCAACCTGTGGGGAAGCAGAATATATGTATACTTTTCGAATTTAAGGTCAGTTTCTCATTTTGACTTTTCATGCTTAATTGGATATTTCCCTACAAATGGAAGTTAAGCCGTGGCCTAACTTTTGAGGAAGAGGTCTGATCCGGAAAACACATGTTTTTTCGGGTTCCCCAACCTGTGGGGAACCAGAATATAGGTATACTTTTCGAATTTAAGGTCAGTTTCTCATTTTGACTTTTCATGCTTAATTGGCTATTTGCCAACAAATGCAATCTTGGCTGAGGGCTAAATTTTGAGGGAGAGGTCGGATCTGGAAAACACATGTTTTTTCGGGTTCCCCAACATGTGGGGAACCAGAATATATGTATACGTTTCGAATTTGAAGTAAGTTTCACATTTTGAGTTTTCATGGTTAATTGGCTATTTGCCAACAAATTCGAGATAGGCCGTGGCCTAACTTTTGAGGAAGAGGTTGGATCCGGAAAACACATGTTTTTTCGGATTCCCCAACCTGTGGGGAACCTGAATATATGTATACTTTTCGAATTTGAGGTCAGTTTCACATTTTGACTTTTCATCGTTAATTGGCTATTTGCAAACAAATGCAAGTTAAGCCGTGGCCTAACTTTTCAGGGAGAGGTCGGATCCGGAAAACACATGTTTTTTCGGGTTCCCCAACCTGTGTGGAACCTGAATATATGTATACTTTTCGAATTTGAGGTCAGTTTCACATTTTGACTTTTCATGCTTTATTGGCTATTTCCCAACACATGCAATGTAGGCAGAGGCCTAACCTTTGAGGTAGAGGTCGGATCCAGAAAATACTTGTTTTTTCGGGTTCCCCCACCTGTGGCAAACCATAATATATGTATACTTTTCGAATCTGAGGTCAGTTTCAAATTTTGACTTTTCGTGGTTAATTGGCTATTTGCCAACAAATTCGAGATAGGCCGTGGCCTAACTTTTGAGGAAGAGGTTGGATCCGGAAAACACATTTTTTTGGGTTCCCCAACCTGTGGGGAACCTGAATATATCTATACTTTTCGAATCTGAGGTCAGTTTCAAATTTTGACTTTTCATGCTTAATTGGCTATTTGCCAACAAATTCGAGATAGGCCGTGGCCTAACTTTTCAGGGAGAGGTCGGATCCGGAAAACACATTTTTTTTTTCGGATTCCCCAACCTGTGGGGAACCTGAATATATGTACACTTTTCAAATTTGAGGTCAGTTTCACATTTTGACTTTTCATGGTTAATTGGTTATTTGCCAACAAATTCGAGATAGGCCGTGGCCTAACTTTTGAGGAAGAGGTTGGATCCGGAAAACACATGTTTTTTCGGGTTCCCCAACGTGTGGGGAACCTGAATATATGTATACTTTTCGAATTTAAGGTCAGTTTCTCATTTTGACTTTTCATACTTAATTGGATATTTGCCTACAAATCCAATCTAGGCCAAGGCCGAAATTTTGAGGGAGAGGTCGGATCCGGAAAACAAACGTTTTTTCGGGTTCCCCAACCTGTGTGGAACCTGAATATATGTATACGTTTTGAATTTGAGGTCGGTTTCACATTTTGACTTTTCATGCTTAATTGTCTATTTTCGAACAAATGCAATGTAGGCCGAGGCCTAACTTTTAAGGGAGAGGTCGGATGCAGAAAACGCATGTTTTTTTCTGGTTCCCCAATCTGTGGGGAACCTGAATATATGTATACTTTTCGAATTTGAGGTCAGTTTCACATTTTGACTGTTCATGCTTAATTGTCTATTAGCCAACAAATACGAGATAGGCCGTGGCCTAACTTTTGAGGGAGAGGTCTGATCGAGAAAACACATGTTTTTTCGGGTTCCCAAAACCTTTGTGGAACCATAATATATGTATACTTTTTGAATTTGAAGTCAGTTTCACATTTTGACTTTGCATACTTAATTGGCAATTTGCCAATAAATGCAATTTAGGCCGAGGCCTAAATTTTGAGGGAGAGGTCGGATCTGGAAAACACATGTTTTTTCGGGTTCCCCCACCTGTGGCGAACTATAATATATGTATACTTTTCGAATCTGAGGTCAGTTTCAAATTTTGACTTTTCATGCTTAATTGGCTATTTGCCAACAAATGCAATCTTGCCTGAGGGATAAATTTTGAGGGAGAGGTCGGATCTGGAAAACACATGTTTTTTCGGGTTCCCCAACATGTGTGGAAGCTGAATATATCTATACTTTTCGACTTTTAGGTCAGTTTCACATTTTCACTTTTGATGCTTAATTGGCTATTTGCAAACAAATGCAATCTAGGCCGAGGCCTAACTTTTGAGGGAGAGGTCGGATCCGGAAAACACATGTTTTTTCGGGTTCCCCAACCTTTGGGGAATCAGAATATATGTATACTTGTCGAACTTGAAGTCAGTTTCACATTTTGACTTTTCATGCTTAATTGGCTATTTCCCAACAAATGCAATGTAGGCCGAGGCCTAACCTTTGAGGTAGAGGACGGATCCGGAAAATACTTGTTTTTTTGGGTTCCCCTACCTGTGGCGAACTATAATATATGTATACTTTTCGAATCTGAGGTCAGTTTCAAATTTTGACTTTTCATGCTTAATTGGCTATTTGCCAACAAATGCAATCTTGCCTGAGGGATAAATTTTGAGGGAGAGGTCGGATCTGGAAAACACATGTTTTTTCGGGTTCCCCAACATGTGGGGAAGCAGAATATGTGTATACTTTTCGAATTTGAAGTCAGTTTCACATTTCGAGTTTTCATGCTTAATTGGCTATTTGCCTACAAATGCAATCTAGGCCAAGGCCTAAATTTTGAGGGAGCGGTCGGAACCGGAAAACACACGTTTTTTCGGGTTCCCCAACCTGTGTGGAAGCTGAATATATGTACACTTTCGAATTTGAGGTCAGTTTCACATTTTGACTTTTCATGGTTAATTGGCTATTTGCAAACAAATGCAATCTAGGCCGAGGCCTAACTTTTGAGGGAGAGGTCGGATCTGGAAAACACATGTTTTTTCGGGTTCCCCAACCTTTGGGGAATCAAAATATATGTATACTTTTTGAACTTGAGGTCAGTTTCACATTTTGACTTGTCATGCTTAATTGACTATTTGCCAACAAATACAATCTAGGCCGAGGCCCAACCTTTGAGAGAGAGGTCGGATGGGAAAAACAGATGTTTTTTCGTGTTCCCCAACCTTTTGGGAACCATAATATATTTATACTTTTGATTTTTGAGGTCAGATTTACATTGTGACTGTTCATACTTAATTGTCTATTAGCCAACAAGTACGAGATAGGCCGTGGCCTAACTTTTGAGGGAGAGGTCGGATCTTGAAAACACATGTTTTATCGGGTTCCCCAACCCGTGGGGAACCAGAATATATGTATACTTTTTTAATTTAAGGTCAGTTTCTCATTTTGACTTTTCATGCTTAAATGGCTATTTGCCAACAAATGCAATCTAGGCCAAGGCCTAAATTTTGAGAAAGAGGTCAGAACCGGAAAACACACGTTTTTTCGGGTTCCCCAACCTGTGTGGAAGCTGAATATATGTACACTTTCGAATTTGAGGTCAGTTTCACATTTTGACTTTTCATGGTTAATTGGCTATTTGCCAACAAATTCGAGATAGGCCGTGGCCTAACTTTTGAGGAAGAGGTTGGATCCGGAAAACACATTTTTTGGGTTCCCCAACCTGTGGGGAAGCAGAATATATGTATACTTTTCGAATTTAAGGTCAGTTTCTCATTTTGACTTTTCATGCTTAATTGGATATTTCCCTACAAATGGAAGTTAAGCCGTGGCCTAACTTTTGAGGAAGAGGTCTGATCCGGAAAACACATGTTTTTTCGGGTTCCCCAACCTGTGGGGAACCAGAATATAGGTATACTTTTCGAATTTAAGGTCAGTTTCTCATTTTGACTTTTCATGCTTAATTGGCTATTTGCCAACAAATGCAATCTTGGCTGAGGGCTAAATTTTGAGGGAGAGGTCGGATCTGGAAAACACATGTTTTTTCGGGTTCCCCAACATGTGGGGAAGCAGAATATGTGTATACTTTTCGAATTTGAAGTCAGTTTCACATTTCGAGTTTTCATGCTTAATTGGCTATTTGCCTACAAATGCAAGTTAAGCCGTGGCCTAAATTTTGAGGAAGAGGTCTGATCCGGAAAACACATGTTTTTTCGGGTTCCCCAACCTGTGGAGAAGCTGAATATATCTATACTTTTCGAACTTGAGGTAAGTTTCACATTTTCACTTTTGATGCTTAATTGGCTATTTGCAAACAAATGCAATCTAGGCCGAGGCCTAACTTTTGAGGGAGAGGTCGGATCCGGAAAACACATGTTTTTTTGGGGTTTCCCAACCTTTGGGGAATCAGAATATATGTATACTTTTCGAACTTGAGGTCAGTTTCCCATTTTGACTTTTCATGCTTTATTTATTTATTTATTTATTTATTTATTTATTTATTTATTTATTAGACTTATAAGCCGCTCTTCTCCAGGGGACCCAGAGTGGCTTACAACATAGATAATAACAATCGCATTAAAGTCCAATATAAATTAAATTAAAATGATCATAAAGTAAAAACAATACCCCAAATTTTTAATAAAAACAAACAAAAAAAAAAACATTCATCCAACATTCAGCACCAATCATTCCCAGATCTGCCGACACAAATAAGTTTTTAATTCTTTTCGGAAGGCCAGAAGAGTGGGAGCGGTCCGAATCCCCGGAGGGAGCTGATTCCAGAGGGTAGGGGCCGCAACAGAGAAGGCCCTTCTCCTGGGGCCCGCCAGCCTACATTGACTGGTCGACGGGACCCGGAGAAGACCAACTCTGTGCTCTCTGACCGGTCGTGATGAGGTATGAGGCAAAAGACGGTCCTGCAAGTAACCTGGTCCTAGGCCATGTAGGGCTTTATAGGTAATAACCAACACTTTGAATTGCGAGCGGAGACTAATAGGTAGCCAGTGCAGCTCGCGGAGCGTTGGTGAAATGTGGGCATACCGAGGTAAGCCCACGATTGCTCGCGCGGCTGCATTCTGGACTAATTGAAGTCTCCGAACACTCTTCAAGGGTAGCCCCATGTAGAGAGCTATTGGCTATTTCCCAACAAATGCAATGTAGGCCGAGGCCTAACCTTTGAGGTAGAGGTCGGATCCGGAAAATACTTGTTTTTTCGGGTTCCCCTAACTGTGGCGAACCATAATATATGTATATTTTTCGAATTTGAGGTCAGTTTCACATTTTGAGTTTTCATGCTTAATTGGCTATTTGCCAACAAATTCGAGATAGGCCGTGGCCTAACTTTTGAGGAAGAGGTTGGATCCGGAAAACACATGTTTTTTCGGGTTCCCCAACCTGTGGGGAACCTGAATATATGTACACTTTTCGAATTTGAAGTCAGTTTCTCATTTTGAATTTTCATGCTTAATTGGCTATTTGCCTACAAATGCAATCTAGCCCAAGGCCTAAATTTTGAGGGAGAGGTCGGAACCGGAAAACACATGTTTTTTTGGGTTCCCCAACCTGTGCGGAACCTGAATATATGTACACTTTTCGAATTTGAGGTCAGTTTCACAGTTTTGACTTTTCATGGTTAATTGGCTATTTGCCAACAAATTCGAGATAGGCCGTGGCCTAACTTTTGAGGAAGAGGTTGGATCCGGAAAACACATGTTTTTTTGGGTTCCCCAACCTGTGGGGAACGTTAATATATCTATACTTTTCGAACTTGAGGTAAGTTTCACATTTTCACTTTTGATGCTTAATTGGCTATTTGCAAACAAATGCAATCTAGGCCGAGGCCTAACTTTTGAAGGAGAGGTCGGATCCGGAAAACACATGATTTTTTTTGGGTTTCCCAACCTTTGGGGAATCAGAATATATGTATGCTTTTCGAACTTTAGGTCAGTTTCCCATTTTGACTTTTCATGCTTAATTGACTATTTGCCCACAAATGCAAGATAAGCCGTGGCCTAACTTTTGAGGGAGAGGTCGGATCCGGAAAACACATGTTTTTTCAGGTTCCCCAACATGTGGGGAACCAGAATATATGTATACTTTTCGAATTTGAAGTCAGTTTCACATTTTGAGTTTTCATGCTTAATTGGCTATTTGCCAACAAATGCAATCTAGGCCAAGGCCTAAATTTTGAGAAAGAGGTCAGAACCGGAAAACACACGTTTTTTCGGGTTCCCCAACCTGTGTGGAAGCTGAATATATGTACACTTTCGAATTTGAGGTCAGTTTCACATTTTGACTTTTCATGGTTAATTGGCTATTTGCCAACAAATTCGAGATAGGCCGTGGCCTAACTTTTGAGGAAGAGGTTGGATCCGGAAAACACATTTTTTGGGTTCCCCAACCTGTGGGGAACCTGAATATATCTATACTTTTCGAATCTGAGGTCAGTTTCAAATTTTGACTTTTCATGCTTAATTGGCTATTTGCCAACAAATGCAATCTAGGCCAAGGGCTAAATTTTGAGGGAGAGGTCGGATCAGGAAAACACATGTTTTTTCGGGTTCCCCAACATGTGGGGAACCAGAATATATGTATACTTTTCGAATCTGAGGTCAGTTTCAAATTCTGACTTTTCATGCTTAATTGGCTATTTGCCAACAAATGCAATCTAGGCCAAGGGCTAAATTTTGAGGGAGAGGTCGGATCAGGAAAACACGTTTTTTTCGGGTTCCCCAACATGTGGGGAACGAGAATATATGTATACTTTTCGAATTTGAGGTCAGTTTCACATTTTGAGTTTTCATGCTTAATTGGCTATTTGCCTACAAATGCAATCTAGGCCAAGGTCTAAATTTTGAGGGAGAGGTCGGAACCGGAAAACACATGGTTTTTTGGGTTCCCCAACCTGTGTGGAACCTGAATATATGTACACTTTTCTAATTTGAGGTCAGTTTCACATTTTGACTTTTCATGGTTAATTGGCTATTTGCCAACAAATTCGAGATAGGCCGTGACCTAACTTTTGAGGGAGAGGATGGATCCAGAAAACACATGTTTTTTCGGGTTCCCCAACCTGTGGGGAACCTGAATATATCTATACTTTTCGAATTTTAGGTCAGTTTCACATTTTCACTTTTGATGCTTCATTGGCTATTTGCAAACAAATGCAAGTTAAGCCGTGGCCTAACTTTTGAGGGAGAGGTCGGATCCGAAAAACACATGTTTTTTCGGGTTCCCCAACATGTGGGGAACCAGAATATATGTATACTTTTCGAATTTGAGGTCAGTTTCACATTTTGACTTTTCATGCTTAATTGGCTATTTGCCAACAAATGCAATCTTGGCTGAGGGCTAAATTTTGAGGAAGAGGTTGGATCCGGAAAACACATGTTTTTTCGGATTCCCCAACCTGTGGGGAACCTGAATATATGTACACTTTTCGAATTTGAGGTCAGTTTCACATTTTGACTTTTCATCGTTAATTGGCTATTTGCAAACAAATGCAAGTTAAGCCGTGGCCTAACTTTTCAGGGAGAGGTCGGATCCGGAAAACACATGTTTTTTCGGGTTCCCCAACCTGTGTGGAACCTGAATATATGTATACTTTTCGAATTTGAGGTCAGTTTCACATTTTGACTTTTCATGCTTAATTGGCTATTTCCCAACACATGCAATGTAGGCAGAGGCCTAACCTTTGAGGTAGAGGTCGGATCCAGAAAATACTTGTTTTTTCGGGTTCCCCCACCTGTGGCAAACCATAATTTATGTATGCTTTTCGAATCTGAGGTCAGTTTCAAATTTTGACTTTTCATGCTTAATTGGCTATTTGCCAACAAATGCAATCTAGGCCAAGGGCTAAATTTTGAGGGAGAGGTCGGATCTGCAAAACACATGTTTTTTCGGGTTCCCCAACATGTGGGGAACCAGAATATATGTATACTTTTCGAATTTGAGGTCAGTTTCACATTTTGAGTTTTCATGGTTAATTGGCTATTTGCCGACAAATGCAATCTTGGCTGAGGGCTAAATTTTGAGGGAGAGGTTGGATCTGGAAAACACATGTTTTTTCGGGTTCCCCAACATGTGGGGAACCAGAATATATGTATACTTTTCGAATTTGAAGTCAGTTTCACATTTTGAGTTTTCATGGTTAATTGGCTATTTGACAACAAATTCGAGATAGGCCGTGGCCTAACATTTGAGGAAGAGGTGGGATCCGGAAAACACATGTTTTTTCGGGTTCCCCAACCTGTGGGGAACCTGAATATATCTATACTTTTCGAATTTTAGGTCAGTTTCACATTTTCACTTTTGATGCTGAATTGGCTATTTGCAAACAAATGCACGTTAAGCCGTGGCCTAACTTTTGAGGGAGAGGTCGGATCCGGAAAACACATGTTTTTTCGGGTTCCCCAACATGTGGGGAACCAGAATATATGTATACTTTTCGAATTTGAGGTCAGTTTCACATTTTGACTTTTCATGCTTAATTGGCTATTTCCCAACACATGCAATGTAGGCAGAGGCCTAACCTTTGAGGTAGAGGTCGGATCCAGAAAATACTTGTTTTTTCGGGTTCCCCCACCTGTGGCAAACCATAATATATGTATACTTTTCGAATCTGAGGTCAGTTTCAGATTTCGAGTTTTCATGCTTAATTGGCTATTTGCCAACAAATGCAATCTAGGCCAAGGCCTACATTTTGAGGGAGAGGTTGGAACCGGAAAACACATGTTTTTTCGGGTTCCCCAACCTGTGGGGAAGCAGAATATATGTATACTTTTCGAATTTAAGGTCAGTTTCTCATTTTGACTTTTCATGCTTAATTGGATATTTCCCTACAAATGGAAGTTAAGCCGTGGCCTAACTTTTGAGGAAGAGGTCTGATCCGGAAAACACATGTTTTTTCGGGTTCCCCAACCTGTGGGGAACCAGAATATATGTATACTTTTCGAATTTGAGGTCAGTTTCACATTTTGACTTTTCATGCTTAATTGGCTATTTCCCAACACATGCAATGTAGGCAGAGGCCTAACCTTTGAGGTAGAGGTCGGATCCAGAAAATACTTGTTTTTTCGCATTCCCCCACCTGTGGCAAACCATAATATATGTATACTTTTCGAATCTGAGGTCAGTTTCAGATTTTGACTTTTCATGGTTAATTGGCTATTTGCCAACAAATTCGAGATAGGCCGTGGCCTAACTTTTGAGGAAGAGGTTGGATCCGGAAAACACATTTTTTGGGGTTCCCCAACCTGTGGGGAACCTGAATATATCTATACTTTTCGAATCTGAGGTCAGTTTCAAATTTTGACTTTTCATGCTTAATTGGCTATTTGCCAACAAATGCAATCTAGGCCAAGGGCTAAATTTTGAGGTAGAGGTCGGATCCAGAAAATACTTGTTTTTTCGGGTTCCCCCACCTGTGGCAAACCATAATTTATGTATGCTTTTCGAATCTGAGGTCAGTTTCAAATTTTGACTTTTCATGCTTAATTGGCTATTTGCCAACAAATGCAATCTAGGCCAAGGGCTAAATTTTGAGGGAGAGGTCGGATCTGCAAAACACATGTTTTTTCGGGTTCCCCAACATGTGGGGAACCAGAATATATGTATACTTTTCGAATTTGAGGTCAGTTTCACATTTTGAGTTTTCATGGTTAATTGGCTATTTGCCGACAAATGCAATCTTGGCTGAGGGCTAAATTTTGAGGGAGAGGTTGGATCTGGAAAACACATGTTTTTTCGGGTTCCCCAACATGTGGGGAACCAGAATATATGTATACTTTTCGAATTTGAAGTCAGTTTCACATTTTGAGTTTTCATGGTTAATTGGCTATTTGACAACAAATTCGAGATAGGCCGTGGCCTAACATTTGAGGAAGAGGTGGGATCCGGAAAACACATGTTTTTTCGGGTTCCCCAACCTGTGGGGAACCTGAATATATCTATACTTTTCGAATTTTAGGTCAGTTTCACATTTTCACTTTTGATGCTGAATTGGCTATTTGCAAACAAATGCACGTTAAGCCGTGGCCTAACTTTTGAGGGAGAGGTCGGATCCGGAAAACACATGTTTTTTCGGGTTCCCCAACATGTGGGGAACCAGAATATATGTATACTTTTCGAATTTGAGGTCAGTTTCACATTTTGACTTTTCATGCTTAATTGGCTATTTCCCAACACATGCAATGTAGGCAGAGGCCTAACCTTTGAGGTAGAGGTCGGATCCAGAAAATACTTGTTTTTTCGGGTTCCCCCACCTGTGGCAAACCATAATATATGTATACTTTTCGAATCTGAGGTCAGTTTCAGATTTCGAGTTTTCATGCTTAATTGGCTATTTGCCAACAAATGCAATCTAGGCCAAGGCCTACATTTTGAGGGAGAGGTTGGAACCGGAAAACACATGTTTTTTCGGGTTCCCCAACCTGTGGGGAAGCAGAATATATGTATACTTTTCGAATTTAAGGTCAGTTTCTCATTTTGACTTTTCATGCTTAATTGGATATTTCCCTACAAATGGAAGTTAAGCCGTGGCCTAACTTTTGAGGAAGAGGTCTGATCCGGAAAACACATGTTTTTTCGGGTTCCCCAACCTGTGGGGAACCAGAATATATGTATACTTTTCGAATTTGAGGTCAGTTTCACATTTTGACTTTTCATGCTTAATTGGCTATTTCCCAACACATGCAATGTAGGCAGAGGCCTAACCTTTGAGGTAGAGGTCGGATCCAGAAAATACTTGTTTTTTCGGGTTCCCCCACCTGTGGCAAACCATAATATATGTATACTTTTCGAATCTGAGGTCAGTTTCAGATTTTGACTTTTCATGGTTAATTGGCTATTTGCCAACAAATTCGAGATAGGCCGTGGCCTAACTTTTGAGGAAGAGGTTGGATCCGGAAAACACATTTTTTGGGGTTCCCCAACCTGTGGGGAACCTGAATATATCTATACTTTTCGAATCTGAGGTCAGTTTCAAATTTTGACTTTTCATGCTTAATTGGCTATTTGCCAACAAATGCAATCTAGGCCAAGGGCTAAATTTTGAGGGAGATGTCGGATCAGGAAAACACATGTTTTTTCGGGTTCCCCAACATGTGGGGAAGCAGAATATATGTATACTTTTCGAATTTGAGGTCAGTTTCAGATTTCGAGTTTTCATGCTTAATTGGCTATTTCCCAACACATGCAATGTAGGCAGAGGCCTAACCTTTGAGGTAGAGGTCGGATCCAGAAAATACTTGTTTTTTCGGGTTCTCCCACCTGTGGCAAACCATAATATATGTATACTTTTCGAATCTGAGGTCAGTTTCAAATTTTGACTTTTCATGCTTAATTGGCTATTTGCCAACAAATGCAATCTAGGCCGAGGCCTAACTTTTGAGGGAGAGGTCAGATCCGGAAAACACATGTTTTTTCGGGTACCCCAACATGTGGGGAACCAGAATATATGTATACTTTTCGAATTTGACGTCAGTTTCACATTTTGACTTTTCATGCTTAATTGGCTATTTCCCAACACATGCAATGTAGGCAGAGGCCTAACCTTTGAGGTAGAGGTCGGATCCAGAAAATACTTGTTTTTTCGGGTTCCCCCACCTGTGGCAAACCATAATATATGTATACTTTTCGAATCTGAGGTCAGTTTCAAATTTTGACTTTTCATGCTTAATTGGCTATTTGCCAACAAATGCAATCTAGGCCGAGGGCTAAATTTTGAGGGAGAGGTCGGATCTGGAAAACACATGTTTTTTCGGCTTCCCCAACCTGTGGGGAAGCAGAATATATGTATACTTTTCGAATTTAAGGTCAGTTTCTCATTTTGACTTTTCATGCTTAATTGGATATTTCCCTACAAATGGAAGTTAAGCCGTGGCCTAACTTTTGAGGAAGAGGTCTGATCCGGAAAACACATGTTTTTTCGGGTTCCCCAACCTGTGGGGAACCAGAATATATGTATACTTTTCGAATTTAAGGTCAGTTTCTCATTTTGACTTTTCATGCTTAATTGGCTATTTGCCAACAAATGCAATCTTCGCTCAGGGCTAAATTTTGAGGGAGAGGTCGGATCTGGAAAACACATGTTTTTTCGGGTTCCCCAACATGTGGGGAACCAGAATATATGTATACTTTTCGAATTTGAGGTCAGTTTCACATTTTGACTTTTCATTCTTAATTGGCTATTTCCCAACAAATGCAATGTAGGCTGAGGCCTAACCTTTGAGGTAGATGTCGGATCCGGAAAATACTTGTTTTTTCGTGTTCCCCCACCTGTGGCAAACCATAATATATGTATACTTTTCGAATCTGAGGTCAGTTTCAGATTTTGACTTTTCATGGTTAATTGGCTATTTGCCAACAAATTCGAGATAGGCCGTGGCCTAACTTTTGAGGAAGAGGTTGGATCCGGAAAACACATTTTTTGGGGTTCCCCAACCTGTGGGAACCTGAATATATCTATACTTTTCGAATCTGAGGTCAGTTTCAAATTTTGACTTTTCATGCTTAATTGGCTATTTGCCAACAAATGCAATCTAGGCCAAGGGCTAAATTTTGAGGTAGAGGTCGGATCCAGAAAATACTTGTTTTTTCGGGTTCCCCCACCTGTGGCAAACCATAATTTATGTATGCTTTTCGAATCTGAGGTCAGTTTCAAATTTTGACTTTTCATGCTTAATTGGCTATTTGCCAACAAATGCAATCTAGGCCAAGGGCTAAATTTTGAGGGAGAGGTCGGATCTGCAAAACACATGTTTTTTCGGGTTCCCCAACATGTGGGGAACCAGAATATATGTATACTTTTCGAATTTGAGGTCAGTTTCACATTTTGAGTTTTCATGGTTAATTGGCTATTTGCCGACAAATGCAATCTTGGCTGAGGGCTAAATTTTGAGGGAGAGGTTGGATCTGGAAAACACATGTTTTTTCGGGTTCCCCAACATGTGGGGAACCAGAATATATGTATACTTTTCGAATTTGAAGTCAGTTTCACATTTTGAGTTTTCATGGTTAATTGGCTATTTGACAACAAATTCGAGATAGGCCGTGGCCTAACATTTGAGGAAGAGGTGGGATCCGGAAAACACATGTTTTTTCGGGTTCCCCAACCTGTGGGGAACCTGAATATATCTATACTTTTCGAATTTTAGGTCAGTTTCACATTTTCACTTTTGATGCTGAATTGGCTATTTGCAAACAAATGCACGTTAAGCCGTGGCCTAACTTTTGAGGGAGAGGTCGGATCCGGAAAACACATGTTTTTTCGGGTTCCCCAACATGTGGGGAACCAGAATATATGTATACTTTTCGAATTTGAGGTCAGTTTCACATTTTGACTTTTCATGCTTAATTGGCTATTTCCCAACACATGCAATGTAGGCAGAGGCCTAACCTTTGAGGTAGAGGTCGGATCCAGAAAATACTTGTTTTTTCGGGTTCCCCCACCTGTGGCAAACCATAATATATGTATACTTTTCGAATCTGAGGTCAGTTTCAGATTTCGAGTTTTCATGCTTAATTGGCTATTTGCCAACAAATGCAATCTAGGCCAAGGCCTACATTTTGAGGGAGAGGTTGGAACCGGAAAACACATGTTTTTTCGGGTTCCCCAACCTGTGGGGAAGCAGAATATATGTATACTTTTCGAATTTAAGGTCAGTTTCTCATTTTGACTTTTCATGCTTAATTGGATATTTCCCTACAAATGGAAGTTAAGCCGTGGCCTAACTTTTGAGGAAGAGGTCTGATCCGGAAAACACATGTTTTTTCGGGTTCCCCAACCTGTGGGGAACCAGAATATATGTATACTTTTCGAATTTGAGGTCAGTTTCACATTTTGACTTTTCATGCTTAATTGGCTATTTCCCAACACATGCAATGTAGGCAGAGGCCTAACCTTTGAGGTAGAGGTCGGATCCAGAAAATACTTGTTTTTTCGGGTTCCCCCACCTGTGGCAAACCATAATATATGTATACTTTTCGAATCTGAGGTCAGTTTCAGATTTTGACTTTTCATGGTTAATTGGCTATTTGCCAACAAATTCGAGATAGGCCGTGGCCTAACTTTTGAGGAAGAGGTTGGATCCGGAAAACACATTTTTTGGGGTTCCCCAACCTGTGGGGAACCTGAATATATCTATACTTTTCGAATCTGAGGTCAGTTTCAAATTTTGACTTTTCATGCTTAATTGGCTATTTGCCAACAAATGCAATCTAGGCCAAGGGCTAAATTTTGAGGGAGATGTCGGATCAGGAAAACACATGTTTTTTCGGGTTCCCCAACATGTGGGGAAGCAGAATATATGTATACTTTTCGAATTTGAGGTCAGTTTCAGATTTCGAGTTTTCATGCTTAATTGGCTATTTCCCAACACATGCAATGTAGGCAGAGGCCTAACCTTTGAGGTAGAGGTCGGATCCAGAAAATACTTGTTTTTTCGGGTTCTCCCACCTGTGGCAAACCATAATATATGTATACTTTTCGAATCTGAGGTCAGTTTCAAATTTTGACTTTTCATGCTTAATTGGCTATTTGCCAACAAATGCAATCTAGGCCGAGGCCTAACTTTTGAGGGAGAGGTCAGATCCGGAAAACACATGTTTTTTCGGGTACCCCAACATGTGGGGAACCAGAATATATGTATACTTTTCGAATTTGACGTCAGTTTCACATTTTGACTTTTCATGCTTAATTGGCTATTTCCCAACACATGCAATGTAGGCAGAGGCCTAACCTTTGAGGTAGAGGTCGGATCCAGAAAATACTTGTTTTTTCGGGTTCCCCCACCTGTGGCAAACCATAATATATGTATACTTTTCGAATCTGAGGTCAGTTTCAAATTTTGACTTTTCATGCTTAATTGGCTATTTGCCAACAAATGCAATCTAGGCCGAGGGCTAAATTTTGAGGGAGAGGTCGGATCTGGAAAACACATGTTTTTTCGGCTTCCCCAACCTGTGGGGAAGCAGAATATATGTATACTTTTCGAATTTAAGGTCAGTTTCTCATTTTGACTTTTCATGCTTAATTGGATATTTCCCTACAAATGGAAGTTAAGCCGTGGCCTAACTTTTGAGGAAGAGGTCTGATCCGGAAAACACATGTTTTTTCGGGTTCCCCAACCTGTGGGGAACCAGAATATATGTATACTTTTCGAATTTAAGGTCAGTTTCTCATTTTGACTTTTCATGCTTAATTGGCTATTTGCCAACAAATGCAATCTTCGCTCAGGGCTAAATTTTGAGGGAGAGGTCGGATCTGGAAAACACATGTTTTTTCGGGTTCCCCAACATGTGGGGAACCAGAATATATGTATACTTTTCGAATTTGAGGTCAGTTTCACATTTTGACTTTTCATTCTTAATTGGCTATTTCCCAACAAATGCAATGTAGGCTGAGGCCTAACCTTTGAGGTAGATGTCGGATCCGGAAAATACTTGTTTTTTCGTGTTCCCCCACCTGTGACGAACCATAATATATGTATGCTTTTCGAATCTGAGGTCAGTTTCAAATTTTGACTTTTCATGCTTAATTGGCTATTTGCCAACAAATGCAATCTAGGTCGAGGGCTAAATTTTGAGGGAGAGGTCGGATCCGGAAAACACATGTTTTTTCGGATTCCCCAACCTGTGGGGAACCAGAATATATGTATACTTTTCGAATTTGAGGTTAGTTTCACATTTTGACTTTTCATGCTTAATTGGCTATTTGCCGACAAATGCAATCTTGGCTGAGGGCTAAATTTTGAGGGAGAGGTCGGATCTGGAAAACACATGTTTTTTGGGTTCCCCAAGCTGTGTGGAACCTGAATATATGTACACTTTTCGAATTTGAGGTCAGTTTCACATTTTGACTTTTCATGGTTAATTGGCTATTTGCCAACAAATTCGAGATACCGGTAGGCCGTGGCCTAACTTTTGAGGAAGAGGTTGGATCCGGAAAACACATGTTTTTTCAGGTTCCCCAACATGTGGGGAACCAGAATATATGTATACTTTTCGAATTTGAGGTCAGTTTCACATTTTGACTTTTCATTCTTAATTGGCTATTTCCCAACAAATGCAAGTTAAGCCGTGGCCTAACTTTTGAGGGAGAGGTCGGATCCGGAAAACACATGTTTTTTCGGGTTCCCCAACATGTGGGGAACCAGAATATATGTATACTTTTCGAATTTGACGTCAGTTTCACATTTTGACTTTTCATGCTTAATTGGCTATTTCCCAACACATGCAATGTAGGCAGAGGCCTAACCTTTGAGGTAGAGGTCGGATCCAGAAAATACTTGTTTTTTCGGGTTCCCCCACCTGTGGCAAACCATAATATATGTATACTTTTCGAATCTGAGGTCAGTTTCAAATTTTGACTTTTCATGCTTAATTGGCCATTTGCCAACAAATGCAATCTAGGCCGAGGGCTAAATTTTGAGGGAGAGGTCGGATCTGGAAAACACATGTTTTTTCGGCTTCCCCAACATGTGGGAAAGCAGAATATATGTATACTTTTCGAATTTGAGGTCAGTTTCAGATTTCGAGTTTTCATGCTTAATTGGCTATTTGCCTACAAATGCAATCTAGGCCAAGGTCTAAATTTTGAGGGAGAGGTCGGAACCGGAAAACACATGGTTTTTTGGGTTCCCCAACCTGTGTGGAACCTGAATATATGTACACTTTTCGAATTTGAGGTCAGTTTCACATTTTGACTTTTCATGGTTAATTGGCTATTTGCCAACAAATTCGAGATAGGCCGTGGCCTAACTTTTGAGGAAGAGGTTGGATCCGGAAAACACATTTTTTTGGGTTCCCCAACCTGTGGGGAACCTGAATATATCTATACTTTTCGAATCTGAGGTCAGTTTCAAATTTTGACTTTTCATGCTTAATTGGCTATTTGCCAACAAATGCAATCTAGGCCAAGGTCTAAATTTTGAGGGAGAGGTCGGAACCGGAAAACACATGGTTTTTTGGGTTCCCCAACCTGTGTGGAACCTGAATATATGTACACTTTTCGAATTTGAGGTCAGTTTCACATTTTTACTTTTCATGGTTAATTGGCTATTTGCCAACAAATTCGAGATAGGCCGTGGCCTAACTTTTGAGGGAGAGGATGGATCCAGAAAACACATGTTTTTTCGGGTTCCCCAACCTGTGGGGAACCTGAATATATCTATACTTTTCGAATTTTAGGTCAGTTTCACATTTTCACTTTTGATGCTTCATTGGCTATTTGCAAACAAATGCAAGTTAAGCCGTGGCCTAACTTTTGAGGGAGAGGTCGGATCCGAAAAACACATGTTTTTTCGGGTTCCCCAACATGTGGGGAACCAGAATATATGTATACTTTTCAAATTTGAGGTCAGTTTCACATTTTGACTTTTCATGCTTAATTGGCTATTTCCCAACACATGCAATGTAGGCAGAGGCCTAACCTTTGAGGTAGAGGCCGGATCCAGAAAATACTTGTTTTTTCGGGTTCCCCCACCTGTGGCAAACCATAATATATGTATACTTTTCGAATCTGAGGTCAGTTTCAAATTTTGACTTTTCATCCTTAATTGGCTATTTGCCAACAAATGCAATCTAGGTCGAGGGCTAAATTTTGAGGGAGAGGTCGGATCTGGAAAACACATGTTTTTTCGGCTTCCCCAACATGTGGGGAAGCAGAATATATGTATACTTTTCGAATTTGAGGTCAGTTTCAGATTTCGAGTTTTCATGCTTAATTGGCTATTTGCCTACAAATGCAATCTAGGCCAAGGTCTAAATTTTGAGGGAGAGGTCGGAACCGGAAAACACATAGTTTTTTGGGTTCCCCAACCTGTGTGGAACCTGAATATATGTACACTTTTCGAATTTGAGGTCAGTTTCACATTTTGACTTTTCATGGTTAATTGGCTATTTGCCAACAAATTCGAGATACCGGTAGGCCGTGGCCTAACTTTTGAGGAAGAGGTTGGATCCGGAAAACACATGTTTTTTCAGGTTCCCCAACATGTGGGGAACCAGAATATATGTATACTTTTCGAATTTGAGGTCAGTTTCACATTTTGACTTTTCATTCTTAATTGGCTATTTCCCAACAAATGCAAGTTAAGCCGTGGCCTAACTTTTGAGGGAGAGGTCGGATCCGGAAAACACATGTTTTTTCGGGTTCCCCAACATGTGGGGAACCAGAATACATGTATACTTTTCGAATTTGACGTCAGTTTCACATTTTGACTTTTCATGCTTAATTGGCTATTTCCCAACACATGCAATGTAGGCAGAGGCCTAACCTTTGAGGTAGAGGTCGGATCCGGAAAATACTTGTTTTTTCGGGTTCCCCCACCTGTGGCAAACCATAATATATGTATACTTTTCGAATCTGAGGTCAGTTTCAAATTTTGACTTTTCATGCTTAATTGGCTATTTGCCAACAAATGCAATCTAGGCCGAGGGCTAAATTTTGAGGGAGAGGTCGGATCTGGAAAACACATGTTTTTTCGGCTTCCCCAACCTGTGGTGAAGCAGAATATATGTATACTTTTCGAATTTGAGGTCAGTTTCAGATTTCGAGTTTTCATGCTTAATTGGCTATTTGCCTACAAATGCAATCTAGGCCAAGGTCTAAATTTTGAGGGAGAGGTCGGAACCGGAAAACACATGGTTTTTTGGGTTCCCCAACCTGTGTGGAACCTGAATATATGACACTTTTCGAATTTGAGGTCAGTTTCACATTTTGACTTTTCATGGTTAATTGGCTATTTGCCAACAAATTCGAGATAGGCCGTGGCCTAACTTTTGAGGGAGAGGATGGATCCGGAAAACACATGTTTTTTCGGGTTCCCCAACCTGTGGGGAACCTGAATCTATCTATACTTTTCGAATTTTAGGTCAGTTTCACATTTTCACTTTTGATGCTGAATTGGCTATTTGCAAACAAATGCACGTTAAGCCGTGGCCTAACTTTTGAGGGAGAGGTCGGATCCGGAAAACACATGTTTTTTCGGGTTCCCCAACATGTGGGGAACCAGAATATATGTATACTTTTCGAATTTTAGGTCAGTTTCACATTTTGACTTTTCATGCTTAATTGGCTATTTCCCAACACATGCAATGTAGGCAGAGGCCTAACCTTTGAGGTAGAGGTCGGATCCAGAAAATACTTGTTTTTTCGGGTTCCCCCACCTGTGGCAAACCATAATATATGTATACTTTTCGAATCTGAGGTCAGTTTCAGATTTCGAGTTTTCATGCTTAATTGGCTATTTGCCAACAAATGCAATCTAGGCCAAGGCCTACATTTTGAGGGAGAGGTTGGAACCGGAAAACACATGTTTTTTCGGGTTCCCCAACCTGTGGGGAAGCAGAATATATGTATACTTTTCGAATTTAAGGTCAGTTTCTCATTTTGACTTTTCATGCTTAATTGGATATTTCCCTACAAATGGAAGTTAAGCCGTGGCCTAACTTTTGAGGAAGAGGTCTGATCCGGAAAACACATGTTTTTTCGGGTTCCCCAACCTGTGGGGAACCAGAATATATGTATACTTTTTGAATTTAAGGTCAGTTTCTCATTTTGACTTTTCATGCTTAATTGGCTATTTGCCAACAAATGCAATCTTGGCTGAGGGCTAAATTTTGAGGGAGAGGTCGGATCCGGAAAACACATGTTTTTTCGGGTTCCCCAACCTGTGGGGAACCAGAATATATGTATACTTTTCGAATTTGAGGTCAGTTTCAGATTTCGAGTTTTCATGCTTAATTGGCTATTTGCCTACAAATGCAATCTAGGCCAAGGTCTAAATTTTGAGGGAGAGGTCGGAACCGGAAAACACATGGTTTTTTGGGTTCCCCAAGCTGTGTGGAACATGAATATATGTACACTTTTCGAATTTGAGGTCAGTTTCACATTTTGACTTTTCATGGTTAATTGGCTATTTGCCAACAAATTCGAGATACCGGTAGGCCGTGGCCTAACTTTTGAGGAAGAGGTTGGATCCGGAAAACACATGTTTTTTCAGGTTCCCCAACATGTGGGGAACCAGAATATATGTATACTTTTCGAATTTGAGGTCAGTTTCACATTTTGACTTTTCATTCTTAATTGGCTATTTCCCAACAAATGCAAGTTAAGCCGTGGCCTAACTTTTGAGGGAGAGGTCGGATCCGGAAAACACATGTTTTTTCGGGTTCCCCAACATGTGGGGAACCAGAATATATGTATACTTTTCGAATTTGACGTCAGTTTCACATTTTGACTTTTCATGCTTAATTGGCTATTTCCCAACACATGCAATGTAGGCAGAGGCCTAACCTTTGAGGTAGAGGTCGGATCCAGAAAATACTTGTTTTTTCGGGTTCCCCCACCTGTGGCAAACCATAATATATGTATACTTTTCGAATCTGAGGTCAGTTTCACATTTTGACTTTTCATGGTTAATTGGCTATTTGCCAACAAATTCGAGATAGGCCGTGGCCTAACTTTTGAGGAAGAGGTTGGATCCGGAAAACACATTTTTTGGGGTTCCCCAACCTGTGGGGAACCTGAATATATCTATACTTTTCGAATCTGAGGTCAGTTTCAAATTTTGACTTTTCATGCTTAATTGGCTATTTGCCAACAAATGCAATCTAGGCCAAGGGCTAAATTTTGAGGGAGATGTCGGATCAGGAAAACACATGTTTTTTCGGGTTCCCCAACATGTGGGGAAGCAGAATATATGTATACTTTTCGAATTTCAGGTCAGTTTCAGATTTCGAGTTTTCATGCTTAATTGGCTATTTGCCTAAAAAAGCAATTTAGGCCAAGGTCTAAATTTTGAGGGAGAGGTCGGAACCGGAAAACACATGGTTTTTTGGGTTCCCCAACATGTGGGAAACCAGAATATATGTATACTTTTCGAATTTGAGGTCAGTTTCACATTTTGACTTTTCATGCTTAATTGGCTATTTCCCAACACATGCAATGTAGGCAGAGGCCTAACCTTTGAGGTAGAGGTCGGATCCAGAAAATACTTGTTTTTTCGGGTTCCCCCACCTGTGGCAAACCATAATATATGTATACTTTTCGAATCTGAGGTCAGTTTCAGATTTTGACTTTTCATGGTTAATTGGCTATTTGCCAACAAATTCGAGATAGGCCGTGGCCTAACTTTTGAGGAAGAGGTTGGATCCGGAAAACACATTTTTTGGGGTTCCCCAACCTGTGGGGAACCTGAATATATCTATACTTTTCGAATCTGAGGTCAGTTTCAAATTTTGACTTTTCATGCTTAATTGGCTATTTGCCAACAAATGCAATCTAGGCCAAGGGCTAAATTTTGAGGGAGATGTCGGATCAGGAAAACACATGTTTTTTCGGGTTCCCCAACATGTGGGGAAGCAGAATATATGTATACTTTTCGAATTTGAGGTCAGTTTCAGATTTCGAGTTTTCATGCTTAATTGGCTATTTGCCTACAAATGCAATTTAGGCCAAGGTCTAAATTTTGAGGAAGAGGTTGGATCCGGAAAACACATGTTTTTTCAGGTTCCCCAACATGTGGGGAACCAGAATACATGTATACTTTTCGAATTTGACGTCAGTTTCACATTTTGACTTTTCATGCTTAATTGGCTATTTCCCAACACATGCAATGTAGGCAGAGGCCTAACCTTTGAGGTAGAGGTCGGATCCGGAAAATACTTGTTTTTTCGGGTTCCCCCACCTGTGGCAAACCATAATATATGTATACTTTTCGAATCTGAGGTCAGTTTCAAATTTTGACTTTTCATGCTTAATTGGCTATTTGCAAACAAATGCAAGTTAAGCCGTGGCCTAACTTTTGAGGGAGAGGTCGGATCCGGAAAACACATGTTTTTTCGGGTTCCCCAACATGTGGGGAACCAGAATACATGTATACTTTTCGAATTTGACGTCAGTTTCACATTTTGACTTTTCATGCTTAATTGGCTATTTCCCAACACATGCAATGTAGGCAGAGGCCTAACCTTTGAGGTAGAGGTCGGATCCGGAAAATACTTGTTTTTTCGGGTTCCCCCACCTGTGGCAAACCATAATATATGTATACTTTTCGAATCTGAGGTCAGTTTCAAATTTTGACTTTTCATGCTTAATTGGCTATTTGCCAACAAATGCAATCTAGGCCGAGGGCTAAATTTTGAGGGAGAGGTCGGATCTGGAAAACACATGTTTTTTCGGCTTCCCCAACATGTGGTGAAGCAGAATATATGTATACTTTTCGAATTTGAGGTCAGTTTCAGATTTCGAGTTTTCATGCTTAATTGGCTATTTGCCTACAAATGCAATCTAGGCCAAGGTCTAAATTTTGAGGGAGAGGTCGGAACCGGAAAACACATGGTTTTTTGGGTTCCCCAACCTGTGTGGAACCTGAATATATGACACTTTTCGAATTTGAGGTCAGTTTCACATTTTGACTTTTCATGGTTAATTGGCTATTTGCCAACAAATTCGAGATAGGCCGTGGCCTAACTTTTGAGGGAGAGGATGGATCCGGAAAACACATGTTTTTTCGGGTTCCCCAACCTGTGGGGAACCTGAATATATCTATACTTTTCGAATTTTAGGTCAGTTGCACATTTTGACTTTTCATGCTTAATTGGCTATTTCCCAACACATGCAATGTAGGCAGAGGCCTAACCTTTGAGGTAGAGGTCGGATCCAGAAAATACTTGTTTTTTCGGGTTCCCCCACCTGTGGCAAACCATAATATATGTATACTTTTCGAATCTGAGGTCAGTTTCAAATTTTGACTTTTCATGCTTAATTGGCTATTTGCCAACAAATGCAATCTAGGCCGAGGGCTAAATTTTGAGGGAGAGGTCGGATCTGGAAAACACATGTTTTTTCGGCTTCCCCAACATGTGGGGAAGCAGAATATATGTATACTTTTCGAATTTGAGGTCAGTTTCAGATTTCGAGTTTTCATGGTTAATTGGCTATTTGCCAACAAATTCGAGATAGGCCGTGGCCTAACTTTTGAGGGAGAGGATGGATCCGGAAAACACATGTTTTTTCGGGTTCCCCAACCTGTGGGGAACCTGAATATATCTATACTTTTCGAATTTGAGGTCAGTTTCACATTTTGACTTTTCATCGTTAATTGGCTATTTGCAAACAAATGCAAGTTAAGCCGTGGCCTAACTTTTCAGGGAGAGGTCGGATCCGGAAAACACATGTTTTTTCGGGTTCCCCAACCTGTGTGGAACCTGAATATATGTATACTTTTCGAATTTGAGGTCAGTTTCACATTTTGACTTTTCATGCTTAATTGGCTATTTCCCAACAAATGCAATGTAGGCCGAGGCCTAACCTTTGAGGTAGAGGTCGGATCCGGAAAACACATGTTTTTTCGGGTTCCCCCACCTGTGGCGAACTATAATATATGTATACTTTTCGAATCTGAGGTCAGTTTCAAATTTCAAGTTTCTCATTTTGACTTTTCATGCTTAAATGGATATTTCCTACAAATGCAAGTTAAGCCGTGGCCTAAATTTTGAGGAAGAGGTCTGATCCGGAAAACACATGCTTTTACGGGTTCCCCAACCTGTGGGGAACCTGAATATATGTATACTTTTGGAATTTGAAGTCAGTTTCACATTTTGAGTTTTCATGCTTAATTGGTTATTTGCCAACAAATGCAATCTAGGCCAAGGCCTAAATTTTGAGAAAGAGGTCAGAACCGGAAAACACACGTTTTTTCGGGTTCCCCAAGCTATGTGGAAGCTGAATATATGTACACTTTTCGAATTTGAAGTCAGTTTCACATTTTGTGTTTTCATGGTTAATTGGCTATTTGCCAACAAATTCGAGATAGGCCGTGGCCTAACTTTTGAGGAAGAGGTTGGATCCGGAAAACACATGTTTTTTGGGTTCCCCAACCTGTGGGGAACCTGAATATATCTATACTTTTCGAACTTGAGGTCAGTTTCACATTTTAACTTTTGATGCTTAATTGGCTATTTGGAAACAAATGCAATCTAGGCCGAGGCCTAACTTTTGAGGGAGAGGTCGGATCCGGAAAACACATGTTTTTTTCGGGTTTCCCAACCTTTGGGGAATCAGAATATATGTATCCTTTTCGAACTTGAGGTCAGTTTCCCATTTTGACTTTTCATGCTTAATTGACTATTTGCCCACAAATGCAAGTTAAGCCGTGGCCTAACTTTTGAGGGAGAGGTCGGATCCGGAAAACACATGTTTTTTCAGGTTCCCCAACATGTGGGGAACCAGAATATATGTATACTTTTGGAATTTGAAGTCAGTTTCACATTTTGAGTTTTCATGCTTAATTGGTTATTTGCCAACAAATGCAATCTAGGCCAAGGCCTAAATTTTGAGAAAGAGGTCAGAACCGGAAAACACACGTTTTTTCGGGTTCCCCAACCTGTGTGGAACCTGAATATATGTACACTTTTCGAATTTGAGGTCAGTTTCACATTTTGACTTTTCATGCTTAATTGGCTATTTGCCAACAAATGCAATCTAGGCCGAGGGCTAAATTTTGAGGGAGAGGTCGGATCTGGAAAACACATGTTTTTTCGGGTTCCCCAACATTTGGGGAACCAGAATATATCTATACTTTTCGAATTTGAAGTCAGTTTCACATTTTGAGTTTTCATGCTTAATTGACTATTTCCCAACAAATGCAATCTAGGCCAAGGCCTAAATTTTGAGAAAGAGGTCAGAACCAGAAAACACACGTTTTTTCGGGTTCCCCAAGCTATGTGGAAGCTGAATATATGTACACTTTTCGAATTTGAGGTCAGTTTCACATTTTGACTTTTCATGTTTAATTGGCTATTTGCTAACAAATTCGAGATAGGCCGTGGCCTAACTTTTGAGGAAGAGGTTGGATCCGGAAAACACATGTTTTTTCAGGTTCCCCAACCTGTGGGGAAGCTGAATATATCTATACTTTTCGACTTTTAGGTCAGTTTCACATTTTCACTTTTGATGCTTAATTGGCTATTTGCAAACAAATGCAATCTAGGCCGAGGCCTAACTTTTGAGGGAGAGGTTGGATCTGGAAAACACATGTTTTTTCGGGTTCCCCAACCTTTGGGGAATCAAAATATATGTATACTTTTTGAACTTGAGGTCAGTTTCACATTTTGACTTTTCATGCTTAATTGACTATTTGCCAACAAATACAATCTAGGCCGAGGCCCAACTTTTGAGGGAGAGGTCGGATGGGAAAAACAGATGTTTTTTCGTGTTCCCCAACCTTTTGGGAACCATAATATATTTATACTTTTGATATTTGAGGTCAGATTTACATTGTGACTGTTCATGCTTAATTGTCTATTAGCCAACCAGTACGAGATAGGCCGTGGCCTAACTTTTGAGGGAGAGGTCGGATCTTGAAAACACATGTTTTATCGGGTTCCCCAACCCGTGGGGAACCAGAATATATGTATACTTTTTTAATTTAAGGTCAGTTTCTCATTTTGACTTTTCATGCTTAATTGGATATTTCCTGCAAATGCAACTTAAGCCGTGGCCTAAATTTTGAGGAAGAGGTCTGATCCGGAAAACACATGCTTTTACGGGTTCCCCAACCTGTGGGGAACCTGAATAAATGTATATTTTTCGAATTGGAGGTCAGTTTCACATTTTGTCTTTTCATGCTTAATTGACTGTTTGCCCACAAATGCAAGTTAAGCCCTGGCCTAACTTTTGAGGAAGAGGTTGGATCCGGAAAACACATGTTTTTTCGGGGTCCCCAACATGTGGGGAACCAGAATATATCTATACTTTTCGAATTTTAGGTCAGTTTCACATTTTCACTTTTGATGCTTAATTGGCTATTTGCAAACAAATGCAATCTAGGCCGAGGCCTAACTTTTGAGGGAGAGGTCGGATCCAGAAAACACATTTTTTCCGGTTCCCCAACATGTGGGGAACCAGAATATATGTATACTTTTCGAATTTTAGGTCAGTTTCACATTTTCACTTTTGATGCTTAATTGGCTATTTCCCAACAAATGCAATGTAGGCCGAGGCCTAACCTTTGAGGTAGAGGTCGGATCCGGAAAATGCTTGTTTTTTCGGGTTTCCCCAACTGTGGTGAACCATAATATATGTATATTTTTCGAATTTGAGGTCAGTTTCACATTTTGACGTTTCATGGTTAATTGGCTATTTGCCAACAAATTCGAGATAGGCCATGGCCTAACTTTTGAGGGAGAGGTCGGATCTGGAAAACACATGTTTTTTTCGGGTTCCCCAACGTTTGGGGAACCTGAATATATGTATACTTTTCGAATTTGAGGTCAGTTTCACATTTTGACTTTTCATGCTTAATTGGCTATTTGCCAACAAATGCAATCTAGGCCGAGGGCTAAATTTTGAGGGAGAGGTCGGATCTGGAAAACACATGTTTTTTCGGGTTCCCCAACATTTGGGGAACTGGAATATATCTATACTTTTCGAATTTGAGGTCAGTTTCACATTTTGACTTTTCATGGTTAATTGGCTATTTGCCAACAAATTCGAGATAGGCCGTGGCCTAACTTTTGAGGAAGAAGTTGGATCTGGAAAACACATGTTTTTTTGGGTTCCCCAACCTGTGGGGAACCTGAATATATCTATACTTTTCGAATTTTAGGTCAGTTTCACATTTTCACTTTTGATGCTTAATTGGCTATTTGCAAACAAATGCAATCTAGGCCGAGGCCTAACTTTTGAGGGAGAGGTTGGATCCAGAAAACACATTTTTTCCCGGTTCCCCAACATGTGGGGAACCAGAATATATGTATACTTTTCGAATTTGAAGTCAGTTTCACATTTTGAGTTTTCATGCTTAATTGGCTATTTGCCTACAAATAGTTCCATCAGTACGCTGATGATACTCAGCTGTACATTTCCACCCCGAACCACCCAAATGAAGCTCTTGACGTACTGACCCAGTGCCTGGAGGCCGTGCGGATCTGGATGGGAAAGAACGGTCTCAAGCTCAACCCCTCCAAGACCGAGTGGCTGTGGTTACCGTCGTCCCGGTACAACCAGCTGACTCCATCGCTGTCTATTGGGGGCGAGTCAGTGGCCCCCACGGGAAGGGCTCGCAACTTGGGAGTCCTCCTAGATTCACGGCTGTCCCTTGAGGACCATCTGACGGCCGTGGCCGGGAGGATATTTTACCAGATTCGTCTGGTACGCCAGTTGCGCCCCTTCCTAGATAAGGACGCGCTACGCACGGTCACCCATGCCTTCGTCACTTCCAGACTGGACTATTGTAATGCTCTCTACATGGGGCTCCCCTTGAAGTGCACGCGGAGGCTTCAACTGGCGCAGAATGCGGCCGCGCGGGTGGTAGTGGGGGCACCCTGGCGGGTACGAATGACCCCTATCCTGCGCGAGCTGCACTAGTTGCCGGTGGTCTTCCGGGTGCGCTTCAAGGTGTTGGTCACCACCTTTAAAGCGCTCCATGGCATAGGACCCAGTTATTTACAAGACCGCCTTCTGCCAGTAAATACCTCCCATCGACCAGTTCGCAACCACAGAGAGGGCCTCCTCAGGGTGCCATCGGCTAAGCAGTGTCGGCTGGTGGCGCCCAGGGGGAGAGCCTTTTCTGTGGGGGCACCGACGATCTGGAACGAGCTCCCCCCAGAACTCCGGACATGTCATGATCTCCGCACCTTCAGAAGAGAACTGAAGACTCATCTCTTCAATCAAGCCGGCCTGGCCTAGATCTCCTCGGGTTTTAAAATTTTTAAACAAGGCTGTTTGGGTTTTAGAATTGGGTTTTTAACAGGTTTTTTAGCAACAGCCTTGTATTAATATTAATTTAATTTTTAAATATTTATTGTTTTTATGTTTTTACTCTGTTGTGAACCGCCCCGAGTCCTACGGGAGAGGGGCGGTATAAAAATTTAATAAATAAAAATAAATAAATAAATAAATGCAATCTAGGCCGAGGCCTAAATTTTGAGGTAGAGGTCGCAACCGGAAAACACATGTTTTTTTGGGTTCCCCAACCTGTGGGGAACTTGAATATATGTACACTTTTCGAATTTGAGGTCAGTTTCACATTTTGACTTTTCATGGTTAATTGGCTATTTGCCAACAAATTCAAGATAGGCCGTGGCCTAACTTTTGAGGAAGAGGTTGGATCCGGAAAACATATTTTTTTCTGGGTTCCCCAACCTACACTATACTTTTCGAACTTGAGGTCAGTTTCACATTTTCACTTTTGATGCTTAATTGGCTATTTGCAAACAAATGTAATCTAGACCGATGCCTAACTTTTGAGGGAGAGGTCGGATCCGGAAAACACATGTTTTTCGGGTTCCCCAACCTGTGGGGAACCTGAATATATGTACACTTTTCGAATTTGAGGTCAGTTTCACATTTTGACTTTTCATGGTTAATTGGCTATTTGCCAACAAATTCGAGATAGGCCGTGGCCTAACCTTTGAGGTAGAGGTTGGATCCGGAAAACACATGTTTTTTCGGGTTCCCCAACATGTGGGGAACCAGAATATATGTATACTTTTCGAATTTAAGGTCAGTTTCTCATTTTGACTTTTCATGCTTAATTGGCTATTTCCCAAGAAATGCAATGTAGGCCGAGGCCTAACCTTTGAGGTAGAGGTCGGATCCGGAAAATACTTGTTTTTTCGGGTTCCCCCAACTGTGGCGAACCATAATATATGTATATTTTTCGAATTTGAGGTCAGTTTCACATTTTGACTTTTCATGGTTAATTGGCTATTTGCCAACAAATTCGAGATAGGCCGTGGCCTAACGTTTGAGGGAGAGGTCAGATCTGGAAAACACATGTTTTTTCGGATTCCCCAACCTGTGGGGAACCTGAATATATGTACACTTTTCAAATTTGAGGTCAGTATCACATTTTGAATTTTCATGCTTAATTGACTATTTGCCCACAAAAGCAAGTTAAGCCGTGGCCTAACTTTTGAGGGAGAGGTTGGATCCGGAAAACACATGTTTTTTCGGGTTCCCCAACCTGTGGGGAACCTGAATATATGTACACTTTTCGAATTTGAGGTCAGTTTCACATTTTGACTTTTCATGCTTAATTGGCTATTTGCCAACAAATGCAATCTAGGCCGAGGGCTAAATTTTGAGGGAGAGGTCGGATCCGGAAAACACATGTTTTTTTCGGGTTTCCCAACCTTTGGGGAATCAGAATATATGTATACTTTTCGAACTTGAGGTCAGTTTCCCATTTTGACTTTTCATGCTTAATTGACTATTTGCCCACAAATGCAAGTTAAGCCGTGGCCTAACTTTTGAGGGAGAGGTCGGATCCGGAAAACACATGTTTTTTCAGGTTCCCCAACATGTGGGGAACCAGAATATATGTATACTTTTCGAATTTGAAGTCAGTTTCACATTTTGAGTTTTCATGCTTAATTGGTTATTTGCCAACAAATGCAATCTAGGCCAAGGCCTAAATTTTGAGAAAGAGGTCAGAACCGGAAAACACACATTTTTTCGGGTTCCCCAACCTGTGTGGAACCTGAATATATGTACACTTTTCGAATTTGAGGTCAGTTTCACATTTTGACTTTTCATGCTTAATTGGCTATTTGCCAACAAATGCAATCTAGGCCGAGGGCTAAATTTTGAGGGAGAGGTCGGATCTGGAAAACACATGTTTTTTCGGGTTCCCCAACATTTGGGGAACCAGAATATATCTATACTTTTCGAATTTGAAGTCAGTTTCACATTTCGAGTTTTCATGCTTAATTGGCTATTTGCCTACAAATGCAATCTAGGCCAAGGTCTAAATTTTGAGGGAGAGGTCAGAACCGGAAAACACATGGTTTTTTGGGTTCCCCAACCTGTGTGGAAGCTGAATATATGTACACTTTTCGAATTTGAGGTCAGTTTCACATTTGGAGTTTTCATGGTTAATTGGCTATTTGCTAACAAATTCGAGATAGGCCGTGGCCTAACTTTTGAGGAAGAGGTTGGATCCGGAAAACACATGTTTTTTCAGGTTCCCCAACCTGTGGGGAAGCTGAATATATCTATACTTTTCGACTTTTAGGTCATGGTTAATTGGCTATTTGCAAACAAATGCAATCTAGGCCGAGGCCTAACTTTTGAGGGAGAGGTTGGATCTGGAAAACACATGTTTTTTCGGGTTCCCCAACCTTTGGGGAATCAAAATATATGTATACTTTTGATATTTGAGGTCAGTTTCACATTTTGACTTTTCATGCTTAATTGACTATTTGCCAACCAGTACGAGATAGGCCGTGGCCTTACTTTTGAGGGAGAGGTCGGATCTTGAAAACACATGTTTTATCGGGTTCCCCAACCCGTGGGGAACCAGAATATATGTATACTTTTTTAATTTAAGGTCAGTTTCTCATTTTGACTTTTCATGCTTAATTGGATATTTCCTGCAAATGCAAGTTAAGCCGTGGCCTAAATTTTGAGGAAGAGGTCTGATCCGGAAAACACATGCTTTTACAGGTTCCCCAACCTGTGGGGAACCTGAATAAATGTATATTTTTCGAATTGGAGGTCAGTTTCACATTTTGACTTTTCATGCTTAATTGACTGTTTGCCCACAAATGCAAGTTAAGCCCTGGCCTAACTTTAGAGGAAGAGGTTGGATCCGGAAAACACATGTTTTTTCGAGGTCCCCAACATGTGGGGAACCAGAATATATCTATACTTTTCGAATTTTAGGTCAGTTTCACATTTTCACTTTTGATGCTTAATTGGCTATTTGCAAACAAATGCAATCTAGGCCGAGGCCTAACTTTTGAGGGAGAGGTCGGATCCAGAAAACACATTTTTTCCGGTTCCCCAACATGTGGGGAACCAGAATATATGTATACTTTTCGAATTTTAGGTCAGTTTCACATTTTCACTTTTGATGGTTAATTGGCTATTTCCCAACAAATGCAATGTAGGCCGAGGCCTAACCTTTGAGGTAGAGGTCGGATCCGGAAAATGCTTGTTTTTTCGGGTTCCCCCAACTGTGGTGAACCATAATATATGTATATTTTTCGAATTTGAGGTCAGTTTCACATTTTGACTTTTCATGGTTAATTGGCTATTTGCCAACAAATTCGAGATAGGCCGTGGCCTAACTTTTGAGGGAGAGGTCGGATCTGGAAAACACATGTTTTTTCGGGTTCCCCAACCTTTGGGGAACCTGAATATATATATACTTTTCGAATTTGAGGTCAGTTTCACATTTTGACTTTTCATGCTTAATTGGCTATTTGCCAACAAATGCAATCTAGGCCGAGGGCTAAATTTTGAGGGAGAGGTCGGATCTGGAAAACACATGTTTTTTCGAGTTCCCCAACATTTGGGGAACTGGAATATATCTATACTTTTCGAATTTGAGGTCAGTTTCACATTTTGACTTTTCATGGTTAATTGGCTATTTGCCAACAAATTCGAGATAGGCCGTGGCCTAACTTTTGAGGAAGAAGTTGGATCTGGAAAACACATGTTTTTTTGGGTTCCCCAACCTGTGGGGAACCTGAATATATCTATACTTTTCGAATTTTAGGTCAGTTTCACATTTTCACTTTTCATGCTTAATTGGCTATTTGCCAACAAATGCAATCTTGGCTGAGGGCTAAATTTTGAGGGAGAGGTCGGATCTGGAAAACACATGTTTTTTCGGGTTCCCCAACCTGTGTGGAACCTGAATATATGTATACTTTTCGAATTTGAAGTAAGTTTCACATTTTGAGTTTTAATGGTTAATTGGCTATTTGCCAACAAATTCGAGATAGGCCGTGGCCTAACTTTTGAGGAAGAGGTTGGATCCGGAAAACACATGTTTTTTCGGATTCCCCAACCTGTGGGGAACCTGAATATATGTACACTTTTTGAATTTGAGGTCAGTTTCACATTTTGACTTTTCATCGTTAATTGGCTATTTGCAAACAAATGCAAGTTAAGCCGTGGCCTAACTTTTCAGGGAGAGGTCAGATCCGGAAAACACATGTTTTTTCGGGTTCCCCAACCTGTGTGGAACCTGAATATATGTATACTTTTCGAATTTGAGGTCAGTTTCACATTTTGACTTTTCATGCTTAATTGGCTATTTGCCAACAAATGCAATCTACGCCAAGGCCTAAATTTTGAGGGAGAGGTCGGATCTGGAAAACACATGTTTTTTTTGGGTTCCCCAACATGTGGGGAACCAGAATATATGTATACTTTTCGAATTTGAGGTCAGTTTCACATTTTGACTTTTCATTCTTAATTGGCTATTTCCCAACACATGCAATGTAGGCAGAGGCCTAACCTTTGAGGTAGAGGTCGGATCCAGAAAATACTTGTTTTTTCGGGTTCCCCCACCTGTGGCAAACCATAATATATGTATACTTTTCGAATCTGAGGTCAGTTTCAAATTTTGACTTTTCATGCTTAATTGGCTATTTGCCAACAAATGCAATCTACGCCGAGGCCTAAATTTTGAGGGAGAGGTCGGATCTGGAAAACACATGTTTTTTTGGGTTCCCCAACATGTGGGGAACCAGAATATATCTATACTTTTCGAATTTGAGGTCAGTTTCACATTTTGACCTTTCATTCTTAATTGGCTATTTCCCAACAAATGCAATGTAGGCTGAGGCCTAACCTTTGAGGTAGATGTCGGATCCGGAAAACACATGTTTTTTCGGGTTCCCCAACATGTGGGGAACCAGAATATATGTATACTTTTCGAATTTGAAGTCAGTTTCACATTTTGAGTTTTCATGGTTAATTGGCTATTTGACAACAAATTCGAGATAGGCCGTGGCCTAACATTTGAGGAAGAGGTCAGATCCGGAAAACACATGTTTTTTCGGGTTCCCCAACCTGTGTGGAACCTGAATATATGTATACTTTTCGAATTTGAGGTCAGTTTCACGTTTTGACTTTTCATGCTTAATTGGCTATTTGCCAACAAATGCAATCTACGCCAAGGCCTAAATTTTGAGGGAGAGGTCGGATCTGGAAAACACATGTTTTTTTGGGTTCCCCAACATGTGGGGAACCAGAATATATGTATACTTTTCGAATTTGAGGTCAGTTTCACATTTTGACTTTTCATTCTTAATTGGCTATTTCCCAACACATGCAATGTAGGCAGAGGCCTAACCTTTGAGGTAGAGGTCGGATCCAGAAAATACTTGTTTTTTCGGGTTCCCCCACCTGTGGCAAACCATAATATATATATACTTTTCGAATCTGAGGTCAGTTTCAAATTTTGACTTTTCATGCTTAATTGGCTATTTGCCAACAAATGCAATCTACGCCGAGGCCTAAATTTTGAGGGAGAGGTCGGAACCGGAAAACACATGTTTTTTCGGGTTCCCCAACCTGTGGGGAAGCAGAATATATGTATACTTTTCGAATTTAAGGTCAGTTTCTCATTTTGACTTTTCATGCTTAATTGGATATTTCCCTACAAATGGAAGTTAAGCCGTGGCCTAACTTTTGAGGAAGAGGTCTGATCCGGAAAACACATGTTTTTTCGGGTTCCCCAACCTGTGGGGAACCAGAATATATGTATACTTTTCGAATTTAAGGTCAGTTTCTCATTTTGACTTTTCATGCTTAATTGGTTATTTGCCAACAAATGCAATTTTGGCTGAGGGCTAAATTTTGAGGGAGAGGTCGGATCCGGAAAACACATGTTTTTTCGGGTTCCCCAACCTGTGGGGAACCAGAATATATGTATACTTTTCGAATTTGAGGTCAGTTTCTCATTTTGACTTTTCATGCTTAATTGGATATTTCCCTACAAATGGAAGTTAAGCCGTGGCCTAACTTTTGAGGAAGAGGTCTGATCCGGAAAACACATGTTTTTTCGGGTTCCCCAACCTGTGGGGAACCAGAATATATGTATACTTTTCGAATTTAAGGTCAGTTTCTCATTTTGACTTTTCATGCTTAATTGGTTATTTGCCAACAAATGCAATTTTGGCTGAGGGCTAAATTTTGAGGGAGAGGTCGGATCCGGAAAACACATGTTTTTTCGGGTTCCCCAACCTGTGGGGAACCAGAATATATGTATACTTTTTTAATTTAAGGTCAGTTTCTCATTTTGACTTTTCATGCTTAATTGGATATTTCCTGCAAATGCAAGTTAAGCCGTGGCCTAAATTTTGAGGAAGAGGTCTGATCCGGAAAACACATGCTTTTACAGGTTCCCCAACCTGTGGGGAACCTGAATAAATGTATATTTTTCGAATTGGAGGTCAGTTTCACATTTTGACTTTTCATGCTTAATTGACTGTTTGCCCACAAATGCAAGTTAAGCCCTGGCCTAACTTTAGAGGAAGAGGTTGGATCCGGAAAACACATGTTTTTTCGAGGTCCCCAACATGTGGGGAACCAGAATATATCTATACTTTTCGAATTTTAGGTCAGTTTCACATTTTCACTTTTGATGCTTAATTGGCTATTTGCAAACAAATGCAATCTAGGCCGAGGCCTAACTTTTGAGGGAGAGGTCGGATCCAGAAAACACATTTTTTCCGGTTCCCCAACATGTGGGGAACCAGAATATATGTATACTTTTCGAATTTTAGGTCAGTTTCACATTTTCACTTTTGATGGTTAATTGGCTATTTCCCAACAAATGCAATGTAGGCCGAGGCCTAACCTTTGAGGTAGAGGTCGGATCCGGAAAATGCTTGTTTTTTCGGGTTCCCCCAACTGTGGTGAACCATAATATATGTATATTTTTCGAATTTGAGGTCAGTTTCACATTTTGACTTTTCATGGTTAATTGGCTATTTGCCAACAAATTCGAGATAGGCCGTGGCCTAACTTTTGAGGGAGAGGTCGGATCTGGAAAACACATGTTTTTTCGGGTTCCCCAACCTTTGGGGAACCTGAATATATATATACTTTTCGAATTTGAGGTCAGTTTCACATTTTGACTTTTCATGCTTAATTGGCTATTTGCCAACAAATGCAATCTAGGCCGAGGGCTAAATTTTGAGGGAGAGGTCGGATCTGGAAAACACATGTTTTTTCGAGTTCCCCAACATTTGGGGAACTGGAATATATCTATACTTTTCGAATTTGAGGTCAGTTTCACATTTTGACTTTTCATGGTTAATTGGCTATTTGCCAACAAATTCGAGATAGGCCGTGGCCTAACTTTTGAGGAAGAAGTTGGATCTGGAAAACACATGTTTTTTTGGGTTCCCCAACCTGTGGGGAACCTGAATATATCTATACTTTTCGAATTTTAGGTCAGTTTCACATTTTCACTTTTCATGCTTAATTGGCTATTTGCCAACAAATGCAATCTTGGCTGAGGGCTAAATTTTGAGGGAGAGGTCGGATCTGGAAAACACATGTTTTTTCGGGTTCCCCAACCTGTGTGGAACCTGAATATATGTATACTTTTCGAATTTGAAGTAAGTTTCACATTTTGAGTTTTAATGGTTAATTGGCTATTTGCCAACAAATTCGAGATAGGCCGTGGCCTAACTTTTGAGGAAGAGGTTGGATCCGGAAAACACATGTTTTTTCGGATTCCCCAACCTGTGGGGAACCTGAATATATGTACACTTTTTGAATTTGAGGTCAGTTTCACATTTTGACTTTTCATCGTTAATTGGCTATTTGCAAACAAATGCAAGTTAAGCCGTGGCCTAACTTTTCAGGGAGAGGTCAGATCCGGAAAACACATGTTTTTTCGGGTTCCCCAACCTGTGTGGAACCTGAATATATGTATACTTTTCGAATTTGAGGTCAGTTTCACATTTTGACTTTTCATGCTTAATTGGCTATTTGCCAACAAATGCAATCTACGCCAAGGCCTAAATTTTGAGGGAGAGGTCGGATCTGGAAAACACATGTTTTTTTTGGGTTCCCCAACATGTGGGGAACCAGAATATATGTATACTTTTCGAATTTGAGGTCAGTTTCACATTTTGACTTTTCATTCTTAATTGGCTATTTCCCAACACATGCAATGTAGGCAGAGGCCTAACCTTTGAGGTAGAGGTCGGATCCAGAAAATACTTGTTTTTTCGGGTTCCCCCACCTGTGGCAAACCATAATATATGTATACTTTTCGAATCTGAGGTCAGTTTCAAATTTTGACTTTTCATGCTTAATTGGCTATTTGCCAACAAATGCAATCTACGCCGAGGCCTAAATTTTGAGGGAGAGGTCGGATCTGGAAAACACATGTTTTTTTGGGTTCCCCAACATGTGGGGAACCAGAATATATCTATACTTTTCGAATTTGAGGTCAGTTTCACATTTTGACCTTTCATTCTTAATTGGCTATTTCCCAACAAATGCAATGTAGGCTGAGGCCTAACCTTTGAGGTAGATGTCGGATCCGGAAAACACATGTTTTTTCGGGTTCCCCAACATGTGGGGAACCAGAATATATGTATACTTTTCGAATTTGAAGTCAGTTTCACATTTTGAGTTTTCATGGTTAATTGGCTATTTGACAACAAATTCGAGATAGGCCGTGGCCTAACATTTGAGGAAGAGGTCAGATCCGGAAAACACATGTTTTTTCGGGTTCCCCAACCTGTGTGGAACCTGAATATATGTATACTTTTCGAATTTGAGGTCAGTTTCACGTTTTGACTTTTCATGCTTAATTGGCTATTTGCCAACAAATGCAATCTACGCCAAGGCCTAAATTTTGAGGGAGAGGTCGGATCTGGAAAACACATGTTTTTTTGGGTTCCCCAACATGTGGGGAACCAGAATATATGTATACTTTTCGAATTTGAGGTCAGTTTCACATTTTGACTTTTCATTCTTAATTGGCTATTTCCCAACACATGCAATGTAGGCAGAGGCCTAACCTTTGAGGTAGAGGTCGGATCCAGAAAATACTTGTTTTTTCGGGTTCCCCCACCTGTGGCAAACCATAATATATATATACTTTTCGAATCTGAGGTCAGTTTCAAATTTTGACTTTTCATGCTTAATTGGCTATTTGCCAACAAATGCAATCTACGCCGAGGCCTAAATTTTGAGGGAGAGGTCGGAACCGGAAAACACATGTTTTTTCGGGTTCCCCAACCTGTGGGGAAGCAGAATATATGTATACTTTTCGAATTTAAGGTCAGTTTCTCATTTTGACTTTTCATGCTTAATTGGATATTTCCCTACAAATGGAAGTTAAGCCGTGGCCTAACTTTTGAGGAAGAGGTCTGATCCGGAAAACACATGTTTTTTCGGGTTCCCCAACCTGTGGGGAACCAGAATATATGTATACTTTTCGAATTTAAGGTCAGTTTCTCATTTTGACTTTTCATGCTTAATTGGTTATTTGCCAACAAATGCAATTTTGGCTGAGGGCTAAATTTTGAGGGAGAGGTCGGATCCGGAAAACACATGTTTTTTCGGGTTCCCCAACCTGTGGGGAACCAGAATATATGTATACTTTTCGAATTTGAGGTCAGTTTCAGATTTCGAGTTTTCATGCTTAATTGGCTATTTGCCTACAAATGCAATCTAGGCCAAGGTCTAAATTTTGAGGGAGAGGTCGGAACCGGAAAACACATGGTTTTTTGGGTTCCCCAAGCTATGTGGAACCTGAATATATGTACACTTTTCGAATTTGAGGTCAGTTTCACATTTTGACTTTTCATAGTTAATTGGCTATTTGCCAACAAATTCGAGATACCGGTAGGCCGTGGCCTAACTTTTGAGGAAGAGGTTGGATCCGGAAAACACATGTTTTTTCAGGTTCCCCAACATGTGGGGAACCAGAATATATGTATAGTTTTCGAATTTGAGGTCAGTTTCACATTTTGACTTTTCATTCTTAATTGGCTATTTCCCAACACATGCAATGTAGGCAGAGGCCTAACCTTTGAGGTAGAGGTCGGATCCAGAAAATACTTGTTTTTTCGGGTTCCCCCACCTGTGGCAAACCATAATATATGTATACTTTTCGAATCTGAGGTCAGTTTCAAATTTTGACTTTTCATGCTTAATTGGCTATTTGCCAACAAATGCAATCTACGCCGAGGCCTAAATTTTGAGGAAGAGGTCTGATCCGGAAAACACATGTTTTTTCGGGTTCCCCAACCTGTGGGGAACCAGAATATATGTATACTTTTCGAATTTAAGGTCAGTTTCTCATTTTGACTTTTCATGCTTAATTGGTTATTTGCCAACAAATGCAATTTTGGCTGAGGGCTAAATTTTGAGGGAGAGGTCGGATCCGGAAAACACATGTTTTTTCGGGTTCCCCAACCTGTGGGGAACCAGAATATATGTATACTTTTCGAATTTGAGGTCAGTTTCTCATTTTGACTTTTCATGCTTAATTGGATATTTCCCTACAAATGGAAGTTAAGCCGTGGCCTAACTTTTGAGGAAGAGGTCTGATCCGGAAAACACATGTTTTTTCGGGTTCCCCAACCTGTGGGGAACCAGAATATATGTATACTTTTCGAATTTAAGGTCAGTTTCTCATTTTGACTTTTCATGCTTAATTGGTTATTTGCCAACAAATGCAATTTTGGCTGAGGGCTAAATTTTGAGGGAGAGGTCGGATCCGGAAAACACATGTTTTTTCGGGTTCCCCAACCTGTGGGGAACCAGAATATATGTATACTTTTTTAATTTAAGGTCAGTTTCTCATTTTGACTTTTCATGCTTAATTGGATATTTCCTGCAAATGCAAGTTAAGCCGTGGCCTAAATTTTGAGGAAGAGGTCTGATCCGGAAAACACATGCTTTTACAGGTTCCCCAACCTGTGGGGAACCTGAATAAATGTATATTTTTCGAATTGGAGGTCAGTTTCACATTTTGACTTTTCATGCTTAATTGACTGTTTGCCCACAAATGCAAGTTAAGCCCTGGCCTAACTTTAGAGGAAGAGGTTGGATCCGGAAAACACATGTTTTTTCGAGGTCCCCAACATGTGGGGAACCAGAATATATCTATACTTTTCGAATTTTAGGTCAGTTTCACATTTTCACTTTTGATGCTTAATTGGCTATTTGCAAACAAATGCAATCTAGGCCGAGGCCTAACTTTTGAGGGAGAGGTCGGATCCAGAAAACACATTTTTTCCGGTTCCCCAACATGTGGGGAACCAGAATATATGTATACTTTTCGAATTTTAGGTCAGTTTCACATTTTCACTTTTGATGGTTAATTGGCTATTTCCCAACAAATGCAATGTAGGCCGAGGCCTAACCTTTGAGGTAGAGGTCGGATCCGGAAAATGCTTGTTTTTTCGGGTTCCCCCAACTGTGGTGAACCATAATATATGTATATTTTTCGAATTTGAGGTCAGTTTCACATTTTGACTTTTCATGGTTAATTGGCTATTTGCCAACAAATTCGAGATAGGCCGTGGCCTAACTTTTGAGGGAGAGGTCGGATCTGGAAAACACATGTTTTTTCGGGTTCCCCAACCTTTGGGGAACCTGAATATATATATACTTTTCGAATTTGAGGTCAGTTTCACATTTTGACTTTTCATGCTTAATTGGCTATTTGCCAACAAATGCAATCTAGGCCGAGGGCTAAATTTTGAGGGAGAGGTCGGATCTGGAAAACACATGTTTTTTCGAGTTCCCCAACATTTGGGGAACTGGAATATATCTATACTTTTCGAATTTGAGGTCAGTTTCACATTTTGACTTTTCATGGTTAATTGGCTATTTGCCAACAAATTCGAGATAGGCCGTGGCCTAACTTTTGAGGAAGAAGTTGGATCTGGAAAACACATGTTTTTTTGGGTTCCCCAACCTGTGGGGAACCTGAATATATCTATACTTTTCGAATTTTAGGTCAGTTTCACATTTTCACTTTTCATGCTTAATTGGCTATTTGCCAACAAATGCAATCTTGGCTGAGGGCTAAATTTTGAGGGAGAGGTCGGATCTGGAAAACACATGTTTTTTCGGGTTCCCCAACCTGTGTGGAACCTGAATATATGTATACTTTTCGAATTTGAAGTAAGTTTCACATTTTGAGTTTTAATGGTTAATTGGCTATTTGCCAACAAATTCGAGATAGGCCGTGGCCTAACTTTTGAGGAAGAGGTTGGATCCGGAAAACACATGTTTTTTCGGATTCCCCAACCTGTGGGGAACCTGAATATATGTACACTTTTTGAATTTGAGGTCAGTTTCACATTTTGACTTTTCATCGTTAATTGGCTATTTGCAAACAAATGCAAGTTAAGCCGTGGCCTAACTTTTCAGGGAGAGGTCAGATCCGGAAAACACATGTTTTTTCGGGTTCCCCAACCTGTGTGGAACCTGAATATATGTATACTTTTCGAATTTGAGGTCAGTTTCACATTTTGACTTTTCATGCTTAATTGGCTATTTGCCAACAAATGCAATCTACGCCAAGGCCTAAATTTTGAGGGAGAGGTCGGATCTGGAAAACACATGTTTTTTTTGGGTTCCCCAACATGTGGGGAACCAGAATATATGTATAGTTTTCGAATTTGAGGTCAGTTTCACATTTTGACTTTTCATTCTTAATTGGCTATTTCCCAACACATGCAATGTAGGCAGAGGCCTAACCTTTGAGGTAGAGGTCGGATCCAGAAAATACTTGTTTTTTCGGGTTCCCCCACCTGTGGCAAACCATAATATATGTATACTTTTCGAATCTGAGGTCAGTTTCAAATTTTGACTTTTCATGCTTAATTGGCTATTTGCCAACAAATGCAATCTACGCCGAGGCCTAAATTTTGAGGGAGAGGTCGGATCTGGAAAACACATGTTTTTTTGGGTTCCCCAACATGTGGGGAACCAGAATATATCTATACTTTTCGAATTTGAGGTCAGTTTCACATTTTGACCTTTCATTCTTAATTGGCTATTTCCCAACAAATGCAATGTAGGCTGAGGCCTAACCTTTGAGGTAGATGTCGGATCCGGAAAACACATGTTTTTTCGGGTTCCCCAACATGTGGGGAACCAGAATATATGTATACTTTTCGAATTTGAAGTCAGTTTCACATTTTGAGTTTTCATGGTTAATTGGCTATTTGACAACAAATTCGAGATAGGCCGTGGCCTAACATTTGAGGAAGAGGTCAGATCCGGAAAACACATGTTTTTTCGGGTTCCCCAACCTGTGTGGAACCTGAATATATGTATACTTTTCGAATTTGAGGTCAGTTTCACGTTTTGACTTTTCATGCTTAATTGGCTATTTGCCAACAAATGCAATCTACGCCAAGGCCTAAATTTTGAGGGAGAGGTCGGATCTGGAAAACACATGTTTTTTTGGGTTCCCCAACATGTGGGGAACCAGAATATATGTATACTTTTCGAATTTGAGGTCAGTTTCACATTTTGACTTTTCATTCTTAATTGGCTATTTCCCAACACATGCAATGTAGGCAGAGGCCTAACCTTTGAGGTAGAGGTCGGATCCAGAAAATACTTGTTTTTTCGGGTTCCCCCACCTGTGGCAAACCATAATATATATATACTTTTCGAATCTGAGGTCAGTTTCAAATTTTGACTTTTCATGCTTAATTGGCTATTTGCCAACAAATGCAATCTACGCCGAGGCCTAAATTTTGAGGGAGAGGTCGGAACCGGAAAACACATGTTTTTTCGGGTTCCCCAACCTGTGGGGAAGCAGAATATATGTATACTTTTCGAATTTAAGGTCAGTTTCTCATTTTGACTTTTCATGCTTAATTGGATATTTCCCTACAAATGGAAGTTAAGCCGTGGCCTAACTTTTGAGGAAGAGGTCTGATCCGGAAAACACATGTTTTTTCGGGTTCCCCAACCTGTGGGGAACCAGAATATATGTATACTTTTCGAATTTAAGGTCAGTTTCTCATTTTGACTTTTCATGCTTAATTGGTTATTTGCCAACAAATGCAATTTTGGCTGAGGGCTAAATTTTGAGGGAGAGGTCGGATCCGGAAAACACATGTTTTTTCGGGTTCCCCAACCTGTGGGGAACCAGAATATATGTATACTTTTCGAATTTGAGGTCAGTTTCAGATTTCGAGTTTTCATGCTTAATTGGCTATTTGCCTACAAATGCAATCTAGGCCAAGGTCTAAATTTTGAGGGAGAGGTCGGAACCGGAAAACACATGGTTTTTTGGGTTCCCCAAGCTATGTGGAACCTGAATATATGTACACTTTTCGAATTTGAGGTCAGTTTCACATTTTGACTTTTCATAGTTAATTGGCTATTTGCCAACAAATTCGAGATACCGGTAGGCCGTGGCCTAACTTTTGAGGAAGAGGTTGGATCCGGAAAACACATGTTTTTTCAGGTTCCCCAACATGTGGGGAACCAGAATATATGTATAGTTTTCGAATTTGAGGTCAGTTTCACATTTTGACTTTTCATTCTTAATTGGCTATTTCCCAACACATGCAATGTAGGCAGAGGCCTAACCTTTGAGGTAGAGGTCGGATCCAGAAAATACTTGTTTTTTCGGGTTCCCCCACCTGTTGCAAACCATAATATATGTATACTTTTCGAATCTGAGGTCAGTTTCAAATTTTGACTCTTCATGCTTAATTGGCTATTTGCCAACAAATGCAATCTAGGCCGAGGCCAAAATGTTGAGGGAGAGGTCGGATCTGGAAAACACATGTTTTTTCGGCTTCCCCAACATGTGGGGAAGCAGAATATATGTATACTTTTCGAATTTGAGGTCAGTTTCAGATTTCAAGTTTTCATGCTTAATTGGCTATTTGCCAACAAATGCAATCTAGGCCAAGGTCTAAATTTTGAGGGAGAGGTCGGAACCGGAAAACACATGGTTTTTTGGGTTCCCCAACCTGTGTGGAACCTGAATATATGTACACTTTTCGAATTTGAGGTCAGTTTCACATTTTGACTTTTCATGGTTAATTGGCTATTTGCCAACAAATTCGAGATAGGCCGTGGCCTAACTTTTGAGGAAGAGGTTGGATCCGGAAAACACATTTTTTGGGGTTCCCCAACCTGTGGGGAACCTGAATATATCTATACTTTTCGAATCTGAGGTCAGTTTCAAATTTTGACTTTTCATGCTTAATTGGCTATTTGCCAACAAATGCAATCTACGCCAAGGCCTAAATTTTGAGGGAGAGGTCGGATCTGGAAAACACATGTTTTTTTGGGTTCCCCAACATGTGGGGAACCAGAATATATGTATACTTTTCGAATTTGAGGTCAGTTTCACATTTTGACTTTTCATTCTTAATTGGCTATTTCCCAACACATGCAATGTAGGCAGAGGCCTAACCTTTGAGGTAGAGGTCGGATCCAGAAAATACTTGTTTTTTCGGGTTCCCCCACCTGTGGCAAACCATAATATATGTATACTTTTCGAATCTGAGGTCAGTTTCAAATTTTGACTTTTCATGCTTAATTGGCTATTTGCCAACAAATGCAATCTACGCCGAGGCCTAAATTTTGAGGGAGAGGTCGGATCTGGAAAACACATGTTTTTTTGGGTTCCCCAACATGTGGGGAACCAGAATATATGTATACTTTTCGAATTTGAGGTCAGTTTCACATTTTGACTTTTCATGCTTAATTGGCTATTTCCCAACACATGCAATGTAGGCAGAGGCCTAACCTTTGAGGTAGAGGTCGGATCCAGAAAATACTTGTTTTTTCGGGTTCCCCCACCTGTGGCAAACCATAATATATGTATACTTTTCGAATTTAAGGTCAGTTTCTCATTTTGACTTTTCATGCTTAATTGGCTATTTACCAACAAATGCAATCTTGGCTGAGGGCTAAATTTTGAGGGAGAGGTCGGATCCGGAAAACACATGTTTTTTCGGGTTCCCCAACCTGTGGGGAACCAGAATATATGTATACTTTTCGAATTTGAGGTCAGTTTCAGATTTCGAGTTTTCATGCTTAATTGGCTATTTGCCTACAAATGCAATCTAGGCCAAGGTCTAAATTTTGAGGGAGAGGTCGGAACCGGAAAACACATGGTTTTTTGGGTTCCCCAAGCTATGTGGAACCTGAATATATGTACACTTTTCGAATTTGAGGTCAGTTTCACATTTTGACTTTTCATGGTTAATTGGCTATTTGCCAACAAATTCGAGATACCGGTAGGCCGTGGCCTAACTTTTGAGGAAGAGGTTGGATCCGGAAAACACATGTTTTTTCAGGTTCCCCAACATGTGGGGAACCAGAATATATGTATAGTTTTCGAATTTGAGGTCAGTTTCACATTTTGACTTTTCATTCTTAATTGGCTATTTCCCAACAAATGCAAGTTAAGCCGTGGCCTAACTTTTGAGGGAGAGGTCGGATCTGGAAAACACATGTTTTTTTGGGTTCCCCAACATGTGGGGAACCAGAATATATGTATACTTTTCGAATTTGAGGTCAGTTTCACATTTTGACTTTTCATGCTTAATTGGCTATTTCCCAACACATGCAATGTAGGCAGAGGCCTAACCTTTGAGGTAGAGGTCGGATCCAGAAAATACTTGTTTTTTCGGGTTCCCCCACCTGTGGCAAACCATAATATATGTATACTTTTCGAATCTGAGGTCAATTTCAGATTTCGAGTTTTCATGCTTAATTGGCTATTTGCCAACAAATGCAATCTAGGCCAAGGCCTACATTTTGAGGGAGAGGTCGGAACCGGAAAACACATGTTTTTTCAGGTTCCCCAACCTGTGGGGAAGCAGAATATATGTATACTTTTCGAATTTAAGGTCAGTTTCTCATTTTGACTTTTCATGCTTAATTGGATATTTCCCTACAAATGGAAGTTAAGCCGTGGCCTAACTTTTGAGGAAGAGGTCTGATCCGGAAAACACATGTTTTTTCGGGTTCCCCAACCTGTGGGGAACCAGAATATATGTATACTTTTCGAATTTAAGGTCAGTTTCTCATTTTGACTTTTCATGCTTAATTGGCTATTTACCAACAAATGCAATCTTGGCTGAGGGCTAAATTTTGAGGGAGAGGTCGGATCCGGAAAACACATGTTTTTTCGGGTTCCCCAACCTGTGGGGAACCAGAATATATGTATACTTTTCGAATTTGAGGTCAGTTTCAGATTTCGAGTTTTCATGCTTAATTGGCTATTTGCCTACAAATGCAATCTAGGCCAAGGTCTAAATTTTGAGGGAGAGGTCGGAACCGGAAAACACATGGTTTTTTGGGTTCCCCAAGCTATGTGGAACCTGAATATATGTACACTTTTCGAATTTGAGGTCAGTTTCACATTTTGACTTTTCATGGTTAATTGGCTATTTGCCAACAAATTCGAGATACCGGTAGGCCGTGGCCTAACTTTTGAGGAAGAGGTTGGATCCGGAAAACACATGTTTTTTCAGGTTCCCCAACATGTGGGGAACCAGAATATATGTATAGTTTTCGAATTTGAGGTCAGTTTCACATTTTGACTTTTCATTCTTAATTGGCTATTTCCCAACAAATGCAAGTTAAGCCGTGGCCTAACTTTTGAGGGAGAGGTCGGATCCGGAAAACACATGTTTTTTCGGGTTCCCCAACATGTGGGGAACCAGAATATATGTATACTTTTCAAATTTGACGTCAGTTTCACATTTTGACTTTTCATGCTTAATTGGCTATTTCCCAACACATGCAATGTAGGCAGAGGCCTAACCTTTGAGGTAGAGGTCGGATCCAGAAAATACTTGTTTTTTCGGGTTCCCCCACCTGTTGCAAACCATAATATATGTATACTTTTCGAATCTGAGGTCAGTTTCAAATTTTGACTCTTCATGCTTAATTGGCTATTTGCCAACAAATGCAATCTAGGCCGAGGGCTAAATTTTGAGGGAGAGGTCGGATCTGGAAAACACATGTTTTTTCGGCTTCCCCAACATGTGGGGAAGCAGAATATATGTATACTTTTCGAATTTGAGGTCAGTTTCAGATTTCAAGTTTTCATGCTTAATTGGCTATTTGCCAACAAATGCAATCTAGGCCAAGGTCTAAATTTTGAGGGAGAGGTCGGAACCGGAAAACACATGGTTTTTTGGGTTCCCCAACCTGTGTGGAACCTGAATATATGTACACTTTTCGAATTTGAGGTCAGTTTCACATTTTGACTTTTCATGGTTAATTGGCTATTTGCCAACAAATTCGAGATAGGCCGTGGCCTAACTTTTGAGGAAGAGGTTGGATCCGGAAAACACATTTTTTGGGGTTCCCCAACCTGTGGGGAACCTGAATATATCTATACTTTTCGAATCTGAGGTCAGTTTCAAATTTTGACTTTTCATGCTTAATTGTCTATTTGCCAACAAATGCAATCTAGGCCAAGGGCTAAATTTCGAGGGAGATGTCGGATCAGGAAAACACATGTTTTTTCGGGTTCCCCAACATGTGGGGAACCAGAATATATGTATACTTTTCAAATTTGACGTCAGTTTCACATTTTGACTTTTCATGCTTAATTGGCTATTTCCCAACACATGCAATGTAGGCAGAGGCCTAACCTTTGAGGTAGAGGTCGGATCCAGAAAATACTTGTTTTTTCGGGTTCCCCCACCTGTTGCAAACCATAATATATGTATACTTTTCAAATCTGAGGTCAGTTTCAAATTTTGACTCTTCATGCTTAATTGGCTATTTGCCAACAAATGCAATCTAGGCCGAGGGCTAAATTTTGAGGGAGAGGTCGGATCTGGAAAACACATGTTTTTTCGGCTTCCCCAACATGTGGGGAAGCAGAATATATGTATACTTTTCGAATTTGAGGTCAGTTTCAGATTTCAAGTTTTCATGCTTAATTGGCTATTTGCCAACAAATGCAATCTAGGCCAAGGTCTAAATTTTGAGGGAGAGGTCGGAACCGGAAAACACATGGTTTTTTGGGTTCCCCAACCTGTGTGGAACCTGAATATATGTACACTTTTCGAATTTGAGGTCAGTTTCACATTTTGACTTTTCATGGTTAATTGGCTATTTGCCAACAAATTCGAGATAGGCCGTGGCCTAACTTTTGAGGAAGAGGTTGGATCCGGAAAACACATTTTTTGGGGTTCCCCAACCTGTGGGGAACCTGAATATATCTATACTTTTCGAATCTGAGGTCAGTTTCAAATTTTGACTTTTCATGCTTAATTGGCTATTTGCCAACAAATGCAATCTAGGCCAAGGGCTAAATTTTGAGGGAGATGTCGGATCAGGAAAACACATGTTTTTTCGGGTTCCCCAACATGTGGGGAGCCAGAATATATGTATACTTTTCGAATTTAAGGTCAGTTTCAGATTTCGAGTTTTCATGCTTAATTGGCTATTTTCCTACAAATGCAATCTAGGCCAAGGTCTAAATTTTGAGGGAGAGGTCGGAACCGGAAAACACATGGTTTTTCAGGTTCCCCAACCTGTGTGGAACCTGAATATATGTACACTTTTCGAATTTGAGGTCAGTTTCACATTTTGACTTTTCATGCTTAATTGGCTATTTCCCAACACATGCAATGTAGGCAGAGGCCTAACCTTTGAGGTAGAGGTCAGATCCAGAAAATACTTGTTTTTTCGGGTTCCCCCACCTGTGGCAAATCATAATATATGTATACTTTTCGAATCTGAGGTCAGTTTCAAATTTTGACTTTTCATGCTTAATTGGCTATTTGCCAACAAATGCAATCTAGGCCGAGGGCTAAATTTTGAGGGAGAGGTCGGAACCGGAAAACACACGTTTTTTCGAGTTCCCCAACCTGTGTGGAAGCTGAATATATGTATACTTTTCGAATTTGAGGTCAGTTTCACATTTTGACTTTTCATGGTTAATTGGCTATTTGTCAACAAATTCGAGATAGGCCGTGGCCTAACTTTTGAGGAAGAGGTTGGATCCGGAAAACACATGTTTTTTCGGGTTCCCCAACCTGTGGGGAACCTGAATATATCTATACTTTTCGAATTTTAGGTCAGTTTCACATTTTCACTTTTGATGCTTAATTGGCTATTTCCCAACAAATGCAATGTAGGCAGAGGCCTAACCTTTGAGGTAGATGTCGGATCCGGAAAATACTTCTTTTTTCATGTTCCCCCACCTGTGACGAACCATAATATATGTATGCTTTTCGAATCTGAGGTCAGTTTCAAATTTTGACTTTTCATGCTTAATTGGCTATTTGCCAACAAATGCAATCTAGGCCGAGGGCTAAATTTTGAGTGAGAGGTCGGAACCGGAAAACACACATTTTTTTGGGTTCCCCAACATGTGGGGAAGAAGAATATATGTATACTTTTCGAATTTGAAGTCAGCTTCACATTTTCACTTTTGATGCTTAATTGGCTATTTGCCAGCAAATGCAAGTTTAGCCGTGGCCTAACTTTTGAGGGAGAGGTCGGATCCGGAAAACATATGTTTTTTCGGGTTCCCCCACCTGTGGCAAACCATAATATATGTATACTTTTCGAATCTGAGGTCAGTTTCAAATTTTGACTTTTCATGCTTAATTGGCTATTTGCCAACAAATGCAATCTAGGCCGAGGGCTAAATTTTGAGGTAGAGGTCGGATCTGGAAAACACATGTTTTTTCGGCTTCCCCAACATGTGGGGAACCAGAATATATATATACTTTTCGAATTTGAGGTCAGTTTCACATTTTGAGTTTTCATGCTTAATTGGCTATTTGCCAACAAATGCAATCTAGGCCAAGGCCTAAATTTTGAGGTAGAGGTCGGAACCGGAAAACACATGTTTTTTCGGGTTCCCCCACCTGTGGCAAACCATAATATATGTATACTTTTCGAATCTGAGGTCAGTTTCAAATTTTGACTTTTCATGCTTAATTGGCTATTTGCCAACAAATGCAATCTAGGCCGAGGGCTAAATTTTGAGGTAGAGGTCGGATCTGGAAAACACATGTTTTTTCGGCTTCCCCAACATGTGGGGAAGCAGAATATATGTATACTTTTCGAATTTGAGGTCAGTTTCAGATTTCAAGTTTTCATGCTTAATTGGCTATTTGCCAACAAATGCAATCTAGGCCAAGGTCTAAATTTTGAGGGAGAGGTCGGAACCGGAAAACACATGGTTTTTTGGGTTCCCCAACCTGTGTGGAACCTGAATATATGTACACTTTTCGAATTTGAGGTCAGTTTCACATTTTGACTTTTCATGGTTAATTGGCTATTTGCCAACAAATTCGAGATAGGCCGTGGCCTAACTTTTGAGGAAGAGGTTGGATCCGGAAAACACATTTTTTGGGGTTCCCCAACCTGTGGGGAACCTGAATATATCTATACTTTTCGAATCTGAGGTCAGTTTCAAATTTTGACTTTTCATGCTTAATTGGCTATTTGCCAACAAATGCAATCTAGGCCAAGGGCTAAATTTTGAGGGAGATGTCGGATCAGGAAAACACATGTTTTTTCGGGTTCCCCAACATGTGGGGAGCCAGAATATATGTATACTTTTCGAATTTAAGGTCAGTTTCAGATTTCGAGTTTTCATGCTTAATTGGCTATTTGCCTACAAATGCAATCTAGGCCAAGGTCTAAATTTTGAGGGAGAGGTCGGAACCGGAAAACACATGGTTTTTTGGGTTCCCCAACCTGTGTGGAACCTGAATATATGTACACTTTTCGAATTTGAGGTCAGTTTCACATTTTGACTTTTCATGCTTAATTGGCTATTTCCCAACACATGCAATGTAGGCAGAGGCCTAACCTTTGAGGTAGAGGTCAGATCCAGAAAATACTTGTTTTTTCGGGTTCCCCCACCTGTGGCAAACCATAATATATGTATACTTTTCGAATCTGAGGTCAGTTTCAAATTTTGACTTTTCATGCTTAATTGGCTATTTGCCAACAAATGCAATCTAGGCCGAGGGCTAAATTTTGAGGGAGAGGTCGGAACCGGAAAACACACGTTTTTTCGAGTTCCCCAACCTGTGTGGAAGCTGAATATATGTACACTTTTCGAATTTGAGGTCAGTTTCACATTTTGACTTTTCATGGTTAATTGGCTATTTGTCAACAAATTCGAGATAGGCCGTGGCCTAACTTTTGAGGAAGAGGTTGGATCCGGAAAACACATGTTTTTTCGGGTTCCCCAACCTGTGGGGAACCTGAATATATCTATACTTTTCGAATTTTAGGTCAGTTTCACATTTTCACTTTTGATGCTTAATTGGCTATTTCCCAACAAATGCAATGTAGGCAGAGGCCTAACCTTTGAGGTAGATGTCGGATCCGGAAAATACTTCTTTTTTCATGTTCCCCCACCTGTGACGAACCATAATATATGTATGCTTTTCGAATCTGAGGTCAGTTTCAAATTTTGACTTTTCATGCTTAATTGGCTATTTGCCAACAAATGCAATCTAGGCCGAGGGCTAAATTTTGAGTGAGAGGTCGGAACCGGAAAACACACATTTTTTCGGCTTCCCCAACATGTGGGGAAGAAGAATATATGTATACTTTTCGAATTTGAAGTCAGCTTCACATTTTCACTTTTGATGCTTAATTGGCTATTTGCCAGCAAATGCAAGTTTAGCCGTGGCCTAACTTTTGAGGGAGAGGTCGGATCCGGAAAACATATGTTTTTTCGGGTTCCCCCACCTGTGGCAAACCATAATATATGTATACTTTTCGAATCTGAGGTCAGTTTCAAATTTTGACTTTTCATGCTTAATTGGCTATTTGCCAACAAATGCAATCTAGGCCGAGGGCTAAATTTTGAGGTAGAGGTCGGATCTGGAAAACACATGTTTTTTCGGCTTCCCCAACATGTGGGGAACCAGAATATATATATACTTTTCGAATTTGAGGTCAGTTTCACATTTTGAGTTTTCATGCTTAATTGGCTATTTGCCAACAAATGCAATCTAGGCCAAGGCCTAAATTTTGAGGTAGAGGTCGGAACCGGAAAACACATGTTTTTTCGGGTTCCCCAACCTGTGGGGAAGCAGAATATATGTATACTTTTCGAATTTAAGGTCAGTTTCTCATTTTGACTTTTCATGCTTAATTGGATATTTCCCTACAAATGGAAGTTAAGCCGTGGCCTAACTTTTGAGGAAGAGGTCTGATCCGGAAAACACATGTTTTTTCGGGTTCCCCAACCTGTGGGGAACCAGAATATATGTATACTTTTCGAATTTAAGGTCAGTTTCTCATTTTGACTTTTCATGCTTAATTGGCTATTTGCCAACAAATGCAATCTTGGCTGAGGGCTAAATTTTGAGGGAGAGGTCGGATCCGGAAAACACATGTTTTTTCGGGTTCCCCAACCTGTGGGGAACCAGAATATATGTATACTTTTCGAATTTGAGGTCAGTTTCAGATTTCGAGTTTTCATGCTTAATTGGCTATTTGCCTACAAATGCAATCTAGGCCAAGGTCTAAATTTTGAGGGAGAGGTCGGAACCGGAAAACACATGGTTTTTTGGGTTCCCCAAGCTATGTGGAAGCTGAATATATGTACACTTTTCGAATTTGAGGTCAGTTTCACATTTTGACTTTTCATGGTTAATTGGCTATTTGCCAACAAATTCGAGATACCGGTAGGCCGTGGCCTAACTTTTGAGGAAGAGGTTGGATCCGGAAAACACATGTTTTTTCAGGTTCCCCAACATGTGGGGAACCAGAATATATGTATAGTTTTCGAATTTGAGGTCAGTTTCACATTTTGACTTTTCATTCTTAATTGGCTATTTCCCAACAAATGCAAGTTAAGCCGTGGCCTAACTTTTGAGGGAGAGGTCGGATCCGGAAAACACATGTTTTTTCGGGTTCCCCAACATGTGGGGAACCAGAATATATGTATACTTTTCAAATTTGACGTCAGTTTCACATTTTGACTTTTCATGCTTAATTGGCTATTTCCCAACACATGCAATGTAGGCAGAGGCCTAACCTTTGAGGTAGAGGTCGGATCCAGAAAATACTTGTTTTTTCGGGTTCCCCCACCTGTGGCAAACCATAATATATGTATACTTTTCGAATCTGAGGTCAGTTTCAAATTTTGACTTTTCATGCTTAATTGGCTATTTGCCAACAAATGCAATCTAGGCCGAGGGCTAAATTTTGAGGGAGAGGTCGGAACCGGAAAACACACGTTTTTTCGAGTTCCCCAACCTGTGTGGAAGCTGAATATATGTACACTTTTCGAATTTGAGGTCAGTTTCACATTTTGACTTTTCATGGTTAATTGGCTATTTGTCAACAAATTCGAGATAGGCCGTGGCCTAACTTTTGAGGAAGAGGTTGGATCCGGAAAACACATGTTTTTTCGGGTTCCCCAACCTGTGGGGAACCTGAATATATCTATACTTTTCGAATTTTAGGTCAGTTTCACATTTTCACTTTTGATGCTTAATTGGCTATTTGCAAACAAATGCAAGTTTAGCCGTGGCCTAACTTTTGAGGGAGAGGTCGGGTCTGGAAAACACATGTTTTTTCGGCTTCCCCAACATGTGGGGTACCAGAATATATGTATACACTTTTCGAATTTGAGGTCAGTTTCACATATTGAGTTTTCATGCTTAATTGGCTATTTGCCAACAAATGCAATCTAGGCCAAGGCCTAAATTTTGAGGGAGAGGTCGGAACCGGAAAACACACGTTTTTTCGGGTTCCCCAACATGTGGGGAACCAGAATATATGTATACTTTTCGAATTTAAAGTCAGTTTCACATTTCGAGTTTTCATGCGTAATTGGCTATTTGCCTACAAATGCAATCTAGGCCAAGGCCTAAATTTTGAGGGAGAGGTCGGAACCAGAAAACACATGGTTTTTTGGGATCCCCAACCTGTGTGGAACCTGAATATATGTACACTTTTCGAATTTGAGCTCAGTTTCACATTTTGACTTTTCATGGTTAATTGGTTATTTGCCAACAAATTCGAGATAGGCCGTGGCCTAACTTTTGAGGAAGAGGTTGGATCCAGAAAACACATGTTTTTTCGGCTTCCCCAACCTGTGGGGAACCTGAATATATCTATACTTTTCGAATTTGAGGTCAGTTTCACATTGTGACTTTTCATTCTTAATTGGCTATTTCCCAACAAATGCAATGTAGGCAGAGGCCTAACCTTTGAGGTAGATGTCGGATCCGGAAAATACTTGTTTTTTCGTGTTCCCCCACCTGTGGCGAACCATAATATATGTATGCTTTTCGAATCTGAGGTCAGTTTCAAATTTTGACTTTTCATGCTTAATTGGCTATTTGCCAACAAATGCAATCTAGGCCGAGGGCTAAATTTTTAGGGAGAGGTCGGATCTGGAAAACACATGTTTTTTCGGCTTTCCCAACATGTGGGGAACCAGAATATATGTATAGTTTTTGAATTTGAGGTCAGTTTCACATTTTGACTTTTCATGCTTAATTGGCTATTTGCCAACAAATGCAATCTAGGCCAAGGCCTAAATTTTGAGGGAGAGGTCGGAACCGGAAAACACATGGGTTTTTGGGTTCCCCAAGCTGTGTGGAACCTGAATATATGTACACTTTTCGAATTTGAGGTCAGTTTCACATTTTGACTTTTCATGGTTAATTGGCTATTTGCCAACAAATTCGAGATACCGGTAGGCCGTGGCCTAACTTTTGAGGAAGAGGTTGGATCCGGAAAACACATGTTTTTTCAGGTTCCCCAACATGTGGGGAACCAGAATATATGTATAGTTTTCGAATTTGAGGTCAGTTTCACATTTTGACTTTTCATTCTTAATTGGCTATTTCCCAACAAATGCAAGTTAAGCCGTGGCCTAACTTTTGAGGGAGAGGTCGGATCCGGAAAACACATGTTTTTTCGGGTTCCCCAACATGTGGGGAACCAGAATATATGTATACTTTTCAAATTTGACGTCAGTTTCACATTTTGACTTTTCATGCTTAATTGGCTATTTCCCAACACATGCAATGTAGGCAGAGGCCTAACCTTTGAGGTAGAGGTCGGATCCAGAAAATACTTGTTTTTTCGGGTTCCCCCACCTGTGGCAAACCATAATATATGTATACTTTTCGAATCTGAGGTCAGTTTCAAATTTTGACTTTTCATGCTTAATTGGCTATTTGCCAACAAATGCAATCTAGGCCGAGAGCTAAATTTTGAGGGAGAGGTCGGAACCGGAAAACACACGTTTTTTCGAGTTCCCCAACCTGTGTGGAAGCTGAATATATGTACACTTTTCGAATTTGAGGTCAGTTTCACATTTTGACTTTTCATGGTTAATTGGCTATTTGTCAACAAATTCGAGATAGGCCGTGGCCTAACTTTTGAGGAAGAGGTTGGATCCGGAAAACACATGTTTTTTCGGGTTCCCCAACCTGTGGGGAACCTGAATATATCTATACTTTTCGAATTTTAGGTCAGTTTCACATTTTCACTTTTGATGCTTAATTGGCTATTTGCAAACAAATGCAAGTTTAGCCGTGGCCTAACTTTTGAGGGAGAGGTCGGGTCTGGAAAACACATGTTTTTTCGGCTTCCCCAACATGTGGGGTACCAGAATATATGTATACACTTTTCGAATTTGAGGTCAGTTTCACATATTGAGTTTTCATGCTTAATTGGCTATTTGCCTACAAATGCAATCTAGGCCAAGGCCTAAATTTTGAGGGAGAGGTCGGAACCAGAAAACACATGGTTTTTTGGGATCCCCAACCTGTGTGGAACCTGAATATATGTACACTTTTCGAATTTGAGCTCAGTTTCACATTTTGACTTTTCATGGTTAATTGGTTATTTGCCAACAAATTCGAGATAGGCCGTGGCCTAACTTTTGAGGAAGAGGTTGGATCCAGAAAACACATGTTTTTTCGGCTTCCCCAACCTGTGGGGAACCTGAATATATCTATACTTTTCGAATTTGAGGTCAGTTTCACATTGTGACTTTTCATTCTTAATTGGCTATTTCCCAACAAATGCAATGTAGGCAGAGGCCTAACCTTTGAGGTAGATGTCGGATCCGGAAAATACTTGTTTTTTCGTGTTCCCCCACCTGTGGCGAACCATAATATATGTATGCTTTTCGAATCTGAGGTCAGTTTCAAATTTTGACTTTTCATGCTTAATTGGCTATTTGCCAACAAATGCAATCTAGGCCGAGGGCTAAATTTTTAGGGAGAGGTCGGATCTGGAAAACACATGTTTTTTCGGCTTTCCCAACATGTGGGGAACCAGAATATATGTATAGTTTTTGAATTTGAGGTCAGTTTCACATTTTGACTTTTCATGCTTAATTGGCTATTTGCCAACAAATGCAATCTAGGCCAAGGCCTAAATTTTGAGGGAGAGGTCGGAACCGGAAAACACATGGGTTTTTGGGTTCCCCAAGCTGTGTGGAACCTGAATATATGTACACTTTTCGAATTTGAGGTCAGTTTCACATTTTGACTTTTCATGGTTAATTGGCTATTTGCCAACAAATTCGAGATAAGCCGTGGCCTAACTTTTGAGGGAGCGGATGGATCCGGAAAAAACATGTTTTTTCGGGTTCCCCAACCTGTTGGGAACATGAATATATCTATACTTTTCGAATTTTAGGTCAGTTTCACATTTTCACTTTTGATGCTTAATTGGCTATTTGCCAACAAATGCAATCTAGGCCAAGGACTAAATTTTGAGGGAGAGGTCGGATCAGGAAAACACTTTTTTTTTCGGATTCCCCAACCTGTGGGGAACCTGAATATATGTACACTTTTCAAATTTGAGGTCAGTTTCACATTTTGACTTTTCATGCTTAATTGGCTATTTGCCAACAAATGCAATCTAGGCCAAGGGCTAAATTTTGAGGGAGTGGTCGGATCAGGAAAACACATGTTTTTTCGGGTTCCCCAACCTGTGGGGAACCTGAATATATCTATACTTTTCGAATTTTAGGTCAGTTTCACATTTTCACTTTTGATGCTTAATTGGCTATTTGCAAACAAATGCAAGTTAAGCCGTGGCCTAACTTTTCAGGGAGAGGTCGGATCCGGAAAACACATGTTTTTTCGGATTCCCCAACCTGTGGGGAACCTGAATATATGTACACTTTTCAAATTTGAGGTCAGTTTCACATTTTCACTTTTGATGCTTAATTGGCTATTTGCAAACAAATGCAAGTTAAGCCGTGGCCTAACTTTTCAGGGAGAGGTCGTATCCGGAAAACACATTTTTTTTTCGGATTCCCCAACCTGTGGGGAACCTGAATATATGTACACTTTTCAAATTTGAGGTCAGTTTCACATTTTGACTTTTCATGGTTAATTGGCTATTTGCCAACAAATTCGAGATAGGCCGTGGCCTAACTTTTCAGGGAGAGGTCGGATCCGGAAAACACATTTTTTTTCGGATTCCCCAACCTGTGGGGAACCTGAATATATGTACACTTTTCAAATTTGAGGTCAGTTTCACATTTTGACTTTTCATTGTTAATTGGCTATTTGCCAACAAATTCGAGATAGGCCGTGGCCTAACTTTTGAGGAAGAGGTTGGATCCAGAAAACACATGTTTTTTCGGGTTCCCCAACGTGTGGGGAACCTGAATATATGTATACTTTTCGAATTTAAGGTCAGTTTCTCATTTTGACATTTCATACTTAATTGGATATTTGCCTACAAATCCATTCTAGGCCAAGGCCTAAATTTTGAGGGAGAGGTCGGATCCGGAAAACACATGTTTTTTCGGGTTCCCCAACCTGTGGGGAACCTGAATATATGTATACTTTTCGAATTTGAGGTCAGTTTCACATTTTGACTGTTCATGCTTAATTGTCTATTAGCCAACAAATACGAGATAGGCCGTGGCCTAACTTTTGAGGGAGAGGTCTGATCCAGAAAACACATGTTTTTTCGGGTTCCCAAAACCTTTGTGGAACCATAATATATGTATACTTTTTGAATTTGAAGTCAGTTTCACATTTTGACTTTGCATGCTTAATTGGCTATTTGCCAATAAATGCAATTTAGGCCGAGGCCTAAATTTTGAGGTAGAGGTCGGATCCGGAAAACACATGTTTTTTCGGGTTCCCCAACATGTGGGAACCAGAATATATGTATACTTTTCGAATTTTAGGTCAGTTTCACATTTTGATTGTTCATGCTTCATTGGCTATTTGCCAACAAATGCAATCTAGGCCGAGGGCTAAATTTTGAGGGAGAGGTCGGATCTGGAAAACACATGTTTTTTCGGGTTCCCCAACATGTGGGGAACCAGAATATATGTATACTTTTCGAATTTGCGGTCAGTTTCTCATTTTGACTTTTCATGCTTAATTGGCTATTTGCCAACAAATGCAATCTAGGCCAAGGCCTAAATTTTGAGGGAGAGGTTGGATCCGGAAAATACATGTTTTTTTGGGTTCCCCCACCTGTGGCGAACTATAATATATGTATACTTTTCGAATCTGAGGTCAGTTTCAAATTTTGACTTTTCATGCTTAATTGGCTATTTGCCAACAAATGCAATCTTGCCTGAGGGATAAATTTTGAGGGAGAGGTCGGATCTGGAAAACACATGTTTTTTCGGGTTCCCCAACATGTGTGGAAGCTGAATATATCTATACTTTTCGACTTTTAGGTCAGTTTCACATTTTCACTTTTGATGCTTAATTGGCTATTTGCAAACAAATGCAATCTAGGCCGAGGCCTAACTTTTGAGGGAGAGGTCGGATCCGGAAAACACATGTTTTTTCGGGTTCCCCAACCTTTGGGGAATCAGAATATATGTATACTTGTCGAACTTGAAGTCAGTTTCACATTTTGACTTTTCATGCTTAATTGGCTATTTCCCAACAAATGCAATGTAGGCCGAGGCCTAACCTTTGAGGTAGAGGACGGATCCGGAAAATACTTGTTTTTTTGGGTTCCCCCACCTGTGGCGAACTATAATATATGTATACTTTTCGAATCTGAGGTCAGTTTCAAATTTTGACTTTTCATGCTTAATTGGCTATTTGCCAACAAATGCAATCTTGCCTGAGGGATAAATTTTGAGGGAGAGGTCGGATCTGGAAAACACATGTTTTTTTGGGTTCCCCAACATGTGGGGAACCAGAATATATGTATACTTTTCGAATTTGCGGTCAGTTTCTCATTTTGACTTTTCATGCTTAATTGGCTATTTGCCAACAAATGCAATCTAGGCCAAGGCCTAAATTTTGAGGGAGAGGTTGGATCCGGAAAATACATGTTTTTTTGGGTTCCCCCACCTGTGGCGAACTATAATATATGTATACTTTTCGAATCTGAGGTCAGTTTCAAATTTTGACTTTTCATGCTTAATTGGCTATTTGCCAACAAATGCAATCTTGCCTGAGGGATAAATTTTGAGGGAGAGGTCGGATCTGGAAAACACATGTTTTTTCGGGTTCCCCAACATGTGTGGAAGCTGAATATATCTATACTTTTCGACTTTTAGGTCAGTTTCACATTTTCACTTTTGATGCTTAATTGGCTATTTGCAAACAAATGCAATCTAGGCCGAGGCCTAACTTTTGAGGGAGAGGTCGGATCCGGAAAACACATGTTTTTTCGGGTTCCCCAACCTTTGGGGAATCAGAATATATGTATACTTGTCGAACTTGAAGTCAGTTTCACATTTTGACTTTTCATGCTTAATTGGCTATTTCCCAACAAATGCAATGTAGGCCGAGGCCTAACCTTTGAGGTAGAGGACGGATCCGGAAAATACTTGTTTTTTTGGGTTCCCCCACCTGTGGCGAACTATAATATATGTATACTTTTCGAATCTGAGGTCAGTTTCAAATTTTGACTTTTCATGCTTAATTGGCTATTTGCCAACAAATGCAATCTTGCCTGAGGGATAAATTTTGAGGGAGAGGTCGGATCTGGAAAACACATGTTTTTTCGGGTTCCCCAACATGTGGGGAAGCAGAATATGTGTATACTTTTCGAATTTGAAGTCAGTTTCACATTTCGAGTTTTCATGCTTAATTGGCTATTTGCCTACAAATGCAATCTAGGCCAAGGCCTAAATTTTGAGGGAGAGGTCGGAACCGGAAAACACACGTTTTTTCGGGTTCCCCAACCTGTGTGGAAGCTGAATATATGTACACTTTCGAATTTGAGGTCAGTTTCACATTTTGACTTTTCATGGTTAATTGGCTATTTGCAAACAAATGCAATCTAGGCCGAGGCCTAACTTTTGAGGGAGTGGTCGGATCTGGAAAACACATGTTTTTTCGGGTTCCCCAACCTTTGGGGAATCAAAATATATGTATACTTTTTGAACTTGAGGTCAGTTTCACATTTTGACTTTTCATGCTTAATTGACTATTTGCCAACAAATACAATCTAGGCCGAGGCCCAACCTTTGAGGGAGAGGTCGGATGGGAAAAACAGATGTTTTTTCGTGTTCCCCAACCTTTTGGGAACCATAATATATTTATACTTTTGATTTTTGAGGTCAGATTTACATTGTGACTGTTCATACTTAATTGTCTATTAGCCAACAAGTACGAGATAGGCCGTGGCCTAACTTTTGAGGGAGAGGTCGGATCTTGAAAACACATGTTTTATCGGGTTCCCCAACCCGTGGGGAACCAGAATATATGTATACTTTTTTAATTTAAGGTCAGTTTCTCATTTTGACTTTTCATGCTTAAATGGATATTTCCTACAAATGCAAGTTAAGCCGTGGCCTAAATTTTGAGGAAGAGGTCTGATCCGGAAAACACATGCTTTTACGGGTTCCCCAACCTGTGGGGAACCTGAATATATCTATACTTTTCGAATTTTAGGTCAGTTTCACATTTTCACTTTTGATGCTTAATTGGCTATTTGCAAACAAATGCAAGTTTAGCCGTGGCCTAACTTTTGAGGTAGAGGTCGGATCCGGAAAACACATGTTTTTTCGGGTTCCCCCACCTGTGGCGAACTATAATATATGTATACTTTTCGAATCTGAGGTCAGTTTCAAATTTTGACTTTTCATGCTTAATTGGCTATTTGCCAACATATGCAATCTAGGCCGAGGCCTAACTTTTGAGGGAGAGGTCGGATCCGGAAAACACATGTTTTTTTGGGGTTTCCCAACCTTTGGGGAATCAGAATATATGTATACTTTTCGAATTTTGGCTATTTCCCAACAAATGCAATGTAGGCCGAGGCCTAACCTTTGAGGTAGAGGTCGGATCCGGAAAATACTTGTTTTTTCGGGTTCCCCTAACTGTGGCGAACCATAATATATGTATATTTTTCGAATTTGAGGTCAGTTTCACATTTTGAATTTTCATGCTTAATTGGCTATTTGCCAACAAATTCGAGATAGGCCGTGGCCTAACTTTTGAGGAAGAGGTTGGATCCGGAAAACACATGTTTTTTCGGGTTCCCCAACCTGTGGGGAACCTGAATATATGTACACTTTTCGAATTTGAAGTCAGTTTCACATTTTGAATTTTCATGCTTAATTGGCTATTTGCCTACAAATGCAATCTAGCCCAAGGCCTAAATTTTGAGGGAGAGGTCGGAACCGGAAAACACATGTTTTTTTGGGTTCCCCAACCTGTGGGGAACCTGAATATATGTACACTTTCGAATTTGAGGTCAGTTTCACATTTTGACTTTTCATGGTTAATTGGCTTTTTCCCAACAAATGCAATGTAGGCCGAGGCCTAACCTTTGAGGTAGAGGACGGATCCGGAAAATACTTGTTTTTTTGGGTTCCCCCACCTGTGGCGAACTATAATATATGTATACTTTTCGAATCTGAGGTCAGTTTCAAATTTTGACTTTTCATGCTTAATTGGCTATTTGCCAACAAATGCAATCTTGCCTGAGGGATAAATTTTGAGGGAGAGGTCGGATCTGGAAAACACATGTTTTTTCGGGTTCCCCAACATGTGGGGAAGCAGAATATGTGTATACTTTTCGAATTTGAAGTCAGTTTCACATTTCGAGTTTTCATGCTTAATTGGCTATTTGCCTACAAATGCAATCTAGGCCAAGGCCTAAATTTTGAGGTAGAGGTCGGAACCGGAAAACACACGTTTTTTCGGGTTCCCCAACCTGTGTGGAAGCTGAATATATGTACACTTTCGAATTTGAGGTCAGTTTCACATTTTGACTTTTCATGGTTAATTGGCTATTTGCAAACAAATGCAATCTAGGCCGAGGCCTAACTTTTGAGGGAGAGGTCGGATCTGGAAAACACATGTTTTTTCGGGTTCCCCAACCTTTGGGGAATCAAAATATATGTATACTTTTTGAACTTGAGGTCAGTTTCACATTTTGACTTTTCATGCTTAATTGACTATTTGCCAACAAATACAATCTAGGCCGAGGCCCAACCTTTGAGGGAGAGGTCGGATGGGAAAAACAGATGTTTTTTCGTGTTCCCCAACCTTTTGGGAACCATAATATATTTATACTTTTGATTTTTGAGGTCAGATTTACATTGTGACTGTTCATACTTAATTGTCTATTAGCCAACAAGTACGAGATAGGCCGTGGCCTAACTTTTGAGGGAGAGGTCGGATCTTGAAAACACATGTTTTATCGGGTTCCCCAACCCGTGGGGAACCAGAATATATGTATACTTTTTTAATTTAAGGTCAGTTTCTCATTTTGACTTTTCGTGCTTAAATGGATATTTCCTACAAATGCAAGTTAAGCCGTGGCCTAAATTTTGAGGAAGAGGTCTGATCCGGAAAACACATGCTTTTACGGGTTCCCCAACCTGTGGGGAACCTGAATATATCTATACTTTTCGAATTTTAGGTCAGTTTCACATTTTCACTCTTGATGCTTAATTGGCTATTTGCAAACAAATGCAAGTTTAGCCGTGGCCTAACTTTTGAGGTAGAGGTCGGATCCGGAAAACACATGTTTTTTCGGGTTCCCCCACCTGTGGCGAACTATAATATATGTATACTTTTCGAATCTGAGGTCAGTTTCAAATTTTGACTTTTCATGCTTAATTGGCTATTTGCCAACAAATGCAATCTAGGCCGAGGCCTAACTTTTGAGGGAGAGGTCGGATCCGGAAAACACATGTTTTTTTGGGGTTTCCCAACCTTTGGGGAATCAGAATATATGTATACTTTTCGAATTTTGGCTATTTCCCAACAAATGCAATGTAGGCCGAGGCCTAACCTTTGAGGTAGAGGTCGGATCCGGAAAATACTTGTTTTTTCGGGTTCCCCTAACTGTGGCGAACCATAATATATGTATATTTTTCGAATTTGAGGTCAGTTTCACATTTTGAGTTTTCATGCTTAATTGGCTATTTGCCAACAAATTCGAGATAGGCCGTGGCCTAACTTTTGAGGAAGAGGTTGGATCCGGAAAACACATGTTTTTTCGGGTTCCCCAACCTGTGGGGAACCTGAATATATGTACACTTTTCGAATTTGAAGTCAGTTTCACATTTTGAATTTTCATGCTTAATTGGCTATTTGCCTACAAATGCAATCTAGCCCAAGGCCTAAATTTTGAGGGAGAGGTCGGAACCGGAAAACACATGTTTTTTTGGGTTCCCCAACCTGTGGGGAACCTGAATATATGTACACTTTTCGAATTTGAGGTCAGTTTCACAGTTTTGACTTTTCATGGTTAATTGGCTATTTGCCAACAAATTCGAGATAGGCCGTGGCCTAACTTTTGAGGAAGAGGTTGGATCCGGAAAACACATGTTTTTTTGGGTTCCCCAACCTGTGGGGAACGTGAATATATCTATACTTTTCGAACTTGAGGTAAGTTTCACATTTTCACTTTTGATGCTTAATTGGCTATTTGCAAACAAATGCAATCTAGGCCGAGGCCTAACTTTTGAAGGAGAGGTCGGATCCGGAAAACACATGATTTTTTTCGGGTTTCCCAACCTTTGGGGAATCAGAATATATGTATACTTTTCGAACTTGAGGTCAGTTTCCCATTTTGACTTTTCATGCTTAATTGACTATTTTCCCACAAATGCAAGATAAGCCGTGGCCTAACTTTTGAGGGAGAGGTCGGATCCGGAAAACACATGTTTTTTCAGGTTCCCCAACATGTGGGGAACCAGAATATATGTATACTTTTCGAATTTGAAGTCAGTTTCACATTTTGAGTTTTCATGCTTAATTGGCTATTTGCCAACAAATTCGAAATAGGCCGTGGCCTAACTTTTGAGGAAGAGGTTGGATCCGGAAAACACATTTTTTTGGGTTCCCCAACCTGTGGGGAACCTGAATATATCTATACTTTTCGAATCTGAGGTCAGTTTCAAATTTTGACTTTTCATGCTTAATTGGCTATTTGCCAAAAAATGCAATCTAGGCCAAGGGCTAAATTTTGAAGGAGAGGTCGGATCAGGAAAACACATGTTTTTTCGGGTTCCCCAACATGTGGGGAACCATAATATATGTATACTTTTCGAATTTGAGGTCAGTTTCAGATTTCGAGTTTTCATGCTTAATTGGCTATTTGCCTACAAATGCAATCTAGGCCAAGGTCTAAATTTTGAGGGAGAGGTCGGAACCGGAAAACACATGGTTTTTTGGGTTCCCCAAGCTGTGTGGAACCTGAATATATGTACACTTTTCGAATTTGAGGTCAGTTTCACATTTTGACTTTTCATGGTTAATTGGCTATTTGCCAACAAATTCGCGATACCGGTAGGCCGTGGCCTAACTTTTGAGGAAGAGGTTGGATCCGGAAAACACATGTTTTTTCAGGTTCCCCAACATGTGGGGATCCAGAATATATGTATACTTTTCGAATTTGAGGTCAGTTTCACATTTTGACTTTTCATTCTTAATTGGCTATTTCCCAACAAATGCAAGTTAAGCCGTGGCCTAACTTTTGAGGGAGAGGTCAGATCCGGAAAACACATGTTTTTTCGGGTTCCCCAACATGTGGGGAACCAGAATATATGTATACTTTTCGAATTTGAGGTCAGTTTCAGATTTCGAGTTTTCATGCTTAATTGGCTATTTGCCTACAAATGCAATCTAGGCCAAGGTCTAAATTTTGAGGGAGAGGTCGGAACCGGAAAACACATGGTTTTTTGGGTTCCCCAAGCTGTGTGGAACCTGAATATATGTACACTTTTCGAATTTGAGGTCAGTTTCACATTTTGACTTTTCATGGTTAATTGGCTATTTGCCAACAAATTCGAGATAGGCCGTGGCCTAACTTTTGAGGAAGAGGTTGGATCCGGAAAACACATTTTTTTGGGTTCCCCAACCTGTGGGGAACCTGAATATATCTATACATTTCGAATCTGAGGTCAGTTTCAAATTTTGACTTTTCATGCTTAATTGGCTATTTGCCAACAAATGCAATCTAGGCCAAGGGCTAAATTTTGAAGGAGAGGTCGGATCAGGAAAACACATGTTTTTTCGGGTTCCCCAACATGTGGGGAACCAGAATATATGTATACTTTTCGAATCTGAGGTCAGTTTCAAATTTTGACTTTTCATGCTTAATTGGCTATTTGCCAACAAATGCAATCTAGGCCAAGGGCTAAATTTTGAGGGAGAGGTCGGATCAGGAAAACACATGTTTTTTCGGGTTCCCCAACATGTGGGGAACGAGAATATATGTATACTTTTCGAATTTGAGGTCAGTTTCACATTTTGAGTTTTCATGCTTAATTGGCTATTTGCCTACAAATGCAATCTAGGCCAAGGTCTAAATTTTGAGGGAGAGGTCGGAACCGGAAAACACATGGTTTTTTGGGTTCCCCAACCTGTGTGGAACCTGAATATATGTACACTTTTCGAATTTGAGGTCAGTTTCACATTTTGACTTTTCATGGTTAATTGGCTTTTTGCCAACAAATTCGAGATAGGCCGTGGCCTAACTTTTGAGGAAGAGGTTGGATCCGGAAAACACATTTTTTTGGGTTCCCCAACCTGTGGGGAACCTGAATATATCTATACTTTTCGAATCTGAGGTCAGTTTCAAATTTTGACTTTTCATGCTTAATTGGCTATTTGCCAACAAATGCAATCTAGGCCAAGGGCTAAATTTTGAAGGAGAGGTCGGATCAGGAAAACACATGTTTTTTCGGGTTCCCCAACATGTGGGGAACCATAATATATGTATACTTTTCGAATCTGAGGTCAGTTTCAAATTTTGACTTTTCATGCTTAATTGGCTATTTGCCAACAAATGCAATCTAGGCCGAGGGCTAAATTTTTAGGGAGAGGTCGGATCCGGAAAACACATGTTTTTTCGGGTTCCCCAACATGTGGGGAACCAGAATATATGTATACTTTTCGAATTTGAGGTCAGTTTCACATTTTGACTTTTCATGGTTAATTGGCTTTTTGCCAACAAATTCGAGATAGGCCGTGGCCTAACTTTTGAGGAAGAGGTTGGATCCGGAAAACACATTTTTTTGGGTTCCCCAACCTGTGGGGAACCTGAATATATCTATACTTTTCGAATCTGAGGTCAGTTTCAAATTTTGACTTTTCATGCTTAATTGGCTATTTGCCAACAAATGCAATCTAGGCCGAGGGCTAAATTTTTAGGGAGAGGTCGGATCCGGAAAACACATGTTTTTTCGGGTTCCCCAACATGTGGGGAACCAGAATATATGTATACTTTTCGAATTTGACGTCAGTTTCACATTTTGACTTTTCATGCTTAATTGGCTATTTCCCAACACATGCAATGTAGGCAGAGGCCTAACCTTTGAGGTAGAGGTCGGATCCAGAAAATACTTGTTTTTTCGGGTTCCCCCACCTGTGGCAAACCATAATATATGTATTGTTGTGGGTGTCTCACGACTGGATGATGACATATCAGAGAATGAGGAAGCACAAGCCGGCCCCTCTGGGTATTTCCCCCCCCGGCAGCCGAATCAGACAATGAGGAGTTTTGTATGCATTCTGATTCAGACTCTCCAAATGATGAGTCAGATTTAGAGCAAGACGAGCAATGGATTGATCCGAGGTTCAGAAGGTTTGATAAGCGAAGGTGTCAGTTAACTGGAAAAAGGAAGTAATGGGGGGAAGTGACGTATCGGACACTATATTAGAAGGGGGAAGTAGACTACGCCCTTGTTACGGGCAACGTTTATCAATGAGAGGTTTGGAAGCTTTTGCAATGCTTTGAAAGTCTGATGTTTTGAAAAACCTAGCGAAGGATAATGAGGTCTCGGACACTGTGATAAAGACGGAGTGAGTAATTGGGATGTTTGGAAAGAGTTTGTTGTAATCTAACTGTAAATACTTAGTCTTAGATGTTTTTGCCAGCAAAATGTCAGCAGTTGGCTTTGAAATGAATCCTTTTGAAATGTGTTTAATAAATCTCTTAAAGACATTTACGTAGCTTTTAATGAGCTGAGAGAGACCAGACATAACAGATTGCCCGTAACCCATTTAAAACAGAAAAGACGAAAATTAATCAGAGCTTTCAGTGACGTCATGGAGGAACTCCTGGCTGCTAACCCGGCTCTGCATCTATTAGTTCAAAATCTCCAGCAACAACTTGGACATTTGCAACAGCAAATTCAAGACGCAGCAGCAGCCCCTGCTCCAGCCCCCCCTCCCAGAAGAAACAGATGTTACTTAGCCTTGCCTGATAAGTTTACTGGAGAGCGTAATAAATTTCCAGCTTTTTAAAACCAATGCAAAACATTCATTGCCTCAGCCCCAGCAGATTTCCAGCTCGATGAAACAAAAGTAGCGTTCATCTTAAGTTTATTCTCTGGGCAAGCTGCTGATTGGTCGTCTCCTCTGATAGACGGACAAGATCCTGTCCTGAGCAATTATGCAGGATTCTGCCAGCTGATGGAAAGAGAATTTGTTGACCCCCTTCGTAGACAAAATGCCACCCGGCGGATACGCGAGCTACGTCAGGGATCGCGCTGCGTAGCGGAATATATATCAGATTTTCGCCGCCTAGCTCAAGAAATTAATTGGAATGATGAGGCTCTCATGGAAATCTTTCTAGATGGTCTGTCTTCCCAGATCTTGAATGGATTGAAAGTTACTGAAATACCCGCAACCCTGGATGCATTATACCAACATTGTTTGGCTATTGAAGCGCGAACGCAAGCCATGGATGCCCGCCTAGACAAACAGATGGTTCCAGTCACCGGAAGTGCCAAGCCAGTTCCTGCACCACGCAGAGGATTCCAGACCCTATCTATCGCTCCACCCATCCCGGCACCCAGACGTATTTTCCAAACAGGACCGGCTTACACTGAGAGGCGCCCTGCACCCATGACCAGAGATGAGCCCATGGATCTTGGTGCAGCCAGATCTCGTTTGACCGAGGCTGAGAAGGCAAGACGGAGAGCTGAGGGCTTGTGCCTGTACTGTGGAGAGATGGGTCACTTCGTCATGGCCTGCCCCCAGAAAAGACGTGGTACGGCAGGTCCTACTCCTGTTCCAGCTCGGCCTCCCACTCAGCAGTTTCAAGCCACCTTGCCGGGAAACGGCCAGAGCCCGGCCTAATGGAAACATTGGGTCGGGCAGGCGCCAAACCCAGTTCCAGTTCCGCAGACGACGACCCCGGTCCTCCGAGACATCTGATCCTAGCAACCAATATACTTCTGGGAAATCATGCCCAGGGCATTCCGGCCCACGCCTTGTTGGATTCTGGAGCCACCACCAATTTCATGAATGAAGCTTTCGCTCGTCAGCATGCCATACCTTTGTGCTCCGTAAAGCCGCCTATGTTGGTTGAGACAATCGATGGTCGTGAGTTGTTGTCTGGACCGATCAAGTTCATGACCCAGCCCATACGCCTGGTCATAGGACAACATGAAGAAGCCATCCAATTCTATGTTACCAAGGGACTTCATTTCCCCTTAGTTCTCGGCCTAGCCTGGTTGAGAACCCATGATCCTTGTGTGGTGTGGTCCCAGAACTTTGTTTCATTTCCCAGTTTGCAATGCATAGACCACGTACGCCAAGTGTGTGCAGCCCAGCTACCATCCCACCCTGACATCACCTTGCCGGCCGACCTAGCGGACTTTGCAGATATATTCAATGAGAAAGAGGCAGACCAATTGCCTCCGCATAGACCATATGACTGTGCCATTGATTTGCTACCAAATGCCAAGCTTCCAAGGGGACGCCTTTACTCCATGTCAGAACCCGAGTTGGCCGCATTGAAAGACTTTGTGGACAAAAACCTGGCCAGGGGTTTCATTCGTCCCTCTTCCTCGCCTTTGTCAGCTCCTGTGTTATTCGTGAAGAAGAAAACCGGAGATTTACGCCTATGCTGTGACTATCGCAAGCTCAATGCCATCACGGTGCGCAACCGGTACCCTCTGCCTTTGATTCCTGATCTCATGGACCGTCTCCGATCAGCGACCATCTTCACCAAGATAGATTTAAGGGGTGCTTACAACCTGGTTCGCATTCGAGAGGGGGACGAGTGGAAGACCGCGTTTGGAACCAGGTATGGTCATTTTGAGTATACCGTTATGCCCTTTGGACTCACCAATGCTCCGGCCGTCTTTCAACATTTCATGAATGACATCTTCCGGGATTTATTAGATCAATTTGTGGTGGTTTACCTCGATGACATCCTGATTTACTCCCCGTCACGAGCCACTCATCTTCACCATCTCCGGCGAGTTTTGCAACGCTTGAGGGAGCATCACCTTTACGCCAAGTTAGAGAAATGTCAATTCTATCAAACCACCATTGAGTTTCTGGGACATGTGATTTCTCCACAAGGCATCGCCATGGATCCTGGCAAGGTTGAAGCCTTGCAAACCTGGCAACCACCATGTAAAGCAAAAGATGTCCAAAGACTTTTGGGATTTGCGAACTATTACAGGATATTTATTCCGAGATTTTCTGCCTTGACTGCGCCCCTTACTCGACTGTTACGGAAAGGCGTTAAGTTCCAGTGGGGTGATGCCGAGCAACAGGCGTTTCAGACCCTCAAAAAGGCTTTTGTTCAGGAACCCATTCTCAAGTATCCAGATCCTTGTCGACCCTTTGTAGTGGAGGCTGACGCCTCAGATGTTGCAGTAGGGGCCGTGCTACTTCAAACACGCCAAGATGGCGGCCCCCTGTTCCCGTGTGCTTATTACTCCAGGAAACTGAGTCCCTCCGAACGCCATTATACCATTTGGGAAAAGGAACTATTGGCCATCAAGACTGCTTTTGAGACCTGGAGACACCACCTGGAAGGAGCCCGCTACCAAGTTGAAGTTCGAACTGACCATAAAAACTTGGAATTTTTGCAATCTGCCAGGAAATTGAATCAACGTCAAATCCGTTGGTCTTTGTTCTTCGCTCGATTCAACTTCAAAGTCACCTACATTCCGAAAGGGTACAACAAAAGAGCAGATGCCCTGTCCCGTAAACCTGAGTATCTACAGGTCAAGGATCCCTTACCGCTTCGAACCATTCTGCCTATCGAATCGATCGTAGCCGTGCATGATCCGGTAGATCTACGACGACAGATTCGGGAAGCGCAACAACTAGATGACTTTGCAATACGGAAGAGACAAGAGGTGGGTCCCGACTCACCTTGGACCTTGTCCGAGGGACTATTACGCTTCCGTAACCTGTTATATGTTCCAGCAGGCCCACTCCGGGGTCTCATCCTGACTCAATGCCATGATAACCCTGCGGCAGGTCATTTTGGTTTCTTTAAGACTCTGCACTTAGTGTCTCGGACTTTTTGGTGGCCCAGACTTCGCCATGATGTGCAATCCTATGTGAATTCCTGTGTACGGTGCCGTCAGGCAAAACATGCCACAGGAGCCCCTCCGGGATTATTACAGCCTTTACCCACGCCGGAGAGACCCTGGGGAGCTATTTCCATGGACTTCTTGACTTGTCTACCTGTTTCTGCCGGCTACACCGTTGTCTTTGTAGTAGTGGACATGCTGACCAAAATGGCACATTTCATTCCTTGCCGAAGAATACCAACAGCCAAGGTCACTGCTCAGCTGTTCATTCAACATATCTTCCGGCTACACGGTTTGCCTGACAAAATAGTGTCCGACCGAGGAACCCAGTTCACCTCGGAGTTCTGGAGAGAACTCATGTCTGCGCTTCAAGTCCAAGTTAATCTAGCCTCCACGCATCACCCAGAGACTGATGGGGGTACAGAGAAAGTGATTGGCATCCTGGAGCAGTATTTGCGTTGTTTCATCAACGACCAACAGAACGATTGGTCCAAATATCTCTCTGTGGCCGAATTCGCTTTCAACAACTCTCAGCACACTTCCACTCAGACCACTCCGTTTTTTGCCAACTACGGCTATCATCCCAGATTTTTCCCGCTCACGCTCCTCGATTCTCCAGTTCCAGTTGCAGAGGACTATTTAACCGAACTGCAGTCAGTCCACGAGATGGTTAAGCAGCACTTGACTAAAGCCAAGGAAGACTACAAGCGGGTTGCAGACCGCTCGCGTCGCGACACGCCGCCGTTAGCTGTTGGAGATCGGGTTTGGCTTTCCACCAAGTACTTGTTTCCAGGGAGAATTCACCGCAAGCTTGATCAACGTTTCCTGGGTCCTTTCCCTGTGGAGACGGTCATCAATCCGGTGACCTATCGTTTGACTTTGCCTAGGTCTTTTCGTGTACATCCCGTGTTTCATCGCTCCTTGCTTGTTCCTGTCAACCCTGATTCTCCGCTTCGACCTCCTGATCCGGGCCCGACAGCTCGCCGTGCTCAAGTTCCTGTTTCCCGGTTGGAGGTGTCCGGCATCCGAGATTCCCGATGGCTCGACGACCGCTTCCAATATTTGGTTGATTGGACCGGGGGTGGGCCCTCCGCTGGCTCTTGGGTAGATGCTCAGGATTTTGAGGCTCCTGAGTTAAAGTGGGATTTTCATACTGCATTTCCCTCCAAACCACATCCCTTCCGACGACCCCCGGGGGAGGGGCCTGCGGGGGGGGATAGTGTTGTGGGTGTCTCACGACTGGATGATGACATATCAGAGAATGAGGAAGCACAAGCCGGCCCCTCTGGGTATTTCCCCCCCCCGGCAGCCGAATCAGACAATGAGGAGTTTTGTATGCATTCTGATTCAGACTCTCCAAATGATGAGTCAGATTTAGAGCAAGACGAGCAATGGATTGATCCGAGGTTCAGAAGGTTTGATAAGCGAAGGTGTCAGTTAACTGGAAAAAGGAAGTAATGGGGGGAAGTGACGTATCGGACACTATATTAGAAGGGGGAAGTAGACTACGCCCTTGTTACGGGCAACGTTTATCAATGAGAGGTTTGGAAGCTTTTGCAATGCTTTGAAAGTCTGATGTTTTGAAAAACCTAGCGAAGGATAATGAGGTCTCGGACACTGTGATAAAGACGGAGTGAGTAATTGGGATGTTTGGAAAGAGTTTGTTGTAATCTAACTGTAAATACTTAGTCTTAGATGTTTTTGCCAGCAAAATGTCAGCAGTTGGCTTTGAAATGAATCCTTTTGAAATGTGTTTAATAAATCTCTTAAAGACATTTACGTAGCTTTTAATGAGCTGAGAGAGACCAGACATAACATGTATACTTTTCGAATCTGAGGTCAGTTTCAAATTTTGACTTTTCATGCTTAATTGGCTATTTGCCAACAAATGCAATCTAGGCCAAGGGCTAAATTTTGAGGGAGAGGTCGGATCTGGAAAACACATGTTTTTTCGGCTTCCCCAACATGTGGGGAAGCAGAATATATGTATACTTTTCGAATTTGAGGTCAGTTTCAGATTTCGAGTTTTCATGCTTAATTGGCTATTTGCCTACAAATGCAATCTAGGCCAAGGTCTAAATTTTGAGGGAGAGGTCGGAACCGGAAAACACATGGTTTTTTGGGTTCCCCAACCTGTGTGGAACCTGAATATATGTACACTTTTCGAATTTGAGGTCAGTTTCACATTTTGACTTTTCATGGTTAATTGGCTATTTGCCAACAAATTCGAGATAGGCCGTGGCCTAACATTTGAGGAAGAGGTTGGATCCGGAAAACACATTTTTTTGGGTTCCCCAACCTGTGGGGAACCTGAATATATCTATACTTTTCGAATCTGAGGTCAGTTTCAAATTTTGACTTTTCATGCTTAATTGGCTATTTGCCAACAAATGCAATCTAGGCCAAGGGCTAAATTTTGAAGGAGAGGTCGGATCAGGAAAACACATGTTTTTTCGGGTTCCCCCACCTGTGGCAAACCATAATATATGTATACTTTTCGAATCTGAGGTCAGTTTCAAATTTTGACTTTTCATGCTTAATTGGCTATTTGCCAACAAATGCAATCTAGGCCAATGCCTAAATTTTGAGGGAGAGGTCGGAAATGGAAAACACGCATTTTTTCGGGTTCCCTACCATGTGGGGAAGCAGAATATATATATACTTTTCGAATTTGAAGTCAGTTTCACATTTCGAGTTTTCATGCTTAATTGGCTATTTGCCTACAAATGTAATCTAGGCCAAGGCCTAAATTTTGAGGGAGAGGTCGGAACCGGAAAACACATGGTTTTTTGGGTTCCCCAAGCTGTGTGGAACCTGAATATATGTACACTTTTCGAATTTGAGGTCAGTTTCACATTTTGACTTTTCATGGTTAATTGGCAATTTGCCAACAAATTCGAGATACCGGTAGGCCGTGGCCTAACTTTTGAGGAAGAGGTTGGATCCGGAAAACACATGTTTTTTCAGGTTCCCCAACATGTGGGGAACCAGAATATATGTATACTTTTCGAATTTGAGGTCAGTTTCACATTTTGACTTTTCATTCTTAATTGGCTATTTCCCAACAAATGCAATGTAGGCAGAGGCCTAACCTTTGAGGTAGATGTCGGATCCGGAAAATACTTGTTTTTTCGTGTTCCCCCACCTGTGACGAACCATAATATATGTATGCTTTTCGAATCTGAGGTCAGTTTCAAATTTTGACTTTTCATGCTTAATTGGCTATTTGCCAACAAATGCAATCTAGGCCAAGGGCTAAATTTTGAGGGAGAGGTCGGATCTGCAAAACACATGTTTTTTCGGGTTCCCCAACATGTGCGGAACCAGAATATATGTATACTTTTCGAATTTGAGGTCAGTTTCACATTTTGAGTTTTCATGGTTAATTGGCTATTTGCCGACAAATGCAATCTTGGCTGAGGGCTAAATTTTGAGGGAGAGGTTGGATCTGGAAAACACATGTTTTTTCGGGTTCCCCAACATGTGGGGAACCAGAATATATGTATACTTTTCAAATTTGAAGTCAGTTTCACATTTTGAGTTTTCATGGTTAATTGGCTATTTGACAACAAATTCGAGATAGGCCGTGGCCTAACATTTGAGGAAGAGGTGGGATCCGGAAAACACATGTTTTTTCGGGTTCCCCAACCTGTGGGGAACCTGAATATATCTATACTTTTCGAATTTTAGGTCAGTTTCACATTTTCACTTTTGATGCTGAATTGGCTATTTGCAAACAAATGCACGTTAAGCCGTGGCCTAACTTTTGAGGGAGAGGTCGGATCCGGAAAACACATGTTTTTTCGGGTTCCCCAACATGTGGGGAACCAGAATATATGTATACTTTTCGAATTTGAGGTCAGTTTCACATTTTGACTTTTCATGCTTAATTGGCTATTTCCCAACACATGCAATGTAGGCAGAGGCCTAACCTTTGAGGGAGAGGTCGGAACCGGAAAACACATGTTTTTTCGGGTTCCCCAACCTGTGGGGAAGCAGAATATATGTATACTTTTCGAATTTAAGGTCAGTTTCTCATTTTGACTTTTCATGCTTAATTGGATATTTGCCAACAAATGCAATCTTGGCTGAGGGCTAAATTTTGAGGGAGAGGTCGGATCCGGAAAACACATGTTTTTTCGGGTTCCCCAACTTGTGGGGAACCAGAATATATGTATACATTTCGAATTTGAGGTCAGTTTCAGATTTCGAGTTTTCATGCTTAATTGGCTATTTGCCTACAAATGCAATCTAGGCCAAGGTCTAAATTTTGAGGGAGAGGTCGGAACCGGAAAACACATAGTTTTTTGGGTTCCCCAAGCTGTGTGGAACCTGAATATATGTACACTTTTCGAATTTGAGGTCAGTTTCACATTTTGACTTTTCATGGTTAATTGGCTATTTGCCAACAAATTCGAGATACCGGTAGGCCGTGGCCTAACTTTTGAGGAAGAGGTTGGATCCGGAAAACACATGTTTTTTCAGGTTCCCCAACATGTGGGGAACCAGAATATATGTATACTTTTCGAATTTGAGGTCAGTTTCACATTTTGACTTTTCATTCTTAATTGGCTATTTCCCAACAAATGCAATGTAGGCAGAGGCCTAACCTTTGAGGTAGATGTCGGATCCGGAAAATACTTGTTTTTTCGTGTTCCCCCACCTGTGACGAACCATAATATATGTATGCTTTTCGAATCTGAGGTCAGTTTCAAATTTTGACTTTTCATGCTTAATTGGCTATTTGCCAACAAATGCAATCTAGGCCAAGGGCTAAATTTTGAGGGAGAGGTCGGATCTGCAAAACACATGTTTTTTCGGGTTCCCCAACATGTGCGGAACCAGAATATATGTATACTTTTCGAATTTGAGGTCAGTTTCACATTTTGAGTTTTCATGGTTAATTGGCTATTTGCCGACAAATGCAATCTTGGCTGAGGGCTAAATTTTGAGGGAGAGGTTGGATCTGGAAAACACATGTTTTTTCGGGTTCCCCAACATGTGGGGAACCAGAATATATGTATACTTTTCAAATTTGAAGTCAGTTTCACATTTTGAGTTTTCATGGTTAATTGGCTATTTGACAACAAATTCGAGATAGGCCGTGGCCTAACATTTGAGGAAGAGGTGGGATCCGGAAAACACATGTTTTTTCGGGTTCCCCAACCTGTGGGGAACCTGAATATATCTATACTTTTCGAATTTTAGGTCAGTTTCACATTTTCACTTTTGATGCTGAATTGGCTATTTGCAAACAAATGCACGTTAAGCCGTGGCCTAACTTTTGAGGGAGAGGTCGGATCCGGAAAACACATGTTTTTTCGGGTTCCCCAACATGTGGGGAACCAGAATATATGTATACTTTTCGAATTTGAGGTCAGTTTCACATTTTGACTTTTCATGCTTAATTGGCTATTTCCCAACACATGCAATGTAGGCAGAGGCCTAACCTTTGAGGGAGAGGTCGGAACCGGAAAACACATGTTTTTTCGGGTTCCCCAACCTGTGGGGAAGCAGAATATATGTATACTTTTCGAATTTAAGGTCAGTTTCTCATTTTGACTTTTCATGCTTAATTGGATATTTGCCAACAAATGCAATCTTGGCTGAGGGCTAAATTTTGAGGGAGAGGTCGGATCCGGAAAACACATGTTTTTTCGGGTTCCCCAACTTGTGGGGAACCAGAATATATGTATACATTTCGAATTTGAGGTCAGTTTCAGATTTCGAGTTTTCATGCTTAATTGGCTATTTGCCTACAAATGCAATCTAGGCCAAGGTCTAAATTTTGAGGGAGAGGTCGGAACCGGAAAACACATAGTTTTTTGGGTTCCCCAAGCTGTGTGGAACCTGAATATATGTACACTTTTCGAATTTGAGGTCAGTTTCACATTTTGACTTTTCATGGTTAATTGGCTATTTGCCAACAAATTCGAGATACCGGTAGGCCGTGGCCTAACTTTTGAGGAAGAGGTTGGATCCGGAAAACACATGTTTTTTCAGGTTCCCCAACATGTGGGGAACCAGAATATATGTATACTTTTCGAATTTGAGGTCAGTTTCACATTTTGACTTTTCATTCTTAATTGGCTATTTCCCAACAAATGCAAGTTAAGCCGTGGCCTAACTTTTGAGGGAGAGGTCGGATCCGGAAAACACATGTTTTTTCGGGTTCCCCAACCTGTGGGGAACCTGAATATATGTACACTTTTCGAATTTGAAGTCAGTTTCACATTTTGAATTTTCATGCTTAATTGGCTATTTGCCTAGAAATGCAATCTAGCCCAAGGCCTAAATTTTGAGGGAGAGGTCGGAACCGGAAAACACATGTTTTTTCGGGTTCCCCAACCTGTGGGGAACCTGAATATATGTACACTTTTCGAATTTGAAGTCAGTTTCACATTTTGAATTTTCATGCTTAATTGGCTATTTGCCTACAAATGCAATCTAGCCCAAGGCCTAAATTTTGAGGGAGAGGTCGGAACCGGAAAACACATGTTTTTTTGGGTTCCCCAACCTGTGGGGAATCAGAATATATGTATACTTTTCGAACTTGAGGTCAGTTTCCCATTTTGACTTTTCATGCTTAATTGACTATTTGCCCACAAATGCAAGATAAGCCGTGGCCTAACTTTTGAGGGAGAGGTCGGATCCGGAAAACACATGTTTTTTCAGGTTCCCCAACATGTGGGGAACCAGAATATATGTATACTTTTCGAATTTGAAGTCAGTTTCACATTTTGAGTTTTCATGCTTAATTGGCTATTTGCCAACAAATTCGAGATAGGCCGTGGCCTAACTTTTGAGGAAGAGGTTGGATCCGGAAAACACATTTTTTTGGGTTCCCCAACCTGTGGGGAACCTGAATATATCTATACTTTTCGAATCTGAGGTCAGTTTCAAATTTTGACTTTTCATGCTTAATTGGCTATTTGCCAAAAAATGCAATCTAGGCCAAGGGCTAAATTTTGAAGGAGAGGTCGGATCAGGAAAACACATGTTTTTTCGGGTTCCCCAACATGTGGGGAACCATAATATATGTATACTTTTCGAATTTGAGGTCAGTTTCAGATTTCGAGTTTTCATGCTTAATTGGCTATTTGCCTACAAATGCAATCTAGGCCAAGGTCTAAATTTTGAGGGAGAGGTCGGAACCGGAAAACACATGGTTTTTTGGGTTCCCCAAGCTGTGTGGAACCTGAATATATGTACACTTTTCGAATTTGAGGTCAGTTTCACATTTTGACTTTTCATGGTTAATTGGCTATTTGCCAACAAATTCGCGATACCGGTAGGCCGTGGCCTAACTTTTGAGGAAGAGGTTGGATCCGGAAAACACATGTTTTTTCAGGTTCCCCAACATGTGGGGATCCAGAATATATGTATACTTTTCGAATTTGAGGTCAGTTTCACATTTTGACTTTTCATTCTTAATTGGCTATTTCCCAACAAATGCAAGTTAAGCCGTGGCCTAACTTTTGAGGGAGAGGTCAGATCCGGAAAACACATGTTTTTTCGGGTTCCCCAACATGTGGGGAACCAGAATATATGTATACTTTTCGAATTTGAGGTCAGTTTCACATTTTGACTTTTCATGCTTAATTGGCTATTTCCCAACACATGCAATGTAGGCAGAGGCCTAACCTTTGAGGTAGAGGTCGGATCCAGAAAATACTTGTTTTTTCGGGTTCCCCCACCTGTGGCAAACCATAATATATGTATACTTTTCGAATTTAAGGTCAGTTTCTCATTTTGACTTTTCATGCTTAATTGGATATTTCCCTACAAATGGAAGTTAAGCCGTGGCCTAACTTTTGAGGAAGAGGTCTGATCCGGAAAACACATGTTTTTTTGGATTCCCCAACCTGTGGGGAACCAGAATATATGTATACTTTTCGAATTTGAGGTTAGTTTCACATTTTGACTTTTCATGCTAAATTGGCTATTTGCCGACAAATGCAATCTTGGCTGAGGGCTAAATTTTGAGGGAGAGGTCGGATCTGGAAAACACATGTTTTTTCGGGTTCCCCAACATGTGGGGAAGCAGAATATATGTATACTTTTCGAATTTGAGGTCAGTTTCAGATTTCGAGTTTTCATGCTTAATTGGCTATTTGCCTACAAATGCAATCTAGGCCAAGGTCTAAATTTTGAGGGAGAGGTCGGAACCGGAAAACACATGGTTTTTTGGGTTCCCCAAGCTGTGTGGAACCTGAATATATGTACACTTTTCGAATTTGAGGTCAGTTTCACATTTTGACTTTTCATGGTTAATTGGCTATTTGCCAACAAATTCGAGATAGGCCGTGGCCTAACTTTTGAGGAAGAGGTTGGATCCGGAAAACACATTTTTTTGGGTTCCCCAACCTGTGGGGAACCTGAATATATCTATACTTTTCGAATCTGAGGTCAGTTTCAAATTTTGACTTTTCATGCTTAATTGGCTATTTGCCAACAAATGCAATCTAGGCCAAGGGCTAAATTTTGAAGGAGAGGTCGGATCAGGAAAACACATGTTTTTTCGGGTTCCCCAACATGTGGGGAACCAGAATATATGTATACTTTTCGAATCTGAGGTCAGTTTCAAATTTTGACTTTTCATGCTTAATTGGCTATTTGCCAACAAATGCAATCTAGGCCAAGGGCTAAATTTTGAGGGAGAGGTCGGATCAGTAAAACACATGTTTTTTCGGGTTCCCCAACATGTGGGGAACGAGAATATATGTATACTTTTCGAATTTGAGGTCAGTTTCACATTTTGAGTTTTCATGCTTAATTGGCTATTTGCCTACAAATGCAATCTAGGCCAAGGTCTAAATTTTGAGGGAGAGGTCGGAACCGGAAAACACATGGTTTTTTGGGTTCCCCAACCTGTGTGGAACCTGAATATATGTACACTTTTCGAATTTGAGGTCAGTTTCACATTTTGACTTTTCATGGTTAATTGGCTTTTTGCCAACAAATTCGAGATAGGCCGTGGCCTAACTTTTGAGGAAGAGGTTGGATCCGGAAAACACATTTTTTTGGGTTCCCCAACCTGTGGGGAACCTGAATATATCTATACTTTTCGAATCTGAGGTCAGTTTCAAATTTTGACTTTTCATGCTTAATTGGCTATTTGCCAACAAATGCAATCTAGGCCGAGGGCTAAATTTTTAGGGAGAGGTCGGATCCGGAAAACACATGTTTTTTCGGGTTCCCCAACATGTGGGGAACCAGAATATATGTATACTTTTCGAATTTGACGTCAGTTTCACATTTTGACTTTTCATGCTTAATTGGCTATTTCCCAACACATGCAATGTAGGCAGAGGCCTAACCTTTGAGGTAGAGGTCGGATCCAGAAAATACTTGTTTTTTCGGGTTCCCCCACCTGTGGCAAACCATAATATATGTATTGTTGTGGGTGTCTCACGACTGGATGATGACATATCAGAGAATGAGGAAGCACAAGCCGGCCCCTCTGGGTATTTCCCCCCCCGGCAGCCGAATCAGACAATGAGGAGTTTTGTATGCATTCTGATTCAGACTCTCCAAATGATGAGTCAGATTTAGAGCAAGACGAGCAATGGATTGATCCGAGGTTCAGAAGGTTTGATAAGCGAAGGTGTCAGTTAACTGGAAAAAGGAAGTAATGGGGGGAAGTGACGTATCGGACACTATATTAGAAGGGGGAAGTAGACTACGCCCTTGTTACGGGCAACGTTTATCAATGAGAGGTTTGGAAGCTTTTGCAATGCTTTGAAAGTCTGATGTTTTGAAAAACCTAGCGAAGGATAATGAGGTCTCGGACACTGTGATAAAGACGGAGTGAGTAATTGGGATGTTTGGAAAGAGTTTGTTGTAATCTAACTGTAAATACTTAGTCTTAGATGTTTTTGCCAGCAAAATGTCAGCAGTTGGCTTTGAAATGAATCCTTTTGAAATGTGTTTAATAAATCTCTTAAAGACATTTACGTAGCTTTTAATGAGCTGAGAGAGACCAGACATAACAGATTGCCCGTAACCCATTTAAAACAGAAAAGACGAAAATTAATCAGAGCTTTCAGTGACGTCATGGAGGAACTCCTGGCTGCTAACCCGGCTCTGCATCTATTAGTTCAAAATCTCCAGCAACAACTTGGACATTTGCAACAGCAAATTCAAGACGCAGCAGCAGCCCCTGCTCCAGCCCCCCCTCCCAGAAGAAACAGATGTTACTTAGCCTTGCCTGATAAGTTTACTGGAGAGCGTAATAAATTTCCAGCTTTTTAAAACCAATGCAAAACATTCATTGCCTCAGCCCCAGCAGATTTCCAGCTCGATGAAACAAAAGTAGCGTTCATCTTAAGTTTATTCTCTGGGCAAGCTGCTGATTGGTCGTCTCCTCTGATAGACGGACAAGATCCTGTCCTGAGCAATTATGCAGGATTCTGCCAGCTGATGGAAAGAGAATTTGTTGACCCCCTTCGTAGACAAAATGCCACCCGGCGGATACGCGAGCTACGTCAGGGATCGCGCTGCGTAGCGGAATATATATCAGATTTTCGCCGCCTAGCTCAAGAAATTAATTGGAATGATGAGGCTCTCATGGAAATCTTTCTAGATGGTCTGTCTTCCCAGATCTTGAATGGATTGAAAGTTACTGAAATACCCGCAACCCTGGATGCATTATACCAACATTGTTTGGCTATTGAAGCGCGAACGCAAGCCATGGATGCCCGCCTAGACAAACAGATGGTTCCAGTCACCGGAAGTGCCAAGCCAGTTCCTGCACCACGCAGAGGATTCCAGACCCTATCTATCGCTCCACCCATCCCGGCACCCAGACGTATTTTCCAAACAGGACCGGCTTACACTGAGAGGCGCCCTGCACCCATGACCAGAGATGAGCCCATGGATCTTGGTGCAGCCAGATCTCGTTTGACCGAGGCTGAGAAGGCAAGACGGAGAGCTGAGGGCTTGTGCCTGTACTGTGGAGAGATGGGTCACTTCGTCATGGCCTGCCCCCAGAAAAGACGTGGTACGGCAGGTCCTACTCCTGTTCCAGCTCGGCCTCCCACTCAGCAGTTTCAAGCCACCTTGCCGGGAAACGGCCAGAGCCCGGCCTAATGGAAACATTGGGTCGGGCAGGCGCCAAACCCAGTTCCAGTTCCGCAGACGACGACCCCGGTCCTCCGAGACATCTGATCCTAGCAACCAATATACTTCTGGGAAATCATGCCCAGGGCATTCCGGCCCACGCCTTGTTGGATTCTGGAGCCACCACCAATTTCATGAATGAAGCTTTCGCTCGTCAGCATGCCATACCTTTGTGCTCCGTAAAGCCGCCTATGTTGGTTGAGACAATCGATGGTCGTGAGTTGTTGTCTGGACCGATCAAGTTCATGACCCAGCCCATACGCCTGGTCATAGGACAACATGAAGAAGCCATCCAATTCTATGTTACCAAGGGACTTCATTTCCCCTTAGTTCTCGGCCTAGCCTGGTTGAGAACCCATGATCCTTGTGTGGTGTGGTCCCAGAACTTTGTTTCATTTCCCAGTTTGCAATGCATAGACCACGTACGCCAAGTGTGTGCAGCCCAGCTACCATCCCACCCTGACATCACCTTGCCGGCCGACCTAGCGGACTTTGCAGATATATTCAATGAGAAAGAGGCAGACCAATTGCCTCCGCATAGACCATATGACTGTGCCATTGATTTGCTACCAAATGCCAAGCTTCCAAGGGGACGCCTTTACTCCATGTCAGAACCCGAGTTGGCCGCATTGAAAGACTTTGTGGACAAAAACCTGGCCAGGGGTTTCATTCGTCCCTCTTCCTCGCCTTTGTCAGCTCCTGTGTTATTCGTGAAGAAGAAAACCGGAGATTTACGCCTATGCTGTGACTATCGCAAGCTCAATGCCATCACGGTGCGCAACCGGTACCCTCTGCCTTTGATTCCTGATCTCATGGACCGTCTCCGATCAGCGACCATCTTCACCAAGATAGATTTAAGGGGTGCTTACAACCTGGTTCGCATTCGAGAGGGGGACGAGTGGAAGACCGCGTTTGGAACCAGGTATGGTCATTTTGAGTATACCGTTATGCCCTTTGGACTCACCAATGCTCCGGCCGTCTTTCAACATTTCATGAATGACATCTTCCGGGATTTATTAGATCAATTTGTGGTGGTTTACCTCGATGACATCCTGATTTACTCCCCGTCACGAGCCACTCATCTTCACCATCTCCGGCGAGTTTTGCAACGCTTGAGGGAGCATCACCTTTACGCCAAGTTAGAGAAATGTCAATTCTATCAAACCACCATTGAGTTTCTGGGACATGTGATTTCTCCACAAGGCATCGCCATGGATCCTGGCAAGGTTGAAGCCTTGCAAACCTGGCAACCACCATGTAAAGCAAAAGATGTCCAAAGACTTTTGGGATTTGCGAACTATTACAGGATATTTATTCCGAGATTTTCTGCCTTGACTGCGCCCCTTACTCGACTGTTACGGAAAGGCGTTAAGTTCCAGTGGGGCGATGCCGAGCAACAGGCGTTTCAGACCCTCAAAAAGGCTTTTGTTCAGGAACCCATTCTCAAGTATCCAGATCCTTGTCGACCCTTTGTAGTGGAGGCTGACGCCTCAGATGTTGCAGTAGGGGCCGTGCTACTTCAAACACGCCAAGATGGCGGCCCCCTGTTCCCGTGTGCTTATTACTCCAGGAAACTGAGTCCCTCCGAACGCCATTATACCATTTGGGAAAAGGAACTATTGGCCATCAAGACTGCTTTTGAGACCTGGAGACACCACCTGGAAGGAGCCCGCTACCAAGTTGAAGTTCGAACTGACCATAAAAACTTGGAATTTTTGCAATCTGCCAGGAAATTGAATCAACGTCAAATCCGTTGGTCTTTGTTCTTCGCTCGATTCAACTTCAAAGTCACCTACATTCCGAAAGGGTACAACAAAAGAGCAGATGCCCTGTCCCGTAAACCTGAGTATCTACAGGTCAAGGATCCCTTACCGCTTCGAACCATTCTGCCTATCGAATCGATCGTAGCCGTGCATGATCCGGTAGATCTACGACGACAGATTCGGGAAGCGCAACAACTAGATGACTTTGCAATACGGAAGAGACAAGAGGTGGGTCCCGACTCACCTTGGACCTTGTCCGAGGGACTATTACGCTTCCGTAACCTGTTATATGTTCCAGCAGGCCCACTCCGGGGTCTCATCCTGACTCAATGCCATGATAACCCTGCGGCAGGTCATTTTGGTTTCTTTAAGACTCTGCACTTAGTGTCTCGGACTTTTTGGTGGCCCAGACTTCGCCATGATGTGCAATCCTATGTGAATTCCTGTGTACGGTGCCGTCAGGCAAAACATGCCACAGGAGCCCCTCCGGGATTATTACAGCCTTTACCCACGCCGGAGAGACCCTGGGGAGCTATTTCCATGGACTTCTTGACTTGTCTACCTGTTTCTGCCGGCTACACCGTTGTCTTTGTAGTAGTGGACATGCTGACCAAAATGGCACATTTCATTCCTTGCCGAAGAATACCAACAGCCAAGGTCACTGCTCAGCTGTTCATTCAACATATCTTCCGGCTACACGGTTTGCCTGACAAAATAGTGTCCGACCGAGGAACCCAGTTCACCTCGGAGTTCTGGAGAGAACTCATGTCTGCGCTTCAAGTCCAAGTTAATCTAGCCTCCACGCATCACCCAGAGACTGATGGGGGTACAGAGAAAGTGATTGGCATCCTGGAGCAGTATTTGCGTTGTTTCATCAACGACCAACAGAACGATTGGTCCAAATATCTCTCTGTGGCCGAATTCGCTTTCAACAACTCTCAGCACACTTCCACTCAGACCACTCCGTTTTTTGCCAACTACGGCTATCATCCCAGATTTTTCCCGCTCACGCTCCTCGATTCTCCAGTTCCAGTTGCAGAGGACTATTTAACCGAACTGCAGTCAGTCCACGAGATGGTTAAGCAGCACTTGACTAAAGCCAAGGAAGACTACAAGCGGGTTGCAGACCGCTCGCGTCGCGACACGCCGCCGTTAGCTGTTGGAGATCGGGTTTGGCTTTCCACCAAGTACTTGTTTCCAGGGAGAATTCACCGCAAGCTTGATCAACGTATCCTGGGTCCTTTCCCTGTGGAGACGGTCATCAATCCGGTGACCTATCGTTTGACTTTGCCTAGGTCTTTTCGTGTACATCCCGTGTTTCATCGCTCCTTGCTTGTTCCTGTCAACCCTGATTCTCCGCTTCGACCTCCTGATCCGGGCCCGACAGCTCGCCGTGCTCAAGTTCCTGTTTCCCGGTTGGAGGTGTCCGGCATCCGAGATTTCCGATGGCTCGACGACCGCTTCCAATATTTGGTTGATTGGACCGGGGGTGGGCCCTCCGCTGGCTCTTGGGTAGATGCTCAGGATTTTGAGGCTCCTGAGTTAAAGTGGGATTTTCATACTGCATTTCCCTCCAAACCACATCCCTTCCGACGACCCCCGGGGGAGGGGCCTGCGGGGGGGGATAGTGTTGTGGGTGTCTCACGACTGGATGATGACATATCAGAGAATGAGGAAGCACAAGCCGGCCCCTCTGGGTATTTTCCCCCCCCGGCAGCCGAATCAGACAATGAGGAGTTTTGTATGCATTCTGATTCAGACTCTCCAAATGATGAGTCAGATTTAGAGCAAGACGAGCAATGGATTGATCCGAGGTTCAGAAGGTTTGATAAGCGAAGGTGTCAGTTAACTGGAAAAAGGAAGTAATGGGGGGAAGTGACGTATCGGACACTATATTAGAAGGGGGAAGTAGACTACGCCCTTGTTACGGGCAACGTTTATCAATGAGAGGTTTGGAAGCTTTTGCAATGCTTTGAAAGTCTGATGTTTTGAAAAACCTAGCGAAGGATAATGAGGTCTCGGACACTGTGATAAAGACGGAGTGAGTAATTGGGATGTTTGGAAAGAGTTTGTTGTAATCTAACTGTAAATACTTAGTCTTAGATGTTTTTGCCAGCAAAATGTCAGCAGTTGGCTTTGAAATGAATCCTTTTGAAATGTGTTTAATAAATCTCTTAAAGACATTTACGTAGCTTTTAATGAGCTGAGAGAGACCAGACATAACATGTATACTTTTCGAATCTGAGGTCAGTTTCAAATTTTGACTTTTCATGCTTAATTGGCTATTTGCCAACAAATGCAATCTAGGCCGAGGGCTAAATTTTGAGGGAGAGGTCGGATCTGGAAAACACATGTTTTTTCGGCTTCCCCAACATGTGGGGAAGCAGAATATATGTATACTTTTCGAATTTGAGGTCAGTTTCAGATTTCGAGTTTTCATGCTTAATTGGCTATTTGCCTACAAATGCAATCTAGGCCAAGGTCTAAATTTTGAGGGAGAGGTCGGAACCGGAAAACACATGGTTTTTTGGGTTCCCCAACCTGTGTGGAACCTGAATATATGTACACTTTTCGAATTTGAGGTCAGTTTCACATTTTGACTTTTCATGGTTAATTGGCTATTTGCCAACAAATTCGAGATAGGCCGTGGCCTAACTTTTGAGGAAGAGGTTGGATCCGGAAAACACATTTTTTTGGGTTCCCCAACCTGTGGGGAACCTGAATATATCTATACTTTTCGAATCTGAGGTCAGTTTCAAATTTTGACTTTTCATGCTTAATTGGCTATTTGCCAACAAATGCAATCTAGGCCAAGGGCTAAATTTTGAAGGAGAGGTCGGATCAGGAAAACACATGTTTTTTCGGGTTCCCCCACCTGTGGCAAACCATAATATATGTATACTTTTCGAATCTGAGGTCAGTTTCAAATTTTGACTTTTCATGCTTAATTGGCTATTTGCCAACAAATGCAATCTAGGCCGAGGGCTAAATTTTTAGGGAGAGGTCGGATCTGGAAAACACATGTTTTTTCGGCTTTCCCAACATGTGGGGAACCAGAATATATGTATACTTTTCGAATTTGAGGTCAGTTTCAGATTTCGAGTTTTCATGGTTAATTGGCTATTTGCCGACAAATGCAATCTTGGCTGAGGGCTAAATTTTGAGGGAGAGGTTGGATCTGGAAAACACATGTTTTTTCGGGTTCCCCAACATGTGGGGAACCAGAATATATGTATACTTTTCGAATTTGAAGTCAGTTTCACATTTTGAGTTTTCATGGTTAATTGGCTATTTGACAACAAATTCGAGATAGGCCGTGGCCTAACATTTGAGGAAGAGGTGGGATCCGGAAAACACATGTTTTTTCGGGTTCCCCAACCTGTGGGGAACCTGAATATATCTATACTTTTCGAATTTTAGGTCAGTTTCACATTTTCACTTTTGATGCTGAATTGGCTATTTGCAAACAAATGCACGTTAAGCCGTGGCCTAACTTTTGAGGGAGAGGTCGGATCCGGAAAACACATGTTTTTTCGGGTTCCCCAACATGTGGGGAACCAGAATATATGTATACTTTTCGAATTTGAGGTCAGTTTCACATTTTGACTTTTCATGCTTAATTGGCTATTTCCCAACACATGCAATGTAGGCAGAGGCCTAACCTTTGAGGGAGAGGTCGGAACCGGAAAACACATGTTTTTTCGGGTTCCCCAACCTGTGGGGAAGCAGAATATATGTATACTTTTCGAATTTAAGGTCAGTTTCTCATTTTGACTTTTCATGCTTAATTGGATATTTGCCAACAAATGCAATCTTGGCTGAGGGCTAAATTTTGAGGGAGAGGTCGGATCCGGAAAACACATGTTTTTTCGGGTTCCCCAACCTGTGGGGAACCAGAATATATGTATACTTTTCGAATTTGAGGTCAGTTTCAGATTTCGAGTTTTCATGCTTAATTGGCTATTTGCCTACAAATGCAATCTAGGCCAAGGTCTAAATTTTGAGGGAGAGGTCGGAACCGGAAAACACATAGTTTTTTGGGTTCCCCAAGCTGTGTGGAACCTGAATATATGTACACTTTTCGAATTTGAGGTCAGTTTCACATTTTGACTTTTCATGGTTAATTGGCTATTTGCCAACAAATTCGAGATACCGGTAGGCCGTGGCCTAACTTTTGAGGAAGAGGTTGGATCCGGAAAACACATGTTTTTTCAGGTTCCCCAACATGTGGGGAACCAGAATATATGTATACTTTTCGAATTTGAGGTCAGTTTCACATTTTGACTTTTCATTCTTAATTGGCTATTTCCCAACAAATGCAAGTTAAGCCGTGGCCTAACTTTTGAGGGAGAGGTCGGATCCGGAAAACACATGTTTTTTTGGGTTCCCCAACATGTGGGGAACCAGAATATATGTATACTTTTCGAATTTGAGGTCAGTTTCACATTTTGACTTTTCATGCTTAATTGGCTATTTCCCAACACATGCAATGTAGGCAGAGGCCTAACCTTTGAGGTAGAGGTCGGATCCAGAAAATACTTGTTTTTTCGGGTTCCCCCACCTGTGGCAAACCATAATATATGTATACTTTTCGAATCTGAGGTCAGTTTCAGATTTCGAGTTTTCATGCTTAATTGGCTATTTGCCAACAAATGCAATCTAGGCCAAGGCCTACATTTTGAGGGAGAGGTCGGAACCGGAAAACACATGTTTTTTCGGGTTCCCCAACCTGTGTGGAACCTGAATATATCTATACTTTTCGAATCTGAGGTCAGTTTCAAATTTTGACTTTTCATGCTTAATTGGCTATTTGCCAACAAATGCAATCTAGGCCAAGGGCTAAATTTTGAGGGAGATGTCGGATCAGGAAAACACATGTTTTTTCGGGTTCCCCAACATGTGGGGAACCAGAATATATGTATACTTTTCGAATTTGAGGTCAGTTTCAGATTTCGAGTTTTCATGCTTAATTGGCTATTTGCCTACAAATGCAATCTAGGCCAAGGTCTAAATTTTGAGGGAGAGGTCGGAACCGGAAAACACATGGTTTTTTGGGTTCCCCAACCTGTGTGGAACCTGAATATATGTACACTTTTCGAATTTGAGGTCAGTTTCACATTTTGACTTTTCATGGTTAATTGGCTATTTGCCAACAAATTCGAGATAGGCCGTGGCCTAACTTTTGAGGGAGAGGATGGATCCGGAAAACACATGTTTTTTCGGGTTCCCCAACCTGTGGGGAACCTGAATATATCTATACTTTTCGAATTTTAGGTCAGTTTCACATTTTGACTTTTCATGCTTAATTGGCTATTTCCCAACACATGCAATGTAGGCAGAGGCCTAACCTTTGAGGTAGAGGTCGGATCCAGAAAATACTTGTTTTTTCAGGTTCCCCCACCTGTGGCAAACCATAATATATGTATACTTTTCGAATCTGAGGTCAGTTTCAAATTTTGACTTTTCATGCTTAATTGGCTATTTGCCAACAAATGCAATCTAGGCCGAGGGCTAAATTTTGAGGGAGAGGTCGGATCTGGAAAACACATGTTTTTTCGGCTTCCCCAACATGTGGGGAAGCAGAATATATGTATACTTTTCGAATTTGAGGTCAGTTTCAGATTTCGAGTTTTCATGCTTAATTGGCTATTTGCCAACAAATGCAATCTAGGCCAAGGCCTAAATTTTGAGGGAGAGGTCGGAACCGGAAAACACACGTTTTTTCGAGTTCCCCAACCTGTGTGGAAGCTGAATATATGTACACTTTTCGAATTTGAGGTCAGTTTCACATTTTGACTTTTCATGGTTAATTGGCTATTTGTCAACAAATTCGAGATAGGCCGTGGCCTAACTTTTGAGGAAGAGGTTGGATCCGGAAAACACATGTTTTTTCGGGTTCCCCAACCTGTGGGGAACCTGAATATATCTATACTTTTCGAATTTTAGGTCAGTTTCACATTTTGACTTTTCATGCTTAATTGGCTATTTCCCAACACATGCAATGTAGGCAGAGGCCTAACCTTTGAGGTAGAGGTCGGATCCAGAAAATACTTGTTTTTTCAGGTTCCCCCACCTGTGGCAAACCATAATATATGTATACTTTTCGAATCTGAGGTCAGTTTCAAATTTTGACTTTTCATGCTTAATTGGCTATTTGCCAACAAATGCAATCTAGGCCGAGGGCTAAATTTTGAGGGAGAGGTCGGATCTGGAAAACACATGTTTTTTCGGCTTCCCCAACATGTGGGGAAGCAGAATATATGTATACTTTTCGAATTTGAGGTCAGTTTCAGATTTCGAGTTTTCATGCTTAATTGGCTATTTGCCAACAAATGCAATCTAGGCCAAGGCCTAAATTTTGAGGGAGAGGTCGGAACCGGAAAACACACGTTTTTTCGAGTTCCCCAACCTGTGTGGAAGCTGAATATATGTACACTTTTCGAATTTGAGGTCAGTTTCACATTTTGACTTTTCATGGTTAATTGGCTATTTGTCAACAAATTCGAGATAGGCCGTGGCCTAACTTTTGAGGAAGAGGTTGGATCCGGAAAACACATGTTTTTTCGGGTTCCCCAACCTGTGGGGAACCTGAATATATCTATACTTTTCGAATTTTAGGTCAGTTTCACATTTTCACTTTTGATGCTTAATTGGCTATTTCCCAACAAATGCAATGTAGGCAGAGGCCTAACCTTTGAGGTAGAGGTCGGATCGGGAAAATACTTGTTTTTTCGGGTTCTCCCACCTGTGGCAAACCATAATATATGTATACTTTTCGAATCTGAGGTCAGTTTCAAATTTTGACTTTTCATGCTTAATTGGCTATTTGCCAACAAATGCAATCTAGGCCGAGGGCTAAATTTTTAGGGAGAGGTCGGATCTGGAAAACACACGTTTTTTCGAGTTCCCCAACCTGTGTGGAAGCTGAATATATGTACACTTTTCGAATTTGAGGTCAGTTTCACATTTTGACTTTTCATGGTTAATTGGCTATTTGTCAACAAATTCGAGATAGGCCGTGGCCTAACTTTTGAGGAAGAGGTTGGATCCGGAAAACACATGTTTTTTCGGGTTCCCCAACCTGTGGGGAACCTGAATATATCTATACTTTTCGAATTTTAGGTCAGTTTCACATTTTCACTTTTGATGCTTAATTGGCTATTTCCCAACAAATGCAATGTAGGCAGAGGCCTAACCTTTGAGGTAGAGGTCGGATCGGGAAAATACTTGTTTTTTCGGGTTCCCCCACCTGTGGCAAACCATAATATATGTATACTTTTCGAATCTGAGGTCAGTTTCAAATTTTGACTTTTCATGCTTAATTGGCTATTTGCCAACAAATGCAATCTAGGCCGAGGGCTAAATTTTTAGGGAGAGGTCGGATCTGGAAAACACATGTTTTTTCGGCTTTCCGAACATGTGGGGAACCAGAATATATGTATACTTTTCGAATTTGAGGTCAGTTTCAGATTTCGAGTTTTCATGCTTAATTGGCTATTTGCCAACAAATGCAATCTAGGCCAAGGCCTAAATTTTGAGGGAGAGGTCGGAAATGGAAAACACGCATTTTTTCGGGTTCCCTACCATGTGGGGAAGCAGAATATATATATACTTTTCGAATTTGAAGTCAGTTTCACATTTCGAGTTTTCATGCTTAATTGGCTATTTGCCTACAAATGCAATCTAGGCCAAGGCCTAAATTTTGAGGGAGAGGTCGGGTCCGGAAAACACATGTTTTTTCGGCTTTCCCAACATGTGGGGAACCAGAATATATGTATACTTTTCGAATTTGAGGTCAGTTTCAGATTTCGAGTTTTCATGCTTAATTGGCTATTTGCCAACAAATGCAATCTAGGCCAAGGCCTAAATTTTGAGGGAGAGGTCGGAAATGGAAAACACGCATTTTTTCGGGTTCCCTACCATGTGGGGAAGCAGAATATATATATACTTTTTGAATTTGAAGTCAGTTTCACATTTCGAGTTTTCATGCTTAATTGGCTATTTGCCTACAAATGCAATCTAGGCCAAGGCCTAAATTTTGAGGGAGAGGTCAGAACCGGAAAACACACATTTTTTCGAGTTCCCCAACCTGTGTGGAACCTGAATATATGTACACTTTTCGAATTTGAGGTCAGTTTCACATTTTGACTTTTCATGGTTAATTGGCTATTTGCAAACAAATTCGATATAGGCCGTGGCCTAACTTTTGATGCTTAATTGGCTATTTGCCTACAAATGCAATCTAGGCCAAGGTCTAAATTTTGAGGGAGAGGTCGGAACCGGAAAACACATGGTTTTTTGGGTTCCCCAACCTGTGTGGAATCTGAATATATGTACACTTTTCGAATTTGAGGTCAGTTTCACATTTTGACTTTTCATGGTTAATTGGCTATTTGCCAACAAATTCGAGATAGGCCGTGGCCTAACTTTTGAGGGAGAGGATGGATCCTGAAAACACATGTTTTTTCGGGTTCCCCAACCTGTGGGGAACCTGAATATATCTATACTTTTCGAATTTTAGGTCAGTTTCACATTTTGACTTTTCATGCTTAATTGGCTATTTCCCAACACATGCAATGTAGGCAGAGGCCTAACCTTTGAGGTAGAGGTCGGATCGGGAAAATACTTGTTTTTTCGGGTTCCCCCACCTGTGGCAAACCATAATATATGTATACTTTTCGAATCTGAGGTCAGTTTCAAATTTTGACTTTTCATGCTTAATTGGCTATTTGCCAACAAATGCAATCTAGGCCGAGGGCTAAATTTTGAGGGAGAGGTCGGATCTGGAAAACACATGTTTTTTCGGCTTCCCCAACATGTGGGGAACCAGAATATATATATACTTTTCGAATTTGAGGTCAGTTTCACATTTTGACTTTTCATTCTTAATTGGCTATTTCCCAACAAATGCAATGTAGGCAGAGGCCTAACCTTTGAGGTAGATGTCGGATCCGGAAAATACTTCTTTTTTCATGTTCCCCCACCTGTGACGAACCATAATATATGTATGCTTTTCGAATCTGAGGTCAGTTTCAAATTTTGACTTTTCATGCTTAATTGGCTATTTGTCAACAAATTTGAGATAGGCCGTGGCCTAACTTTTGAGGAAGAGGTTGGATCCGGAAAACACATGTTTTTTCGGGTTCCCCAACCTGTGGGGAACCTGAATATATCTATACTTTTCGAATTTTAGGTCAGTTTCACATTTTCACTTTTGATGCTTAATTGGCTATTTCCCAACAAATGCAATGTAGGCAGACGCCTAACCTTTGAGGTAGAGGTCGGATCGGGAAAATACTTGTTTTTTCGGGTTCCCCCACCTGTGGCAAACCATAATATATGTATACTTTTCGAATCTGAGGTCAGTTTCAAATTTTGACTTTTCATGCTTAATTGGCTATTTGCCAACAAATGCAATCTAGGCCGAGGGCTAAATTTTTAGGGAGAGGTCGGATCTGGAAAACACATGGTTTTTCGTCTTTCCCAACATGTGGGGAACCAGAATATATGTATACTTTTTGAATTTGAGTTCAGTTTCACATTTTGAGTTTTCATGCTTAATTGGCTATTTGCCTACAAATGCAATCTAGGCCAAGGCCTAAATTTTGAGGGAGAGGTCGGAACCGGAAAACACACATTTTTTCGGGTTCCCCAACATGTGGGGAAGAAGAATATATGTATACTTTTCGAATTTGAAGTCAGCTTCACATTTTCACTTTTGATGCTTAATTGGCTATTTGCCAGCAAATGCAAGTTTAGCCGTGGCCTAACTTTTGAGGTAGAGGTCGGATCCGGAAAACATATGTTTTTTCGGGTTCCCCCACCTGTGGCAAACCATAATATATGTATACTTTTCGAATCTGAGGTCAGTTTCAAATTTTGACTTTTCATGCTTAATTGGCTATTTGCCAACAAATGCAATCTAGGCCGAGGGCTAAATTTTGAGGGAGAGGTCGGATCTGGAAAACACATGTTTTTTCGGGTTCCCCAACATGTGGGGAACCAGAATATATATATACTTTTCGAATTTGAGGTCAGTTTCACATTTTGACTTTTCATTCTTAATTGGCTATTTCCCAACAAATGCAATGTAGGCAGAGGCCTAATCTTTGAGGTAGATGTCGGATCCGGAAAATACTTCTTTTTTCATGTTCCCCCACCTGTGACGAACCATAATATATGTATGCTTTTCGAATCTGAGGTCAGTTTCAAATTTTGACTTTTCATGCTTAATTGGCTATTTGTCAACAAATTTGAGATAGGCCGTGGCCTAACTTTTGAGGAAGAGGTTGGATCCGGAAAACACATGTTTTTTCGGGTTCCCCAACCTGTGGGGAACCTGAATATATCTATACTTTTCGAATTTTAGGTCAGTTTCACATTTTCACTTTTGATGCTTAATTGGCTATTTCCCAACAAATGCAATGTAGGCAGAGGCCTAACCTTTGAGGTAGAGGTCGGATCGGGAAAATACTTGTTTTTTCGGGTTCCCCCACCTGTGGCAAACCATAATATATTTATACTTTTCGAATCTGAGGTCAGTTTCAAATTTTGACTTTTCATGCTTAATTGGCTATTTGCCAACAAATGCAATCTAGGCCGAGGGCTAAATTTTGAGTGAGAGGTCGGATCTGGAAAACACATGTTTTTTCGGCTTCCCCAACATGTGGGGAACCAGAATATATGTACACTTTTCGAATTTGAGGTCAGTTTCACATTTTGAGTTTTCATGCTTAATTGGCTATTTGCCTACAAATGCAATCTAGGCCAAGGCCTAAATTTTGAGGGAGAGGTCGGAACCGGAAAACACACATTTTTTCGGGTTCCCCAACATGTGGGGAAGAAGAATATATGTATACTTTTCGAATTTGAAGTCAGCTTCACATTTTCACTTTTGATGCTTAATTGGCTATTTGCCAGCAAATGCAAGTTTAGCCGTGGCCTAACTTTTGAGGGAGAGGTCGGATCCGGAAAACATATGTTTTTTCGGGTTCCCCCACCTGTGGCAAACCATAATATATGTATACTTTTCGAATCTGAGGTCAGTTTCAAATTTTGACTTTTCATGCTTAATTGGCTATTTGCCAACACATGCAATCTAGGCCGAGGGCTAAATTTTGAGGGAGAGGTCGGATCTGGAAAACACATGTTTTTTCGGCTTCCCCAACATGTGGGGAACCAGAATATATATATACTTTTCGAATTTGAGGTCAGTTTCACATTTTCACTTTTGATGCTTAATTGGCTATTTGCAAACAAATGCAAGTTTAGCCGTGGCCTAACTTTTGAGGGAGAGGTCGGGTCCGGAAAACACATGTTTTTTCGGCTTCCCCAACATGTGGGGAACCAGAATATATGTATACACTTTTCGAATTTGAGGTCAGTTTCACATTTTGAGTTTTCATGCTTAATTGGCTATTTGCCAACAAATGCAATCTAGGCCAAGGCCTAAATTTTGAGGGAGAGGTCGGAACCGGAAAACACACGTTTTTTCGGGTTCCCCAACATGTGGGGAAGCAGAATATATGTATACTTTTCGAATTTAAAGTCAGTTTCACATTTCGAGTTTTCATGCTTAATTGGCTATTTGCCTACAAATGCAATCTAGGCCAAGGCCTAAATTTTGAGGGAGAGGTCGGAACCAGAAAACACATGTTTTTTTGGGTTCCCCAACCTGTGTGGAACCTGAATATATGTACACTTTTCGAATTTGAGCTCAGTTTCACATTTTGACTTTTCATGGTTAATTGGTTATTTGCCAACAAATTCGAGATAGGCCGTGGCCTAACTTTTGAGGAAGAGGTTGGATCCGGAAAACACATGTTTTTTCGGGTTCCCCAACCTGTGGCGAACCTGAATATATCTATACTTTTCGAATTTGAGGTCAGTTTCACATTTTGACTTTTCATTCTTAATTGGCTATTTCCCAACAAATGCAATGTAGGCAGAGGCCTAACCTTTGAGGTAGATGTCGGATCCGGAAAATACTTGTTTTTTCGTGTTCCCCCACCTGTGGCGAACTATAATATATGTATGCTTTTCGAATCTGAGGTCAGTTTCAAATTTTGACTTTTCATGCTTAATTGGCTATTTGCCAACAAATGCAATCTAGGCCAAGGCCTAAATTTTGAGGGAGAGGTCGGAACCGGAAAACACACATTTTTTCGAGTTCCCCAACCTGTGTGGAACCTGAATATATGTACACTTTTCGAATTTGAGGTCAGTTTCACATTTTGACTTTTCATGGTTAATTGGCTATTTGTCAAAAAATTTGAGATAGGCCGTGGCCTAAATTTTGAGGAAGAGGTTGGATCCGGAAAACACATGTTTTTTCGGCTTTCCCAAAATGTGGGGAACCTGAATATATGTATAGTTTTTGAATTTTAGGTCAGTTTCACATTTTCACTTTTGATGCTTAATTGGCTATTTCCCAACAAATGCAATGTAGGCAGAGGCCTAACCTTTGAGGTAGAGGTCGGATCGGGAAAATACTTGTTTTTTCGGGTTCCCCCACCTGTGGCAAACCATAATATATGTATACTTTTCGAATCTGAGGTCAGTTTCAAATTTTGACTTTTCATGCTTAATTGGCTATTTGCCAACAAATGCAATCTAGGCCGAGGGCTAAATTTTTAGGGAGAGGTCGGATCTGGAAAACACATGTTTTTTCGGCTTTCCCAAAATGTGGGGAACCAGAATATATGTATAGTTTTTGAATTTGAGGTCAGTTTCACATTTTGACTTTTCATGCTTAATTGGCTATTTGCCAACAAATCCGAGATAAGCCGTGGCCTAACTTTTGAGGGAGAGGATGGATCCGGAAAAAACATGTTTTTTCGGATTCCCCAACCTGTTGGGAACCTGAATATATCTATACTTTTCGAATTTTAGGTCAGTTTCACATTTTCACTTTTGATGCTTAATTGGCTATTTGCCAACAAATGCAATCTAGGCCAAGGGCTAAATTTTGAGGGAGAGGTCGGATCAGGAAAACACATTTTTTTTTCGGATTCCCCAACCTGTGGGGAACCTGAATATATGTACACTTTTCAAATTTGAGGTCAGTTTCACATTTTGACTTTTCATGCTTAATTGGCTATTTGCCAACAAATGCAATCTAGGCCAAGGGCTAAATTTTGAGGGAGAGGTCGGATCCGGAAAACACATGTTTTTTCGGGTTCCCCAACCTGTGTGGAACCTGAATATATGTATACGTTTTGAATTTGAGGTCGGTTTCACATTTTGACTTTTCATGCTTAATTGTCTATTTTCGAACAAATGCAATGTAGGCCGAGGCCTAACTTTTAAGGGAGAGGTCGGATCCGGAAAACACATGTTTTTTCGGATTCCCCAACCTGTGGGGAACCTGAATATATGTACACTTTTCAAATTTGAGGTCAGTTTCACATTTTCACTTTTGATGCTTAATTGGCTATTTGCAAACAAATGCAAGTTAAGCCGTGGCCTAACTTTTCAGGGAGAGGTCGGATCCGGAAAACACTTTTTTTTTTCGGATTCCCCAACCTGTGGGGAACCTGAATATATGTACACTTTTCAAATTTGAGGTCAGTTTCACATTTTGACTTTTCATGGTTAATTGGCTATTTGCCAACAAATTCGAGATAGGCCGTGGCCTAACTTTTGAGGAAGAGGTTGGATCCGGAAAACACATGTTTTTTCGGGTTCCCCAACATGTGGGGAACCAGAATATATGTATACTTTTCGAATCTGAGGTCAGTTTCAAATTTTGACTTTTCATGCTCAATTGGCTATTTGCCAACAAATGCAATCTAGGCCAAGGGCTAAATTTTGAGGGAGAGGTCGGATCTGGAAAACACATGTTTTTTCGGGTTCCCCAACCTGTGTGGAACCTGAATATATGTATACGTTTTGAATTTGAGGTCGGTTTCACATTTTGACTTTTCATGCTTAATTGTCTATTTTCGAACAAATGCAATGTAGGCTGAGGCCTAACTTTTAAGGGAGAGGTCGGATGCAGAAAACGCATGTTTTTTTCGGGTTCCCCAATCTGTGGGGAACCTGAATATATGTATACTTTTCGAATTTGAGGTCAGTTTCACATTTTGACTGTTCATGCTTAATTGTCTATTAGCCAACAAATACGAGATAGGCCGTGGCCTAACTTTTGAGGGAGAGGTCTGATCCAGAAAACACATGTTTTTTCGGGTTCCCAAAACCTTTGTGGAACCATAATATATGTATACTTTTTGAATTTGAAGTCAGTTTCACATTTTGACTTTGCATGCTTAATTGGCTATTTGCCAATAAATGCAATTTAGGCCGAGGCCTAAATTTTGAGGTAGAGGTCGGATCCGGAAAACACATGTTTTTTCGGGTTCCCCAACATGTGGGAACCAGAATATATGTATACTTTTCGAATTTTAGGTCAGTTTCACATTTTGATTGTTCATGCTTCATTGGCTATTTGCCAACAAATGCAATCTAGGCCGAGGGCTAAATTTTGAGGGAGAGGTCGGATCTGGGAAAACACATGTTTTTTCGGGTTCCCCAACATGTGGGGAACCAGAATATATGTATACTTTTCGAATTTGAGGTCAGTTTCTCATTTTGACTTTTCATGCTTAATTGGCTATTTGCCAACAAATGCAATCTAGGCCAAGGCCTAAATTTTGAGGGAGAGGTTGGATCCGGAAAATACATGTTTTTTTGGGTTCCCCCACCTGTGGCGAACTATAATATATGTATACTTTTCGAATCTGAGGTCAGTTTCAAATTTTGACTTTTCATGCTTAATTGGCTATTTGCCAACAAATGCAATCTTGCCTGAGGGATAAATTTTGAGGGAGAGGTCGGATCTGGAAAACACATGTTTTTTCGAGTTCCCCAACATGTGTGGAAGCTGAATATATCTATACTTTTCGACTTTTAGGTCAGTTTCACATTTTCACTTTTGATGCTTAATTGGCTATTTGCCTACAAATGCAATCTAGGCCAAGGCCTAAATTTTGAGGGAGAGGTCGGAACCGGAAAACACACATTTTTTCGAGTTCCCCAACCTGTGTGGAACCTGAATATATGTACACTTTTGAATTTGAGGTCAGTTTCACATTTTGACTTTTCATGGTTAATTGGTTATTTGCAAACAAATGCAATCTAGGCCGAGGCCTAACTTTTGAGGGAGAGGTCGGATCTGGAAAACACATGTTTTTTCGGGTTCCCCAACCTTTGGGGAATCAAAATATATGTATACTTTTTGAACTTGAGGTCAGTTTCACATTTTGACTTTTCATGCTTAATTGACGATTTGCCAACAAATACAATCTAGGCCGAGGCCCAACCTTTGAGGGAGAGGTCGGATGGGAAAAACAGATGTTTTTTCGTGTTCCCCAACCTTTTGGGAACCATAATATATTTATACTTTTTTTTTTTGAGGTCAGATTTACATTGTGACTGTTCATACTTAATTGTCTATTAGCCAACAAGTACGAGATAGGCCGTGGCCTAACTTTTGAGGGAGAGGTCGGATCTGGAAAACACATGTTTTTTCGGGTTCCCCAACATGTGGGGAAGCAGAATATATGTATACTTTTCGAATTTAAAGTCAGTTTCACATTTCGAGTTTTCATGCTTAATTGGCTATTTGCCTACAAATGCAATCTAGGCCAAGGCCTAAATTTTGAGGGAGAGGTCGGAACCAGAAAACACATGGTTTTTTGGGTTCCCCAACCTGTGTGGAACCTGAATATATGTACACTTTTCGAATTTGAGCTCAGTTTCACATTTTGACTTTTCATGGTTAATTGGTTATTTGCCAACAAATTCGAGATAGGCCGTGGCCTAACTTTTGAGGAAGAGGTTGGATCCGGAAAACACATGTTTTTTCGGGTTCCCCAACCTGTGGGGAACCTGAATATATCTATACTTTTCGAATTTGAGGTCAGTTTCACATTTTGACTTTTCATTCTTAATTGGCTATTTCCCAACAAATGCAATGTAGGCAGAGGCCTAACCTTTGAGGTAGATGTCGGATCCGGAAAATACTTGTTTTTTCGTGTTCCCCCACCTGTGGCGAACCATAATATATGTATGCTTTTCGAATCTGAGGTCAGTTTCAAATTTTGACTTTTCATGCTTAATTGGCTATTTGCCAACAAATGCAATCTAGGCCAAGGGCTAAATTTTGAGGGAGAGGTCGGATCGGGAAAACACATGTTTTTTCGGGTTCCCCAACATGTGGGGAACCAGAATATATGTATACTTTTCGAATTTGAGGTCAGTTTCACATTTTCACTTTTGATGCTTAATTGGCTATTTCCCAACAAATGCAATGTAGGCCGAGGCCTAACCTTTGAGGTAGAGGACGGATCCGGAAAATACTTGTTTTTTTGGGTTCCCCCACCTGTGGCGAACTATAATATATGTATACTTTTCGAATTTGAGGTCAGTTTCAGATTTCGAGTTTTCATGCTTAATTGGCTATTTGCCAACAAAAGCAATCTAGGCCAAGGCCTAAATTTTGAGGGAGAGGTCGGAACCGGAAAACACACGTTTTTTCGAGTTCCCCAACCTGTGTGGAAGCTGAATATATGTACACTTTTCGAATTTGAGGTCAGTTTCACATTTTGACTTTTCATGGTTAATTGGCTATTTGTCAACAAATTCGAGATAGGCCGTGGCCTAACTTTTGAGGAAGAGGTTGGATCCGGAAAACACATGTTTTTTCGGGTTCCCCAACCTGTGGGGAACCTGAATATATCTATACTTTTCGAATTTTAGGTCAGTTTCACATTTTCACTTTTGATGCTTAATTGGCTATTTCCCAACAAATGCAATGTAGGCAGAGGCCTAACCTTTGAGGTAGAGGTCGGATCGGGAAAATACTTGTTTTTTCGGGTTCCCCCACCTGTGGCAAACCATAATATATGTATACTTTTCGAATCTGAGGTCAGTTTCAAATTTTGACTTTTCATGCTTAATTGGCTATTTGCCAACAAATGCAATCTAGGCCGAGGGGTAAATTTTTAGGGAGAGGTCGGATCTGGAAAACACATGTTTTTTCAGCTTTCCCAACATGTGGGGAACCAGAATATATGTATACTTTTCGAATTTGAGGTCAGTTTCAGATTTCGAGTTTTCATGCTTAATTGGCTATTTGCCAACAAATGCAATCTAGGCCAAGGCCTAAATTTTGAGGGAGAGGTCGGATCTGGAAAACACATGTTTTTTCGGGTTCCCCAACCTGTGTGGAACCTGAATATATGTATACGTTTTGAATTTGAGGTCGGTTTCACATTTTGACTTTTCATGCTTAATTGTCTATTTTCGAACAAATGCAATGTAGGCCGAGGCCTAACTTTTAAGGGAGAGGTCGGATGCAGAAAACGCATGTTTTTTCGGATTCCCCAACCTGTGGGGAACCTGAATATATGTACACTTTTCAAATTTGAGGTCAGTTTCACATTTTCACTTTTGATGCTTAATTGGCTATTTGCAAACAAATGCAAGTTAAGCCGTGGCCTAACTTTTCAGGGAGAGGTCGGATCCGGAAAACACTTTTTTTTTTCGGATTCCCCAACCTGTGGGGAACCTGAATATATGTACACTTTTCAAATTTGAGGTCAGTTTCACATTTTGACTTTTCATGGTTAATTGGCTATTTGCCAACAAATTCGAGATAGGCCGTGGCCTAACTTTTGAGGAAGAGGTTGGATCTGGAAAACACATGTTTTTTCGGGTTCCCCAACATGTGGGGAACCAGAATATATGTATACTTTTCGAATCTGAGGTCAGTTTCAAATTTTGACTTTTCATGCTCAATTGGCTATTTGCCAACAAATGCAATCTAGGCCAAGGGCTAAATTTTGAGGGAGAGGTCGGATCTGGAAAACACATGTTTTTTCGGGTTCCCCAACCTGTGTGGAACCTGAATATATGTATACGTTTTGAATTTGAGGTCGGTTTCACATTTTGACTTTTCATGCTTAATTGTCTATTTTCGAACAAATGCAATGTAGGCTGAGGCCTAACTTTTAAGGGAGAGGTCGGATGCAGAAAACGCATGTTTTTTTCGGGTTCCCCAATCTGTGGGGAACCTGAATATATGTATACTTTTCGAATTTGAGGTCAGTTTCACATTTTGACTGTTCATGCTTAATTGTCTATTAGCCAACAAATACGAGATAGGCCGTGGCCTAACTTTTGAGGGAGAGGTCTGATCCAGAAAACACATGTTTTTTCGGGTTCCCAAAACCTTTGTGGAACCATAATATATGTATACTTTTTGAATTTGAAGTCAGTTTCACATTTTGACTTTGCATGCTTAATTGGCTATTTGCCAATAAATGCAATTTAGGCCGAGGCCTAAATTTTGAGGTAGAGGTCGGATCCGGAAAACACATGTTTTTTCGGGTTCCCCAACATGTGGGAACCAGAATATATGTATACTTTTCGAATTTTAGGTCAGTTTCACATTTTGATTGTTCATGCTTCATTGGCTATTTGCCAACAAATGCAATCTAGGCCGAGGGCTAAATTTTGAGGGAGAGGTCGGATCTGGGAAAACACATGTTTTTTCGGGTTCCCCAACATGTGGGGAACCAGAATATATGTATACTTTTCGAATTTGAGGTCAGTTTCTCATTTTGACTTTTCATGCTTAATTGGCTATTTGCCAACAAATGCAATCTAGGCCAAGGCCTAAATTTTGAGGGAGAGGTTGGATCCGGAAAATACATGTTTTTTTGGGTTCCCCCACCTGTGGCGAACTATAATATATGTATACTTTTCGAATCTGAGGTCAGTTTCAAATTTTGACTTTTCATGCTTAATTGGCTATTTGCCAACAAATGCAATCTTGCCTGAGGGATAAATTTTGAGGGAGAGGTCGGATCTGGAAAACACATGTTTTTTCGAGTTCCCCAACATGTGTGGAAGCTGAATATATCTATACTTTTCGACTTTTAGGTCAGTTTCACATTTTCACTTTTGATGCTTAATTGGCTATTTGCAAACAAATGCAATCTAGGCCGAGGCCTAACTTTTGAGGGAGAGGTCGGATCCGGAAAACACATGTTTTTTCGAGTTCCCCAACCTTTGGGGAATCAGAATATATGTATACTTGTCGAACTTGAAGTCAGTTTCACATTTTGACTTTTCATGCTTAATTGGCTATTTCCCAACAAATGCAATGTAGGCCGAGGCCTAACCTTTGAGGTAGAGGACGGATCCGGAAAATACTTGTTTTTTTGGGTTCCCCCACCTGTGGCGAACTATAATATATGTATACTTTTCGAATCTGAGGTCAGTTTCAAATTTTGACTTTTCATGCTTAATTGGCTATTTGCCAACAAATGCAATCTTGCCTGAGGGATAAATTTTGAGGGAGAGGTCGGATCTGGAAAACACATGTTTTTTCGGGTTCCCCAACATGTGGGGAAGCAGAATATGTGTATACTTTTCGAATTTGAAGTCAGTTTCACATTTCGAGTTTTCATGCTTAATTGGCTATTTGCCTACAAATGCAATCTAGGCCAAGGCCTAAATTTTGAGGGAGAGGTCGGAACCGGAAAACACATGTTTTTTCGGGTTCCCCAACCTGTGTGGAAGCTGAATATATGTAGACTTTTGAATTTGAGGTCAGTTTCACATTTTGACTTTTCATGGTTAATTGGTTATTTGCAAACAAATGCAATCTAGGCCGAGGCCTAACTTTTGAGGGAGAGGTCGGATCTGGAAAACACATGTTTTTTCGGGTTCCCCAACCTTTGGGGAATCAAAATATATGTATACTTTTTGAACTTGAGGTCAGTTTCACATTTTGACTTTTCATGCTTAATTGACGATTTGCCAACAAATACAATCTAGGCCGAGGCCCAACCTTTGAGGGAGAGGTCGGATGGGAAAAACAGATGTTTTTTCGTGTTCCCCAACCTTTTGGGAACCATAATATATTTATACTTTTTTTTTTTTAGGTCAGATTTACATTGTGACTGTTCATACTTAATTGTCTATTAGCCAACAAGTACGAGATAGGCCGTGGCCTAACTTTTGAGGGAGAGGTCGGATCTGGAAAACACATGTTTTTTCGGGTTCCCCAACATGTGGGGAAGCAGAATATATGTATACTTTTCGAATTTAAAGTCAGTTTCACATTTCGAGTTTTCATGCTTAATTGGCTATTTGCCTACAAATGCAATCTAGGCCAAGGCCTAAATTTTGAGGGAGAGGTCGGAACCAGAAAACACATGGTTTTTTGGGTTCCCCAACCTGTGTGGAACCTGAATATATGTACACTTTTCGAATTTGAGCTCAGTTTCACATTTTGACTTTTCATGGTCATTTGGTTATTTGCCAACAAATTCGAGATAGGCCGTGGCCTAACTTTTGAGGAAGAGGTTGGATCCGGAAAACACATGTTTTTTCGGGTTCCCCAACCTGTGGGGAACCTGAATATATCTATACTTTTCGAATTTGAGGTCAGTTTCACATTTTGACTTTTCATTCTTAATTGGCTATTTCCCAACAAATGCAATGTAGGCAGAGGCCTAACCTTTGAGGTAGATGTCGGATCCGGAAAATACTTGTTTTTTCGTGTTCCCCCACCTGTGGCGAACCATAATATATGTATGCTTTTCGAATCTGAGGTCAGTTTCAAATTTTGACTTTTCATGCTTAATTGGCTATTTGCCAACAAATGCAATCTAGGCCAAGGGCTAAATTTTGAGGGAGAGGTCGGATCGGGAAAACACATGTTTTTTCGGGTTCCCCAACATGTGGGGAACCAGAATATATGTATACTTTTCGAATTTGAGGTCAGTTTCACATTTTCACTTTTGATGCTTAATTGGCTATTTCCCAACAAATGCAATGTAGGCCGAGGCCTAACCTTTGAGGTAGAGGACGGATCCGGAAAATACTTGTTTTTTTGGGTTCCCCCACCTGTGGCGAACTATAATATATGTATACTTTTCGAATTTGAGGTCAGTTTCAGATTTCGAGTTTTCATGCTTAATTGGCTATTTGCCAACAAAAGCAATCTAGGCCAAGGCCTAAATTTTGAGGGAGAGGTCGGAACCGGAAAACACACGTTTTTTCGAGTTCCCCAACCTGTGTGGAAGCTGAATATATGTACACTTTTCGAATTTGAGGTCAGTTTCACATTTTGACTTTTCATGGTTAATTGGCTATTTGTCAACAAATTCGAGATAGGCCGTGGCCTAACTTTTGAGGAAGAGGTTGGATCCGGAAAACACATGTTTTTTCGGGTTCCCCAACCTGTGGGGAACCTGAATATATCTATACTTTTCGAATTTTAGGTCAGTTTCACATTTTCACTTTTGATGCTTAATTGGCTATTTCCCAACAAATGCAATGTAGGCAGAGGCCTAACCTTTGAGGTAGAGGTCGGATCGGGAAAATACTTGTTTTTTCGGGTTCCCCCACCTGTGGCAAACCATAATATATGTATACTTTTCGAATCTGAGGTCAGTTTCAAATTTTGACTTTTCATGCTTAATTGGCTATTTGCCAACAAATGCAATCTAGGCCGAGGGGTAAATTTTTAGGGAGAGGTCGGATCTGGAAAACACATGTTTTTTCAGCTTTCCCAACATGTGGGGAACCAGAATATATGTATACTTTTCGAATTTGAGGTCAGTTTCAGATTTCGAGTTTTCATGCTTAATTGGCTATTTGCCAACAAATGCAATCTAGGCCAAGGCCTAAATTTTGAGGGAGAGGTCGGATCTGGAAAACACATGTTTTTTCGGGTTCCCCAACCTGTGTGGAACCTGAATATATGTATACGTTTTGAATTTGAGGTCGGTTTCACATTTTGACTTTTCATGCTTAATTGTCTATTTTCGAACAAATGCAATGTAGGCCGAGGCCTAACTTTTAAGGGAGAGGTCGGATGCAGAAAACGCATGTTTTTTTCGGGTTCCCCAATCTGTGGGGAACCTGAATATATGTATACTTTTCGAATTTGAGGTCAGTTTCACATTTTGACTGTTCATGCTTAATTGTCTATTAGCCAACAAATACGAGATAGGCCGTGGCCTAACTTTTGAGGGAGAGGTCTGATCCAGAAAACACATGTTTTTTCGGGTTCCCAAAACCTTTGTGGAACCATAATATATGTATACTTTTTGAATTTGAAGTCAGTTTCACATTTTGACTTTGCATGCTTAATTGGCTATTTGCCAATAAATGCAATTTAGGCCGAGGCCTAAATTTTGAGGTAGAGGTCGGATCCGGAAAACACATGTTTTTTCGGGTTCCCCAACATGTGGGAACCAGAATATATGTATACTTTTCGAATTTTAGGTCAGTTTCACATTTTGATTGTTCATGCTTCATTGGCTATTTGCCAACAAATGCAATCTAGGCCGAGGGCTAAATTTTGAGGGAGAGGTCGGATCTGGAAAACACATGTTTTTTCGGGTTCCCCAACATGTGGGGAACCAGAATATATGTATACTTTTCGAATTTGAGGTCAGTTTCTCATTTTGACTTTTCATGCTTAATTGGCTATTTGCCTACAAATGCAATCTAGGCCAAGGCCTAAATTTTGAGGGAGAGGTTGGATCCGGAAAATACATGTTTTTTTGGGTTCCCCCACCTGTGGCGAACTATAATATATGTATACTTTTCGAATCTGAGGTCAGTTTCAAATTTTGACTTTTCATGCTTAATTGGCTATTTGCCAACAAATGCAATCTTGCCTGAGGGATAAATTTTGAGGGAGAGGTCGGATCTGGAAAACACATGTTTTTTCGGGTTCCCCAACATGTGTGGAAGCTGAATATATCTATACTTTTCGACTTTTAGGTCAGTTTCACATTTTCACTTTTGATGCTTAATTGGCTATTTGCAAACAAATGCAATCTAGGCCGAGGCCTAACTTTTGAGGGAGAGGTCGGATCCGGAAAACACATGTTTTTTCGAGTTCCCCAACCTTTGGGGAATCAGAATATATGTATACTTGTCGAACTTGAAGTCAGTTTCACATTTTGACTTTTCATGCTTAATTGGCTATTTCCCAACAAATGCAATGTAGGCCGAGGCCTAACCTTTGAGGTAGAGGACGGATCCGGAAAATACTTGTTTTTTTGGGTTCCCCCACCTGTGGCGAACTATAATATATGTATACTTTTCGAATCTGAGGTCAGTTTCAAATTTTGACTTTTCATGCTTAATTGGCTATTTGCCAACAAATGCAATCTTGCCTGAGGGATAAATTTTGAGGGAGAGGTCGGATCTGGAAAACACATGTTTTTTCGGGTTCCCCAACATGTGGGGAAGCAGAATATGTGTATACTTTTCGAATTTGAAGTCAGTTTCACATTTCGAGTTTTCATGCTTAATTGGCTATTTGCCTACAAATGCAATCTAGGCCAAGGCCTAAATTTTGAGGGAGAGGTCGGAACCGGAAAACACATGTTTTTTCGGGTTCCCCAACCTGTGTGGAAGCTGAATATATGTACACTTTTGAATTTGAGGTCAGTTTCACATTTTGACTTTTCATGGTTAATTGGCTATTTGCCAACAAATTCGAGATAGGCCGTGGCCTAACTTTTGAGGGAGAGGATGGATCCGGAAAACACATGTTTTTTCGGGTTCCCCAACCTGTGGGGAACCTGAATATATCTATACTTTTCGAATTTTAGGTCAGTTTCACATTTTGACTTTTCATGCTTAATTGGCTATTTCCCAACACATGCAATGTAGGCAGAGGCCTAACCTTTGAGGTAGAGGTCGGATCCAGAAAATACTTGTTTTTTCAGGTTCCCCCACCTGTGGCAAACCATAATATATGTATACTTTTCGAATCTGAGGTCAGTTTCAAATTTTGACTTTTCATGCTTAATTGGCTATTTGCCAACAAATGCAATCTAGGCCGAGGGCTAAATTTTGAGGGAGAGGTCGGATCTGGAAAACACATGTTTTTTCGGCTTCCCCAACATGTGGGGAAGCAGAATATATGTATACTTTTCGAATTTGAGGTCAGTTTCAGATTTCGAGTTTTCATGCTTAATTGGCTATTTGCCAACAAATGCAATCTAGGCCAAGGCCTAAATTTTGAGGGAGAGGTCGGAACCGGAAAACACACGTTTTTTCGAGTTCCCCAACCTGTGTGGAAGCTGAATATATGTACACTTTTCGAATTTGAGGTCAGTTTCACATTTTGACTTTTCATGGTTAATTGGCTATTTGTCAACAAATTCGAGATAGGCCGTGGCCTAACTTTTGAGGAAGAGGTTGGATCCGGAAAACACATGTTTTTTCGGGTTCCCCAACCTGTGGGGAACCTGAATATATCTATACTTTTCGAATTTTAGGTCAGTTTCACATTTTGACTTTTCATGCTTAATTGGCTATTTCCCAACACATGCAATGTAGGCAGAGGCCTAACCTTTGAGGTAGAGGTCGGATCCAGAAAATACTTGTTTTTTCAGGTTCCCCCACCTGTGGCAAACCATAATATATGTATACTTTTCGAATCTGAGGTCAGTTTCAAATTTTGACTTTTCATGCTTAATTGGCTATTTGCCAACAAATGCAATCTAGGCCGAGGGCTAAATTTTGAGGGAGAGGTCGGATCTGGAAAACACATGTTTTTTCGGCTTCCCCAACATGTGGGGAAGCAGAATATATGTATACTTTTCGAATTTGAGGTCAGTTTCAGATTTCGAGTTTTCATGCTTAATTGGCTATTTGCCAACAAATGCAATCTAGGCCAAGGCCTAAATTTTGAGGGAGAGGTCGGAACCGGAAAACACACGTTTTTTCGAGTTCCCCAACCTGTGTGGAAGCTGAATATATGTACACTTTTCGAATTTGAGGTCAGTTTCACATTTTGACTTTTCATGGTTAATTGGCTATTTGTCAACAAATTCGAGATAGGCCGTGGCCTAACTTTTGAGGAAGAGGTTGGATCCGGAAAACACATGTTTTTTCGGGTTCCCCAACCTGTGGGGAACCTGAATATATCTATACTTTTCGAATTTTAGGTCAGTTTCACATTTTCACTTTTGATGCTTAATTGGCTATTTCCCAACAAATGCAATGTAGGCAGAGGCCTAACCTTTGAGGTAGAGGTCGGATCGGGAAAATACTTGTTTTTTCGGGTTCTCCCACCTGTGGCAAACCATAATATATGTATACTTTTCGAATCTGAGGTCAGTTTCAAATTTTGACTTTTCATGCTTAATTGGCTATTTGCCAACAAATGCAATCTAGGCCGAGGGCTAAATTTTTAGGGAGAGGTCGGATCTGGAAAACACACGTTTTTTCGAGTTCCCCAACCTGTGTGGAAGCTGAATATATGTACACTTTTCGAATTTGAGGTCAGTTTCACATTTTGACTTTTCATGGTTAATTGGCTATTTGTCAACAAATTCGAGATAGGCCGTGGCCTAACTTTTGAGGAAGAGGTTGGATCCGGAAAACACATGTTTTTTCGGGTTCCCCAACCTGTGGGGAACCTGAATATATCTATACTTTTCGAATTTTAGGTCAGTTTCACATTTTCACTTTTGATGCTTAATTGGCTATTTCCCAACAAATGCAATGTAGGCAGAGGCCTAACCTTTGAGGTAGAGGTCGGATCGGGAAAATACTTGTTTTTTCGGGTTCCCCCACCTGTGGCAAACCATAATATATGTATACTTTTCGAATCTGAGGTCAGTTTCAAATTTTGACTTTTCATGCTTAATTGGCTATTTGCCAACAAATGCAATCTAGGCCGAGGGCTAAATTTTTAGGGAGAGGTCGGATCTGGAAAACACATGTTTTTTCGGCTTTCCGAACATGTGGGGAACCAGAATATATGTATACTTTTCGAATTTGAGGTCAGTTTCAGATTTCGAGTTTTCATGCTTAATTGGCTATTTGCCAACAAATGCAATCTAGGCCAAGGCCTAAATTTTGAGGGAGAGGTCGGAAATGGAAAACACGCATTTTTTCGGGTTCCCTACCATGTGGGGAAGCAGAATATATATATACTTTTCGAATTTGAAGTCAGTTTCACATTTCGAGTTTTCATGCTTAATTGGCTATTTGCCTACAAATGCAATCTAGGCCAAGGCCTAAATTTTGAGGGAGAGGTCGGGTCCGGAAAACACATGTTTTTTCGGCTTTCCCAACATGTGGGGAACCAGAATATATGTATACTTTTCGAATTTGAGGTCAGTTTCAGATTTCGAGTTTTCATGCTTAATTGGCTATTTGCCAACAAATGCAATCTAGGCCAAGGCCTAAATTTTGAGGGAGAGGTCGGAAATGGAAAACACGCATTTTTTCGGGTTCCCTACCATGTGGGGAAGCAGAATATATATATACTTTTTGAATTTGAAGTCAGTTTCACATTTCGAGTTTTCATGCTTAATTGGCTATTTGCCTACAAATGCAATCTAGGCCAAGGCCTAAATTTTGAGGGAGAGGTCAGAACCGGAAAACACACATTTTTTCGAGTTCCCCAACCTGTGTGGAACCTGAATATATGTACACTTTTCGAATTTGAGGTCAGTTTCACATTTTGACTTTTCATGGTTAATTGGCTATTTGCAAACAAATTCGATATAGGCCGTGGCCTAACTTTTGATGCTTAATTGGCTATTTGCCTACAAATGCAATCTAGGCCAAGGTCTAAATTTTGAGGGAGAGGTCGGAACCGGAAAACACATGGTTTTTTGGGTTCCCCAACCTGTGTGGAATCTGAATATATGTACACTTTTCGAATTTGAGGTCAGTTTCACATTTTGACTTTTCATGGTTAATTGGCTATTTGCCAACAAATTCGAGATAGGCCGTGGCCTAACTTTTGAGGGAGAGGATGGATCCTGAAAACACATGTTTTTTCGGGTTCCCCAACCTGTGGGGAACCTGAATATATCTATACTTTTCGAATTTTAGGTCAGTTTCACATTTTGACTTTTCATGCTTAATTGGCTATTTCCCAACACATGCAATGTAGGCAGAGGCCAAACCTTTGAGGTAGAGGTCGGATCGGGAAAATACTTGTTTTTTCGGGTTCCCCCACCTGTGGCAAACCATAATATATGTATACTTTTCGAATCTGAGGTCAGTTTCAAATTTTGACTTTTCATGCTTAATTGGCTATTTGCCAACAAATGCAATCTAGGCCGAGGGCTAAATTTTGAGGGAGAGGTCGGATCTGGAAAACACATGTTTTTTCGGCTTCCCCAACATGTGGGGAACCAGAATATATATATACTTTTCGAATTTGAGGTCAGTTTCACATTTTGACTTTTCATTGTTAATTGGCTATTTCCCAACAAATGCAATGTAGGCAGAGGCCTAACCTTTGAGGTAGATGTCGGATCCGGAAAATACTTCTTTTTTCATGTTCCCCCACCTGTGACGAACCATAATATATGTATGCTTTTCGAATCTGAGGTCAGTTTCAAATTTTGACTTTTCATGCTTAATTGGCTATTTGTCAACAAATTTGAGATAGGCCGTGGCCTAACTTTTGAGGAAGAGGTTGGATCCGGAAAACACATGTTTTTTCGGGTTCCCCAACCTGTGGGGAACCTGAATATATCTATACTTTTCGAATTTTAGGTCAGTTTCACATTTTCACTTTTGATGCTTAATTGGCTATTTCCCAACAAATGCAATGTAGGCAGACGCCTAACCTTTGAGGTAGAGGTCGGATCGGGAAAATACTTGTTTTTTCGGGTTCCCCCACCTGTGGCAAACCATAATATATGTATACTTTTCGAATCTGAGGTCAGTTTCAAATTTTGACTTTTCATGCTTAATTGGCTATTTGCCAACAAATGCAATCTAGGCCGAGGGCTAAATTTTTAGGGAGAGGTCGGATCTGGAAAACACATGGTTTTTCGTCTTTCCCAACATGTGGGGAACCAGAATATATGTATACTTTTTGAATTTGAGTTCAGTTTCACATTTTGAGTTTTCATGCTTAATTGGCTATTTGCCTACAAATGCAATCTAGGCCAAGGCCTAAATTTTGAGGGAGAGGTCGGAACCGGAAAACACACATTTTTTCGGGTTCCCCAACATGTGGGGAAGAAGAATATATGTATACTTTTCGAATTTGAAGTCAGCTTCACATTTTCACTTTTGATGCTTAATTGGCTATTTGCCAGCAAATGCAAGTTTAGCCGTGGCCTAACTTTTGAGGTAGAGGTCGGATCCGGAAAACATATGTTTTTTCGGGTTCCCCCACCTGTGGCAAACCATAATATATGTATACTTTTCGAATCTGAGGTCAGTTTCAAATTTTGACTTTTCATGCTTAATTGGCTATTTGCCAACAAATGCAATCTAGGCCGAGGGCTAAATTTTGAGGGAGAGGTCGGATCTGGAAAACACATGTTTTTTCGGGTTCCCCAACATGTGGGGAACCAGAATATATATATACTTTTCGAATTTGAGGTCAGTTTCACATTTTGACTTTTCATTCTTAATTGGCTATTTCCCAACAAATGCAATGTAGGCAGAGGCCTAATCTTTGAGGTAGATGTCGGATCCGGAAAATACTTCTTTTTTCATGTTCCCCCACCTGTGACGAACCATAATATATGTATGCTTTTCGAATCTGAGGTCAGTTTCAAATTTTGACTTTTCATGCTTAATTGGCTATTTGTCAACAAATTTGAGATAGGCCGTGGCCTAACTTTTGAGGAAGAGGTTGGATCCGGAAAACACATGTTTTTTCGGGTTCCCCAACCTGTGGGGAACCTGAATATATCTATACTTTTCGAATTTTAGGTCAGTTTCACATTTTCACTTTTGATGCTTAATTGGCTATTTCCCAACAAATGCAATGTAGGCAGAGGCCTAACCTTTGAGGTAGAGGTCGGATCGGGAAAATACTTGTTTTTTCGGGTTCCCCCACCTGTGGCAAACCATAATATATTTATACTTTTCGAATCTGAGGTCAGTTTCAAATTTTGACTTTTCATGCTTAATTGGCTATTTGCCAACAAATGCAATCTAGGCCGAGGGCTAAATTTTGAGTGAGAGGTCGGATCTGGAAAACACATGTTTTTTCGGCTTCCCCAACATGTGGGGAACCAGAATATATGTACACTTTTCGAATTTGAGGTCAGTTTCACATTTTGAGTTTTCATGCTTAATTGGCTATTTGCCTACAAATGCAATCTAGGCCAAGGCCTAAATTTTGAGGGAGAGGTCGGAACCGGAAAACACACATTTTTTCGGGTTCCCCAACATGTGGGGAAGAAGAATATATGTATACTTTTCGAATTTGAAGTCAGCTTCACATTTTCACTTTTGATGCTTAATTGGCTATTTGCCAGCAAATGCAAGTTTAGCCGTGGCCTAACTTTTGAGGGAGAGGTCGGATCCGGAAAACATATGTTTTTTCGGGTTCCCCCACCTGTGGCAAACCATAATATATGTATACTTTTCGAATCTGAGGTCAGTTTCAAATTTTGACTTTTCATGCTTAATTGGCTATTTGCCAACACATGCAATCTAGGCCGAGGGCTAAATTTTGAGGGAGAGGTCGGATCTGGAAAACACATGTTTTTTCGGCTTCCCCAACATGTGGGGAACCAGAATATATATATACTTTTCGAATTTGAGGTCAGTTTCACATTTTCACTTTTGATGCTTAATTGGCTATTTGCAAACAAATGCAAGTTTAGCCGTGGCCTAACTTTTGAGGGAGAGGTCGGGTCCGGAAAACACATGTTTTTTCGGCTTCCCCAACATGTGGGGAACCAGAATATATGTATACACTTTTCGAATTTGAGGTCAGTTTCACATTTTGAGTTTTCATGCTTAATTGGCTATTTGCCAACAAATGCAATCTAGGCCAAGGCCTAAATTTTGAGGGAGAGGTCGGAACCGGAAAACACACGTGTTTTCGGGTTCCCCAACATGTGGGGAAGCAGAATATATGTATACTTTTCGAATTTAAAGTCAGTTTCACATTTCGAGTTTTCATGCTTAATTGGCTATTTGCCTACAAATGCAATCTAGGCCAAGGCCTAAATTTTGAGGGAGAGGTCGGAACCAGAAAACACATGTTTTTTTGGGTTCCCCAACCTGTGTGGAACCTGAATATATGTACACTTTTCGAATTTGAGCTCAGTTTCACATTTTGACTTTTCATGGTTAATTGGCTATTTGTCAACAAATTCGAGATAGGCCGTGGCCTAACTTTTGAGGAAGAGGTTGGATCCGGAAAACACATGTTTTTTCGGGTTCCCCAACCTGTGGGGAACCTGAATATATCTATACTTTTCGAATTTTAGGTCAGTTTCACATTTTCACTTTTGATGCTTAATTGGCTATTTCCCAACAAATGCAATGTAGGCAGAGGCCTAACCTTTGAGGTAGAGGTCGGATCGGGAAAATACTTGTTTTTTCGGGTTCTCCCACCTGTGGCAAACCATAATATATGTATACTTTTCGAATCTGAGGTCAGTTTCAAATTTTGACTTTTCATGCTTAATTGGCTATTTGCCAACAAATGCAATCTAGGCCGAGGGCTAAATTTTTAGGGAGAGGTCGGATCTGGAAAACACACGTTTTTTCGAGTTCCCCAACCTGTGTGGAAGCTGAATATATGTACACTTTTCGAATTTGAGGTCAGTTTCACATTTTGACTTTTCATGGTTAATTGGCTATTTGTCAACAAATTCGAGATAGGCCGTGGCCTAACTTTTGAGGAAGAGGTTGGATCCGGAAAACACATGTTTTTTCGGGTTCCCCAACCTGTGGGGAACCTGAATATATCTATACTTTTCGAATTTTAGGTCAGTTTCACATTTTCACTTTTGATGCTTAATTGGCTATTTCCCAACAAATGCAATGTAGGCAGAGGCCTAACCTTTGAGGTAGAGGTCGGATCGGGAAAATACTTGTTTTTTCGGGTTCCCCCACCTGTGGCAAACCATAATATATGTATACTTTTCGAATCTGAGGTCAGTTTCAAATTTTGACTTTTCATGCTTAATTGGCTATTTGCCAACAAATGCAATCTAGGCCGAGGGCTAAATTTTTAGGGAGAGGTCGGATCTGGAAAACACATGTTTTTTCGGCTTTCCGAACATGTGGGGAACCAGAATATATGTATACTTTTCGAATTTGAGGTCAGTTTCAGATTTCGAGTTTTCATGCTTAATTGGCTATTTGCCAACAAATGCAATCTAGGCCAAGGCCTAAATTTTGAGGGAGAGGTCGGAAATGGAAAACACGCATTTTTTCGGGTTCCCTACCATGTGGGGAAGCAGAATATATATATACTTTTCGAATTTGAAGTCAGTTTCACATTTCGAGTTTTCATGCTTAATTGGCTATTTGCCTACAAATGCAATCTAGGCCAAGGCCTAAATTTTGAGGGAGAGGTCGGGTCCGGAAAACACATGTTTTTTCGGCTTTCCCAACATGTGGGGAACCAGAATATATGTATACTTTTCGAATTTGAGGTCAGTTTCAGATTTCGAGTTTTCATGCTTAATTGGCTATTTGCCAACAAATGCAATCTAGGCCAAGGCCTAAATTTTGAGGGAGAGGTCGGAAATGGAAAACACGCATTTTTTCGGGTTCCCTACCATGTGGGGAAGCAGAATATATATATACTTTTTGAATTTGAAGTCAGTTTCACATTTCGAGTTTTCATGCTTAATTGGCTATTTGCCTACAAATGCAATCTAGGCCAAGGCCTAAATTTTGAGGGAGAGGTCAGAACCGGAAAACACACATTTTTTCGAGTTCCCCAACCTGTGTGGAACCTGAATATATGTACACTTTTCGAATTTGAGGTCAGTTTCACATTTTGACTTTTCATGGTTAATTGGCTATTTGCAAACAAATTCGATATAGGCCGTGGCCTAACTTTTGATGCTTAATTGGCTATTTGCCTACAAATGCAATCTAGGCCAAGGTCTAAATTTTGAGGGAGAGGTCGGAACCGGAAAACACATGGTTTTTTGGGTTCCCCAACCTGTGTGGAATCTGAATATATGTACACTTTTCGAATTTGAGGTCAGTTTCACATTTTGACTTTTCATGGTTAATTGGCTATTTGCCAACAAATTCGAGATAGGCCGTGGCCTAACTTTTGAGGGAGAGGATGGATCCTGAAAACACATGTTTTTTCGGGTTCCCCAACCTGTGGGGAACCTGAATATATCTATACTTTTCGAATTTTAGGTCAGTTTCACATTTTGACTTTTCATGCTTAATTGGCTATTTCCCAACACATGCAATGTAGGCAGAGGCCAAACCTTTGAGGTAGAGGTCGGATCGGGAAAATACTTGTTTTTTCGGGTTCCCCCACCTGTGGCAAACCATAATATATGTATACTTTTCGAATCTGAGGTCAGTTTCAAATTTTGACTTTTCATGCTTAATTGGCTATTTGCCAACAAATGCAATCTAGGCCGAGGGCTAAATTTTGAGGGAGAGGTCGGATCTGGAAAACACATGTTTTTTCGGCTTCCCCAACATGTGGGGAACCAGAATATATATATACTTTTCGAATTTGAGGTCAGTTTCACATTTTGACTTTTCATTGTTAATTGGCTATTTCCCAACAAATGCAATGTAGGCAGAGGCCTAACCTTTGAGGTAGATGTCGGATCCGGAAAATACTTCTTTTTTCATGTTCCCCCACCTGTGACGAACCATAATATATGTATGCTTTTCGAATCTGAGGTCAGTTTCAAATTTTGACTTTTCATGCTTAATTGGCTATTTGTCAACAAATTTGAGATAGGCCGTGGCCTAACTTTTGAGGAAGAGGTTGGATCCGGAAAACACATGTTTTTTCGGGTTCCCCAACCTGTGGGGAACCTGAATATATCTATACTTTTCGAATTTTAGGTCAGTTTCACATTTTCACTTTTGATGCTTAATTGGCTATTTCCCAACAAATGCAATGTAGGCAGACGCCTAACCTTTGAGGTAGAGGTCGGATCGGGAAAATACTTGTTTTTTCGGGTTCCCCCACCTGTGGCAAACCATAATATATGTATACTTTTCGAATCTGAGGTCAGTTTCAAATTTTGACTTTTCATGCTTAATTGGCTATTTGCCAACAAATGCAATCTAGGCCGAGGGCTAAATTTTTAGGGAGAGGTCGGATCTGGAAAACACATGGTTTTTCGTCTTTCCCAACATGTGGGGAACCAGAATATATGTATACTTTTTGAATTTGAGTTCAGTTTCACATTTTGAGTTTTCATGCTTAATTGGCTATTTGCCTACAAATGCAATCTAGGCCAAGGCCTAAATTTTGAGGGAGAGGTCGGAACCGGAAAACACACATTTTTTCGGGTTCCCCAACATGTGGGGAAGAAGAATATATGTATACTTTTCGAATTTGAAGTCAGCTTCACATTTTCACTTTTGATGCTTAATTGGCTATTTGCCAGCAAATGCAAGTTTAGCCGTGGCCTAACTTTTGAGGTAGAGGTCGGATCCGGAAAACATATGTTTTTTCGGGTTCCCCCACCTGTGGCAAACCATAATATATGTATACTTTTCGAATCTGAGGTCAGTTTCAAATTTTGACTTTTCATGCTTAATTGGCTATTTGCCAACAAATGCAATCTAGGCCGAGGGCTAAATTTTGAGGGAGAGGTCGGATCTGGAAAACACATGTTTTTTCGGGTTCCCCAACATGTGGGGAACCAGAATATATATATACTTTTCGAATTTGAGGTCAGTTTCACATTTTGACTTTTCATTCTTAATTGGCTATTTCCCAACAAATGCAATGTAGGCAGAGGCCTAATCTTTGAGGTAGATGTCGGATCCGGAAAATACTTCTTTTTTCATGTTCCCCCACCTGTGACGAACCATAATATATGTATGCTTTTCGAATCTGAGGTCAGTTTCAAATTTTGACTTTTCATGCTTAATTGGCTATTTGTCAACAAATTTGAGATAGGCCGTGGCCTAACTTTTGAGGAAGAGGTTGGATCCGGAAAACACATGTTTTTTCGGGTTCCCCAACCTGTGGGGAACCTGAATATATCTATACTTTTCGAATTTTAGGTCAGTTTCACATTTTCACTTTTGATGCTTAATTGGCTATTTCCCAACAAATGCAATGTAGGCAGAGGCCTAACCTTTGAGGTAGAGGTCGGATCGGGAAAATACTTGTTTTTTCGGGTTCCCCCACCTGTGGCAAACCATAATATATTTATACTTTTCGAATCTGAGGTCAGTTTCAAATTTTGACTTTTCATGCTTAATTGGCTATTTGCCAACAAATGCAATCTAGGCCGAGGGCTAAATTTTGAGTGAGAGGTCGGATCTGGAAAACACATGTTTTTTCGGCTTCCCCAACATGTGGGGAACCAGAATATATGTACACTTTTCGAATTTGAGGTCAGTTTCACATTTTGAGTTTTCATGCTTAATTGGCTATTTGCCTACAAATGCAATCTAGGCCAAGGCCTAAATTTTGAGGGAGAGGTCGGAACCGGAAAACACACATTTTTTCGGGTTCCCCAACATGTGGGGAAGAAGAATATATGTATACTTTTCGAATTTGAAGTCAGCTTCACATTTTCACTTTTGATGCTTAATTGGCTATTTGCCAGCAAATGCAAGTTTAGCCGTGGCCTAACTTTTGAGGGAGAGGTCGGATCCGGAAAACATATGTTTTTTCGGGTTCCCCCACCTGTGGCAAACCATAATATATGTATACTTTTCGAATCTGAGGTCAGTTTCAAATTTTGACTTTTCATGCTTAATTGGCTATTTGCCAACACATGCAATCTAGGCCGAGGGCTAAATTTTGAGGGAGAGGTCGGATCTGGAAAACACATGTTTTTTCGGCTTCCCCAACATGTGGGGAACCAGAATATATATATACTTTTCGAATTTGAGGTCAGTTTCACATTTTCACTTTTGATGCTTAATTGGCTATTTGCAAACAAATGCAAGTTTAGCCGTGGCCTAACTTTTGAGGGAGAGGTCGGGTCCGGAAAACACATGTTTTTTCGGCTTCCCCAACATGTGGGGAACCAGAATATATGTATACACTTTTCGAATTTGAGGTCAGTTTCACATTTTGAGTTTTCATGCTTAATTGGCTATTTGCCAACAAATGCAATCTAGGCCAAGGCCTAAATTTTGAGGGAGAGGTCGGAACCGGAAAACACACGTTTTTTCGGGTTCCCCAACATGTGGGGAAGCAGAATATATGTATACTTTTCGAATTTAAAGTCAGTTTCACATTTCGAGTTTTCATGCTTAATTGGCTATTTGCCTACAAATGCAATCTAGGCCAAGGCCTAAATTTTGAGGGAGAGGTCGGAACCAGAAAACACATGTTTTTTTGGGTTCCCCAACCTGTGTGGAACCTGAATATATGTACACTTTTCGAATTTGAGCTCAGTTTCACATTTTGACTTTTCATGGTTAATTGGTTATTTGCCAACAAATTCGAGATAGGCCGTGGCCTAACTTTTGAGGAAGAGGTTGGATCCGGAAAACACATGTTTTTTCGGGTTCCCCAACCTGTGGCGAACCTGAATATATCTATACTTTTCGAATTTGAGGTCAGTTTCACATTTTGACTTTTCATTCTTAATTGGCTATTTCCCAACAAATGCAATGTAGGCAGAGGCCTAACCTTTGAGGTAGATGTCGGATCCGGAAAATACTTGTTTTTTCGTGTTCCCCCACCTGTGGCGAACTATAATATATGTATGCTTTTCGAATCTGAGGTCAGTTTCAAATTTTGACTTTTCATGCTTAATTGGCTATTTGCCAACAAATGCAATCTAGGCCAAGGCCTAAATTTTGAGGGAGAGGTCGGAACCGGAAAACACACATTTTTTCGAGTTCCCCAACCTGTGTGGAACCTGAATATATGTACACTTTTCGAATTTGAGGTCAGTTTCACATTTTGACTTTTCATGGTTAATTGGCTATTTGTCAAAAAATTTGAGATAGGCCGTGGCCTAAATTTTGAGGAAGAGGTTGGATCCGGAAAACACATGTTTTTTCGGCTTTCCCAAAATGTGGGGAACCTGAATATATGTATAGTTTTTGAATTTTAGGTCAGTTTCACATTTTCACTTTTGATGCTTAATTGGCTATTTCCCAACAAATGCAATGTAGGCAGAGGCCTAACCTTTGAGGTAGAGGTCGGATCGGGAAAATACTTGTTTTTTCGGGTTCCCCCACCTGTGGCAAACCATAATATATGTATACTTTTCGAATCTGAGGTCAGTTTCAAATTTTGACTTTTCATGCTTAATTGGCTATTTGCCAACAAATGCAATCTAGGCCGAGGGCTAAATTTTTAGGGAGAGGTCGGATCTGGAAAACACATGTTTTTTCGGCTTTCCCAAAATGTGGGGAACCAGAATATATGTATAGTTTTTGAATTTGAGGTCAGTTTCACATTTTGACTTTTCATGCTTAATTGGCTATTTGCCAACAAATCCGAGATAAGCCGTGGCCTAACTTTTGAGGGAGAGGATGGATCCGGAAAAAACATGTTTTTTTGGATTCCCCAACCTGTTGGGAACCTGAATATATCTATACTTTTCGAATTTTAGGTCAGTTTCACATTTTCACTTTTGATGCTTAATTGGCTATTTGCCAACAAATGCAATCTAGGCCAAGGGCTAAATTTTGAGGGAGAGGTCGGATCAGGAAAACACATTTTTTTTTCGGATTCCCCAACCTGTGGGGAACCTGAATATATGTACACTTTTCAAATTTGAGGTCAGTTTCACATTTTGACTTTTCATGCTTAATTGGCTATTTGCCAACAAATGCAATCTAGGCCAAGGGCTAAATTTTGAGGGAGAGGTCGGATCCGGAAAACACATGTTTTTTCGGGTTCCCCAACCTGTGTGGAACCTGAATATATGTATACGTTTTGAATTTGAGGTCGGTTTCACATTTTGACTTTTCATGCTTAATTGTCTATTTTCGAACAAATGCAATGTAGGCCGAGGCCTAACTTTTAAGGGAGAGGTCGGATCCGGAAAACACATGTTTTTTCGGATTCCCCAACCTGTGGGGAACCTGAATATATGTACACTTTTCAAATTTGAGGTCAGTTTCACATTTTCACTTTTGATGCTTAATTGGCTATTTGCAAACAAATGCAAGTTAAGCCGTGGCCTAACTTTTCAGGGAGAGGTCGGATCCGGAAAACACTTTTTTTTTTCGGATTCCCCAACCTGTGGGGAACCTGAATATATGTACACTTTTCAAATTTGAGGTCAGTTTCACATTTTGACTTTTCATGGTTAATTGGCTATTTGCCAACAAATTCGAGATAGGCCGTGGCCTAACTTTTGAGGAAGAGGTTGGATCCGGAAAACACATGTTTTTTCGGGTTCCCCAACATGTGGGGAACCAGAATATATGTATACTTTTCGAATCTGAGGTCAGTTTCAAATTTTGACTTTTCATGCTCAATTGGCTATTTGCCAACAAATGCAATCTAGGCCAAGGGCTAAATTTTGAGGGAGAGGTCGGATCTGGAAAACACATGTTTTTTCGGGTTCCCCAACCTGTGTGGAACCTGAATATATGTATACGTTTTGAATTTGAGGTCGGTTTCACATTTTGACTTTTCATGCTTAATTGTCTATTTTCGAACAAATGCAATGTAGGCTGAGGCCTAACTTTTAAGGGAGAGGTCGGATGCAGAAAACGCATGTTTTTTTCGGGTTCCCCAATCTGTGGGGAACCTGAATATATGTATACTTTTCGAATTTGAGGTCAGTTTCACATTTTGACTGTTCATGCTTAATTGTCTATTAGCCAACAAATACGAGATAGGCCGTGGCCTAACTTTTGAGGGAGAGGTCTGATCCAGAAAACACATGTTTTTTCGGGTTCCCAAAACCTTTGTGGAACCATAATATATGTATACTTTTTGAATTTGAAGTCAGTTTCACATTTTGACTTTGCATGCTTAATTGGCTATTTGCCAATAAATGCAATTTAGGCCGAGGCCTAAATTTTGAGGTAGAGGTCGGATCCGGAAAACACATGTTTTTTCGGGTTCCCCAACATGTGGGAACCAGAATATATGTATACTTTTCGAATTTTAGGTCAGTTTCACATTTTGATTGTTCATGCTTCATTGGCTATTTGCCAACAAATGCAATCTAGGCCGAGGGCTAAATTTTGAGGGAGAGGTCGGATCTGGGAAAACACATGTTTTTTCGGGTTCCCCAACATGTGGGGAACCAGAATATATGTATACTTTTCGAATTTGAGGTCAGTTTCTCATTTTGACTTTTCATGCTTAATTGGCTATTTGCCAACAAATGCAATCTAGGCCAAGGCCTAAATTTTGAGGGAGAGGTTGGATCCGGAAAATACATGTTTTTTTGGGTTCCCCCACCTGTGGCGAACTATAATATATGTATACTTTTCGAATCTGAGGTCAGTTTCAAATTTTGACTTTTCATGCTTAATTGGCTATTTGCCAACAAATGCAATCTTGCCTGAGGGATAAATTTTGAGGGAGAGGTCGGATCTGGAAAACACATGTTTTTTCGAGTTCCCCAACATGTGTGGAAGCTGAATATATCTATACTTTTCGACTTTTAGGTCAGTTTCACATTTTCACTTTTGATGCTTAATTGGCTATTTGCCTACAAATGCAATCTAGGCCAAGGCCTAAATTTTGAGGGAGAGGTCGGAACCGGAAAACACACATTTTTTCGAGTTCCCCAACCTGTGTGGAACCTGAATATATGTAGACTTTTGAATTTGAGGTCAGTTTCACATTTTGACTTTTCATGGTTAATTGGTTATTTGCAAACAAATGCAATCTAGGCCGAGGCCTAACTTTTGAGGGAGAGGTCGGATCTGGAAAACACATGTTTTTTCGGGTTCCCCAACCTTTGGGGAATCAAAATATATGTATACTTTTTGAACTTGAGGTCAGTTTCACATTTTGACTTTTCATGCTTAATTGACGATTTGCCAACAAATACAATCTAGGCCGAGGCCCAACCTTTGAGGGAGAGGTCGGATGGGAAAAACAGATGTTTTTTCGTGTTCCCCAACCTTTTGGGAACCATAATATATTTATACTTTTTTTTTTTGAGGTCAGATTTACATTGTGACTGTTCATACTTAATTGTCTATTAGCCAACAAGTACGAGATAGGCCGTGGCCTAACTTTTGAGGGAGAGGTCGGATCTGGAAAACACATGTTTTTTCGGGTTCCCCAACATGTGGGGAAGCAGAATATATGTATACTTTTCGAATTTAAAGTCAGTTTCACATTTCGAGTTTTCATGCTTAATTGGCTATTTGCCTACAAATGCAATCTAGGCCAAGGCCTAAATTTTGAGGGAGAGGTCGGAACCAGAAAACACATGGTTTTTTGGGTTCCCCAACCTGTGTGGAACCTGAATATATGTACACTTTTCGAATTTGAGCTCAGTTTCACATTTTGACTTTTCATGGTTAATTGGTTATTTGCCAACAAATTCGAGATAGGCCGTGGCCTAACTTTTGAGGAAGAGGTTGGATCCGGAAAACACATGTTTTTTCGGGTTCCCCAACCTGTGGGGAACCTGAATATATCTATACTTTTCGAATTTGAGGTCAGTTTCACATTTTGACTTTTCATTCTTAATTGGCTATTTCCCAACAAATGCAATGTAGGCAGAGGCCTAACCTTTGAGGTAGATGTCGGATCCGGAAAATACTTGTTTTTTCGTGTTCCCCCACCTGTGGCGAACCATAATATATGTATGCTTTTCGAATCTGAGGTCAGTTTCAAATTTTGACTTTTCATGCTTAATTGGCTATTTGCCAACAAATGCAATCTAGGCCAAGGGCTAAATTTTGAGGGAGAGGTCGGATCGGGAAAACACATGTTTTTTCGGGTTCCCCAACATGTGGGGAACCAGAATATATGTATACTTTTCGAATTTGAGGTCAGTTTCACATTTTCACTTTTGATGCTTAATTGGCTATTTCCCAACAAATGCAATGTAGGCCGAGGCCTAACCTTTTAGGTAGAGGACGGATCCGGAAAATACTTGTTTTTTTGGGTTCCCCCACCTGTGGCGAACTATAATATATGTATACTTTTCGAATTTGAGGTCAGTTTCAGATTTCGAGTTTTCATGCTTAATTGGCTATTTGCCAACAAAAGCAATCTAGGCCAAGGCCTAAATTTTGAGGGAGAGGTCGGAACCGGAAAACACACGTTTTTTCGAGTTCCCCAACCTGTGTGGAAGCTGAATATATGTACACTTTTCGAATTTGAGGTCAGTTTCACATTTTGACTTTTCATGGTTAATTGGCTATTTGTCAACAAATTCGAGATAGGCCGTGGCCTAACTTTTGAGGAAGAGGTTGGATCCGGAAAACACATGTTTTTTCGGGTTCCCCAACCTGTGGGGAACCTGAATATATCTATACTTTTCGAATTTTAGGTCAGTTTCACATTTTCACTTTTGATGCTTAATTGGCTATTTCCCAACAAATGCAATGTAGGCAGAGGCCTAACCTTTGAGGTAGAGGTCGGATCGGGAAAATACTTGTTTTTTCGGGTTCCCCCACCTGTGGCAAACCATAATATATGTATACTTTTCGAATCTGAGGTCAGTTTCAAATTTTGACTTTTCATGCTTAATTGGCTATTTGCCAACAAATGCAATCTAGGCCGAGGGGTAAATTTTTAGGGAGAGGTCGGATCTGGAAAACACATGTTTTTTCAGCTTTCCCAACATGTGGGGAACCAGAATATATGTATACTTTTCGAATTTGAGGTCAGTTTCAGATTTCGAGTTTTCATGCTTAATTGGCTATTTGCCAACAAATGCAATCTAGGCCAAGGCCTAAATTTTGAGGGAGAGGTCGGATCTGGAAAACACATGTTTTTTCGGGTTCCCCAACCTGTGTGGAACCTGAATATATGTATACGTTTTGAATTTGAGGTCGGTTTCACATTTTGACTTTTCATGCTTAATTGTCTATTTTCGAACAAATGCAATGTAGGCCGAGGCCTAACTTTTAAGGGAGAGGTCGGATGCAGAAAACGCATGTTTTTTCGGATTCCCCAACCTGTGGGGAACCTGAATATATGTACACTTTTCAAATTTGAGGTCAGTTTCACATTTTCACTTTTGATGCTTAATTGGCTATTTGCAAACAAATGCAAGTTAAGCCGTGGCCTAACTTTTCAGGGAGAGGTCGGATCCGGAAAACACTTTTTTTTTTCGGATTCCCCAACCTGTGGGGAACCTGAATATATGTACACTTTTCAAATTTGAGGTCAGTTTCACATTTTGACTTTTCATGGTTAATTGGCTATTTGCCAACAAATTCGAGATAGGCCGTGGCCTAACTTTTGAGGAAGAGGTTGGATCTGGAAAACACATGTTTTTTCGGGTTCCCCAACATGTGGGGAACCAGAATATATGTATACTTTTCGAATCTGAGGTCAGTTTCAAATTTTGACTTTTCATGCTCAATTGGCTATTTGCCAACAAATGCAATCTAGGCCAAGGGCTAAATTTTGAGGGAGAGGTCGGATCTGGAAAACACATGTTTTTTCGGGTTCCCCAACCTGTGTGGAACCTGAATATATGTATACGTTTTGAATTTGAGGTCGGTTTCACATTTTGACTTTTCATGCTTAATTGTCTATTTTCGAACAAATGCAATGTAGGCTGAGGCCTAACTTTTAAGGGAGAGGTCGGATGCAGAAAACGCATGTTTTTTTCGGGTTCCCCAATCTGTGGGGAACCTGAATATATGTATACTTTTCGAATTTGAGGTCAGTTTCACATTTTGACTGTTCATGCTTAATTGTCTATTAGCCAACAAATACGAGATAGGCCGTGGCCTAACTTTTGAGGGAGAGGTCTGATCCAGAAAACACATGTTTTTTCGGGTTCCCAAAACCTTTGTGGAACCATAATATATGTATACTTTTTGAATTTGAAGTCAGTTTCACATTTTGACTTTGCATGCTTAATTGGCTATTTGCCAATAAATGCAATTTAGGCCGAGGCCTAAATTTTGAGGTAGAGGTCGGATCCGGAAAACACATGTTTTTTCGGGTTCCCCAACATGTGGGAACCAGAATATATGTATACTTTTCGAATTTTAGGTCAGTTTCACATTTTGATTGTTCATGCTTCATTGGCTATTTGCCAACAAATGCAATCTAGGCCGAGGGCTAAATTTTGAGGGAGAGGTCGGATCTGGGAAAACACATGTTTTTTCGGGTTCCCCAACATGTGGGGAACCAGAATATATGTATACTTTTCGAATTTGAGGTCAGTTTCTCATTTTGACTTTTCATGCTTAATTGGCTATTTGCCAACAAATGCAATCTAGGCCAAGGCCTAAATTTTGAGGGAGAGGTTGGATCCGGAAAATACATGTTTTTTTGGGTTCCCCCACCTGTGGCGAACTATAATATATGTATACTTTTCGAATCTGAGGTCAGTTTCAAATTTTGACTTTTCATGCTTAATTGGCTATTTGCCAACAAATGCAATCTTGCCTGAGGGATAAATTTTGAGGGAGAGGTCGGATCTGGAAAACACATGTTTTTTCGAGTTCCCCAACATGTGTGGAAGCTGAATATATCTATACTTTTCGACTTTTAGGTCAGTTTCACATTTTCACTTTTGATGCTTAATTGGCTATTTGCAAACAAATGCAATCTAGGCCGAGGCCTAACTTTTGAGGGAGAGGTCGGATCCGGAAAACACATGTTTTTTCGAGTTCCCCAACCTTTGGGGAATCAGAATATATGTATACTTGTCGAACTTGAAGTCAGTTTCACATTTTGACTTTTCATGCTTAATTGGCTATTTCCCAACAAATGCAATGTAGGCCGAGGCCTAACCTTTGAGGTAGAGGACGGATCCGGAAAATACTTGTTTTTTTGGGTTCCCCCACCTGTGGCGAACTATAATATATGTATACTTTTCGAATCTGAGGTCAGTTTCAAATTTTGACTTTTCATGCTTAATTGGCTATTTGCCAACAAATGCAATCTTGCCTGAGGGATAAATTTTGAGGGAGAGGTCGGATCTGGAAAACACATGTTTTTTCGGGTTCCCCAACATGTGGGGAAGCAGAATATGTGTATACTTTTCGAATTTGAAGTCAGTTTCACATTTCGAGTTTTCATGCTTAATTGGCTATTTGCCTACAAATGCAATCTAGGCCAAGGCCTAAATTTTGAGGGAGAGGTCGGAACCGGAAAACACATGTTTTTTCGGGTTCCCCAACCTGTGTGGAAGCTGAATATATGTAGACTTTTGAATTTGAGGTCAGTTTCACATTTTGACTTTTCATGGTTAATTGGTTATTTGCAAACAAATGCAATCTAGGCCGAGGCCTAACTTTTGAGGGAGAGGTCGGATCTGGAAAACACATGTTTTTTCGGGTTCCCCAACCTTTGGGGAATCAAAATATATGTATACTTTTTGAACTTGAGGTCAGTTTCACATTTTGACTTTTCATGCTTAATTGACGATTTGCCAACAAATACAATCTAGGCCGAGGCCCAACCTTTGAGGGAGAGGTCGGATGGGAAAAACAGATGTTTTTTCGTGTTCCCCAACCTTTTGGGAACCATAATATATTTATACTTTTTTTTTTTTAGGTCAGATTTACATTGTGACTGTTCATACTTAATTGTCTATTAGCCAACAAGTACGAGATAGGCCGTGGCCTAACTTTTGAGGGAGAGGTCGGATCTGGAAAACACATGTTTTTTCGGGTTCCCCAACATGTGGGGAAGCAGAATATATGTATACTTTTCGAATTTAAAGTCAGTTTCACATTTCGAGTTTTCATGCTTAATTGGCTATTTGCCTACAAATGCAATCTAGGCCAAGGCCTAAATTTTGAGGGAGAGGTCGGAACCAGAAAACACATGGTTTTTTGGGTTCCCCAACCTGTGTGGAACCTGAATATATGTACACTTTTCGAATTTGAGCTCAGTTTCACATTTTGACTTTTCATGGTTAATTGGTTATTTGCCAACAAATTCGAGATAGGCCGTGGCCTAACTTTTGAGGAAGAGGTTGGATCCGGAAAACACATGTTTTTTCGGGTTCCCCAACCTGTGGGGAACCTGAATATATCTATACTTTTCGAATTTGAGGTCAGTTTCACATTTTGACTTTTCATTCTTAATTGGCTATTTCCCAACAAATGCAATGTAGGCAGAGGCCTAACCTTTGAGGTAGATGTCGGATCCGGAAAATACTTGTTTTTTCGTGTTCCCCCACCTGTGGCGAACCATAATATATGTATGCTTTTCGAATCTGAGGTCAGTTTCAAATTTTGACTTTTCATGCTTAATTGGCTATTTGCCAACAAATGCAATCTAGGCCAAGGGCTAAATTTTGAGGGAGAGGTCGGATCGGGAAAACACATGTTTTTTCGGGTTCCCCAACATGTGGGGAACCAGAATATATGTATACTTTTCGAATTTGAGGTCAGTTTCACATTTTCACTTTTGATGCTTAATTGGCTATTTCCCAACAAATGCAATGTAGGCCGAGGCCTAACCTTTGAGGTAGAGGACGGATCCGGAAAATACTTGTTTTTTTGGGTTCCCCCACCTGTGGCGAACTATAATATATGTATACTTTTCGAATTTGAGGTCAGTTTCAGATTTCGAGTTTTCATGCTTAATTGGCTATTTGCCAACAAAAGCAATCTAGGCCAAGGCCTAAATTTTGAGGGAGAGGTCGGAACCGGAAAACACACGTTTTTTCGAGTTCCCCAACCTGTGTGGAAGCTGAATATATGTACACTTTTCGAATTTGAGGTCAGTTTCACATTTTGACTTTTCATGGTTAATTGGCTATTTGTCAACAAATTCGAGATAGGCCGTGGCCTAACTTTTGAGGAAGAGGTTGGATCCGGAAAACACATGTTTTTTCGGGTTCCCCAACCTGTGGGGAACCTGAATATATCTATACTTTTCGAATTTTAGGTCAGTTTCACATTTTCACTTTTGATGCTTAATTGGCTATTTCCCAACAAATGCAATGTAGGCAGAGGCCTAACCTTTGAGGTAGAGGTCGGATCGGGAAAATACTTGTTTTTTCGGGTTCCCCCACCTGTGGCAAACCATAATATATGTATACTTTTCGAATCTGAGGTCAGTTTCAAATTTTGACTTTTCATGCTTAATTGGCTATTTGCCAACAAATGCAATCTAGGCCGAGGGCTAAATTTTTAGGGAGAGGTCGGATCTGGAAAACACATGTTTTTTCGGCTTTCCCAAAATGTGGGGAACCAGAATATATGTATAGTTTTTGAATTTGAGGTCAGTTTCACATTTTGACTTTTCATGCTTAATTGGCTATTTGCCAACAAATTCGAGATAGGCCGTGGCCTAACTTTTGAGGAAGAGGTTGGATCCGGAAAACACATGTTTTTTCGGATTCCCCAACCTGTGGGGAACCTGAATATATGTACACTTTTCAAATTTGAGGTCAGTATCACATTGTGAATTTTCATGGTTAATTGGCTATTTGCCAACAAATCCGAGATAAGCCGTGGCCTAACTTTTGAGGGAGAGGATGGATCCGGAAAAAACATGTTTTTTCGGGTTCCCCAACCTGTTGGGAACCTGAATATATCTATACTTTTCGAATTTTAGGTCAGTTTCACATTTTCACTTTTGATGCTTAATTGGCTATTTGCCAACAAATGCAATCTAGGCCAAGGGCTAAATTTTGAGGGAGAGGTCGGATCCGGAAAACACATGTTTTTTCGGATTCCCCAACCTGTGGGGAACCTGAATATATGTACACTTTTCAAATTTGAGGTCGGTTTCACATTTTGACTTTTCATGCTTAATTGTCTATTTTCGAACAAATGCAATGTAGGCCGAGGCCTAACTTTTAAGGGAGAGGTCGGATCCGGAAAACACATGTTTTTTCGGATTCCCCAACCTGTGGGGAACCTGAATATATGTACACTTTTCAAATTTGAGGTCAGTTTCACATTTTCACTTTTGATGCTTAATTGGCTATTTGCAAACAAGTGCAAGTTAAGCCGTGGCCTAACTTTTCAGGGAGAGGTCGGATCTGGAAAACACTTTTTTTTTTCGGATTCCCCAACCTGTGGGGAACCTGAATATATGTACACTTTTCAAATTTGAGGTCAGTTTCACATTTTGACTTTTCATGGTTAATTGGCTATTTGCCAACAAATTCGAGATAGGCCGTGGCCTAACTTTTTAGGGAGAGGTCGGATCCGGAAAACACATTTTTTTTTCGGATTCCCCAACCTGTGGGGAACCTGAATATATGTACACTTTTCAAATTTGAGGTCAGTTTCACATTTTGACTTTTCATGGTTAATTGGCTATTTGCAAACAAATTCGAGATAGGCCGTGGCCTAACTTTTGAGGAAGAGGTTGGATCCGGAAAACACATGTTTTTTCGGGTTCCCCAACATGTGGGGAACCAGAATATATGTATACTTTTCGAATCTGAGGTCAGTTTCAAATTTTGACTTTTCATGCTTAATTGGCTATTTGCCAACAAATGCAATCTAGGCCAAGGGCTAAATTTTGAGGGAGAGGTCGGATCTGGAAAACACATGTTTTTTCGGGTTCCCCAACCTGTGTGGAACCTGAATATATGTATACGTTTTGAATTTGAGGTCGGTTTCACATTTTGACTTTTCATGCTTAATTGTCTATTTTCGAACAAATGCAATGTAGGCCGAGGCCTAACTTTTAAGGGAGAGGTCGGATGCAGAAAACGCATGTTTTTTTCGGGTTCCCCAATCTGTGGGGAACCTGAATATATGTATACTTTTCGAATTTGAGGTCAGTTTCACATTTTGACTGTTCATGCTTAATTGTCTATTAGCCAACAAATACGAGATAGGCCGTGGCCTAACTTTTGAGGGAGAGGTCTGATCCAGAAAACACATGTTTTTTCGGGTTCCCAAAACCTTTGTGGAACCATAATATATGTATACTTTTTGAATTTGAAGTCAGTTTCACATTTTGACTTTGCATGCTTAATTGGCTATTTGCCAATAAATGCAATTTAGGCCGAGGCCTAAATTTTGAGGTAGAGGTCGGATCCGGAAAACACATGTTTTTTCGGGTTCCCCAACATGTGGGAACCAGAATATATGTATACACTTTTCGAATTTGAGGTCAGTTTCACATTTTGAGTTTTCATGCTTAATTGGCTATTTGCCAACAAATGCAATCTAGGCCAAGGCCTAAATTTTGAGGGAGGGGTCGGAACCGGAAAACACACGTTTTTTCGGGTTCCCCAACATGTGGGGAAGCAGAATATATGTATACTTTTCGAATTTAAAGTCAGTTTCACATTTCGAGTTTTCATGCTTAATTGGCTATTTGCCTACAAATGCAATCTAGGCCAAGGCCTAAATTTTGAGGGAGAGGTCGGAACCAGAAAACACATGGTTTTTTGGGTTCCCCAACCTGTGTGGAACCTGAATATATGTACACTTTTCGAATTTGAGCTCAGTTTCACATTTTGACTTTTCATGGTTAATTGGTTATTTGCCAACAAATTCGAGATAGGCCGTGGCCTAACTTTTGAGGAAGAGGTTGGATCCGGAAAACACATGTTTTTTCGGGTTCCCCAACCTGTGGCGAACCTGAATATATCTATACTTTTCGAATTTGAGGTCAGTTTCACATTTTGACTTTTCATTCTTAATTGGCTATTTCCCAACAAATGCAATGTAGGCAGAGGCCTAACCTTTGAGGTAGATGTCGGATCCGGAAAATACTTGTTTTTTCGTGTTCCCCCACCTGTGGCGAACTATAATATATGTATGCTTTTCGAATCTGAGGTCAGTTTCAAATTTTGACTTTTCATGCTTAATTGGGTATTTGCCAACAAATGCAATCTAGGCCAAGGCTTAAATTTTGAGGGAGAGGTCGGAACCGGAAAACACACATTTTTTCGAGTTCCCCAACCTGTGTGGAACCTGAATATATGTACACTTTTCGAATTTGAGGTCAGTTTCACATTTTGACTTTTCATGGTTAATTGGCTATTTGTCAAAAAATTTGAGATAGGCCGTGGCCTAAATTTTGAGGAAGAGGTTGGATCCGGAAAACACATGTTTTTTCGGGTTCCCCAACCTGTGGGGAACCTGAATATATCTATACTTTTCGAATTTTAGGTCAGTTTCACATTTTCACTTTTGATGCTTAATTGGATATTTCCCAACAAATGCAATGTAGGCAGAGGCCTAACCTTTGAGGTAGAGGTCGGATCGGGAAAATACTTGTTTTTTCGGGTTCCCCCACCTGTGGCAAACCATAATATATGTATACTTTTCGAATCTGAGGTCAGTTTCAAATTTTGACTTTTCATGCTTAATTGGCTATTTGCCAACAAATGCAATCTAGGCCGAGGGCTAAATTTTTAGGGAGAGGTCGGATCTGGAAAACACATGTTTTTTCGGCTTTCCCAAAATGTGGGGAACCAGAATATATGTATAGTTTTTGAATTTGAGGTCAGTTTCACATTTTGACTTTTCATGCTTAATTGGCTATTTGCCAACAAATTCGAGATAGGCCGTGGCCTAACTTTTGAGGAAGAGGTTGGATCCGGAAAACACATGTTTTTTCGGATTCCCCAACCTGTGGGGAACCTGAATATATGTACACTTTTCAAATTTGAGGTCAGTATCACATTGTGAATTTTCATGGTTAATTGGCTATTTGCCAACAAATCCGAGATAAGCCGTGGCCTAACTTTTGAGGGAGAGGATGGATCCGGAAAAAACATGTTTTTTCGGGTTCCCCAACCTGTTGGGAACCTGAATATATCTATACTTTTCGAATTTTAGGTCAGTTTCACATTTTCACTTTTGATGCTTAATTGGCTATTTGCCAACAAATGCAATCTAGGCCAAGGGCTAAATTTTGAGGGAGAGGTCGGATCCGGAAAACACATGTTTTTTCGGATTCCCCAACCTGTGGGGAACCTGAATATATGTACACTTTTCAAATTTGAGGTCGGTTTCACATTTTGACTTTTCATGCTTAATTGTCTATTTTCGAACAAATGCAATGTAGGCCGAGGCCTAACTTTTAAGGGAGAGGTCGGATCCGGAAAACACATGTTTTTTCGGATTCCCCAACCTGTGGGGAACCTGAATATATGTACACTTTTCAAATTTGAGGTCAGTTTCACATTTTCACTTTTGATGCTTAATTGGCTATTTGCAAACAAGTGCAAGTTAAGCCGTGGCCTAACTTTTCAGGGAGAGGTCGGATCTGGAAAACACTTTTTTTTTTCGGATTCCCCAACCTGTGGGGAACCTGAATATATGTACACTTTTCAAATTTGAGGTCAGTTTCACATTTTGACTTTTCATGGTTAATTGGCTATTTGCCAACAAATTCGAGATAGGCCGTGGCCTAACTTTTTAGGGAGAGGTCGGATCCGGAAAACACATTTTTTTTTCGGATTCCCCAACCTGTGGGGAACCTGAATATATGTACACTTTTCAAATTTGAGGTCAGTTTCACATTTTGACTTTTCATGGTTAATTGGCTATTTGCAAACAAATTCGAGATAGGCCGTGGCCTAACTTTTGAGGAAGAGGTTGGATCCGGAAAACACATGTTTTTTCGGGTTCCCCAACATGTGGGGAACCAGAATATATGTATACTTTTCGAATCTGAGGTCAGTTTCAAATTTTGACTTTTCATGCTTAATTGGCTATTTGCCAACAAATGCAATCTAGGCCAAGGCCTAAATTTTGAGGGAGAGGTCGGATCTGGAAAACACATGTTTTTTCGGGTTCCCCAACCTGTGTGGAACCTGAATATATGTATACGTTTTGAATTTGAGGTCGGTTTCACATTTTGACTTTTCATGCTTAATTGTCTATTTTCGAACAAATGCAATGTAGGCCGAGGCCTAACTTTTAAGGGAGAGGTCGGATGCAGAAAACGCATGTTTTTTTCGGGTTCCCCAATCTGTGGGGAACCTGAATATATGTATACTTTTCGAATTTGAGGTCAGTTTCACATTTTGACTGTTCATGCTTAATTGTCTATTAGCCAACAAATACGAGATAGGCCGTGGCCTAACTTTTGAGGGAGAGGTCTGATCCAGAAAACACATGTTTTTTCGGGTTCCCAAAACCTTTGTGGAACCATAATATATGTATACTTTTTGAATTTGAAGTCAGTTTCACATTTTGACTTTGCATGCTTAATTGGCTATTTGCCAATAAATGCAATTTAGGCCGAGGCCTAAATTTTGAGGTAGAGGTCGGATCCGGAAAACACATGTTTTTTCGGGTTCCCCAACATGTGGGAACCAGAATATATGTATACTTTTCGAATTTTAGGTCAGTTTCACATTTTGATTGTTCATGCTTCATTGGCTATTTGCCAACAAATGCAATCTAGGCCGAGGGCTAAATTTTGAGGGAGAGGTCGGATCTGGAAAACACATGTTTTTTCGGGTTCCCCAACATGTGGGGAACCAGAATATATGTATACTTTTCGAATTTGAGGTCAGTTTCTCATTTTGACTTTTCATGCTTAATTGGCTATTTGCCAACAAATGCAATCTAGGCCAAGGCCTAAATTTTGAGGGAGAGGTTGGATCCGGAAAATACATGTTTTTTTGGGTTCCCCCACCTGTGGCGAACTATAATATATGTATACTTTTCGAATCTGAGGTCAGTTTCAAATTTTGACTTTTCATGCTTAATTGGCTATTTGCAAACAAATTCGAGATAGGCCGTGGCCTAACTTTTGAGGAAGAGGTTGGATCCGGAAAACACATGTTTTTTCGGGTTCCCCAACATGTGGGGAACCAGAATATATGTATACTTTTCGAATCTGAGGTCAGTTTCAAATTTTGACTTTTCATGCTTAATTGGCTATTTGCCAACAAATGCAATCTAGGCCAAGGGCTAAATTTTGAGGGAGAGGTCGGATCTGGAAAACACATGTTTTTTCGGGTTCCCCAACCTGTGTGGAACCTGAATATATGTATACGTTTTGAATTTGAGGTCGGTTTCACATTTTGACTTTTCATGCTTAATTGTCTATTTTCGAACAAATGCAATGTAGGCCGAGGCCTAACTTTTAAGGGAGAGGTCGGATGCAGAAAACGCATGTTTTTTTCGGGTTCCCCAATCTGTGGGGAACCTGAATATATGTATACTTTTCGAATTTGAGGTCAGTTTCACATTTTCACTGTTCATGCTTAATTGTCTATTAGCCAACAAATACGAGATAGGCCGTGGCCTAACTTTTGAGGGAGAGGTCTGATCCAGAAAACACATGTTTTTTCGGGTTCCCAAAACCTTTGTGGAACCATAATATATGTATACTTTTTGAATTTGAAGTCAGTTTCACATTTTGACTTTGCATGCTTAATTGGCTATTTGCCAATAAATGCAATTTAGGCCGAGGCCTAAATTTTGAGGTAGAGGTCGGATCCGGAAAACACATGTTTTTTCGGGTTCCCCAACATGTGGGAACCAGAATATATGTATACTTTTCGAATTTTAGGTCAGTTTCACATTTTGATTGTTCATGCTTCATTGGCTATTTGCCAACAAATGCAATCTAGGCCGAGGGCTAAATTTTGAGGGAGAGGTCGGATCTGGAAAACACATGTTTTTTCGGGTTCCCCAACATGTGGGGAACTATAATATATGTATACTTTTCGAATCTGAGGTCAGTTTCAAATTTTGACTTTTCATGCTTAATTGGCTATTTCCCAACAAATGCAATGTAGGCCGAGGCCTAACCTTTGAGGTAGAGGACGGATCCGGAAAATACTTGTTTTTTTGGGTTCCCCCACCTGTGGCGAACTATAATATATGTATACTTTTCGAATCTGAGGTCAGTTTCAAATTTTGACTTTTCATGCTTAATTGGCTATTTGCCAACAAATGCAATCTTGCCTGAGGGATAAATTTTGAGGGAGAGGTCGGATCTGGAAAACACATGTTTTTTCGGGTTCCCCAACATGTGTGGAAGCTGAATATATCTATACTTTTCGACTTTTAGGTCAGTTTCACATTTTCACTTTTGATGCTTAATTGGCTATTTGCAAACAAATGCAATCTAGGCCGAGGCCTAACTTTTGAGGGAGAGGTCGGATCCGGAAAACACATGTTTTTTCGGGTTCCCCAACCTTTGGGGAATCAGAATATATGTATACTTGTCGAACTTGAAGTCAGTTTCACATTTTGACTTTTCATGCTTAATTGGCTATTTCCCAACAAATGCAATGTAGGCCGAGGCCTAACCTTTGAGGTAGAGGACGGATCCGGAAAATACTTGTTTTTTTGGGTTCCCCCACCTGTGGCGAACTATAATATATGTATACTTTTTGAATCTGAGGTCAGTTTCAAATTTTGACTTTTCATGCTTAATTGGCTATTTGCCAACAAATGCAATCTTGCCTGAGGGATAAATTTTGAGGGAGAGGTCGGATCTGGAAAACACATGTTTTTTCGGGTTCCCCAACATGTGGGGAAGCAGAATATGTGTATACTTTTCGAATTTGAAGTCAGTTTCACATTTCGAGTTTTCATGCTTAATTGGCTATTTGCCTACAAATGCAATCTAGGCCAAGGCCTAAATTTTGAGGGAGAGGTCGGAACCGGAAAACACATGTTTTTTCGGGTTCCCCAACCTGTGTGGAAGCTGAATATATGTACACTTTTGAATTTGAGGTCAGTTTCACATTTTGACTTTTCATGGTTAATTGGTTATTTGCAAACAAATGCAATCTAGGCCGAGGCCTAACTTTTGAGGGAGAGGTCGGATCTGGAAAACACATGTTTTTTCGGGTTCCCCAACCTTTGGGGAATCAAAATATATGTATACTTTTTGAACTTGAGGTCAGTTTCACATTTTGACTTTTCATGCTTAATTGACGATTTGCCAACAAATACAATCTAGGCCGAGGCCCAACCTTTGAGGGAGAGGTCGGATGGGAAAAACAGATGTTTTTTCGTGTTCCCCAACCTTTTGGGAACCATAATATATTTATACTTTTGATTTTTGAGGTCAGATTTACATTGTGACTGTTCATACTTAATTGTCTATTAGCCAACAAGTACGAGATAGGCCGTGGCCTAACTTTTGAGGGAGAGGTCGGATCTGGAAAACACATGTTTTTTCGGGTTCCCCAACATGTGGGGAAGCAGAATATATGTATACTTTTCGAATTTAAAGTCAGTTTCACATTTCGAGTTTTCATGCTTAATTGGCTATTTGCCTACAAATGCAATCTAGGCCAAGGCCTAAATTTTGAGGGAGAGGTCGGAACCAGAAAACACATGGTTTTTTGGGTTCCCCAACCTGTGTGGAACCTGAATATATGTACACTTTTCGAATTTGAGCTCAGTTTCACATTTTGACTTTTCATGGTTAATTGGTTATTTGCCAACAAATTCGAGATAGACCGTGGCCTAACTTTTGAGGAAGAGGTTGGATCCGGAAAACACATGTTTTTTCGGGTTCCCCAACCTGTGGGGAACCTGAATATATCTATACTTTTCGAATTTGAGGTCAGTTTCACATTTTGACTTTTCATTCTTAATTGGCTATTTCCCAACAAATGCAATGTAGGCAGAGGCCTAACCTTTGAGGTAGATGTTGGATCCGGAAAATACTTGTTTTTTCGTGTTCCCCCACCTGTGGCGAACCATAATATATGTATGCTTTTCGAATCTGAGGTCAGTTTCAAATTTTGACTTTTCATGCTTAATTGGCTATTTGCCAACAAATGCAATCTAGGCCAAGGGCTAAATTTTGAGGGAGAGGTCGGATCGGGAAAACACATGTTTTTTCGGGTTCCCCAACATGTGGGGAACCAGAATATATGTATACTTTTCGAATTTGAGGTCAGTTTCACATTTTGAGTTTTCATGCTTAATTGGCTATTTGCCAACAAATGCAATCTAGGCCAAGGCCTAAATTTTGAGGGAGAGGTCGGAACCGGAAAACACACATTTTTTCGAGTTCCCCAACCTGTGTGGAACCTGAATATATGTACACTTTTCGAATTTGAGGTCAGTTTCACATTTTGACTTTTCATGGTTAATTGGCTATTTGTCAACAAATTTGAGATAGGCCGTGGCCTAAATTTTGAGGAAGAGGTTGGATCCGGAAAACACATGTTTTTTCGGGTTCCCCAACCTGTGGGGAACCTGAATATATCTATACTTTTCGAATTTTAGGTCAGTTTCACATTTTCACTTTTGATGCTTAATTGGCTATTTCCCAACAAATGCAATGTAGGCAGAGGCCTAACCTTTGAGGTAGAGGTCGGATCGGGAAAATACTTGTTTTTTCGGGTTCCCCCACCTGTGGCAAACCATAATATATGTATACTTTTCGAATCTGAGGTCAGTTTCAAATTTTGACTTTTCATGCTTAATTGGCTATTTGCCAACAAATGCAATCTAGGCCGAGGGCTAAATTTTTAGGGAGAGGTCGGATCTGGAAAACACATGTTTTTCGGCTTTCCCAACATGTGGGGAACCAGAATATATGTATAGTTTTTGAATTTGAGGTCAGTTTCTCATTTTGACTTTTCATGCTTAATTGGCTATTTCCCAACAAATGCAATGTAGGCCGAGGCCTAACCTTTGAGGTAGAGGACGGATCCGGAAAATACTTGTTTTTTTGGGTTCCCCCACCTGTGGCGAACTATAATATATGTATACTTTTCGAATCTGAGGTCAGTTTCAAATTTTGACTTTTCATGCTTAATTGGCTATTTGCCAACAAATGCAATCTTGCCTGAGGGATAAATTTTGAGGGAGAGGTCGGATCTGGAAAACACATGTTTTTTCGGGTTCCCCAACATGTGGGGAAGCAGAATATGTGTATACTTTTCGAATTTGAAGTCAGTTTCACATTTCGAGTTTTCATGCTTAATTGGCTATTTGCCTACAAATGCAATCTAGGCCAAGGCCTAAATTTTGAGGGAGAGGTCGGAACCGGAAAACACATGTTTTTTCGGGTTCCCCAACCTGTGTGGAAGCTGAATATATGTACACTTTTGAATTTGAGGTCAGTTTCACATTTTGACTTTTCATGGTTAATTGGTTATTTGCAAACAAATGCAGTCTAGGCCGAGGCCTAACTTTTGAGGGAGAGGTCGGATCTGGAAAACACATGTTTTTTCGGGTTCCCCAACCTTTGGGGAATCAAAATATATGTATACTTTTTGAACTTGAGGTCAGTTTCACATTTTGACTTTTCATGCTTAATTGACGATTTGCCAACAAATACAATCTAGGCCGAGGCCCAACCTTTGAGGGAGAGGTCGGATGGGAAAAACAGATGTTTTTTCGTGTTCCCCAACCTTTTGGGAACCATAATATATTTATACTTTTGATTTTTGAGGTCAGATTTACATTGTGACTGTTCATACTTAATTGTCTATTAGCCAACAAGTACGAGATAGGCCGTGGCCTAACTTTTGAGGGAGAGGTCGGATCTGGAAAACACATGGTTTTTCGGGTTCCCCAACATGTGGGGAAGCAGAATATATGTATACTTTTCGAATTTAAAGTCAGTTTCACATTTCGAGTTTTCATGCTTAATTGGCTATTTGCCTACAAATGCAATCTAGGCCAAGGCCTAAATTTTGAGGGAGAGGTCGGAACCAGAAAACACATGGTTTTTTGGGTTCCCCAACCTGTGTGGAACCTGAATATATGTACACTTTTCGAATTTGAGCTCAGTTTCACATTTTGACTTTTCATGGTTAATTGGTTATTTGCCAACAAATTCGAGATAGGCCGTGGCCTAACTTTTGAGGAAGAGGTTGGATCCGGAAAACACATGTTTTTTCGGGTTCCCCAACCTGTGGGGAACCTGAATATATCTATACTTTTCGAATTTGAGGTCAGTTTCACATTTTGACTTTTCATTCTTAATTGGCTATTTCCCAACAAATGCAATGTAGGCAGAGGCCTAACCTTTGAGGTAGATGTTGGATCCGGAAAATACTTGTTTTTTCGTGTTCCCCCACCTGTGGCGAACCATAATATATGTATGCTTTTCGAATCTGAGGTCAGTTTCAAATTTTGACTTTTCATGCTTAATTGGCTATTTGCCAACAAATGCAATCTAGGCCAAGGCCTAAATTTTGAGGGAGAGGTCGGAACCGGAAAACACATGGGTTTTTGGGTTCCCCAAGCTGTGTGGAACCTGAATATATGTACACTTTTCGAATTTGAGGTCAGTTTCACATTTTGACTTTTGATGGTTAATTGGCTATTTGCCAACAAATTCGAGATAGGCCGTGGCCTAACTTTTGAGGAAGAGGTTGGATCCGGAAAACACATGTTTTTTCGGATTCCCCAACCTGTGGGAACCTGAATATATGTACACTTTTCAAATTTGAGGTCAGTATCACATTTTGAATTTTCATGGTTAATTGGCTATTTGCCAACAAATTCGAGATAAGCCGTGGCCTAACTTTTGAGGGAGAGGAAGGATCCAGAAAAAACATGTTTTTTCGGGTTCCCCAACATGTGGGGAACCAGAATATATGTATACTTGTCGAATTTGAGGTCAGTTTCACATTTTCACTTTTGATGCTTAATTGGCTATTTCCCAACAAATGCAATGTAGGCCGAGGCCTAACCTTTGAGGTAGAGGACGGATCCGGAAAATACTTGTTTTTTTGGGTTCCCCCACCTGTGGCGAACTATAATATATGTATACTTTTCGAATCTGAGGTCAGTTTCAAATTTTGACTTTTCATGCTTAATTGGCTATTTGCCAACAAATGCAATCTTGCCTGAGGGATAAATTTTGAGGGAGAGGTCGGATCTGGAAAACACATGTTTTTTCGGGTTCCCCAACATGTGGGGAAGCAGAATATGTGTATACTTTTCGAATTTGAAGTCAGTTTCACATTTCGAGTTTTCATGCTTAATTGGCTATTTGCCTACAAATGCAATCTAGGCCAAGGCCTAAATTTTGAGGGAGAGGTCGGAACCGGAAAACACATGTTTTTTCGGGTTCCCCAACCTGTGTGGAAGCTGAATATATGTACACTTTTGAATTTGAGGTCAGTTTCACATTTTGACTTTTCATGGTTAATTGGTTATTTGCAAACAAATGCAGTCTAGGCCGAGACCTAACTTTTGAGGGAGAGGTCGGATCTGGAAAACACATGTTTTTTCGGGTTCCCCAACCTTTGGGGAATCAAAATATATGTATACTTTTTGAACTTGAGGTCAGTTTCACATTTTGACTTTTCATGCTTAATTGACGATTTGCCAACAAATACAATCTAGGCCGAGGCCCAACCTTTGAGGGAGAGGTCGGATGGGAAAAACAGATGTTTTTTCGTGTTCCCCAACCTTTTGGGAACCATAATATATTTATACTTTTGATTTTTGAGGTCAGATTTACATTGTGACTATTCATACTTAATTGTCTATTAGCCAACAAGTACGAGATAGGCCGTGGCCTAACTTTTGAGGGAGAGGTCGGATCTGGAAAACACATGTTTTTTCGGGTTCCCCAACATGTGGGGAAGCAGAATATATGTATACTTTTCGAATTTAAAGTCAGTTTCACATTTCGAGTTTTCATGCTTAATTGGCTATTTGCCTACAAATGCAATCTAGGCCAAGGCCTAAATTTTGAGGGAGAGGTCGGAACCAGAAAACACATGGTTTTTTGGGTTCCCCAACCTGTGTGGAACCTGAATATATGTACACTTTTCGAATTTGAGCTCAGTTTCACATTTTGACTTTTCATGGTTAATTGGTTATTTGCCAACAAATTCGAGATAGACCGTGGCCTAACTTTTGAGGAAGAGGTTGGATCCGGAAAACACATGTTTTTTCGGGTTCCCCAACCTGTGGGGAACCTGAATATATCTATACTTTTCGAATTTGAGGTCAGTTTCACATTTTGACTTTTCATTCTTAATTGGCTATTTCCCAACAAATGCAATGTAGGCAGAGGCCTAACCTTTGAGGTAGATGTCGGATCCGGAAAATACTTGTTTTTTCGTGTTCCCCCACCTGTGGCGAACTATAATATATGTATGCTTTTCGAATCTGAGGTCAGTTTCAAATTTTGACTTTTCATGCTTAATTGGGTATTTGCCAACAAATGCAATCTAGGCCAAGGCTTAAATTTTGAGGGAGAGGTCGGAACCGGAAAACACACATTTTTTCGAGTTCCCCAACCTGTGTGGAACCTGAATATATGTACACTTTTCGAATTTGAGGTCAGTTTCACATTTTGACTTTTCATGGTTAATTGGCTATTTGTCAAAAAATTTGAGATAGGCCGTGGCCTAAATTTTGAGGAAGAGGTTGGATCCGGAAAACACATGTTTTTTCGGGTTCCCCAACCTGTGGGGAACCTGAATATATCTATACTTTTCGAATTTTAGGTCAGTTTCACATTTTCACTTTTGATGCTTAATTGGATATTTCCCAACAAATGCAATGTAGGCAGAGGCCTAACCTTTGAGGTAGAGGTCGGATCGGGAAAATACTTGTTTTTTCGGGTTCCCCCACCTGTGGCAAACCATAATATATGTATACTTTTCGAATCTGAGGTCAGTTTCAAATTTTGACTTTTCATGCTTAATTGGCTATTTGCCAACAAATGCAATCTAGGCCGAGGGCTAAATTTTTAGGGAGAGGTCGGATCTGGAAAACACATGTTTTTTCGGCTTTCCCAAAATGTGGGGAACCAGAATATATGTATAGTTTTTGAATTTGAGGTCAGTTTCACATTTTGACTTTTCATGCTTAATTGGCTATTTGCCAACAAATTCGAGATAGGCCGTGGCCTAACTTTTGAGGAAGAGGTTGGATCCGGAAAACACATGTTTTTTCGGATTCCCCAACCTGTGGGGAACCTGAATATATGTACACTTTTCAAATTTGAGGTCAGTATCACATTGTGAATTTTCATGGTTAATTGGCTATTTGCCAACAAATCCGAGATAAGCCGTGGCCTAACTTTTGAGGGAGAGGATGGATCCGGAAAAAACATGTTTTTTCGGGTTCCCCAACCTGTTGGGAACCTGAATATATCTATACTTTTCGAATTTTAGGTCAGTTTCACATTTTCACTTTTGATGCTTAATTGGCTATTTGCCAACAAATGCAATCTAGGCCAAGGGCTAAATTTTGAGGGAGAGGTCGGATCCGGAAAACACATGTTTTTTCGGATTCCCCAACCTGTGGGGAACCTGAATATATGTACACTTTTCAAATTTGAGGTCGGTTTCACATTTTGACTTTTCATGCTTAATTGTCTATTTTCGAACAAATGCAATGTAGGCCGAGGCCTAACTTTTAAGGGAGAGGTCGGATCCGGAAAACACATGTTTTTTCGGATTCCCCAACCTGTGGGGAACCTGAATATATGTACACTTTTCAAATTTGAGGTCAGTTTCACATTTTCACTTTTGATGCTTAATTGGCTATTTGCAAACAAATGCAAGTTAAGCCGTGGCCTAACTTTTCAGGGAGAGGTCGGATCCGGAAAACACTTTTTTTTTCGGATTCCCCAACCTGTGGGGAACCTGAATATATGTACACTTTTCAAATTTGAGGTCAGTTTCACATTTTGACTTTTCATGGTTAATTGGCTATTTGCCAACAAATTCGAGATAGGCCGTGGCCTAACTTTTTAGGGAGAGGTCGGATCCGGAAAACACATTTTTTTTTCGGATTCCCCAACCTGTGGGGAACCTGAATATATGTACACTTTTCAAATTTGAGGTCAGTTTCACATTTTGACTTTTCATGGTTAATTGGCTATTTGCAAACAAATTCGAGATAGGCCGTGGCCTAACTTTTGAGGAAGAGGTTGGATCCGGAAAACACATGTTTTTTCGGGTTCCCCAACATGTGGGGAACCAGAATATATGTATACTTTTCGAATCTGAGGTCAGTTTCAAATTTTGACTTTTCATGCTTAATTGGCTATTTGCCAACAAATGCAATCTAGGCCAAGGGCTAAATTTTGAGGGAGAGGTCGGATCTGGAAAACACATGTTTTTTCGGGTTCCCCAACCTGTGTGGAACCTGAATATATGTATACGTTTTGAATTTGAGGTCGGTTTCACATTTTGACTTTTCATGCTTAATTGTCTATTTTCGAACAAATGCAATGTAGGCCGAGGCCTAACTTTTAAGGGAGAGGTCGGATGCAGAAAACGCATGTTTTTTTCGGGTTCCCCAATCTGTGGGGAACCTGAATATATGTATACTTTTCGAATTTGAGGTCAGTTTCACATTTTGACTGTTCATGCTTAATTGTCTATTAGCCAACAAATACGAGATAGGCCGTGGCCTAACTTTTGAGGGAGAGGTCTGATCCAGAAAACACATGTTTTTTCGGGTTCCCAAAACCTTTGTGGAACCATAATATATGTATACTTTTTGAATTTGAAGTCAGTTTCACATTTTGACTTTGCATGCTTAATTGGCTATTTGCCAATAAATGCAATTTAGGCCGAGGCCTAAATTTTGAGGTAGAGGTCGGATCCGGAAAACACATGTTTTTTCGGGTTCCCCAACATGTGGGAACCAGAATATATGTATACTTTTCGAATTTTAGGTCAGTTTCACATTTTGATTGTTCATGCTTCATTGGCTATTTGCCAACAAATGCAATCTAGGCCGAGGGCTAAATTTTGAGGGAGAGGTCGGATCTGGAAAACACATGTTTTTTCGGGTTCCCCAACATGTGGGGAACCAGAATATATGTATACTTTTCGAATTTGAGGTCAGTTTCTCATTTTGACTTTTCATGCTTAATTGGCTATTTGCCAACAAATGCAATCTAGGCCAAGGCCTAAATTTTGAGGGAGAGGTTGGATCCGGAAAATACATGTTTTTTTGGGTTCCCCCACCTGTGGCGAACTATAATATATGTATACTTTTCGAATCTGAGGTCAGTTTCAAATTTTGACTTTTCGTGCTTAATTGGCTATTTGCAAACAAATTCGAGATAGGCCGTGGCCTAACTTTTGAGGAAGAGGTTGGATCCGGAAAACACATGTTTTTTCGGGTTCCCCAACATGTGGGGAACCAGAATATATGTATACTTTTCGAATCTGAGGTCAGTTTCAAATTTTGACTTTTCATGCTTAATTGGCTATTTGCCAACAAATGCAATCTAGGCCAAGGGCTAAATTTTGAGGGAGAGGTCGGATCTGGAAAACACATGTTTTTTCGGGTTCCCCAACCTGTGTGGAACCTGAATATATGTATACGTTTTGAATTTGAGGTCGGTTTCACATTTTGACTTTTCATGCTTAATTGACTATTTTCGAACAAATGCAATGTAGGCCGAGGCCTAACTTTTAAGGGAGAGGTCGGATGCAGAAAACGCATGTTTTTTTCGGGTTCCCCAATCTGTGGGGAACCTGAATATATGTATACTTTTCGAATTTGAGGTCAGTTTCACATTTTCACTGTTCATGCTTAATTGTCTATTAGCCAACAAATACGAGATAGGCCGTGGCCTAACTTTTGAGGGAGAGGTCTGATCCAGAAAACACATGTTTTTTTGGGTTCCCAAAACCTTTGTGGAACCATAATATATGTATACTTTTTGAATTTGAAGTCAGTTTCACATTTTGACTTTGCATGCTTAATTGGCTATTTGCCAATAAATGCAATTTAGGCCGAGGCCTAAATTTTGAGGTAGAGGTCGGATCCGGAAAACACATGTTTTTTCGGGTTCCCCAACATGTGGGAACCAGAATATATGTATACTTTTCGAATTTTAGGTCAGTTTCACATTTTGATTGTTCATGCTTCATTGGCTATTTGCCAACAAATGCAATCTAGGCCGAGGGCTAAATTTTGAGGGAGAGGTCGGATCTGGAAAACACATGTTTTTTCGGGTTCCCCAACATGTGGGGAACTATAATATATGTATACTTTTCGAATCTGAGGTCAGTTTCAAATTTTGACTTTTCATGCTTAATTGGCTATTTCCCAACAAATGCAATGTAGGCCGAGGCCTAACCTTTGAGGTAGAGGACGGATCCGGAAAATACTTGTTTTTTTGGGTTCCCCCACCTGTGGCGAACTATAATATATGTATACTTTTCGAATCTGAGGTCAGTTTCAAATTTTGACTTTTCATGCTTAATTGGCTATTTGCCAACAAATGCAATCTTGCCTGAGGGATAAATTTTGAGGGAGAGGTCGGATCTGGAAAACACATGTTTTTTCGGGTTCCCCAACATGTGTGGAAGCTGAATATATCTATACTTTTCGACTTTTAGGTCAGTTTCACATTTTCACTTTTGATGCTTAATTGGCTATTTGCAAACAAATGCAATCTAGGCCGAGGCCTAACTTTTGAGGGAGAGGTCGGATCCGGAAAACACATGTTTTTTCGGGTTCCCCAACCTTTGGGGAATCAGAATATATGTATACTTTTCGAATCTGAGGTCAGTTTCAAATTTTGACTTTTCATGCTTAATTGGCTATTTGCCAACAAATGCAATCTTGCCTGAGGGATAAATTTTGAGGGAGAGGTCGGATCTGGAAAACACATGTTTTTTCGGGTTCCCCAACATGTGGGGAAGCAGAATATGTGTATACTTTTCGAATTTGAAGTCAGTTTCACATTTCGAGTTTTCATGCTTAATTGGCTATTTGCCTACAAATGCAATCTAGGCCAAGGCCTAAATTTTGAGGGAGAGGTCGGAACCGGAAAACACATGTTTTTTCGGGTTCCCCAACCTTTGGGGAATCAAAATATATGTATACTTTTTGAACTTGAGGTCAGTTTCACATTTTGACTTTTCATGCTTAATTGACGATTTGCCAACAAATACAATCTAGGCCGAGGCCCAACCTTTGAGGGAGAGGTCGGATGGGAAAAACAGATGTTTTTTCGTGTTCCCCAACCTTTTGGGAACCATAATATATTTATACTTTTGATTTTTGAGGTCAGATTTACATTGTGACTGTTCATACTTAATTGTCTATTAGCCAACAAGTACGAGATAGGCCGTGGCCTAACTTTTGAGGGAGAGGTCGGATCTGGAAAACACATGTTTTTTCGGGTTCCCCAACATGTGGGGAAGCAGAATATATGTATACTTTTCGAATTTAAAGTCAGTTTCACATTTCGAGTTTTCATGCTTAATTGGCTATTTGCCTACAAATGCAATCTAGGCCAAGGCCTAAATTTTGAGGGAGAGGTCGGAACCAGAAAACACATGGTTTTTTGGGTTCCCCAACCTGTGTGGAACCTGAATATATGTACACTTTTCGAATTTGAGCTCAGTTTCACATTTTGACTTTTCATGGTTAATTGGTTATTTGCCAACAAATTCGAGATAGACCGTGGCCTAACTTTTGAGGAAGAGGTTGGATCCGGAAAACACATGTTTTTTCGGGTTCCCCAACCTGTGGGGAACCTGAATATATCTATACTTTTCGAATTTGAGGTCAGTTTCACATTTTGACTTTTCATTCTTAATTGGCTATTTCCCAACAAATGCAATGTAGGCAGAGGCCTAACCTTTGAGGTAGATGTTGGATCCGGAAAATACTTGTTTTTTCGTGTTCCCCCACCTGTGGCGAACCATAATATATGTATGCTTTTCGAATCTGAGGTCAGTTTCAAATTTTGACTTTTCATGCTTAATTGGCTATTTGCCAACAAATGCAATCTAGGCCAAGGGCTAAATTTTGAGGGAGAGGTCGGATCGGGAAAACACATGTTTTTTCGGGTTCCCCAACATGTGGGGAACCAGAATATATGTATACTTTTCGAATTTGAGGTCAGTTTCACATTTTGAGTTTTCATGCTTAATTGGCTATTTGCCAACAAATGCAATCTAGGCCAAGGCCTAAATTTTGAGGGAGAGGTCGGAACCGGAAAACACACATTTTTTCGAGTTCCCCAACCTGTGTGGAACCTGAATATATGTACACTTTTCGAATTTGAGGTCAGTTTCACATTTTGACTTTTCATGGTTAATTGGCTATTTGTCAACAAATTTGAGATAGGCCGTGGCCTAAATTTTGAGGAAGAGGTTGGATCCGGAAAACACATGTTTTTTCGGGTTCCCCAACCTGTGGGGAACCTGAATATATCTATACTTTTCGAATTTTAGGTCAGTTTCACATTTTCACTTTTGATGCTTAATTGGCTATTTCCCAACAAATGCAATGTAGGCAGAGGCCTAACCTTTGAGGTAGAGGTCGGATCGGGAAAATACTTGTTTTTTCGGGTTCCCCCACCTGTGGCAAACCATAATATATGTATACTTTTCGAATCTGAGGTCAGTTTCAAATTTTGACTTTTCATGCTTAATTGGCTATTTGCCAACAAATGCAATCTAGGCCGAGGGCTAAATTTTTAGGGAGAGGTCGGATCTGGAAAACACATGTTTTTCGGCTTTCCCAACATGTGGGGAACCAGAATATATGTATAGTTTTTGAATTTGAGGTCAGTTTCACATTTTGACTTTTCATGCTTAATTGGCTATTTGCCAACAAATGCAATCTAGGCCAAGGCCTAAATTTTGAGGGAGAGGTCGGAACCGGAAAACACATGGGTTTTTGGGTTCCCCAAGCTGTGTGGAACCTGAATATATGTACACTTTTCGAATTTGAGGTCAGTTTCACATTTTGACTTTTGATGGTTAATTGGCTATTTGCCAACAAATTCGAGATAGGCCGTGGCCTAACTTTTGAGGAAGAGGTTGGATCCGGAAAACACATGTTTTTTCGGATTCCCCAACATGTGGGGAAGCAGAATATATGTATACTTTTCGAATTTGAGGTCAGTTTCACATTTTGACTTTTCATTCTTAATTGGCTATTTCCCAACAAATGCAATGTAGGCAGAGGCCTAACCTTTGAGGTAGATGTTGGATCCGGAAAATACTTGTTTTTTCGTGTTCCCCCACCTGTGGCGAACCATAATATATGTATGCTTTTCGAATCTGAGGTCAGTTTCAAATTTTGACTTTTCATGCTTAATTGGCTATTTGCCAACAAATGCAATCTAGGCCAAGGGCTAAATTTTGAGGGAGAGGTCGGATCGGGAAAACACATGTTTTTTCGGGTTCCCCAACATGTGGGGAACCAGAATATATGTATACTTTTCGAATTTGAGGTCAGTTTCACATTTTGAGTTTTCATGCTTAATTGGATATTTGCCAACAAATGCAATCTAGGCCAAGGCCTAAATTTTGAGGGAGAGGTCGGAACCGGAAAACACACATTTTTTCGAGTTCCCCAACCTGTGTGGAACCTGAATATATGTACACTTTTCGAATTTGAGGTCAGTTTCACATTTTGACTTTTCATGGTTAATTGGCTATTTGTCAACAAATTTGAGATAGGCCGTGGCCTAAATTTTGAGGAAGAGGTTGGATCCGGAAAACACATGTTTTTTCGGGTTCCCCAACCTGTGGGGAACCTGAATATATCTATACTTTTCGAATTTTAGGTCAATTTCACATTTTCACTTTTGATGCTTAATTGGCTATTTCACAACAAATGCAATGTAGGCAGAGGCCTAACCTTTGAGGTAGAGGTCGGATCGGGAAAATACTTGTTTTTTCGGGTTCCCCCACCTGTGGCAAACCATAATATATGTATACTTTTCGAATCTGAGGTCAGTTTCAAATTTTGACTTTTCATGCTTAATTGGCTATTTGCCAACAAATGCAATCTAGGCCGAGGGCTAAATTTTTAGGGAGAGGTCGGATCTGGAAAACACATGTTTTTCGGCTTTCCCAACATGTGGGGAACCAGAATATATGTATAGTTTTTGAATTTGAGGTCAGTTTCACATTTTGACTTTTCATGCTTAATTGGCTATTTGCCAACAAATGCAATCTAGGCCAAGGCCTAAATTTTGAGGGAGAGGTCGGAACCGGAAAACACATGGGTTTTTGGGTTCCCCAAGCTGTGTGGAACCTGAATATATGTACACTTTTCGAATTTGAGGTCAGTTTCACATTTTGACTTTTGATGGTTAATTGGCTATTTGCCAACAAATTCGAGATAGGCCGTGGCCTAACTTTTGAGGAAGAGGTTGGATCCGGAAAACACATGTTTTTTCGGATTCCCCAACATGTGGGGAAGCAGAATATATGTATACTTTTCGAATTTGAGGTCAGTTTCACATTTTGACTTTTCATTCTTAATTGGCTATTTCCCAACAAATGCAATGTAGGCAGAGGCCTAACCTTTGAGGTAGATGTTGGATCCGGAAAATACTTGTTTTTTCGTGTTCCCCCACCTGTGGCGAACCATAATATATGTATGCTTTTCGAATCTGAGGTCAGTTTCAAATTTTGACTTTTCATGCTTAATTGGCTATTTGCCAACAAATGCAATCTAGGCCAAGGGCTAAATTTTGAGGGAGAGGTCGGATCGGGAAAACACATGTTTTTTCGGGTTCCCCAACATGTGGGGAACCAGAATATATGTATACTTTTCGAATTTGAGGTCAGTTTCACATTTTGAGTTTTCATGCTTAATTGGCTATTTGCCAACAAATGCAATCTAGGCCAAGGCCTAAATTTTGAGGGAGAGGTCGGAACCGGAAAACACACATTTTTTCGAGTTCCCCAACCTGTGTGGAACCTGAATATATGTACACTTTTCGAATTTGAGGTCAGTTTCACATTTTGACTTTTCATGGTTAATTGGCTATTTGTCAACAAATTTGAGATAGGCCGTGGCCTAAATTTTGAGGAAGAGGTTGGATCCGGAAAACACATGTTTTTTCGGGTTCCCCAACCTGTGGGGAACCTGAATATATCTATACTTTTCGAATTTTAGGTCAGTTTCACATTTTCACTTTTGATGCTTAATTGGCTATTTCCCAACAAATGCAATGTAGGCAGAGGCCTAACCTTTGAGGTAGAGGTCGGATCGGGAAAATACTTGTTTTTTCGGGTTCCCCCACCTGTGGCAAACCATAATATATGTATACTTTTCGAATCTGAGGTCAGTTTCAAATTTTGACTTTTCATGCTTAATTGGCTATTTGCCAACAAATGCAATCTAGGCCGAGGGCTAAATTTTTAGGGAGAGGTCGGATCTGGAAAACACATGTTTTTCGGCTTTCCCAACATGTGGGGAACCTGAATATATCTATACTTTTCGAATTTGAGGTCAGTTTCACATTTTGACTTTTCATTCTTAATTGGCTATTTCCCAACAAATGCAATGTAGGCAGAGGCCTAACCTTTGAGGTAGAGGTCGGATCGGGAAAATACTTGTTTTTTCGGGTTCCCCCACCTGTGGCAAACCATAATATATGTATACTTTTCGAATCTGAGGTCAGTTTCAAATTTTGACTTTTCATGCTTAATTGGCTATTTGCCAACAAATGCAATCTAGGCCGAGGGCTAAATTTTTAGGGAGAGGTCGGATCTGGAAAACACATGTTTTTCGGCTTTCCCAACATGTGGGGAACCAGAATATATGTATAGTTTTTGAATTTGAGGTCAGTTTCACATTTTGACTTTTCATGCTTAATTGGCTATTTGCCAACAAATGCAATCTAGGCCAAGGCCTAAATTTTGAGGGAGAGGTCGGAACCGGAAAACACATGGGTTTTTGGGTTCCCCAAGCTGTGTGGAACCTGAATATATGTACACTTTTCGAATTTGAGGTCAGTTTCACATTTTGACTTTTGATGGTTAATTGGCTATTTGCCAACAAATTCGAGATAGGCCGTGGCCTAACTTTTGAGGAAGAGGTTGGATCCGGAAAACACATGTTTTTTCGGATTCCCCAACCTGTGGGAACCTGAATATATGTACACTTTTCAAATTTGAGGTCAGTATCACATTTTGAATTTTCATGGTTAATTGGCTATTTGCCAACAAATTCGAGATAAGCCGTGGCCTAACTTTTGAGGGAGAGGATGGATCCAGAAAAAACATGTTTTTTCGGGTTCCCCAACATGTGGGGAACCAGAATATATGTATACTTGTCGAATTTGAGGTCAGTTTCACATTTTCACTTTTGATGCTTAATTGGCTATTTCCCAACAAATGCAATGTAGGCCGAGGCCTAACCTTTGAGGTAGAGGACGGATCCGGAAAATACTTGTTTTTTTGGGTTCCCCCACCTGTGGCGAACTATAATATATGTATACTTTTCGAATCTGAGGTCAGTTTCAAATTTTGACTTTTCGTGCTTAATTGGCTATTTGCAAACAAATTCGAGATAGGCCGTGGCCTAACTTTTGAGGAAGAGGTTGGATCCGGAAAACACATGTTTTTTCGGGTTCCCCAACATGTGGGGAACCAGAATATATGTATACTTTTCGAATCTGAGGTCAGTTTCAAATTTTGACTTTTCATGCTTAATTGGCTATTTGCCAACAAATGCAATCTAGGCCAAGGGCTAAATTTTGAGGGAGAGGTCGGATCTGGAAAACACATGTTTTTTCGGGTTCCCCAACCTGTGTGGAACCTGAATATATGTATACGTTTTGAATTTGAGGTCGGTTTCACATTTTGACTTTTCATGCTTAATTGTCTATTTTCGAACAAATGCAATGTAGGCCGAGGCCTAACTTTTAAGGGAGAGGTCGGATGCAGAAAACGCATGTTTTTTTCGGGTTCCCCAATCTGTGGGGAACCTGAATATATGTATACTTTTCGAATTTGAGGTCAGTTTCACATTTTCACTGTTCATGCTTAATTGTCTATTAGCCAACAAATACGAGATAGGCCGTGGCCTAACTTTTGAGGGAGAGGTCTGATCCAGAAAACACATGTTTTTTTGGGTTCCCAAAACCTTTGTGGAACCATAATATATGTATACTTTTTGAATTTGAAGTCAGTTTCACATTTTGACTTTGCATGCTTAATTGGCTATTTGCCAATAAATGCAATTTAGGCCGAGGCCTAAATTTTGAGGTAGAGGTCGGATCCGGAAAACACATGTTTTTTCGGGTTCCCCAACATGTGGGAACCAGAATATATGTATACTTTTCGAATTTTAGGTCAGTTTCACATTTTGATTGTTCATGCTTCATTGGCTATTTGCCAACAAATGCAATCTAGGCCGAGGGCTAAATTTTGAGGGAGAGGTCGGATCTGGAAAACACATGTTTTTTCGGGTTCCCCAACATGTGGGGAACTATAATATATGTATACTTTTCGAATCTGAGGTCAGTTTCAAATTTTGACTTTTCATGCTTAATTGGCTATTTCCCAACAAATGCAATGTAGGCCGAGGCCTAACCTTTGAGGTAGAGGACGGATCCGGAAAATACTTGTTTTTTTGGGTTCCCCCACCTGTGGCGAACTATAATATATGTATACTTTTCGAATCTGAGGTCAGTTTCAAATTTTGACTTTTCATGCTTAATTGGCTATTTGCCAACAAATGCAATCTTGCCTGAGGGATAAATTTTGAGGGAGAGGTCGGATCTGGAAAACACATGTTTTTTCGGGTTCCCCAACATGTGTGGAAGCTGAATATATCTATACTTTTCGACTTTTAGGTCAGTTTCACATTTTCACTTTTGATGCTTAATTGGCTATTTGCAAACAAATGCAATCTAGGCCGAGGCCTAACTTTTGAGGGAGAGGTCGGATCCGGAAAACACATGTTTTTTCGGGTTCCCCAACCTTTGGGGAATCAGAATATATGTATACTTGTCGAACTTGAAGTCAGTTTCACATTTTGACTTTTCATGCTTAATTGGCTATTTCCCAACAAATGCAATGTAGGCCGAGGCCTAACCTTTGAGGTAGAGGACGGATCCGGAAAATACTTGTTTTTTTGGGTTCCCCCACCTGTGGCGAACTATAATATATGTATACTTTTCGAATCTGAGGTCAGTTTCAAATTTTGACTTTTCATGCTTAATTGGCTATTTGCCAACAAATGCAATCTTGCCTGAGGGATAAATTTTGAGGGAGAGGTCGGATCTGGAAAACACATGTTTTTTCGGGTTCCCCAACATGTGGGGAAGCAGAATATGTGTATACTTTTCGAATTTGAAGTCAGTTTCACATTTCGAGTTTTCATGCTTAATTGGCTATTTGCCTACAAATGCAATCTAGGCCAAGGCCTAAATTTTGAGGGAGAGGTCGGAACCGGAAAACACATGTTTTTTCGGGTTCCCCAACCTGTGTGGAAGCTGAATATATGTACACTTTTGAATTTGAGGTCAGTTTCACATTTTGACTTTTCATGGTTAATTGGTTATTTGCAAACAAATGCAATCTAGGCCGAGGCCTAACTTTTGAGGGAGAGGTCGGATCTGGAAAACACATGTTTTTTCGGGTTCCCCAACCTTTGGGGAATCAAAATATATGTATACTTTTTGAACTTGAGGTCAGTTTCACATTTTGACTTTTCATGCTTAATTGACGATTTGCCAACAAATACAATCTAGGCCGAGGCCCAACCTTTGAGGGAGAGGTCGGATGGGAAAAACAGATGTTTTTTCGTGTTCCCCAACCTTTTGGGAACCATAATATATTTATACTTTTGATTTTTGAGGTCAGATTTACATTGTGACTGTTCATACTTAATTGTCTATTAGCCAACAAGTACGAGATAGGCCGTGGCCTAACTTTTGAGGGAGAGGTCGGATCTGGAAAACACATGTTTTTTCGGGTTCCCCAACATGTGGGGAAGCAGAATATATGTATACTTTTCGAATTTAAAGTCAGTTTCACATTTCGAGTTTTCATGCTTAATTGGCTATTTGCCTACAAATGCAATCTAGGCCAAGGCCTAAATTTTGAGGGAGAGGTCGGAACCAGAAAACACATGGTTTTTTGGGTTCCCCAACCTGTGTGGAACCTGAATATATGTACACTTTTCGAATTTGAGCTCAGTTTCACATTTTGACTTTTCATGGTTAATTGGTTATTTGCCAACAAATTCGAGATAGACCGTGGCCTAACTTTTGAGGAAGAGGTTGGATCCGGAAAACACATGTTTTTTCGGGTTCCCCAACCTGTGGGGAACCTGAATATATCTATACTTTTCGAATTTGAGGTCAGTTTCACATTTTGACTTTTCATTCTTAATTGGCTATTTCCCAACAAATGCAATGTAGGCAGAGGCCTAACCTTTGAGGTAGATGTCGGATCCGGAAAATACTTGTTTTTTCGTGTTCCCCCACCTGTGGCGAACTATAATATATGTATGCTTTTCGAATCTGAGGTCAGTTTCAAATTTTGACTTTTCATGCTTAATTGGGTATTTGCCAACAAATGCAATCTAGGCCAAGGCTTAAATTTTGAGGGAGAGGTCGGAACCGGAAAACACACATTTTTTCGAGTTCCCCAACCTGTGTGGAACCTGAATATATGTACACTTTTCAAATTTGAGGTCAGTTTCACATTTTGACTTTTCATGCTTAATTGGCTATTTGCCAACAAATGCAATCTAGGCCAAGTGCTAAATTTTGAGGGAGAGGTCGGATCAGGAAAACACATGTTTTTTCGGGTTCCCCAACCTGTGGGGAACCTGAATATATCTATACTTTTCGAATTTTAGGTCAGTTTCACATTTTCACTTTTGATGCTTAATTGGCTATTTGCAAACAAATGCAAGTTAAGCCGTGGCCTAACTTTTCAGGGAGAGGTCGGATCCGGAAAACACATGTTTTTTCGGATTCCCCAACCTGTGGGGAACCTGAATATATGTACACTTTTCGAATTTGAGGTCAGTTTCACATTTTGACTTTTGATGGTTAATTGGCTATTTGCCAACAAATTCGAGATAGGCCGTGGCCTAACTTTTGAGGAAGAGGTTGGATCCGGAAAACACATGTTTTTTCGGATTCCCCAACCTGTGGGAACCTGAATATATGTACACTTTTCAAATTTGAGGTCAGTATCACATTTTGAATTTTCATGGTTAATTGGCTATTTGCCAACAAATTCGAGATAAGCCGTGGCCTAACTTTTGAGGGAGAGGATGGATCCAGAAAAAACATGTTTTTTCGGGTTCCCCAACCTGTTGGGAACCTGAATATATCTATACTTTTCGAATTTTAGGTCAGTTTCACATTTTCACTTTTGATGCTTAATTGGCTATTTGCCAACAAATGCAATCTAGGCCAAGGGCTAAATTTTGAGGGAGAGGTCGGATCAGGAAAACACATTTTTTTTCGGATTCCCCAACCTGTGGGGAACCTGAATATATGTACACTTTTCAAATTTGAGGTCAGTTTCACATTTTGACTTTTCATGCTTAATTGGCTATTTGCCAACAAATGCAATCTAGGCCAAGGGCTAAATTTTGAGGGAGAGGTCGGATCCGGAAAACACATGTTTTTTCGGGTTCCCCAACCTGTGTGGAACCTGAATATATGTATACGTTTTGAATTTGAGGTCGGTTTCACATTTTGACTTTTGATGCTTAATTGCCTATTTTCGAACAAATGCAATGTAGGCCGAGGCCTAACTTTTAAGGGAGAGGTCGGATCCGGAAAACACATGTTTTTTCGGATTCCCCAACCTGTGGGGAACCTGAATATATGTACACTTTTCAAATTTGAGGTCAGTTTCACATTTTGACTTTTCATGGTTAATTGGCTATTTGCCAACAAATTCGAGATAGGCCGTGGCCTAACTTTTTAGGGAGAGGTCGGATCCGGAAAACACATTTTTTTTTCGGATTCCCCAACCTGTGGGGAGCCTGAATATATGTACACTTTTCAAATTTGAGGTCAGTTTCACATTTTGACTTTTCATGGTTAATTGGCTATTTGCAAACAAATTCGAGATAGGCCGTGGCCTAACTTTTGAGGAAGAGGTTGGATCCGGAAAACACATGTTTTTTCGGGTTCCCCAACATGTGGGGAACCAGAATATATGTATACTTTTCGAATCTGAGGTCAGTTTCAAATTTTGACTTTTCATGCTTAATTGGCTATTTGCCAACAAATGCAATCTAGGCCAAGGGCTAAATTTTGAGGGAGAGGTCGGATCTGGAAAACACATGTTTTTTCGGGTTCCCCAACCTGTGTGGAACCTGAATATATGTATACGTTTTGAATTTGAGGTCGGTTTCACATTTTGACTTTTCATGCTTAATTGTCTATTTTCGAACAAATGCAATGTAGGCCGAGGCCTAACTTTTAAGGGAGAGGTCGGATGCAGAAAACGCATGTTTTTTTCGGGTTCCCCAATCTGTGGGGAACCTGAATATATGTATACTTTTCGAATTTGAGGTCAGTTTCACATTTTGACTGTTCATGCTTAATTGTCTATTAGCCAACAAATACGAGATAGGCCGTGGCCTAACTTTTGAGGGAGAGGTCTGATCCAGAAAACACATGTTTTTTCGGGTTCCCAAAACCTTTGTGGAACCATAATATATGTATACTTTTTGAATTTGAAGTCAGTTTCACATTTTGACTTTGCATGCTTAATTGGCTATTTGCCAATAAATGCAATTTAGGCCGAGGCCTAAATTTTGAGGTAGAGGTCGGATCCGGAAAACACATGTTTTTTCGGGTTCCCCAACATGTGGGAACCAGAATATATGTATACTTTTCGAATTTTAGGTCAGTTTCACATTTTGATTGTTCATGCTTCATTGGCTATTTGCCAACAAATGCAATCTAGGCCGAGGGCTAAATTTTGAGGGAGATGTCGGATCTGGAAAACACATGTTTTTTCGCGTTCCCCAACATGTGGGGAACCAGAATATATGTATACTTTTCGAATTTGAGGTCAGTTTCTCATTTTGACTTTTCATGCTTAATTGGCTATTTGCCAACAAATGCAATCTAGGCCAAGGCCTAAATTTTGAGGGAGAGGTTGGATCCGGAAAATACATGTTTTTTTGGGTTCCCCCACCTGTGGCGAACTATAATATATGTATACTTTTCGAATCTGAGGTCAGTTTCAAATTTTGACTTTTCATGCTTAATTGGCTATTTGCAAACAAATTCGAGATAGGCCGTGGCCTAACTTTTGAGGAAGAGGTTGGATCCGGAAAACACATGTTTTTTCGGGTTCCCCAACATGTGGGGAACCAGAATATATGTATACTTTTCGAATCTGAGGTCAGTTTCAAATTTTGACTTTTCATGCTTAATTGGCTATTTGCCAACAAATGCAATCTAGGCCAAGGGCTAAATTTTGAGGGAGAGGTCGGATCTGGAAAAAACATGTTTTTTCGGGTTCCCCAACCTGTGTGGAACCAGAATATATGTATACTTTTCGAATTTTAGGTCAGTTTCACATTTTGATTGTTCATGCTTCATTGGCTATTTGCCAACAAATGCAATCTAGGCCGAGGGCTAAATTTTGAGGGAGAGGTCGGATCTGGAAAACACATGTTTTTTCCGGTTCCCCAACATGTGGGGAACTATAATATATGTATACTTTTCGAATCTGAGGTCAGTTTCAAATTTTGACTTTTCATGCTTAATTGGCTATTTCCCAACAAATGCAATGTAGGCCGAGGCCTAACCTTTGAGGTAGAGGACGGATCCGGAAAATACTTGTTTTTTTGGGTTCCCCCACCTGTGGCGAACTATAATATATGTATACTTTTCGAATCTGAGGTCAGTTTCAAATTTTGACTTTTCATGCTTAATTGGCTATTTGCCAACAAATGCAATCTTGCCTGAGGGATAAATTTTGAGGGAGAGGTCGGATCTGGAAAACACATGTTTTTTCGGGTTCCCCAACATGTGTGGAAGCTGAATATATCTATACTTTTCGACTTTTAGGTCAGTTTCACATTTTCACTTTTGATGCTTAATTGGCTATTTGCAAACAAATGCAATCTAGGCCGAGGCCTAACTTTTGAGGGAGAGGTCGGATCCGGAAAACACATGTTTTTTCGGGTTCCCCAACCTTTGGGGAATCAGAATATATGTATACTTGTCGAACTTGAAGTCAGTTTCACATTTTGACTTTTCATGCTTAATTGGCTATTTCCCAACAAATGCAATGTAGGCCGAGGCCTAACCTTTGAGGTAGAGGACGGATCCGGAAAATACTTGTTTTTTTGGGTTCCCCCACCTGTGGCGAACTATAATATATGTATACTTTTCGAATCTGAGGTCAGTTTCAAATTTTGACTTTTCATGCTTAATTGGCTATTTGCCAACAAATGCAATCTTGCCTGAGGGATAAATTTTGAGGGAGAGGTCGGATCTGGAAAACACATGTTTTTTCGGGTTCCCCAACATGTGGGGAAGCAGAATATGTGTATACTTTTCGAATTTGAAGTCAGTTTCACATTTCGAGTTTTCATGCTTAATTGGCTATTTGCCTACAAATGCAATCTAGGCCAAGGCCTAAATTTTGAGGGAGAGGTCGGAACCGGAAAACACATGTTTTTTCGGGTTCCCCAACCTGTGTGGAAGCTGAATATATGTACACTTTTGAATTTGAGGTCAGTTTCACATTTTGACTTTTCATGGTTAATTGGTTATTTGCAAACAAATGCAATCTAGGCCGAGGCCTAACTTTTGAGGGAGAGGTCGGATCTGGAAAACACATGTTTTTTCGGGTTCCCCAACCTTTGGGGAATCAAAATATATGTATACTTTTTGAACTTGAGGTCAGTTTCACATTTTGACTTTTCATGCTTAATTGACGATTTGCCAACAAATACAATCTAGGCCGAGGCCCAACCTTTGAGGGAGAGGTCGGATGGGAAAAACAGATGTTTTTTCGTGTTCCCCAACCTTTTGGGAACCATAATATATTTATACTTTTGATTTTTGAGGTCAGATTTACATTGTGACTGTTCATACTTAATTGTCTATTAGCCAACAAGTACGAGATAGGCCGTGGCCTAACTTTTGAGGGAGAGGTCGGATCTGGAAAACACATGTTTTTTCGGGTTCCCCAACATGTGGGGAAGCAGAATATATGTATACTTTTCGAATTTAAAGTCAGTTTCACATTTCGAGTTTTCATGCTTAATTGGCTATTTGCCTACAAATGCAATCTAGGCCAAGGCCTAAATTTTGAGGGAGAGGTCGGAACCAGAAAACACATGGTTTTTTGGGTTCCCCAACCTGTGTGGAACCTGAATATATGTACACTTTTCGAATTTGAGCTCAGTTTCACATTTTGACTTTTCATGGTTAATTGGTTATTTGCCAACAAATTCGAGATAGGCCGTGGCCTAACTTTTGAGGAAGAGGTTGGATCCGGAAAACACATGTTTTTTCGGGTTCCCCAACCTGTGGGGAACCTGAATATATCTATACTTTTCGAATTTGAGGTCAGTTTCACATTTTGACTTTTCATTCTTAATTGGCTATTTCCCAACAAATGCAATGTAGGCAGAGGCCTAACCTTTGAGGTAGATGTCGGATCCGGAAAATACTTGTTTTTTCGTGTTCCCCCACCTGTGGCGAACCATAATATATGTATGCTTTTCGAATCTGAGGTCAGTTTCAAATTTTGACTTTTCATGCTTAATTGGCTATTTGCCTACAAATGCAATCTAGGCCAAGGGCTAAATTTTGAGGGAGAGGTCGGATCGGGAAAACACATGTTTTTTCGGGTTCCCCAACATGTGGGGAACCAGAATATATGTATACTTGTCGAATTTGAGGTCAGTTTCACATTTTCACTTTTGATGCTTAATTGGCTATTTCCCAACAAATGCAATGTAGGCCGAGGCCTAACCTTTGAGGTAGAGGACAGATCCGGAAAATACTTGTTTTTTTGGGTTCCCCCACCTGTGGCGAACTATAATATATGTATACTTTTCGAATCTGAGGTCAGTTTCAAATTTTGACTTTTCATGCTTAATTGGCTATTTGCCAACAAATGCAATCTTGCCTGAGGGATAAATTTTGAGGGAGAGGTCGGATCTGGAAAACACATGTTTTTTCGGGTTCCCCAACATATGGGGAAGCAGAATATGTGTATACTTTTCGAATTTGAAGTCAGTTTCACATTTCGAGTTTTCATGCTTAATTGGCTATTTGCCTACAAATGCAATCTAGGCCAAGGCCTAAATTTTGAGGGAGAGGTCGGAACCGGAAAACACATGTTTTTTCGGGTTCCCCAACCTGTGTGGAAGCTGAATATATGTACACTTTTGAATTTGAAGTCAGTTTCACATTTTGACTTTTCATGGTTAATTGGTTATTTGCAAACAAATGCAATCTAGGCCGAGGCCTAACTTTTGAGGGAGAGGTCGGATCTGGAAAACACATGTTTTTTCGGGTTCCCCAACCTTTGGGGAATCAAAATATATGTATACTTTTTGAACTTGAGGTCAGTTTCACATTTTGACTTTTCATGCTTAATTGACGATTTGCCAACAAATACAATCTAGGCCGAGGCCCAACCTTTGAGGGAGAGGTCGGATGGGAAAAACAGATGTTTTTTCGTGTTCCCCAACCTTTTGGGAACCATAATATATTTATACTTTTGATTTTTGAGGTCAGATTTACATTGTGACTGTTCATACTTAATTGTCTATTAGCCAACAAGTACGAGATAGGCCGTGGCCTAACTTTTGAGGGAGAGGTCGGATCTGGAAAACACATGTTTTTTCGGGTTCCCCAACATGTGGGGAAGCAGAATATATGTATACTTTTCGAATTTAAAGTCAGTTTCACATTTCGAGTTTTCATGCTTAATTGGCTATTTGCCTACAAATGCAATCTAGGCCAAGGCCTAAATTTTGAGGGAGAGGTCGGAACCAGAAAACACATGGTTTTTTGGGTTCCCCAACCTGTGTGGAACCTGAATATATGTACACTTTTCGAATTTGAGCTCAGTTTCACATTTTGACTTTTCATGGTTAATTGGTTATTTGCCAACAAATTCGAGATAGGCCGTGGCCTAACTTTTGAGGAAGAGGTTGGATCCGGAAAACACATGTTTTTTCGGGTTCCCCAACCTGTGGGGAACCTGAATATATCTATACTTTTCGAATTTGAGGTCAGTTTCACATTTTGACTTTTCATTCTTAATTGGCTATTTCCCAACAAATGCAATGTAGGCAGAGGCCTAACCTTTGAGGTAGATGTTGGATCCGGAAAATACTTGTTTTTTCGTGTTCCCCCACCTGTGGCGAACCATAATATATGTATGCTTTTCGAATCTGAGGTCAGTTTCAAATTTTGACTTTTCATGCTTAATTGGCTATTTGCCAACAAAGGCAATCTAGGCCAAGGGCTAAATTTTGAGGGAGAGGTCGGATCGGGAAAACACATGTTTTTTCGGGTTCCCCAACATGTGGGGAACCAGAATATATGTATACTTTTCGAATTTGAGGTCAGTTTCACATTTTGAGTTTTCATGCTTAATTGGCTATTTGCCAACAAATGCAATCTAGGCCAAGGCCTAAATTTTGAGGGAGAGGTCGGAACCGGAAAACACACATTTTTTCGAGTTCCCCAACCTGTGTGGAACCTGAATATATGTACACTTTTCGAATTTGAGGTCAGTTTCACATTTTGACTTTTCATGGTTAATTGGCTATTTGTCAAGAAATTTGAGATAGGCCGTGGCCTAAATTTTGAGGAAGAGGTTGGATCCGGAAAACACATGTTTTTTCGGGTTCCCCAACCTGTGGGGAACCTGAATATATCTATACTTTTCGAATTTTAGGTCAGTTTCACATTTTCACTTTTGATGCTTAATTGGCTATTTCCCAACAAATGCAATGTAGGCAGAGGCCTAACCTTTGAGGTAGAGGTCGGATCGGGAAAATACTTGTTTTTTCGGGTTCCCCCACCTGTGGCAAACCATAATATATGTATACTTTTCGAATCTGAGGTCAGTTTCAAATTTTGACTTTTCATGCTTAATTGGCTATTTGCCAACAAATGCAATCTAGGCCGAGGGCTAAATTTTTAGGGAGAGGTCGGATCTGGAAAACACATGTTTTTTCGGCTTTCCCAACATGTGGGGAACCAGAATATATGTATAGTTTTTGAATTTGAGGTCAGTTTCACATTTTGACTTTTCATGCTTAATTGGCTATTTGCCAACAAATGCAATCTAGGCCAAGGCCTAAATTTTGAGGGAGAGGTCGGAACCGGAAAACACATGGGTTTTTGGGTTCCCCAAGCTGTGTGGAACCTGAATATATGTACACTTTTCGAATTTGAGGTCAGTTTCACATTTTGACTTTTGATGGTTAATTGGCTATTTGCCAACAAATTCGAGATAGGCCGTGGCCTAACATTTGAGGAAGAGGTTGGATCCGGAAAACACATGTTTTTTCGGATTCCCCAACCTGTGGGAACCTGAATATATGTACACTTTTCAAATTTGAGGTCAGTATCACATTTTGAATTTTCATGGTTAATTGGCTATTTGCCAACAAATTCGAGATAAGCCGTGGCCTAACTTTTGAGGGAGAGGATGGATCCAGAAAAAACATGTTTTTTCGGGTTCCCCAACATGTGGGGAACCAGAATATATGTATACTTGTCGAATTTGAGGTCAGTTTCACATTTTCACTTTTGATGCTTAATTGGCTATTTCCCAACAAATGCAATGTAGGCCGAGGCCTAACCTTTGAGGTAGAGGACGGATCCGGAAAATACTTGTTTTTTTGGGTTCCCCCACCTGTGGCGAACTATAATATATGTATACTTTTCGAATCTGAGGTCAGTTTCAAATTTTGACTTTTCATGCTTAATTGGCTATTTGCCAACAAATGCAATCTTGCCTGAGGGATAAATTTTGAGGGAGAGGTCGGATCTGGAAAACACATGTTTTTTCGGGTTCCCCAACATGTGGGGAAGCAGAATATATGTATACTTTTCGAATTTGAAGTCAGTTTCACATTTCGAGTTTTCATGCTTAATTGGCTATTTGCCTACAAATGCAATCTAGGCCAAGGCCTAAATTTTGAGGGAGAGGTCGGAACCGGAAAACACATGTTTTTTCGGGTTCCCCAACCTGTGTGGAATCTGAATATATGTACACTTTTGAATTTGAGGTCAGTTTCACATTTTGACTTTTCATGGTTAATTGGTTATTTGCAAACAAATGCAGTCTAGGCCGAGGCCTAACTTTTGAGGGAGAGGTCGGATCTGGAAAACACATGTTTTTTCGGGTTCCCCAACCTTTGGGGAATCAAAATATATGTATACTTTTTGAACTTGAGGTCAGTTTCACATTTTGACTTTTCATGCTTAATTGACGATTTGCCAACAAATACAATCTAGGCCGAGGCCCAACCTTTGAGGGAGAGGTCGGATGGGAAAAACAGATGTTTTTTCGTGTTCCCCAACCTTTTGGGAACCATAATATATTTATACTTTTGATTTTTGAGGTCAGATTTACATTGTGACTGTTCATACTTAATTGTCTATTAGCCAACAAGTACGAGATAGGCCGTGGCCTAACTTTTGAGGGAGAGTTCGGATCTGGAAAACACATGTTTTTTCGGGTTCCCCAACATGTGGGGAAGCAGAATATATGTATACTTTTCGAATTTAAAGTCAGTTTCACATTTCGAGTTTTCATGCTTAATTGGCTATTTGCCTACAAATGCAATCTAGGCCAAGGCCTAAATTTTGAGGGAGAGGTCGGAACCAGAAAACACATGGTTTTTTGGGTTCCCCAACCTGTGTGGAACCTGAATATATGTACACTTTTCGAATTTGAGCTCAGTTTCACATTTTGACTTTTCATGGTTAATTGGTTATTTGCCAACAAATTCGAGATAGGCCGTGGCCTAACTTTTGAGGAAGAGGTTGGATCCGGAAAACACATGTTTTTTCGGGTTCCCCAACCTGTGGGGAACCTGAATATATCTATACTTTTCGAATTTGAGGTCAGTTTCACATTTTGACTTTTCATTCTTAATTGGCTATTTCCCAACAAATACAATGTAGGCAGAGGCCTAACCTTTGAGGTAGATGTTGGATCCGGAAAATACTTGTTTTTTCGTGTTCCCCCACCTGTGGCGAACCATAATATATGTATGCTTTTCGAATCTGAGGTCAGTTTCAAATTTTGACTTTTCATGCTTAATTGGCTATTTGCCAACAAATGCAATCTAGGCCAAGGGCTAAATTTTGAGGGAGAGGTCGGATCGGGAAAACACATGTTTTTTCGGGTTCCCCAACATGTGGGGAACCAGAATATATGTATACTTTTCGAATTTGAGGTCAGTTTCACATTTTGACTTTTCATGCTTAATTGGCTATTTGCCAACAAATGCAATCTAGGCCAAGGCCTAAATTTTGAGGGAGAGGTCGGAACCGGAAAACACACATTTTTTCGAGTTCCCCAACCTGTGTGGAACCTGAATATATGTACACTTTTCGAATTTGAGGTCAGTTTCACATTTTGACTTTTCATGGTTAATTGGCTATTTGTCAACAAATTTGAGATAGGCCGTGGCCTAAATTTTGAGGAAGAGGTTGGATCCGGAAAACACATGTTTTTTCGGGTTCCCCAACCTGTGGGGAACCTGAATATATCTATAGTTTTCGAATTTTAGGTCAGTTTCACATTTTCACTTTTGATGCTTAATTGGCTATTTCCCAACAAATGCAATGTAGGCAGAGGCCTAACCTTTGAGGTAGAGGTCGGATCGGGAAAATACTTGTTTTTTCGGGTTCCCCCACCTGTGGCAAACCATAATATATGTATACTTTTCGAATCTGAGGTCAGTTTCAAATTTTGACTTTTCATGCTTAATTGGCTATTTGCCAACAAATGCAATCTAGGCCGAGGGCTAAATTTTTAGGGAGAGGTCGGATCTGGAAAACACATGTTTTTTCGGCTTTCCCAACATGTGGGGAACCAGAATATATGTATAGTTTTTGAATTTGAGGTCAGTTTCACATTTTGACTTTTCATGCTTAATTGGCTATTTGCCAACAAATGCAATCTAGGCCAAGGCCTAAATTTTGAGGGAGAGGTCGGAACCGGAAAACACATGGGTTTTTGGGTTCCCCAAGCTGTGTGGAACCTGAATATATGTACACTTTTCGAATTTGAGGTCAGTTTCACATTTTGACTTTTGATGGTTAATTGGCTATTTGCCAACAAATTCGAGATAGGCCGTGGCCTAACTTTTGAGGAAGAGGTTGGATCCGGAAAACACATGTTTTTTCGGATTCCCCAACCTGTGGGAACCTGAATATATGTACACTTTTCAAATTTGAGGTCAGTATCACATTTTGAATTTTCATGGTTAATTGGCTATTTGCCAACAAATTCGAGATAAGCCGTGGCCTAACTTTTGAGGGAGAGGATGGATCCAGAAAAAACATGTTTTTTCGGGTTCCCCAACCTGTTGGGAACCTGAATATATCTATACTTTTCGAATTTTAGGTCAGTTTCACATTTTCACTTTTGATGCTTAATTGGCTATTTGCCAACAAATGCAATCTAGGCCAAGGGCTAAATTTTGAGGGAGAGGTCGGATCAGGAAAACACATTTTTTTCGGATTCCCCAACCTGTGGGGAACCTGAATATATGTACACTTTTCAAATTTGAGGTCAGTTTCACATTTTGACTTTTCATGCTTAATTGGCTATTTGCCAACAAATGCAATCTAGGCCAAGGGCTAAATTTTGAGGGAGAGGTCGGATCAGGAAAACACATGTTTTTTCGGGTTCCCCAACCTGTGGGGAACCTGAATATATCTATACTTTTCGAATTTTAGGTCAGTTTCACATTTTCACTTTTGATGCTTAATTGGCTATTTGCAAACAAATGCAAGTTAAGCCGTGGCCTAACTTTTCAGGGAGAGGTCGGATCCGGAAAACACATGTTTTTTCGGATTCCCCAACCTGTGGGGAACCTGAATATATGTACACTTTTCAAATTTGAGGTCAGTTTCACATTTTCACTTTTGATGCTTAATTGGCTATTTGCAAACAAATGCAAGTTAAGCCGTGGCCTAACTTTTCAGGGAGAGGTCGGATCCGGAAAACACATTTTTTTTTCGGATTCCCCAACCTGTGTGGAACCTGAATATATGTACACTTTTCGAATTTGAGGTCAGTATCACATTTTGAATTTTCATGGTTAATTGGCTATTTGCCAACAAATTCGAGATAAGCCGTGGCCTAACTTTTGAGGGAGAGGATGGATCCAGAAAAAACATGTTTTTTCGGGTTCCCCAACCTGTTGGGAACCTGAATATATCTATACTTTTCGAATTTTAGGTCAGTTTCACATTTTCACTTTTGATGCTTAATTGGCTATTTGCCAACAAATGCAATCTAGGCCAAGGGCTAAATTTTGAGGGAGAGGTCGGATCAGGAAAACACATTTTTTTCGGATTCCCCAACCTGTGGGGAACCTGAATATATGTACACTTTTCAAATTTGAGGTCAGTTTCACATTTTGACTTTTCATGCTTAATTGGCTATTTGCCAACAAATGCAATCTAGGCCAAGGGCTAAATTTTGAGGGAAAGGTCGGATCAGGAAAACACATGTTTTTTCGGGTTCCCCAACCTGTGGGGAACCTGAATATATCTATACTTTTCGAATTTTAGGTCAGTTTCACATTTTCACTTTTGATGCTTAATTGGCTATTTGCAAACAAATGCAAGTTAAGCCGTGGCCTAACTTTTCAGGGAGAGGTCGGATCCGGAAAACACATGTTTTTTCGGATTCCCCAACCTGTGGGGAACCTGAATATATGTACACTTTTCAAATTTGAGGTCAGTTTCACATTTTCACTTTTGATGCTTAATTGGCTATTTGCAAACAAATGCAAGTTAAGCCGTGGCCTAACTTTTCAGGGAGAGGTCGGATCCGGAAAACACATTTTTTTTTCGGATTCCCCAACCTGTGGGGAACCTGAATATATGTACACTTTTCAAATTTGAGGTCAGTTTCACATTTTGACTTTTCATGGTTAATTGGCTATTTGCCAAGAAATTCGAGATAGGCCGTGGCCTAACTTTTTAGGGAGAGGTCGGATCCGGAAAACACATTTTTTTTTCGGATTCCCCAACCTGTGGGGAACCTGAATATATGTACACTTTTCAAATTTGAGGTCAGTTTCACATTTTGACTTTTCATGGTTAATTGGCTATTTGCAAACAAATTCGAGATAGGCCGTGGCCTAACTTTTGAGGAAGAGGTTGGATCTGGAAAACACATGTTTTTTCGGGTTCCCCAACATGTGGGGAACCAGAATATATGTATACTTTTCGAATCTGAGGTCAGTTTCAAATTTTGACTTTTCATGCTTAATTGGCTATTTGCCAACAAATGCAATCTAGGCCAAGGGCTAAATTTTGAGGGAGAGGTCGGATCTGGAAAACACATGTTTTTTCGGGTTCCCCAACCTGTGTGGAACCTGAATATATGTATACGTTTTGAATTTGAGGTCGGTTTCACATTTTGACTTTTCATGCTTAATTGTCTATTTTCGAACAAATGCAATGTAGGCCGAGGCCTAACTTTTAAGGGAGAGGTCGGATGCAGAAAACGCATGTTTTTTTCGGGTTCCCCAATCTGTGGGGAACCTGAATATATGTATACTTTTCGAATTTGAGGTCAGTTTCACATTTTGACTGTTCATGCTTAATTGTCTATTAGCCAACAAATACGAGATAGGCCGTGGCCTAACTTTTGAGGGAGAGGTCTGATCCAGAAAACACATGTTTTTTCGGGTTCCCAAAACCTTTGTGGAACCATAATATATGTATACTTTTTGAATTTGAAGTCAGTTTCACATTTTGACTTTGCATGCTTAATTGGCTATTTGCCAATAAATGCAATTTAGGCAGAGGCCTAAATTTTGAGGTAGAGGTCGGATCCGGAAAACACATGTTTTTTCGGGTTCCCCAACATGTGGGAACCAGAATATATGTATACTTTTCGAATTTTAGGTCAGTTTCACATTTTGATTGTTCATGCTTCATTGGCTATTTGCCAACAAATGCAATCTAGGCCGAGGGCTAAATTTTGAGGGAGAGGTCGGATCTGGAAAACACATGTTTTTTCGGGTTCCCCAACATGTGGGGAACCAGAATATATGTATACTTTTCGAATTTGAGGTCAGTTTCTCATTTTGACTTTTCATGCTTAATTGGCTATTTGCCAACAAATGCAATCTAGGCCAAGGCCTAAATTTTGAGGGAGAGGTCGGAACCGGAAAACACATGGGTTTTTGGGTTCCCCAAGCTGTGTGGAACCTGAATATATGTACACTTTTCGAATTTGAGGTCAGTTTCACATTTTGACTTTTGATGGTTAATTGGCTATTTGCCAACAAATTCGAGATAGGCCGTGGCCTAACTTTTGAGGAAGAGGTTGGATCCGGAAAACACATGTTTTTTCGGATTCCCCAACCTGTGGGAACCTGAATATATGTACACTTTTCAAATTTGAGGTCAGTATCACATTTTGAATTTTCATGGTTAATTGGCTATTTGCCAACAAATTCGAGATAAGCCGTGGCCTAACTTTTGAGGGAGAGGATGGATCCAGAAAAAACATGTTTTTTCGGGTTCCCCAACCTGTTGGGAACCTGAATATATCTATACTTTTCGAATTTTAGGTCAGTTTCACATTTTCACTTTTGATGCTTAATTGGCTATTTGCCAACAAATGCAATCTAGGCCAAGGGCTAAATTTTGAGGGAGAGGTCGGATCAGGAAAACACATTTTTTTCGGATTCCCCAACCTGTGGGGAACCTGAATATATGTACACTTTTCAAATTTGAGGTCAGTTTCACATTTTGACTTTTCATGCTTAATTGGCTATTTGCCAACAAATGCAATCTAGGCCAAGGGCTAAATTTTGAGGGAGAGGTCGGATCAGGAAAACACATGTTTTTTCGGGTTCCCCAACCTGTGGGGAACCTGAATATATCTATACTTTTCGAATTTTAGGTCAGTTTCACATTTTCACTTTTGATGCTTAATTGGCTATTTGCAAACAAATGCAAGTTAAGCCGTGGCCTAACTTTTCAGGGAGAGGTCGGATCCGGAAAACACATGTTTTTTCGGATTCCCCAACCTGTGGGGAACCTGAATATATGTACACTTTTCAAATTTGAGGTCAGTTTCACATTTTCACTTTTGATGCTTAATTGGCTATTTGCAAACAAATGCAAGTTAAGCCGTGGCCTAACTTTTCAGGGAGAGGTCGGATCCGGAAAACACATTTTTTTTTCGGATTCCCCAACCTGTGGGGAACCTGAATATATGTACACTTTTCAAATTTGAGGTCAGTTTCACATTTTGACTTTTCATGGTTAATTGGCTATTTGCCAACAAATTCGAGATAGGCCGTGGCCTAAATTTTTAGGGAGAGGTCGGATCCGGAAAACACATTTTTTTTTCGGATTCCCCAACCTGTGGGGAACCTAAATATATGTACACTTTTCAAATTTGAGGTCAGTTTCACATTTTGACTTTTCATGGTTAATTGGCTATTTGCAAACAAATTCGAGATAGGCCGTGGCCTAACTTTTGAGGAAGAGGTTGGATCTGGAAAACACATGTTTTTTCGGGTTCCCCAACATGTGGGGAACCAGAATATATGTATACTTTTCGAATCTGAGGTCACTTTCAAATTTTGACTTTTCATGCTTAATTGGCTATTTGCCAACAAATGCAATCTAGGCCAAGGGCTAAATTTTGAGGGAGAGGTCGGATCTGGAAAACACATTTTTTTTTCGGGTTCCCCAATCTGTGGGGAACCTGAATATATGTATACTTTTCGAATTTGAGGTCAGTTTCACATTTTGACTGTTCATGCTTAATTGGCTATTAGCCAACAAATACGAGATAGGCCGTGGCCTAACTTTTGAGGGAGAGGTCTGATCCAGAAAACACATGTTTTTTCGGGTTCCCAAAACCTTTGTGGAACCATAATATATGTATACTTTTTGAATTTGAAGTCAGTTTCACATTTTGACTTTGCATGCTTAATTGGCTATTTGCCAATAAATGCAATTTAGGCAGAGGCCTAAATTTTGAGGTAGAGGTCGGATCCGGAAAACACATGTTTTTTCGGGTTCCCCAACATGTGGGAACCAGAATATATGTATACTTTTCGAATTTTAGGTCAGTTTCACATTTTGATTGTTCATGCTTCATTGGCTATTTGCCAACAAATGCAATCTAGGCCGAGGGCTAAATTTTGAGGGAGAGGTCGGATCTGGAAAACACATGTTTTTTCGGGTTCCCCAACATGTGGGGAACCAGAATATATGTATACTTTTCGAATTTGAGGTCAGTTTCTCATTTTGACTTTTCATGCTTAATTGGCTATTTGCCAACAAATGCAATCTAGGCCAAGGCCTAAATTTTGAGGGAGAGGTTGGATCCGGAAAATACATGTTTTTTTGGGTTCCCCCACCTGTGGCGAACTATAATATATGTATACTTTTCGAATCTGAGGTCAGTTTCAAATTTTGACTTTTCATGCTTAATTGGCTATTTGCCAACAAATGCAATCTTGCCTGAGGGATAAATTTTGAGGGAGAGGTCGGATCTGGAAAACACATGTTTTTTCGGGTTCCCCAACATGTGTGGAAGCTGAATATATCTATACTTTTCGACTTTTAGGTCAGTTTCACATTTTCACTTTTGATGCTTAATTGGCTATTTGCAAACAAATGCAATCTAGGCCGAGGCCTAAATTTTGAGGGAGAGGTCGGAACCGGAAAACACATGGGTTTTTGGGTTCCCCAAGCTGTGTGGAACCTGAATATATGTACACTTTTCGAATTTGAGGTCAGTTTCACATTTTGACTTTTGATGGTTAATTGGCTATTTGCCAACAAATTCGAGATAGGCCGTGGCCTAACTTTTGAGGAAGAGGTTGGATCCGGAAAACACATGTTTTTTCGGATTCCCCAACCTGTGGGAACCTGAATATATGTACACTTTTCAAATTTGAGGTCAGTATCACATTTTGAATTTTCATGGTTAATTGGCTATTTGCCAACAAATTCGAGATAAGCCGTGGCCTAACTTTTGAGGGAGAGGATGGATCCAGAAAAAACATGTTTTTTCGGGTTCCCCAACCTGTTGGGAACCTGAATATATCTATACTTTTCGAATTTTAGGTCAGTTTCACATTTTCACTTTTGATGCTTAATTGGCTATTTGCCAACAAATGCAATCTAGGCCAAGGGCTAAATTTTGAGGGAGAGGTCGGATCAGGAAAACACATTTTTTTCGGATTCCCCAACCTGTGGGGAACCTGAATATATGTACACTTTTCAAATTTGAGGTCAGTTTCACATTTTGACTTTTCATGCTTAATTGGCTATTTGCCAACAAATGCAATCTAGGCCAAGGGCTAAATTTTGAGGGAGAGGTCGGATCAGGAAAACACATGTTTTTTCGGGTTCCCCAACCTGTGGGGAACCTGAATATATCTATACTTTTCGAATTTTAGGTCAGTTTCACATTTTCACTTTTGATGCTTAATTGGCTATTTGCAAACAAATGCAAGTTAAGCCGTGGCCTAACTTTTCAGGGAGAGGTCGGATCCGGAAAACACATGTTTTTTCGGATTCCCCAACCTGTGGGGAACCTGAATATATGTACACTTTTCAAATTTGAGGTCAGTTTCACATTTTCACTTTTGATGCTTAATTGGCTATTTGCAAACAAATGCAAGTTAAGCCGTGGCCTAACTTTTCAGGGAGAGGTCGGATCCGGAAAACACATTTTTTTTTCGGATTCCCCAACCTGTGGGGAACCTGAATATATGTACACTTTTCAAATTTGAGGTCAGTTTCACATTTTGACTTTTCATGGTTAATTGGCTATTTGCCAACAAATTCGAGATAGGCCGTGGCCTAACTTTTTAGGGAGAGGTCGGATCCGGAAAACACATTTTTTTTTTCGGATTCCCCAACCTGTGGGGAACCTGAATATATGTACACTTTTCAAATTTGAGGTCAGTTTCACATTTTGACTTTTCATGGTTAATTGGCTATTTGCAAACAAATGCAATCTAGGCCGAGGCCTAACTTTTGAGGGAGAGGTCGGATCTGGAAAACACATGTTTTTTCGGGTTCCCCAACCTTTGGGGAATCAGAATATATGTATACTTGTCGAACTTGAAGTCAGTTTCACATTTTGACTTTTCATGCTTAATTGGCTATTTCCCAACAAATGCAATGTAGGCCGAGGCCTAACCTTTGAGGTAGAGGACGGATCCGGAAAATACTTGTTTTTTTGGGTTCCCCCACCTGTGGCGAACTATAATATATGTATACTTTTCGAATCTGAGGTCAGTTTCAAATTTTGACTTTTCATGCTTAATTGGCTATTTGCCAACAAATGCAATCTTGCCTGAGGGATAAATTTTGAGGGAGAGGTCGGATCTGGAAAACACATGTTTTTTCGGGTTCCCCAACATGTGGGGAAGCAGAATATGTGTATACTTTTCGAATTTGAAGTCAGTTTCACATTTCGAGTTTTCATGCTTAATTGGCTATTTGCCTACAAATGCAATCTAGGCCAAGGCCTAAATTTTGAGGGAGAGGTCGGAACCGGAAAACACATGTTTTTTCGGGTTCCCCAACCTGTGTGGAATCAAAATATATGTATACTTTTTGAACTTGAGGTCAGTTTCACATTTTGACTTTGCATGCTTAATTGACGATTTGCCAACAAATACAATCTAGGCCGAGGCCCAACCTTTGAGGGAGAGGTCGGATGGGAAAAACAGATGTTTTTTCGTGTTCCCCAACCTTTTGGGAACCATAATATATTTATACTTTTTTTTTTTGAGGTCAGATTTACATTGTGACTGTTCATACTTAATTGTCTATTAGCCAACAAGTACGAGATAGGCCGTGGCATTAACTTTTGAGGGAGAGGTCGGATCTGGAAAACACATGTTTTTTCGGGTTCCCCAACATGTGGGGAAGCAGAATATATGTATACTTTTCGAATTTAAAGTCAGTTTCACATTTCGAGTTTTCATGCTTAATTGGCTATTTGCCTACAAATGCAATCTAGGCCAAGGCCTAAATTTTGAGGGAGAGGTCGGAACCGGAAAACACGTGGGTTTTTGGGTTCCCCAAGCTGTGTGGAACCTGAATATATGTACACTTTTCGAATTTGAGGTCAGTTTCACATTTTGACTTTTGATGGTTAATTGGCTATTTGCCAACAAATTCGAGATAGGCCGTGGCCTAACTTTTGAGGAAGAGGTTGGATCCGGAAAACACATGTTTTTTCGGATTCCCCAACCTGTGGGAACCTGAATATATGTACACTTTTCAAATTTGAGGTCAGTATCACATTTTGAATTTTCATGGTTAATTGGCTATTTGCCAACAAATTCGAGATAAGCCGTGGCCTAACTTTTGAGGGAGAGGATGGATCCAGAAAAAACATGTTTTTTCGGGTTCCCCAACCTGTTGGGAACCTGAATATATCTATACTTTTCGAATTTTAGGTCAGTTTCACATTTTCACTTTTGATGCTTAATTGGCTATTTGCCAACAAATGCAATCTAGGCCAAGGGCTAAATTTTGAGGGAGAGGTCGGATCAGGAAAACACATTTTTTTCGGATTCCCCAACCTGTGGGGAACCTGAATATATGTACACTTTTCAAATTTGAGGTCAGTTTCACATTTTGACTTTTCATGCTTAATTGGCTATTTGCCAACAAATGCAATCTAGGCCAAGGGCTAAATTTTGAGGGAGAGGTCGGATCAGGAAAACACATGTTTTTTCGGGTTCCCCAACCTGTGGGGAACCTGAATATATCTATACTTTTCGAATTTTAGGTCAGTTTCACATTTTCACTTTTGATGCTTAATTGGCTATTTGCAAACAAATGCAAGTTAAGCCGTGGCCTAACTTTTCAGGGAGAGGTCGGATCCGGAAAACACATGTTTTTTCGGGTTCCCCAACATGTGGGGAAGCAGAATATATGTATACTTTTCGAATTTAAAGTCAGTTTCACATTTCGAGTTTTCATGCTTAATTGGCTATTTGCCTACAAATGCAATCTAGGCCGAGGGCTAAATTTTGAGGGAGAGGTCGGATCTGGAAAACACATGTTTTTTCGGGTTCCCCAACATGTGGGGAACCAGAATATATGTATACTTTTCGAATTTGAGGTCAGTTTCTCATTTTGACTTTTCATGCTTAATTGGCTATTTGCCAACAAATGCAATCTAGGCCAAGGCCTAAATTTTGAGGGAGAGGTCGGAACCGGAAAACACATGGGTTTTTGGGTTCCCCAAGCTGTGTGGAACCTGAATATATGTACACTTTTCGAATTTGAGGTCAGTTTCACATTTTGACTTTTGATGGTTAATTGGCTATTTGCCAACAAATTCGAGATAGGCCGTGGCCTAACTTTTGAGGAAGAGGTTGGATCCGGAAAACACATGTTTTTTCGGATTCCCCAACCTGTGGGAACCTGAATATATGTACACTTTTCAAATTTGAGGTCAGTATCACATTTTGAATTTTCATGGTTAATTGGCTATTTGCCAACAAATTCGAGATAAGCCGTGGCCTAACTTTTGAGGGAGAGGATGGATCCAGAAAAAACATGTTTTTTCGGGTTCCCCAACCTGTTGGGAACCTGAATATATCTATACTTTTCGAATTTTAGGTCAGTTTCACATTTTCACTTTTGATGCTTAATTGGCTATTTGCCAACAAATGCAATCTAGGCCAAGGGCTAAATTTTGAGGGAGAGGTCGGATCAGGAAAACACATTTTTTTCGGATTCCCCAACCTGTGGGGAACCTGAATATATGTACACTTTTCAAATTTGAGGTCAGTTTCACATTTTGACTTTTCATGCTTAATTGGCTATTTGCCAACAAATGCAATCTAGGCCAAGGGCTAAATTTTGAGGGAGAGGTCGGATCAGGAAAACACATGTTTTTTCGGGTTCCCCAACCTGTGGGGAACCTGAATATATCTATACTTTTCGAATTTTAGGTCAGTTTCACATTTTCACTTTTGATGCTTAATTGGCTATTTGCAAACAAATGCAAGTTAAGCCGTGGCCTAACTTTTCAGGGAGAGGTCGGATCCGGAAAACACATGTTTTTTCGGATTCCCCAACCTGTGGGGAACCTGAATATATGTACACTTTTCAAATTTGAGGTCAGTTTCACATTTTCACTTTTGATGCTTAATTGGCTATTTGCAAACAAATGCAAGTTAAGCCGTGGCCTAACTTTTCAGGGAGAGGTCGGATCCGGAAAACACATTTTTTTTTCGGATTCCCCAACCTGTGGGGAACCTGAATATATGTACACTTTTCAAATTTGAGGTCAGTTTCACATTTTGACTTTTCATGGTTAATTGGCTATTTGCCAACAAATTCGAGATAGGCCGTGGCCTAAATTTTTAGGGAGAGGTCGGATCCGGAAAACACATTTTTTTTTCGGATTCCCCAACCTGTGGGGAACCTGAATATATGTACACTTTTCAAATTTGAGGTCAGTTTCACATTTTGACTTTTCATGGTTAATTGGCTATTTGCAAACAAATTCGAGATAGGCCGTGGCCTAACTTTTGAGGAAGAGGTTGGATCTGGAAAACACATGTTTTTTCGGGTTCCCCAACATGTGGGGAACCAGAATATATGTATACTTTTCGAATCTGAGGTCAGTTTCAAATTTTGACTTTTCATGCTTAATTGGCTATTTGCCAACAAATGCAATCTAGGCCAAGGGCTAAATTTTGAGGGAGAGGTCGGATCTGGAAAACACATTTTTTTTTCGGGTTCCCCAATCTGTGGGGAACCTGAATATATGTATACTTTTCGAATTTGAGGTCAGTTTCACATTTTGACTGTTCATGCTTAATTGGCTATTAGCCAACAAATACGAGATAGGCCGTGGCCTAACTTTTGAGGGAGAGGTCTGATCCAGAAAACACATGTTTTTTCGGGTTCCCAAAACCTTTGTGGAACCATAATATATGTATACTTTTTGAATTTGAAGTCAGTTTCACATTTTGACTTTGCATGCTTAATTGGCTATTTGCCAATAAATGCAATTTAGGCAGAGGCCTAAATTTTGAGGTAGAGGTCGGATCCGGAAAACACATGTTTTTTCGGGTTCCCCAACATGTGGGAACCAGAATATATGTATACTTTTCGAATTTTAGGTCAGTTTCACATTTTGATTGTTCATGCTTCATTGGCTATTTGCCAACAAATGCAATCTAGGCCGAGGGCTAAATTTTGAGGGAGAGGTCGGATCTGGAAAACACATGTTTTTTCGGGTTCCCCAACATGTGGGGAACCAGAATATATGTATACTTTTCGAATTTGAGGTCAGTTTCTCATTTTGACTTTTCATGCTTAATTGGCTATTTGCCAACAAATGCAATCTAGGCCAAGGCCTAAATTTTGAGGGAGAGGTTGGATCCGGAAAATACATGTTTTTTTGGGTTCCCCCACCTGTGGCGAACTATAATATATGTATACTTTTCGAATCTGAGGTCAGTTTCAAATTTTGACTTTTCATGCTTAATTGGCTATTTGCCAACAAATGCAATCTTGCCTGAGGGATAAATTTTGAGGGAGAGGTCGGATCTGGAAAACACATGTTTTTTCGGGTTCCCCAACATGTGTGGAAGCTGAATATATCTATACTTTTCGACTTTTAGGTCAGTTTCACATTTTCACTTTTGATGCTTAATTGGCTATTTGCAAACAAATGCAATCTAGGCCGAGGCCTAAATTTTGAGGGAGAGGTCGGAACCGGAAAACACATGGGTTTTTGGGTTCCCCAAGCTGTGTGGAACCTGAATATATGTACACTTTTCGAATTTGAGGTCAGTTTCACATTTTGACTTTTGATGGTTAATTGGCTATTTGCCAACAAATTCGAGATAGGCCGTGGCCTAACTTTTGAGGAAGAGGTTGGATCCGGAAAACACATGTTTTTTCGGATTCCCCAACCTGTGGGAACCTGAATATATGTACACTTTTCAAATTTGAGGTCAGTATCACATTTTGAATTTTCATGGTTAATTGGCTATTTGCCAACAAATTCGAGATAAGCCGTGGCCTAACTTTTGAGGGAGAGGATGGATCCAGAAAAAACATGTTTTTTCGGGTTCCCCAACCTGTTGGGAACCTGAATATATCTATACTTTTCGAATTTTAGGTCAGTTTCACATTTTCACTTTTGATGCTTAATTGGCTATTTGCCAACAAATGCAATCTAGGCCAAGGGCTAAATTTTGAGGGAGAGGTCGGATCAGGAAAACACATTTTTTTCGGATTCCCCAACCTGTGGGGAACCTGAATATATGTACACTTTTCAAATTTGAGGTCAGTTTCACATTTTGACTTTTCATGCTTAATTGGCTATTTGCCAACAAATGCAATCTAGGCCAAGGGCTAAATTTTGAGGGAGAGGTCGGATCAGGAAAACACATGTTTTTTCGGGTTCCCCAACCTGTGGGGAACCTGAATATATCTATACTTTTCGAATTTTAGGTCAGTTTCACATTTTCACTTTTGATGCTTAATTGGCTATTTGCAAACAAATGCAAGTTAAGCCGTGGCCTAACTTTTCAGGGAGAGGTCGGATCCGGAAAACACATGTTTTTTCGGATTCCCCAACCTGTGGGGAACCTGAATATATGTACACTTTTCAAATTTGAGGTCAGTTTCACATTTTCACTTTTGATGCTTAATTGGCTATTTGCAAACAAATGCAAGTTAAGCCGTGGCCTAACTTTTCAGGGAGAGGTCGGATCCGGAAAACACATTTTTTTTTCGGATTCCCCAACCTGTGGGGAACCTGAATATATGTACACTTTTCAAATTTGAGGTCAGTTTCACATTTTGACTTTTCATGGTTAATTGGCTATTTGCCAACAAATTCGAGATAGGCCGTGGCCTAACTTTTTAGGGAGAGGTCGGATCCGGAAAACACATTTTTTTTTCGGATTCCCCAACCTGTGGGGAACCTGAATATATGTACACTTTTCAAATTTGAGGTCAGTTTCACATTTTGACTTTTCATGGTTAATTGGCTATTTGCAAACAAATGCAATCTAGGCCGAGGCCTAACTTTTGAGGGAGAGGTCGGATCTGGAAAACACATGTTTTTTCGGGTTCCCCAACCTTTGGGGAATCAGAATATATGTATACTTGTCGAACTTGAAGTCAGTTTCACATTTTGACTTTTCATGCTTAATTGGCTATTTCCCAACAAATGCAATGTAGGCCGAGGCCTAACCTTTGAGGTAGAGGACGGATCCGGAAAATACTTGTTTTTTTGGGTTCCCCCACCTGTGGCGAACTATAATATATGTATACTTTTCGAATCTGAGGTCAGTTTCAAATTTTGACTTTTCATGCTTAATTGGCTATTTGCCAACAAATGCAATCTTGCCTGAGGGATAAATTTTGAGGGAGAGGTCGGATCTGGAAAACACATGTTTTTTCGGGTTCCCCAACATGTGGGGAAGCAGAATATGTGTATACTTTTCGAATTTGAAGTCAGTTTCACATTTCGAGTTTTCATGCTTAATTGGCTATTTGCCTACAAATGCAATCTAGGCCAAGGCCTAAATTTTGAGGGAGAGGTCGGAACCGGAAAACACATGTTTTTTCGGGTTCCCCAACCTGTGTGGAATCAAAATATATGTATACTTTTTGAACTTGAGGTCAGTTTCACATTTTGACTTTGCATGCTTAATTGACGATTTGCCAACAAATACAATCTAGGCCGAGGCCCAACCTTTGAGGGAGAGGTCGGATGGGAAAAACAGATGTTTTTTCGTGTTCCCCAACCTTTTGGGAACCATAATATATTTATACTTTTTTTTTTTGAGGTCAGATTTACATTGTGACTGTTCATACTTAATTGTCTATTAGCCAACAAGTACGAGATAGGCCGTGGCATTAACTTTTGAGGGAGAGGTCGGATCTGGAAAACACATGTTTTTTCGGGTTCCCCAACATGTGGGGAAGCAGAATATATGTATACTTTTCGAATTTAAAGTCAGTTTCACATTTCGAGTTTTCATGCTTAATTGGCTATTTGCCTACAAATGCAATCTAGGCCAAGGCCTAAATTTTGAGGGAGAGGTCGGAACCGGAAAACACATGGTTTTTTGGGTTCCCCAACCTGTGTGGAACCTGAATATATGTACACTTTTCGAATTTGAGCTCAGTTTCACATTTTGACTTTTCATGGTTAATTGGTTATTTGCCAACAAATTCGAGATAGGCCGTGGCCTAACTTTTGAGGAAGAGGTTGGATCCGGAAAACACATGTTTTTTCGGGTTCCCCAACCTGTGGGGAACCTGAATATATCTATACTTTTCGAATTTGAGGTCAGTTTCACATTTTGACTTTTCATTCTTAATTGGCTATTTCCCAACAAATGCAATGTAGGCAGAGGCCTAACCTTTGAGGTAGATGTCGGATCCGGAAAATACTTGTTTTTTCATGTTCCCCCACCTGTGGCGAACCATAATATATGTATGCTTTTCGAATCTGAGGTCAGTTTCAAATTTTGACTTTTCATGCTTAATTGGCTATTTGCCAACAAATGCAATCTAGGCCAAGGGCTAAATTTTGAGGGAGAGGTCGGATCGGGAAAACACATGTTTTTTCGGGTTCCCCAACATGTGGGGAACCAGAATATATGTATACTTGTCGAATTTGAGGTCAGTTTCACATTTTCACTTTTGATGCTTAATTGGCTATTTCCCAACAAATGCAATGTAGGCCGAGGCCTAACCTTTGAGGTAGAGGACGGATCCGGAAAATACTTGTTTTTTTGGGTTCCCCCACCTGTGGCGAACTATAATATATGTATACTTTTCGAATTTGAGGTCAGTTTCAGATTTCGAGTTTTCATGCTTAATTGGCTATTTGCCAACAAATGCAATCTAGGCCAAGGCCTAAATTTTGAGGGAGAGGTCGGAACCGGAAAACACACGTTTTTTCGAGTTCCCCAACCTGTGTGGAAGCTGAATATATGTACACTTTTCGAATTTGAGGTCAGTTTCACATTTTGACTTTTCATGGTTAATTGGCTATTTGTCAACAAATTCGAGACAGGCCGTGGCCTAACCTTTGAGGAAGAGGTTGGATCCGGAAAACACATGTTTTTTCGGGTTCCTCAACCTGTGGGGAACCTGAATATATCTATACTTTTCGAATTTTAGGTCAGTTTCACATTTTCACTTTTGATGCTTAATTGGCTATTTCCCAACAAATGCAATGTAGGCAGAGGCCTAACCTTTGAGGTAGAGGTCGGATCGGGAAAATACTTGTTTTTTCGGGTTCCCCCACCTGTGGCAAACCATAATATATGTATACTTTTCGAATCTGAGGTCAGTTTCAAATTTTGACTTTTCATGCTTAATTGGCTATTTGCCAACAAATGCAATCTAGGCCGAGGGGTAAATTTTTAGGGAGAGGTCGGATCTGGAAAACACATGTTTTTTCGGCTTTCCCAACATGTGGGGAACCAGAATATATGTATACTTTTCGAATTTGAGGTCAGTTTCAGATTTCGAGTTTTCATGCTTAATTGGCTATTTGCCAACAAATGCAATCTAGGCCGAGGCCTAAATTTTGAGGGAGAGGTCGGAAATGGAAAACACGCATTTTTTCGGTTTCCCTACCATGTGGGGAAGCAGAATATATATATACTTTTCGAATTTGAAGTCAGTTTCACATTTCGAGTTTTCATGCTTAATTGGCTATTTGCCTACAAATGCAATCTAGGCCAAGGCCTAAATTTTGAGGGAGAGGTCGGAACCGGAAAACACATGGTTTTTTGGGTTCCCCAAGCTGTGTGGAACCTGAATATATGTACACTTTTCGAATTTGAGGTCAGTTTCACATTTTGACTTTTCATGGTTAATTGGCAATTTGCCAACAAATTTGAGATACCGGTAGGCCGTGGCCTAACTTTTGAGGAAGAGGTTGGATCCGGAAAACACATGTTTTTTCAGGTTCCCCAACATGTGGGGAACCAGAATATATGTATACTTTTCGAATTTGAGGTCAGTTTCACATTTTGACTTTTCATTCTTAATTGGCTATTTCCCAACAAATGCAATGTAGGCAGAGGCCTAACCTTTGAGGTAGATGTCGGATCCGGAAAATACTTCTTTTTTCATGTTCCCCCACCTGTGACGAACCATAATATATGTATGCTTTTCGAATCTGAGGTCAGTTTCAAATTTTGACTTTTCATGCTTAATTGGCTATTTGTCAACAAATTTGAGATAGGCCGTGGCCTAACTTTTGAGGAAGAGGTTGGATCCGGAAAACACATGTTTTTTCGGGTTCCCCAACCTGTGGGGAACCTGAATATATCTATACTTTTCGAATTTTAGGTCAGTTTCACATTTTCACTTTTGATGCTTAATTGGCTATTTCCCAACAAATGCAATGTAGGCAGAGGCCTAACCTTTGAGGTAGAGGTCGGATCGGGAAAATACTTGTTTTTTCGGGTTCCCCCACCTGTGGCAAACCATAATATATTTATACTTTTCGAATCTGAGGTCAGTTTCAAATTTTGACTTTTCATGCTTAATTGGCTATTTGCCAACAAATGCAATCTAGGCCGAGGGCTAAATTTTGAGGGAGAGGTCGGATCAGGAAAACACATGTTTTTTCGGGTTCCCCAACATGTGGGGAACCAGAATATATGTATACTTTTCGAATTTGAGGTCAGTTTCAGATTTCGAGTTTTCATGCTTAATTGGCTATTTGCCTACAAATGCAATCTAGGCCAAGGTCTAAATTTTGAGGGAGAGGTCGGAACCGGAAAACACATGTTTTTTCGGGTTCCCCAACATGTGGGGAACCAGAATATATATATACTTTTCGAATTTGAGGTCAGTTTCACATTTTCACTTTTGATGCTTAATTGGCTATTTGCAAACAAATGCAAGTTTAGCCGTGGCCTAACTTTTGAGGGAGAGGTCGGGTCCGGAAAACACATGTTTTTTCGGCTTGCCCAACATGTGGGGAAGCAGAATATATGTATACTTTTCGAATTTAAAGTCAGTTTCACATTTCGAGTTTTCATGCTTAATTGGCTATTTGCCTACAAATGCAATCTAGGCCAAGGCCTAAATTTTGAGGGAGAGGTCGGAACCAGAAAACACATGGTTTTTTGGGTTCCCCAACCTGTGTGGAACCTGAATATATGTACACTTTTCGAATTTGAGCTCAGTTTCACATTTTGACTTTTCATGGTTAATTGGTTATTTGCCAACAAATTCGAGATAGGCCGTGGCCTAACTTTTGAGGAAGAGGTTGGATCCGGAAAACACATGTTTTTTCGGGTTCCCCAACCTGTGGGGAACCTGAATATATCTATACTTTTCGAATTTGAGGTCAGTTTCACATTTTGACTTTTCATTCTTAATTGGCTATTTCCCAACAAATGCAATGTAGGCAGAGGCCTAACCTTTGAGGTAGATGTCGGATCCGGAAAATACTTGTTTTTTCGTGTTCCCCCACCTGTGGCGAACCATAATATATGTATGCTTTTCGAATCTGAGGTCAGTTTCAAATTTTGACTTTTCATGCTTAATTGGCTATTTGCCAACAAATGCAATCTAGGCCAAGGGCTAAATTTTGAGGGAGAGGTCGGATCGGGAAAACACATGTTTTTTCGGGTTCCCCAACATGTGGGGAACCAGAATATATGTATACTTTTCGAATTTGAGGTCAGTTTCACATTTTGAGTTTTCATGCTTAATTGGCTATTTGCCAACAAATGCAATCTAGGCCAAGGCCTAAATTTTGAGGGAGAGGTCAGAACCGGAAAACACACATTTTTTCGAGTTCCCCAACCTGTGTGGAACCTGAATATATGTACACTTTTCGAATTTGAGGTCAGTTTCACATTTTGACTTTTCATGGTTAATTGGCTATTTGCCAACAAATTCGAGATAGGCCGTGGCCTAACTTTTGAGGAAGAGGTTGGATCCGGAAAACACATTTTTTGGGGTTCCCCAACCTGTGGGGAACCTGAATATATCTATACTTTTCGAATCTGAGGTCAGTTTCAAATTTTGACTTTTCATGCTTAATTGGCTATTTGCCAACAAATGCAATCTAGGCCAAGGGCTAAATTTTGAGGGAGATGTCGGATCAGGAAAACACATGTTTTTTCAGGTTCCCCAACATGTGGGGAACCAGAATATATGTATACTTTTCGAATTTGAGGTCAGTTTCAGATTTCGAGTTTTCATGCTTAATTGGCTATTTGCCTACAAATGCAATCTAGGCCAAGGTCTAAATTTTGAGGGAGAGGTCGGAACCGGAAAACACATGTTTTTTCGGGTTCCCCAACCTGTGGGGAACCTGAATATATCTATACTTTTCGAATTTTAGGTCAGTTTCACATTTTGACTTTTCATGCTTAATTGGCTATTTCCCAACACATGCAATGTAGGCAGAGGCCTAACCTTTGAGGTAGAGGTCGGATCGGGAAAATACTTGTTTTTTCGGGTTCCCCCACCTGTGGCAAACCATAATATATGTATACTTTTCGAATCTGAGGTCAGTTTCAAATTTTGACTTTTCATGCTTAATTGGCTATTTGCCAACAAATGCAATCTAGGCCGAGGGCTAAATTTTTAGGGAGAGGTCGGATCTGGAAAACACATGGTTTTTCGTCTTTCCCAACATGTGGGGAACCAGAATATATGTATACTTTTTGAATTTGAGTTCAGTTTCACATTTTGAGTTTTCATGCTTAATTGGCTATTTGCCTACAAATGCAATCTAGGCCAAGGCCTAAATTTTGAGGGAGAGGTCGGAACCGGAAAACACACATTTTTTCGGGTTCCCCAACATGTGGGGAAGAAGAATATATGTATACTTTTCGAATTTGAAGTCAGCTTCACATTTTCACTTTTGATGCTTAATTGGCTATTTGCCAGCAAATGCAAGTTTAGCCGTGGCCTAACTTTTGAGGTAGAGGTCGGATCCGGAAAACATATGTTTTTTCGGGTTCCCCCACCTGTGGCAAACCATAATATATGTATACTTTTCGAATCTGAGGTCAGTTTCAAATTTTGACTTTTCATGCTTAATTGGCTATTTGCCAACAAATGCAATCTAGGCCGAGGGCTAAATTTTGAGGGAGAGGTCGGATCTGGAAAACACATGTTTTTTCGGCTTCCCCAACATGTGGGGAACCAGAATATATATATACTTTTCGAATTTGAGGTCAGTTTCACATTTTGACTTTTCATTCTTAATTGGCTATTTCCCAACACATGCAATGTAGGCAGAGGCCTAACCTTTGAGGTAGAGGTCGGATCGGGAAAATACTTGTTTTTTCGGGTTCCCCCACCTGTGGCAAACCATAATATATGTATACTTTTCGAATCTGAGGTCAGTTTCAAATTTTGACTTTTCATGCTTAATTGGCTATTTGCCAACAAATGCAATCTAGGCCGAGGGCTAAATTTTTAGGGAGAGGTCGGATCTGGAAAACACATGGTTTTTTGTCTTTCCCAACATGTGGGGAACCAGAATATATGTATACTTTTTGAATTTGAGTTCAGTTTCACATTTTGAGTTTTCATGCTTAATTGGCTATTTGCCTACAAATGCAATCTAGGCCAAGGCCTAAATTTTGAGGGAGAGGTCGGAACCGGAAAACACACATTTTTTCGGGTTCCCCAACATGTGGGGAAGAAGAATATATGTATACTTTTCGAATTTGAAGTCAGCTTCACATTTTCACTTTTGATGCTTAATTGGCTATTTGCCAGCAAATGCAAGTTTAGCCGTGGCCTAACTTTTGAGGTAGAGGTCGGATCCGGAAAACATATGTTTTTTCGGGTTCCCCCACCTGTGGCAAACCATAATATATGTATACTTTTCGAATCTGAGGTCAGTTTCAAATTTTGACTTTTCATGCTTAATTGGCTATTTGCCAACAAATGCAATCTAGGCCGAGGGCTAAATTTTGAGGGAGAGGTCGGATCTGGAAAACACATGTTTTTTCGGCTTCCCCAACATGTGGGGAACCAGAATATATATATACTTTTCGAATTTGAGGTCAGTTTCACATTTTGACTTTTCATTCTTAATTGGCTATTTCCCAACAAATGCAATGTAGGCAGAGGCCTAACCTTTGAGGTAGATGTCGGATCTGGAAAATACTTCTTTTTTCATGTTCCCCCACCTGTGACGAACCATAATATATGTATGCTTTTCGAATCTGAGGTCAGTTTCAAATTTTGACTTTTCATGCTTAATTGGCTATTTGTCAACAAATTTGAGATAGGCCGTGGCCTAACTTTTGAGGAAGAGGTTGGATCCGGAAAACACATGTTTTTTCGGGTTCCCCAACCTGTGGGGAACCTGAATATATCTATACTTTTCGAATTTTAGGTCAGTTTCACATTTTCACTTTTGATGCTTAATTGGCTATTTCCCAACAAATGCAATGTAGGCAGAGGCCTAACCTTTGAGGTAGAGGTCGGATCGGGAAAATATTTGTTTTTTCGGGTTCCCCCACCTGTGGCAAACCATAATATATTTATACTTTTCGAATCTGAGGTCAGTTTCAAATTTTGACTTTTCATGCTTAATTGGCTATTTGCCAACAAATGCAATCTAGGCCGAGGGCTAAATTTTGAGTGAGAGGTCGGATCTGGAAAACACATGTTTTTTCGGCTTCCCCAACATGTGGGGAACCAGAATATATGTACACTTTTCCAATTTGAGGTCAGTTTCACATTTTGAGTTTTCATGCTTAATTGGCTATTTGCCTACAAATGCAATCTAGGCCAAGGCCTAAATTTTGAGGGAGAGGTCGGAACCGGAAAACACACATTTTTTCGGGTTCCCCAACATGTGGGGAAGAAGAATATATGTATACTTTTCGAATTTGAAGTCAGCTTCACATTTTCACTTTTGATGCTTAATTGGCTATTTGCGAGCAAATGCAAGTTTAGCCGTGGCCTAACTTTTGAGGGAGAGGTCGGATCCGGAAAACATATGTTTTTTCGGGTTCCCCCACCTGTGGCAAACCATAATATATGTATACTTTTCGAATCTGAGGTCAGTTTCAAATTTTGACTTTTGATGCTTAATTGGCTATTTGCAAACAAATGCAAGTTTAGCCGTGGCCTAACTTTTGAGGGAGAGGTCGGGTCCGGAAAACACATGTTTTTTCGGCTTCCCCAACATGTGGGGAACCAGAATATATGTATACACTTTTCGAATTTGAGGTCAGTTTCACATTTTGAGTTTTCATGCTTAATTGGCTATTTGCCAACAAATGCAATCTAGGCCAAGGCCTAAATTTTGAGGGAGAGGTCGGAACCGGAAAACACACATTTTTTCGGGTTCCCCAACATGTGGGGAAGCAGAATATATGTATACTTTTCGAATTTAAAGTCAGTTTCACATTTCGAGTTTTCATGCTTAATTGGCTATTTGCCTACAAATGCAATCTAGGCCAAGGCCTAAATTTTGAGGGAGAGGTCGGAACCAGAAAACACATGGTTTTTTGGGTTCCCCAACCTGTGTGGAACCTGAATATATGTACACTTTTCGAATTTGAGCTCAGTTTCACATTTTGACTTTTCATGGTTAATTGGTTATTTGCCAACAAATTCGAGATAGGCCGTGGCCTAACTTTTGAGGAAGAGGTTGGATCCGGAAAACACATGTTTTTTCGGGTTCCCCAACCTGTGGCGAACCTGAATATATCTATACTTTTCGAATTTGAGGTCAGTTTCACATTTTGACTTTTCATTCTTAATTGGCTATTTCCCAACAAATGCAATGTAGGCAGAGCCCTAACCTTTGAGGTAGATGTCGGATCCGGAAAATACTTGTTTTTTCGTGTTCCCCCACCTGTGGCGAACTATAATATATGTATGCTTTTCGAATCTGAGGTCAGTTTCAAATTTTGACTTTTCATGCTTAATTGGCTATTTGCCAACAAATGCAATCTAGGCCAAGGCCTAAATTTTGAGGGAGAGGTCGGAACCGGAAAACACACATTTTTTCGAGTTCCCCAACCTGTGTGGAACCTGAATATATGTACACTTTTCGAATTTGAGGTCAGTTTCACATTTTGACTTTTCATGGTTAATTGGCTATTTGTCAAAAAATTTGAGATAGGCCGTGGCCTAAATTTTGAGGAAGAGGTTGGATCCGGAAAACACATGTTTTTTCGGGTTCCCCAACCTGTGGGGAACCTGAATATATCTATACTTTTCGAATTTTAGGTCAGTTTCACATTTTCACTTTTGATGCTTAATTGGCTATTTCCCAACAAATGCAATGTAGGCAGAGGCCTAACCTTTGAGGTAGAGGTCGGATCGGGAAAATACTTGTTTTTTCGGGTTCCCCCACCTGTGGCAAACCATAATATATGTATACTTTTCGAATCTGAGGTCAGTTTCAAATTTTGACTTTTCATGCTTAATTGGCTATTTGCCAACAAATGCAATCTAGGCCGAGGGCTAAATTTTTAGGGAGAGGTCGGATCTGGAAAACACATGTTTTTTCGGCTTTCCCAAAATGTGGGGAACCAGAATATATGTATAGTTTTTGAATTTGAGGTCAGTTTCACATTTTGACTTTTCATGCTTAATTGGCTATTTGCCAACAAATTCGAGATAGGCCGTGGCCTAACTTTTGAGGAAGAGGTTGGATCCGGAAAACACATGTTTTTTCGGATTCCCCAACCTGTGGGGAACCTGAATATATGTACACTTTTCAAATTTGAGGTCAGTATCACATTGTGAATTTTCATGGTTAATTGGCTATTTGCCAACAAATCCGAGATAAGCCGTGGCCTAACTTTTGAGGGAGAGGATGGATCCGGAAAAAACATGTTTTTTTGGGTTCCCCAACCTGTTGGGAACCTGAATATATCTATACTTTTCGAATTTTAGGTCAGTTTCACATTTTCACTTTTGATGCTTAATTGGCTATTTGCCAACAAATGCAATCTAGGCCAAGGGCTAAATTTTGAGGGAGAGGTCGGATCAGGAAAACACATTTTTTTTCGGATTCCCCAACCTGTGGGGAACCTGAATATATGTACACTTTTCAAATTTGAGGTCAGTTTCACATTTTGACTTTTCATGCTTAATTGGCTATTTGCCAACAAATGCAATCTAGGCCAAGGGCTAAATTTTGAGGGAGAGGTCGGATCCGGAAAACACATGTTTTTTCGGGTTCCCCAACCTGTGTGGAACCTGAATATATGTATACGTTTTGAATTTGAGGTCGGTTTCACATTTTTACTTTTCATGCTTAATTGTCTATTTTCGAACAAATGCAATGTAGGCCGAGGCCTAACTTTTAAGGGAGAGGTCGGATCCGGAAAACACATGTTTTTTCGGATTCCCCAACCTGTGGGGAACCTGAATATATGTACACTTTTCAAATTTGAGGTCAGTTTCACATTTTCACTTTTGATGCTTAATTGGCTATTTGCAAACAAATGCAAGTTAAGCCGTGGCCTAACTTTTCAGGGAGAGGTCGGATCCGGAAAACACTTTTTTTTTCCGGATTCCCCAACCTGTGGGGAACCTGAATATATGTACACTTTTCAAATTTGAGGTCAGTTTCACATTTTGACTTTTCATGGTTAATTGGCTATTTGCCAACAAATTCGAGATAGGCCGTGGCCTAACTTTTTAGGGAGAGGTCGGATCCGGAAAACACATTTTTTTTCGGATTCCCCAACCTGTGGGGAACCTGAATATATGTACACTTTTCAAATTTGAGGTCAGTTTCACATTTTGACTTTTCATGGTTAATTGGCTATTTGCAAACAAATTCGAGATAGGCCGTGGCCTAACTTTTGAGGAAGAGGTTGGATCCGGAAAACACATGTTTTTTCGGGTTCCCCAACATGTGGGGAACCAGAATATATGTATACTTTTCGAATCTGAGGTCAGTTTCAAATTTTGACTTTTCATGCTTAATTGGCTATTTGCCAACAAATGCAATCTAGGCCAAGGGCTAAATTTTGAGGGAGAGGTCGGATCTGGAAAACACATGTTTTTTCGGGTTCCCCAACCTGTGTGGAACCTGAATATATGTATACGTTTTGAATTTGAGGTCGGTTTCAAATTTTGACTTTTCATGCTTAATTGTCTATTTTCGAACAAATGCAATGTAGGCCGAGGCCTAACTTTTAAGGGAGAGGTCGGATGCAGAAAACGCATGTTTTTTTCGGGTTCCCCAATCTGTGGGGAACCTGAATATATGTATACTTTTCGAATTTGAGGTCAGTTTCACATTTTGACTGTTCATGCTTAATTGTCTATTAGCCAACAAATACGAGATAGGCCGTGGCCTAACTTTTGAGGGAGAGGTCTGATCCAGAAAACACATGTTTTTTCGGGTTCCCAAAACCTTTGTGGAACCATAATATATGTATACTTTTTGAATTTGAAGTCAGTTTCACATTTTGACTTTGCATGCTTAATTGGCTATTTGCCAATAAATGCAATTTAGGCCGAGGCCTAAATTTTGAGGTAGAGGTCGGATCCGGAAAACACATGTTTTTTCGGGTTCCCCAACATGTGGGAACCAGAATATATGTATACTTTTCGAATTTTAGGTCAGTTTCACATTTTGATTGTTCATGCTTCATTGGCTATTTGCCAACAAATGCAATCTAGGCCGAGGGCTAAATTTTGAGGGAGAGGTCGGATCTGGAAAACACATGTTTTTTCGGGTTCCCCAACATGTGGGGAACCAGAATATATGTATACTTTTCGAATTTGAGGTCAGTTTCTCATTTTGACTTTTCATGCTTAATTGGCTATTTGCCAACAAATGCAATCTAGGCCAAGGCCTAAATTTTGAGGGAGAGGTTGGATCCGGAAAATACATGTTTTTTTGGGTTCCCCCACCTGTGGCGAACTATAATATATGTATACTTTTCGAATCTGAGGTCAGTTTCAAATTTTGACTTTTCATGCTTAATTGGCTATTTGCCAACAAATGCAATTTGCCTGAGGGATAAATTTTGAGGGAGAGGTCGGATCTGGAAAACACATGTTTTTTCGGGTTCCCCAACCTGTGGGGAACCTGAATATATCTATACTTTTCGAATTTTAGGTCAGTTTCACATTTTGACTTTTCATGCTTAATTGGCTATTTCCCAACACATGCAATGTAGGCAGAGGCCTAACCTTTGAGGTAGAGGTCGGATCGGGAAAATACTTGTTTTTTCGGGTTCCCCCACCTGTGGCAAACCATAATATATGTATACTTTTCGAATCTGAGGTCAGTTTCAAATTTTGACTTTTCATGCTTAATTGGCTATTTGCCAACAAATGCAATCTAGGCCGAGGGCTAAATTTTTAGGGAGAGGTCGGATCTGGAAAACACATGGTTTTTCGTCTTTCCCAACATGTGGGGAACCAGAATATATGTATACTTTTTGAATTTGAGTTCAGTTTCACATTTTGAGTTTTCATGCTTAATTGGCTATTTGCCTACAAATGCAATCTAGGCCAAGGCCTAAATTTTGAGGGAGAGGTCGGAACCGGAAAACACACATTTTTTCGGGTTCCCCAACATGTGGGGAAGAAGAATATATGTATACTTTTCGAATTTGAAGTCAGCTTCACATTTTCACTTTTGATGCTTAATTGGCTATTTGCCAGCAAATGCAAGTTTAGCCGTGGCCTAACTTTTGAGGTAGAGGTCGGATCCGGAAAACATATGTTTTTTCGGGTTCCCCCACCTGTGGCAAACCATAATATATGTATACTTTTCGAATCTGAGGTCAGTTTCAAATTTTGACTTTTCATGCTTAATTGGCTATTTGCCAACAAATGCAATCTAGGCCGAGGGCTAAATTTTGAGGGAGAGGTCGGATCTGGAAAACACATGTTTTTTCGGCTTCCCCAACATGTGGCAAACCATAATATATGTATACTTTTCGAATCTGAGGTCAGTTTCAAATTTTGACTTTTCATGCTTAATTGGCTATTTGCCAACAAATGCAATCTAGGCCGAGGGCTAAATTTTTAGGGAGAGGTCGGATCTGGAAAACACATGGTTTTTTGTCTTTCCCAACATGTGGGGAACCAGAATATATGTATACTTTTTGAATTTGAGTTCAGTTTCACATTTTGAGTTTTCATGCTTAATTGGCTATTTGCCTACAAATGCAATCTAGGCCAAGGCCTAAATTTTGAGGGAGAGGTCGGAACCGGAAAACACACATTTTTTCGGGTTCCCCAACATGTGGGGAAGAAGAATATATGTATACTTTTCGAATTTGAAGTCAGCTTCACATTTTCACTTTTGATGCTTAATTGGCTATTTGCCAGCAAATGCAAGTTTAGCCGTGGCCTAACTTTTGAGGTAGAGGTCGGATCCGGAAAACATATGTTTTTTCGGGTTCCCCCACCTGTGGCAAACCATAATATATGTATACTTTTCGAATCTGAGGTCAGTTTCAAATTTTGACTTTTCATGCTTAATTGGCTATTTGCCAACAAATGCAATCTAGGCCGAGGGCTAAATTTTGAGGGAGAGGTCGGATCTGGAAAACACATGTTTTTTCGGCTTCCCCAACATGTGGGGAACCAGAATATATATATACTTTTCGAATTTGAGGTCAGTTTCACATTTTGACTTTTCATTCTTAATTGGCTATTTCCCAACAAATGCAATGTAGGCAGAGGCCTAACCTTTGAGGTAGATGTCGGATCTGGAAAATACTTCTTTTTTCATGTTCCCCCACCTGTGACGAACCATAATATATGTATGCTTTTCGAATCTGAGGTCAGTTTCAAATTTTGACTTTTCATGCTTAATTGGCTATTTGTCAACAAATTTGAGATAGGCCGTGGCCTAACTTTTGAGGAAGAGGTTGGATCCGGAAAACACATGTTTTTTCGGGTTCCCCAACCTGTGGGGAACCTGAATATATTTATACTTTTCGAATTTTAGGTCAGTTTCACATTTTCACTTTTGATGCTTAATTGGCTATTTCCCAACAAATGCAATGTAGGCAGAGGCCTAACCTTTGAGGTAGAGGTCGGATCGGGAAAATATTTGTTTTTTCGGGTTCCCCCACCTGTGGCAAACCATAATATATTTATACTTTTCGAATCTGAGGTCAGTTTCAAATTTTGACTTTTCATGCTTAATTGGCTATTTGCCAACAAATGCAATCTAGGCCGAGGGCTAAATTTTGAGTGAGAGGTCGGATCTGGAAAACACATGTTTTTTCGGCTTCCCCAACATGTGGGGAACCAGAATATATGTACACTTTTCCAATTTGAGGTCAGTTTCACATTTTGAGTTTTCATGCTTAATTGGCTATTTGCCTACAAATGCAATCTAGGCCAAGGCCTAAATTTTGAGGGAGAGGTCGGAACCGGAAAACACACATTTTTTCGGGTTCCCCAACATGTGGGGAAGAAGAATATATGTATACTTTTCGAATTTGAAGTCAGCTTCACATTTTCACTTTTGATGCTTAATTGGCTATTTGCGAGCAAATGCAAGTTTAGCCGTGGCCTAACTTTTGAGGGAGAGGTCGGATCCGGAAAACATATGTTTTTTCGGGTTCCCCCACCTGTGGCAAACCATAATATATGTATACTTTTCGAATCTGAGGTCAGTTTCAAATTTTGACTTTTGATGCTTAATTGGCTATTTGCAAACAAATGCAAGTTTAGCCGTGGCCTAACTTTTGAGGGAGAGGTCGGGTCCGGAAAACACATGTTTTTTCGGCTTCCCCAACATGTGGGGAACCAGAATATATGTATACACTTTTCGAATTTGAGGTCAGTTTCACATTTTGAGTTTTCATGCTTAATTGGCTATTTGCCAACAAATGCAATCTAGGCCAAGGCCTAAATTTTGAGGGAGAGGTCGGAACCGGAAAACACACATTTTTTCGGGTTCCCCAACATGTGGGGAAGCAGAATATATGTATACTTTTCGAATTTAAAGTCAGTTTCACATTTCGAGTTTTCATGCTTAATTGGCTATTTGCCTACAAATGCAATCTAGGCCAAGGCCTAAATTTTGAGGGAGAGGTCGGAACCAGAAAACACATGGTTTTTTGGGTTCCCCAACCTGTGTGGAACCTGAATATATGTACACTTTTCGAATTTGAGCTCAGTTTCACATTTTGACTTTTCATGGTTAATTGGTTATTTGCCAACAAATTCGAGATAGGCCGTGGCCTAACTTTTGAGGAAGAGGTTGGATCCGGAAAACACATGTTTTTTCGGGTTCCCCAACCTGTGGCGAACCTGAATATATCTATACTTTTCGAATTTGAGGTCAGTTTCACATTTTGACTTTTCATTCTTAATTGGCTATTTCCCAACAAATGCAATGTAGGCAGAGCCCTAACCTTTGAGGTAGATGTCGGATCCGGAAAATACTTGTTTTTTCGTGTTCCCCCACCTGTGGCGAACTATAATATATGTATGCTTTTCGAATCTGAGGTCAGTTTCAAATTTTGACTTTTCATGCTTAATTGGCTATTTGCCAACAAATGCAATCTAGGCCAAGGCCTAAATTTTGAGGGAGAGGTCGGAACCGGAAAACACACATTTTTTCGAGTTCCCCAACCTGTGTGGAACCTGAATATATGTACACTTTTCGAATTTGAGGTCAGTTTCACATTTTGACTTTTCATGGTTAATTGGCTATTTGTCAAAAAATTTGAGATAGGCCGTGGCCTAAATTTTGAGGAAGAGGTTGGATCCGGAAAACACATGTTTTTTCGGGTTCCCCAACCTGTGGGGAACCTGAATATATCTATACTTTTCGAATTTTAGGTCAGTTTCACATTTTCACTTTTGATGCTTAATTGGCTATTTCCCAACAAATGCAATGTAGGCAGAGGCCTAACCTTTGAGGTAGAGGTCGGATCGGGAAAATACTTGTTTTTTCGGGTTCCCCCACCTGTGGCAAACCATAATATATGTATACTTTTCGAATCTGAGGTCAGTTTCAAATTTTGACTTTTCATGCTTAATTGGCTATTTGCCAACAAATGCAATCTAGGCCGAGGGCTAAATTTTTAGGGAGAGGTCGGATCTGGAAAACACATGTTTTTTCGGCTTTCCCAAAATGTGGGGAACCAGAATATATGTATAGTTTTTGAATTTGAGGTCAGTTTCACATTTTGACTTTTCATGCTTAATTGGCTATTTGCCAACAAATTCGAGATAGGCCGTGGCCTAACTTTTGAGGAAGAGGTTGGATCCGGAAAACACATGTTTTTTCGGATTCCCCAACCTGTGGGGAACCTGAATATATGTACACTTTTCAAATTTGAGGTCAGTATCACATTGTGAATTTTCATGGTTAATTGGCTATTTGCCAACAAATCCGAGATAAGCCGTGGCCTAACTTTTGAGGGAGAGGATGGATCCGGAAAAAACATGTTTTTTTGGGTTCCCCAACCTGTTGGGAACCTGAATATATCTATACTTTTCGAATTTTAGGTCAGTTTCACATTTTCACTTTTGATGCTTAATTGGCTATTTGCCAACAAATGCAATCTAGGCCAAGGGCTAAATTTTGAGGGAGAGGTCGGATCAGGAAAACACATTTTTTTTCGGATTCCCCAACCTGTGGGGAACCTGAATATATGTACACTTTTCAAATTTGAGGTCAGTTTCACATTTTGACTTTTCATGCTTAATTGGCTATTTGCCAACAAATGCAATCTAGGCCAAGGGCTAAATTTTGAGGGAGAGGTCGGATCCGGAAAACACATGTTTTTTCGGGTTCCCCAACCTGTGTGGAACCTGAATATATGTATACGTTTTGAATTTGAGGTCGGTTTCACATTTTTACTTTTCATGCTTAATTGTCTATTTTCGAACAAATGCAATGTAGGCCGAGGCCTAACTTTTAAGGGAGAGGTCGGATCCGGAAAACACATGTTTTTTCGGATTCCCCAACCTGTGGGGAACCTGAATATATGTACACTTTTCAAATTTGAGGTCAGTTTCACATTTTCACTTTTGATGCTTAATTGGCTATTTGCAAACAAATGCAAGTTAAGCCGTGGCCTAACTTTTCAGGGAGAGGTCGGATCCGGAAAACACTTTTTTTTTCCGGATTCCCCAACCTGTGGGGAACCTGAATATATGTACACTTTTCAAATTTGAGGTCAGTTTCACATTTTGACTTTTCATGGTTAATTGGCTATTTGCCAACAAATTCGAGATAGGCCGTGGCCTAACTTTTTAGGGAGAGGTCGGATCCGGAAAACACATTTTTTTTCGGATTCCCCAACCTGTGGGGAACCTGAATATATGTACACTTTTCAAATTTGAGGTCAGTTTCACATTTTGACTTTTCATGGTTAATTGGCTATTTGCAAACAAATTCGAGATAGGCCGTGGCCTAACTTTTGAGGAAGAGGTTGGATCCGGAAAACACATGTTTTTTCGGGTTCCCCAACATGTGGGGAACCAGAATATATGTATACTTTTCGAATCTGAGGTCAGTTTCAAATTTTGACTTTTCATGCTTAATTGGCTATTTGCCAACAAATGCAATCTAGGCCAAGGGCTAAATTTTGAGGGAGAGGTCGGATCTGGAAAACACATGTTTTTTCGGGTTCCCCAACCTGTGTGGAACCTGAATATATGTATACGTTTTGAATTTGAGGTCGGTTTCAAATTTTGACTTTTCATGCTTAATTGTCTATTTTCGAACAAATGCAATGTAGGCCGAGGCCTAACTTTTAAGGGAGAGGTCGGATGCAGAAAACGCATGTTTTTTTCGGGTTCCCCAATCTGTGGGGAACCTGAATATATGTATACTTTTCGAATTTGAGGTCAGTTTCACATTTTGACTGTTCATGCTTAATTGTCTATTAGCCAACAAATACGAGATAGGCCGTGGCCTAACTTTTGAGGGAGAGGTCTGATCCAGAAAACACATGTTTTTTCGGGTTCCCAAAACCTTTGTGGAACCATAATATATGTATACTTTTTGAATTTGAAGTCAGTTTCACATTTTGACTTTGCATGCTTAATTGGCTATTTGCCAATAAATGCAATTTAGGCCGAGGCCTAAATTTTGAGGTAGAGGTCGGATCCGGAAAACACATGTTTTTTCGGGTTCCCCAACATGTGGGAACCAGAATATATGTATACTTTTCGAATTTTAGGTCAGTTTCACATTTTGATTGTTCATGCTTCATTGGCTATTTGCCAACAAATGCAATCTAGGCCGAGGGCTAAATTTTGAGGGAGAGGTCGGATCTGGAAAACACATGTTTTTTCGGGTTCCCCAACATGTGGGGAACCAGAATATATGTATACTTTTCGAATTTGAGGTCAGTTTCTCATTTTGACTTTTCATGCTTAATTGGCTATTTGCCAACAAATGCAATCTAGGCCAAGGCCTAAATTTTGAGGGAGAGGTTGGATCCGGAAAATACATGTTTTTTTGGGTTCCCCCACCTGTGGCGAACTATAATATATGTATACTTTTCGAATCTGAGGTCAGTTTCAAATTTTGACTTTTCATGCTTAATTGGCTATTTGCCAACAAATGCAATCTTGCCTGAGGGATAAATTTTGAGGGAGAGGTCGGATCTGGAAAACACATGTTTTTTCGGGTTCCCCAACATGTGTGGAAGCTGAATATATCTATACTTTTCGACTTTTAGGTCAGTTTCACATTTTGACTTTTCATTCTTAATTGGCTATTTCCCAACAAATGCAATCTAGGCCGAGGCCTAACTTTTGAGGGAGAGGTCGGATCTGGAAAACACATGTTTTTTCGGGTTCCCCAACCTTTGGGGAATCAAAATATATGTATACTTTTTGAACTTGAGATCAGTTTCACATTTTGACATTTCATGCTTAATTGACGATTTGCCAACAAATACAATCTAGGCCGAGGCCCAACCTTTGAGGGAGAGGTCGGATGGGAAAAACAGATGTTTTTTCGTGTTCCCCAACCTTTTGGGAACCATAATATATTTATACTTTTGATTTTTGAGGTCAGATTTACATTGTGACTGTTCATACTTAATTGTCTATTAGCCAACAAGTACGAGATAGGCCGTGGCCTAACTTTTGAGGGAGAGGTCGGATCTGGAAAACACATGTTTTTTCGGGTTCCCCAACATGTGGGGAAGCAGAATATATGTATACTTTTCGAATTTAAAGTCAGTTTCACATTTCGAGTTTTCATGCTTAATTGGCTATTTGCCAACAAATGCAATCTAGGCCAAGGCCTACATTTTGAGGGAGAGGTCGGAACCGGAAAACACATGTTTTTTCGGCTTCCCCAACCTGTGGGGAAGCAGAATATATGTATACTTTTCGAATTTAAGGTCAGTTTCTCATTTTGACTTTTCATGCTTAATTGGATATTTCCCTACAAATGGAAGTTAAGCCGTGGCCTAACTTTTGAGGAAGAGGTCTGATCCGGAAAACACATGTTTTTTCGGGTTCCCCAACCTGTGGGGAACCAGAATATATGTATACTTTTCGAATTTGAGGTTAGTTTCACATTTTGACTTTTCATGCTAAATTGGCTATTTGCCGACAAATGCAATCTTGGCTGAGGGCTAAATTTTGAGGGAGAGGTCGGATCTGGAAAACACATGTTTTTTCGGGTTCCCCAACATGTGGGGAAGCAGAATATATGTATACTTTTCGAATTTGAGGTCAGTTTCAGATTTCGAGTTTTCATGCTTAATTGGCTATTTGCCTACAAATGCAATCTAGGCCAAGGTCTAAATTTTGAGGGAGAGGTCGGAACCGGAAAACACATGGTTTTTTGGGTTCCCCAAGCTGTGTGGAACCTGAATATATGTACACTTTTCGAATTTGAGGTCAGTTTCACATTTTGACTTTTCATGGTTAATTGGCTATTTGCCAACAAATTCGAGATAGGCCGTGGCCTAACTTTTGAGGAAGAGGTTGGATCCGGAAAACACATTTTTTTGGGTTCCCCAACCTGTGGGGAACCTGAATATATCTATACTTTTCGAATCTGAGATCAGTTTCAAATTTTGACTTTTCATGCTTAATTGGCTATTTGCCAACAAATGCAATCTAGGCCAAGGGCTAAATTTTGAAGGAGAGGTCGGATCAGGAAAACACATGTTTTTTCGGGTTCCCCAACATGTGGGGAACCAGAATATATGTATACTTTTCGAATCTGAGGTCAGTTTCAAATTTTGACTTTTCATGCTTAATTGGCTATTTGCCAACAAATGCAATCTAGGCCAAGGGCTAAATTTTGAGGGAGAGGTCGGATCAGGAAAACACATGTTTTTTCGGGTTCCCCAACATGTGGGGAACGAGAATATATGTATACTTTTCGAATTTGAGGTCAGTTTCACATTTTCAGTTTTCATGCTTAATTGGCTATTTGCCAACAAATGCAATCTAGGCCAAGGTCTAAATTTTGAGGGAGAGGTCGGAACCGGAAAACACATGGTTTTTTGGGTTCCCCAACCTGTGTGGAACCTGAATATATGTACACTTTTCGAATTTGAGGTCAGTTTCACATTTTGACTTTTCATGGTTAATTGGCTTTTTGCCAACAAATTCGAGATAGGCCGTGGCCTAACTTTTGAGGAAGAGGTTGGATCCGGAAAACACATTTTTTTGGGTTCCCCAACCTGTGGGGAACCTGAATATATCTATACTTTTCGAATCTGAGGTCAGTTTCAAATTTTCACTTTTGATGCTTAATTGGCTATTTGCCAACAAATGCAATCTAGGCCAAGGGCTAAATTTTGAGGGAGAGGTCGGATCAGGAAAACACATTTTTTTTCGGATTCCCCAACCTGTGGGGAACCTGAATATATGTACACTTTTCAAATTTGAGGTCAGTTTCACATTTTGACTTTTCATGCTTAATTGGCTATTTGCCAACAAATGCAATCTAGGCCAAGGGCTAAATTTTGAGGGAGAGGTCGGATCCGGAAAACACATGTTTTTTCGGGTTCCCCAACCTGTGTGGAACCTGAATATATGTATACGTTTTGAATTTGAGGTCGGTTTCACATTTTTACTTTTCATGCTTAATTGTCTATTTTCGAACAAATGCAATGTAGGCCGAGGCCTAACTTTTAAGGGAGAGGTCGGATCCGGAAAACACATGTTTTTTCGGATTCCCCAACCTGTGGGGAACCTGAATATATGTACACTTTTCAAATTTGAGGTCAGTTTCACATTTTCACTTTTGATGCTTAATTGGCTATTTGCAAACAAATGCAAGTTAAGCCGTGGCCTAACTTTTCAGGGAGAGGTCGGATCCGGAAAACACTTTTTTTTTTCGCATTCCCCAACCTGTGGGGAACCTGAATATATGTACACTTTTCAAATTTGAGGTCAGTTTCACATTTTGACTTTTCATGGTTAATTGGCTATTTGCCAACAAATTCGAGATAGGCCGTGGCCTAACTTTTTAGGGAGAGGTCGGATCCGGAAAACACATTTTTTTTCGGATTCCCCAACCTGTGGGGAACCTGAATATATGTACACTTTTCAAATTTGAGGTCAGTTTCACATTTTGACTTTTCATGGTTAATTGGCTATTTGCAAACAAATTCGAGATAGGCCGTGGCCTAACTTTTGAGGAAGAGGTTGGATCCGGAAAACACATGTTTTTTCGGGTTCCCCAACATGTGGGGAACCAGAATATATGTATACTTTTCGAATCTGAGGTCAGTTTCAAATTTTGACTTTTCATGCTTAATTGGCTATTTGCCAACAAATGCAATCTAGGCCAAGGGCTAAATTTTGAGGGAGAGGTCGGATCTGGAAAACACATGTTTTTTCGGGTTCCCCAACCTGTGTGGAACCTGAATATATGTATACGTTTTGAATTTGAGGTCGGTTTCAAATTTTGACTTTTCATGCTTAATTGTCTATTTTCGAACAAATGCAATGTAGGCCGAGGCCTAACTTTTAAGGGAGAGGTCGGATGCAGAAAACGCATGTTTTTTTCGGGTTCCCCAATCTGTGGGGAACCTGAATATATGTATACTTTTCGAATTTGAGGTCAGTTTCACATTTTGACTGTTCATGCTTAATTGTCTATTAGCCAACAAATACGAGATAGGCCGTGGCCTAACTTTTGAGGGAGAGGTCTGATCCAGAAAACACATGTTTTTTCGGGTTCCCAAAACCTTTGTGGAACCATAATATATGTATACTTTTTGAATTTGAAGTCAGTTTCACATTTTGACTTTGCATGCTTAATTGGCTATTTGCCAATAAATGCAATTTAGGCCGAGGCCTAAATTTTGAGGTAGAGGTCGGATCCGGAAAACACATGTTTTTTCGGGTTCCCCAACATGTGGGAACCAGAATATATGTATACTTTTCGAATTTTAGGTCAGTTTCACATTTTGATTGTTCATGCTTCATTGGCTATTTGCCAACAAATGCAATCTAGGCCGAGGGCTAAATTTTGAGGGAGAGGTCGGATCTGGAAAACACATGTTTTTTCGGGTTCCCCAACATGTGGGGAACCAGAATATATGTATACTTTTCGAATTTGAGGTCAGTTTCTCATTTTGACTTTTCATGCTTAATTGGCTATTTGCCAACAAATGCAATCTAGGCCAAGGCCTAAATTTTGAGGGAGAGGTTGGATCCGGAAAATACATGTTTTTTTGGGTTCCCCCACCTGTGGCGAACTATAATATATGTATACTTTTCGAATCTGAGGTCAGTTTCAAATTTTGACTTTTCATGCTTAATTGGCTATTTGCCAACAAATGCAATCTTGCCTGAGGGATAAATTTTGAGGGAGAGGTCGGATCTGGAAAACACATGTTTTTTCGGGTTCCCCAACATGTGTGGAAGCTGAATATATCTATACTTTTCGACTTTTAGGTCAGTTTCACATTTTGACTTTTCATTCTTAATTGGCTATTTCCCAACAAATGCAATCTAGGCCGAGGCCTAACTTTTGAGGGAGAGGTCGGATCTGGAAAACACATGTTTTTTCGGGTTCCCCAACCTTTGGGGAATCAAAATATATGTATACTTTTTGAACTTGAGGTCAGTTTCACATTTTGACATTTCATGCTTAATTGACGATTTGCCAACAAATACAATCTAGGCCGAGGCCCAACCTTTGAGGGAGAGGTCGGATGGGAAAAACAGATGTTTTTTCGTGTTCCCCAACCTTTTGGGAACCATAATATATTTATACTTTTGATTTTTGAGGTCAGATTTACATTGTGACTGTTCATACTTAATTGTCTATTAGCCAACAAGTACGAGATAGGCCGTGGCCTAACTTTTGAGGGAGAGGTCGGATCTGGAAAACACATGTTTTTTCGGGTTCCCCAACATGTGGGGAAGCAGAATATATGTATACTTTTCGAATTTAAAGTCAGTTTCACATTTCGAGTTTTCATGCTTAATTGGCTATTTGCCTACAAATGCAATCTAGGCCAAGGCCTAAATTTTGAGGGAGAGGTCGGATCTGGAAAACACATGTTTTTTCGGCTTCCCCAACCTGTGGGGAAGCAGAATATATGTATACTTTTCGAATTTAAGGTCAGTTTCTCATTTTGACTTTTCATGCTTAATTGGATATTTCCCTACAAATGGAAGTTAAGCCGTGGCCTAACTTTTGAGGAAGAGGTCTGATCCGGAAAACACATGTTTTTTTGGGTTCCCCAACATGTGGGGAACCAGAATATATGTATACTTTTCGAATTTGAGGTCAGTTTCACATTTTGAGTTTTCATGGTTAATTGGCTATTTGACAACAAATTCGAGATATGCCGTGGCCTAACTTTTGAGGAAGAGTTTGGATCCGGAAAACACATGTTTTTTTGGATTCCCCAACCTGTGGGGAACCAGAATATATGTATACTTTTCGAATTTGAGGTTAGTTTCACATTTTGACTTTTCATGCTAAATTGGCTATTTGCCGACAAATGCAATCTTGGCTGAGGGCTAAATTTTGAGGGAGAGGTCGGATCTGGAAAACACATGTTTTTTCGGGTTCCCCAACATGTGGGGAAGCAGAATATATGTATACTTTTCGAATTTGAGGTCAGTTTCAGATTTCGAGTTTTCATGCTTAATTGGCTATTTGCCTACAAATGCAATCTAGGCCAAGGTCTAAATTTTGAGGGAGAGGTCGGAACTGGAAAACACATGGTTTTTTGGGTTCCCCAAGCTGTGTGGAACCTGAATATATGTACACTTTTCGAATTTGAGGTCAGTTTCACATTTTGACTTTTCATGGTTAATTGGCTATTTGCCAACAAATTCGAGATAGGCCGTGGCCTAACTTTTGAGGAAGAGGTTGGATCCGGAAAACACATTTTTTTGGGTTCCCCAACCTGTGGGGAACCTGAATATATCTATACTTTTCGAATCTGAGGTCAGTTTCAAATTTTGACTTTTCATGCTTAATTGGCTATTTGCCAACAAATGCAATCTAGGCCAAGGGCTAAATTTTGAAGGAGAGGTCGGATCAGGAAAACACATGTTTTTTCGGGTTCCCCAACATGTGGGGAACCAGAATATATGTATACTTTTCGAATCTGAGGTCAGTTTCAAATTTTGACTTTTCATGCTTAATTGGCTATTTGCCAACAAATGCAATCTAGGCCAAGGGCTAAATTTTGAGGGAGAGGTCGGATCAGGAAAACACATGTTTTTTCGGGTTCCCCAACATGTGGGGAACGAGAATATATGTATACTTTTCGAATTTGAGGTCAGTTTCACATTTTGAGTTTTCATGCTTAATTGGCTATTTGCCTACAAATGCAATCTAGGCCAAGGTCTAAATTTTGAGGGAGAGGTCGGAACCGGAAAACACATGGTTTTTTGGGTTCCCCAACCTGTGTGGAACCTGAATATATGTACACTTTTCGAATTTGAGGTCAGTTTCACATTTTGACTTTTCATGGTTAATTGGCTTTTTGCCAACAAATTCGAGATAGGCCGTGGCCTAACTTTTGAGGAAGAGGTTGGATCCGGAAAACACATTTTTTTGGGTTCCCCAACCTGTGGGGAACCTGAATATATCTATACTTTTCGAATCTGAGGTCAGTTTCAAATTTTGACTTTTCATGCTTAATTGGCTATTTGCCAACAAATGCAATCTAGGCCAAGGGCTAAATTTTGAAGGAGAGGTCGGATCAGGAAAACACATGTTTTTTCGGGTTCCCCAACATGTGGGGAACCATAATATATGTATACTTTTCGAATCTGAGGTCAGTTTCAAATTTTGACTTTTCATGCTTAATTGGCTATTTGCCAACAAATGCAATCTAGGCCGAGGGCTAAATTTTTAGGGAGAGGTCGGATCCGGAAAACACATGTTTTTTCGGGTTCCCCAACATGTGGGGAACCAGAATATATGTATACTTTTCGAATTTGACGTCAGTTTCACATTTTGACTTTTCATGCTTAATTGGCTATTTCCCAACACATGCAATGTAGGCAGAGGCCTAACCTTTGAGGTAGAGGTCGGATCCAGAAAATACTTGTTTTTTCGGGTTCCCCCACCTGTGGCAAACCATAATATATGTATTGTTGTGGGTGTCTCACGACTGGATGATGACATATCAGAGAATGAGGAAGCACAAGCCGGCCCCTCTGGGTATTTCCCCCCCCCCCGGCAGCCGAATCAGACAATGAGGAGTTTTGTATGCATTCTGATTCAGACTCTCCAAATGATGAGTCAGATTTAGAGCAAGACGAGCAATGGATTGATCCGAGGTTCAGAAGGTTTGATAAGCGAAGGTGTCAGTTAACTGGAAAAAGGAAGTAATGGGGGGAAGTGACGTATCGGACACTATATTAGAAGGGGGAAGTAGACTACGCCCTTGTTACGGGCAACGTTTATCAATGAGAGGTTTGGAAGCTTTTGCAATGCTTTGAAAGTCTGATGTTTTGAAAAACCTAGCGAAGGATAATGAGGTCTCGGACACTGTGATAAAGACGGAGTGAGTAATTGGGATGTTTGGAAAGAGTTTGTTGTAATCTAACTGTAAATACTTAGTCTTAGATGTTTTTGCCAGCAAAATGTCAGCAGTTGGCTTTGAAATGAATCCTTTTGAAATGTGTTTAATAAATCTCTTAAAGACATTTACGTAGCTTTTAATGAGCTGAGAGAGACCAGACATAACAGATTGCCCGTAACCCATTTAAAACAGAAAAGACGAAAATTAATCAGAGCTTTCAGTGACGTCATGGAGGAACTCCTGGCTGCTAACCCGGCTCTGCATCTATTAGTTCAAAATCTCCAGCAACAAATTGGACATTTGCAACAGCAAATTCAAGACGCAGCAGCAGCCCCTGCTCCAGCCCCCCCTCCCAGAAGAAACAGATGTTACTTAGCCTTGCCTGATAAGTTTACTGGAGAGCGTAATAAATTTCCAGCTTTTTAAAACCAATGCAAAACATTCATTGCCTCAGCCCCAGCAGATTTCCAGCTCGATGAAACAAAAGTAGCGTTCATCTTAAGTTTATTCTCTGGGCAAGCTGCTGATTGGTCGTCTCCTCTGATAGACGGACAAGATCCTGTCCTGAGCAATTATGCAGGATTCTGCCAGCTGATGGAAAGAGAATTTGTTGACCCCCTTCGTAGACAAAATGCCACCCGGCGGATACGCGAGCTACGTCAGGGATCGCGCTGCGTAGCGGAATATATATCAGATTTTCGCCGCCTAGCTCAAGAAATTAATTGGAATGATGAGGCTCTCATGGAAATCTTTCTAGATGGTCTGTCTTCCCAGATCTTGAATGGATTGAAAGTTACTGAAATACCCGCAACCCTGGATGCATTATACCAACATTGTTTGGCTATTGAAGCGCGAACGCAAGCCATGGATGCCCGCCTAGACAAACAGATGGTTCCAGTCACCGGAAGTGCCAAGCCAGTTCCTGCACCACGCAGAGGATTCCAGACCCTATCTATCGCTCCACCCATCCCGGCACCCAGACGTATTTTCCAAACAGGACCGGCTTACACTGAGAGGCGCCCTGCACCCATGACCAGAGATGAGCCCATGGATCTTGGTGCAGCCAGATCTCGTTTGACCGAGGCTGAGAAGGCAAGACGGAGAGCTGAGGGCTTGTGCCTGTACTGTGGAGAGATGGGTCACTTCGTCATGGCCTGCCCCCAGAAAAGACGTGGTACGGCAGGTCCTACTCCTGTTCCAGCTCGGCCTCCCACTCAGCAGTTTCAAGCCACCTTGCCGGGAAACGGCCAGAGCCCGGCCTAATGGAAACATTGGGTCGGGCAGGCGCCAAACCCAGTTCCAGTTCCGCAGACGACGACCCCGGTCCTCCGAGACATCTGATCCTAGCAACCAATATACTTCTGGGAAATCATGCCCAGGGCATTCCGGCCCACGCCTTGTTGGATTCTGGAGCCACCACCAATTTCATGAATGAAGCTTTCGCTCGTCAGCATGCCATACCTTTGTGCTCCGTAAAGCCGCCTATGTTGGTTGAGACAATCGATGGTCGTGAGTTGTTGTCTGGACCGATCAAGTTCATGACCCAGCCCATACGCCTGGTCATAGGACAACATGAAGAAGCCATCCAATTCTATGTTACCAAGGGACTTCATTTCCCCTTAGTTCTCGGCCTAGCCTGGTTGAGAACCCATGATCCTTGTGTGGTGTGGTCCCAGAACTTTGTTTCATTTCCCAGTTTGCAATGCATAGACCACGTACGCCAAGTGTGTGCAGCCCAGCTACCATCCCACCCTGACATCACCTTGCCGGCCGACCTAGCGGACTTTGCAGATATATTCAATGAGAAAGAGGCAGACCAATTGCCTCCGCATAGACCATATGACTGTGCCATTGATTTGCTACCAAATGCCAAGCTTCCAAGGGGACGCCTTTACTCCATGTCAGAACCCGAGTTGGCCGCATTGAAAGACTTTGTGGACAAAAACCTGGCCAGGGGTTTCATTCGTCCCTCTTCCTCGCCTTTGTCAGCTCCTGTGTTATTCGTGAAGAAGAAAACCGGAGATTTACGCCTATGCTGTGACTATCGCAAGCTCAATGCCATCACGGTGCGCAACCGGTACCCTCTGCCTTTGATTCCTGATCTCATGGACCGTCTCCGATCAGCGACCATCTTCACCAAGATAGATTTAAGGGGTGCTTACAACCTGGTTCGCATTCGAGAGGGGGACGAGTGGAAGACCGCGTTTGGAACCAGGTATGGTCATTTTGAGTATACCGTTATGCCCTTTGGACTCACCAATGCTCCGGCCGTCTTTCAACATTTCATGAATGACATCTTCCGGGATTTATTAGATCAATTTGTGGTGGTTTACCTCGATGACATCCTGATTTACTCCCCGTCACGAGCCACTCATCTTCACCATCTCCGGCGAGTTTTGCAACGCTTGAGGGAGCATCACCTTTACGCCAAGTTAGAGAAATGTCAATTCTATCAAACCACCATTGAGTTTCTGGGACATGTGATTTCTCCACAAGGCATCGCCATGGATCCTGGCAAGGTTGAAGCCTTGCAAACCTGGCAACCACCATGTAAAGCAAAAGATGTCCAAAGACTTTTGGGATTTGCGAACTATTACAGGATATTTATTCCGAGATTTTCTGCCTTGACTGCGCCCCTTACTCGACTGTTACGGAAAGGCGTTAAGTTCCAGTGGGGCGATGCCGAGCAACAGGCGTTTCAGACCCTCAAAAAGGCTTTTGTTCAGGAACCCATTCTCAAGTATCCAGATCCTTGTCGACCCTTTGTAGTGGAGGCTGACGCCTCAGATGTTGCAGTAGGGGCCGTGCTACTTCAAACACGCCAAGATGGCGGCCCCCTGTTCCCGTGTGCTTATTACTCCAGGAAACTGAGTCCCTCCGAACGCCATTATACCATTTGGGAAAAGGAACTATTGGCCATCAAGACTGCTTTTGAGACCTGGAGACACCACCTGGAAGGAGCCCGCTACCAAGTTGAAGTTCGAACTGACCATAAAAACTTGGAATTTTTGCAATCTGCCAGGAAATTGAATCAACGTCAAATCCGTTGGTCTTTGTTCTTCGCTCGATTCAACTTCAAAGTCACCTACATTCCGAAAGGGTACAACAAAAGAGCAGATGCCCTGTCCCGTAAACCTGAGTATCTACAGGTCAAGGATCCCTTACCGCTTCGAACCATTCTGCCTATCGAATCGATCGTAGCCGTGCATGATCCGGTAGATCTACGACGACAGATTCGGGAAGCGCAACAACTAGATGACTTTGCAATACGGAAGAGACAAGAGGTGGGTCCCGACTCACCTTGGACCTTGTCCGAGGGACTATTACGCTTCCGTAACCTGTTATATGTTCCAGCAGGCCCACTCCGGGGTCTCATCCTGACTCAATGCCATGATAACCCTGCGGCAGGTCATTTTGGTTTCTTTAAGACTCTGCACTTAGTGTCTCGGACTTTTTGGTGGCCCAGACTTCGCCATGATGTGCAATCCTATGTGAATTCCTGTGTACGGTGCCGTCAGGCAAAACATGCCACAGGAGCCCCTCCGGGATTATTACAGCCTTTACCCACGCCGGAGAGACCCTGGGGAGCTATTTCCATGGACTTCTTGACTTGTCTACCTGTTTCTGCCGGCTACACCGTTGTCTTTGTAGTAGTGGACATGCTGACCAAAATGGCACATTTCATTCCTTGCCGAAGAATACCAACAGCCAAGGTCACTGCTCAGCTGTTCATTCAACATATCTTCCGGCTACACGGTTTGCCTGACAAAATAGTGTCCGACCGAGGAACCCAGTTCACCTCGGAGTTCTGGAGAGAACTCATGTCTGCGCTTCAAGTCCAAGTTAATCTAGCCTCCACGCATCACCCAGAGACTGATGGGGGTACAGAGAAAGTGATTGGCATCCTGGAGCAGTATTTGCGTTGTTTCATCAACGACCAACAGAACGATTGGTCCAAATATCTCTCTGTGGCCGAATTCGCTTTCAACAACTCTCAGCACACTTCCACTCAGACCACTCCGTTTTTTGCCAACTACGGCTATCATCCCAGATTTTTCCCGCTCACGCTCCTCGATTCTCCAGTTCCAGTTGCAGAGGACTATTTAACCGAACTGCAGTCAGTCCACGAGATGGTTAAGCAGCACTTGACTAAAGCCAAGGAAGACTACAAGCGGGTTGCAGACCGCTCGCGTCGCGACACGCCGCCGTTAGCTGTTGGAGATCGGGTTTGGCTTTCCACCAAGTACTTGTTTCCAGGGAGAATTCACCGCAAGCTTGATCAACGTATCCTGGGTCCTTTCCCTGTGGAGACGGTCATCAATCCGGTGACCTATCGTTTGACTTTGCCTAGGTCTTTTCGTGTACATCCCGTGTTTCATCGCTCCTTGCTTGTTCCTGTCAACCCTGATTCTCCGCTTCGACCTCCTGATCCGGGCCCGACAGCTCGCCGTGCTCAAGTTCCTGTTTCCCGGTTGGAGGTGTCCGGCATCCGAGATTCCCGATGGCTCGACGACCGCTTCCAATATTTGGTTGATTGGACCGGGGGTGGGCCCTCCGCTGGCTCTTGGGTAGATGCTCAGGATTTTGAGGCTCCTGAGTTAAAGTGGGATTTTCATACTGCATTTCCCTCCAAACCACATCCCTTCCGACGACCCCCGGGGGAGGGGCCTGCGGGGGGGGATAGTGTTGTGGGTGTCTCACGACTGGATGATGACATATCAGAGAATGAGGAAGCACAAGCCGGCCCCTCTGGGTATTTTCCCCCCCCGGCAGCCGAATCAGACAATGAGGAGTTTTGTATGCATTCTGATTCAGACTCTCCAAATGATGAGTCAGATTTAGAGCAAGACGAGCAATGGATTGATCCGAGGTTCAGAAGGTTTGATAAGCGAAGGTGTCAGTTAACTGGAAAAAGGAAGTAATGGGGGGAAGTGACGTATCGGACACTATATTAGAAGGGGGAAGTAGACTACGCCCTTGTTACGGGCAACGTTTATCAATGAGAGGTTTGGAAGCTTTTGCAATGCTTTGAAAGTCTGATGTTTTGAAAAACCTAGCGAAGGATAATGAGGTCTCGGACACTGTGATAAAGACGGAGTGAGTAATTGGGATGTTTGGAAAGAGTTTGTTGTAATCTAACTGTAAATACTTAGTCTTAGATGTTTTTGCCAGCAAAATGTCAGCAGTTGGCTTTGAAATGAATCCTTTTGAAATGTGTTTAATAAATCTCTTAAAGACATTTACGTAGCTTTTAATGAGCTGAGAGAGACCAGACATAACATGTATACTTTTCGAATCTGAGGTCAGTTTCAAATTTTGACTTTTCATGCTTAATTGGCTATTTGCCAACAAATGCAATCTAGGCCGAGGGCTAAATTTTGAGGGAGAGGTCGGATCTGGAAAACACATGTTTTTTCGGCTTCCCCAACATGTGGGGAAGCAGAATATATGTATACTTTTCGAATTTGAGGTCAGTTTCAGATTTCGAGTTTTCATGCTTAATTGGCTATTTGCCTACAAATGCAATCTAGGCCAAGGTCTAAATTTTGAGGGAGAGGTCGGAACCGGAAAACACATGGTTTTTTGGGTTCCCCAACCTGTGTGGAACCTGAATATATGTACACTTTTCGAATTTGAGGTCAGTTTCACATTTTGACTTTTCATGGTTAATTGGCTATTTGCCAACAAATTCGAGATAGGCCGTGGCCTAACTTTTGAGGAAGAGGTTGGATCCGGAAAACACATTTTTTTGGGTTCCCCAACCTGTGGGGAACCTGAATATATCTATACTTTTCGAATCTGAGGTCAGTTTCAAATTTTGACTTTTCATGCTTAATTGGCTATTTGCCAACAAATGCAATCTAGGCCAAGGGCTAAATTTTGAAGGAGAGGTCGGATCAGGAAAACACATGTTTTTTCGGGTTCCCCCACCTGTGGCAAACCATAATATATGTATACTTTTCGAATCTGAGGTCAGTTTCAAATTTTGACTTTTCATGCTTAATTGGCTATTTGCCAACAAATGCAATCTAGGCCGAGGGCTAAATTTTTAGGGAGAGGTCGGATCTGGAAAACACATGTTTTTTCGGCTTTCCCAACATGTGGGGAACCAGAATATATGTATACTTTTCGAATTTGAGGTCAGTTTCAGATTTCGAGTTTTCATGGTTAATTGGCTATTTGCCGACAAATGCAATCTTGGCTGAGGGCTAAATTTTGAGGGAGAGGTTGGATCTGGAAAACACATGTTTTTTCGGGTTCCCCAACATGTGGGGAACCAGAATATATGTATACTTTTCGAATTTGAAGTCAGTTTCACATTTTGAGTTTTCATGGTTAATTGGCTATTTGACAACAAATTCGAGATAGGCCGTGGCCTAACATTTGAGGAAGAGGTGGGATCCGGAAAACACATGTTTTTTCGGGTTCCCCAACCTGTGGGGAACCTGAATATATCTATACTTTTCGAATTTTAGGTCAGTTTCACATTTTCACTTTTGATGCTGAATTGGCTATTTGCAAACAAATGCACGTTAAGCCGTGGCCTAACTTTTGAGGGAGAGGTCGGATCCGGAAAACACATGTTTTTTCGGGTTCCCCAACATGTGGGGAACCAGAATATATGTATACTTTTCGAATTTGAGGTCAGTTTCACATTTTGACTTTTCATGCTTAATTGGCTATTTCCCAACACATGCAATGTAGGCAGAGGCCTAACCTTTGAGGGAGAGGTCGGAACCGGAAAACACATGTTTTTTCGGGTTCCCCAACCTGTGGGGAAGCAGAATATATGTATACTTTTCGAATTTAAGGTCAGTTTCTCATTTTGACTTTTCATGCTTAATTGGATATTTGCCAACAAATGCAATCTTGGCTGAGGGCTAAATTTTGAGGGAGAGGTCGGATCCGGAAAACACATGTTTTTTCGGGTTCCCCAACCTGTGGGGAACCAGAATATATGTATACTTTTCGAATTTGAGGTCAGTTTCAGATTTCGAGTTTTCATGCTTAATTGGCTATTTGCCTACAAATGCAATCTAGGCCAAGGTCTAAATTTTGAGGGAGAGGTCGGAACCGGAAAACACATAGTTTTTTGGGTTCCCCAAGCTGTGTGGAACCTGAATATATGTACACTTTTCGAATTTGAGGTCAGTTTCACATTTTGACTTTTCATGGTTAATTGGCTATTTGCCAACAAATTCGAGATACCGGTAGGCCGTGGCCTAACTTTTGAGGAAGAGGTTGGATCCGGAAAACACATGTTTTTTCAGGTTCCCCAACATGTGGGGAACCAGAATATATGTATACTTTTCGAATTTGAGGTCAGTTTCACATTTTGACTTTTCATTCTTAATTGGCTATTTCCCAACAAATGCAAGTTAAGCCGTGGCCTAACTTTTGAGGGAGAGGTCGGATCCGGAAAACACATGTTTTTTCGGGTTCCCCAACATGTGGGGAACCAGAATATATGTATACTTTTCGAATTTGAGGTCAGTTTCACATTTTGACTTTTCATGCTTAATTGGCTATTTCCCAACACATGCAATGTAGGCAGAGGCCTAACCTTTGAGGTAGAGGTCGGATCCAGAAAATACTTGTTTTTTCGGGTTCCCCCACCTGTGGCAAACCATAATATATGTATACTTTTCGAATCTGAGGTCAGTTTCAGATTTCGAGTTTTCATGCTTAATTGGCTATTTGCCAACAAATGCAATCTAGGCCAAGGCCTACATTTTGAGGGAGAGGTCGGAACCGGAAAACACATGTTTTTTCGGGTTCCCCAACCTGTGTGGAACCTGAATATATGTACACTTTTCGAATTTGAGGTCAGTTTCACATTTTGACTTTTCATGGTTAATTGGCTATTTGCCAACAAATTCGAGATAGGCCGTGGCCTAACTTTTGAGGGAGAGGATGGATCCGGAAAACACATGTTTTTTCGGGTTCCCCAACCTGTGGGGAACCTGAATATATCTATACTTTTCGAATTTTAGGTCAGTTTCACATTTTGACTTTTCATGCTTAATTGGCTATTTCCCAACACATGCAATGTAGGCAGAGGCCTAACCTTTGAGGTAGAGGTCGGATCCAGAAAATACTTGTTTTTTCAGGTTCCCCCACCTGTGGCAAACCATAATATATGTATACTTTTCGAATCTGAGGTCAGTTTCAAATTTTGACTTTTCATGCTTAATTGGCTATTTGCCAACAAATGCAATCTAGGCCGAGGGCTAAATTTTGAGGGAGAGGTCGGATCTGGAAAACACATGTTTTTTCGGCTTCCCCAACATGTGGGGAAGCAGAATATATGTATACTTTTCGAATTTGAGGTCAGTTTCAGATTTCGAGTTTTCATGCTTAATTGGCTATTTGCCAACAAATGCAATCTAGGCCAAGGCCTAAATTTTGAGGGAGAGGTCGGAACCGGAAAACACACGTTTTTTCGAGTTCCCCAACCTGTGTGGAAGCTGAATATATGTACACTTTTCGAATTTGAGGTCAGTTTCACATTTTGACTTTTCATGGTTAATTGGCTATTTGTCAACAAATTCGAGATAGGCCGTGGCCTAACTTTTGAGGAAGAGGTTGGATCCGGAAAACACATGTTTTTTCGGGTTCCCCAACCTGTGGGGAACCTGAATATATCTATACTTTTCGAATTTTAGGTCAGTTTCACATTTTGACTTTTCATGCTTAATTGGCTATTTCCCAACACATGCAATGTAGGCAGAGGCCTAACCTTTGAGGTAGAGGTCGGATCCAGAAAATACTTGTTTTTTCAGGTTCCCCCACCTGTGGCAAACCATAATATATGTATACTTTTCGAATCTGAGGTCAGTTTCAAATTTTGACTTTTCATGCTTAATTGGCTATTTGCCAACAAATGCAATCTAGGCCGAGGGCTAAATTTTGAGGGAGAGGTCGGATCTGGAAAACACATGTTTTTTCGGCTTCCCCAACATGTGGGGAAGCAGAATATATGTATACTTTTCGAATTTGAGGTCAGTTTCAGATTTCGAGTTTTCATGCTTAATTGGCTATTTGCCAACAAATGCAATCTAGGCCAAGGCCTAAATTTTGAGGGAGAGGTCGGAACCGGAAAACACACGTTTTTTCGAGTTCCCCAACCTGTGTGGAAGCTGAATATATGTACACTTTTCGAATTTGAGGTCAGTTTCACATTTTGACTTTTCATGGTTAATTGGCTATTTGTCAACAAATTCGAGATAGGCCGTGGCCTAACTTTTGAGGAAGAGGTTGGATCCGGAAAACACATGTTTTTTCGGGTTCCCCAACCTGTGGGGAACCTGAATATATCTATACTTTTCGAATTTTAGGTCAGTTTCACATTTTCACTTTTGATGCTTAATTGGCTATTTCCCAACAAATGCAATGTAGGCAGAGGCCTAACCTTTGAGGTAGAGGTCGGATCGGGAAAATACTTGTTTTTTCGGGTTCTCCCACCTGTGGCAAACCATAATATATGTATACTTTTCGAATCTGAGGTCAGTTTCAAATTTTGACTTTTCATGCTTAATTGGCTATTTGCCAACAAATGCAATCTAGGCCGAGGGCTAAATTTTTAGGGAGAGGTCGGATCTGGAAAACACACGTTTTTTCGAGTTCCCCAACCTGTGTGGAAGCTGAATATATGTACACTTTTCGAATTTGAGGTCAGTTTCACATTTTGACTTTTCATGGTTAATTGGCTATTTGTCAACAAATTCGAGATAGGCCGTGGCCTAACTTTTGAGGAAGAGGTTGGATCCGGAAAACACATGTTTTTTCGGGTTCCCCAACCTGTGGGGAACCTGAATATATCTATACTTTTCGAATTTTAGGTCAGTTTCACATTTTCACTTTTGATGCTTAATTGGCTATTTCCCAACAAATGCAATGTAGGCAGAGGCCTAACCTTTGAGGTAGAGGTCGGATCGGGAAAATACTTGTTTTTTCGGGTTCCCCCACCTGTGGCAAACCATAATATATGTATACTTTTCGAATCTGAGGTCAGTTTCAAATTTTGACTTTTCATGCTTAATTGGCTATTTGCCAACAAATGCAATCTAGGCCGAGGGCTAAATTTTTAGGGAGAGGTCGGATCTGGAAAACACATGTTTTTTCGGCTTTCCGAACATGTGGGGAACCAGAATATATGTATACTTTTCGAATTTGAGGTCAGTTTCAGATTTCGAGTTTTCATGCTTAATTGGCTATTTGCCAACAAATGCAATCTAGGCCAAGGCCTAAATTTTGAGGGAGAGGTCGGAAATGGAAAACACGCATTTTTTCGGGTTCCCTACCATGTGGGGAAGCAGAATATATATATACTTTTCGAATTTGAAGTCAGTTTCACATTTCGAGTTTTCATGCTTAATTGGCTATTTGCCTACAAATGCAATCTAGGCCAAGGCCTAAATTTTGAGGGAGAGGTCGGGTCCGGAAAACACATGTTTTTTCGGCTTTCCCAACATGTGGGGAACCAGAATATATGTATACTTTTCGAATTTGAGGTCAGTTTCAGATTTCGAGTTTTCATGCTTAATTGGCTATTTGCCAACAAATGCAATCTAGGCCAAGGCCTAAATTTTGAGGGAGAGGTCGGAAATGGAAAACACGCATTTTTTCGGGTTCCCTACCATGTGGGGAAGCAGAATATATATATACTTTTTGAATTTGAAGTCAGTTTCACATTTCGAGTTTTCATGCTTAATTGGCTATTTGCCTACAAATGCAATCTAGGCCAAGGCCTAAATTTTGAGGGAGAGGTCAGAACCGGAAAACACACATTTTTTCGAGTTCCCCAACCTGTGTGGAACCTGAATATATGTACACTTTTCGAATTTGAGGTCAGTTTCACATTTTGACTTTTCATGGTTAATTGGCTATTTGCAAACAAATTCGATATAGGCCGTGGCCTAACTTTTGATGCTTAATTGGCTATTTGCCTACAAATGCAATCTAGGCCAAGGTCTAAATTTTGAGGGAGAGGTCGGAACCGGAAAACACATGGTTTTTTGGGTTCCCCAACCTGTGTGGAATCTGAATATATGTACACTTTTCGAATTTGAGGTCAGTTTCACATTTTGACTTTTCATGGTTAATTGGCTATTTGCCAACAAATTCGAGATAGGCCGTGGCCTAACTTTTGAGGGAGAGGATGGATCCTGAAAACACATGTTTTTTCGGGTTCCCCAACCTGTGGGGAACCTGAATATATCTATACTTTTCGAATTTTAGGTCAGTTTCACATTTTGACTTTTCATGCTTAATTGGCTATTTCCCAACACATGCAATGTAGGCAGAGGCCTAACCTTTGAGGTAGAGGTCGGATCGGGAAAATACTTGTTTTTTCGGGTTCCCCCACCTGTGGCAAACCATAATATATGTATACTTTTCGAATCTGAGGTCAGTTTCAAATTTTGACTTTTCATGCTTAATTGGCTATTTGCCAACAAATGCAATCTAGGCCGAGGGCTAAATTTTGAGGGAGAGGTCGGATCTGGAAAACACATGTTTTTTCGGCTTCCCCAACATGTGGGGAACCAGAATATATATATACTTTTCGAATTTGAGGTCAGTTTCACATTTTGACTTTTCATTCTTAATTGGCTATTTCCCAACAAATGCAATGTAGGCAGAGGCCTAACCTTTGAGGTAGATGTCGGATCCGGAAAATACTTCTTTTTTCATGTTCCCCCACCTGTGACGAACCATAATATATGTATGCTTTTCGAATCTGAGGTCAGTTTCAAATTTTGACTTTTCATGCTTAATTGGCTATTTGTCAACAAATTTGAGATAGGCCGTGGCCTAACTTTTGAGGAAGAGGTTGGATCCGGAAAACACATGTTTTTTCGGGTTCCCCAACCTGTGGGGAACCTGAATATATCTATACTTTTCGAATTTTAGGTCAGTTTCACATTTTCACTTTTGATGCTTAATTGGCTATTTCCCAACAAATGCAATGTAGGCAGACGCCTAACCTTTGAGGTAGAGGTCGGATCGGGAAAATACTTGTTTTTTCGGGTTCCCCCACCTGTGGCAAACCATAATATATGTATACTTTTCGAATCTGAGGTCAGTTTCAAATTTTGACTTTTCATGCTTAATTGGCTATTTGCCAACAAATGCAATCTAGGCCGAGGGCTAAATTTTTAGGGAGAGGTCGGATCTGGAAAACACATGGTTTTTCGTCTTTCCCAACATGTGGGGAACCAGAATATATGTATACTTTTTGAATTTGAGTTCAGTTTCACATTTTGAGTTTTCATGCTTAATTGGCTATTTGCCTACAAATGCAATCTAGGCCAAGGCCTAAATTTTGAGGGAGAGGTCGGAACCGGAAAACACACATTTTTTCGGGTTCCCCAACATGTGGGGAAGAAGAATATATGTATACTTTTCGAATTTGAAGTCAGCTTCACATTTTCACTTTTGATGCTTAATTGGCTATTTGCCAGCAAATGCAAGTTTAGCCGTGGCCTAACTTTTGAGGTAGAGGTCGGATCCGGAAAACATATGTTTTTTCGGGTTCCCCCACCTGTGGCAAACCATAATATATGTATACTTTTCGAATCTGAGGTCAGTTTCAAATTTTGACTTTTCATGCTTAATTGGCTATTTGCCAACAAATGCAATCTAGGCCGAGGGCTAAATTTTGAGGGAGAGGTCGGATCTGGAAAACACATGTTTTTTCGGGTTCCCCAACATGTGGGGAACCAGAATATATATATACTTTTCGAATTTGAGGTCAGTTTCACATTTTGACTTTTCATTCTTAATTGGCTATTTCCCAACAAATGCAATGTAGGCAGAGGCCTAATCTTTGAGGTAGATGTCGGATCCGGAAAATACTTCTTTTTTCATGTTCCCCCACCTGTGACGAACCATAATATATGTATGCTTTTCGAATCTGAGGTCAGTTTCAAATTTTGACTTTTCATGCTTAATTGGCTATTTGTCAACAAATTTGAGATAGGCCGTGGCCTAACTTTTGAGGAAGAGGTTGGATCCGGAAAACACATGTTTTTTCGGGTTCCCCAACCTGTGGGGAACCTGAATATATCTATACTTTTCGAATTTTAGGTCAGTTTCACATTTTCACTTTTGATGCTTAATTGGCTATTTCCCAACAAATGCAATGTAGGCAGAGGCCTAACCTTTGAGGTAGAGGTCGGATCGGGAAAATACTTGTTTTTTCGGGTTCCCCCACCTGTGGCAAACCATAATATATTTATACTTTTCGAATCTGAGGTCAGTTTCAAATTTTGACTTTTCATGCTTAATTGGCTATTTGCCAACAAATGCAATCTAGGCCGAGGGCTAAATTTTGAGTGAGAGGTCGGATCTGGAAAACACATGTTTTTTCGGCTTCCCCAACATGTGGGGAACCAGAATATATGTACACTTTTCGAATTTGAGGTCAGTTTCACATTTTGAGTTTTCATGCTTAATTGGCTATTTGCCTACAAATGCAATCTAGGCCAAGGCCTAAATTTTGAGGGAGAGGTCGGAACCGGAAAACACACATTTTTTCGGGTTCCCCAACATGTGGGGAAGAAGAATATATGTATACTTTTCGAATTTGAAGTCAGCTTCACATTTTCACTTTTGATGCTTAATTGGCTATTTGCCAGCAAATGCAAGTTTAGCCGTGGCCTAACTTTTGAGGGAGAGGTCGGATCCGGAAAACATATGTTTTTTCGGGTTCCCCCACCTGTGGCAAACCATAATATATGTATACTTTTCGAATCTGAGGTCAGTTTCAAATTTTGACTTTTCATGCTTAATTGGCTATTTGCCAACACATGCAATCTAGGCCGAGGGCTAAATTTTGAGGGAGAGGTCGGATCTGGAAAACACATGTTTTTTCGGCTTCCCCAACATGTGGGGAACCAGAATATATATATACTTTTCGAATTTGAGGTCAGTTTCACATTTTCACTTTTGATGCTTAATTGGCTATTTGCAAACAAATGCAAGTTTAGCCGTGGCCTAACTTTTGAGGGAGAGGTCGGGTCCGGAAAACACATGTTTTTTCGGCTTCCCCAACATGTGGGGAACCAGAATATATGTATACACTTTTCGAATTTGAGGTCAGTTTCACATTTTGAGTTTTCATGCTTAATTGGCTATTTGCCAACAAATGCAATCTAGGCCAAGGCCTAAATTTTGAGGGAGAGGTCGGAACCGGAAAACACACGTTTTTTCGGGTTCCCCAACATGTGGGGAAGCAGAATATATGTATACTTTTCGAATTTAAAGTCAGTTTCACATTTCGAGTTTTCATGCTTAATTGGCTATTTGCCTACAAATGCAATCTAGGCCAAGGCCTAAATTTTGAGGGAGAGGTCGGAACCAGAAAACACATGTTTTTTTGGGTTCCCCAACCTGTGTGGAACCTGAATATATGTACACTTTTCGAATTTTAGGTCAGTTTCACATTTTCACTTTTGATGCTTAATTGGCTATTTGCCAACAAATGCAATCTAGGCCAAGGGCTAAATTTTGAGGGAGAGGTCGGATCAGGAAAACACATTTTTTTCGGATTCCCCAACCTGTGGGGAACCTGAATATATGTACACTTTTCAAATTTGAGGTCAGTTTCACATTTTGACTTTTCATGCTTAATTGGCTATTTGCCAACAAATGCAATCTAGGCCAAGGGCTAAATTTTGAGGGAGAGGTCGGATCAGGAAAACACATGTTTTTTCGGGTTCCCCAACCTGTGGGGAACCTGAATATATCTATACTTTTCGAATTTTAGGTCAGTTTCACATTTTCACTTTTGATGCTTAATTGGCTATTTGCAAACAAATGCAAGTTAAGCCGTGGCCTAACTTTTCAGGGAGAGGTCGGATCCGGAAAACACATGTTTTTTCGGATTCCCCAACCTGTGGGGAACCTGAATATATGTACACTTTTCAAATTTGAGGTCAGTTTCACATTTTCACTTTTGATGCTTAATTGGCTATTTGCAAACAAATGCAAGTTAAGCCGTGGCCTAACTTTTCAGGGAGAGGTCGGATCCGGAAAACACATTTTTTTTTCGGATTCCCCAACCTGTGGGGAACCTGAATATATGTACACTTTTCAAATTTGAGGTCAGTTTCACATTTTGACTTTTCATGGTTAATTGGCTATTTGCCAACAAATTCGAGATAGGCCGTGGCCTAACTTTTTAGGGAGAGGTCGGATCCGGAAAACACATTTTTTTTTCGGATTCCCCAACCTGTGGGGAACCTGAATATATGTACACTTTTCAAATTTGAGGTCAGTTTCACATTTTGACTTTTCATGGTTAATTGGCTATTTGCAAACAAATGCAATCTAGGCCGAGGCCTAACTTTTGAGGGAGAGGTCGGATCTGGAAAACACATGTTTTTCGGGTTCCCCAACCTTTGGGGAATCAGAATATATGTATACTTGTCGAACTTGAAGTCAGTTTCACATTTTGACTTTTCATGCTTAATTGGCTATTTCCCAACAAATGCAATGTAGGCCGAGGCCTAACCTTTGAGGTAGAGGACGGATCCGGAAAATACTTGTTTTTTTGGGTTCCCCCACCTGTGGCGAACTATAATATATGTATACTTTTCGAATCTGAGGTCAGTTTCAAATTTTGACTTTTCATGCTTAATTGGCTATTTGCCAACAAATGCAATCTTGCCTGAGGGATAAATTTTGAGGGAGAGGTCGGATCTGGAAAACACATGTTTTTTCGGGTTCCCCAACATGTGGGGAAGCAGAATATGTGTATACTTTTCGAATTTGAAGTCAGTTTCACATTTCGAGTTTTCATGCTTAATTGGCTATTTGCCTACAAATGCAATCTAGGCCAAGGCCTAAATTTTGAGGGAGAGGTCGGAACCGGAAAACACATGTTTTTTCGGGTTCCCCAACCTTTGGGGAATCAAAATATATGTATACTTTTTGAACTTGAGGTCAGTTTCACATTTTGACTTTTCATGCTTAATTGACGATTTGCCAACAAATACAATCTAGGCCGAGGCCCAACCTTTGAGGGAGAGGTCGGATGGGAAAAACAGATGTTTTTTCGTGTTCCCCAACCTTTTGGGAACCATAATATATTTATACTTTTTTTTTTTGAGGTCAGATTTACATTGTGACTGTTCATACTTAATTGTCTATTAGCCAACAAGTACGAGATAGGCCGTGGCATTAACTTTTGAGGGAGAGGTCGGATCTGGAAAACACATGTTTTTTCGGGTTCCCCAACATGTGGGGAAGCAGAATATATGTATACTTTTCGAATTTAAAGTCAGTTTCACATTTCGAGTTTTCATGCTTAATTGGCTATTTGCCTACAAATGCAATCTAGGCCAAGGCCTAAATTTTGAGGGAGAGGTCGGAACCAGAAAACACATGGTTTTTTGGGTTCCCCAACCTGTGGCAAACCATAATATATGTATACTTTTCGAATCTGAGGTCAGTTTCAGATTTCGAGTTTTCATGCTTAATTGGCTATTTGCCAACAAATTCGAGATACCGGTAGGCCGTGGCCTAACTTTTGAGGAAGAGGTTGGATCCGGAAAACACATGTTTTTTCAGGTTCCCCAACATGTGGGGAACCAGAATATATGTATACTTTTCGAATTTGAGGTCAGTTTCACATTTTGACTTTTCATTCTTAATTGGCTATTTCCCAACAAATGCAATGTAGGCAGAGGCCTAACCTTTGAGGTAGATGTCGGATCCGGAAAATACTTGTTTTTTCATGTTCCCCCACCTGTGGCGAACCATAATATATGTATGCTTTTCGAATCTGAGGTCAGTTTCAAATTTTGACTTTTCATGCTTAATTGGCTATTTGCCAACAAATGCAATCTAGGCCAAGGGCTAAATTTTGAGGGAGAGGTCGGATCGGGAAAACACATGTTTTTTCGGGTTCCCCAACATGTGGGGAACCAGAATATATGTATACTTGTCGAATTTGAGGTCAGTTTCACATTTTCACTTTTGATGCTTAATTGGCTATTTCCCAACAAATGCAATGTAGGCCGAGGCCTAACCTTTGAGGTAGAGGACGGATCCGGAAAATACTTGTTTTTTTGGGTTCCCCCACCTGTGGCGAACTATAATATATGTATACTTTTCGAATTTGAGGTCAGTTTCAGATTTCGAGTTTTCATGCTTAATTGGCTATTTGCCAACAAATGCAATCTAGGCCAAGGCCTAAATTTTGAGGGAGAGGTCGGAACCGGAAAACACACGTTTTTTCGAGTTCCCCAACCTGTGTGGAAGCTGAATATATGTACACTTTTCGAATTTGAGGTCAGTTTCACATTTTGACTTTTCATGGTTAATTGGCTATTTGTCAACAAATTCGAGACAGGCCGTGGCCTAACCTTTGAGGAAGAGGTTGGATCCGGAAAACACATGTTTTTTCGGGTTCCTCAACCTGTGGGGAACCTGAATATATCTATACTTTTCGAATTTTAGGTCAGTTTCACATTTTCACTTTTGATGCTTAATTGGCTATTTCCCAACAAATGCAATGTAGGCAGAGGCCTAACCTTTGAGGTAGAGGTCGGATCGGGAAAATACTTGTTTTTTCGGGTTCCCCCACCTGTGGCAAACCATAATATATGTATACTTTTCGAATCTGAGGTCAGTTTCAGATTTCGAGTTTTCATGCTTAATTGGCTATTTGCCAACAAATTCGAGATACCGGTAGGCCGTGGCCTAACTTTTGAGGAAGAGGTTGGATCCGGAAAACACATGTTTTTTCAGGTTCCCCAACATGTGGGGAACCAGAATATATGTATACTTTTCGAATTTGAGGTCAGTTTCACATTTTGACTTTTCATTCTTAATTGGCTATTTCCCAACAAATGCAATGTAGGCAGAGGCCTAACCTTTGAGGTAGATGTCGGATCCGGAAAATACTTCTTTTTTCATGTTCCCCCACCTGTGGCGAACCATAATATATGTATGCTTTTCGAATCTGAGGTCAGTTTCAAATTTTGACTTTTCATGCTTAATTGGCTATTTGCCAACAAATGCAATCTAGGCCAAGGGCTAAATTTTGAGGGAGATGTCGGATCAGGAAAACACATGTTTTTTCGGGTTCCCCAACATGTGGGGAACCAGAATATATGTATACTTTTCGAATTTGAGGTCAGTTTCAGATTTCGAGTTTTCATGCTTAATTGGCTATTTGCCTACAAATGCAATCTAGGCCAAGGTCTAAATTTTGAGGGAGAGGTCGGAACCGGAAAACACATGTTTTTTCGGGTTCCCCAACCTGTGGGGAACCTGAATATATCTATACTTTTCGAATTTTAGGTCAGTTTCACATTTTGACTTTTCATGCTTAATTGGCTATTTCCCAACACATGCAATGTAGGCAGAGGCCTAACCTTTGAGGTAGAGGTCGGATCGGGAAAATACTTGTTTTTTCGGGTTCCCCCACCTGTGGCAAACCATAATATATGTATACTTTTCGAATCTGAGGTCAGTTTCAAATTTTGACTTTTCATGCTTAATTGGCTATTTGCCAACAAATGCAATCTAGGCCGAGGGCTAAATTTTTAGGGAGAGGTCGGATCTGGAAAACACATGGTTTTTCGTCTTTCCCAACATGTGGGGAACCAGAATATATGTATACTTTTTGAATTTGAGTTCAGTTTCACATTTTGAGTTTTCATGCTTAATTGGCTATTTGCCTACAAATGCAATCTAGGCCAAGGCCTAAATTTTGAGGGAGAGGTCGGAACCGGAAAACACACATTTTTTCGGGTTCCCCAACATGTGGGGAAGAAGAATATATGTATACTTTTCGAATTTGAAGTCAGCTTCACATTTTCACTTTTGATGCTTAATTGGCTATTTGCCAGCAAATGCAAGTTTAGCCGTGGCCTAACTTTTGAGGTAGAGGTCGGATCCGGAAAACATATGTTTTTTCGGGTTCCCCCACCTGTGGCAAACCATAATATATGTATACTTTTCGAATCTGAGGTCAGTTTCAAATTTTGACTTTTCATGCTTAATTGGCTATTTGCCAACAAATGCAATCTAGGCCGAGGGCTAAATTTTGAGGGAGAGGTCGGATCTGGAAAACACATGTTTTTTCGGCTTCCCCAACATGTGGGGAACCAGAATATATATATACTTTTCGAATTTGAGGTCAGTTTCACATTTTGACTTTTCATTCTTAATTGGCTATTTCCCAACACATGCAATGTAGGCAGAGGCCTAACCTTTGAGGTAGATGTCGGATCCGGAAAATACTTGTTTTTTCATGTTCCCCCACCTGTGGCGAACCATAATATATGTATGCTTTTCGAATCTGAGGTCAGTTTCAAATTTTGACTTTTCATGCTTAATTGGCTATTTGCCAACAAATGCAATCTAGGCCAAGGGCTAAATTTTGAGGGAGAGGTCGGATCGGGAAAACACATGTTTTTTCGGGTTCCCCAACATGTGGGGAACCAGAATATATGTATACTTGTCGAATTTGAGGTCAGTTTCACATTTTCACTTTTGATGCTTAATTGGCTATTTCCCAACAAATGCAATGTAGGCCGAGGCCTAACCTTTGAGGTAGAGGACGGATCCGGAAAATACTTGTTTTTTTGGGTTCCCCCACCTGTGGCGAACTATAATATATGTATACTTTTCGAATTTGAGGTCAGTTTCAGATTTCGAGTTTTCATGCTTAATTGGCTATTTGCCAACAAATGCAATCTAGGCCAAGGCCTAAATTTTGAGGGAGAGGTCGGAACCGGAAAACACACGTTTTTTCGAGTTCCCCAACCTGTGTGGAAGCTGAATATATGTACACTTTTCGAATTTGAGGTCAGTTTCACATTTTGACTTTTCATGGTTAATTGGCTATTTGTCAACAAATTCGAGACAGGCCGTGGCCTAACCTTTGAGGAAGAGGTTGGATCCGGAAAACACATGTTTTTTCGGGTTCCTCAACCTGTGGGGAACCTGAATATATCTATACTTTTCGAATTTTAGGTCAGTTTCACATTTTCACTTTTGATGCTTAATTGGCTATTTCCCAACAAATGCAATGTAGGCAGAGGCCTAACCTTTGAGGTAGAGGTCGGATCGGGAAAATACTTGTTTTTTCGGGTTCCCCCACCTGTGGCAAACCATAATATATGTATACTTTTCGAATCTGAGGTCAGTTTCAGATTTCGAGTTTTCATGCTTAATTGGCTATTTGCCAACAAATTCGAGATACCGGTAGGCCGTGGCCTAACTTTTGAGGAAGAGGTTGGATCCGGAAAACACATGTTTTTTCAGGTTCCCCAACATGTGGGGAACCAGAATATATGTATACTTTTCGAATTTGAGGTCAGTTTCACATTTTGACTTTTCATTCTTAATTGGCTATTTCCCAACAAATGCAATGTAGGCAGAGGCCTAACCTTTGAGGTAGATGTCGGATCCGGAAAATACTTCTTTTTTCATGTTCCCCCACCTGTGGCGAACCATAATATATGTATGCTTTTCGAATCTGAGGTCAGTTTCAAATTTTGACTTTTCATGCTTAATTGGCTATTTGCCAACAAATGCAATCTAGGCCAAGGGCTAAATTTTGAGGGAGATGTCGGATCAGGAAAACACATGTTTTTTCGGGTTCCCCAACATGTGGGGAACCAGAATATATGTATACTTTTCGAATTTGAGGTCAGTTTCAGATTTCGAGTTTTCATGCTTAATTGGCTATTTGCCTACAAATGCAATCTAGGCCAAGGTCTAAATTTTGAGGGAGAGGTCGGAACCGGAAAACACATGTTTTTTCGGGTTCCCCAACCTGTGGGGAACCTGAATATATCTATACTTTTCGAATTTTAGGTCAGTTTCACATTTTGACTTTTCATGCTTAATTGGCTATTTCCCAACACATGCAATGTAGGCAGAGGCCTAACCTTTGAGGTAGAGGTCGGATCGGGAAAATACTTGTTTTTTCGGGTTCCCCCACCTGTGGCAAACCATAATATATGTATACTTTTCGAATCTGAGGTCAGTTTCAAATTTTGACTTTTCATGCTTAATTGGCTATTTGCCAACAAATGCAATCTAGGCCGAGGGCTAAATTTTTAGGGAGAGGTCGGATCTGGAAAACACATGGTTTTTCGTCTTTCCCAACATGTGGGGAACCAGAATATATGTATACTTTTTGAATTTGAGTTCAGTTTCACATTTTGAGTTTTCATGCTTAATTGGCTATTTGCCTACAAATGCAATCTAGGCCAAGGCCTAAATTTTGAGGGAGAGGTCGGAACCGGAAAACACACATTTTTTCGGGTTCCCCAACATGTGGGGAAGAAGAATATATGTATACTTTTCGAATTTGAAGTCAGCTTCACATTTTCACTTTTGATGCTTAATTGGCTATTTGCCAGCAAATGCAAGTTTAGCCGTGGCCTAACTTTTGAGGTAGAGGTCGGATCCGGAAAACATATGTTTTTTCGGGTTCCCCCACCTGTGGCAAACCATAATATATGTATACTTTTCGAATCTGAGGTCAGTTTCAAATTTTGACTTTTCATGCTTAATTGGCTATTTGCCAACAAATGCAATCTAGGCCGAGGGCTAAATTTTGAGGGAGAGGTCGGATCTGGAAAACACATGTTTTTTCGGCTTCCCCAACATGTGGGGAACCAGAATATATATATACTTTTCGAATTTGAGGTCAGTTTCACATTTTGACTTTTCATTCTTAATTGGCTATTTCCCAACACATGCAATGTAGGCAGAGGCCTAACCTTTGAGGTAGAGGTCGGATCGGGAAAATACTTGTTTTTTCGGGTTCCCCCACCTGTGGCAAACCATAATATATGTATACTTTTCGAATCTGAGGTCAGTTTCAAATTTTGACTTTTCATGCTTAATTGGCTATTTGCCAACAAATGCAATCTAGGCCGAGGGCTAAATTTTTAGGGAGAGGTCGGATCTGGAAAACACATGGTTTTTTGTCTTTCCCAACATGTGGGGAACCAGAATATATGTATACTTTTTGAATTTGAGTTCAGTTTCACATTTTGAGTTTTCATGCTTAATTGGCTATTTGCCTACAAATGCAATCTAGGCCAAGGCCTAAATTTTGAGGGAGAGGTCGGAACCGGAAAACACACATTTTTTCGGGTTCCCCAACATGTGGGGAAGAAGAATATATGTATACTTTTCGAATTTGAAGTCAGCTTCACATTTTCACTTTTGATGCTTAATTGGCTATTTGCCAGCAAATGCAAGTTTAGCCGTGGCCTAACTTTTGAGGTAGAGGTCGGATCCGGAAAACATATGTTTTTTCGGGTTCCCCCACCTGTGGCAAACCATAATATATGTATACTTTTCGAATCTGAGGTCAGTTTCAAATTTTGACTTTTCATGCTTAATTGGCTATTTGCCAACAAATGCAATCTAGGCCGAGGGCTAAATTTTGAGGGAGAGGTCGGATCTGGAAAACACATGTTTTTTCGGCTTCCCCAACATGTGGGGAACCAGAATATATATATACTTTTCGAATTTGAGGTCAGTTTCACATTTTGACTTTTCATTCTTAATTGGCTATTTCCCAACAAATGCAATGTAGGCAGAGGCCTAACCTTTGAGGTAGATGTCGGATCTGGAAAATACTTCTTTTTTCATGTTCCCCCACCTGTGACGAACCATAATATATGTATGCTTTTCGAATCTGAGGTCAGTTTCAAATTTTGACTTTTCATGCTTAATTGGCTATTTGTCAACAAATTTGAGATAGGCCGTGGCCTAACTTTTGAGGAAGAGGTTGGATCCGGAAAACACATGTTTTTTCGGGTTCCCCAACCTGTGGGGAACCTGAATATATCTATACTTTTCGAATTTTAGGTCAGTTTCACATTTTCACTTTTGATGCTTAATTGGCTATTTCCCAACAAATGCAATGTAGGCAGAGGCCTAACCTTTGAGGTAGAGGTCGGATCGGGAAAATATTTGTTTTTTCGGGTTCCCCCACCTGTGGCAAACCATAATATATTTATACTTTTCGAATCTGAGGTCAGTTTCAAATTTTGACTTTTCATGCTTAATTGGCTATTTGCCAACAAATGCAATCTAGGCCGAGGGCTAAATTTTGAGTGAGAGGTCGGATCTGGAAAACACATGTTTTTTCGGCTTCCCCAACATGTGGGGAACCAGAATATATGTACACTTTTCCAATTTGAGGTCAGTTTCACATTTTGAGTTTTCATGCTTAATTGGCTATTTGCCTACAAATGCAATCTAGGCCAAGGCCTAAATTTTGAGGGAGAGGTCGGAACCGGAAAACACACATTTTTTCGGGTTCCCCAACATGTGGGGAAGAAGAATATATGTATACTTTTCGAATTTGAAGTCAGCTTCACATTTTCACTTTTGATGCTTAATTGGCTATTTGCGAGCAAATGCAAGTTTAGCCGTGGCCTAACTTTTGAGGGAGAGGTCGGATCCGGAAAACATATGTTTTTTCGGGTTCCCCCACCTGTGGCAAACCATAATATATGTATACTTTTCGAATCTGAGGTCAGTTTCAAATTTTGACTTTTGATGCTTAATTGGCTATTTGCAAACAAATGCAAGTTTAGCCGTGGCCTAACTTTTGAGGGAGAGGTCGGGTCCGGAAAACACATGGTTTTTTGGGTTCCCCAACCTGTGTGGAACCTGAATATATGTACACTTTTCGAATTTGAGCTCAGTTTCACATTTTGACTTTTCATGGTTAATTGGTTATTTGCCAACAAATTCGAGATAGGCCGTGGCCTAACTTTTGAGGAAGAGGTTGGATCCGGAAAACACATGTTTTTTCGGGTTCCCCAACCTGTGGCGAACCTGAATATATCTATACTTTTCGAATTTGAGGTCAGTTTCACATTTTGACTTTTCATTCTTAATTGGCTATTTCCCAACAAATGCAATCTAGGCCAAGGCCTAAATTTTGAGGGAGAGGTCGGAACCGGAAAACACACATTTTTTCGGGTTCCCCAACATGTGGGGAAGCAGAATATATGTATACTTTTCGAATTTGAGGTCAGTTTCACATTTTGAGTTTTCATGCTTAATTGGCTATTTGCCAACAAATGCAATCTAGGCCAAGGCCTAAATTTTGAGGGAGAGGTCGGAACCGGAAAACACACATTTTTTCGGGTTCCCCAACATGTGGGGAAGCAGAATATATGTATACTTTTCGAATTTAAAGTCAGTTTCACATTTCGAGTTTTCATGCTTAATTGGCTATTTGCCTACAAATGCAATCTAGGCCAAGGCCTAAATTTTGAGGGAGAGGTCGGAACCAGAAAACACATGGTTTTTTGGGTTCCCCAACCTGTGTGGAACCTGAATATATGTACACTTTTCGAATTTGAGCTCAGTTTCACATTTTGACTTTTCATGGTTAATTGGTTATTTGCCAACAAATTCGAGATAGGCCGTGGCCTAACTTTTGAGGAAGAGGTTGGATCCGGAAAACACATGTTTTTTCGGGTTCCCCAACCTGTGGCGAACCTGAATATATCTATACTTTTCGAATTTGAGGTCAGTTTCACATTTTGACTTTTCATTCTTAATTGGCTATTTCCCAACAAATGCAATGTAGGCAGAGCCCTAACCTTTGAGGTAGATGTCGGATCCGGAAAATACTTGTTTTTTCGTGTTCCCCCACCTGTGGCGAACTATAATATATGTATGCTTTTCGAATCTGAGGTCAGTTTCAAATTTTGACTTTTCATGCTTAATTGGCTATTTGCCAACAAATGCAATCTAGGCCAAGGCCTAAATTTTGAGGGAGAGGTCGGAACCGGAAAACACACATTTTTTCGAGTTCCCCAACCTGTGTGGAACCTGAATATATGTACACTTTTCGAATTTGAGGTCAGTTTCACATTTTGACTTTTCATGGTTAATTGGCTATTTGTCAAAAAATTTGAGATAGGCCGTGGCCTAAATTTTGAGGAAGAGGTTGGATCCGGAAAACACATGTTTTTTCGGGTTCCCCAACCTGTGGGGAACCTGAATATATCTATACTTTTCGAATTTTAGGTCAGTTTCACATTTTCACTTTTGATGCTTAATTGGCTATTTCCCAACAAATGCAATGTAGGCAGAGGCCTAACCTTTGAGGTAGAGGTCGGATCGGGAAAATACTTGTTTTTTCGGGTTCCCCCACCTGTGGCAAACCATAATATATGTATACTTTTCGAATCTGAGGTCAGTTTCAAATTTTGACTTTTCATGCTTAATTGGCTATTTGCCAACAAATGCAATCTAGGCCGAGGGCTAAATTTTTAGGGAGAGGTCGGATCTGGAAAACACATGTTTTTTCGGCTTTCCCAAAATGTGGGGAACCAGAATATATGTATAGTTTTTGAATTTGAGGTCAGTTTCACATTTTGACTTTTCATGCTTAATTGGCTATTTGCCAACAAATTCGAGATAGGCCGTGGCCTAACTTTTGAGGAAGAGGTTGGATCCGGAAAACACATGTTTTTTCGGATTCCCCAACCTGTGGGGAACCTGAATATATGTACACTTTTCAAATTTGAGGTCAGTATCACATTGTGAATTTTCATGGTTAATTGGCTATTTGCCAACAAATCCGAGATAAGCCGTGGCCTAACTTTTGAGGGAGAGGATGGATCCGGAAAAAACATGTTTTTTTGGGTTCCCCAACCTGTTGGGAACCTGAATATATCTATACTTTTCGAATTTTAGGTCAGTTTCACATTTTCACTTTTGATGCTTAATTGGCTATTTGCCAACAAATGCAATCTAGGCCAAGGGCTAAATTTTGAGGGAGAGGTCGGATCAGGAAAACACATTTTTTTTCGGATTCCCCAACCTGTGGGGAACCTGAATATATGTACACTTTTCAAATTTGAGGTCAGTTTCACATTTTGACTTTTCATGCTTAATTGGCTATTTGCCAACAAATGCAATCTAGGCCAAGGGCTAAATTTTGAGGGAGAGGTCGGATCCGGAAAACACATGTTTTTTCGGGTTCCCCAACCTGTGTGGAACCTGAATATATGTATACGTTTTGAATTTGAGGTCGGTTTCACATTTTTACTTTTCATGCTTAATTGTCTATTTTCGAACAAATGCAATGTAGGCCGAGGCCTAACTTTTAAGGGAGAGGTCGGATCCGGAAAACACATGTTTTTTCGGATTCCCCAACCTGTGGGGAACCTGAATATATGTACACTTTTCAAATTTGAGGTCAGTTTCACATTTTCACTTTTGATGCTTAATTGGCTATTTGCAAACAAATGCAAGTTAAGCCGTGGCCTAACTTTTCAGGGAGAGGTCGGATCCGGAAAACACTTTTTTTTTCCGGATTCCCCAACCTGTGGGGAACCTGAATATATGTACACTTTTCAAATTTGAGGTCAGTTTCACATTTTGACTTTTCATGGTTAATTGGCTATTTGCAAACAAATTCGAGATAGGCCGTGGCCTAACTTTTGAGGAAGAGGTTGGATCCGGAAAACACATGTTTTTTCGGGTTCCCCAACATGTGGGGAACCAGAATATATGTATACTTTTCGAATCTGAGGTCAGTTTCAAATTTTGACTTTTCATGCTTAATTGGCTATTTGCCAACAAATGCAATCTAGGCCAAGGGCTAAATTTTGAGGGAGAGGTCGGATCTGGAAAACACATGTTTTTTCGGGTTCCCCAACCTGTGTGGAACCTGAATATATGTATACGTTTTGAATTTGAGGTCGGTTTCAAATTTTGACTTTTCATGCTTAATTGTCTATTTTCGAACAAATGCAATGTAGGCCGAGGCCTAACTTTTAAGGGAGAGGTCGGATGCAGAAAACGCATGTTTTTTTCGGGTTCCCCAATCTGTGGGGAACCTGAATATATGTATACTTTTCGAATTTGAGGTCAGTTTCACATTTTGACTGTTCATGCTTAATTGTCTATTAGCCAACAAATACGAGATAGGCCGTGGCCTAACTTTTGAGGGAGAGGTCTGATCCAGAAAACACATGTTTTTTCGGGTTCCCAAAACCTTTGTGGAACCATAATATATGTATACTTTTTGAATTTGAAGTCAGTTTCACATTTTGACTTTGCATGCTTAATTGGCTATTTGCCAATAAATGCAATTTAGGCCGAGGCCTAAATTTTGAGGTAGAGGTCGGATCCGGAAAACACATGTTTTTTCGGGTTCCCCAACATGTGGGAACCAGAATATATGTATACTTTTCGAATTTTAGGTCAGTTTCACATTTTGATTGTTCATGCTTCATTGGCTATTTGCCAACAAATGCAATCTAGGCCGAGGGCTAAATTTTGAGGGAGAGGTCGGATCTGGAAAACACATGTTTTTTCGGGTTCCCCAACATGTGGGGAACCAGAATATATGTATACTTTTCGAATTTGAGGTCAGTTTCTCATTTTGACTTTTCATGCTTAATTGGCTATTTGCCAACAAATGCAATCTAGGCCAAGGCCTAAATTTTGAGGGAGAGGTTGGATCCGGAAAATACATGTTTTTTTGGGTTCCCCCACCTGTGGCGAACTATAATATATGTATACTTTTCGAATCTGAGGTCAGTTTCAAATTTTGACTTTTCATGCTTAATTGGCTATTTGCCAACAAATGCAATCTTGCCTGAGGGATAAATTTTGAGGGAGAGGTCGGATCTGGAAAACACATGTTTTTTCGGGTTCCCCAACATGTGTGGAAGCTGAATATATCTATACTTTTCGACTTTTAGGTCAGTTTCACATTTTGACTTTTCATTCTTAATTGGCTATTTCCCAACAAATGCAATCTAGGCCGAGGCCTAACTTTTGAGGGAGAGGTCGGATCTGGAAAACACATGTTTTTTCGGGTTCCCCAACCTTTGGGGAATCAAAATATATGTATACTTTTTGAACTTGAGATCAGTTTCACATTTTGACATTTCATGCTTAATTGACGATTTGCCAACAAATACAATCTAGGCCGAGGCCCAACCTTTGAGGGAGAGGTCGGATGGGAAAAACAGATGTTTTTTCGTGTTCCCCAACCTTTTGGGAACCATAATATATTTATACTTTTGATTTTTGAGGTCAGATTTACATTGTGACTGTTCATACTTAATTGTCTATTAGCCAACAAGTACGAGATAGGCCGTGGCCTAACTTTTGAGGGAGAGGTCGGATCTGGAAAACACATGTTTTTTCGGGTTCCCCAACATGTGGGGAAGCAGAATATATGTATACTTTTCGAATTTAAAGTCAGTTTCACATTTCGAGTTTTCATGCTTAATTGGCTATTTGCCAACAAATGCAATCTAGGCCAAGGCCTACATTTTGAGGGAGAGGTCGGAACCGGAAAACACATGTTTTTTCGGCTTCCCCAACCTGTGGGGAAGCAGAATATATGTATACTTTTCGAATTTAAGGTCAGTTTCTCATTTTGACTTTTCATGCTTAATTGGATATTTCCCTACAAATGGAAGTTAAGCCGTGGCCTAACTTTTGAGGAAGAGGTCTGATCCGGAAAACACATGTTTTTTCGGGTTCCCCAACCTGTGGGGAACCAGAATATATGTATACTTTTCGAATTTGAGGTTAGTTTCACATTTTGACTTTTCATGCTAAATTGGCTATTTGCCGACAAATGCAATCTTGGCTGAGGGCTAAATTTTGAGGGAGAGGTCGGATCTGGAAAACACATGTTTTTTCGGGTTCCCCAACATGTGGGGAAGCAGAATATATGTATACTTTTCGAATTTGAGGTCAGTTTCAGATTTTGAGTTTTCATGCTTAATTGGCTATTTGCCTACAAATGCAATCTAGGCCAAGGTCTAAATTTTGAGGGAGAGGTCGGAACCGGAAAACACATGGTTTTTTGGGTTCCCCAAGCTGTGTGGAACCTGAATATATGTACACTTTTCGAATTTGAGGTCAGTTTCACATTTTGACTTTTCATGGTTAATTGGCTATTTGCCAACAAATTCGAGATAGGCCGTGGCCTAACTTTTGAGGAAGAGGTTGGATCCGGAAAACACATTTTTTTGGGTTCCCCAACCTGTGGGGAACCTGAATATATCTATACTTTTCGAATCTGAGGTCAGTTTCAAATTTTGACTTTTCATGCTTAATTGGCTATTTGCCAACAAATGCAATCTAGGCCAAGGGCTAAATTTTGAAGGAGAGGTCGGATCAGGAAAACACATGTTTTTTCGGGTTCCCCAACATGTGGGGAACCAGAATATATGTATACTTTTCGAATCTGAGGTCAGTTTCAAATTTTGACTTTTCATGCTTAATTGGCTATTTGCCAACAAATGCAATCTAGGCCAAGGGCTAAATTTTGAGGGAGAGGTCGGATCAGGAAAACACATGTTTTTTCGGGTTCCCCAACATGTGGGGAACGAGAATATATGTATACTTTTCGAATTTGAGGTCAGTTTCACATTTTCAGTTTTCATGCTTAATTGGCTATTTGCCAACAAATGCAATCTAGGCCAAGGTCTAAATTTTGAGGGAGAGGTCGGAACCGTAAAACACATGGTTTTTTGGGTTCCCCAACCTGTGTGGAACCTGAATATATGTACACTTTTCGAATTTGAGGTCAGTTTCACATTTTGACTTTTCATGGTTAATTGGCTTTTTGCCAACAAATTCGAGATAGGCCGTGGCCTAACTTTTGAGGAAGAGGTTGGATCCGGAAAACACATTTTTTTGGGTTCCCCAACCTGTGGGGAACCTGAATATATCTATACTTTTCGAATCTGAGGTCAGTTTCAAATTTTCACTTTTGATGCTTAATTGGCTATTTGCCAACAAATGCAATCTAGGCCAAGGGCTAAATTTTGAGGGAGAGGTCGGATCAGGAAAACACATTTTTTTTCGGATTCCCCAACCTGTGGGGAACCTCAATATATGTACACTTTTCAAATTTGAGGTCAGTTTCACATTTTGACTTTTCATGCTTAATTGGCTATTTGCCAACAAATGCAATCTAGGCCAAGGGCTAAATTTTGAGGGAGAGGTCGGATCCGGAAAACACATGTTTTTTCGGGTTCCCCAACCTGTGTGGAACCTGAATATATGTATACGTTTTGAATTTGAGGTCGGTTTCACATTTTTACTTTTCATGCTTAATTGTCTATTTTCGAACAAATGCAATGTAGGCCGAGGCCTAACTTTTAAGGGAGAGGTCGGATCCGGAAAACACATGTTTTTTCGGATTCCCCAACCTGTGGGGAACCTGAATATATGTACACTTTTCAAATTTGAGGTCAGTTTCACATTTTCACTTTTGATGCTTAATTGGCTATTTGCAAACAAATGCAAGTTAAGCCGTGGCCTAACTTTTCAGGGAGAGGTCGGATCCGGAAAACACTTTTTTTTTTCGCATTCCCCAACCTGTGGGGAACCTGAATATATGTACACTTTTCAAATTTGAGGTCAGTTTCACATTTTGACTTTTCATGGTTAATTGGCTATTTGCCAACAAATTCGAGATAGGCCGTGGCCTAACTTTTTAGGGAGAGGTCGGATCCGGAAAACACATTTTTTTTCGGATTCCCCAACCTGTGGGGAACCTGAATATATGTACACTTTTCAAATTTGAGGTCAGTTTCACATTTTGACTTTTCATGGTTAATTGGCTATTTGCAAACAAATTCGAGATAGGCCGTGGCCTAACTTTTGAGGAAGAGGTTGGATCCGGAAAACACATGTTTTTTCGGGTTCCCCAACATGTGGGGAACCAGAATATATGTATACTTTTCGAATCTGAGGTCAGTTTCAAATTTTGACTTTTCATGCTTAATTGGCTATTTGCCAACAAATGCAATCTAGGCCAAGGGCTAAATTTTGAGGGAGAGGTCGGATCTGGAAAACACATGTTTTTTCGGGTTCCCCAACCTGTGTGGAACCTGAATATATGTATACGTTTTGAATTTGAGGTCGGTTTCAAATTTTGACTTTTCATGCTTAATTGTCTATTTTCGAACAAATGCAATGTAGGCCGAGGCCTAACTTTTAAGGGAGAGGTCGGATGCAGAAAACGCATGTTTTTTTCGGGTTCCCCAATCTGTGGGGAACCTGAATATATGTATACTTTTCGAATTTGAGGTCAGTTTCACATTTTGACTGTTCATGCTTAATTGTCTATTAGCCAACAAATACGAGATAGGCCGTGGCCTAACTTTTGAGGGAGAGGTCTGATCCAGAAAACACATGTTTTTTCGGGTTCCCAAAACCTTTGTGGAACCATAATATATGTATACTTTTTGAATTTGAAGTCAGTTTCACATTTTGACTTTGCATGCTTAATTGGCTATTTGCCAATAAATGCAATTTAGGCCGAGGCCTAAATTTTGAGGTAGAGGTCGGATCCGGAAAACACATGTTTTTTCGGGTTCCCCAACATGTGGGAACCAGAATATATGTATACTTTTCGAATTTTAGGTCAGTTTCACATTTTGATTGTTCATGCTTCATTGGCTATTTGCCAACAAATGCAATCTAGGCCGAGGGCTAAATTTTGAGGGAGAGGTCGGATCTGGAAAACACATGTTTTTTCGGGTTCCCCAACATGTGGGGAACCAGAATATATGTATACTTTTCGAATTTGAGGTCAGTTTCTCATTTTGACTTTTCATGCTTAATTGGCTATTTGCCAACAAATGCAATCTAGGCCAAGGCCTAAATTTTGAGGGAGAGGTTGGATCCGGAAAATACATGTTTTTTTGGGTTCCCCCACCTGTGGCGAACTATAATATATGTATACTTTTCGAATCTGAGGTCAGTTTCAAATTTTGACTTTTCATGCTTAATTGGCTATTTGCCAACAAATGCAATCTTGCCTGAGGGATAAATTTTGAGGGAGAGGTCGGATCTGGAAAACACATGTTTTTTCGGGTTCCCCAACATGTGTGGAAGCTGAATATATCTATACTTTTCGACTTTTAGGTCAGTTTCACATTTTGACTTTTCATTCTTAATTGGCTATTTCCCAACAAATGCAATCTAGGCCGAGGCCTAACTTTTGAGGGAGAGGTCGGATCTGGAAAACACATGTTTTTTCGGGTTCCCCAACCTTTGGGGAATCAAAATATATGTATACTTTTTGAACTTGAGGTCAGTTTCACATTTTGACATTTCATGCTTAATTGACGATTTGCCAACAAATACAATCTAGGCCGAGGCCCAACCTTTGAGGGAGAGGTCGGATGGGAAAAACAGATGTTTTTTCGTGTTCCCCAACCTTTTGGGAACCATAATATATTTATACTTTTGATTTTTGAGGTCAGATTTACATTGTGACTGTTCATACTTAATTGTCTATTAGCCAACAAGTACGAGATAGGCCGTGGCCTAACTTTTGAGGGAGAGGTCGGATCTGGAAAACACATGTTTTTTCGGGTTCCCCAACATGTGGGGAAGCAGAATATATGTATACTTTTCGAATTTAAAGTCAGTTTCACATTTCGAGTTTTCATGCTTAATTGGCTATTTGCCTACAAATGCAATCTAGGCCAAGGCCTAAATTTTGAGGGAGAGGTCGGATCTGGAAAACACATGTTTTTTCGGCTTCCCCAACCTGTGGGGAAGCAGAATATATGTATACTTTTCGAATTTAAGGTCAGTTTCTCATTTTGACTTTTCATGCTTAATTGGATATTTCCCTACAAATGGAAGTTAAGCCGTGGCCTAACTTTTGAGGAAGAGGTCTGATCCGGAAAACACATGTTTTTTTGGGTTCCCCAACCTGTGGGGAACCAGAATATATGTATACTTTTCGAATTTGAGGTCAGTTTCACATTTTGAGTTTTCATGGTTAATTGGCTATTTGACAACAAATTCGAGATATGCCGTGGCCTAACTTTTGAGGAAGAGTTTGGATCCGGAAAACACATGTTTTTTTGGATTCCCCAACCTGTGGGGAACCAGAATATATGTATACTTTTCGAATTTGAGGTTAGTTTCACATTTTGACTTTTCATGCTAAATTGGCTATTTGCCGACAAATGCAATCTTGGCTGAGGGCTAAATTTTGAGGGAGAGGTCGGATCTGGAAAACACATGTTTTTTCGGGTTCCCCAACATGTGGGGAAGCAGAATATATGTATACTTTTCGAATTTGAGGTCAGTTTCAGATTTCGAGTTTTCATGCTTAATTGGCTATTTGCCTACAAATGCAATCTAGGCCAAGGTCTAAATTTTGAGGGAGAGGTCGGAACCGGAAAACACATGGTTTTTTGGGTTCCCCAAGCTGTGTGGAACCTGAATATATGTACACTTTTCGAATTTGAGGTCAGTTTCACATTTTGACTTTTCATGGTTAATTGGCTATTTGCCAACAAATTCGAGATAGGCCGTGGCCTAACTTTTGAGGAAGAGGTTGGATCCGGAAAACACATTTTTTTGGGTTCCCCAACCTGTGGGGAACCTGAATATATCTATACTTTTCGAATCTGAGGTCAGTTTCAAATTTTGACTTTTCATGCTTAATTGGCTATTTGCCAACAAATGCAATCTAGGCCAAGGGCTAAATTTTGAAGGAGAGGTCGGATCAGGAAAACACATGTTTTTTCGGGTTCCCCAACATGTGGGGAACCAGAATATATGTATACTTTTCGAATCTGAGGTCAGTTTCAAATTTTGACTTTTCATGCTTAATTGGCTATTTGCCAACAAATGCAATCTAGGCCAAGGGCTAAATTTTGAGGGAGAGGTCGGATCAGGAAAACACATGTTTTTTCGGGTTCCCCAACATGTGGGGAACGAGAATATATGTATACTTTTCGAATTTGAGGTCAGTTTCACATTTTGAGTTTTCATGCTTAATTGGCTATTTGCCTACAAATGCAATCTAGGCCAAGGTCTAAATTTTGAGGGAGAGGTCGGAACCGGAAAACACATGGTTTTTTGGGTTCCCCAACCTGTGTGGAACCTGAATATATGTACACTTTTCGAATTTGAGGTCAGTTTCACATTTTGACTTTTCATGGTTAATTGGCTTTTTGCCAACAAATTCGAGATAGGCCGTGGCCTAACTTTTGAGGAAGAGGTTGGATCCGGAAAACACATTTTTTTGGGTTCCCCAACCTGTGGGGAACCTGAATATATCTATACTTTTCGAATCTGAGGTCAGTTTCAAATTTTGACTTTTCATGCTTAATTGGCTATTTGCCAACAAATGCAATCTAGGCCAAGGGCTAAATTTTGAAGGAGAGGTCGGATCAGGAAAACACATGTTTTTTCGGGTTCCCCAACATGTGGGGAACCATAATATATGTATACTTTTCGAATCTGAGGTCAGTTTCAAATTTTGACTTTTCATGCTTAATTGGCTATTTGCCAACAAATGCAATCTAGGCCGAGGGCTAAATTTTTAGGGAGAGGTCGGATCCGGAAAACACATGTTTTTTTGGGTTCCCCAACCTGTGGGGAACCAGAATATATGTATACTTTTCGAATTTGAGGTCAGTTTCACATTTTGAGTTTTCATGGTTAATTGGCTATTTGACAACAAATTCGAGATATGCCGTGGCCTAACTTTTGAGGAAGAGTTTGGATCCGGAAAACACATGTTTTTTTGGATTCCCCAACCTGTGGGGAACCAGAATATATGTATACTTTTCGAATTTGAGGTTAGTTTCACATTTTGACTTTTCATGCTAAATTGGCTATTTGCCGACAAATGCAATCTTGGCTGAGGGCTAAATTTTGAGGGAGAGGTCGGATCTGGAAAACACATGTTTTTTCGGGTTCCCCAACATGTGGGGAAGCAGAATATATGTATACTTTTCGAATTTGAGGTCAGTTTCAGATTTCGAGTTTTCATGCTTAATTGGCTATTTGCCTACAAATGCAATCTAGGCCAAGGTCTAAATTTTGAGGGAGAGGTCGGAACCGGAAAACACATGGTTTTTTGGGTTCCCCAAGCTGTGTGGAACCTGAATATATGTACACTTTTCGAATTTGAGGTCAGTTTCACATTTTGACTTTTCATGGTTAATTGGCTATTTGCCAACAAATTCGAGATAGGCCGTGGCCTAACTTTTGAGGAAGAGGTTGGATCCGGAAAACACATTTTTTTGGGTTCCCCAACCTGTGGGGAACCTGAATATATCTATACTTTTCGAATCTGAGGTCAGTTTCAAATTTTGACTTTTCATGCTTAATTGGCTATTTGCCAACAAATGCAATCTAGGCCAAGGGCTAAATTTTGAAGGAGAGGTCGGATCAGGAAAACACATGTTTTTTCGGGTTCCCCAACATGTGGGGAACCAGAATATATGTATACTTTTCGAATCTGAGGTCAGTTTCAAATTTTGACTTTTCATGCTTAATTGGCTATTTGCCAACAAATGCAATCTAGGCCAAGGGCTAAATTTTGAGGGAGAGGTCGGATCAGGAAAACACATGTTTTTTCGGGTTCCCCAACATGTGGGGAACGAGAATATATGTATACTTTTCGAATTTGAGGTCAGTTTCACATTTTGAGTTTTCATGCTTAATTGGCTATTTGCCTACAAATGCAATCTAGGCCAAGGTCTAAATTTTGAGGGAGAGGTCGGAACCGGAAAACACATGGTTTTTTGGGTTCCCCAACCTGTGTGGAACCTGAATATATGTACACTTTTCGAATTTGAGGTCAGTTTCACATTTTGACTTTTCATGGTTAATTGGCTTTTTGCCAACAAATTCGAGATAGGCCGTGGCCTAACTTTTGAGGAAGAGGTTGGATCCGGAAAACACATTTTTTTGGGTTCCCCAACCTGTGGGGAACCTGAATATATCTATACTTTTCGAATCTGAGGTCAGTTTCAAATTTTGACTTTTCATGCTTAATTGGCTATTTGCCAACAAATGCAATCTAGGCCAAGGGCTAAATTTTGAAGGAGAGGTCGGATCAGGAAAACACATGTTTTTTCGGGTTCCCCAACATGTGGGGAACCATAATATATGTATACTTTTCGAATCTGAGGTCAGTTTCAAATTTTGACTTTTCATGCTTAATTGGCTATTTGCCAACAAATGCAATCTAGGCCGAGGGCTAAATTTTTAGGGAGAGGTCGGATCCGGAAAACACATGTTTTTTCGGGTTCCCCAACATGTGGGGAACCAGAATATATGTATACTTTTCGAATTTGACGTCAGTTTCACATTTTGACTTTTCATGCTTAATTGGCTATTTCCCAACACATGCAATGTAGGCAGAGGCCTAACCTTTGAGGTAGAGGTCGGATCCAGAAAATACTTGTTTTTTCGGGTTCCCCCACCTGTGGCAAACCATAATATATGTATTGTTGTGGGTGTCTCACGACTGGATGATGACATATCAGAGAATGAGGAAGCACAAGCCGGCCCCTCTGGGTATTTCCCCCCCCCCGGCAGCCGAATCAGACAATGAGGAGTTTTGTATGCATTCTGATTCAGACTCTCCAAATGATGAGTCAGATTTAGAGCAAGACGAGCAATGGATTGATCCGAGGTTCAGAAGGTTTGATAAGCGAAGGTGTCAGTTAACTGGAAAAAGGAAGTAATGGGGGGAAGTGACGTATCGGACACTATATTAGAAGGGGGAAGTAGACTACGCCCTTGTTACGGGCAACGTTTATCAATGAGAGGTTTGGAAGCTTTTGCAATGCTTTGAAAGTCTGATGTTTTGAAAAACCTAGCGAAGGATAATGAGGTCTCGGACACTGTGATAAAGACGGAGTGAGTAATTGGGATGTTTGGAAAGAGTTTGTTGTAATCTAACTGTAAATACTTAGTCTTAGATGTTTTTGCCAGCAAAATGTCAGCAGTTGGCTTTGAAATGAATCCTTTTGAAATGTGTTTAATAAATCTCTTAAAGACATTTACGTAGCTTTTAATGAGCTGAGAGAGACCAGACATAACAGATTGCCCGTAACCCATTTAAAACAGAAAAGACGAAAATTAATCAGAGCTTTCAGTGACGTCATGGAGGAACTCCTGGCTGCTAACCCGGCTCTGCATCTATTAGTTCAAAATCTCCAGCAACAAATTGGACATTTGCAACAGCAAATTCAAGACGCAGCAGCAGCCCCTGCTCCAGCCCCCCCTCCCAGAAGAAACAGATGTTACTTAGCCTTGCCTGATAAGTTTACTGGAGAGCGTAATAAATTTCCAGCTTTTTAAAACCAATGCAAAACATTCATTGCCTCAGCCCCAGCAGATTTCCAGCTCGATGAAACAAAAGTAGCGTTCATCTTAAGTTTATTCTCTGGGCAAGCTGCTGATTGGTCGTCTCCTCTGATAGACGGACAAGATCCTGTCCTGAGCAATTATGCAGGATTCTGCCAGCTGATGGAAAGAGAATTTGTTGACCCCCTTCGTAGACAAAATGCCACCCGGCGGATACGTGAGCTACGTCAGGGATCGCGCTGCGTAGCGGAATATATATCAGATTTTCGCCGCCTAGCTCAAGAAATTAATTGGAATGATGAGGCTCTCATGGAAATCTTTCTAGATGGTCTGTCTTCCCAGATCTTGAATGGATTGAAAGTTACTGAAATACCCGCAACCCTGGATGCATTATACCAACATTGTTTGGCTATTGAAGCGCGAACGCAAGCCATGGATGCCCGCCTAGACAAACAGATGGTTCCAGTCACCGGAAGTGCCAAGCCAGTTCCTGCACCACGCAGAGGATTCCAGACCCTATCTATCGCTCCACCCATCCCGGCACCCAGACGTATTTTCCAAACAGGACCGGCTTACACTGAGAGGCGCCCTGCACCCATGACCAGAGATGAGCCCATGGATCTTGGTGCAGCCAGATCTCGTTTGACCGAGGCTGAGAAGGCAAGACGGAGAGCTGAGGGCTTGTGCCTGTACTGTGGAGAGATGGGTCACTTCGTCATGGCCTGCCCCCAGAAAAGACGTGGTACGGCAGGTCCTACTCCTGTTCCAGCTCGGCCTCCCACTCAGCAGTTTCAAGCCACCTTGCCGGGAAACGGCCAGAGCCCGGCCTAATGGAAACATTGGGTCGGGCAGGCGCCAAACCCAGTTCCAGTTCCGCAGACGACGACCCCGGTCCTCCGAGACATCTGATCCTAGCAACCAATATACTTCTGGGAAATCATGCCCAGGGCATTCCGGCCCACGCCTTGTTGGATTCTGGAGCCACCACCAATTTCATGAATGAAGCTTTCGCTCGTCAGCATGCCATACCTTTGTGCTCCGTAAAGCCGCCTATGTTGGTTGAGACAATCGATGGTCGTGAGTTGTTGTCTGGACCGATCAAGTTCATGACCCAGCCCATACGCCTGGTCATAGGACAACATGAAGAAGCCATCCAATTCTATGTTACCAAGGGACTTCATTTCCCCTTAGTTCTCGGCCTAGCCTGGTTGAGAACCCATGATCCTTGTGTGGTGTGGTCCCAGAACTTTGTTTCATTTCCCAGTTTGCAATGCATAGACCACGTACGCCAAGTGTGTGCAGCCCAGCTACCATCCCACCCTGACATCACCTTGCCGGCCGACCTAGCGGACTTTGCAGATATATTCAATGAGAAAGAGGCAGACCAATTGCCTCCGCATAGACCATATGACTGTGCCATTGATTTGCTACCAAATGCCAAGCTTCCAAGGGGACGCCTTTACTCCATGTCAGAACCCGAGTTGGCCGCATTGAAAGACTTTGTGGACAAAAACCTGGCCAGGGGTTTCATTCGTCCCTCTTCCTCGCCTTTGTCAGCTCCTGTGTTATTCGTGAAGAAGAAAACCGGAGATTTACGCCTATGCTGTGACTATCGCAAGCTCAATGCCATCACGGTGCGCAACCGGTACCCTCTGCCTTTGATTCCTGATCTCATGGACCGTCTCCGATCAGCGACCATCTTCACCAAGATAGATTTAAGGGGTGCTTACAACCTGGTTCGCATTCGAGAGGGGGACGAGTGGAAGACCGCGTTTGGAACCAGGTATGGTCATTTTGAGTATACCGTTATGCCCTTTGGACTCACCAATGCTCCGGCCGTCTTTCAACATTTCATGAATGACATCTTCCGGGATTTATTAGATCAATTTGTGGTGGTTTACCTCGATGACATCCTGATTTACTCCCCGTCACGAGCCACTCATCTTCACCATCTCCGGCGAGTTTTGCAACGCTTGAGGGAGCATCACCTTTACGCCAAGTTAGAGAAATGTCAATTCTATCAAACCACCATTGAGTTTCTGGGACATGTGATTTCTCCACAAGGCATCGCCATGGATCCTGGCAAGGTTGAAGCCTTGCAAACCTGGCAACCACCATGTAAAGCAAAAGATGTCCAAAGACTTTTGGGATTTGCGAACTATTACAGGATATTTATTCCGAGATTTTCTGCCTTGACTGCGCCCCTTACTCGACTGTTACGGAAAGGCGTTAAGTTCCAGTGGGGCGATGCCGAGCAACAGGCGTTTCAGACCCTCAAAAAGGCTTTTGTTCAGGAACCCATTCTCAAGTATCCAGATCCTTGTCGACCCTTTGTAGTGGAGGCTGACGCCTCAGATGTTGCAGTAGGGGCCGTGCTACTTCAAACACGCCAAGATGGCGGCCCCCTGTTCCCGTGTGCTTATTACTCCAGGAAACTGAGTCCCTCCGAACGCCATTATACCATTTGGGAAAAGGAACTATTGGCCATCAAGACTGCTTTTGAGACCTGGAGACACCACCTGGAAGGAGCCCGCTACCAAGTTGAAGTTCGAACTGACCATAAAAACTTGGAATTTTTGCAATCTGCCAGGAAATTGAATCAACGTCAAATCCGTTGGTCTTTGTTCTTCGCTCGATTCAACTTCAAAGTCACCTACATTCCGAAAGGGTACAACAAAAGAGCAGATGCCCTGTCCCGTAAACCTGAGTATCTACAGGTCAAGGATCCCTTACCGCTTCGAACCATTCTGCCTATCGAATCGATCGTAGCCGTGCATGATCCGGTAGATCTACGACGACAGATTCGGGAAGCGCAACAACTAGATGACTTTGCAATACGGAAGAGACAAGAGGTGGGTCCCGACTCACCTTGGACCTTGTCCGAGGGACTATTACGCTTCCGTAACCTGTTATATGTTCCAGCAGGCCCACTCCGGGGTCTCATCCTGACTCAATGCCATGATAACCCTGCGGCAGGTCATTTTGGTTTCTTTAAGACTCTGCACTTAGTGTCTCGGACTTTTTGGTGGCCCAGACTTCGCCATGATGTGCAATCCTATGTGAATTCCTGTGTACGGTGCCGTCAGGCAAAACATGCCACAGGAGCCCCTCCGGGATTATTACAGCCTTTACCCACGCCGGAGAGACCCTGGGGAGCTATTTCCATGGATTTCTTGACTTGTCTACCTGTTTCTGCCGGCTACACCGTTGTCTTTGTAGTAGTGGACATGCTGACCAAAATGGCACATTTCATTCCTTGCCGAAGAATACCAACAGCCAAGGTCACTGCTCAGCTGTTCATTCAACATATCTTCCGGCTACACGGTTTGCCTGACAAAATAGTGTCCGACCGAGGAACCCAGTTCACCTCGGAGTTCTGGAGAGAACTCATGTCTGCGCTTCAAGTCCAAGTTAATCTAGCCTCCACGCATCACCCAGAGACTGATGGGGGTACAGAGAAAGTGATTGGCATCCTGGAGCAGTATTTGCGTTGTTTCATCAACGACCAACAGAACGATTGGTCCAAATATCTCTCTGTGGCCGAATTCGCTTTCAACAACTCTCAGCACACTTCCACTCAGACCACTCCGTTTTTTGCCAACTACGGCTATCATCCCAGATTTTTCCCGCTCACGCTCCTCGATTCTCCAGTTCCAGTTGCAGAGGACTATTTAACCGAACTGCAGTCAGTCCACGAGATGGTTAAGCAGCACTTGACTAAAGCCAAGGAAGACTACAAGCGGGTTGCAGACCGCTCGCGTCGCGACACGCCGCCATTAGCTGTTGGAGATCGGGTTTGGCTTTCCACCAAGTACTTGTTTCCAGGGAGAATTCACCGCAAGCTTGATCAACGTTTCCTGGGTCCTTTCCCTGTGGAGACGGTCATCAATCCGGTGACCTATCGTTTGACTTTGCCTAGGTCTTTTTGTGTACATCCCGTGTTTCATCGCTCCTTGCTTGTTCCTGTCAACCCTGATTCTCCGCTTCGACCTCCTGATCCGGGCCCGACAGCTCGCCGTGCTCAAGTTCCTGTTTCCCGGTTGGAGGTGTCCGGCATCCGAGATTCCCGATGGCTCGACGACCGCTTCCAATATTTGGTTGATTGGACCGGGGGTGGGCCCTCCGCTGGCTCTTGGGTAGATGCTCAGGATTTTGAGGCTCCTGAGTTAAAGTGGGATTTTCATACTGCATTTCCCTCCAAACCACATCCCTTCCGACGACCCCCGGGGGAGGGGCCTGCGGGGGGGGATAGTGTTGTGGGTGTCTCACGACTGGATGATGACATATCAGAGAATGAGGAAGCACAAGCCGGCCCCTCTGGGTATTTTCCCCCCCCGGCAGCCGAATCAGACAATGAGGAGTTTTGTATGCATTCTGATTCAGACTCTCCAAATGATGAGTCAGATTTAGAGCAAGACGAGCAATGGATTGATCCGAGGTTCAGAAGGTTTGATAAGCGAAGGTGTCAGTTAACTGGAAAAAGGAAGTAATGGGGGGAAGTGACGTATCGGACACTATATTAGAAGGGGGAAGTAGACTACGCCCTTGTTACGGGCAACGTTTATCAATGAGAGGTTTGGAAGCTTTTGCAATGCTTTGAAAGTCTGATGTTTTGAAAAACCTAGCGAAGGATAATGAGGTCTCGGACACTGTGATAAAGACGGAGTGAGTAATTGGGATGTTTGGAAAGAGTTTGTTGTAATCTAACTGTAAATACTTAGTCTTAGATGTTTTTGCCAGCAAAATGTCAGCAGTTGGCTTTGAAATGAATCCTTTTGAAATGTGTTTAATAAATCTCTTAAAGACATTTACGTAGCTTTTAATGAGCTGAGAGAGACCAGACATAACATGTATACTTTTCGAATCTGAGGTCAGTTTCAAATTTTGACTTTTCATGCTTAATTGGCTATTTGCCAACAAATGCAATCTAGGCCGAGGGCTAAATTTTGAGGGAGAGGTCGGATCTGGAAAACACATGTTTTTTCGGCTTCCCCAACATGTGGGGAAGCAGAATATATGTATACTTTTCGAATTTGAGGTCAGTTTCAGATTTCGAGTTTTCATGCTTAATTGGCTATTTGCCTACAAATGCAATCTAGGCCAAGGTCTAAATTTTGAGGGAGAGGTCGGAACCGGAAAACACATGGTTTTTTGGGTTCCCCAACCTGTGTGGAACCTGAATATATGTACACTTTTCGAATTTGAGGTCAGTTTCACATTTTGACTTTTCATGGTTAATTGGCTATTTGCCAACAAATTCGAGATAGGCCGTGGCCTAACTTTTGAGGAAGAGGTTGGATCCGGAAAACACATTTTTTTGGGTTCCCCAACCTGTGGGGAACCTGAATATATCTATACTTTTCGAATCTGAGGTCAGTTTCAAATTTTGACTTTTCATGCTTAATTGGCTATTTGCCAACAAATGCAATCTAGGCCAAGGGCTAAATTTTGAAGGAGAGGTCGGATCAGGAAAACACATGTTTTTTCGGGTTCCCCCACCTGTGGCAAACCATAATATATGTATACTTTTCGAATTTGAGGTCAGTTTCAGATTTCGAGTTTTCATGCTTAATTGGCTATTTGCCAACAAATGCAATCTAGGCCGAGGGCTAAATTTTTAGGGAGAGGTCGGATCTGGAAAACACATGTTTTTTCGGCTTTCCCAACATGTGGGGAACCAGAATATATGTATACTTTTCGAATTTGAGGTCAGTTTCAGATTTCGAGTTTTCATGCTTAATTGGCTATTTGCCAACAAATGCAATCTAGGCCAATGCCTAAATTTTGAGGGAGAGGTCGGAAATGGAAAACACGCATTTTTTCGGGTTCCCTACCATGTGGGGAAGCAGAATATATATATACTTTTCGAATTTGAAGTCAGTTTCACATTTCGAGTTTTCATGCTTAATTGGCTATTTGCCTACAAATGCAATCTAGGCCAAGGCCTAAATTTTGAGGGAGAGGTCGGAACCGGAAAACACATGGTTTTTTGGGTTCCCCAAGCTGTGTGGAACCTGAATATATGTACACTTTTCGAATTTGAGGTCAGTTTCACATTTTGACTTTTCATGGTTAATTGGCAATTTGCCAACAAATTCGAGATACCGGTAGGCCGTGGCCTAACTTTTGAGGAAGAGGTTGGATCCGGAAAACACATGTTTTTTCAGGTTCCCCAACATGTGGGGAACCAGAATATATGTATACTTTTCGAATTTGAGGTCAGTTTCACATTTTGACTTTTCATTCTTAATTGGTTATTTCCCAACAAATGCAATGTAGGCAGAGGCCTAACCTTTGAGGTAGATGTCGGATCCGGAAAATACTTGTTTTTTCGTGTTCCCCCACCTGTGACGAACCATAATATATGTATGCTTTTCGAATCTGAGGTCAGTTTCAAATTTTGACTTTTCATGCTTAATTGGCTATTTGCCAACAAATGCAATCTAGGCCAAGGGCTAAATTTTGAGGGAGAGGTCGGATCTGCAAAACACATGTTTTTTCGGGTTCCCCAACATGTGCGGAACCAGAATATATGTATACTTTTCGAATTTGAGGTCAGTTTCACATTTTGAGTTTTCATGGTTAATTGGCTATTTGCCGACAAATGCAATCTTGGCTGAGGGCTAAATTTTGAGGGAGAGGTTGGATCTGGAAAACACATGTTTTTTCGGGTTCCCCAACATGTGGGGAACCAGAATATATGTATACTTTTCGAATTTGAAGTCAGTTTCACATTTTGAGTTTTCATGGTTAATTGGCTATTTGACAACAAATTCGAGATAGGCCGTGGCCTAACATTTGAGGAAGAGGTGGGATCCGGAAAACACATGTTTTTTCGGGTTCCCCAACCTGTGGGGAACCTGAATATATCTATACTTTTCGAATTTTAGGTCAGTTTCACATTTTCACTTTTGATGCTGAATTGGCTATTTGCAAACAAATGCACGTTAAGCCGTGGCCTAACTTTTGAGGGAGAGGTCGGATCCGGAAAACACATGTTTTTTCGGGTTCCCCAACATGTGGGGAACCAGAATATATGTATACTTTTCGAATTTGAGGTCAGTTTCACATTTTGACTTTTCATGCTTAATTGGCTATTTCCCAACACATGCAATGTAGGCAGAGGCCTAACCTTTGAGGGAGAGGTCGGAACCGGAAAACACATGTTTTTTCGGGTTCCCCAACCTGTGGGGAAGCAGAATATATGTATACTTTTCGAATTTAAGGTCAGTTTCTCATTTTGACTTTTCATGCTTAATTGGATATTTGCCAACAAATGCAATCTTGGCTGAGGGCTAAATTTTGAGGGAGAGGTCGGATCCGGAAAACACATGTTTTTTCGGGTTCCCCAACCTGTGGGGAACCAGAATATATGTATACTTTTCGAATTTGAGGTCAGTTTCAGATTTCGAGTTTTCATGCTTAATTGGCTATTTGCCTACAAATGCAATCTAGGCCAAGGTCTAAATTTTGAGGGAGAGGTCGGAACCGGAAAACACATAGTTTTTTGGGTTCCCCAAGCTGTGTGGAACCTGAATATATGTACACTTTTCGAATTTGAGGTCAGTTTCACATTTTGACTTTTCATGGTTAATTGGCTATTTGCCAACAAATTCGAGATACCGGTAGGCCTTGGCCTAACTTTTGAGGAAGAGGTTGGATCCGGAAAACACATGTTTTTTCAGGTTCCCCAACATGTGGGGAACCAGAATATATGTATACTTTTCGAATTTGAGGTCAGTTTCACATTTTGACTTTTCATTCTTAATTGGCTATTTCCCAACAAATGCAAGTTAAGCCGTGGCCTAACTTTTGAGGGAGAGGTCGGATCCGGAAAACACATGTTTTTTCGGGTTCCCCAACATGTGGGGAACCAGAATATATGTATACTTTTCGAATTTGAGGTCAGTTTCACATTTTGACTTTTCATGCTTAATTGGCTATTTCCCAACACATGCAATGTAGGCAGAGGCCTAACCTTTGAGGTAGAGGTCGGATCCAGAAAATACTTGTTTTTTCGGGTTCCCCCACCTGTGGCAAACCATAATATATGTATACTTTTCGAATCTGAGGTCAGTTTCAGATTTCGAGTTTTCATGCTTAATTGGCTATTTGCCAACAAATGCAATCTAGGCCAAGGCCTACATTTTGAGGGAGAGGTCGGAACCGGAAAACACATGTTTTTTCGGGTTCCCCAACCTGTGGGGAACCTGAATATATCTATACTTTTCGAATCTGAGGTCAGTTTCAAATTTTGACTTTTCATGCTTAATTGGCTATTTGCCAACAAATGCTATCTAGGCCAAGGGCTAAATTTTGAGGGAGATGTCGGATCAGGAAAACACATGTTTTTTCGGGTTCCCCAACATGTGGGGAACCAGAATATATGTATACTTTTCGAATTTGAGGTCAGTTTCAGATTTCGAGTTTTCATGCTTAATTGGCTATTTGCCTACAAATGCAATCTAGGCCAAGGTCTAAATTTTGAGGGAGAGGTCGGAACCGGAAAACACATGGTTTTTTGGGTTCCCCAACCTGTGTGGAACCTGAATATATGTACACTTTTCGAATTTGAGGTCAGTTTCACATTTTGACTTTTCATGGTTAATTGGCTATTTGCCAACAAATTCGAGATAGGCCGTGGCCTAACTTTTGAGGGAGAGGATGGATCCGGAAAACACATGTTTTTTCGGGTTCCCCAACCTGTGGGGAACCTGAATATATCTATACTTTTCGAATTTTAGGTCAGTTTCACATTTTGACTTTTCATGCTTAATTGGCTATTTCCCAACACATGCAATGTAGGCAGAGGCCTAACCTTTGAGGTAGAGGTCGGATCCAGAAAATACTTGTTTTTTCAGGTTCCCCCACCTGTGGCAAACCATAATATATGTATACTTTTCGAATCTGAGGTCAGTTTCAAATTTTGACTTTTCATGCTTAATTGGCTATTTGCCAACAAATGCAATCTAGGCCGAGGGCTAAATTTTGAGGGAGAGGTCGGATCTGGAAAACACATGTTTTTTCGGCTTCCCCAACATGTGGGGAAGCAGAATATATGTATACTTTTCGAATTTGAGGTCAGTTTCAGATTTCGAGTTTTCATGCTTAATTGGCTATTTGCCAACAAATGCAATCTAGGCCAAGGCCTAAATTTTGAGGGAGAGGTCGGAACCGGAAAACACACGTTTTTTCGAGTTCCCCAACCTGTGTGGAAGCTGAATATATGTACACTTTTCGAATTTGAGGTCAGTTTCACATTTTGACTTTTCATGGTTAATTGGCTATTTGTCAACAAATTCGAGATAGGCCGTGGCCTAACTTTTGAGGAAGAGGTTGGATCCGGAAAACACATGTTTTTTCGGGTTCCCCAACCTGTGGGGAACCTGAATATATCTATACTTTTCGAATTTTAGGTCAGTTTCACATTTTGACTTTTCATGCTTAATTGGCTATTTCCCAACACATGCAATGTAGGCAGAGGCCTAACCTTTGAGGTAGAGGTCGGATCCAGAAAATACTTGTTTTTTCAGGTTCCCCCACCTGTGGCAAACCATAATATATGTATACTTTTCGAATCTGAGGTCAGTTTCAAATTTTGACTTTTCATGCTTAATTGGCTATTTGCCAACAAATGCAATCTAGGCCGAGGGCTAAATTTTGAGGGAGAGGTCGGATCTGGAAAACACATGTTTTTTCGGCTTCCCCAACATGTGGGGAAGCAGAATATATGTATACTTTTCGAATTTGAGGTCAGTTTCAGATTTCGAGTTTTCATGCTTAATTGGCTATTTGCCAACAAATGCAATCTAGGCCAAGGCCTAAATTTTGAGGGAGAGGTCGGAACCGGAAAACACACGTTTTTTCGAGTTCCCCAACCTGTGTGGAAGCTGAATATATGTACACTTTTCGAATTTGAGGTCAGTTTCACATTTTGACTTTTCATGGTTAATTGGCTATTTGTCAACAAATTCGAGATAGGCCGTGGCCTAACTTTTGAGGAAGAGGTTGGATCCGGAAAACACATGTTTTTTCGGGTTCCCCAACCTGTGGGGAACCTGAATATATCTATACTTTTCGAATTTTAGGTCAGTTTCACATTTTCACTTTTGATGCTTAATTGGCTATTTCCCAACAAATGCAATGTAGGCAGAGGCCTAACCTTTGAGGTAGAGGTCGGATCGGGAAAATACTTGTTTTTTCGGGTTCCCCCACCTGTGGCAAACCATAATATATGTATACTTTTCGAATCTGAGGTCAGTTTCAAATTTTGACTTTTCATGCTTAATTGGCTATTTGCCAACAAATGCAATCTAGGCCGAGGGCTAAATTTTTAGGGAGAGGTCGGATCTGGAAAACACATGTTTTTTCGGCTTTCCCAACATGTGGGGAACCAGAATATATGTATACTTTTCGAATTTGAGGTCAGTTTCAGATTTCGAGTTTTCATGCTTAATTGGCTATTTGCCAACAAATGCAATCTAGGCCAATGCCTAAATTTTGAGGGAGAGGTCGGAAATGGAAAACACGCATTTTTTCGGGTTCCCTACCATGTGGGGAAGCAGAATATATATATACTTTTCGAATTTGAAGTCAGTTTCACATTTCGAGTTTTCATGCTTAATTGGCTATTTGCCTACAAATGCAATCTAGGCCAAGGCCTAAATTTTGAGGAAGAGGTCGGAACCGGAAAACACATGGTTTTTTGGGTTCCCCAAGCTGTGTGGAACCTGAATATATGTACACTTTTCGAATTTGAGGTCAGTTTCACATTTTGACTTTTCATGGTTAATTGGCAATTTGCCAACAAATTCGAGATACCGGTAGGCCGTGGCCTAACTTTTGAGGAAGAGGTTGGATCCGGAAAACACATGTTTTTTCAGGTTCCCCAACATGTGGGGAACCAGAATATATGTATACTTTTCGAATTTGAGGTCAGTTTCACATTTTGACTTTTCATTCTTAATTGGTTATTTCCCAACAAATGCAATGTAGGCAGAGGCCTAACCTTTGAGGTAGATGTCGGATCCGGAAAATACTTGTTTTTTCGTGTTCCCCCACCTGTGACGAACCATAATATATGTATGCTTTTCGAATCTGAGGTCAGTTTCAAATTTTGACTTTTCATGCTTAATTGGCTATTTGCCAACAAATGCAATCTAGGCCAAGGCCTAAATTTTGAGGGAGAGGTCGGATCTGCAAAACACATGTTTTTTCGGGTTCCCCAACATGTGGGGAACCAGAATATATGTATACTTTTCGAATTTGAGGTCAGTTTCAGATTTCGAGTTTTCATGCTTAATTGGCTATTTGCCTACAAATGCAATCTAGGCCAAGGTCTAAATTTTGAGGGAGAGGTCGGAACCGGAAAACACATGTTTTTTCGGGTTCCCCAACATGTGGGGAACCAGAATATATATATACTTTTCGAATTTGAGGTCAGTTTCACATTTTCACTTTTGATGCTTAATTGGCTATTTGCAAACAAATGCAAGTTTAGCCGTGGCCTAACTTTTGAGGGAGAGGTCGGGTCCGGAAAACACATGTTTTTTCGGCTTGCCCAACATGTGGGGAAGCAGAATATATGTATACTTTTCGAATTTAAAGTCAGTTTCACATTTCGAGTTTTCATGCTTAATTGGCTATTTGCCTACAAATGCAATCTAGGCCAAGGCCTAAATTTTGAGGGAGAGGTCGGAACCAGAAAACACATGGTTTTTTGGGTTCCCCAACCTGTGTGGAACCTGAATATATGTACACTTTTCGAATTTGAGCTCAGTTTCACATTTTGACTTTTCATGGTTAATTGGTTATTTGCCAACAAATTCGAGATAGGCCGTGGCCTAACTTTTGAGGAAGAGGTTGGATCCGGAAAACACATGTTTTTTCGGGTTCCCCAACCTGTGGGGAACCTGAATATATCTATACTTTTCGAATTTGAGGTCAGTTTCACATTTTGACTTTTCATTCTTAATTGGCTATTTCCCAACAAATGCAATGTAGGCAGAGGCCTAACCTTTGAGGTAGATGTCGGATCCGGAAAATACTTGTTTTTTCGTGTTCCCCCACCTGTGGCGAACCATAATATATGTATGCTTTTCGAATCTGAGGTCAGTTTCAAATTTTGACTTTTCATGCTTAATTGGCTATTTGCCAACAAATGCAATCTAGGCCAAGGGCTAAATTTTGAGGGAGAGGTCGGATCGGGAAAACACATGTTTTTTCGGGTTCCCCAACATGTGGGGAACCAGAATATATGTATACTTTTCGAATTTGAGGTCAGTTTCACATTTTGAGTTTTCATGCTTAATTGGCTATTTGCCAACAAATGCAATCTAGGCCAAGGCCTAAATTTTGAGGGAGAGGTCAGAACCGGAAAACACACATTTTTTCGAGTTCCCCAACCTGTGTGGAACCTGAATATATGTACACTTTTCGAATTTGAGGTCAGTTTCACATTTTGACTTTTCATGGTTAATTGGCTATTTGCCAACAAATTCGAGATAGGCCGTGGCCTAACTTTTGAGGAAGAGGTTGGATCCGGAAAACACATTTTTTGGGGTTCCCCAACCTGTGGGGAACCTGAATATATCTATACTTTTCGAATCTGAGGTCAGTTTCAAATTTTGACTTTTCATGCTTAATTGGCTATTTGCCAACAAATGCAATCTAGGCCAAGGGCTAAATTTTGAGGGAGATGTCGGATCAGGAAAACACATGTTTTTTCGGGTTCCCCAACATGTGGGGAACCAGAATATATGTATACTTTTCGAATTTGAGGTCAGTTTCAGATTTCGAGTTTTCATGCTTAATTGGCTATTTGCCTACAAATGCAATCTAGGCCAAGGTCTAAATTTTGAGGGAGAGGTCGGAACCGGAAAACACATGTTTTTTCGGGTTCCCCAACCTGTGGGGAACCTGAATATATCTATACTTTTCGAATTTTAGGTCAGTTTCACATTTTGACTTTTCATGCTTAATTGGCTATTTCCCAACACATGCAATGTAGGCAGAGGCCTAACCTTTGAGGTAGAGGTCGGATCGGGAAAATACTTGTTTTTTCGGGTTCCCCCACCTGTGGCAAACCATAATATATGTATACTTTTCGAATCTGAGGTCAGTTTCAAATTTTGACTTTTCATGCTTAATTGGCTATTTGCCAACAAATGCAATCTAGGCCGAGGGCTAAATTTTTAGGGAGAGGTCGGATCTGGAAAACACATGGTTTTTCGTCTTTCCCAACATGTGGGGAACCAGAATATATGTATACTTTTTGAATTTGAGTTCAGTTTCACATTTTGAGTTTTCATGCTTAATTGGCTATTTGCCTACAAATGCAATCTAGGCCAAGGCCTAAATTTTGAGGGAGAGGTCGGAACCGGAAAACACACATTTTTTCGGGTTCCCCAACATGTGGGGAAGAAGAATATATGTATACTTTTCGAATTTGAAGTCAGCTTCACATTTTCACTTTTGATGCTTAATTGGCTATTTGCCAGCAAATGCAAGTTTAGCCGTGGCCTAACTTTTGAGGTAGAGGTCGGATCCGGAAAACATATGTTTTTTCGGGTTCCCCCACCTGTGGCAAACCATAATATATGTATACTTTTCGAATCTGAGGTCAGTTTCAAATTTTGACTTTTCATGCTTAATTGGCTATTTGCCAACAAATGCAATCTAGGCCGAGGGCTAAATTTTGAGGGAGAGGTCGGATCTGGAAAACACATGTTTTTTCGGCTTCCCCAACATGTGGGGAACCAGAATATATATATACTTTTCGAATTTGAGGTCAGTTTCACATTTTGACTTTTCATTCTTAATTGGCTATTTCCCAACACATGCAATGTAGGCAGAGGCCTAACCTTTGAGGTAGAGGTCGGATCGGGAAAATACTTGTTTTTTCGGGTTCCCCCACCTGTGGCAAACCATAATATATGTATACTTTTCGAATCTGAGGTCAGTTTCAAATTTTGACTTTTCATGCTTAATTGGCTATTTGCCAACAAATGCAATCTAGGCCGAGGGCTAAATTTTTAGGGAGAGGTCGGATCTGGAAAACACATGGTTTTTTGTCTTTCCCAACATGTGGGGAACCAGAATATATGTATACTTTTTGAATTTGAGTTCAGTTTCACATTTTGAGTTTTCATGCTTAATTGGCTATTTGCCTACAAATGCAATCTAGGCCAAGGCCTAAATTTTGAGGGAGAGGTCGGAACCGGAAAACACACATTTTTTCGGGTTCCCCAACATGTGGGGAAGAAGAATATATGTATACTTTTCGAATTTGAAGTCAGCTTCACATTTTCACTTTTGATGCTTAATTGGCTATTTGCCAGCAAATGCAAGTTTAGCCGTGGCCTAACTTTTGAGGTAGAGGTCGGATCCGGAAAACATATGTTTTTTCGGGTTCCCCCACCTGTGGCAAACCATAATATATGTATACTTTTCGAATCTGAGGTCAGTTTCAAATTTTGACTTTTCATGCTTAATTGGCTATTTGCCAACAAATGCAATCTAGGCCGAGGGCTAAATTTTGAGGGAGAGGTCGGATCTGGAAAACACATGTTTTTTCGGCTTCCCCAACATGTGGGGAACCAGAATATATATATACTTTTCGAATTTGAGGTCAGTTTCACATTTTGACTTTTCATTCTTAATTGGCTATTTCCCAACAAATGCAATGTAGGCAGAGGCCTAACCTTTGAGGTAGATGTCGGATCTGGAAAATACTTCTTTTTTCATGTTCCCCCACCTGTGACGAACCATAATATATGTATGCTTTTCGAATCTGAGGTCAGTTTCAAATTTTGACTTTTCATGCTTAATTGGTTATTTGTCAACAAATTTGAGATAGGCCGTGGCCTAACTTTTGAGGAAGAGGTTGGATCCGGAAAACACATGTTTTTTCGGGTTCCCCAACCTGTGGGGAACCTGAATATATCTATACTTTTCGAATTTTAGGTCAGTTTCACATTTTCACTTTTGATGCTTAATTGGCTATTTCCCAACAAATGCAATGTAGGCAGAGGCCTAACCTTTGAGGTAGAGGTCGGATCGGGAAAATATTTGTTTTTTCGGGTTCCCCCACCTGTGGCAAACCATAATATATTTATACTTTTCGAATCTGAGGTCAGTTTCAAATTTTGACTTTTCATGCTTAATTGGCTATTTGCCAACAAATGCAATCTAGGCCGAGGGCTAAATTTTGAGTGAGAGGTCGGATCTGGAAAACACATGTTTTTTCGGCTTCCCCAACATGTGGGGAACCAGAATATATGTACACTTTTCCAATTTGAGGTCAGTTTCACATTTTGAGTTTTCATGCTTAATTGGCTATTTGCCTACAAATGCAATCTAGGCCAAGGCCTAAATTTTGAGGGAGAGGTCGGAACCGGAAAACACACATTTTTTCGGGTTCCCCAACATGTGGGGAAGAAGAATATATGTATACTTTTCGAATTTGAAGTCAGCTTCACATTTTCACTTTTGATGCTTAATTGGCTATTTGCCAGCAAATGCAAGTTTAGCCGTGGCCTAACTTTTGAGGGAGAGGTCGGATCCGGAAAACATATGTTTTTTCGGGTTCCCCCACCTGTGGCAAACCATAATATATGTATACTTTTCGAATCTGAGGTCAGTTTCAAATTTTGACTTTTGATGCTTAATTGGCTATTTGCAAACAAATGCAAGTTTAGCCGTGGCCTAACTTTTGAGGGAGAGGTCGGGTCCGGAAAACACATGTTTTTTCGGCTTCCCCAACATGTGGGGAACCAGAATATATGTATACACTTTTCGAATTTGAGGTCAGTTTCACATTTTGAGTTTTCATGCTTAATTGGCTATTTGCCAACAAATGCAATCTAGGCCAAGGCCTAAATTTTGAGGGAGAGGTCGGAACCGGAAAACACACATTTTTTCAGGTTCCCCAACATGTGGGGAAGCAGAATATATGTATACTTTTCGAATTTAAAGTCAGTTTCACATTTCGAGTTTTCATGCTTAATTGGCTATTTGCCTACAAATGCAATCTAGGCCAAGGCCTAAATTTTGAGGGAGAGGTCGGAACCAGAAAACACATGGTTTTTTGGGTTCCCCAACCTGTGTGGAACCTGAATATATGTACACTTTTCGAATTTGAGCTCAGTTTCACATTTTGACTTTTCATGGTTAATTGGTTATTTGCCAACAAATTCGAGATAGGCCGTGGCCTAACTTTTGAGGAAGAGGTTGGATCCGGAAAACACATGTTTTTTCGGGTTCCCCAACCTGTGGCGAACCTGAATATATCTATACTTTTCGAATTTGAGGTCAGTTTCACATTTTGACTTTTCATTCTTAATTGGCTATTTCCCAACAAATGCAATGTAGGCAGAGCCCTAACCTTTGAGGTAGATGTCGGATCCGGAAAATACTTGTTTTTTCGTGTTCCCCCACCTGTGGCGAACTATAATATATGTATGCTTTTCGAATCTGAGGTCAGTTTCAAATTTTGACTTTTCATGCTTAATTGGCTATTTGCCAACAAATGCAATCTAGGCCAAGGCCTAAATTTTGAGGGAGAGGTCGGAACCGGAAAACACACATTTTTTCGAGTTCCCCAACCTGTGTGGAACCTGAATATATGTACACTTTTCGAATTTGAGGTCAGTTTCACATTTTGACTTTTCATGGTTAATTGGCTATTTGTCAAAAAATTTGAGATAGGCCGTGGCCTAAATTTTGAGGAAGAGGTTGGATCCGGAAAACACATGTTTTTTCGGGTTCCCCAACCTGTGGGGAACCTGAATATATCTATACTTTTCGAATTTTAGGTCAGTTTCACATTTTCACTTTTGATGCTTAATTGGCTATTTCCCAACAAATGCAATGTAGGCAGAGGCCTAACCTTTGAGGTAGAGGTCGGATCGGGAAAATACTTGTTTTTTCGGGTTCCCCCACCTGTGGCAAACCATAATATATGTATACTTTTCGAATCTGAGGTCAGTTTCAAATTTTGACTTTTCATGCTTAATTGGCTATTTGCCAACAAATGCAATCTAGGCCGAGGGCTAAATTTTTAGGGAGAGGTCGGATCTGGAAAACACATGTTTTTTCGGCTTTCCCAAAATGTGGGGAACCAGAATATATGTATAGTTTTTGAATTTGAGGTCAGTTTCACATTTTGACTTTTCATGCTTAATTGGCTATTTGCCAACAAATTCGAGATAGGCCGTGGCCTAACTTTTGAGGAAGAGGTTGGATCCGGAAAACACATGTTTTTTCGGATTCCCCAACCTGTGGGGAACCTGAATATATGTACACTTTTCAAATTTGAGGTCAGTATCACATTGTGAATTTTCATGGTTAATTGGCTATTTGCCAACAAATCCGAGATAAGCCGTGGCCTAACTTTTGAGGGAGAGGATGGATCCGGAAAAAACATGTTTTTTTGGGTTCCCCAACCTGTTGGGAACCTGAATATATCTATACTTTTCGAATTTTAGGTCAGTTTCACATTTTCACTTTTGATGCTTAATTGGCTATTTGCCAACAAATGCAATCTAGGCCAAGGGCTAAATTTTGAGGGAGAGGTCGGATCAGGAAAACACATTTTTTTTCGGATTCCCCAACCTGTGGGGAACCTGAATATATGTACACTTTTCAAATTTGAGGTCAGTTTCACATTTTGACTTTTCATGCTTAATTGGCTATTTGCCAACAAATGCAATCTAGGCCAAGGGCTAAATTTTGAGGGAGAGGTCGGATCCGGAAAACACATGTTTTTTCGGGTTCCCCAACCTGTGTGGAACCTGAATATATGTATACGTTTTGAATTTGAGGTCGGTTTCACATTTTTACTTTTCATGCTTAATTGTCTATTTTCGAACAAATGCAATGTAGGCCGAGGCCTAACTTTTAAGGGAGAGGTCGGATCCGGAAAACACATGTTTTTTCGGATTCCCCAACCTGTGGGGAACCTGAATATATGTACACTTTTCAAATTTGAGGTCAGTTTCACATTTTCACTTTTGATGCTTAATTGGCTATTTGCAAACAAATGCAAGTTAAGCCGTGGCCTAACTTTTCAGGGAGAGGTCGGATCCGGAAAACACTTTTTTTTTCCGGATTCCCCAACCTGTGGGGAACCTGAATATATGTACACTTTTCAAATTTGAGGTCAGTTTCACATTTTGACTTTTCATGGTTAATTGTCTATTTGCCAACAAATTCGAGATAGGCCGTGGCCTAACTTTTTAGGGAGAGGTCGGATCCGGAAAACACATTTTTTTTCGGATTCCCCAACCTGTGGGGAACCTGAATATATGTACACTTTTCAAATTTGAGGTCAGTTTCACATTTTGACTTTTCATGGTTAATTGGCTATTTGCAAACAAATTCGAGATAGGCCGTGGCCTAACTTTTGAGGAAGAGGTTGGATCCGGAAAACACATGTTTTTTCGGGTTCCCCAACATGTGGGGAACCAGAATATATGTATACTTTTCGAATCTGAGGTCAGTTTCAAATTTTGACTTTTCATGCTTAATTGGCTATTTGCCAACAAATGCAATCTAGGCCAAGGGCTAAATTTTGAGGGAGAGGTCGGATCTGGAAAACACATGTTTTTTCGGGTTCCCCAACCTGTGTGGAACCTGAATATATGTATACGTTTTGAATTTGAGGTCGGTTTCAAATTTTGACTTTTCATGCTTAATTGTCTATTTTCGAACAAATGCAATGTAGGCCGAGGCCTAACTTTTAAGGGAGAGGTCGGATGCAGAAAACGCATGTTTTTTTCGGGTTCCCCAATCTGTGGGGAACCTGAATATATGTATACTTTTCGAATTTGAGGTCAGTTTCACATTTTGACTGTTCATGCTTAATTGTCTATTAGCCAACAAATACGAGATAGGCCGTGGCCTAACTTTTGAGGGAGAGGTCTGATCCAGAAAACACATGTTTTTTCGGGTTCCCAAAACCTTTGTGGAACCATAATATATGTATACTTTTTGAATTTGAAGTCAGTTTCACATTTTGACTTTGCATGCTTAATTGGCTATTTGCCAATAAATGCAATTTAGGCCGAGGCCTAAATTTTGAGGTAGAGGTCGGATCCGGAAAACACATGTTTTTTCGGGTTCCCCAACATGTGGGAACCAGAATATATGTATACTTTTCGAATTTTAGGTCAGTTTCACATTTTGATTGTTCATGCTTCATTGGCTATTTGCCAACAAATGCAATCTAGGCCGAGGGCTAAATTTTGAGGGAGAGGTCGGATCTGGAAAACACATGTTTTTTCGGGTTCCCCAACATGTGGGGAACCAGAATATATGTATACTTTTCGAATTTGAGGTCAGTTTCTCATTTTGACTTTTCATGCTTAATTGGCTATTTGCCAACAAATGCAATCTAGGCCAAGGCCTAAATTTTGAGGGAGAGGTTGGATCCGGAAAATACATGTTTTTTTGGGTTCCCCCACCTGTGGCGAACTATAATATATGTATACTTTTCGAATCTGAGGTCAGTTTCAAATTTTGACTTTTCATGCTTAATTGGCTATTTGCCAACAAATGCAATCTTGCCTGAGGGATAAATTTTGAGGGAGAGGTCGGATCTGGAAAACACATGTTTTTTCGGGTTCCCCAACCTGTGGGGAACCTGAATATATCTATACTTTTCGAATTTTAGGTCAGTTTCACATTTTGACTTTTCATGCTTAATTGGCTATTTCCCAACACATGCAATGTAGGCAGAGGCCTAACCTTTGAGGTAGAGGTCGGATCGGGAAAATACTTGTTTTTTCGGGTTCCCCCACCTGTGGCAAACCATAATATATGTATACTTTTCGAATCTGAGGTCAGTTTCAAATTTTGACTTTTCATGCTTAATTGGCTATTTGCCAACAAATGCAATCTAGGCCGAGGGCTAAATTTTTAGGGAGAGGTCGGATCTGGAAAACACATGGTTTTTCGTCTTTCCCAACATGTGGGGAACCAGAATATATGTATACTTTTTGAATTTGAGTTCAGTTTCACATTTTGAGTTTTCATGCTTAATTGGCTATTTGCCTACAAATGCAATCTAGGCCAAGGCCTAAATTTTGAGGGAGAGGTCGGAACCGGAAAACACACATTTTTTCGGGTTCCCCAACATGTGGGGAAGAAGAATATATGTATACTTTTCGAATTTGAAGTCAGCTTCACATTTTCACTTTTGATGCTTAATTGGCTATTTGCCAGCAAATGCAAGTTTAGCCGTGGCCTAACTTTTGAGGTAGAGGTCGGATCCGGAAAACATATGTTTTTTCGGGTTCCCCCACCTGTGGCAAACCATAATATATGTATACTTTTCGAATCTGAGGTCAGTTTCAAATTTTGACTTTTCATGCTTAATTGGCTATTTGCCAACAAATGCAATCTAGGCCGAGGGCTAAATTTTGAGGGAGAGGTCGGATCTGGAAAACACATGTTTTTTCGGCTTCCCCAACATGTGGGGAACCAGAATATATATATACTTTTCGAATTTGAGGTCAGTTTCACATTTTGACTTTTCATTCTTAATTGGCTATTTCCCAACACATGCAATGTAGGCAGAGGCCTAACCTTTGAGGTAGAGGTCGGATCGGGAAAATACTTGTTTTTTCGGGTTCCCCCACCTGTGGCAAACCATAATATATGTATACTTTTCGAATCTGAGGTCAGTTTCAAATTTTGACTTTTCATGCTTAATTGGCTATTTGCCAACAAATGCAATCTAGGCCGAGGGCTAAATTTTTAGGGAGAGGTCGGATCTGGAAAACACATGGTTTTTTGTCTTTCCCAACATGTGGGGAACCAGAATATATGTATACTTTTTGAATTTGAGTTCAGTTTCACATTTTGAGTTTTCATGCTTAATTGGCTATTTGCCTACAAATGCAATCTAGGCCAAGGCCTAAATTTTGAGGGAGAGGTCGGAACCGGAAAACACACATTTTTTCGGGTTCCCCAACATGTGGGGAAGAAGAATATATGTATACTTTTCGAATTTGAAGTCAGCTTCACATTTTCACTTTTGATGCTTAATTGGCTATTTGCCAGCAAATGCAAGTTTAGCCGTGGCCTAACTTTTGAGGTAGAGGTCGGATCCGGAAAACATATGTTTTTTCGGGTTCCCCCACCTGTGGCAAACCATAATATATGTATACTTTTCGAATCTGAGGTCAGTTTCAAATTTTGACTTTTCATGCTTAATTGGCTATTTGCCAACAAATGCAATCTAGGCCGAGGGCTAAATTTTGAGGGAGAGGTCGGATCTGGAAAACACATGTTTTTTCGGCTTCCCCAACATGTGGGGAACCAGAATATATATATACTTTTCGAATTTGAGGTCAGTTTCACATTTTGACTTTTCATTCTTAATTGGCTATTTCCCAACAAATGCAATGTAGGCAGAGGCCTAACCTTTGAGGTAGATGTCGGATCTGGAAAATACTTCTTTTTTCATGTTCCCCCACCTGTGACGAACCATAATATATGTATGCTTTTCGAATCTGAGGTCAGTTTCAAATTTTGACTTTTCATGCTTAATTGGCTATTTGTCAACAAATTTGAGATAGGCCGTGGCCTAACTTTTGAGGAAGAGGTTGGATCCGGAAAACACATGTTTTTTCGGGTTCCCCAACCTGTGGGGAACCTGAATATATTTATACTTTTCGAATTTTAGGTCAGTTTCACATTTTCACTTTTGATGCTTAATTGGCTATTTCCCAACAAATGCAATGTAGGCAGAGGCCTAACCTTTGAGGTAGAGGTCGGATCGGGAAAATATTTGTTTTTTCGGGTTCCCCCACCTGTGGCAAACCATAATATATTTATACTTTTCGAATCTGAGGTCAGTTTCAAATTTTGACTTTTCATGCTTAATTGGCTATTTGCCAACAAATGCAATCTAGGCCGAGGGCTAAATTTTGAGTGAGAGGTCGGATCTGGAAAACACATGTTTTTTCGGCTTCCCCAACATGTGGGGAACCAGAATATATGTACACTTTTCCAATTTGAGGTCAGTTTCACATTTTGAGTTTTCATGCTTAATTGGCTATTTGCCTACAAATGCAATCTAGGCCAAGGCCTAAATTTTGAGGGAGAGGTCGGAACCGGAAAACACACATTTTTTCGGGTTCCCCAACATGTGGGGAAGAAGAATATATGTATACTTTTCGAATTTGAAGTCAGCTTCACATTTTCACTTTTGATGCTTAATTGGCTATTTGCGAGCAAATGCAAGTTTAGCCGTGGCCTAACTTTTGAGGGAGAGGTCGGATCCGGAAAACATATGTTTTTTCGGGTTCCCCCACCTGTGGCAAACCATAATATATGTATACTTTTCGAATCTGAGGTCAGTTTCAAATTTTGACTTTTGATGCTTAATTGGCTATTTGCAAACAAATGCAAGTTTAGCCGTGGCCTAACTTTTGAGGGAGAGGTCGGGTCCGGAAAACACATGTTTTTTCGGCTTCCCCAACATGTGGGGAACCAGAATATATGTATACACTTTTCGAATTTGAGGTCAGTTTCACATTTTGAGTTTTCATGCTTAATTGGCTATTTGCCAACAAATGCAATCTAGGCCAAGGCCTAAATTTTGAGGGAGAGGTCGGAACCGGAAAACACACATTTTTTCGGGTTCCCCAACATGTGGGGAAGCAGAATATATGTATACTTTTCGAATTTAAAGTCAGTTTCACATTTCGAGTTTTCATGCTTAATTGGCTATTTGCCTACAAATGCAATCTAGGCCAAGGCCTAAATTTTGAGGGAGAGGTCGGAACCAGAAAACACATGGTTTTTTGGGTTCCCCAACCTGTGTGGAACCTGAATATATGTACACTTTTCGAATTTGAGCTCAGTTTCACATTTTGACTTTTCATGGTTAATTGGTTATTTGCCAACAAATTCGAGATAGGCCGTGGCCTAACTTTTGAGGAAGAGGTTGGATCCGGAAAACACATGTTTTTTCGGGTTCCCCAACCTGTGGCGAACCTGAATATATCTATACTTTTCGAATTTGAGGTCAGTTTCACATTTTGACTTTTCATTCTTAATTGGCTATTTCCCAACAAATGCAATGTAGGCAGAGCCCTAACCTTTGAGGTAGATGTCGGATCCGGAAAATACTTGTTTTTTCGTGTTCCCCCACCTGTGGCGAACTATAATATATGTATGCTTTTCGAATCTGAGGTCAGTTTCAAATTTTGACTTTTCATGCTTAATTGGCTATTTGCCAACAAATGCAATCTAGGCCAAGGCCTAAATTTTGAGGGAGAGGTCGGAACCGGAAAACACACATTTTTTCGAGTTCCCCAACCTGTGTGGAACCTGAATATATGTACACTTTTCGAATTTGAGGTCAGTTTCACATTTTGACTTTTCATGGTTAATTGGCTATTTGTCAAAAAATTTGAGATAGGCCGTGGCCTAAATTTTGAGGAAGAGGTTGGATCCGGAAAACACATGTTTTTTCGGGTTCCCCAACCTGTGGGGAACCTGAATATATCTATACTTTTCGAATTTTAGGTCAGTTTCACATTTTCACTTTTGATGCTTAATTGGCTATTTCCCAACAAATGCAATGTAGGCAGAGGCCTAACCTTTGAGGTAGAGGTCGGATCGGGAAAATACTTGTTTTTTCGGGTTCCCCCACCTGTGGCAAACCATAATATATGTATACTTTTCGAATCTGAGGTCAGTTTCAAATTTTGACTTTTCATGCTTAATTGGCTATTTGCCAACAAATGCAATCTAGGCCGAGGGCTAAATTTTTAGGGAGAGGTCGGATCTGGAAAACACATGTTTTTTCGGCTTTCCCAAAATGTGGGGAACCAGAATATATGTATAGTTTTTGAATTTGAGGTCAGTTTCACATTTTGACTTTTCATGCTTAATTGGCTATTTGCCAACAAATTCGAGATAGGCCGTGGCCTAACTTTTGAGGAAGAGGTTGGATCCGGAAAACACATGTTTTTTCGGATTCCCCAACCTGTGGGGAACCTGAATATATGTACACTTTTCAAATTTGAGGTCAGTATCACATTGTGAATTTTCATGGTTAATTGGCTATTTGCCAACAAATCCGAGATAAGCCGTGGCCTAACTTTTGAGGGAGAGGATGGATCCGGAAAAAACATGTTTTTTTGGGTTCCCCAACCTGTTGGGAACCTGAATATATCTATACTTTTCGAATTTTAGGTCAGTTTCACATTTTCACTTTTGATGCTTAATTGGCTATTTGCCAACAAATGCAATCTAGGCCAAGGGCTAAATTTTGAGGGAGAGGTCGGATCAGGAAAACACATTTTTTTTCGGATTCCCCAACCTGTGGGGAACCTGAATATATGTACACTTTTCAAATTTGAGGTCAGTTTCACATTTTGACTTTTCATGCTTAATTGGCTATTTGCCAACAAATGCAATCTAGGCCAAGGGCTAAATTTTGAGGGAGAGGTCGGATCCGGAAAACACATGTTTTTTCGGGTTCCCCAACCTGTGTGGAACCTGAATATATGTATACGTTTTGAATTTGAGGTCGGTTTCACATTTTTACTTTTCATGCTTAATTGTCTATTTTCGAACAAATGCAATGTAGGCCGAGGCCTAACTTTTAAGGGAGAGGTCGGATCCGGAAAACACATGTTTTTTCGGATTCCCCAACCTGTGGGGAACCTGAATATATGTACACTTTTCAAATTTGAGGTCAGTTTCACATTTTCACTTTTGATGCTTAATTGGCTATTTGCAAACAAATGCAAGTTAAGCCGTGGCCTAACTTTTCAGGGAGAGGTCGGATCCGGAAAACACTTTTTTTTTCCGGATTCCCCAACCTGTGGGGAACCTGAATATATGTACACTTTTCAAATTTGAGGTCAGTTTCACATTTTGACTTTTCATGGTTAATTGGCTATTTGCCAACAAATTCGAGATAGGCCGTGGCCTAACTTTTTAGGGAGAGGTCGGATCCGGAAAACACATTTTTTTTCGGATTCCCCAACCTGTGGGGAACCTGAATATATGTACACTTTTCAAATTTGAGGTCAGTTTCACATTTTGACTTTTCATGGTTAATTGGCTATTTGCAAACAAATTCGAGATAGGCCGTGGCCTAACTTTTGAGGAAGAGGTTGGATCCGGAAAACACATGTTTTTTCGGGTTCCCCAACATGTGGGGAACCAGAATATATGTATACTTTTCGAATCTGAGGTCAGTTTCAAATTTTGACTTTTCATGCTTAATTGGCTATTTGCCAACAAATGCAATCTAGGCCAAGGGCTAAATTTTGAGGGAGAGGTCGGATCTGGAAAACACATGTTTTTTCGGGTTCCCCAACCTGTGTGGAACCTGAATATATGTATACGTTTTGAATTTGAGGTTGGTTTCAAATTTTGACTTTTCATGCTTAATTGTCTATTTTCGAACAAATGCAATGTAGGCCGAGGCCTAACTTTTAAGGGAGAGGTCGGATGCAGAAAACGCATGTTTTTTTCGGGTTCCCCAATCTGTGGGGAACCTGAATATATGTATACTTTTCGAATTTGAGGTCAGTTTCACATTTTGACTGTTCATGCTTAATTGTCTATTAGCCAACAAATACGAGATAGGCCGTGGCCTAACTTTTGAGGGAGAGGTCTGATCCAGAAAACACATGTTTTTTCGGGTTCCCAAAACCTTTGTGGAACCATAATATATGTATACTTTTTGAATTTGAAGTCAGTTTCACATTTTGACTTTGCATGCTTAATTGGCTATTTGCCAATAAATGCAATTTAGGCCGAGGCCTAAATTTTGAGGTAGAGGTCGGATCCGGAAAACACATGTTTTTTCGGGTTCCCCAACATGTGGGAACCAGAATATATGTATATTTTTCGAATTTTAGGTCAGTTTCACATTTTGATTGTTCATGCTTCATTGGCTATTTGCCAACAAATGCAATCTAGGCCGAGGGCTAAATTTTGAGGGAGAGGTCGGATCTGGAAAACACATGTTTTTTCGGGTTCCCCAACATGTGGGGAACCAGAATATATGTATACTTTTCGAATTTGAGGTCAGTTTCTCATTTTGACTTTTCATGCTTAATTGGCTATTTGCCAACAAATGCAATCTAGGCCAAGGCCTAAATTTTGAGGGAGAGGTTGGATCCGGAAAATACATGTTTTTTTGGGTTCCCCCACCTGTGGCGAACTATAATATATGTATACTTTTCGAATCTGAGGTCAGTTTCAAATTTTGACTTTTCATGCTTAATTGGCTATTTGCCAACAAATGCAATCTTGCCTGAGGGATAAATTTTGAGGGAGAGGTCGGATCTGGAAAACACATGTTTTTTCGGGTTCCCCAACATGTGTGGAAGCTGAATATATCTATACTTTTCGACTTTTAGGTCAGTTTCACATTTTGACTTTTCATTCTTAATTGGCTATTTCCCAACAAATGCAATCTAGGCCGAGGCCTAACTTTTGAGGGAGAGGTCGGATCTGGAAAACACATGTTTTTTCGGGTTCCCCAACCTTTGGGGAATCAAAATATATGTATACTTTTTGAACTTGAGATCAGTTTCACATTTTGACATTTCATGCTTAATTGACGATTTGCCAACAAATACAATCTAGGCCGAGGCCCAACCTTTGAGGGAGAGGTCGGATGGGAAAAACAGATGTTTTTTCGTGTTCCCCAACCTTTTGGGAACCATAATATATTTATACTTTTGATTTTTGAGGTCAGATTTACATTGTGACTGTTCATACTTAATTGTCTATTAGCCAACAAGTACGAGATAGGCCGTGGCCTAACTTTTGAGGGAGAGGTCGGATCTGGAAAACACATGTTTTTTCGGGTTCCCCAACATGTGGGGAAGCAGAATATATGTATACTTTTCGAATTTAAAGTCAGTTTCACATTTCGAGTTTTCATGCTTAATTGGCTATTTGCCAACAAATGCAATCTAGGCCAAGGCCTACATTTTGAGGTAGAGGTCGGAACCGGAAAACACATGTTTTTTCGGCTTCCCCAACCTGTGGGGAAGCAGAATATATGTATACTTTTCGAATTTAAGGTCAGTTTCTCATTTTGACTTTTCATGCTTAATTGGATATTTCCCTACAAATGGAAGTTAAGCCGTGGCCTAACTTTTGAGGAAGAGGTCTGATCCGGAAAACACATGTTTTTTCGGGTTCCCCAACCTGTGGGGAACCAGAATATATGTATACTTTTCGAATTTGAGGTTAGTTTCACATTTTGACTTTTCATGCTAAATTGGCTATTTGCCGACAAATGCAATCTTGGCTGAGGGCTAAATTTTGAGGGAGAGGTCGGATCTGGAAAACACATGTTTTTTCGGGTTCCCCAACATGTGGGGAAGCAGAATATATGTATACTTTTCGAATTTGAGGTCGGTTTCAGATTTCGAGTTTTCATGCTTAATTGGCTATTTGCCTACAAATGCAATCTAGGCCAAGGTCTAAATTTTGAGGGAGAGGTCGGAACCGGAAAACACATGGTTTTTTGGGTTCCCCAAGCTGTGTGGAACCTGAATATATGTACACTTTTCGAATTTGAGGTCAGTTTCACATTTTGACTTTTCATGGTTAATTGGCTATTTGCCAACAAATTCGAGATAGGCCGTGGCCTAACTTTTGAGGAAGAGGTTGGATCCGGAAAACACATTTTTTTGGGTTCCCCAACCTGTGGGGAACCTGAATATATCTATACTTTTCGAATCTGAGGTCAGTTTCAAATTTTGACTTTTCATGCTTAATTGGCTATTTGCCAACAAATGCAATCTAGGCCAAGGGCTAAATTTTGAAGGAGAGGTCGGATCAGGAAAACACATGTTTTTTCGGGTTCCCCAACATGTGGGGAACCAGAATATATGTATACTTTTCGAATCTGAGGTCAGTTTCAAATTTTGACTTTTCATGCTTAATTGGCTATTTGCCAACAAATGCAATCTAGGCCAAGGGCTAAATTTTGAGGGAGAGGTCGGATCAGGAAAACACATGTTTTTTCGGGTTCCCCAACATGTGGGGAACGAGAATATATGTATACTTTTCGAATTTGAGGTCAGTTTCACATTTTCAGTTTTCATGCTTAATTGGCTATTTGCCAACAAATGCAATCTAGGCCAAGGTCTAAATTTTGAGGGAGAGGTCGGAACCGGAAAACACATGGTTTTTTGGGTTCCCCAACCTGTGTGGAACCTGAATATATGTACACTTTTCGAATTTGAGGTCAGTTTCACATTTTGACTTTTCATGGTTAATTGGCTTTTTGCCAACAAATTCGAGATAGGCCGTGGCCTAACTTTTGAGGAAGAGGTTGGATCCGGAAAACACATTTTTTTGGGTTCCCCAACCTGTGGGGAACCTGAATATATCTATACTTTTCGAATCTGAGGTCAGTTTCAAATTTTCACTTTTGATGCTTAATTGGCTATTTGCCAACAAATGCAATCTAGGCCAAGGGCTAAATTTTGAGGGAGAGGTCGGATCAGGAAAACACATTTTTTTTCGGATTCCCCAACCTGTGGGGAACCTGAATATATGTACACTTTTCAAATTTGAGGTCAGTTTCACATTTTGACTTTTCATGCTTAATTGGCTATTTGCCAACAAATGCAATCTAGGCCAAGGGCTAAATTTTGAGGGAGAGGTCGGATCCGGAAAACACATGTTTTTTCGGGTTCCCCAACCTGTGTGGAACCTGAATATATGTATACGTTTTGAATTTGAGGTCGGTTTCACATTTTTACTTTTCATGCTTAATTGTCTATTTTCGAACAAATGCAATGTAGGCCGAGGCCTAACTTTTAAGGGAGAGGTCGGATCCGGAAAACACATGTTTTTTCGGATTCCCCAACCTGTGGGGAACCTGAATATATGTACACTTTTCAAATTTGAGGTCAGTTTCACATTTTCACTTTTGATGCTTAATTGGCTATTTGCAAACAAATGCAAGTTAAGCCGTGGCCTAACTTTTCAGGGAGAGGTCGGATCCGGAAAACACTTTTTTTTTTCGCATTCCCCAACCTGTGGGGAACCTGAATATATGTACACTTTTCAAATTTGAGGTCAGTTTCACATTTTGACTTTTCATGGTTAATTGGCTATTTGCCAACAAATTCGAGATAGGCCGTGGCCTAACTTTTTAGGGAGAGGTCGGATCCGGAAAACACATTTTTTTTCGGATTCCCCAACCTGTGGGGAACCTGAATATATGTACACTTTTCAAATTTGAGGTCAGTTTCACATTTTGACTTTTCATGGTTAATTGGCTATTTGCAAACAAATTCGAGATAGGCCGTGGCCTAACTTTTGAGGAAGAGGTTGGATCCGGAAAACACATGTTTTTTCGGGTTCCCCAACATGTGGGGAACCAGAATATATGTATACTTTTCGAATCTGAGGTCAGTTTCAAATTTTGACTTTTCATGCTTAATTGGCTATTTGCCAACAAATGCAATCTAGGCCAAGGGCTAAATTTTGAGGGAGAGGTCGGATCTGGAAAACACATGTTTTTTCGGGTTCCCCAACCTGTGTGGAACCTGAATATATGTATACGTTTTGAATTTGAGGTCGGTTTCAAATTTTGACTTTTCATGCTTAATTGTCTATTTTCGAACAAATGCAATGTAGGCCGAGGCCTAACTTTTAAGGGAGAGGTCGGATGCAGAAAACGCATGTTTTTTTCGGGTTCCCCAATCTGTGGGGAACCTGAATATATGTATACTTTTCGAATTTGAGGTCAGTTTCACATTTTGACTGTTCATGCTTAATTGTCTATTAGCCAACAAATACGAGATAGGCCGTGGCCTAACTTTTGAGGGAGAGGTCTGATCCAGAAAACACATGTTTTTTCGGGTTCCCAAAACCTTTGTGGAACCATAATATATGTATACTTTTTGAATTTGAAGTCAGTTTCACATTTTGACTTTGCATGCTTAATTGGCTATTTGCCAATAAATGCAATTTAGGCCGAGGCCTAAATTTTGAGGTAGAGGTCGGATCCGGAAAACACATGTTTTTTCGGGTTCCCCAACATGTGGGAACCAGAATATATGTATACTTTTCGAATTTTAGGTCAGTTTCACATTTTGACTTTTCATGCTTAATTGGCTATTTGCCAACAAATGCAATCTAGGCCAAGGCCTAAATTTTGAGGGAGAGGTTGGATCCGGAAAATACATGTTTTTTTGGGTTCCCCCACCTGTGGCGAACTATAATATATGTATACTTTTCGAATCTGAGGTCAGTTTCAAATTTTGACTTTTCATGCTTAATTGGCTATTTGCCAACAAATGCAATCTTGCCTGAGGGATAAATTTTGAGGGAGAGGTCGGATCTGGAAAACACATGTTTTTTCGGGTTCCCCAACATGTGTGGAAGCTGAATATATCTATACTTTTCGACTTTTAGGTCAGTTTCACATTTTGACTTTTCATTCTTAATTGGCTATTTCCCAACAAATGCAATCTAGGCCGAGGCCTAACTTTTGAGGGAGAGGTCGGATCTGGAAAACACATGTTTTTTCGGGTTCCCCAACCTTTGGGGAATCAAAATATATGTATACTTTTTGAACTTGAGGTCAGTTTCACATTTTGACATTTCATGCTTAATTGACGATTTGCCAACAAATACAATCTAGGCCGAGGCCCAACCTTTGAGGGAGAGGTCGGATGGGAAAAACAGATGTTTTTTCGTGTTCCCCAACCTTTTGGGAACCATAATATATTTATACTTTTGATTTTTGAGGTCAGATTTACATTGTGACTGTTCATACTTAATTGTCTATTAGCCAACAAGTACGAGATAGGCCGTGGCCTAACTTTTGAGGGAGAGGTCGGATCTGGAAAACACATGTTTTTTCGGGTTCCCCAACATGTGGGGAAGCAGAATATATGTATACTTTTCGAATTTAAAGTCAGTTTCACATTTCGAGTTTTCATGCTTAATTGGCTATTTGCCTACAAATGCAATCTAGGCCAAGGCCTAAATTTTGAGGGAGAGGTCGGATCTGGAAAACACATGTTTTTTCGGCTTCCCCAACCTGTGGGGAAGCAGAATATATGTATACTTTTCGAATTTAAGGTCAGTTTCTCATTTTGACTTTTCATGCTTAATTGGATATTTCCCTACAAATGGAAGTTAAGCCGTGGCCTAACTTTTGAGGAAGAGGTCTGATCCGGAAAACACATGTTTTTTTGGGTTCCCCAACCTGTGGGGAACCAGAATATATGTATACTTTTCGAATTTGAGGTCAGTTTCACATTTTGAGTTTTCATGGTTAATTGGCTATTTGACAACAAATTCGAGATATGCCGTGGCCTAACTTTTGAGGAAGAGTTTGGATCCGGAAAACACATGTTTTTTTGGATTCCCCAACCTGTGGGGAACCAGAATATATGTATACTTTTCGAATTTGAGGTTAGTTTCACATTTTGACTTTTCATGCTAAATTGGCTATTTGCCGACAAATGCAATCTTGGCTGAGGGCTAAATTTTGAGGGAGAGGTCGGATCTGGAAAACACATGTTTTTTCGGGTTCCCCAACATGTGGGGAAGCAGAATATATGTATACTTTTCGAATTTGAGGTCAGTTTCAGATTTCGAGTTTTCATGCTTAATTGGCTATTTGCCTACAAATGCAATCTAGGCCAAGGTCTAAATTTTGAGGGAGAGGTCGGAACTGGAAAACACATGGTTTTTTGGGTTCCCCAAGCTGTGTGGAACCTGAATATATGTACACTTTTCGAATTTGAGGTCAGTTTCACATTTTGACTTTTCATGGTTAATTGGCTATTTGCCAACAAATTCGAGATAGGCCGTGGCCTAACTTTTGAGGAAGAGGTTGGATCCGGAAAACACATTTTTTTGGGTTCCCCAACCTGTGGGGAACCTGAATATATCTATACTTTTCGAATCTGAGGTCAGTTTCAAATTTTGACTTTTCATGCTTAATTGGCTATTTGCCAACAAATGCAATCTAGGCCAAGGGCTAAATTTTGAAGGAGAGGTCGGATCAGGAAAACACATGTTTTTTCGGGTTCCCCAACATGTGGGGAACCAGAATATATGTATACTTTTCGAATCTGAGGTCAGTTTCAAATTTTGACTTTTCATGCTTAATTGGCTATTTGCCAACAAATGCAATCTAGGCCAAGGGCTAAATTTTGAGGGAGAGGTCGGATCAGGAAAACACATGTTTTTTCGGGTTCCCCAACATGTGGGGAACGAGAATATATGTATACTTTTCGAATTTGAGGTCAGTTTCACATTTTGAGTTTTCATGCTTAATTGGCTATTTGCCTACAAATGCAATCTAGGCCAAGGTCTAAATTTTGAGGGAGAGGTCGGAACCGGAAAACACATGGTTTTTTGGGTTCCCCAACCTGTGTGGAACCTGAATATATGTACACTTTTCGAATTTGAGGTCAGTTTCACATTTTGACTTTTCATGGTTAATTGGCTTTTTGCCAACAAATTCGAGATAGGCCGTGGCCTAACTTTTGAGGAAGAGGTTGGATCCGGAAAACACATTTTTTTGGGTTCCCCAACCTGTGGGGAACCTGAATATATCTATACTTTTCGAATCTGAGGTCAGTTTCAAATTTTGACTTTTCATGCTTAATTGGCTATTTGCCAACAAATGCAATCTAGGCCAAGGGCTAAATTTTGAAGGAGAGGTCGGATCAGGAAAACACATGTTTTTTCGGGTTCCCCAACATGTGGGGAACCATAATATATGTATACTTTTCGAATCTGAGGTCAGTTTCAAATTTTGACTTTTCATGCTTAATTGGCTATTTCCCAACACATGCAATGTAGGCAGAGGCCTAACCTTTGAGGTAGAGGTCGGATCCAGAAAATACTTGTTTTTTCGGGTTCCCCCACCTGTGGCAAACCATAATATATGTATACTTTTCGAATTTAAGGTCAGTTTCTCATTTTGACTTTTCATGCTTAATTGGATATTTCCCTACAAATGGAAGTTAAGCCGTGGCCTAACTTTTGAGGAAGAGGTCTGATCCGGAAAACACATGTTTTTTTGGATTCCCCAACCTGTGGGGAACCAGAATATATGTATACTTTTCGAATTTGAGGTTAGTTTCACATTTTGACTTTTCATGCTAAATTGGCTATTTGCCGACAAATGCAATCTTGGCTGAGGGCTAAATTTTGAGGGAGAGGTCGGATCTGGAAAACACATGTTTTTTCGGGTTCCCCAACATGTGGGGAAGCAGAATATATGTATACTTTTCGAATTTGAGGTCAGTTTCAGATTTCGAGTTTTCATGCTTAATTGGCTATTTGCCTACAAATGCAATCTAGGCCAAGGTCTAAATTTTGAGGGAGAGGTCGGAACCGGAAAACACATGGTTTTTTGGGTTCCCCAAGCTGTGTGGAACCTGAATATATGTACACTTTTCGAATTTGAGGTCAGTTTCACATTTTGACTTTTCATGGTTAATTGGCTATTTGCCAACAAATTCGAGATAGGCCGTGGCCTAACTTTTGAGGAAGAGGTTGGATCCGGAAAACACATTTTTTTGGGTTCCCCAACCTGTGGGGAACCTGAATATATCTATACTTTTCGAATCTGAGGTCAGTTTCAAATTTTGACTTTTCATGCTTAATTGGCTATTTGCCAACAAATGCAATCTAGGCCAAGGGCTAAATTTTGAAGGAGAGGTCGGATCAGGAAAACACATGTTTTTTCGGGTTCCCCAACATGTGGGGAACCAGAATATATGTATACTTTTCGAATCTGAGGTCAGTTTCAAATTTTGACTTTTCATGCTTAATTGGCTATTTGCCAACAAATGCAATCTAGGCCAAGGGCTAAATTTTGAGGGAGAGGTCGGATCAGTAAAACACATGTTTTTTCGGGTTCCCCAACATGTGGGGAACGAGAATATATGTATACTTTTCGAATTTGAGGTCAGTTTCACATTTTGAGTTTTCATGCTTAATTGGCTATTTGCCTACAAATGCAATCTAGGCCAAGGTCTAAATTTTGAGGGAGAGGTCGGAACCGGAAAACACATGGTTTTTTGGGTTCCCCAACCTGTGTGGAACCTGAATATATGTACACTTTTCGAATTTGAGGTCAGTTTCACATTTTGACTTTTCATGGTTAATTGGCTTTTTGCCAACAAATTCGAGATAGGCCGTGGCCTAACTTTTGAGGAAGAGGTTGGATCCGGAAAACACATTTTTTTGGGTTCCCCAACCTGTGGGGAACCTGAATATATCTATACTTTTCGAATCTGAGGTCAGTTTCAAATTTTGACTTTTCATGCTTAATTGGCTATTTGCCAACAAATGCAATCTAGGCCGAGGGCTAAATTTTTAGGGAGAGGTCGGATCCGGAAAACACATGTTTTTTCGGGTTCCCCAACATGTGGGGAACCAGAATATATGTATACTTTTCGAATTTGACGTCAGTTTCACATTTTGACTTTTCATGCTTAATTGGCTATTTCCCAACACATGCAATGTAGGCAGAGGCCTAACCTTTGAGGTAGAGGTCGGATCCAGAAAATACTTGTTTTTTCGGGTTCCCCCACCTGTGGCAAACCATAATATATGTATTGTTGTGGGTGTCTCACGACTGGATGATGACATATCAGAGAATGAGGAAGCACAAGCCGGCCCCTCTGGGTATTTCCCCCCCCCGGCAGCCGAATCAGACAATGAGGAGTTTTGTATGCATTCTGATTCAGACTCTCCAAATGATGAGTCAGATTTAGAGCAAGACGAGCAATGGATTGATCCGAGGTTCAGAAGGTTTGATAAGCGAAGGTGTCAGTTAACTGGAAAAAGGAAGTAATGGGGGTAAGTGACGTATCGGACACTATATTAGAAGGGGGAAGTAGACTACGCCCTTGTTACGGGCAACGTTTATCAATGAGAGGTTTGGAAGCTTTTGCAATGCTTTGAAAGTCTGATGTTTTGAAAAACCTAGCGAAGGATAATGAGGTCTCGGACACTGTGATAAAGACGGAGTGAGTAATTGGGATGTTTGGAAAGAGTTTGTTGTAATCTAACTGTAAATACTTAGTCTTAGATGTTTTTGCCAGCAAAATGTCAGCAGTTGGCTTTGAAATGAATCCTTTTGAAATGTGTTTAATAAATCTCTTAAAGACATTTACGTAGCTTTTAATGAGCTGAGAGAGACCAGACATAACAGATTGCCCGTAACCCATTTAAAACAGAAAAGACGAAAATTAATCAGAGCTTTCAGTGACGTCATGGAGGAACTCCTGGCTGCTAACCCGGCTCTGCATCTATTAGTTCAAAATCTCCAGCAACAAATTGGACATTTGCAACAGCAAATTCAAGACGCAGCAGCAGCCCCTGCTCCAGCCCCCCCTCCCAGAAGAAACAGATGTTACTTAGCCTTGCCTGATAAGTTTACTGGAGAGCGTAATAAATTTCCAGCTTTTTAAAACCAATGCAAAACATTCATTGCCTCAGCCCCAGCAGATTTCCAGCTCGATGAAACAAAAGTAGCGTTCATCTTAAGTTTATTCTCTGGGCAAGCTGCTGATTGGTCGTCTCCTCTGATAGACGGACAAGATCCTGTCCTGAGCAATTATGCAGGATTCTGCCAGCTGATGGAAAGAGAATTTGTTGACCCCCTTCGTAGACAAAATGCCACCCGGCGGATACGCGAGCTACGTCAGGGATCGCGCTGCGTAGCGGAATATATATCAGATTTTCGCCGCCTAGCTCAAGAAATTAATTGGAATGATGAGGCTCTCATGGAAATCTTTCTAGATGGTCTGTCTTCCCAGATCTTGAATGGATTGAAAGTTACTGAAATACCCGCAACCCTGGATGCATTATACCAACATTGTTTGGCTATTGAAGCGCGAACGCAAGCCATGGATGCCCGCCTAGACAAACAGATGGTTCCAGTCACCGGAAGTGCCAAGCCAGTTCCTGCACCACGCAGAGGATTCCAGACCCTATCTATCGCTCCACCCATCCCGGCACCCAGACGTATTTTCCAAACAGGACCGGCTTACACTGAGAGGCGCCCTGCACCCATGACCAGAGATGAGCCCATGGATCTTGGTGCAGCCAGATCTCGTTTGACCGAGGCTGAGAAGGCAAGACGGAGAGCTGAGGGCTTGTGCCTGTACTGTGGAGAGATGGGTCACTTCGTCATGGCCTGCCCCCAGAAAAGACGTGGTACGGCAGGTCCTACTCCTGTTCCAGCTCGGCCTCCCACTCAGCAGTTTCAAGCCACCTTGCCGGGAAACGGCCAGAGCCCGGCCTAATGGAAACATTGGGTCGGGCAGGCGCCAAACCCAGTTCCAGTTCCGCAGACGACGACCCCGGTCCTCCGAGACATCTGATCCTAGCAACCAATATACTTCTGGGAAATCATGCCCAGGGCATTCCGGCCCACGCCTTGTTGGATTCTGGAGCCACCACCAATTTCATGAATGAAGCTTTCGCTCGTCAGCATGCCATACCTTTGTGCTCCGTAAAGCCGCCTATGTTGGTTGAGACAATCGATGGTCGTGAGTTGTTGTCTGGACCGATCAAGTTCATGACCCAGCCCATACGCCTGGTCATAGGACAACATGAAGAAGCCATCCAATTCTATGTTACCAAGGGACTTCATTTCCCCTTAGTTCTCGGCCTAGCCTGGTTGAGAACCCATGATCCTTGTGTGGTGTGGTCCCAGAACTTTGTTTCATTTCCCAGTTTGCAATGCATAGACCACGTACGCCAAGTGTGTGCAGCCCAGCTACCATCCCACCCTGACATCACCTTGCCGGCCGACCTAGCGGACTTTGCAGATATATTCAATGAGAAAGAGGCAGACCAATTGCCTCCGCATAGACCATATGACTGTGCCATTGATTTGCTACCAAATGCCAAGCTTCCAAGGGGACGCCTTTACTCCATGTCAGAACCCGAGTTGGCCGCATTGAAAGACTTTGTGGACAAAAACCTGGCCAGGGGTTTCATTCGTCCCTCTTCCTCGCCTTTGTCAGCTCCTGTGTTATTCGTGAAGAAGAAAACCGGAGATTTACGCCTATGCTGTGACTATCGCAAGCTCAATGCCATCACGGTGCGCAACCGGTACCCTCTGCCTTTGATTCCTGATCTCATGGACCGTCTCCGATCAGCGACCATCTTCACCAAGATAGATTTAAGGGGTGCTTACAACCTGGTTCGCATTCGAGAGGGGGACGAGTGGAAGACCGCGTTTGGAACCAGGTATGGTCATTTTGAGTATACCGTTATGCCCTTTGGACTCACCAATGCTCCGGCCGTCTTTCAACATTTCATGAATGACATCTTCCGGGATTTATTAGATCAATTTGTGGTGGTTTACCTCGATGACATCCTGATTTACTCCCCGTCACGAGCCACTCATCTTCACCATCTCCGGCGAGTTTTGCAACGCTTGAGGGAGCATCACCTTTACGCCAAGTTAGAGAAATGTCAATTCTATCAAACCACCATTGAGTTTCTGGGACATGTGATTTCTCCACAAGGCATCGCCATGGATCCTGGCAAGGTTGAAGCCTTGCAAACCTGGCAACCACCATGTAAAGCAAAAGATGTCCAAAGACTTTTGGGATTTGCGAACTATTACAGGATATTTATTCCGAGATTTTCTGCCTTGACTGCGCCCCTTACTCGACTGTTACGGAAAGGCGTTAAGTTCCAGTGGGGCGATGCCGAGCAACAGGCGTTTCAGACCCTCAAAAAGGCTTTTGTTCAGGAACCCATTCTCAAGTATCCAGATCCTTGTCGACCCTTTGTAGTGGAGGCTGACGCCTCAGATGTTGCAGTAGGGGCCGTGCTACTTCAAACACGCCAAGATGGCGGCCCCCTGTTCCCGTGTGCTTATTACTCCAGGAAACTGAGTCCCTCCGAACGCCATTATACCATTTGGGAAAAGGAACTATTGGCCATCAAGACTGCTTTTGAGACCTGGAGACACCACCTGGAAGGAGCCCGCTACCAAGTTGAAGTTCGAACTGACCATAAAAACTTGGAATTTTTGCAATCTGCCAGGAAATTGAATCAACGTCAAATCCGTTGGTCTTTGTTCTTCGCTCGATTCAACTTCAAAGTCACCTACATTCCGAAAGGGTACAACAAAAGAGCAGATGCCCTGTCCCGTAAACCTGAGTATCTACAGGTCAAGGATCCCTTACCGCTTCGAACCATTCTGCCTATCGAATCGATCGTAGCCGTGCATGATCCGGTAGATCTACGACGACAGATTCGGGAAGCGCAACAACTAGATGACTTTGCAATACGGAAGAGACAAGAGGTGGGTCCCGACTCACCTTGGACCTTGTCCGAGGGACTATTACGCTTCCGTAACCTGTTATATGTTCCAGCAGGCCCACTCCGGGGTCTCATCCTGACTCAATGCCATGATAACCCTGCGGCAGGTCATTTTGGTTTCTTTAAGACTCTGCACTTAGTGTCTCGGACTTTTTGGTGGCCCAGACTTCGCCATGATGTGCAATCCTATGTGAATTCCTGTGTACGGTGCCGTCAGGCAAAACATGCCACAGGAGCCCCTCCGGGATTATTACAGCCTTTACCCACGCCGGAGAGACCCTGGGGAGCTATTTCCATGGATTTCTTGACTTGTCTACCTGTTTCTGCCGGCTACACCGTTGTCTTTGTAGTAGTGGACATGCTGACCAAAATGGCACATTTCATTCCTTGCCGAAGAATACCAACAGCCAAGGTCACTGCTCAGCTGTTCATTCAACATATCTTCCGGCTACACGGTTTGCCTGACAAAATAGTGTCCGACCGAGGAACCCAGTTCACCTCGGAGTTCTGGAGAGAACTCATGTCTGCGCTTCAAGTCCAAGTTAATCTAGCCTCCACGCATCACCCAGAGACTGATGGGGGTACAGAGAAAGTGATTGGCATCCTGGAGCAGTATTTGCGTTGTTTCATCAACGACCAACAGAACGATTGGTCCAAATATCTCTCTGTGGCCGAATTCGCTTTCAACAACTCTCAGCACACTTCCACTCAGACCACTCCGTTTTTTGCCAACTACGGCTATCATCCCAGATTTTTCCCGCTCACGCTCCTCGATTCTCCAGTTCCAGTTGCAGAGGACTATTTAACCGAACTGCAGTCAGTCCACGAGATGGTTAAGCAGCACTTGACTAAAGCCAAGGAAGACTACAAGCGGGTTGCAGACCGCTCGCGTCGCGACACGCCGCCATTAGCTGTTGGAGATCGGGTTTGGCTTTCCACCAAGTACTTGTTTCCAGGGAGAATTCACCGCAAGCTTGATCAACGTTTCCTGGGTCCTTTCCCTGTGGAGACGGTCATCAATCCGGTGACCTATCGTTTGACTTTGCCTAGGTCTTTTTGTGTACATCCCGTGTTTCATCGCTCCTTGCTTGTTCCTGTCAACCCTGATTCTCCGCTTCGACCTCCTGATCCGGGCCCGACAGCTCGCCGTGCTCAAGTTCCTGTTTCCCGGTTGGAGGTGTCCGGCATCCGAGATTCCCGATGGCTCGACGACCGCTTCCAATATTTGGTTGATTGGACCGGGGGTGGGCCCTCCGCTGGCTCTTGGGTAGATGCTCAGGATTTTGAGGCTCCTGAGTTAAAGTGGGATTTTCATACTGCATTTCCCTCCAAACCACATCCCTTCCGACGACCCCCGGGGGAGGGGCCTGCGGGGGGGGATAGTGTTGTGGGTGTCTCACGACTGGATGATGACATATCAGAGAATGAGGAAGCACAAGCCGGCCCCTCTGGGTATTTTCCCCCCCCGGCAGCCGAATCAGACAATGAGGAGTTTTGTATGCATTCTGATTCAGACTCTCCAAATGATGAGTCAGATTTAGAGCAAGACGAGCAATGGATTGATCCGAGGTTCAGAAGGTTTGATAAGCGAAGGTGTCAGTTAACTGGAAAAAGGAAGTAATGGGGGGAAGTGACGTATCGGACACTATATTAGAAGGGGGAAGTAGACTACGCCCTTGTTACGGGCAACGTTTATCAATGAGAGGTTTGGAAGCTTTTGCAATGCTTTGAAAGTCTGATGTTTTGAAAAACCTAGCGAAGGATAATGAGGTCTCGGACACTGTGATAAAGACGGAGTGAGTAATTGGGATGTTTGGAAAGAGTTTGTTGTAATCTAACTGTAAATACTTAGTCTTAGATGTTTTTGCCAGCAAAATGTCAGCAGTTGGCTTTGAAATGAATCCTTTTGAAATGTGTTTAATAAATCTCTTAAAGACATTTACGTAGCTTTTAATGAGCTGAGAGAGACCAGACATAACATGTATACTTTTCGAATCTGAGGTCAGTTTCAAATTTTGACTTTTCATGCTTAATTGGCTATTTGCCAACAAATGCAATCTAGGCCAAGGGCTAAATTTTGAAGGAGAGGTCGGATCAGGAAAACACATGTTTTTTCGGGTTCCCCCACCTGTGGCAAACCATAATATATGTATACTTTTCGAATTTGAGGTCAGTTTCAGATTTCGAGTTTTCATGCTTAATTGGCTATTTGCCAACAAATGCAATCTAGGCCGAGGGCTAAATTTTTAGGGAGAGGTCGGATCTGGAAAACACATGTTTTTTCGGCTTTCCCAACATGTGGGGAACCAGAATATATGTATACTTTTCGAATTTGAGGTCAGTTTCAGATTTCGAGTTTTCATGCTTAATTGGCTATTTGCCAACAAATGCAATCTAGGCCAATGCCTAAATTTTGAGGGAGAGGTCGGAAATGGAAAACACGCATTTTTTCGGGTTCCCTACCATGTGGGGAAGCAGAATATATATATACTTTTCGAATTTGAAGTCAGTTTCACATTTCGAGTTTTCATGCTTAATTGGCTATTTGCCTACAAATGCAATCTAGGCCAAGGCCTAAATTTTGAGGGAGAGGTCGGAACCGGAAAACACATGGTTTTTTGGGTTCCCCAAGCTGTGTGGAACCTGAATATATGTACACTTTTCGAATTTGAGGTCAGTTTCACATTTTGACTTTTCATGGTTAATTGGCAATTTGCCAACAAATTCGAGATACCGGTAGGCCGTGGCCTAACTTTTGAGGAAGAGGTTGGATCCGGAAAACACATGTTTTTTCAGGTTCCCCAACATGTGGGGAACCAGAATATATGTATACTTTTCGAATTTGAGGTCAGTTTCACATTTTGACTTTTCATTCTTAATTGGTTATTTCCCAACAAATGCAATGTAGGCAGAGGCCTAACCTTTGAGGTAGATGTCGGATCCGGAAAATACTTGTTTTTTCGTGTTCCCCCACCTGTGACGAACCATAATATATGTATGCTTTTCGAATCTGAGGTCAGTTTCAAATTTTGACTTTTCATGCTTAATTGGCTATTTGCCAACAAATGCAATCTAGGCCAAGGGCTAAATTTTGAGGGAGAGGTCGGATCTGCAAAACACATGTTTTTTCGGGTTCCCCAACATGTGCGGAACCAGAATATATGTATACTTTTCGAATTTGAGGTCAGTTTCACATTTTGAGTTTTCATGGTTAATTGGCTATTTGCCGACAAATGCAATCTTGGCTGAGGGCTAAATTTTGAGGGAGAGGTTGGATCTGGAAAACACATGTTTTTTCGGGTTCCCCAACATGTGGGGAACCAGAATATATGTATACTTTTCGAATTTGAAGTCAGTTTCACATTTTGAGTTTTCATGGTTAATTGGCTATTTGACAACAAATTCGAGATAGGCCGTGGCCTAACATTTGAGGAAGAGGTGGGATCCGGAAAACACATGTTTTTTCGGGTTCCCCAACCTGTGGGGAACCTGAATATATCTATACTTTTCGAATTTTAGGTCAGTTTCACATTTTCACTTTTGATGCTGAATTGGCTATTTGCAAACAAATGCACGTTAAGCCGTGGCCTAACTTTTGAGGGAGAGGTCGGATCCGGAAAACACATGTTTTTTCGGGTTCCCCAACATGTGGGGAACCAGAATATATGTATACTTTTCGAATTTGAGGTCAGTTTCACATTTTGACTTTTCATGCTTAATTGGCTATTTCCCAACACATGCAATGTAGGCAGAGGCCTAACCTTTGAGGGAGAGGTCGGAACCGGAAAACACATGTTTTTTCGGGTTCCCCAACCTGTGGGGAAGCAGAATATATGTATACTTTTCGAATTTAAGGTCAGTTTCTCATTTTGACTTTTCATGCTTAATTGGATATTTGCCAACAAATGCAATCTTGGCTGAGGGCTAAATTTTGAGGGAGAGGTCGGATCCGGAAAACACATGTTTTTTCGGGTTCCCCAACCTGTGGGGAACCAGAATATATGTATACTTTTCGAATTTGAGGTCAGTTTCAGATTTCGAGTTTTCATGCTTAATTGGCTATTTGCCTACAAATGCAATCTAGGCCAAGGTCTAAATTTTGAGGGAGAGGTCGGAACCGGAAAACACATAGTTTTTTGGGTTCCCCAAGCTGTGTGGAACCTGAATATATGTACACTTTTCGAATTTGAGGTCAGTTTCACATTTTGACTTTTCATGGTTAATTGGCTATTTGCCAACAAATTCGAGATACCGGTAGGCCTTGGCCTAACTTTTGAGGAAGAGGTTGGATCCGGAAAACACATGTTTTTTCAGGTTCCCCAACATGTGGGGAACCAGAATATATGTATACTTTTCGAATTTGAGGTCAGTTTCACATTTTGACTTTTCATTCTTAATTGGCTATTTCCCAACAAATGCAAGTTAAGCCGTGGCCTAACTTTTGAGGGAGAGGTCGGATCCGGAAAACACATGTTTTTTCGGGTTCCCCAACATGTGGGGAACCAGAATATATGTATACTTTTCGAATTTGAGGTCAGTTTCACATTTTGACTTTTCATGCTTAATTGGCTATTTCCCAACACATGCAATGTAGGCAGAGGCCTAACCTTTGAGGTAGAGGTCGGATCCAGAAAATACTTGTTTTTTCGGGTTCCCCCACCTGTGGCAAACCATAATATATGTATACTTTTCGAATCTGAGGTCAGTTTCAGATTTCGAGTTTTCATGCTTAATTGGCTATTTGCCAACAAATGCAATCTAGGCCAAGGCCTACATTTTGAGGGAGAGGTCGGAACCGGAAAACACATGTTTTTTCGGGTTCCCCAACCTGTGGGGAACCTGAATATATCTATACTTTTCGAATCTGAGGTCAGTTTCAAATTTTGACTTTTCATGCTTAATTGGCTATTTGCCAACAAATGCTATCTAGGCCAAGGGCTAAATTTTGAGGGAGATGTCGGATCAGGAAAACACATTTTTTTTCGGGTTCCCCAACATGTGGGGAACCAGAATATATGTATACTTTTCGAATTTGAGGTCAGTTTCAGATTTCGAGTTTTCATGCTTAATTGGCTATTTGCCTACAAATGCAATCTAGGCCAAGGTCTAAATTTTGAGGGAGAGGTCGGAACCGGAAAACACATGGTTTTTTGGGTTCCCCAACCTGTGTGGAACCTGAATATATGTACACTTTTCGAATTTGAGGTCAGTTTCACATTTTGACTTTTCATGGTTAATTGGCTATTTGCCAACAAATTCGAGATAGGCCGTGGCCTAACTTTTGAGGGAGAGGATGGATCCGGAAAACACATGTTTTTTCGGGTTCCCCAACCTGTGGGGAACCTGAATATATCTATACTTTTCGAATTTTAGGTCAGTTTCACATTTTGACTTTTCATGCTTAATTGGCTATTTCCCAACACATGCAATGTAGGCAGAGGCCTAACCTTTGAGGTAGAGGTCGGATCCAGAAAATACTTGTTTTTTCAGGTTCCCCCACCTGTGGCAAACCATAATATATGTATACTTTTCGAATCTGAGGTCAGTTTCAAATTTTGACTTTTCATGCTTAATTGGCTATTTGCCAACAAATGCAATCTAGGCCGAGGGCTAAATTTTGAGGGAGAGGTCGGATCTGGAAAACACATGTTTTTTCGGCTTCCCCAACATGTGGGGAAGCAGAATATATGTATACTTTTCGAATTTGAGGTCAGTTTCAGATTTCGAGTTTTCATGCTTAATTGGCTATTTGCCAACAAATGCAATCTAGGCCAAGGCCTAAATTTTGAGGGAGAGGTCGGAACCGGAAAACACACGTTTTTTCGAGTTCCCCAACCTGTGTGGAAGCTGAATATATGTACACTTTTCGAATTTGAGGTCAGTTTCACATTTTGACTTTTCATGGTTAATTGGCTATTTGTCAACAAATTCGAGATAGGCCGTGGCCTAACTTTTGAGGAAGAGGTTGGATCCGGAAAACACATGTTTTTTCGGGTTCCCCAACCTGTGGGGAACCTGAATATATCTATACTTTTCGAATTTTAGGTCAGTTTCACATTTTGACTTTTCATGCTTAATTGGCTATTTCCCAACACATGCAATGTAGGCAGAGGCCTAACCTTTGAGGTAGAGGTCGGATCCAGAAAATACTTGTTTTTTCAGGTTCCCCCACCTGTGGCAAACCATAATATATGTATACTTTTCGAATCTGAGGTCAGTTTCAAATTTTGACTTTTCATGCTTAATTGGCTATTTGCCAACAAATGCAATCTAGGCCGAGGGCTAAATTTTGAGGGAGAGGTCGGATCTGGAAAACACATGTTTTTTCGGCTTCCCCAACATGTGGGGAAGCAGAATATATGTATACTTTTCGAATTTGAGGTCAGTTTCAGATTTCGAGTTTTCATGCTTAATTGGCTATTTGCCAACAAATGCAATCTAGGCCAAGGCCTAAATTTTGAGGGAGAGGTCGGAACCGGAAAACACACGTTTTTTCGAGTTCCCCAACCTGTGTGGAAGCTGAATATATGTACACTTTTCGAATTTGAGGTCAGTTTCACATTTTGACTTTTTATGGTTAATTGGCTATTTGTCAACAAATTCGAGATACCGGTAGGCCGTGGCCTAACTTTTGAGGAAGAGGTTGGATCCGGAAAACACATGTTTTTTCAGGTTCCCCAACATGTGGGGAACCAGAATATATGTATACTTTTCGAATTTGAGGTCAGTTTCACATTTTGACTTTTCATTCTTAATTGGTTATTTCCCAACAAATGCAATGTAGGCAGAGGCCTAACCTTTGAGGTAGATGTCGGATCCGGAAAATACTTGTTTTTTCGTGTTCCCCCACCTGTGACGAACCATAATATATGTATGCTTTTCGAATCTGAGGTCAGTTTCAAATTTTGACTTTTCATGCTTAATTGGCTATTTGCCAACAAATGCAATCTAGGCCAAGGCCTAAATTTTGAGGGAGAGGTCGGATCTGCAAAACACATGTTTTTTCGGGTTCCCCAACATGTGCGGAACCAGAATATATGTATACTTTTCGAATTTGAGGTCAGTTTCACATTTTGAGTTTTCATGGTTAATTGGCTATTTGCCGACAAATGCAATCTTGGCTGAGGGCTAAATTTTGAGGGAGAGGTTGGATCTGGAAAACACATGTTTTTTCGGGTTCCCCAACATGTGGGGAACCAGAATATATGTATACTTTTCGAATTTGAAGTCAGTTTCACATTTTGAGTTTTCATGGTTAATTGGCTATTTGACAACAAATTCGAGATAGGCCGTGGCCTAACATTTGAGGAAGAGGTTGGATCCGGAAAACACATGTTTTTTCGGGTTCCCCAACCTGTGGGGAACCTGAATATATCTATACTTTTCGAATTTTAGGTCAGTTTCACATTTTCACTTTTGATGCTTAATTGGCTATTTCCCAACAAATGCAATGTAGGCAGAGGCCTAACCTTTGAGGTAGAGGTCGGATCGGGAAAATACTTGTTTTTTCGGGTTCCCCCACCTGTGGCAAACCATAATATATGTATACTTTTCGAATCTGAGGTCAGTTTCAAATTTTGACTTTTCATGCTTAATTGGCTATTTGCCAACAAATGCAATCTAGGCCGAGGGCTAAATTTTTAGGGAGAGGTCGGATCTGGAAAACACATGTTTTTCGGCTTTCCCAACATGTGGGGAACCAGAATATATGTATAGTTTTTGAATTTGAGGTCAGTTTCACATTTTGACTTTTCATGCTTAATTGGCTATTTGCCAACAAATGCAATCTAGGCCAAGGCCTAAATTTTGAGGGAGAGGTCGGAACCGGAAAACACATGGGTTTTTGGGTTCCCCAAGCTGTGTGGAACCTGAATATATGTACACTTTTCGAATTTGAGGTCAGTTTCACATTTTGACTTTTGATGGTTAATTGGCTATTTGCCAACAAATTCGAGATAGGCCGTGGCCTAACTTTTGAGGAAGAGGTTGGATCCGGAAAACACATGTTTTTTCGGATTCCCCAACCTGTGGGAACCTGAATATATGTACACTTTTCAAATTTGAGGTCAGTATCACATTTTGAATTTTCATGGTTAATTGGCTATTTGCCAACAAATTCGAGATAAGCCGTGGCCTAACTTTTGAGGGAGAGGATGGATCCAGAAAAAACATGTTTTTTCGGGTTCCCCAACATGTGGGGAACCAGAATATATGTATACTTGTCGAATTTGAGGTCAGTTTCACATTTTCACTTTTGATGCTTAATTGGCTATTTCCCAACAAATGCAATGTAGGCCGAGGCCTAACCTTTGAGGTAGAGGACGGATCCGGAAAATACTTGTTTTTTTGGGTTCCCCCACCTGTGGCGAACTATAATATATGTATACTTTTCGAATCTGAGGTCAGTTTCAAATTTTGACTTTTCATGCTTAATTGGCTATTTGCCAACAAATGCAATCTTGCCTGAGGGATAAATTTTGAGGGAGAGGTCGGATCTGGAAAACACATGTTTTTTCGGGTTCCCCAACATGTGGGGAAGCAGAATATGTGTATACTTTTCGAATTTGAAGTCAGTTTCACATTTCGAGTTTTCATGCTTAATTGGCTATTTGCCTACAAATGCAATCTAGGCCAAGGCCTAAATTTTGAGGGAGAGGTCGGAACCGGAAAACACATGTTTTTTCGGGTTCCCCAACCTGTGTGGAAGCTGAATATATGTACACTTTTGAATTTGAGGTCAGTTTCACATTTTGACTTTTCATGGTTAATTGGTTATTTGCAAACAAATGCAGTCTAGGCCGAGGCCTAACTTTTGAGGGAGAGGTCGGATCTGGAAAACACATGTTTTTTCGGGTTCCCCAACCTTTGGGGAATCAAAATATATGTATACTTTTTGAACTTGAGGTCAGTTTCACATTTTGACTTTTCATGCTTAATTGACGATTTGCCAACAAATACAATCTAGGCCGAGGCCCAACCTTTGAGGGAGAGGTCGGATGGGAAAAACAGATGTTTTTTCGTGTTCCCCAACCTTTTGGGAACCATAATATATTTATACTTTTGATTTTTGAGGTCAGATTTACATTGTGACTGTTCATACTTAATTGTCTATTAGCCAACAAGTACGAGATAGGCCGTGGCCTAACTTTTGAGGGAGAGGTCGGATCTGGAAAACACATGTTTTTTCGGGTTCCCCAACATGTGGGGAAGCAGAATATATGTATACTTTTCGAATTTAAAGTCAGTTTCACATTTCGAGTTTTCATGCTTAATTGGCTATTTGCCTACAAATGCAATCTAGGCCAAGGCCTAAATTTTGAGGGAGAGGTCGGAACCAGAAAACACATGGTTTTTTGGGTTCCCCAACCTGTGTGGAACCTGAATATATGTACACTTTTCGAATTTGAGCTCATTTTCACATTTTGACTTTTCATGGTTAATTGGTTATTTGCCAACAAATTCGAGATAGGCCGTGGCCTAACTTTTGAGGAAGAGGTTGGATCCGGAAAACACATGTTTTTTCGGGTTCCCCAACCTGTGGGGAACCTGAATATATCTATACTTTTCGAATTTGAGGTCAGTTTCACATTTTGACTTTTCATTCTTAATTGGCTATTTCCCAACAAATGCAATGTAGGCAGAGGCCTAAACTTTGAGGTAGATGTTGGATCCGGAAAATACTTGTTTTTTCGTGTTCCCCCACCTGTGGCGAACCATAATATATGTATGCTTTTCGAATCTGAGGTCAGTTTCAAATTTTGACTTTTCATGCTTAATTGGCTATTTGCCAACAAATGCAATCTAGGCCAAGGCCTAAATTTTGAGGGAGAGGTCGGAACCGGAAAACACATGGGTTTTTGGGTTCCCCAAGCTGTGTGGAACCTGAATATATGTACACTTTTCGAATTTGAGTTCAGTTTCACATTTTGACTTTTGATGGTTAATTGGCTATTTGCCAACAAATTCGAGATAGGCCGTGGCCTAACTTTTGAGGAAGAGGTTGGATCCGGAAAACACATGTTTTTTCGGATTCCCCAACCTGTGGGAACCTGAATATATGTACACTTTTCAAATTTGAGGTCAGTATCACATTTTGAATTTTCATGGTTAATTGGCTATTTGCCAACAAATTCGAGATAAGCCGTGGCCTAACTTTTGAGGGAGAGGATGGATCCAGAAAAAACATGTTTTTTCGGGTTCCCCAACATGTGGGGAAGCAGAATATGTGTATACTTTTCGAATTTGAAGTCAGTTTCACATTTCGAGTTTTCATGCTTAATTGGCTATTTGCCTACAAATGCAATCTAGGCCAAGGCCTAAATTTTGAGGGAGAGGTCGGAACCGGAAAACACATGTTTTTTCGGGTTCCCCAACCTGTGTGGAAGCTGAATATATGTACACTTTTGAATTTGAGGTCAGTTTCACATTTTGACTTTTCATGGTTAATTGGTTATTTGCAAACAAATGCAGTCTAGGCCGAGACCTAACTTTTGAGGGAGAGGTCGGATCTGGAAAACACATGTTTTTTCGGGTTCCCCAACCTTTGGGGAATCAAAATATATGTATACTTTTTGAACTTGAGGTCAGTTTCACATTTTGACTTTTCATGCTTAATTGACGATTTGCCAACAAATACAATCTAGGCCGAGGCCCAACCTTTGAGGGAGAGGTCGGATGGGAAAAACAGATGTTTTTTCGTGTTCCCCAACCTTTTGGGAACCATAATATATTTATACTTTTGATTTTTGAGGTCAGATTTACATTGTGACTGTTCATACTTAATTGTCTATTAGCCAACAAGTACGAGATAGGCCGTGGCCTAACTTTTGAGGGAGAGGTCGGATCTGGAAAACACATGTTTTTTCGGGTTCCCCAACATGTGGGGAAGCAGAATATATGTATACTTTTCGAATTTAAAGTCAGTTTCACATTTCGAGTTTTCATGCTTAATTGGCTATTTGCCTACAAATGCAATCTAGGCCAAGGCCTAAATTTTGAGGGAGAGGTCGGAACCAGAAAACACATGGTTTTTTGGGTTCCCCAACCTGTGTGGAACCTGAATATATGTACACTTTTCGAATTTGAGCTCAGTTTCACATTTTGACTTTTCATGGTTAATTGGCTATTTGCCAACAAATTCGAGATAGGCCGTGGCCTAACTTTTGAGGAAGATGTTGGATCCGGAAAACACATGTTTTTTCGGATTCCCCAACCTGTGGGAACCTGAATATATGTACACTTTTCAAATTTGAGGTCAGTATCACATTTTGAATTTTCATGGTTAATTGGCTATTTGCCAACAAATTCGAGATAAGCCGTGGCCTAACTTTTGAGGGAGAGGATGGATCCAGAAAAAACATGTTTTTTCGGGTTCCCCAACATGTGGGGAAGCAGAATATGTGTATACTTTTCGAATTTGAAGTCAGTTTCACATTTCGAGTTTTCATGCTTAATTGGCTATTTGCCTACAAATGCAATCTAGGCCAAGGCCTAAATTTTGAGGGAGAGGTCGGAACCGGAAAACACATGTTTTTTCGGGTTCCCCAACCTGTGTGGAACCTGAATATATGTACACTTTTCGAATTTGAGCTCAGTTTCACATTTTGACTTTTCATGGTTAATTGGTTATTTGCCAACAAATTCGAGATAGGCCGTGGCCTAACTTTTGAGGAAGAGGTTGGATCCGGAAAACACATGTTTTTTCGGGTTCCCCAACCTGTGGGGAACCTGAATATATCTATACTTTTCGAATTTGAGGTCAGTTTCACATTTTGACTTTTCATTCTTAATTGGCTATTTCCCAACAAATGCAATGTAGGCAGAGGCCTAAACTTTGAGGTAGATGTTGGATCCGGAAAATACTTGTTTTTTCGTGTTCCCCCACCTGTGGCGAACCATAATATATGTATGCTTTTCGAATCTGAGGTCAGTTTCAAATTTTGACTTTTCATGCTTAATTGGCTATTTGCCAACAAATGCAATCTAGGCCAAGGCCTAAATTTTGAGGGAGAGGTCGGAACCGGAAAACACATGGGTTTTTGGGTTCCCCAAGCTGTGTGGAACCTGAATATATGTACACTTTTCGAATTTGAGGTCAGTTTCACATTTTGACTTTTGATGGTTAATTGGCTATTTGCCAACAAATTCGAGATAGGCCGTGGCCTAACTTTTGAGGAAGAGGTTGGATCCGGAAAACACATGTTTTTTCGGATTCCCCAACCTGTGGGAACCTGAATATATGTACACTTTTCAAATTTGAGGTCAGTATCACATTTTGAATTTTCATGGTTAATTGGCTATTTGCCAACAAATTCGAGATAAGCCGTGGCCTAACTTTTGAGGGAGAGGATGGATCCAGAAAAAACATGTTTTTTCGGGTTCCCCAACATGTGGGGAAGCAGAATATGTGTATACTTTTCGAATTTGAAGTCAGTTTCACATTTCGAGTTTTCATGCTTAATTGGCTATTTGCCTACAAATGCAATCTAGGCCAAGACCTAAATTTTGAGGGAGAGGTCGGAACCGGAAAACACATGTTTTTTCGGGTTCCCCAACCTGTGTGGAAGCTGAATATATGTACACTTTTGAATTTGAGGTCAGTTTCACATTTTGACTTTTCATGGTTAATTGGTTATTTGCAAACAAATGCAGTCTAGGCCGAGACCTAACTTTTGAGGGAGAGGTCGGATCTGGAAAACACATGTTTTTTCGGGTTCCCCAACCTTTGGGGAATCAAAATATATGTATACTTTTTGAACTTGAGGTCAGTTTCACATTTTGACTTTTCATGCTTAATTGACGATTTGCCAACAAATACAATCTAGGCCGAGGCCCAACCTTTGAGGGAGAGGTCGGATGGGAAAAACAGATGTTTTTTCGTGTTCCCCAACCTTTTGGGAACCATAATATATTTATACTTTTGATTTTTGAGGTCAGATTTACATTGTGACTGTTCATACTTAATTGTCTATTAGCCAACAAGTACGAGATAGGCCGTGGCCTAACTTTTGAGGGAGAGGTCGGATCTGGAAAACACATGTTTTTTCGGGTTCCCCAACATGTGGGGAAGCAGAATATATGTATACTTTTCGAATTTAAAGTCAGTTTCACATTTCGAGTTTTCATGCTTAATTGGCTATTTGCCTACAAATGCAATCTAGGCCAAGGCCTAAATTTTGAGGGAGAGGTCGGAACCAGAAAACACATGGTTTTTTGGGTTCCCCAACCTGTGTGGAACCTGAATATATGTACACTTTTCGAATTTGAGCTCAGTTTCACATTTTGACTTTTCATGGTTAATTGGCTATTTGCCAACAAATTCGAGATAGGCCGTGGCCTAACTTTTGAGGAAGAGGTTGGATCCGGAAAACACATGTTTTTTCGGATTCCCCAACCTGTGGGAACCTGAATATATGTACACTTTTCAAATTTGAGGTCAGTATCACATTTTGAATTTTCATGGTTAATTGGCTATTTGCCAACAAATTCGAGATAAGCCGTGGCCTAACTTTTGAGGGAGAGGATGGATCCAGAAAAAACATGTTTTTTCGGGTTCCCCAACATGTGGGGAAGCAGAATATGTGTATACTTTTCGAATTTGAAGTCAGTTTCACATTTCGAGTTTTCATGCTTAATTGGCTATTTGCCTACAAATGCAATCTAGGCCAAGGCCTAAATTTTGAGGGAGAGGTCGGAACCGGAAAAAACATGTTTTTTCGGGTTCCCCAACCTGTGTGGAAGCTGAATATATGTACACTTTTGAATTTGAGGTCAGTTTCACATTTTGACTTTTCATGGTTAATTGGTTATTTGCAAACAAATGCAGTCTAGGCCGAGACCTAACTTTTGAGGGAGAGGTCGGATCTGGAAAACACATGTTTTTTCGGGTTCCCCAACCTTTGGGGAATCAAAATATATGTATACTTTTCGAATTTAAAGTCAGTTTCACATTTCGAGTTTTCATGCTTAATTGGCTATTTCCCAACAAATGCAATGTAGGCAGAGGCCTAACCTTTGAGGTAGATGTTGGATCCGGAAAATACTTGTTTTTTCGTGTTCCCCCACCTGTGGCGAACCATAATATATGTATGCTTTTCGAATCTGAGGTCAGTTTCAAATTTTGACTTTTCGTGCTTAATTGGCTATTTGCCAACAAATGCAATCTAGGCCAAGGGCTAAATTTTGAGGGAGAGGTCGGATCGGGAAAACACATGTTTTTTCGGGTTCCCCAACATGTGGGGAACCAGAATATATGTATACTTTTCGAATTTGAGGTCAGTTTCACATTTTGACTTTTCATGCTTAATTGGCTATTTGCCAACAAATGCAATCTAGGCCAAGGCCTAAATTTTGAGGGAGAGGTCGGATCGGGAAAACACACATTTTTTCGAGTTCCCCAACCTGTGTGGAACCTGAATATATGTACACTTTTCGAATTTGAGGTCAGTTTCACATTTTGACTTTTGATGGTTAATTGGCTATTTGCCAACAAATTCGAGATAGGCCGTGGCCTAACTTTTGAGGAAGAGGTTGGATCCGGAAAACACATGTTTTTTCGGATTCCCCAACCTGTGGGAACCTGAATATATGTACACTTTTCAAATTTGAGGTCAGTATCACATTTTGAATTTTCATGGTTAATTGGCTATTTGCCAACAAATTCGAGATAAGCCGTGGCCTAACTTTTGAGGGAGAGGATGGATCCAGAAAAAACATGTTTTTTCGGGTTCCCCAACCTGTTGGGAACCTGAATATATCTATACTTTTCGAATTTTAGGTCAGTTTCACATTTTCACTTTTGATGCTTAATTGGCTATTTGCCAACAAATGCAATCTAGGCCAAGGGCTAAATTTTGAGGGAGAGGTCGGATCAGGAAAACACATTTTTTTCGGATTCCCCAACCTGTGGGGAACCTGAATATATGTACACTTTTCAAATTTGAGGTCAGTTTCACATTTTGACTTTTCATGCTTAATTGGCTATTTGCCAACAAATGCAATCTAGGCCAAGTGCTAAATTTTGAGGGAGAGGTCGGATCAGGAAAACACATGTTTTTTCGGGTTCCCCAACCTGTGGGGAACCTGAATATATCTATACTTTTCGAATTTTAGGTCAGTTTCACATTTTCACTTTTGATGCTTAATTGGCTATTTGCAAACAAATGCAAGTTAAGCCGTGGCCTAACTTTTCAGGGAGAGGTCGGATCCGGAAAACACATGTTTTTTCGGATTCCCCAACCTGTGGGGAACCTGAATATATGTACACTTTTCGAATTTGAGGTCAGTTTCACATTTTGACTTTTGATGGTTAATTGGCTATTTGCCAACAAATTCGAGATAGGCCGTGGCCTAACTTTTGAGGAAGAGGTTGGATCCGGAAAACACATGTTTTTTCGGATTCCCCAACCTGTGGGAACCTGAATATATGTACACTTTTCAAATTTGAGGTCAGTATCACATTTTGAATTTTCATGGTTAATTGGCTATTTGCCAACAAATTCGAGATAAGCCGTGGCCTAACTTTTGAGGGAGAGGATGGATCCAGAAAAAACATGTTTTTTCGGGTTCCCCAACCTGTTGGGAACCTGAATATATCTATACTTTTCGAATTTTAGGTCAGTTTCACATTTTCACTTTTGATGCTTAATTGGCTATTTGCCAACAAATGCAATCTAGGCCAAGGGCTAAATTTTGAGGGAGAGGTCGGATCAGGAAAACACATTTTTTTTCGGATTCCCCAACCTGTGGGGAACCTGAATATATGTACACTTTTCAAATTTGAGGTCAGTTTCACATTTTGACTTTTCATGCTTAATTGGCTATTTGCCAACAAATGCAATCTAGGCCAAGGGCTAAATTTTGAGGGAGAGGTCGGATCCGGAAAACACATGTTTTTTCGGGTTCCCCAACCTGTGTGGAACCTGAATATATGTATACGTTTTGAATTTGAGGTCGGTTTCACATTTTGACTTTTCATGCTTAATTGCCTATTTTCGAACAAATGCAATGTAGGCCGAGGCCTAACTTTTAAGGGAGAGGTCGGATCCGGAAAACACATGTTTTTTCGGATTCCCCAACCTGTGGGGAACCTGAATATATGTACACTTTTCAAATTTGAGGTCAGTTTCACATTTTCACTTTTGATGCTTAATTGGCTATTTGCAAACAAATGCAAGTTAAGCCGTGGCCTAACTTTTCAGGGAGAGGTCGGATCCGGAAAACACTTTTTTTTTTCGGATTCCCCAACCTGTGGGGAACCTGAATATATGTACACTTTTCAAATTTGAGGTCAGTTTCACATTTTGACTTTTCATGGTTAATTGGCTATTTGCCAACAAATTCGAGATAGGCCGTGGCCTAACTTTTTAGGGAGAGGTCGGATCCGGAAAACACATTTTTTTTTCGGATTCCCCAACCTGTGGGGAGCCTGAATATATGTACACTTTTCAAATTTGAGGTCAGTTTCACATTTTGACTTTTCATGCTTAATTGGCTATTTGCCAACAAATGCAATCTAGGCCAAGGGCTAAATTTTGAGGGAGAGGTCGGATCTGGAAAACACATGTTTTTTCGGGTTCCCCAACCTGTGTGGAACCTGAATATATGTATACGTTTTGAATTTGAGGTCGGTTTCACATTTTGACTTTTCATGCTTAATTGTCTATTTTCGAACAAATGCAATGTAGGCCGAGGCCTAACTTTTAAGGGAGAGGTCGGATGCAGAAAACGCATGTTTTTTTCGGGTTCCCCAATCTGTGGGGAACCTGAATATATGTATACTTTTCGAATTTGAGGTCAGTTTCACATTTTGACTGTTCATGCTTAATTGTCTATTAGCCAACAAATACGAGATAGGCCGTGGCCTAACTTTTGAGGGAGAGGTCTGATCCAGAAAACACATGTTTTTTCGGGTTCCCAAAACCTTTGTGGAACCATAATATATGTATACTTTTTGAATTTGAAGTCAGTTTCACATTTTGACTTTGCATGCTTAATTGGCTATTTGCCAATAAATGCAATTTAGGCCGAGGCCTAAATTTTGAGGTAGAGGTCGGATCCGGAAAACACATGTTTTTTCGGGTTCCCCAACATGTGGGAACCAGAATATATGTATACTTTTCGAATTTTAGGTCAGTTTCACATTTTGATTGTTCATGCTTCATTGGCTATTTGCCAACAAATGCAATCTAGGCCGAGGGCTAAATTTTGAGGGAGATGTCGGATCTGGAAAACACATGTTTTTTCGCGTTCCCCAACATGTGGGGAACCAGAATATATGTATACTTTTCGAATTTGAGGTCAGTTTCTCATTTTGACTTTTCATGCTTAATTGGCTATTTGCCAACAAATGCAATCTAGGCCAAGGGCTAAATTTTGAGGGAGAGGTCGGATCTGGAAAAAACATGTTTTTTCGGGTTCCCCAACCTGTGTGGAACCAGAATATATGTATACTTTTCGAATTTTAGGTCAGTTTCACATTTTGATTGTTCATGCTTCATTGGCTATTTGCCAACAAATGCAATCTAGGCCGAGGGCTAAATTTTGAGGGAGAGGTCGGATCTGGAAAACACATGTTTTTTCCGGTTCCCCAACATGTGGGGAACTATAATATATGTATACTTTTCGAATCTGAGGTCAGTTTCAAATTTTGACTTTTCATGCTTAATTGGCTATTTCCCAACAAATGCAATGTAGGCCGAGGCCTAACCTTTGAGGTAGAGGACGGATCCGGAAAATACTTGTTTTTTTGGGTTCCCCCACCTGTGGCGAACTATAATATATGTATACTTTTCGAATCTGAGGTCAGTTTCAAATTTTGACTTTTCATGCTTAATTGGCTATTTGCCAACAAATGCAATCTTGCCTGAGGGATAAATTTTGAGGGAGAGGTCGGATCTGGAAAACACATGTTTTTTCGGGTTCCCCAACATGTGTGGAAGCTGAATATATCTATACTTTTCGACTTTTAGGTCAGTTTCACATTTTCACTTTTGATGCTTAATTGGCTATTTGCAAACAAATGCAATCTAGGCCGAGGCCTAACTTTTGAGGGAGAGGTCGGATCCGGAAAACACATGTTTTTTCGGGTTCCCCAACCTTTGGGGAATCAGAATATATGTATACTTGTCGAACTTGAAGTCAGTTTCACATTTTGACTTTTCATGCTTAATTGGCTATTTCCCAACAAATGCAATGTAGGCCGAGGCCTAACCTTTGAGGTAGAGGACGGATCCGGAAAATACTTGTTTTTTTGGGTTCCCCCACCTGTGGCGAACTATAATATATGTATACTTTTCGAATCTGAGGTCAGTTTCAAATTTTGACTTTTCATGCTTAATTGGCTATTTGCCAACAAATGCAATCTTGCCTGAGGGATAAATTTTGAGGGAGAGGTCGGATCTGGAAAACACATGTTTTTTCGGGTTCCCCAACATGTGGGGAAGCAGAATATGTGTATACTTTTCGAATTTGAAGTCAGTTTCACATTTCGAGTTTTCATGCTTAATTGGCTATTTGCCTACAAATGCAATCTAGGCCAAGGCCTAAATTTTGAGGGAGAGGTCGGAACCGGAAAACACATGTTTTTTCGGGTTCCCCAACCTGTGTGGAAGCTGAATATATGTACACTTTTGAATTTGAGGTCAGTTTCACATTTTGACTTTTCATGGTTAATTGGTTATTTGCAAACAAATGCAATCTAGGCCGAGGCCTAACTTTTGAGGGAGAGGTCGGATCTGGAAAACACATGTTTTTTCGGGTTCCCCAACCTTTGGGGAATCAAAATATATGTATACTTTTTGAACTTGAGGTCAGTTTCACATTTTGACTTTTCATGCTTAATTGACGATTTGCCAACAAATACAATCTAGGCCGAGGCCCAACCTTTGAGGGAGAGGTCGGATGGGAAAAACAGATGTTTTTTCGTGTTCCCCAACCTTTTGGGAACCATAATATATTTATACTTTTGATTTTTGAGGTCAGATTTACATTGTGACTGTTCATACTTAATTGTCTATTAGCCAACAAGTACGAGATAGGCCGTGGCCTAACTTTTGAGGGAGAGGTCGGATCTGGAAAACACATGTTTTTTCGGGTTCCCCAACATGTGGGGAAGCAGAATATATGTATACTTTTCGAATTTAAAGTCAGTTTCACATTTCGAGTTTTCATGCTTAATTGGCTATTTGCCTACAAATGCAATCTAGGCCAAGGCCTAAATTTTGAGGGAGAGGTCGGAACCAGAAAACACATGGTTTTTTGGGTTCCCCAACCTGTGTGGAACCTGAATATATGTACACTTTTCGAATTTGAGCTCAGTTTCACATTTTGACTTTTCATGGTTAATTGGTTATTTGCCAACAAATTCGAGATAGGCCGTGGCCTAACTTTTGAGGAAGAGGTTGGATCCGGAAAACACATGTTTTTTCGGGTTCCCCAACCTGTGGGGAACCTGAATATATCTATACTTTTCGAATTTGAGGTCAGTTTCACATTTTGACTTTTCATTCTTAATTGGCTATTTCCCAACAAATGCAATGTAGGCAGAGGCCTAACCTTTGAGGTAGATGTCGGATCCGGAAAATACTTGTTTTTTCGTGTTCCCCCACCTGTGGCGAACCATAATATATGTATGCTTTTCGAATCTGAGGTCAGTTTCAAATTTTGACTTTTCATGCTTAATTGGCTATTTGCCTACAAATGCAATCTAGGCCAAGGGCTAAATTTTGAGGGAGAGGTCGGATCGGGAAAACACATGTTTTTTCGGGTTCCCCAACATGTGGGGAACCAGAATATATGTATACTTGTCGAATTTGAGGTCAGTTTCACATTTTCACTTTTGATGCTTAATTGGCTATTTCCCAACAAATGCAATGTAGGCCGAGGCCTAACCTTTGAGGTAGAGGACAGATCCGGAAAATACTTGTTTTTTTGGGTTCCCCCACCTGTGGCGAACTATAATATATGTATACTTTTCGAATCTGAGGTCAGTTTCAAATTTTGACTTTTCATGCTTAATTGGCTATTTGCCTACAAATGCAATCTAGGCCAAGGCCTAAATTTTGAGGGAGAGGTCGGAACCGGAAAACACATGTTTTTTCGGGTTCCCCAACCTGTGTGGAAGCTGAATATATGTACACTTTTGAATTTGAAGTCAGTTTCACATTTTGACTTTTCATGGTTAATTGGTTATTTGCAAACAAATGCAATCTAGGCCGAGGCCTAACTTTTGAGGGAGAGGTCGGATCTGGAAAACACATGTTTTTTCGGGTTCCCCAACCTTTGGGGAATCAAAATATATGTATACTTTTTGAACTTGAGGTCAGTTTCACATTTTGACTTTTCATGCTTAATTGACGATTTGCCAACAAATACAATCTAGGCCGAGGCCCAACCTTTGAGGGAGAGGTCGGATGGGAAAAACAGATGTTTTTTCGTGTTCCCCAACCTTTTGGGAACCATAATATATTTATACTTTTGATTTTTGAGGTCAGATTTACATTGTGACTGTTCATACTTAATTGTCTATTAGCCAACAAGTACGAGATAGGCCGTGGCCTAACTTTTGAGGGAGAGGTCGGATCTGGAAAACACATGTTTTTTCGGGTTCCCCAACATGTGGGGAAGCAGAATATATGTATACTTTTCGAATTTAAAGTCAGTTTCACATTTCGAGTTTTCATGCTTAATTGGCTATTTGCCTACAAATGCAATCTAGGCCAAGGCCTAAATTTTGAGGGAGAGGTCGGAACCAGAAAACACATGGTTTTTTGGGTTCCCCAACCTGTGTGGAACCTGAATATATGTACACTTTTCGAATTTGAGCTCAGTTTCACATTTTGACTTTTCATGGTTAATTGGTTATTTGCCAACAAATTCGAGATAGGCCGTGGCCTAACTTTTGAGGAAGAGGTTGGATCCGGAAAACACATGTTTTTTCGGGTTCCCCAACCTGTGGGGAACCTGAATATATCTATACTTTTCGAATTTGAGGTCAGTTTCACATTTTGACTTTTCATTCTTAATTGGCTATTTCCCAACAAATGCAATGTAGGCAGAGGCCTAACCTTTGAGGTAGATGTTGGATCCGGAAAATACTTGTTTTTTCGTGTTCCCCCACCTGTGGCGAACCATAATATATGTATGCTTTTCGAATCTGAGGTCAGTTTCAAATTTTGACTTTTCATGCTTAATTGGCTATTTGCCAACAAATGCAATCTAGGCCAAGGGCTAAATTTTGAGGGAGAGGTCGGATCGGGAAAACACATGTTTTTTCGGGTTCCCCAACATGTGGGGAACCAGAATATATGTATACTTTTCGAATTTGAGGTCAGTTTCACATTTTGAGTTTTCATGCTTAATTGGCTATTTGCCAACAAATGCAATCTAGGCCAAGGCCTAAATTTTGAGGGAGAGGTCGGAACCGGAAAACACACATTTTTTCGAGTTCCCCAACCTGTGTGGAACCTGAATATATGTACACTTTTCGAATTTGAGGTCAGTTTCACATTTTGACTTTTCATGGTTAATTGGCTATTTGTCAACAAATTTGAGATAGGCCGTGGCCTAAATTTTGAGGAAGAGGTTGGATCCGGAAAACACATGTTTTTTCGGGTTCCCCAACCTGTGGGGAACCTGAATATATCTATACTTTTCGAATTTTAGGTCAGTTTCACATTTTCACTTTTGATGCTTAATTGGCTATTTCCCAACAAATGCAATGTAGGCAGAGGCCTAACCTTTGAGGTAGAGGTCGGATCGGGAAAATACTTGTTTTTTCGGGTTCCCCCACCTGTGGCAAACCATAATATATGTATACTTTTCGAATCTGAGGTCAGTTTCAAATTTTGACTTTTCATGCTTAATTGGCTATTTGCCAACAAATGCAATCTAGGCCGAGGGCTAAATTTTTAGGGAGAGGTCGGATCTGGAAAACACATGTTTTTTCGGCTTTCCCAACATGTGGGGAACCAGAATATATGTATAGTTTTTGAATTTGAGGTCAGTTTCACATTTTGACTTTTCATGCTTAATTGGCTATTTGCCAACAAATGCAATCTAGGCCAAGGCCTAAATTTTGAGGGAGAGGTCGGAACCGGAAAACACATGGGTTTTTGGGTTCCCCAAGCTGTGTGGAACCTGAATATATGTACACTTTTCGAATTTGAGGTCAGTTTCACATTTTGACTTTTGATGGTTAATTGGCTATTTGCCAACAAATTCGAGATAGGCCGTGGCCTAACTTTTGAGGAAGAGGTTGGATCCGGAAAACACATGTTTTTTCGGATTCCCCAACCTGTGGGAACCTGAATATATGTACACTTTTCAAATTTGAGGTCAGTATCACATTTTGAATTTTCATGGTTAATTGGCTATTTGCCAACAAATTCGAGATAAGCCGTGGCCTAACTTTTGAGGGAGAGGATGGATCCAGAAAAAACATGTTTTTTCGGGTTCCCCAACCTGTTGGGAACCTGAATATATCTATACTTTTCGAATTTTAGGTCAGTTTCACATTTTCACTTTTGATGCTTAATTGGCTATTTGCCAACAAATGCAATCTAGGCCAAGGGCTAAATTTTGAGGGAGAGGTCGGATCAGGAAAACACATTTTTTTCGGATTCCCCAACGTGTGGGGAACCTGAATATATGTACACTTTTCAAATTTGAGGTCAGTTTCACATTTTGACTTTTCATGCTTAATTGGCTATTTGCCAACAAATGCAATCTAGGCCAAGGGCTAAATTTTGAGGGAGAGGTCGGATCAGGAAAACACATGTTTTTTCGGGTTCCCCAACCTGTGGGGAACCTGAATATATCTATACTTTTCGAATTTTAGGTCAGTTTCACATTTTCACTTTTGATGCTTAATTGGCTATTTGCAAACAAATGCAAGTTAAGCCGTGGCCTAACTTTTCAGGGAGAGGTCGGATCCGGAAAACACATGTTTTTTCGGATTCCCCAACCTGTGGGGAACCTGAATATATGTACACTTTTCAAATTTGAGGTCAGTTTCACATTTTCACTTTTGATGCTTAATTGGCTATTTGCAAACAAATGCAAGTTAAGCCGTGGCCTAACTTTTCAGGGAGAGGTCGGATCCGGAAAACACATTTTTTTTTCGGATTCCCCAACCTGTGTGGAACCTGAATATATGTACACTTTTCGAATTTGAGGTCAGTATCACATTTTGAATTTTCATGGTTAATTGGCTATTTGCCAACAAATTCGAGATAAGCCGTGGCCTAACTTTTGAGGGAGAGGATGGATCCAGAAAAAACATGTTTTTTCGGGTTCCCCAACCTGTTGGGAACCTGAATATATCTATACTTTTCGAATTTTAGGTCAGTTTCACATTTTCACTTTTGATGCTTAATTGGCTATTTGCCAACAAATGCAATCTAGGCCAAGGGCTAAATTTTGAGGGAGAGGTCGGATCAGGAAAACACATTTTTTTCGGATTCCCCAACCTGTGGGGAACCTGAATATATGTACACTTTTCAAATTTGAGGTCAGTTTCACATTTTGACTTTTCATGCTTAATTGGCTATTTGCCAACAAATGCAATCTAGGCCAAGGGCTAAATTTTGAGGGAGAGGTCGGATCAGGAAAACACATGTTTTTTCGGGTTCCCCAACCTGTGGGGAACCTGAATATATCTATACTTTTCGAATTTTAGGTCAGTTTCACATTTTCACTTTTGATGCTTAATTGGCTATTTGCAAACAAATGCAAGTTAAGCCGTGGCCTAACTTTTCAGGGAGAGGTCGGATCCGGAAAACACATGTTTTTTCGGATTCCCCAACCTGTGGGGAACCTGAATATATGTACACTTTTCAAATTTGAGGTCAGTTTCACATTTTCACTTTTGATGCTTAATTGGCTATTTGCAAACAAATGCAAGTTAAGCCGTGGCCTAACTTTTCAGGGAGAGGTCGGATCCGGAAAACACATTTTTTTTTCGGATTCCCCAACCTGTGGGGAACCTGAATATATGTACACTTTTCAAATTTGAGGTCAGTTTCACATTTTGACTTTTCATGGTTAATTGGCTATTTGCCAAGAAATTCGAGATAGGCCGTGGCCTAACTTTTTAGGGAGAGGTCGGATCCGGAAAACACATTTTTTTTTCGGATTCCCCAACCTGTGGGGAACCTGAATATATGTACACTTTTCAAATTTGAGGTCAGTTTCACATTTTGACTTTTCATGGTTAATTGGCTATTTGCAAACAAATTCGAGATAGGCCGTGGCCTAACTTTTGAGGAAGAGGTTGGATCTGGAAAACACATGTTTTTTCGGGTTCCCCAACATGTGGGGAACCAGAATATATGTATACTTTTCGAATCTGAGGTCAGTTTCAAATTTTGACTTTTCATGCTTAATTGGCTATTTGCCAACAAATGCAATCTAGGCCAAGGGCTAAATTTTGAGGGAGAGGTCGGATCTGGAAAACACATGTTTTTTCGGGTTCCCCAACCTGTGTGGAACCTGAATATATGTATACGTTTTGAATTTGAGGTCGGTTTCACATTTTGACTTTTCATGCTTAATTGTCTATTTTCGAACAAATGCAATGTAGGCCGAGGCCTAACTTTTAAGGGAGAGGTCGGATGCAGAAAACGCATGTTTTTTTCGGGTTCCCCAATCTGTGGGGAACCTGAATATATGTATACTTTTCGAATTTGAGGTCAGTTTCACATTTTGACTGTTCATGCTTAATTGTCTATTAGCCAACAAATACGAGATAGGCCGTGGCCTAACTTTTGAGGGAGAGGTCTGATCCAGAAAACACATGTTTTTTCGGGTTCCCAAAACCTTTGTGGAACCATAATATATGTATACTTTTTGAATTTGAAGTCAGTTTCACATTTTGACTTTGCATGCTTAATTGGCTATTTGCCAATAAATGCAATTTAGGCAGAGGCCTAAATTTTGAGGTAGAGGTCGGATCCGGAAAACACATGTTTTTTCGGGTTCCCCAACATGTGGGAACCAGAATATATGTATACTTTTCGAATTTTAGGTCAGTTTCACATTTTGATTGTTCATGCTTAATTGGCTATTTGCCAACAAATGCAATCTAGGCCGAGGGCTAAATTTTGAGGGAGAGGTCGGATCTGGAAAACACATGTTTTTTCGGGTTCCCCAACATGTGGGGAACCAGAATATATGTATACTTTTCGAATTTGAGGTCAGTTTCTCATTTTGACTTTTCATGCTTAATTGGCTATTTGCCAACAAATGCAATCTAGGCCAAGGCCTAAATTTTGAGGGAGAGGTCGGAACCGGAAAACACATGGGTTTTTGGGTTCCCCAAGCTGTGTGGAACCTGAATATATGTACACTTTTCGAATTTGAGGTCAGTTTCACATTTTGACTTTTGATGGTTAATTGGCTATTTGCCAACAAATTCGAGATAGGCCGTGGCCTAACTTTTGAGGAAGAGGTTGGATCCGGAAAACACATGTTTTTTCGGATTCCCCAACCTGTGGGAACCTGAATATATGTACACTTTTCAAATTTGAGGTCAGTATCACATTTTGAATTTTCATGGTTAATTGGCTATTTGCCAACAAATTCGAGATAAGCCGTGGCCTAACTTTTGAGGGAGAGGATGGATCCAGAAAAAACATGTTTTTTCGGGTTCCCCAACCTGTTGGGAACCTGAATATATCTATACTTTTCGAATTTTAGGTCAGTTTCACATTTTCACTTTTGATGCTTAATTGGCTATTTGCCAACAAATGCAATCTAGGCCAAGGGCTAAATTTTGAGGGAGAGGTCGGATCAGGAAAACACATTTTTTTCGGATTCCCCAACCTGTGGGGAACCTGAATATATGTACACTTTTCAAATTTGAGGTCAGTTTCACATTTTGACTTTTCATGCTTAATTGGCTATTTGCCAACAAATGCAATCTAGGCCAAGGGCTAAATTTTGAGGGAGAGGTCGGATCAGGAAAACACATGTTTTTTCGGGTTCCCCAACCTGTGGGGAACCTGAATATATCTATACTTTTCGAATTTTAGGTCAGTTTCACATTTTCACTTTTGATGCTTAATTGGCTATTTGCAAACAAATGCAAGTTAAGCCGTGGCCTAACTTTTCAGGGAGAGGTCGGATCCGGAAAACACATGTTTTTTCGGATTCCCCAACCTGTGGGGAACCTGAATATATGTACACTTTTCAAATTTGAGGTCAGTTTCACATTTTCACTTTTGATGCTTAATTGGCTATTTGCAAACAAATGCAAGTTAAGCCGTGGCCTAACTTTTCAGGGAGAGGTCGGATCCGGAAAACACATTTTTTTTTCGGATTCCCCAACCTGTGGGGAACCTGAATATATGTACACTTTTCAAATTTGAGGTCAGTTTCACATTTTGACTTTTCATGGTTAATTGGCTATTTGCCAACAAATTCGAGATAGGCCGTGGCCTAACTTTTTAGGGAGAGGTCGGATCCGGAAAACACATTTTTTTTTCGGATTCCCCAACCTGTGGGGAACCTGAATATATGTACACTTTTCAAATTTGAGGTCAGTTTCACATTTTGACTTTTCATGGTTAATTGGCTATTTGCAAACAAATTCGAGATAGGCCGTGGCCTAACTTTTGAGGAAGAGGTTGGATCTGGAAAACACATGTTTTTTCGGGTTCCCCAACATGTGGGGAACCAGAATATATGTATACTTTTCGAATCTGAGGTCAGTTTCAAATTTTGACTTTTCATGCTTAATTGGCTATTTGCCAACAAATGCAATCTAGGCCAAGGGCTAAATTTTGAGGGAGAGGTCGGATCTGGAAAACACATGTTTTTTTCGGGTTCCCCAATCTGTGGGGAACCTGAATATATGTATACTTTTCGAATTTGAGGTCAGTTTCACATTTTGACTGTTCATGCTTAATTGGCTATTAGCCAACAAATACGAGATAGGCCGTGGCCTAACTTTTGAGGGAGAGGTCTGATCCAGAAAACACATGTTTTTTCGGGTTCCCAAAACCTTTGTGGAACCATAATATATGTATACTTTTTGAATTTGAAGTCAGTTTCACATTTTGACTTTGCATGCTTAATTGGCTATTTGCCAATAAATGCAATTTAGGCAGACGCCTAAATTTTGAGGTAGAGGTCGGATCCGGAAAACACATGTTTTTTCGGGTTCCCCAACATGTGGGAACCAGAATATATGTATACTTTTCGAATTTTAGGTCAGTTTCACATTTTGATTGTTCATGCTTCATTGGCTATTTGCCAACAAATGCAATCTAGGCCGAGGGCTAAATTTTGAGGGAGAGGTCGGATCTGGAAAACACATGTTTTTTCGGGTTCCCCAACATGTGGGGAACCAGAATATATGTATACTTTTCGAATTTGAGGTCAGTTTCTCATTTTGACTTTTCATGCTTAATTGGCTATTTGCCAACAAATGCAATCTAGGCCAAGGCCTAAATTTTGAGGGAGAGGTTGGATCCGGAAAATACATGTTTTTTTGGGTTCCCCCACCTGTGGCGAACTATAATATATGTATACTTTTCGAATCTGAGGTCAGTTTCAAATTTTGACTTTTCATGCTTAATTGGCTATTTGCCAACAAATGCAATCTTGCCTGAGGGATAAATTTTGAGGGAGAGGTCGGATCTGGAAAACACATGTTTTTTCGGGTTCCCCAACATGTGTGGAAGCTGAATATATCTATACTTTTCGACTTTTAGGTCAGTTTCACATTTTCACTTTTGATGCTTAATTGGCTATTTGCAAACAAATGCAATCTAGGCCGAGGCCTAAATTTTGAGGGAGAGGTCGGAACCGGAAAACACATGGGTTTTTGGGTTCCCCAAGCTGTGTGGAACCTGAATATATGTACACTTTTCGAATTTGAGGTCAGTTTCACATTTTGACTTTTGATGGTTAATTGGCTATTTGCCAACAAATTCGAGATAGGCCGTGGCCTAACTTTTGAGGAAGAGGTTGGATCCGGAAAACACATGTTTTTTCGGATAACCCAACCTGTGGGAACCTGAATATATGTACACTTTTCAAATTTGAGGTCAGTATCACATTTTGAATTTTCATGGTTAATTGGCTATTTGCCAACAAATTCGAGATAAGCCGTGGCCTAACTTTTGAGGGAGAGGATGGATCCAGAAAAAACATGTTTTTTCGGGTTCCCCAACCTGTTGGGAACCTGAATATATCTATACTTTTCGAATTTTAGGTCAGTTTCACATTTTCACTTTTGATGCTTAATTGGCTATTTGCCAACAAATGCAATCTAGGCCAAGGGCTAAATTTTGAGGGAGAGGTCGGATCAGGAAAACACATTTTTTTCGGATTCCCCAACCTGTGGGGAACCTGAATATATGTACACTTTTCAAATTTGAGGTCAGTTTCACATTTTGACTTTTCATGCTTAATTGGCTATTTGCCAACAAATGCAATCTAGGCCAAGGGCTAAATTTTGAGGGAGAGGTCGGATCAGGAAAACACATGTTTTTTCGGGTTCCCCAACCTGTGGGGAACCTGAATATATCTATACTTTTCGAATTTTAGGTCAGTTTCACATTTTCACTTTTGATGCTTAATTGGCTATTTGCAAACAAATGCAAGTTAAGCCGTGGCCTAACTTTTCAGGGAGAGGTCGGATCCGGAAAACACATGTTTTTTCGGATTCCCCAACCTGTGGGGAACCTGAATATATGTACACTTTTCAAATTTGAGGTCAGTTTCACATTTTCACTTTTGATGCTTAATTGGCTATTTGCAAACAAATGCAAGTTAAGCCGTGGCCTAACTTTTCAGGGAGAGGTCGGATCCGGAAAACACATTTTTTTTTCGGATTCCCCAACCTGTGGGGAACCTGAATATATGTACACTTTTCAAATTTGAGGTCAGTTTCACATTTTGACTTTTCATGGTTAATTGGCTATTTGCCAACAAATTCGAGATAGGCCGTGGCCTAACTTTTTAGGGAGAGGTCGGATCCGGAAAACACATTTTTTTTTCGGATTCCCCAACCTGTGGGGAACCTGAATATATGTACACTTTTCAAATTTGAGGTCAGTTTCACATTTTGACTTTTCATGGTTAATTGGCTATTTGCAAACAAATGCAATCTAGGCCGAGGCCTAACTTTTGAGGGAGAGGTCGGATCTGGAAAACACATGTTTTTCGGGTTCCCCAACCTTTGGGGAATCAGAATATATGTATACTTGTCGAACTTGAAGTCAGTTTCACATTTTGACTTTTCATGCTTAATTGGCTATTTCCCAACAAATGCAATGTAGGCCGAGGCCTAACCTTTGAGGTAGAGGACGGATCCGGAAAATACTTGTTTTTTTGGGTTCCCCCACCTGTGGCGAACTATAATATATGTATACTTTTCGAATCTGAGGTCAGTTTCAAATTTTGACTTTTCATGCTTAATTGGCTATTTGCCAACAAATGCAATCTTGCCTGAGGGATAAATTTTGAGGGAGAGGTCGGATCTGGAAAACACATGTTTTTTCGGGTTCCCCAACATGTGGGGAAGCAGAATATGTGTATACTTTTCGAATTTGAAGTCAGTTTCACATTTCGAGTTTTCATGCTTAATTGGCTATTTGCCTACAAATGCAATCTAGGCCAAGGCCTAAATTTTGAGGGAGAGGTCGGAACCGGAAAACACATGTTTTTTCGGGTTCCCCAACCTTTGGGGAATCAAAATATATGTATACTTTTTGAACTTGAGGTCAGTTTCACATTTTGACTTTTCATGCTTAATTGACGATTTGCCAACAAATACAATCTAGGCCGAGGCCCAACCTTTGAGGGAGAGGTCGGATGGGAAAAACAGATGTTTTTTCGTGTTCCCCAACCTTTTGGGAACCATAATATATTTATACTTTTTTTTTTTGAGGTCAGATTTACATTGTGACTGTTCATACTTAATTGTCTATTAGCCAACAAGTACGAGATAGGCCGTGGCATTAACTTTTGAGGGAGAGGTCGGATCTGGAAAACACATGTTTTTTCGGGTTCCCCAACATGTGGGGAAGCAGAATATATGTATACTTTTCGAATTTAAAGTCAGTTTCACATTTCGAGTTTTCATGCTTAATTGGCTATTTGCCTACAAATGCAATCTAGGCCAAGGCCTAAATTTTGAGGGAGAGGTCGGAACCAGAAAACACATGGTTTTTTGGGTTCCCCAACCTGTGGCAAACCATAATATATGTATACTTTTCGAATCTGAGGTCAGTTTCAGATTTCGAGTTTTCATGCTTAATTGGCTATTTGCCAACAAATTCGAGATACCGGTAGGCCGTGGCCTAACTTTTGAGGAAGAGGTTGGATCCGGAAAACACATGTTTTTTCAGGTTCCCCAACATGTGGGGAACCAGAATATATGTATACTTTTCGAATTTGAGGTCAGTTTCACATTTTGACTTTTCATTCTTAATTGGCTATTTCCCAACAAATGCAATGTAGGCAGAGGCCTAACCTTTGAGGTAGATGTCGGATCCGGAAAATACTTGTTTTTTCATGTTCCCCCACCTGTGGCGAACCATAATATATGTATGCTTTTCGAATCTGAGGTCAGTTTCAAATTTTGACTTTTCATGCTTAATTGGCTATTTGCCAACAAATGCAATCTAGGCCAAGGGCTAAATTTTGAGGGAGAGGTCGGATCGGGAAAACACATGTTTTTTCGGGTTCCCCAACATGTGGGGAACCAGAATATATGTATACTTGTCGAATTTGAGGTCAGTTTCACATTTTCACTTTTGATGCTTAATTGGCTATTTCCCAACAAATGCAATGTAGGCCGAGGCCTAACCTTTGAGGTAGAGGACGGATCCGGAAAATACTTGTTTTTTTGGGTTCCCCCACCTGTGGCGAACTATAATATATGTATACTTTTCGAATTTGAGGTCAGTTTCAGATTTCGAGTTTTCATGCTTAATTGGCTATTTGCCAACAAATGCAATCTAGGCCAAGGCCTAAATTTTGAGGGAGAGGTCGGAACCGGAAAACACACGTTTTTTCGAGTTCCCCAACCTGTGTGGAAGCTGAATATATGTACACTTTTCGAATTTGAGGTCAGTTTCACATTTTGACTTTTCATGGTTAATTGGCTATTTGTCAACAAATTCGAGACAGGCCGTGGCCTAACCTTTGAGGAAGAGGTTGGATCCGGAAAACACATGTTTTTTCGGGTTCCTCAACCTGTGGGGAACCTGAATATATCTATACTTTTCGAATTTTAGGTCAGTTTCACATTTTCACTTTTGATGCTTAATTGGCTATTTCCCAACAAATGCAATGTAGGCAGAGGCCTAACCTTTGAGGTAGAGGTCGGATCGGGAAAATACTTGTTTTTTCGGGTTCCCCCACCTGTGGCAAACCATAATATATGTATACTTTTCGAATCTGAGGTCAGTTTCAGATTTCGAGTTTTCATGCTTAATTGGCTATTTGCCAACAAATTCGAGATACCGGTAGGCCGTGGCCTAACTTTTGAGGAAGAGGTTGGATCCGGAAAACACATGTTTTTTCAGGTTCCCCAACATGTGGGGAACCAGAATATATGTATACTTTTCGAATTTGAGGTCAGTTTCACATTTTGACTTTTCATTCTTAATTGGCTATTTCCCAACAAATGCAATGTAGGCAGAGGCCTAACCTTTGAGGTAGATGTCGGATCCGGAAAATACTTCTTTTTTCATGTTCCCCCACCTGTGGCGAACCATAATATATGTATGCTTTTCGAATCTGAGGTCAGTTTCAAATTTTGACTTTTCATGCTTAATTGGCTATTTGCCAACAAATGCAATCTAGGCCAAGGGCTAAATTTTGAGGGAGATGTCGGATCAGGAAAACACATGTTTTTTCGGGTTCCCCAACATGTGGGGAACCAGAATATATGTATACTTTTCGAATTTGAGGTCAGTTTCAGATTTCGAGTTTTCATGCTTAATTGGCTATTTGCCTACAAATGCAATCTAGGCCAAGGTCTAAATTTTGAGGGAGAGGTCGGAACCGGAAAACACATGTTTTTTCGGGTTCCCCAACCTGTGGGGAACCTGAATATATCTATACTTTTCGAATTTTAGGTCAGTTTCACATTTTGACTTTTCATGCTTAATTGGCTATTTCCCAACACATGCAATGTAGGCAGAGGCCTAACCTTTGAGGTAGAGGTCGGATCGGGAAAATACTTGTTTTTTCGGGTTCCCCCACCTGTGGCAAACCATAATATATGTATACTTTTCGAATCTGAGGTCAGTTTCAAATTTTGACTTTTCATGCTTAATTGGCTATTTGCCAACAAATGCAATCTAGGCCGAGGGCTAAATTTTTAGGGAGAGGTCGGATCTGGAAAACACATGGTTTTTCGTCTTTCCCAACATGTGGGGAACCAGAATATATGTATACTTTTTGAATTTGAGTTCAGTTTCACATTTTGAGTTTTCATGCTTAATTGGCTATTTGCCTACAAATGCAATCTAGGCCAAGGCCTAAATTTTGAGGGAGAGGTCGGAACCGGAAAACACACATTTTTTCGGGTTCCCCAACATGTGGGGAAGAAGAATATATGTATACTTTTCGAATTTGAAGTCAGCTTCACATTTTCACTTTTGATGCTTAATTGGCTATTTGCCAGCAAATGCAAGTTTAGCCGTGGCCTAACTTTTGAGGTAGAGGTCGGATCCGGAAAACATATGTTTTTTCGGGTTCCCCCACCTGTGGCAAACCATAATATATGTATACTTTTCGAATCTGAGGTCAGTTTCAAATTTTGACTTTTCATGCTTAATTGGCTATTTGCCAACAAATGCAATCTAGGCCGAGGGCTAAATTTTGAGGGAGAGGTCGGATCTGGAAAACACATGTTTTTTCGGCTTCCCCAACATGTGGGGAACCAGAATATATATATACTTTTCGAATTTGAGGTCAGTTTCACATTTTGACTTTTCATTCTTAATTGGCTATTTCCCAACACATGCAATGTAGGCAGAGGCCTAACCTTTGAGGTAGAGGTCGGATCGGGAAAATACTTGTTTTTTCGGGTTCCCCCACCTGTGGCAAACCATAATATATGTATACTTTTCGAATCTGAGGTCAGTTTCAAATTTTGACTTTTCATGCTTAATTGGCTATTTGCCAACAAATGCAATCTAGGCCGAGGGCTAAATTTTTAGGGAGAGGTCGGATCTGGAAAACACATGGTTTTTTGTCTTTCCCAACATGTGGGGAACCAGAATATATGTATACTTTTTGAATTTGAGTTCAGTTTCACATTTTGAGTTTTCATGCTTAATTGGCTATTTGCCTACAAATGCAATCTAGGCCAAGGCCTAAATTTTGAGGGAGAGGTCGGAACCGGAAAACACACATTTTTTCGGGTTCCCCAACATGTGGGGAAGAAGAATATATGTATACTTTTCGAATTTGAAGTCAGCTTCACATTTTCACTTTTGATGCTTAATTGGCTATTTGCCAGCAAATGCAAGTTTAGCCGTGGCCTAACTTTTGAGGTAGAGGTCGGATCCGGAAAACATATGTTTTTTCGGGTTCCCCCACCTGTGGCAAACCATAATATATGTATACTTTTCGAATCTGAGGTCAGTTTCAAATTTTGACTTTTCATGCTTAATTGGCTATTTGCCAACAAATGCAATCTAGGCCGAGGGCTAAATTTTGAGGGAGAGGTCGGATCTGGAAAACACATGTTTTTTCGGCTTCCCCAACATGTGGGGAACCAGAATATATATATACTTTTCGAATTTGAGGTCAGTTTCACATTTTGACTTTTCATTCTTAATTGGCTATTTCCCAACAAATGCAATGTAGGCAGAGGCCTAACCTTTGAGGTAGATGTCGGATCTGGAAAATACTTCTTTTTTCATGTTCCCCCACCTGTGACGAACCATAATATATGTATGCTTTTCGAATCTGAGGTCAGTTTCAAATTTTGACTTTTCATGCTTAATTGGCTATTTGTCAACAAATTTGAGATAGGCCGTGGCCTAACTTTTGAGGAAGAGGTTGGATCCGGAAAACACATGTTTTTTCGGGTTCCCCAACCTGTGGGGAACCTGAATATATCTATACTTTTCGAATTTTAGGTCAGTTTCACATTTTCACTTTTGATGCTTAATTGGCTATTTCCCAACAAATGCAATGTAGGCAGAGGCCTAACCTTTGAGGTAGAGGTCGGATCGGGAAAATATTTGTTTTTTCGGGTTCCCCCACCTGTGGCAAACCATAATATATTTATACTTTTCGAATCTGAGGTCAGTTTCAAATTTTGACTTTTCATGCTTAATTGGCTATTTGCCAACAAATGCAATCTAGGCCGAGGGCTAAATTTTGAGTGAGAGGTCGGATCTGGAAAACACATGTTTTTTCGGCTTCCCCAACATGTGGGGAACCAGAATATATGTACACTTTTCCAATTTGAGGTCAGTTTCACATTTTGAGTTTTCATGCTTAATTGGCTATTTGCCTACAAATGCAATCTAGGCCAAGGCCTAAATTTTGAGGGAGAGGTCGGAACCGGAAAACACACATTTTTTCGGGTTCCCCAACATGTGGGGAAGAAGAATATATGTATACTTTTCGAATTTGAAGTCAGCTTCACATTTTCACTTTTGATGCTTAATTGGCTATTTGCGAGCAAATGCAAGTTTAGCCGTGGCCTAACTTTTGAGGGAGAGGTCGGATCCGGAAAACATATGTTTTTTCGGGTTCCCCCACCTGTGGCAAACCATAATATATGTATACTTTTCGAATCTGAGGTCAGTTTCAAATTTTGACTTTTGATGCTTAATTGGCTATTTGCAAACAAATGCAAGTTTAGCCGTGGCCTAACTTTTGAGGGAGAGGTCGGGTCCGGAAAACACATGGTTTTTTGGGTTCCCCAACCTGTGTGGAACCTGAATATATGTACACTTTTCGAATTTGAGCTCAGTTTCACATTTTGACTTTTCATGGTTAATTGGTTATTTGCCAACAAATTCGAGATAGGCCGTGGCCTAACTTTTGAGGAAGAGGTTGGATCCGGAAAACACATGTTTTTTCGGGTTCCCCAACCTGTGGCGAACCTGAATATATCTATACTTTTCGAATTTGAGGTCAGTTTCACATTTTGACTTTTCATTCTTAATTGGCTATTTCCCAACAAATGCAATCTAGGCCAAGGCCTAAATTTTGAGGGAGAGGTCGGAACCGGAAAACACACATTTTTTCGGGTTCCCCAACATGTGGGGAAGCAGAATATATGTATACTTTTCGAATTTGAGGTCAGTTTCACATTTTGAGTTTTCATGCTTAATTGGCTATTTGCCAACAAATGCAATCTAGGCCAAGGCCTAAATTTTGAGGGAGAGGTCGGAACCGGAAAACACACATTTTTTCGGGTTCCCCAACATGTGGGGAAGCAGAATATATGTATACTTTTCGAATTTAAAGTCAGTTTCACATTTCGAGTTTTCATGCTTAATTGGCTATTTGCCTACAAATGCAATCTAGGCCAAGGCCTAAATTTTGAGGGAGAGGTCGGAACCAGAAAACACATGGTTTTTTGGGTTCCCCAACCTGTGTGGAACCTGAATATATGTACACTTTTCGAATTTGAGCTCAGTTTCACATTTTGACTTTTCATGGTTAATTGGTTATTTGCCAACAAATTCGAGATAGGCCGTGGCCTAACTTTTGAGGAAGAGGTTGGATCCGGAAAACACATGTTTTTTCGGGTTCCCCAACCTGTGGCGAACCTGAATATATCTATACTTTTCGAATTTGAGGTCAGTTTCACATTTTGACTTTTCATTCTTAATTGGCTATTTCCCAACAAATGCAATGTAGGCAGAGCCCTAACCTTTGAGGTAGATGTCGGATCCGGAAAATACTTGTTTTTTCGTGTTCCCCCACCTGTGGCGAACTATAATATATGTATGCTTTTCGAATCTGAGGTCAGTTTCAAATTTTGACTTTTCATGCTTAATTGGCTATTTGCCAACAAATGCAATCTAGGCCAAGGCCTAAATTTTGAGGGAGAGGTCGGAACCGGAAAACACACATTTTTTCGAGTTCCCCAACCTGTGTGGAACCTGAATATATGTACACTTTTCGAATTTGAGGTCAGTTTCACATTTTGACTTTTCATGGTTAATTGGCTATTTGTCAAAAAATTTGAGATAGGCCGTGGCCTAAATTTTGAGGAAGAGGTTGGATCCGGAAAACACATGTTTTTTCGGGTTCCCCAACCTGTGGGGAACCTGAATATATCTATACTTTTCGAATTTTAGGTCAGTTTCACATTTTCACTTTTGATGCTTAATTGGCTATTTCCCAACAAATGCAATGTAGGCAGAGGCCTAACCTTTGAGGTAGAGGTCGGATCGGGAAAATACTTGTTTTTTCGGGTTCCCCCACCTGTGGCAAACCATAATATATGTATACTTTTCGAATCTGAGGTCAGTTTCAAATTTTGACTTTTCATGCTTAATTGGCTATTTGCCAACAAATGCAATCTAGGCCGAGGGCTAAATTTTTAGGGAGAGGTCGGATCTGGAAAACACATGGTTTTTTGTCTTTCCCAACATGTGGGGAACCAGAATATATGTATACTTTTTGAATTTGAGTTCAGTTTCACATTTTGAGTTTTCATGCTTAATTGGCTATTTGCCTACAAATGCAATCTAGGCCAAGGCCTAAATTTTGAGGGAGAGGTCGGAACCGGAAAACACACATTTTTTCGGGTTCCCCAACATGTGGGGAAGAAGAATATATGTATACTTTTCGAATTTGAAGTCAGCTTCACATTTTCACTTTTGATGCTTAATTGGCTATTTGCCAGCAAATGCAAGTTTAGCCGTGGCCTAACTTTTGAGGTAGAGGTCGGATCCGGAAAACATATGTTTTTTCGGGTTCCCCCACCTGTGGCAAACCATAATATATGTATACTTTTCGAATCTGAGGTCAGTTTCAAATTTTGACTTTTCATGCTTAATTGGCTATTTGCCAACAAATGCAATCTAGGCCGAGGGCTAAATTTTGAGGGAGAGGTCGGATCTGGAAAACACATGTTTTTTCGGCTTCCCCAACATGTGGGGAACCAGAATATATATATACTTTTCGAATTTGAGGTCAGTTTCACATTTTGACTTTTCATTCTTAATTGGCTATTTCCCAACAAATGCAATGTAGGCAGAGGCCTAACCTTTGAGGTAGATGTCGGATCTGGAAAATACTTCTTTTTTCATGTTCCCCCACCTGTGACGAACCATAATATATGTATGCTTTTCGAATCTGAGGTCAGTTTCAAATTTTGACTTTTCATGCTTAATTGGCTATTTGTCAACAAATTTGAGATAGGCCGTGGCCTAACTTTTGAGGAAGAGGTTGGATCCGGAAAACACATGTTTTTTCGGGTTCCCCAACCTGTGGGGAACCTGAATATATCTATACTTTTCGAATTTTAGGTCAGTTTCACATTTTCACTTTTGATGCTTAATTGGCTATTTCCCAACAAATGCAATGTAGGCAGAGGCCTAACCTTTGAGGTAGAGGTCGGATCGGGAAAATATTTGTTTTTTCGGGTTCCCCCACCTGTGGCAAACCATAATATATTTATACTTTTCGAATCTGAGGTCAGTTTCAAATTTTGACTTTTCATGCTTAATTGGCTATTTGCCAACAAATGCAATCTAGGCCGAGGGCTAAATTTTGAGTGAGAGGTCGGATCTGGAAAACACATGTTTTTTCGGCTTCCCCAACATGTGGGGAACCAGAATATATGTACACTTTTCCAATTTGAGGTCAGTTTCACATTTTGAGTTTTCATGCTTAATTGGCTATTTGCCTACAAATGCAATCTAGGCCAAGGCCTAAATTTTGAGGGAGAGGTCGGAACCGGAAAACACACATTTTTTCGGGTTCCCCAACATGTGGGGAAGAAGAATATATGTATACTTTTCGAATTTGAAGTCAGCTTCACATTTTCACTTTTGATGCTTAATTGGCTATTTGCGAGCAAATGCAAGTTTAGCCGTGGCCTAACTTTTGAGGGAGAGGTCGGATCCGGAAAACATATGTTTTTTCGGGTTCCCCCACCTGTGGCAAACCATAATATATGTATACTTTTCGAATCTGAGGTCAGTTTCAAATTTTGACTTTTGATGCTTAATTGGCTATTTGCAAACAAATGCAAGTTTAGCCGTGGCCTAACTTTTGAGGGAGAGGTCGGGTCCGGAAAACACATGGTTTTTTGGGTTCCCCAACCTGTGTGGAACCTGAATATATGTACACTTTTCGAATTTGAGCTCAGTTTCACATTTTGACTTTTCATGGTTAATTGGTTATTTGCCAACAAATTCGAGATAGGCCGTGGCCTAACTTTTGAGGAAGAGGTTGGATCCGGAAAACACATGTTTTTTCGGGTTCCCCAACCTGTGGCGAACCTGAATATATCTATACTTTTCGAATTTGAGGTCAGTTTCACATTTTGACTTTTCATTCTTAATTGGCTATTTCCCAACAAATGCAATCTAGGCCAAGGCCTAAATTTTGAGGGAGAGGTCGGAACCGGAAAACACACATTTTTTCGGGTTCCCCAACATGTGGGGAAGCAGAATATATGTATACTTTTCGAATTTGAGGTCAGTTTCACATTTTGAGTTTTCATGCTTAATTGGCTATTTGCCAACAAATGCAATCTAGGCCAAGGCCTAAATTTTGAGGGAGAGGTCGGAACCGGAAAACACACATTTTTTCGGGTTCCCCAACATGTGGGGAAGCAGAATATATGTATACTTTTCGAATTTAAAGTCAGTTTCACATTTCGAGTTTTCATGCTTAATTGGCTATTTGCCTACAAATGCAATCTAGGCCAAGGCCTAAATTTTGAGGGAGAGGTCGGAACCAGAAAACACATGGTTTTTTGGGTTCCCCAACCTGTGTGGAACCTGAATATATGTACACTTTTCGAATTTGAGCTCAGTTTCACATTTTGACTTTTCATGGTTAATTGGTTATTTGCCAACAAATTCGAGATAGGCCGTGGCCTAACTTTTGAGGAAGAGGTTGGATCCGGAAAACACATGTTTTTTCGGGTTCCCCAACCTGTGGCGAACCTGAATATATCTATACTTTTCGAATTTGAGGTCAGTTTCACATTTTGACTTTTCATTCTTAATTGGCTATTTCCCAACAAATGCAATGTAGGCAGAGCCCTAACCTTTGAGGTAGATGTCGGATCCGGAAAATACTTGTTTTTTCGTGTTCCCCCACCTGTGGCGAACTATAATATATGTATGCTTTTCGAATCTGAGGTCAGTTTCAAATTTTGACTTTTCATGCTTAATTGGCTATTTGCCAACAAATGCAATCTAGGCCAAGGCCTAAATTTTGAGGGAGAGGTCGGAACCGGAAAACACACATTTTTTCGAGTTCCCCAACCTGTGTGGAACCTGAATATATGTACACTTTTCGAATTTGAGGTCAGTTTCACATTTTGACTTTTCATGGTTAATTGGCTATTTGTCAAAAAATTTGAGATAGGCCGTGGCCTAAATTTTGAGGAAGAGGTTGGATCCGGAAAACACATGTTTTTTCGGGTTCCCCAACCTGTGGGGAACCTGAATATATCTATACTTTTCGAATTTTAGGTCAGTTTCACATTTTCACTTTTGATGCTTAATTGGCTATTTCCCAACAAATGCAATGTAGGCAGAGGCCTAACCTTTGAGGTAGAGGTCGGATCGGGAAAATACTTGTTTTTTCGGGTTCCCCCACCTGTGGCAAACCATAATATATGTATACTTTTCGAATCTGAGGTCAGTTTCAAATTTTGACTTTTCATGCTTAATTGGCTATTTGCCAACAAATGCAATCTAGGCCGAGGGCTAAATTTTTAGGGAGAGGTCGGATCTGGAAAACACATGTTTTTTCGGCTTTCCCAAAATGTGGGGAACCAGAATATATGTATAGTTTTTGAATTTGAGGTCAGTTTCACATTTTGACTTTTCATGCTTAATTGGCTATTTGCCAACAAATTCGAGATAGGCCGTGGCCTAACTTTTGAGGAAGAGGTTGGATCCGGAAAACACATGTTTTTTCGGATTCCCCAACCTGTGGGGAACCTGAATATATGTACACTTTTCAAATTTGAGGTCAGTATCACATTGTGAATTTTCATGGTTAATTGGCTATTTGCCAACAAATCCGAGATAAGCCGTGGCCTAACTTTTGAGGGAGAGGATGGATCCGGAAAAAACATGTTTTTTTGGGTTCCCCAACCTGTTGGGAACCTGAATATATCTATACTTTTCGAATTTTAGGTCAGTTTCACATTTTCACTTTTGATGCTTAATTGGCTATTTGCCAACAAATGCAATCTAGGCCAAGGGCTAAATTTTGAGGGAGAGGTCGGATCAGGAAAACACATTTTTTTTCGGATTCCCCAACCTGTGGGGAACCTGAATATATGTACACTTTTCAAATTTGAGGTCAGTTTCACATTTTGACTTTTCATGCTTAATTGGCTATTTGCCAACAAATGCAATCTAGGCCAAGGGCTAAATTTTGAGGGAGAGGTCGGATCCGGAAAACACATGTTTTTTCGGGTTCCCCAACCTGTGTGGAACCTGAATATATGTATACGTTTTGAATTTGAGGTCGGTTTCACATTTTTACTTTTCATGCTTAATTGTCTATTTTCGAACAAATGCAATGTAGGCCGAGGCCTAACTTTTAAGGGAGAGGTCGGATCCGGAAAACACATGTTTTTTCGGATTCCCCAACCTGTGGGGAACCTGAATATATGTACACTTTTCAAATTTGAGGTCAGTTTCACATTTTCACTTTTGATGCTTAATTGGCTATTTGCAAACAAATGCAAGTTAAGCCGTGGCCTAACTTTTCAGGGAGAGGTCGGATCCGGAAAACACTTTTTTTTTCCGGATTCCCCAACCTGTGGGGAACCTGAATATATGTACACTTTTCAAATTTGAGGTCAGTTTCACATTTTGACTTTTCATGGTTAATTGGCTATTTGCAAACAAATTCGAGATAGGCCGTGGCCTAACTTTTGAGGAAGAGGTTGGATCCGGAAAACACATGTTTTTTCGGGTTCCCCAACATGTGGGGAACCAGAATATATGTATACTTTTCGAATCTGAGGTCAGTTTCAAATTTTGACTTTTCATGCTTAATTGGCTATTTGCCAACAAATGCAATCTAGGCCAAGGGCTAAATTTTGAGGGAGAGGTCGGATCTGGAAAACACATGTTTTTTCGGGTTCCCCAACCTGTGTGGAACCTGAATATATGTATACGTTTTGAATTTGAGGTCGGTTTCAAATTTTGACTTTTCATGCTTAATTGTCTATTTTCGAACAAATGCAATGTAGGCCGAGGCCTAACTTTTAAGGGAGAGGTCGGATGCAGAAAACGCATGTTTTTTTCGGGTTCCCCAATCTGTGGGGAACCTGAATATATGTATACTTTTCGAATTTGAGGTCAGTTTCACATTTTGACTGTTCATGCTTAATTGTCTATTAGCCAACAAATACGAGATAGGCCGTGGCCTAACTTTTGAGGGAGAGGTCTGATCCAGAAAACACATGTTTTTTCGGGTTCCCAAAACCTTTGTGGAACCATAATATATGTATACTTTTTGAATTTGAAGTCAGTTTCACATTTTGACTTTGCATGCTTAATTGGCTATTTGCCAATAAATGCAATTTAGGCCGAGGCCTAAATTTTGAGGTAGAGGTCGGATCCGGAAAACACATGTTTTTTCGGGTTCCCCAACATGTGGGAACCAGAATATATGTATACTTTTCGAATTTTAGGTCAGTTTCACATTTTGATTGTTCATGCTTCATTGGCTATTTGCCAACAAATGCAATCTAGGCCGAGGGCTAAATTTTGAGGGAGAGGTCGGATCTGGAAAACACATGTTTTTTCGGGTTCCCCAACATGTGGGGAACCAGAATATATGTATACTTTTCGAATTTGAGGTCAGTTTCTCATTTTGACTTTTCATGCTTAATTGGCTATTTGCCAACAAATGCAATCTAGGCCAAGGCCTAAATTTTGAGGGAGAGGTTGGATCCGGAAAATACATGTTTTTTTGGGTTCCCCCACCTGTGGCGAACTATAATATATGTATACTTTTCGAATCTGAGGTCAGTTTTAAATTTTGACTTTTCATGCTTAATTGGCTATTTGCCAACAAATGCAATCTTGCCTGAGGGATAAATTTTGAGGGAGAGGTCGGATCTGGAAAACACATGTTTTTTCGGGTTCCCCAACATGTGTGGAAGCTGAATATATCTATACTTTTCGACTTTTAGGTCAGTTTCACATTTTGACTTTTCATTCTTAATTGGCTATTTCCCAACAAATGCAATCTAGGCCGAGGCCTAACTTTTGAGGGAGAGGTCGGATCTGGAAAACACATGTTTTTTCGGGTTCCCCAACCTTTGGGGAATCAAAATATATGTATACTTTTTGAACTTGAGATCAGTTTCACATTTTGACATTTCATGCTTAATTGACGATTTGCCAACAAATACAATCTAGGCCGAGGCCCAACCTTTGAGGGAGAGGTCGGATGGGAAAAACAGATGTTTTTTCGTGTTCCCCAACCTTTTGGGAACCATAATATATTTATACTTTTGATTTTTGAGGTCAGATTTACATTGTGACTGTTCATACTTAATTGTCTATTAGCCAACAAGTACGAGATAGGCCGTGGCCTAACTTTTGAGGGAGAGGTCGGATCTGGAAAACACATGTTTTTTCGGGTTCCCCAACATGTGGGGAAGCAGAATATATGTATACTTTTCGAATTTAAAGTCAGTTTCACATTTCGAGTTTTCATGCTTAATTGGCTATTTGCCAACAAATGCAATCTAGGCCAAGGCCTACATTTTGAGGGAGAGGTCGGAACCGGAAAACACATGTTTTTTCGGCTTCCCCAACCTGTGGGGAAGCAGAATATATGTATACTTTTCGAATTTAAGGTCAGTTTCTCATTTTGACTTTTCATGCTTAATTGGATATTTCCCTACAAATGGAAGTTAAGCCGTGGCCTAACTTTTGAGGAAGAGGTCTGATCCGGAAAACACATGTTTTTTCGGGTTCCCCAACCTGTGGGGAACCAGAATATATGTATACTTTTCGAATTTGAGGTTAGTTTCACATTTTGACTTTTCATGCTAAATTGGCTATTTGCCGACAAATGCAATCTTGGCTGAGGGCTAAATTTTGAGGGAGAGGTCGGATCTGGAAAACACATGTTTTTTCGGGTTCCCCAACATGTGGGGAAGCAGAATATATGTATACTTTTCGAATTTGAGGTCAGTTTCAGATTTTGAGTTTTCATGCTTAATTGGCTATTTGCCTACAAATGCAATCTAGGCCAAGGTCTAAATTTTGAGGGAGAGGTCGGAACCGGAAAACACATGGTTTTTTGGGTTCCCCAAGCTGTGTGGAACCTGAATATATGTACACTTTTCGAATTTGAGGTCAGTTTCACATTTTGACTTTTCATGGTTAATTGGCTATTTGCCAACAAATTCGAGATAGGCCGTGGCCTAACTTTTGAGGAAGAGGTTGGATCCGGAAAACACATTTTTTTGGGTTCCCCAACCTGTGGGGAACCTGAATATATCTATACTTTTCGAATCTGAGGTCAGTTTCAAATTTTGACTTTTCATGCTTAATTGGCTATTTGCCAACAAATGCAATCTAGGCCAAGGGCTAAATTTTGAAGGAGAGGTCGGATCAGGAAAACACATGTTTTTTCGGGTTCCCCAACATGTGGGGAACCAGAATATATGTATACTTTTCGAATCTGAGGTCAGTTTCAAATTTTGACTTTTCATGCTTAATTGGCTATTTGCCAACAAATGCAATCTAGGCCAAGGGCTAAATTTTGAGGGAGAGGTCGGATCAGGAAAACACATGTTTTTTCGGGTTCCCCAACATGTGGGGAACGAGAATATATGTATACTTTTCGAATTTGAGGTCAGTTTCACATTTTCAGTTTTCATGCTTAATTGGCTATTTGCCAACAAATGCAATCTAGGCCAAGGTCTAAATTTTGAGGGAGAGGTCGGAACCGTAAAACACATGGTTTTTTGGGTTCCCCAACCTGTGTGGAACCTGAATATATGTACACTTTTCGAATTTGAGGTCAGTTTCACATTTTGACTTTTCATGGTTAATTGGCTTTTTGCCAACAAATTCGAGATAGGCCGTGGCCTAACTTTTGAGGAAGAGGTTGGATCCGGAAAACACATTTTTTTGGGTTCCCCAACCTGTGGGGAACCTGAATATATCTATACTTTTCGAATCTGAGGTCAGTTTCAAATTTTCACTTTTGATGCTTAATTGGCTATTTGCCAACAAATGCAATCTAGGCCAAGGGCTAAATTTTGAGGGAGAGGTCGGATCAGGAAAACACATTTTTTTTCGGATTCCCCAACCTGTGGGGAACCTGAATATATGTACACTTTTCAAATTTGAGGTCAGTTTCACATTTTGACTTTTCATGCTTAATTGGCTATTTGCCAACAAATGCAATCTAGGCCAAGGGCTAAATTTTGAGGGAGAGGTCGGATCCGGAAAACACATGTTTTTTCGGGTTCCCCAACCTGTGTGGAACCTGAATATATGTATACGTTTTGAATTTGAGGTCGGTTTCACATTTTTACTTTTCATGCTTAATTGTCTATTTTCGAACAAATGCAATGTAGGCCGAGGCCTAACTTTTAAGGGAGAGGTCGGATCCGGAAAACACATGTTTTTTCGGATTCCCCAACCTGTGGGGAACCTGAATATATGTACACTTTTCAAATTTGAGGTCAGTTTCACATTTTGACTTTTCATGGTTAATTGGCTATTTGCCAACAAATTCGAGATAGGCCGTGGCCTAACTTTTTAGGGAGAGGTCGGATCCGGAAAACACATTTTTTTTCGGATTCCCCAACCTGTGGGGAACCAGAATATATGTATACTTTTCGAATCTGAGGTCAGTTTCAAATTTTGACTTTTCATGCTTAATTGGCTATTTGCCAACAAATGCAATCTAGGCCAAGGGCTAAATTTTGAGGGAGAGGTCGGATCTGGAAAACACATGTTTTTTCGGGTTCCCCAACCTGTGTGGAACCTGAATATATGTATACGTTTTGAATTTGAGGTCGGTTTCAAATTTTGACTTTTCATGCTTAATTGTCTATTTTCGAACAAATGCAATGTAGGCCGAGGCCTAACTTTTAAGGGAGAGGTCGGATGCAGAAAACGCATGTTTTTTTCGGGTTCCCCAATCTGTGGGGAACCTGAATATATGTATACTTTTCGAATTTGAGGTCAGTTTCACATTTTGACTGTTCATGCTTAATTGTCTATTAGCCAACAAATACGAGATAGGCCGTGGCCTAACTTTTGAGGGAGAGGTCTGATCCAGAAAACACATGTTTTTTCGGGTTCCCAAAACCTTTGTGGAACCATAATATATGTATACTTTTTGAATTTGAAGTCAGTTTCACATTTTGACTTTGCATGCTTAATTGGCTATTTGCCAATAAATGCAATTTAGGCCGAGGCCTAAATTTTGAGGTAGAGGTCGGATCCGGAAAACACATGTTTTTTCGGGTTCCCCAACATGTGGGAACCAGAATATATGTATACTTTTCGAATTTTAGGTCAGTTTCACATTTTGATTGTTCATGCTTCATTGGCTATTTGCCAACAAATGCAATCTAGGCCGAGGGCTAAATTTTGAGGGAGAGGTCGGATCTGGAAAACACATGTTTTTTCGGGTTCCCCAACATGTGGGGAACCAGAATATATGTATACTTTTCGAATTTGAGGTCAGTTTCTCATTTTGACTTTTCATGCTTAATTGGCTATTTGCCAACAAATGCAATCTAGGCCAAGGCCTAAATTTTGAGGGAGAGGTTGGATCCGGAAAATACATGTTTTTTTGGGTTCCCCCACCTGTGGCGAACTATAATATATGTATACTTTTCGAATCTGAGGTCAGTTTCAAATTTTGACTTTTCATGCTTAATTGGCTATTTGCCAACAAATGCAATCTTGCCTGAGGGATAAATTTTGAGGGAGAGGTCGGATCTGGAAAACACATGTTTTTTCGGGTTCCCCAACATGTGTGGAAGCTGAATATATCTATACTTTTCGACTTTTAGGTCAGTTTCACATTTTGACTTTTCATTCTTAATTGGCTATTTCCCAACAAATGCAATCTAGGCCGAGGCCTAACTTTTGAGGGAGAGGTCGGATCTGGAAAACACATGTTTTTTCGGGTTCCCCAACCTTTGGGGAATCAAAATATATGTATACTTTTTGAACTTGAGGTCAGTTTCACATTTTGACATTTCATGCTTAATTGACGATTTGCCAACAAATACAATCTAGGCCGAGGCCCAACCTTTGAGGGAGAGGTCGGATGGGAAAAACAGATGTTTTTTCGTGTTCCCCAACCTTTTGGGAACCATAATATATTTATACTTTTGATTTTTGAGGTCAGATTTACATTGTGACTGTTCATACTTAATTGTCTATTAGCCAACAAGTACGAGATAGGCCGTGGCCTAACTTTTGAGGGAGAGGTCGGATCTGGAAAACACATGTTTTTTCGGGTTCCCCAACATGTGGGGAAGCAGAATATATGTATACTTTTCGAATTTAAAGTCAGTTTCACATTTCGAGTTTTCATGCTTAATTGGCTATTTGCCTACAAATGCAATCTAGGCCAAGGCCTAAATTTTGAGGGAGAGGTCGGATCTGGAAAACACATGTTTTTTCGGCTTCCCCAACCTGTGGGGAAGCAGAATATATGTATACTTTTCGAATTTAAGGTCAGTTTCTCATTTTGACTTTTCATGCTTAATTGGATATTTCCCTACAAATGGAAGTTAAGCCGTGGCCTAACTTTTGAGGAAGAGGTCTGATCCGGAAAACACATGTTTTTTTGGGTTCCCCAACCTGTGGGGAACCAGAATATATGTATACTTTTCGAATTTGAGGTCAGTTTCACATTTTGAGTTTTCATGGTTAATTGGCTATTTGACAACAAATTCGAGATATGCCGTGGCCTAACTTTTGAGGAAGAGTTTGGATCCGGAAAACACATGTTTTTTTGGATTCCCCAACCTGTGGGGAACCAGAATATATGTATACTTTTCGAATTTGAGGTTAGTTTCACATTTTGACTTTTCATGCTAAATTGGCTATTTGCCGACAAATGCAATCTTGGCTGAGGGCTAAATTTTGAGGGAGAGGTCGGATCTGGAAAACACATGTTTTTTCGGGTTCCCCAACATGTGGGGAAGCAGAATATATGTATACTTTTCGAATTTGAGGTCAGTTTCAGATTTCGAGTTTTCATGCTTAATTGGCTATTTGCCTACAAATGCAATCTAGGCCAAGGTCTAAATTTTGAGGGAGAGGTCGGAACCGGAAAACACATGGTTTTTTGGGTTCCCCAAGCTGTGTGGAACCTGAATATATGTACACTTTTCGAATTTGAGGTCAGTTTCACATTTTGACTTTTCATGGTTAATTGGCTATTTGCCAACAAATTCGAGATAGGCCGTGGCCTAACTTTTGAGGAAGAGGTTGGATCCGGAAAACACATTTTTTTGGGTTCCCCAACCTGTGGGGAACCTGAATATATCTATACTTTTCGAATCTGAGGTCAGTTTCAAATTTTGACTTTTCATGCTTAATTGGCTATTTGCCAACAAATGCAATCTAGGCCAAGGGCTAAATTTTGAAGGAGAGGTCGGATCAGGAAAACACATGTTTTTTCGGGTTCCCCAACATGTGGGGAACCAGAATATATGTATACTTTTCGAATCTGAGGTCAGTTTCAAATTTTGACTTTTCATGCTTAATTGGCTATTTGCCAACAAATGCAATCTAGGCCAAGGGCTAAATTTTGAGGGAGAGGTCGGATCAGGAAAACACATGTTTTTTCGGGTTCCCCAACATGTGGGGAACGAGAATATATGTATACTTTTCGAATTTGAGGTCAGTTTCACATTTTGAGTTTTCATGCTTAATTGGCTATTTGCCTACAAATGCAATCTAGGCCAAGGTCTAAATTTTGAGGGAGAGGTCGGAACCGGAAAACACATGGTTTTTTGGGTTCCCCAACCTGTGTGGAACCTGAATATATGTACACTTTTCGAATTTGAGGTCAGTTTCACATTTTGACTTTTCATGGTTAATTGGCTTTTTGCCAACAAATTCGAGATAGGCCGTGGCCTAACTTTTGAGGAAGAGGTTGGATCCGGAAAACACATTTTTTTGGGTTCCCCAACCTGTGGGGAACCTGAATATATCTATACTTTTCGAATCTGAGGTCAGTTTCAAATTTTGACTTTTCATGCTTAATTGGCTATTTGCCAACAAATGCAATCTAGGCCAAGGGCTAAATTTTGAAGGAGAGGTCGGATCAGGAAAACACATGTTTTTTCGGGTTCCCCAACATGTGGGGAACCATAATATATGTATACTTTTCGAATCTGAGGTCAGTTTCAAATTTTGACTTTTCATGCTTAATTGGCTATTTGCCAACAAATGCAATCTAGGCCGAGGGCTAAATTTTTAGGGAGAGGTCGGATCCGGAAAACACATGTTTTTTCGGGTTCCCCAACATGTGGGGAACCAGAATATATGTATACTTTTCGAATTTGACGTCAGTTTCACATTTTGACTTTTCATGCTTAATTGGCTATTTCCCAACACATGCAATGTAGGCAGAGGCCTAACCTTTGAGGTAGAGGTCGGATCCAGAAAATACTTGTTTTTTCGGGTTCCCCCACCTGTGGCAAACCATAATATATGTATTGTTGTGGGTGTCTCACGACTGGATGATGACATATCAGAGAATGAGGAAGCACAAGCCGGCCCCTCTGGGTATTTCCCCCCCCCGGCAGCCGAATCAGACAATGAGGAGTTTTGTATGCATTCTGATTCAGACTCTCCAAATGATGAGTCAGATTTAGAGCAAGACGAGCAATGGATTGATCCGAGGTTCAGAAGGTTTGATAAGCGAAGGTGTCAGTTAACTGGAAAAAGGAAGTAATGGGGGGAAGTGACGTATCGGACACTATATTAGAAGGGGGAAGTAGACTACGCCCTTGTTACGGGCAACGTTTATCAATGAGAGGTTTGGAAGCTTTTGCAATGCTTTGAAAGTCTGATGTTTTGAAAAACCTAGCGAAGGATAATGAGGTCTCGGACACTGTGATAAAGACGGAGTGAGTAATTGGGATGTTTGGAAAGAGTTTGTTGTAATCTAACTGTAAATACTTAGTCTTAGATGTTTTTGCCAGCAAAATGTCAGCAGTTGGCTTTGAAATGAATCCTTTTGAAATGTGTTTAATAAATCTCTTAAAGACATTTACGTAGCTTTTAATGAGCTGAGAGAGACCAGACATAACAGATTGCCCGTAACCCATTTAAAACAGAAAAGACGAAAATTAATCAGAGCTTTCAGTGACGTCATGGAGGAACTCCTGGCTGCTAACCCGGCTCTGCATCTATTAGTTCAAAATCTCCAGCAACAAATTGGACATTTGCAACAGCAAATTCAAGACGCAGCAGCAGCCCCTGCTCCAGCCCCCCCTCCCAGAAGAAACAGATGTTACTTAGCCTTGCCTGATAAGTTTACTGGAGAGCGTAATAAATTTCCAGCTTTTTAAAACCAATGCAAAACATTCATTGCCTCAGCCCCAGCAGATTTCCAGCTCGATGAAACAAAAGTAGCGTTCATCTTAAGTTTATTCTCTGGGCAAGCTGCTGATTGGTCGTCTCCTCTGATAGACGGACAAGATCCTGTCCTGAGCAATTATGCAGGATTCTGCCAGCTGATGGAAAGAGAATTTGTTGACCCCCTTCGTAGACAAAATGCCACCCGGCGGATACGCGAGCTACGTCAGGGATCGCGCTGCGTAGCGGAATATATATCAGATTTTCGCCGCCTAGCTCAAGAAATTAATTGGAATGATGAGGCTCTCATGGAAATCTTTCTAGATGGTCTGTCTTCCCAGATCTTGAATGGATTGAAAGTTACTGAAATACCCGCAACCCTGGATGCATTATACCAACATTGTTTGGCTATTGAAGCGCGAACGCAAGCCATGGATGCCCGCCTAGACAAACAGATGGTTCCAGTCACCGGAAGTGCCAAGCCAGTTCCTGCACCACGCAGAGGATTCCAGACCCTATCTATCGCTCCACCCATCCCGGCACCCAGACGTATTTTCCAAACAGGACCGGCTTACACTGAGAGGCGCCCTGCACCCATGACCAGAGATGAGCCCATGGATCTTGGTGCAGCCAGATCTCGTTTGACCGAGGCTGAGAAGGCAAGACGGAGAGCTGAGGGCTTGTGCCTGTACTGTGGAGAGATGGGTCACTTCGTCATGGCCTGCCCCCAGAAAAGACGTGGTACGGCAGGTCCTACTCCTGTTCCAGCTCGGCCTCCCACTCAGCAGTTTCAAGCCACCTTGCCGGGAAACGGCCAGAGCCCGGCCTAATGGAAACATTGGGTCGGGCAGGCGCCAAACCCAGTTCCAGTTCCGCAGACGACGACCCCGGTCCTCCGAGACATCTGATCCTAGCAACCAATATACTTCTGGGAAATCATGCCCAGGGCATTCCGGCCCACGCCTTGTTGGATTCTGGAGCCACCACCAATTTCATGAATGAAGCTTTCGCTCGTCAGCATGCCATACCTTTGTGCTCCGTAAAGCCGCCTATGTTGGTTGAGACAATCGATGGTCGTGAGTTGTTGTCTGGACCGATCAAGTTCATGACCCAGCCCATACGCCTGGTCATAGGACAACATGAAGAAGCCATCCAATTCTATGTTACCAAGGGACTTCATTTCCCCTTAGTTCTCGGCCTAGCCTGGTTGAGAACCCATGATCCTTGTGTGGTGTGGTCCCAGAACTTTGTTTCATTTCCCAGTTTGCAATGCATAGACCACGTACGCCAAGTGTGTGCAGCCCAGCTACCATCCCACCCTGACATCACCTTGCCGGCCGACCTAGCGGACTTTGCAGATATATTCAATGAGAAAGAGGCAGACCAATTGCCTCCGCATAGACCATATGACTGTGCCATTGATTTGCTACCAAATGCCAAGCTTCCAAGGGGACGCCTTTACTCCATGTCAGAACCCGAGTTGGCCGCATTGAAAGACTTTGTGGACAAAAACCTGGCCAGGGGTTTCATTCGTCCCTCTTCCTCGCCTTTGTCAGCTCCTGTGTTATTCGTGAAGAAGAAAACCGGAGATTTACGCCTATGCTGTGACTATCGCAAGCTCAATGCCATCACGGTGCGCAACCGGTACCCTCTGCCTTTGATTCCTGATCTCATGGACCGTCTCCGATCAGCGACCATCTTCACCAAGATAGATTTAAGGGGTGCTTACAACCTGGTTCGCATTCGAGAGGGGGACGAGTGGAAGACCGCGTTTGGAACCAGGTATGGTCATTTTGAGTATACCGTTATGCCCTTTGGACTCACCAATGCTCCGGCCGTCTTTCAACATTTCATGAATGACATCTTCCGGGATTTATTAGATCAATTTGTGGTGGTTTACCTCGATGACATCCTGATTTACTCCCCGTCACGAGCCACTCATCTTCACCATCTCCGGCGAGTTTTGCAACGCTTGAGGGAGCATCACCTTTACGCCAAGTTAGAGAAATGTCAATTCTATCAAACCACCATTGAGTTTCTGGGACATGTGATTTCTCCACAAGGCATCGCCATGGATCCTGGCAAGGTTGAAGCCTTGCAAACCTGGCAACCACCATGTAAAGCAAAAGATGTCCAAAGACTTTTGGGATTTGCGAACTATTACAGGATATTTATTCCGAGATTTTCTGCCTTGACTGCGCCCCTTACTCGACTGTTACGGAAAGGCGTTAAGTTCCAGTGGGGCGATGCCGAGCAACAGGCGTTTCAGACCCTCAAAAAGGCTTTTGTTCAGGAACCCATTCTCAAGTATCCAGATCCTTGTCGACCCTTTGTAGTGGAGGCTGACGCCTCAGATGTTGCAGTAGGGGCCGTGCTACTTCAAACACACCAAGATGGCGGCCCCCTGTTCCCGTGTGCTTATTACTCCAGGAAACTGAGTCCCTCCGAACGCCATTATACCATTTGGGAAAAGGAACTATTGGCCATCAAGACTGCTTTTGAGACCTGGAGACACCACCTGGAAGGAGCCCGCTACCAAGTTGAAGTTCGAACTGACCATAAAAACTTGGAATTTTTGCAATCTGCCAGGAAATTGAATCAACGTCAAATCCGTTGGTCTTTGTTCTTCGCTCGATTCAACTTCAAAGTCACCTACATTCCGAAAGGGTACAACAAAAGAGCAGATGCCCTGTCCCGTAAACCTGAGTATCTACAGGTCAAGGATCCCTTACCGCTTCGAACCATTCTGCCTATCGAATCGATCGTAGCCGTGCATGATCCGGTAGATCTACGACGACAGATTCGGGAAGCGCAACAACTAGATGACTTTGCAATACGGAAGAGACAAGAGGTGGGTCCCGACTCACCTTGGACCTTGTCCGAGGGACTATTACGCTTCCGTAACCTGTTATATGTTCCAGCAGGCCCACTCCGGGGTCTCATCCTGACTCAATGCCATGATAACCCTGCGGCAGGTCATTTTGGTTTCTTTAAGACTCTGCACTTAGTGTCTCGGACTTTTTGGTGGCCCAGACTTCGCCATGATGTGCAATCCTATGTGAATTCCTGTGTACGGTGCCGTCAGGCAAAACATGCCACAGGAGCCCCTCCGGGATTATTACAGCCTTTACCCACGCCGGAGAGACCCTGGGGAGCTATTTCCATGGACTTCTTGACTTGTCTACCTGTTTCTGCCGGCTACACCGTTGTCTTTGTAGTAGTGGACATGCTGACCAAAATGGCACATTTCATTCCTTGCCGAAGAATACCAACAGCCAAGGTCACTGCTCAGCTGTTCATTCAACATATCTTCCGGCTACACGGTTTGCCTGACAAAATAGTGTCCGACCGAGGAACCCAGTTCACCTCGGAGTTCTGGAGAGAACTCATGTCTGCGCTTCAAGTCCAAGTTAATCTAGCCTCCACGCATCACCCAGAGACTGATGGGGGTACAGAGAAAGTGATTGGCATCCTGGAGCAGTATTTGCGTTGTTTCATCAACGACCAACAGAACGATTGGTCCAAATATCTCTCTGTGGCCGAATTCGCTTTCAACAACTCTCAGCACACTTCCACTCAGACCACTCCGTTTTTTGCCAACTACGGCTATCATCCCAGATTTTTCCCGCTCACGCTCCTCGATTCTCCAGTTCCAGTTGCAGAGGACTATTTAACCGAACTGCAGTCAGTCCACGAGATGGTTAAGCAGCACTTGACTAAAGCCAAGGAAGACTACAAGCGGGTTGCAGACCGCTCGCGTCGCGACACGCCGCCATTAGCTGTTGGAGATCGGGTTTGGCTTTCCACCAAGTACTTGTTTCCAGGGAGAATTCACCGCAAGCTTGATCAACGTTTCCTGGGTCCTTTCCCTGTGGAGACGGTCATCAATCCGGTGACCTATCGTTTGACTTTGCCTAGGTCTTTTTGTGTACATCCCGTGTTTCATCGCTCCTTGCTTGTTCCTGTCAACCCTGATTCTCCGCTTCGACCTCCTGATCCGGGCCCGACAGCTCGCCGTGCTCAAGTTCCTGTTTCCCGGTTGGAGGTGTCCGGCATCCGAGATTCCCGATGGCTCGACGACCGCTTCCAATATTTGGTTGATTGGACCGGGGGTGGGCCCTCCGCTGGCTCTTGGGTAGATGCTCAGGATTTTGAGGCTCCTGAGTTAAAGTGGGATTTTCATACTGCATTTCCCTCCAAACCACATCCCTTCCGACGACCCCCGGGGGAGGGGCCTGCGGGGGGGGATAGTGTTGTGGGTGTCTCACGACTGGATGATGACATATCAGAGAATGAGGAAGCACAAGCCAGCCCCTCTGGGTATTTTCCCCCCCCGGCAGCCGAATCAGACAATGAGGAGTTTTGTATGCATTCTGATTCAGACTCTCCAAATGATGAGTCAGATTTAGAGCAAGACGAGCAATGGATTGATCCGAGGTTCAGAAGGTTTGATAAGCGAAGGTGTCAGTTAACTGGAAAAAGGAAGTAATGGGGGGAAGTGACGTATCGGACACTATATTAGAAGGGGGAAGTAGACTACGCCCTTGTTACGGGCAACGTTTATCAATGAGAGGTTTGGAAGCTTTTGCAATGCTTTGAAAGTCTGATGTTTTGAAAAACCTAGCGAAGGATAATGAGGTCTCGGACACTGTGATAAAGACGGAGTGAGTAATTGGGATGTTTGGAAAGAGTTTGTTGTAATCTAACTGTAAATACTTAGTCTTAGATGTTTTTGCCAGCAAAATGTCAGCAGTTGGCTTTGAAATGAATCCTTTTGAAATGTGTTTAATAAATCTCTTAAAGACATTTACGTAGCTTTTAATGAGCTGAGAGAGACCAGACATAACATGTATACTTTTCGAATCTGAGGTCAGTTTCAAATTTTGACTTTTCATGCTTAATTGGCTATTTGCCAACAAATGCAATCTAGGCCGAGGGCTAAATTTTGAGGGAGAGGTCGGATCTGGAAAACACATGTTTTTTCGGCTTCCCCAACATGTGGGGAAGCAGAATATATGTATACTTTTCGAATTTGAGGTCAGTTTCAGATTTCGAGTTTTCATGCTTAATTGGCTATTTGCCTACAAATGCAATCTAGGCCAAGGTCTAAATTTTGAGGGAGAGGTCGGAACCGGAAAACACATGGTTTTTTGGGTTCCCCAACCTGTGTGGAACCTGAATATATGTACACTTTTCGAATTTGAGGTCAGTTTCACATTTTGACTTTTCATGGTTAATTGGCTATTTGCCAACAAATTCGAGATAGGCCGTGGCCTAACTTTTGAGGAAGAGGTTGGATCCGGAAAACACATTTTTTTGGGTTCCCCAACCTGTGGGGAACCTGAATATATCTATACTTTTCGAATCTGAGGTCAGTTTCAAATTTTGACTTTTCATGCTTAATTGGCTATTTGCCAACAAATGCAATCTAGGCCAAGGGCTAAATTTTGAAGGAGAGGTCGGATCAGGAAAACACATGTTTTTTCGGGTTCCCCCACCTGTGGCAAACCATAATATATGTATACTTTTCGAATCTGAGGTCAGTTTCAAATTTTGACTTTTCATGCTTAATTGGCTATTTGCCAACAAATGCAATCTAGGCCGAGGGCTAAATTTTTAGGGAGAGGTCGGATCTGGAAAACACATGTTTTTTCGGCTTTCCCAACATGTGGGGAACCAGAATATATGTATACTTTTCGAATTTGAGGTCAGTTTCAGATTTCGAGTTTTCATGCTTAATTGGCTATTTGCCAACAAATGCAATCTAGGCCAATGCCTAAATTTTGAGGGAGAGGTCGGAAATGGAAAACACGCATTTTTTCGGGTTCCCTACCATGTGGGGAAGCAGAATATATATATACTTTTCGAATTTGAAGTCAGTTTCACATTTCGAGTTTTCATGCTTAATTGGCTATTTGCCTACAAATGCAATCTAGGCCAAGGCCTAAATTTTGAGGGAGAGGTCGGAACCGGAAAACACATGGTTTTTTGGGTTCCCCAAGCTGTGTGGAACCTGAATATATGTACACTTTTCGAATTTGAGGTCAGTTTCACATTTTGACTTTTCATGGTTAATTGGCAATTTGCCAACAAATTCGAGATACCGGTAGGCCGTGGCCTAACTTTTGAGGAAGAGGTTGGATCCGGAAAACACATGTTTTTTCAGGTTCCCCAACATGTGGGGAACCAGAATATATGTATACTTTTCGAATTTGAGGTCAGTTTCACATTTTGACTTTTCATTCTTAATTGGTTATTTCCCAACAAATGCAATGTAGGCAGAGGCCTAACCTTTGAGGTAGATGTCGGATCCGGAAAATACTTGTTTTTTCGTGTTCCCCCACCTGTGACGAACCATAATATATGTATGCTTTTCGAATCTGAGGTCAGTTTCAAATTTTGAGTTTTCATGGTTAATTGGCTATTTGCCAACAAATGCAATCTAGGCCAAGGGCTAAATTTTGAGGGAGAGGTCGGATCTGCAAAACACATGTTTTTTCGGGTTCCCCAACATGTGCGGAACCAGAATATATGTATACTTTTCGAATTTGAGGTCAGTTTCACATTTTGAGTTTTCATGGTTAATTGGCTATTTGCCGACAAATGCAATCTTGGCTGAGGGCTAAATTTTGAGGGAGAGGTTGGATCTGGAAAACACATGTTTTTTCGGGTTCCCCAACATGTGGGGAACCAGAATATATGTATACTTTTCGAATTTGAAGTCAGTTTCACATTTTGAGTTTTCATGGTTAATTGGCTATTTGACAACAAATTCGAGATAGGCCGTGGCCTAACATTTGAGGAAGAGGTGGGATCCGGAAAACACATGTTTTTTCGGGTTCCCCAACCTGTGGGGAACCTGAATATATCTATACTTTTCGAATTTTAGGTCAGTTTCACATTTTCACTTTTGATGCTGAATTGGCTATTTGCAAACAAATGCACGTTAAGCCGTGGCCTAACTTTTGAGGGAGAGGTCGGATCCGGAAAACACATGTTTTTTCGGGTTCCCCAACATGTGGGGAACCAGAATATATGTATACTTTTCGAATTTGAGGTCAGTTTCACATTTTGACTTTTCATGCTTAATTGGCTATTTCCCAACACATGCAATGTAGGCAGAGGCCTAACCTTTGAGGGAGAGGTCGGAACCGGAAAACACATGTTTTTTCGGGTTCCCCAACCTGTGGGGAAGCAGAATATATGTATACTTTTCGAATTTAAGGTCAGTTTCTCATTTTGACTTTTCATGCTTAATTGGATATTTGCCAACAAATGCAATCTTGGCTGAGGGCTAAATTTTGAGGGAGAGGTCGGATCCGGAAAACACATGTTTTTTCGGGTTCCCCAACCTGTGGGGAACCAGAATATATGTATACTTTTCGAATTTGAGGTCAGTTTCAGATTTCGAGTTTTCATGCTTAATTGGCTATTTGCCTACAAATGCAATCTAGGCCAAGGTCTAAATTTTGAGGGAGAGGTCGGAACCGGAAAACACATAGTTTTTTGGGTTCCCCAAGCTGTGTGGAACCTGAATATATGTACACTTTTCGAATTTGAGGTCAGTTTCACATTTTGACTTTTCATGGTTAATTGGCTATTTGCCAACAAATTCGAGATACCGGTAGGCCTTGGCCTAACTTTTGAGGAAGAGGTTGGATCCGGAAAACACATGTTTTTTCAGGTTCCCCAACATGTGGGGAACCAGAATATATGTATACTTTTCGAATTTGAGGTCAGTTTCACATTTTGACTTTTCATTCTTAATTGGCTATTTCCCAACAAATGCAAGTTAAGCCGTGGCCTAACTTTTGAGGGAGAGGTCGGATCCGGAAAACACATGTTTTTTCGGGTTCCCCAACATGTGGGGAACCAGAATATATGTATACTTTTCGAATTTGAGGTCAGTTTCACATTTTGACTTTTCATGCTTAATTGGCTATTTCCCAACACATGCAATGTAGGCAGAGGCCTAACCTTTGAGGTAGAGGTCGGATCCAGAAAATACTTGTTTTTTCGGGTTCCCCCACCTGTGGCAAACCATAATATATGTATACTTTTCGAATCTGAGGTCAGTTTCAGATTTCGAGTTTTCATGCTTAATTGGCTATTTGCCAACAAATGCAATCTAGGCCAAGGCCTACATTTTGAGGGAGAGGTCGGAACCGGAAAACACATGTTTTTTCGGGTTCCCCAACCTGTGGGGAACCTGAATATATCTATACTTTTCGAATCTGAGGTCAGTTTCAAATTTTGACTTTTCATGCTTAATTGGCTATTTGCCAACAAATGCAATCTAGGCCAAGGGCTAAATTTTGAGGGAGATGTCGGATCAGGAAAACACATGTTTTTTCGGGTTCCCCAACCTGTGTGGAACCTGAATATATGTACACTTTTCGAATTTGAGGTCAGTTTCACATTTTGACTTTTCATGGTTAATTGGCTATTTGCCAACAAATTCGAGATAGGCCGTGGCCTAACTTTTGAGGGAGAGGATGGATCCGGAAAACACATGTTTTTTCGGGTTCCCCAACCTGTGGGGAACCTGAATATATCTATACTTTTCGAATTTTAGGTCAGTTTCACATTTTGACTTTTCATGCTTAATTGGCTATTTCCCAACACATGCAATGTAGGCAGAGGCCTAACCTTTGAGGTAGAGGTCGGATCCAGAAAATACTTGTTTTTTCAGGTTCCCCCACCTGTGGCAAACCATAATATATGTATACTTTTCGAATCTGAGGTCAGTTTCAAATTTTGACTTTTCATGCTTAATTGGCTATTTGCCAACAAATGCAATCTAGGCCGAGGGCTAAATTTTGAGGGAGAGGTCGGATCTGGAAAACACATGTTTTTTCGGCTTCCCCAACATGTGGGGAAGCAGAATATATGTATACTTTTCGAATTTGAGGTCAGTTTCAGATTTCGAGTTTTCATGCTTAATTGGCTATTTGCCAACAAATGCAATCTAGGCCAAGGCCTAAATTTTGAGGGAGAGGTCGGAACCGGAAAACACACGTTTTTTCGAGTTCCCCAACCTGTGTGGAAGCTGAATATATGTACACTTTTCGAATTTGAGGTCAGTTTCACATTTTGACTTTTCATGGTTAATTGGCTATTTGTCAACAAATTCGAGATAGGCCGTGGCCTAACTTTTGAGGAAGAGGTTGGATCCGGAAAACACATGTTTTTTCGGGTTCCCCAACCTGTGGGGAACCTGAATATATCTATACTTTTCGAATTTTAGGTCAGTTTCACATTTTGACTTTTCATGCTTAATTGGCTATTTCCCAACACATGCAATGTAGGCAGAGGCCTAACCTTTGAGGTAGAGGTCGGATCCAGAAAATACTTGTTTTTTCAGGTTCCCCCACCTGTGGCAAACCATAATATATGTATACTTTTCGAATCTGAGGTCAGTTTCAAATTTTGACTTTTCATGCTTAATTGGCTATTTGCCAACAAATGCAATCTAGGCCGAGGGCTAAATTTTGAGGGAGAGGTCGGATCTGGAAAACACATGTTTTTTCGGCTTCCCCAACATGTGGGGAAGCAGAATATATGTATACTTTTCGAATTTGAGGTCAGTTTCAGATTTCGAGTTTTCATGCTTAATTGGCTATTTGCCAACAAATGCAATCTAGGCCAAGGCCTAAATTTTGAGGGAGAGGTCGGAACCGGAAAACACACGTTTTTTCGAGTTCCCCAACCTGTGTGGAAGCTGAATATATGTACACTTTTCGAATTTGAGGTCAGTTTCACATTTTGACTTTTCATGGTTAATTGGCTATTTGTCAACAAATTCGAGATAGGCCGTGGCCTAACTTTTGAGGAAGAGGTTGGATCCGGAAAACACATGTTTTTTCGGGTTCCCCAACCTGTGGGGAACCTGAATATATCTATACTTTTCGAATTTTAGGTCAGTTTCACATTTTCACTTTTGATGCTTAATTGGCTATTTCCCAACAAATGCAATGTAGGCAGAGGCCTAACCTTTGAGGTAGAGGTCGGATCGGGAAAATACTTGTTTTTTCGGGTTCCCCCACCTGTGGCAAACCATAATATATGTATACTTTTCGAATCTGAGGTCAGTTTCAAATTTTGACTTTTCATGCTTAATTGGCTATTTGCCAACAAATGCAATCTAGGCCGAGGGCTAAATTTTTAGGGAGAGGTCGGATCTGGAAAACACATGTTTTTTCGGCTTTCCCAACATGTGGGGAACCAGAATATATGTATACTTTTCGAATTTGAAGTCAGTTTCACATTTCGAGTTTTCATGCTTAATTGGCTATTTGCCTACAAATGCAATCTAGGCCAAGGCCTAAATTTTGAGGAAGAGGTCGGAACCGGAAAACACATGGTTTTTTGGGTTCCCCAAGCTGTGTGGAACCTGAATATATGTACACTTTTCGAATTTGAGGTCAGTTTCACATTTTGACTTTTCATGGTTAATTGGCAATTTGCCAACAAATTCGAGATACCGGTAGGCCGTGGCCTAACTTTTGAGGAAGAGGTTGGATCCGGAAAACACATGTTTTTTCAGGTTCCCCAACATGTGGGGAACCAGAATATATGTATACTTTTCGAATTTGAGGTCAGTTTCACATTTTGACTTTTCATTCTTAATTGGTTATTTCCCAACAAATGCAATGTAGGCAGAGGCCTAACCTTTGAGGTAGATGTCGGATCCGGAAAATACTTGTTTTTTCGTGTTCCCCCACCTGTGACGAACCATAATATATGTATGCTTTTCGAATCTGAGGTCAGTTTCAAATTTTGACTTTTCATGCTTAATTGGCTATTTGCCAACAAATGCAATCTAGGCCAAGGGCTAAATTTTGAGGGAGAGGTCGGATCTGCAAAACACATGTTTTTTCGGGTTCCCCAACATGTGCGGAACCAGAATATATGTATACTTTTCGAATTTGAGGTCAGTTTCACATTTTGAGTTTTCATGGTTAATTGGCTATTTGCCGACAAATGCAATCTTGGCTGAGGGCTAAATTTTGAGGGAGAGGTTGGATCTGGAAAACACATGTTTTTTCGGGTTCCCCAACATGTGGGGAACCAGAATATATGTATACTTTTCGAATTTGAAGTCAGTTTCACATTTTGAGTTTTCATGGTTAATTGGCTATTTGACAACAAATTCGAGATAGGCCGTGGCCTAACATTTGAGGAAGAGGTGGGATCCGGAAAACACATGTTTTTTCGGGTTCCCCAACCTGTGGGGAACCTGAATATATCTATACTTTTCGAATTTTAGGTCAGTTTCACATTTTCACTTTTGATGCTGAATTGGCTATTTGCAAACAAATGCACGTTAAGCCGTGGCCTAACTTTTGAGGGAGAGGTCGGATCCGGAAAACACATGTTTTTTCGGGTTCCCCAACATGTGGGGAACCAGAATATATGTATACTTTTCGAATTTGAGGTCAGTTTCACATTTTGACTTTTCATGCTTAATTGGCTATTTCCCAACACATGCAATGTAGGCAGAGGCCTAACCTTTGAGGGAGAGGTCGGAACCGGAAAACACATGTTTTTTCGGGTTCCCCAACCTGTGGGGAAGCAGAATATATGTATACTTTTCGAATTTAAGGTCAGTTTCTCATTTTGACTTTTCATGCTTAATTGGATATTTGCCAACAAATGCAATCTTGGCTGAGGGCTAAATTTTGAGGGAGAGGTCGGATCCGGAAAACACATGTTTTTTCGGGTTCCCCAACCTGTGGGGAACCAGAATATATGTATACTTTTCGAATTTGAGGTCAGTTTCAGATTTCGAGTTTTCATGCTTAATTGGCTATTTGCCTACAAATGCAATCTAGGCCAAGGTCTAAATTTTGAGGGAGAGGTCGGAACCGGAAAACACATAGTTTTTTGGGTTCCCCAAGCTGTGTGGAACCTGAATATATGTACACTTTTCGAATTTGAGGTCAGTTTCACATTTTGACTTTTCATGGTTAATTGGCTATTTGCCAACAAATTCGAGATACCGGTAGGCCGTGGCCTAACTTTTGAGGAAGAGGTTGGATCCGGAAAACACATGTTTTTTCAGGTTCCCCAACATGTGGGGAACCAGAATATATGTATACTTTTCGAATTTGAGGTCAGTTTCACATTTTGACTTTTCATTCTTAATTGGCTATTTCCCAACAAATGCAAGTTAAGCCGTGGCCTAACTTTTGAGGGAGAGGTCGGATCCGGAAAACACATGTTTTTTCGGGTTCCCCAACATGTGGGGAACCAGAATATATGTATACTTTTCGAATTTGAGGTCAGTTTCACATTTTGACTTTTCATGCTTAATTGGCTATTTCCCAACACATGCAATGTAGGCAGAGGCCTAACCTTTGAGGTAGAGGTCGGATCCAGAAAATACTTGTTTTTTCGGGTTCCCCCACCTGTGGCAAACCATAATATATGTATACTTTTCGAATCTGAGGTCAGTTTCAGATTTCGAGTTTTCATGTTTAATTGGCTATTTGCCAACAAATGCAATCTAGGCCAAGGCCTACATTTTGAGGGAGAGGTCGGAACCGGAAAACACATGTTTTTTCGGGTTCCCCAACCTGTGGGGAACCTGAATATATCTATACTTTTCGAATCTGAGGTCAGTTTCAAATTTTGACTTTTCATGCTTAATTGGCTATTTGCCAACAAATGCAATCTAGGCCAAGGGCTAAATTTTGAGGGAGATGTCGGATCAGGAAAACACATGTTTTTTCGGGTTCCCCAACATGTGGGGAACCAGAATATATGTATACTTTTCGAATTTGAGGTCAGTTTCAGATTTCGAGTTTTCATGCTTAATTGGCTATTTGCCTACAAATGCAATCTAGGCCAAGGTCTAAATTTTGAGGGAGAGGTCGGAACCGGAAAACACATGGTTTTTTGGGTTCCCCAACCTGTGTGGAACCTGAATATATGTACACTTTTCGAATTTGAGGTCAGTTTCACATTTTGACTTTTCATGGTTAATTGGCTATTTGCCAACAAATTCGAGATAGGCCGTGGCCTAACTTTTGAGGGAGAGGATGGATCCGGAAAACACATGTTTTTTCGGGTTCCCCAACCTGTGGGGAACCTGAATATATCTATACTTTTCGAATTTTAGGTCAGTTTCACATTTTGACTTTTCATGCTTAATTGGCTATTTCCCAACACATGCAATGTAGGCAGAGGCCTAACCTTTGAGGTAGAGGTCGGATCCAGAAAATACTTGTTTTTTCAGGTTCCCCCACCTGTGGCAAACCATAATATATGTATACTTTTCGAATCTGAGGTCAGTTTCAAATTTTGACTTTTCATGCTTAATTGGCTATTTGCCAACAAATGCAATCTAGGCCGAGGGCTAAATTTTGAGAAAGAGGTCGGATCTGGAAAACACATGTTTTTTCGGCTTCCCCAACATGTGGGGAAGCAGAATATATGTATACTTTTCGAATTTGAGGTCAGTTTCAGATTTCGAGTTTTCATGCTTAATTGGCTATTTGCCAACAAATGCAATCTAGGCCAATGCCTAAATTTTGAGGGAGAGGTCGGAACCGGAAAACACACGTTTTTTCGAGTTCCCCAACCTGTGTGGAAGCTGAATATATGTACACTTTTCGAATTTGAGGTCAGTTTCACATTTTGACTTTTCATGGTTAATTGGCTATTTGTCAACAAATTCGAGATAGGCCGTGGCCTAACTTTTGAGGAAGAGGTTGGATCCAGAAAACACATGTTTTTTCGGGTTCCCCAACCTGTGGGGAACCTGAATATATCTATACTTTTCGAATTTTAGGTCAGTTTCACATTTTGACTTTTCATGCTTAATTGGCTATTTCCCAACACATGCAATGTAGGCAGAGGCCTAACCTTTGAGGTAGAGGTCGGATCCAGAAAATACTTGTTTTTTCAGGTTCCCCCACCTGTGGCAAACCATAATATATGTATACTTTTCGAATCTGAGGTCAGTTTCAAATTTTGACTTTTCATGCTTAATTGGCTATTTGCCAACAAATGCAATCTAGGCCGAGGGCTAAATTTTGAGGGAGAGGTCGGATCTGGAAAACACATGTTTTTTCGGCTTCCCCAACATGTGGGGAAGCAGAATATATGTATACTTTTCGAATTTGAGGTCAGTTTCAGATTTCGAGTTTTCATGCTTAATTGGCTATTTGCCAACAAATGCAATCTAGGCCAAGGCCTAAATTTTGAGGGAGAGGTCGGAACCGGAAAACACACGTTTTTTCGAGTTCCCCAACCTGTGTGGAAGCTGAATATATGTACACTTTTCGAATTTGAGGTCAGTTTCACATTTTGACTTTTCATGGTTAATTGGCTATTTGTCAACAAATTCGAGATAGGCCGTGGCCTAACTTTTGAGGAAGAGGTTGGATCCGGAAAACACATGTTTTTTCGGGTTCCCCAACCTGTGGGGAACCTGAATATATCTATACTTTTCGAATTTTAGGTCAGTTTCACATTTTCACTTTTGATGCTTAATTGGCTATTTCCCAACAAATGCAATGTAGGCAGAGGCCTAACCTTTGAGGTAGAGGTCGGATCGGGAAAATACTTGTTTTTTCGGGTTCCCCCACCTGTGGCAAACCATAATATATGTATACTTTTCGAATCTGAGGTCAGTTTCAAATTTTGACTTTTCATGCTTAATTGGCTATTTGCCAACAAATGCAATCTAGGCCGAGGGCTAAATTTTTAGGGAGAGGTCGGATCTGGAAAACACATGTTTTTTCGGCTTTCCGAACATGTGGGGAACCAGAATATATGTATACTTTTCGAATTTGAGGTCAGTTTCAGATTTCGAGTTTTCATGCTTAATTGGCTATTTGCCAACAAATGCAATCTAGGCCAAGGCCTAAATTTTGAGGGAGAGGTCGGAAATGGAAAACACGCATTTTTTCGGGTTCCCTACCATGTGGGGAAGCAGAATATATATATACTTTTCGAATTTGAAGTCAGTTTCACATTTCGAGTTTTCATGCTTAATTGGCTATTTGCCTACAAATGCAATCTAGGCCAAGGCCTAAATTTTGAGGGAGAGGTCGGGTCCGGAAAACACATGTTTTTTCGGCTTTCCCAACATGTGGGGAACCAGAATATATGTATACTTTTCGAATTTGAGGTCAGTTTCAGATTTCGAGTTTTCATGCTTAATTGGCTATTTGCCAACAAATGCAATCTAGGCCAAGGCCTAAATTTTGAGGGAGAGGTCGGAAATGGAAAACACGCATTTTTTCGGGTTCCCTACCATGTGGGGAAGCAGAATATATATATACTTTTTGAATTTGAAGTCAGTTTCACATTTCGAGTTTTCATGCTTAATTGGCTATTTGCCTACAAATGCAATCTAGGCCAAGTCCTAAATTTTGAGGGAGAGGTCAGAACCGGAAAACACACATTTTTTCGAGTTCCCCAACCTGTGTGGAACCTGAATATATGTACACTTTTCGAATTTGAGGTCAGTTTCACATTTTGACTTTTCATGGTTAATTGGCTATTTGCAAACAAATTCGAGATAGGCCGTGGCCTAACTTTTGAGGAAGAGGTTGGATCCGGAAAACACATGTTTTTTCGGGTTCCCCAACATGTGGGGAACCAGAATATATGTATACTTTTCGAATCTGAGGTCAGTTTCAAATTTTGACTTTTCATGCTTAATTGGCTATTTGCCTACAAATGCAATCTAGGCCAAGGTCTAAATTTTGAGGGAGAGGTCGGAACCGGAAAACACATGGTTTTTTGGGTTCCCCAACCTGTGTGGAACCTGAATATATGTACACTTTTCGAATTTGAGGTCAGTTTCACATTTTGACTTTTCATGGTTAATTGGCTATTTGCCAACAAATTCGAGATAGGCCGTGGCCTAACTTTTGAGGGAGAGGATGGATCCTGAAAACACATGTTTTTTCGGGTTCCCCAACCTGTGGGGAACCTGAATATATCTATACTTTTCGAATTTTAGGTCAGTTTCACATTTTGACTTTTCATGCTTAATTGGCTATTTCCCAACACATGCAATGTAGGCAGAGGCCTAACCTTTGAGGTAGAGGTCGGATCGGGAAAATACTTGTTTTTTCGGGTTCCCCCACCTGTGGCAAACCATAATATATGTATACTTTTCGAATCTGAGGTCAGTTTCAAATTTTGACTTTTCATGCTTAATTGGCTATTTGCCAACAAATGCAATCTAGGCCGAGGGCTAAATTTTGAGGGAGAGGTCGGATCTGGAAAACACATGTTTTTTCGGCTTCCCCAACATGTGGGGAACCAGAATATATATATACTTTTCGAATTTGAGGTCAGTTTCACATTTTGACTTTTCATTCTTAATTGGCTATTTCCCAACAAATGCAATGTAGGCAGAGGCCTAACCTTTGAGGTAGATGTCGGATCCGGAAAATACTTCTTTTTTCATGTTCCCCCACCTGTGACGAACCATAATATATGTATGCTTTTCGAATCTGAGGTCAGTTTCAAATTTTGACTTTTCATGCTTAATTGGCTATTTGTCAACAAATTTGAGATAGGCCGTGGCCTAACTTTTGAGGAAGAGGTTGGATCCGGAAAACACATGTTTTTTCGGGTTCCCCAACCTGTGGGGAACCTGAATATATCTATACTTTTCGAATTTTAGGTCAGTTTCACATTTTCACTTTTGATGCTTAATTGGCTATTTCCCAACAAATGCAATGTAGGCAGAGGCCTAACCTTTGAGGTAGAGGTCGGATCGGGAAAATACTTGTTTTTTCGGGTTCCCCCACCTGTGGCAAACCATAATATATGTATACTTTTCGAATCTGAGGTCAGTTTCAAATTTTGACTTTTCATGCTTAATTGGCTATTTGCCAACAAATGCAATCTAGGCCGAGGGCTAAATTTTTAGGGAGAGGTCGGATCTGGAAAACACATGGTTTTTCGTCTTTCCCAACATGTGGGGAACCAGAATATATGTATACTTTTTGAATTTGAGTTCAGTTTCACATTTTGAGTTTTCATGCTTAATTGGCTATTTGCCTACAAATGCAATCTAGGCCAAGGCCTAAATTTTGAGGGAGAGGTCGGAACCGGAAAACACACATTTTTTCGGGTTCCCCAACATGTGGGGAAGAAGAATATATGTATACTTTTCGAATTTGAAGTCAGCTTCACATTTTCACTTTTGATGCTTAATTGGCTATTTGCCAGCAAATGCAAGTTTAGCCGTGGCCTAACTTTTGAGGTAGAGGTCGGATCCGGAAAACATATGTTTTTTCGGGTTCCCCCACCTGTGGCAAACCATAATATATGTATACTTTTCGAATCTGAGGTCAGTTTCAAATTTTGACTTTTCATGCTTAATTGGCTATTTGCCAACAAATGCAATCTAGGCCGAGGGCTAAATTTTGAGGGAGAGGTCGGATCTGGAAAACACATGTTTTTTCGGGTTCCCCAACATGTGGGGAACCAGAATATATATATACTTTTCGAATTTGAGGTCAGTTTCACATTTTGACTTTTCATTCTTAATTGGCTATTTCCCAACAAATGCAATGTAGGCAGAGGCCTAATCTTTGAGGTAGATGTCGGATCCGGAAAATACTTCTTTTTTCATGTTCCCCCACCTGTGACGAACCATAATATATGTATGCTTTTCGAATCTGAGGTCAGTTTCAAATTTTGACTTTTCATGCTTAATTGGCTATTTGTCAACAAATTTGAGATAGGCCGTGGCCTAACTTTTGAGGAAGAGGTTGGATCCGGAAAACACATGTTTTTTCGGGTTCCCCAACCTGTGGGGAACCTGAATATATCTATACTTTTCGAATTTTAGGTCAGTTTCACATTTTCACTTTTGATGCTTAATTGGCTATTTCCCAACAAATGCAATGTAGGCAGAGGCCTAACCTTTGAGGTAGAGGTCGGATCGGGAAAATACTTGTTTTTTCGGGTTCCCCCACCTGTGGCAAACCATAATATATTTATACTTTTCGAATCTGAGGTCAGTTTCAAATTTTGACTTTTCATGCTTAATTGGCTATTTGCCAACAAATGCAATCTAGGCCGAGGGCTAAATTTTGAGTGAGAGGTCGGATCTGGAAAACACATGTTTTTTCGGCTTCCCCAACATGTGGGGAACCAGAATATATGTACACTTTTCGAATTTGAGGTCAGTTTCACATTTTGAGTTTTCATGCTTAATTGGCTATTTGCCTACAAATGCAATCTAGGCCAAGGCCTAAATTTTGAGGGAGAGGTCGGAACCGGAAAACACACATTTTTTCGGGTTCCCCAACATGTGGGGAAGAAGAATATATGTATACTTTTCGAATTTGAAGTCAGCTTCACATTTTCACTTTTGATGCTTAATTGGCTATTTGCCAGCAAATGCAAGTTTAGCCGTGGCCTAACTTTTGAGGGAGAGGTCGGATCCGGAAAACATATGTTTTTTCGGGTTCCCCCACCTGTGGCAAACCATCATATATGTATACTTTTCGAATCTGAGGTCAGTTTCAAATTTTGACTTTTCATGCTTAATTGGCTATTTGCCAACAAATGCAATCTAGGCCGAGGGCTAAATTTTGAGGGAGAGGTCGGATCTGGAAAACACATGTTTTTTCGGCTTCCCCAACATGTGGGGAACCAGAATATATATATACTTTTCGAATTTGAGGTCAGTTTCACATTTTCACTTTTGATGCTTAATTGGCTATTTGCAAACAAATGCAAGTTTAGCCGTGGCCTAACTTTTGAGGGAGAGGTCGGGTCCGGAAAACACATGTTTTTTCGGCTTCCCCAACATGTGGGGAACCAGAATATATGTATACACTTTTCGAATTTGAGGTCAGTTTCACATTTTGAGTTTTCATGCTTAATTGGCTATTTGCCAACAAATGCAATCTAGGCCAAGGCCTAAATTTTGAGGGAGAGGTCGGAACCGGAAAACACACGTTTTTTCGGGTTCCCCAACATGTGGGGAAGCAGAATATATGTATACTTTTCGAATTTAAAGTCAGTTTCACATTTCGAGTTTTCATGCTTAATTGGCTATTTGCCTACAAATGCAATCTAGGCCAAGGCCTAAATTTTGAGGGAGAGGTCGGAACCAGAAAACACATGTTTTTTTGGGTTCCCCAACCTGTGTGGAACCTGAATATATGTACACTTTTCGAATTTGAGCTCAGTTTCACATTTTGACTTTTCATGGTTAATTGGTTATTTGCCAACAAATTCGAGATAGGCCGTGGCCTAACTTTTGAGGAAGAGGTTGGATCCGGAAAACACATGTTTTTTCGGGTTCCCCAACCTGTGGCGAACCTGAATATATCTATACTTTTCGAATTTGAGGTCAGTTTCACATTTTGACTTTTCATTCTTAATTGGCTATTTCCCAACAAATGCAATGTAGGCAGAGGCCTAACCTTTGAGGTAGATGTCGGATCCGGAAAATACTTGTTTTTTCGTGTTCCCCCACCTGTGGCGAACTATAATATATGTATGCTTTTCGAATCTGAGGTCAGTTTCAAATTTTGACTTTTCATGCTTAATTGGCTATTTGCCAACAAATGCAATCTAGGCCAAGGCCTAAATTTTGAGGGAGAGGTCGGAACCGGAAAACACACATTTTTTCGAGTTCCCCAACCTGTGTGGAACCTGAATATATGTACACTTTTCGAATTTGAGGTCAGTTTCACATTTTGACTTTTCATGGTTAATTGGCTATTTGTCAAAAAATTTGAGATAGGCCGTGGCCTAAATTTTGAGGAAGAGGTTGGATCCGGAAAACACATGTTTTTTCGGCTTTCCCAAAATGTGGGGAACCTGAATATATGTATAGTTTTTGAATTTTAGGTCAGTTTCACATTTTCACTTTTGATGCTTAATTGGCTATTTCCCAACAAATGCAATGTAGGCAGAGGCCTAACCTTTGAGGTAGAGGTCGGATCGGGAAAATACTTGTTTTTTCGGGTTCCCCCACCTGTGGCAAACCATAATATATGTATACTTTTCGAATCTGAGGTCAGTTTCAAATTTTGACTTTTCATGCTTAATTGGCTATTTGCCAACAAATGCAATCTAGGCCGAGGGCTAAATTTTTAGGGAGAGGTCGGATCTGGAAAACACATGTTTTTTCGGCTTTCCCAAAATGTGGGGAACCAGAATATATGTATAGTTTTTGAATTTGAGGTCAGTTTCACATTTTGACTTTTCATGCTTAATTGGCTATTTGCCAACAAATCCGAGATAAGCCGTGGCCTAACTTTTGAGGGAGAGGATGGATCCGGAAAAAACATGTTTTTTCGGATTCCCCAACCTGTTGGGAACCTGAATATATCTATACTTTTCGAATTTTAGGTCAGTTTCACATTTTCACTTTTGATGCTTAATTGGCTATTTGCCAACAAATGCAATCTAGGCCAAGGGCTAAATTTTGAGGGAGAGGTCGGATCAGGAAAACACATTTTTTTTTCGGATTCCCCAACCTGTGGGGAACCTGAATATATGTACACTTTTCAAATTTGAGGTCAGTTTCACATTTTGACTTTTCATGCTTAATTGGCTATTTGCCAACAAATGCAATCTAGGCCAAGGGCTAAATTTTGAGGGAGAGGTCGGATCCGGAAAACACATGTTTTTTCGGGTTCCCCAACCTGTGTGGAACCTGAATATATGTATACGTTTTGAATTTGAGGTCGGTTTCACATTTTGACTTTTCATGCTTAATTGTCTATTTTCGAACAAATGCAATGTAGGCCGAGGCCTAACTTTTAAGGGAGAGGTCGGATCCGGAAAACACATGTTTTTTCGGATTCCCCAACCTGTGGGGAACCTGAATATATGTACACTTTTCAAATTTGAGGTCAGTTTCACATTTTCACTTTTGATGCTTAATTGGCTATTTGCAAACAAATGCAAGTTAAGCCGTGGCCTAACTTTTCAGGGAGAGGTCGGATCCGGAAAACACTTTTTTTTTTCGGATTCCCCAACCTGTGGGGAACCTGAATATATGTACACTTTTCAAATTTGAGGTCAGTTTCACATTTTGACTTTTCATGGTTAATTGGCTATTTGCCAACAAATTCGAGATAGGCCGTGGCCTAACTTTTTAGGGAGAGGTCGGATCCGGAAAACACATTTTTTTTTTCGGATTCCCCAACCTGTGGGGAACCTGAATATATGTACACTTTTCAAATTTGAGGTCAGTTTCACATTTTGACTTTTCATGGTTAATTGGCTATTTGCAAACAAATTCGAGATAGGCCGTGGCCTAACTTTTGAGGAAGAGGTTGGATCCGGAAAACACATGTTTTTTCGGGTTCCCCAACATGTGGGGAACCAGAATATATGTATACTTTTCGAATCTGAGGTCAGTTTCAAATTTTGACTTTTCATGCTCAATTGGCTATTTGCCAACAAATGCAATCTAGGCCAAGGGCTAAATTTTGAGGGAGAGGTCGGATCTGGAAAACACATGTTTTTTCGGGTTCCCCAACCTGTGTGGAACCTGAATATATGTATACGTTTTGAATTTGAGGTCGGTTTCACATTTTGACTTTTCATGCTTAATTGTCTATTTTCGAACAAATGCAATGTAGGCTGAGGCCTAACTTTTAAGGGAGAGGTCGGATGCAGAAAACGCATGTTTTTTTCGGGTTCCCCAATCTGTGGGGAACCTGAATATATGTATACTTTTCGAATTTGAGGTCAGTTTCACATTTTGACTGTTCATGCTTAATTGTCTATTAGCCAACAAATACGAGATAGGCCGTGGCCTAACTTTTGAGGGAGAGGTCTGATCCAGAAAACACATGTTTTTTCGGGTTCCCAAAACCTTTGTGGAACCATAATATATGTATACTTTTTGAATTTGAAGTCAGTTTCACATTTTGACTTTGCATGCTTAATTGGCTATTTGCCAATAAATGCAATTTAGGCCGAGGCCTAAATTTTGAGGTAGAGGTCGGATCCGGAAAACACATGTTTTTTCGGGTTCCCCAACATGTGGGAACCAGAATATATGTATACTTTTCGAATTTTAGGTCAGTTTCACATTTTGATTGTTCATGCTTCATTGGCTATTTGCCAACAAATGCAATCTAGGCCGAGGGCTAAATTTTGAGGGAGAGGTCGGATCTGGGAAAACACATGTTTTTTCGGGTTCCCCAACATGTGGGGAACCAGAATATATGTATACTTTTCGAATTTGAGGTCAGTTTCTCATTTTGACTTTTCATGCTTAATTGGCTATTTGCCAACAAATGCAATCTAGGCCAAGGCCTAAATTTTGAGGGAGAGGTTGGATCCGGAAAATACATGTTTTTTTGGGTTCCCCCACCTGTGGCGAACTATAATATATGTATACTTTTCGAATCTGAGGTCAGTTTCAAATTTTGACTTTTCATGCTTAATTGGCTATTTGCCAACAAATGCAATCTTGCCTGAGGGATAAATTTTGAGGGAGAGGTCGGATCTGGAAAACACATGTTTTTTCGAGTTCCCCAACATGTGTGGAAGCTGAATATATCTATACTTTTCGACTTTTAGGTCAGTTTCACATTTTCACTTTTGATGCTTAATTGGCTATTTGCAAACAAATGCAATCTAGGCCGAGGCCTAACTTTTGAGGGAGAGGTCGGATCCGGAAAACACATGTTTTTTCGAGTTCCCCAACCTTTGGGGAATCAGAATATATGTATACTTGTCGAACTTGAAGTCAGTTTCACATTTTGACTTTTCATGCTTAATTGGCTATTTCCCAACAAATGCAATGTAGGCCGAGGCCTAACCTTTGAGGTAGAGGACGGATCCGGAAAATACTTGTTTTTTTGGGTTCCCCCACCTGTGGCGAACTATAATATATGTATACTTTTCGAATCTGAGGTCAGTTTCAAATTTTGACTTTTCATGCTTAATTGGCTATTTGCCAACAAATGCAATCTTGCCTGAGGGATAAATTTTGAGGGAGAGGTCGGATCTGGAAAACACATGTTTTTTCGGGTTCCCCAACATGTGGGGAAGCAGAATATGTGTATACTTTTCGAATTTGAAGTCAGTTTCACATTTCGAGTTTTCATGCTTAATTGGCTATTTGCCTACAAATGCAATCTAGGCCAAGGCCTAAATTTTGAGGGAGAGGTCGGAACCGGAAAACACATGTTTTTTCGGGTTCCCCAACCTGTGTGGAAGCTGAATATATGTACACTTTTGAATTTGAGGTCAGTTTCACATTTTGACTTTTCATGGTTAATTGGTTATTTGCAAACAAATGCAATCTAGGCCGAGGCCTAACTTTTGAGGGAGAGGTCGGATCTGGAAAACACATGTTTTTTCGGGTTCCCCAACCTTTGGGGAATCAAAATATATGTATACTTTTTGAACTTGAGGTCAGTTTCACATTTTGACTTTTCATGCTTAATTGACGATTTGCCAACAAATACAATCTAGGCCGAGGCCCAACCTTTGAGGGAGAGGTCGGATGGGAAAAACAGATGTTTTTTCGTGTTCCCCAACCTTTTGGGAACCATAATATATTTATACTTTTTTTTTTTGAGGTCAGATTTACATTGTGACTGTTCATACTTAATTGTCTATTAGCCAACAAGTACGAGATAGGCCGTGGCCTAACTTTTGAGGGAGAGGTCGGATCTGGAAAACACATGTTTTTTCGGGTTCCCCAACATGTGGGGAAGTAGAATATATGTATACTTTTCGAATTTAAAGTCAGTTTCACATTTCGAGTTTTCATGCTTAATTGGCTATTTGCCTACAAATGCAATCTAGGCCAAGGCCTAAATTTTGAGGGAGAGGTCGGAACCAGAAAACACATGGTTTTTTGGGTTCCCCAACCTGTGTGGAACCTGAATATATGTACACTTTTCGAATTTGAGCTCAGTTTCACATTTTGACTTTTCATGGTTAATTGGTTATTTGCCAACAAATTCGAGATAGGCCGTGGCCTAACTTTTGAGGAAGAGGTTGGATCCGGAAAACACATGTTTTTTCGGGTTCCCCAACCTGTGGGGAACCTGAATATATCTATACTTTTCGAATTTGAGGTCAGTTTCACATTTTGACTTTTCATTCTTAATTGGCTATTTCCCAACAAATGCAATGTAGGCAGAGGCCTAACCTTTGAGGTAGATGTCGGATCGGGAAAATACTTCTTTTTTCGGGTTCCCCCACCTGTGGCAAACCATAATATATGTATACTTTTCGAATCTGAGGTCAGTTTCAAATTTTGACTTTTCATGCTTAATTGGCTATTTGCCAACAAATGCAATCTAGGCCGAGGGGTAAATTTTTAGGGAGAGGTCGGATCTGGAAAACACATGTTTTTTCAGCTTTCCCAACATGTGGGGAACCAGAATATATGTATACTTTTCGAATTTGAGGTCAGTTTCAGATTTCGAGTTTTCATGCTTAATTGGCTATTTGCCAACAAATGCAATCTAGGCCAAGGCCTAAATTTTGAGGGAGAGGTCGGATCTGGAAAACACATGTTTTTTCGGGTTCCCCAACCTGTGTGGAACCTGAATATATGTATACGTTTTGAATTTGAGGTCGGTTTCACATTTTGACTTTTCATGCTTAATTGTCTATTTTCGAACAAATGCAATGTAGGCCGAGGCCTAACTTTTAAGGGAGAGGTCGGATGCAGAAAACGCATGTTTTTTTCGGGTTCCCCAATCTGTGGGGAACCTGAATATATGTATACTTTTCGAATTTGAGGTCAGTTTCACATTTTGACTGTTCATGCTTAATTGTCTATTAGCCAACAAATACGAGATAGGCCGTGGCCTAACTTTTGAGGGAGAGGTCTGATCCAGAAAACACATGTTTTTTCGGGTTCCCAAAACCTTTGTGGAACCATAATATATGTATACTTTTTGAATTTGAAGTCAGTTTCACATTTTGACTTTGCATGCTTAATTGGCTATTTGCCAATAAATGCAATTTAGGCCGAGGCCTAAATTTTGAGGTAGAGGTCGGATCCGGAAAACACATGTTTTTTCGGGTTCCCCAACATGTGGGAACCAGAATATATGTATACTTTTCGAATTTTAGGTCAGTTTCACATTTTGATTGTTCATGCTTCATTGGCTATTTGCCAACAAATGCAATCTAGGCCGAGGGCTAAATTTTGAGGGAGAGGTCGGATCTGGAAAACACATGTTTTTTCGGGTTCCCCAACATGTGGGGAACCAGAATATATGTATACTTTTCGAATTTGAGGTCAGTTTCTCATTTTGACTTTTCATGCTTAATTGGCTATTTGCCTACAAATGCAATCTAGGCCAAGGCCTAAATTTTGAGGGAGAGGTTGGATCCGGAAAATACATGTTTTTTTGGGTTCCCCCACCTGTGGCGAACTATAATATATGTATACTTTTCGAATCTGAGGTCAGTTTCAAATTTTGACTTTTCATGCTTAATTGGCTATTTGCCAACAAATGCAATCTTGCCTGAGGGATAAATTTTGAGGGAGAGGTCGGATCTGGAAAACACATGTTTTTTCGGGTTCCCCAACATGTGTGGAAGCTGAATATATCTATACTTTTCGACTTTTAGGTCAGTTTCACATTTTCACTTTTGATGCTTAATTGGCTATTTGCAAACAAATGCAATCTAGGCCGAGGCCTAACTTTTGAGGGAGAGGTCGGATCCGGAAAACACATGTTTTTTCGAGTTCCCCAACCTTTGGGGAATCAGAATATATGTATACTTGTCGAACTTGAAGTCAGTTTCACATTTTGACTTTTCATGCTTAATTGGCTATTTCCCAACAAATGCAAAGTAGGCCGAGGCCTAACCTTTGAGGTAGAGGACGGATCCGGAAAATACTTGTTTTTTTGGGTTCCCCCACCTGTGGCGAACTATAATATATGTATACTTTTCGAATCTGAGGTCAGTTTCAAATTTTGACTTTTCATGCTTAATTGGCTATTTGCCAACAAATGCAATCTTGCCTGAGGGATAAATTTTGAGGGAGAGGTCGGATCTGGAAAACACATGTTTTTTCGGGTTCCCCAACATGTGGGGAAGCAGAATATGTGTATACTTTTCGAATTTGAAGTCAGTTTCACATTTCGAGTTTTCATGCTTAATTGGCTATTTGCCTACAAATGCAATCTAGGCCAAGGCCTAAATTTTGAGGGAGAGGTCGGAACCGGAAAACACATGTTTTTTCGGGTTCCCCAACCTGTGTGGAAGCTGAATATATGTACACTTTTGAATTTGAGGTCAGTTTCACATTTTGACTTTTCATGGTTAATTGGTTATTTGCAAACAAATGCAATCTAGGCCGAGGCCTAACTTTTGAGGGAGAGGTCGGATCTGGAAAACACATGTTTTTTCGGGTTCCCCAACCTTTGGGGAATCAAAATATATGTATACTTTTTGAACTTGAGGTCAGTTTCACATTTTGACTTTTCATGCTTAATTGACGATTTGCCAACAAATACAATCTAGGCCGAGGCCCAACCTTTGAGGGAGAGGTCGGATGGGAAAAACAGATGTTTTTTCGTGTTCCCCAACCTTTTGGGAACCATAATATATTTATACTTTTTTTTTTTGAGGTCAGATTTACATTGTGACTGTTCATACTTAATTGTCTATTAGCCAACAAGTACGAGATAGGCCGTGGCCTAACTTTTGAGGGAGAGGTCGGATCTGGAAAACACATGTTTTTTCGGGTTCCCCAACATGTGGGGAAGTAGAATATATGTATACTTTTCGAATTTAAAGTCAGTTTCACATTTCGAGTTTTCATGCTTAATTGGCTATTTGCCTACAAATGCAATCTAGGCCAAGGCCTAAATTTTGAGGGAGAGGTCGGAACCAGAAAACACATGGTTTTTTGGGTTCCCCAACCTGTGTGGAACCTGAATATATGTACACTTTTCGAATTTGAGCTCAGTTTCACATTTTGACTTTTCATGGTTAATTGGTTATTTGCCAACAAATTCGAGATAGGCCGTGGCCTAACTTTTGAGGAAGAGGTTGGATCCGGAAAACACATGTTTTTTCGGGTTCCCCAACCTGTGGGGAACCTGAATATATCTATACTTTTCGAATTTGAGGTCAGTTTCACATTTTGACTTTTCATTCTTAATTGGCTATTTCCCAACAAATGCAATGTAGGCAGAGGCCTAACCTTTGAGGTAGATGTCGGATCCGGAAAATACTTGTTTTTTCGTGTTCCCCCACCTGTGGCGAACCATAATATATGTATGCTTTTCGAATCTGAGGTCAGTTTCAAATTTTGACTTTTCATGCTTAATTGGCTATTTGCCAACAAATGCAATCTAGGCCAAGGGCTAAATTTTGAGGGAGAGGTCGGATCGGGAAAACACATGTTTTTTCGGGTTCCCCAACATGTGGGGAACCAGAATATATGTATACTTTTCGAATTTGAGGTCAGTTTCACATTTTCACTTTTGATGCTTAATTGGCTATTTCCCAACAAATGCAATGTAGGCCGAGGCCTAACCTTTGAGGTAGAGGACGGATCCGGAAAATACTTGTTTTTTTGGGTTCCCCCACCTGTGGCGAACTATAATATATGTATACTTTTCGAATTTGAGGTCAGTTTCAGATTTCGAGTTTTCATGCTTAATTGGCTATTTGCCAACAAAAGCAATCTAGGCCAAGGCCTAAATTTTGAGGGAGAGGTCGGAACCGGAAAACACACGTTTTTTCGAGTTCCCCAACCTGTGTGGAAGCTGAATATATGTACACTTTTCGAATTTGAGGTCAGTTTCACATTTTGACTTTTCATGGTTAATTGGCTATTTGTCAACAAATTCGAGATAGGCCGTGGCCTAACTTTTGAGGAAGAGGTTGGATCCGGAAAACACATGTTTTTTCGGGTTCCCCAACCTGTGGGGAACCTGAATATATCTATACTTTTCGAATTTTAGGTCAGTTTCACATTTTCACTTTTGATGCTTAATTGGCTATTTCCCAACAAATGCAATGTAGGCAGAGGCCTAACCTTTGAGGTAGAGGTCGGATCGGGAAAATACTTGTTTTTTCGGGTTCCCCCACCTGTGGCAAACCATAATATATGTATACTTTTCGAATCTGAGGTCAGTTTCAAATTTTGACTTTTCATGCTTAATTGGCTATTTGCCAACAAATGCAATCTAGGCCGAGGGGTAAATTTTTAGGGAGAGGTCGGATCTGGAAAACACATGTTTTTTCAGCTTTCCCAACATGTGGGGAACCAGAATATATGTATACTTTTCGAATTTGAGGTCAGTTTCAGATTTCGAGTTTTCATGCTTAATTGGCTATTTGCCAACAAATGCAATCTAGGCCAAGGCCTAAATTTTGAGGGAGAGGTCGGATCTGGAAAACACATGTTTTTTCGGGTTCCCCAACCTGTGTGGAACCTGAATATATGTATACGTTTTGAATTTGAGGTCGGTTTCACATTTTGACTTTTCATGCTTAATTGTCTATTTTCGAACAAATGCAATGTAGGCCGAGGCCTAACTTTTAAGGGAGAGGTCGGATGCAGAAAACGCATGTTTTTTTCGGGTTCCCCAATCTGTGGGGAACCTGAATATATGTATACTTTTCGAATTTGAGGTCAGTTTCACATTTTGACTGTTCATGCTTAATTGTCTATTAGCCAACAAATACGAGATAGGCCGTGGCCTAACTTTTGAGGGAGAGGTCTGATCCAGAAAGCACATGTTTTTTCGGGTTCCCAAAACCTTTGTGGAACCATAATATATGTATACTTTTTGAATTTGAAGTCAGTTTCACATTTTGACTTTGCATGCTTAATTGGCTATTTGCCAATAAATGCAATTTAGGCCGAGGCCTAAATTTTGAGGTAGAGGTCGGATCCGGAAAACACATGTTTTTTCGGGTTCCCCAACATGTGGGAACCAGAATATATGTATACTTTTCGAATTTTAGGTCAGTTTCACATTTTGATTGTTCATGCTTCATTGGCTATTTGCCAACAAATGCAATCTAGGCCGAGGGCTAAATTTTGAGGGAGAGGTCGGATCTGGAAAACACATGTTTTTTCGGGTTCCCCAACATGTGGGAACCAGAATATATGTATACTTTTCGAATTTTAGGTCAGTTTCACATTTTGATTGTTCATGCTTCATTGGCTATTTGCCAACAAATGCAATCTAGGCCGAGGGCTAAATTTTGAGGGAGAGGTCGGATCTGGAAAACACATGTTTTTTCGGGTTCCCCCACCTGTGGCAAACCATAATATATGTATACTTTTCGAATCTGAGGTCAGTTTCAAATTTTGACTTTTCATGCTTAATTGGCTATTTGCCAACAAATGCAATCTTGCCTGAGGGATAAATTTTGAGGGAGAGGTCGGATCTGGAAAACACATGTTTTTTCGGGTTCCCCAACATGTGTGGAAGCTGAATATATCTATACTTTTCGACTTTTAGGTCAGTTTCACATTTTCACTTTTGATGCTTAATTGGCTATTTGCAAACAAATGCAATCTAGGCCGAGGCCTAACTTTTGAGGGAGAGGTCGGATCCGGAAAACACATGTTTTTTCGAGTTCCCCAACCTTTGGGGAATCAGAATATATGTATACTTGTCGAACTTGAAGTCAGTTTCACATTTTGACTTTTCATGCTTAATTGGCTATTTCCCAACAAATGCAAAGTAGGCCGAGGCCTAACCTTTGAGGTAGAGGACGGATCCGGAAAATACTTGTTTTTTTGGGTTCCCCCACCTGTGGCGAACTATAATATATGTATACTTTTCGAATCTGAGGTCAGTTTCAAATTTTGACTTTTCATGCTTAATTGGCTATTTGCCAACAAATGCAATCTTGCCTGAGGGATAAATTTTGAGGGAGAGGTCGGATCTGGAAAACACATGTTTTTTCGGGTTCCCCAACATGTGGGGAAGCAGAATATGTGTATACTTTTCGAATTTGAAGTCAGTTTCACATTTCGAGTTTTCATGCTTAATTGGCTATTTGCCTACAAATGCAATCTAGGCCAAGGCCTAAATTTTGAGGGAGAGGTCGGAACCGGAAAACACATGTTTTTTCGGGTTCCCCAACCTGTGTGGAAGCTGAATATATGTACACTTTTGAATTTGAGGTCAGTTTCACATTTTGACTTTTCATGGTTAATTGGTTATTTGCAAACAAATGCAATCTAGGCCGAGGCCTAACTTTTGAGGGAGAGGTCGGATCTGGAAAACACATGTTTTTTCGGGTTCCCCAACCTTTGGGGAATCAAAATATATGTATACTTTTTGAACTTGAGGTCAGTTTCACATTTTGACTTTTCATGCTTAATTGACGATTTGCCAACAAATACAATCTAGGCCGAGGCCCAACCTTTGAGGGAGAGGTCGGATGGGAAAAACAGATGTTTTTTCGTGTTCCCCAACCTTTTGGGAACCATAATATATTTATACTTTGTGAGGTCAGATTTACATTGTGACTGTTCATACTTAATTGTCTATTAGCCAACAAGTACGAGATAGGCCGTGGCCTAACTTTTGAGGGAGAGGTCGGATCTGGAAAACACATGTTTTTTCGGGTTCCCCAACATGTGGGGAAGCAGAATATATGTATACTTTTCGAATTTAAAGTCAGTTTCACATTTCGAGTTTTCATGCTTAATTGGCTATTTGCCTACAAATGCAATCTAGGCCAAGGCCTAAATTTTGAGGGAGAGGTCGGAACCAGAAAACACATGGTTTTTTGGGTTCCCCAACCTGTGTGGAACCTGAATATATGTACACTTTTCGAATTTGAGCTCAGTTTCACATTTTGACTTTTCATGGTTAATTGGTTATTTGCCAACAAATTCGAGATAGGCCGTGGCCTAACTTTTGAGGAAGAGGTTGGATCCGGAAAACACATGTTTTTTCGGGTTCCCCAACCTGTGGGGAACCTGAATATATCTATACTTTTCGAATTTGAGGTCAGTTTCACATTTTGACTTTTCATTCTTAATTGGCTATTTCCCAACAAATGCAATGTAGGCAGAGGCCTAACCTTTGAGGTAGATGTCGGATCCGGAAAATACTTGTTTTTTCGTGTTCCCCCACCTGTGGCGAACCATAATATATGTATGCTTTTCGAATTTGAGGTCAGTTTCACATTTTGACTTTTCATGGTTAATTGGCTATTTGTCAACAAATGCAATCTAGGCCAAGGGCTAAATTTTGAGGGAGAGGTCGGATCGGGAAAACACATGTTTTTTCGGGTTCCCCAACATGTGGGGAACCAGAATATATGTATACTTGTCGAATTTGAGGTCAGTTTCACATTTTCACTTTTGATGCTTAATTGGCTATTTCCCAACAAATGCAATGTAGGCCGAGGCCTAACCTTTGAGGTAGAGGACGGATCCGGAAAATACTTGTTTTTTCGGGTTCCCCCACCTGTGGCGAACTATAATATATGTATACTTTTCGAATTTGAGGTCAGTTTCAGATTTCGAGTTTTCATGCTTAATTGGCTATTTGCCAACAAATGCAATCTAGGCCAAGGCCTAAATTTTGAGGGAGAGGTCGGAACCGGAAAACACACGTTTTTTCGAGTTCCCCAACCTGTGTGGAACCAGAATATATGTATACTTTTCGAATTTGAGGTCAGTTTCAGATTTCGAGTTTTCATGCTTAATTGGCTATTTGCCAACAAATGCAATCTAGGCCAAGGCCTAAATTTTGAGGGAGAGGTCGGAAATGGAAAACACGCATTTTTTCGGGTTCCCTACCATGTGGGGAAGCAGAATATATATATACTTTTCGAATTTGAAGTCAGTTTCACATTTCGAGTTTTCATGCTTAATTGGCTATTTGCCTACAAATGCAATCTAGGCCAAGGCCTAAATTTTGAGGGAGAGGTCGGAACCGGAAAACACATGGTTTTTTGGGTTCCCCAAGCTGTGTGGAACCTGAATATATGTACACTTTTCGAATTTGAGGTCAGTTTCACATTTTGACTTTTCATGGTTAATTGGCAATTTGCCAACAAATTCGAGATACCGGTAGGCCGTGGCCTAACTTTTGAGGAAGAGGTTGGATCCGGAAAACACATGTTTTTTCAGCTTCCCCAACATGTGGGGAACCAGAATATATGTATACTTTTCGAATTTGAGGTCAGTTTCACATTTTGACTTTTCATTCTTAATTGGCTATTTCCCAACAAATGCAATGTAGGCAGAGGCCTAACCTTTGAGGTAGATGTCGGATCCGGAAAATACTTCTTTTTTCATGTTCCCCCACCTGTGACGAACCATAATATATGTATGCTTTTCGAATTTGAGGTCAGTTTCAAATTTTGACTTTTCATGCTTAATTGGCTATTTGTCAACAAATTTGAGATAGGCCGTGGCCTAACTTTTGAGGAAGAGGTTGGATCCGGAAAACACATGTTTTTTTGGGTTCCCCAACCTGTGGGGAACCTGAATATATCTATACTTTTCGAATTTTAGGTCAGTTTCACATTTTCACTTTTGATGCTTAATTGGCTATTTACAAACAAATGCAAGTTTAGCCGTGGCCTAACTTTTGAGGGAGAGGTCGGGTCCGGAAAACACATGTTTTTTCGGCTTCCCCAACATGTGGGGAAGCAGAATATATGTATACTTTTCGAATTTAAAGTCAGTTTCACATTTCGAGTTTTCATGCTTAATTGGCTATTTGCCTACAAATGCAATCTAGGCCAAGGCCTAAATTTTGAGGGAGAGGTCGGAACCAGAAAACACATGGTTTTTTGGGTTCCCCAACCTGTGTGGAACCTGAATATATGTACACTTTTCGAATTTGAGCTCAGTTTCACATTTTGACTTTTCATGGTTAATTGGTTATTTGCCAACAAATTCGAGATAGGCCGTGGCCTAACTTTTGAGGAAAAGGTTGGATCCGGAAAACACATGTTTTTTCGGGTTCCCCAACCTGTGGGGAACCTGAATATATCTATACTTTTCGAATTTGAGGTCAGTTTCACATTTTGACTTTTCATTCTTAATTGGCTATTTCCCAACAAATGCAATGTAGGCAGAGGCCTAACCTTTGAGGTAGATGTCGGATCCGGAAAATACTTGTTTTTTCGTGTTCCCCCACCTGTGGCGAACCATAATATATGTATGCTTTTCGAATCTGAGGTCAGTTTCAAATTTTGACTTTTCATGCTTAATTGGCTATTTGCCAACAAATGCAATCTAGGCCGAGGGCTAAATTTTGAGGGAGAGGTCGGATCTGGAAAACACATGTTTTTTCGGGTTCCCCAACATGTGGGAACCAGAATATATGTATACTTTTCGAATTTTAGGTCAGTTTCACATTTTGATTGTTCATGCTTCATTGGCTATTTGCCAACAAATGCAATCTAGGCCGAGGGCTAAATTTTGAGGGAGAGGTCGGATCTGGAAAACACATGTTTTTTCGGGTTCCCCCACCTGTGGCAAACCATAATATATGTATACTTTTCGAATCTGAGGTCAGTTTCAAATTTTGACTTTTCATGCTTAATTGGCTATTTGCCAACAAATGCAATCTTGCCTGAGGGATAAATTTTGAGGGAGAGGTCGGATCTGGAAAACACATGTTTTTTCGGGTTCCCCAACATGTGTGGAAGCTGAATATATCTATACTTTTCGACTTTTAGGTCAGTTTCACATTTTCACTTTTGATGCTTAATTGGCTATTTGCAAACAAATGCAATCTAGGCCGAGGCCTAACTTTTGAGGGAGAGGTCGGATCCGGAAAACACATGTTTTTTCGAGTTCCCCAACCTTTGGGGAATCAGAATATATGTATACTTGTCGAACTTGAAGTCAGTTTCACATTTTGACTTTTCATGCTTAATTGGCTATTTCCCAACAAATGCAAAGTAGGCCGAGGCCTAACCTTTGAGGTAGAGGACGGATCCGGAAAATACTTGTTTTTTTGGGTTCCCCCACCTGTGGCGAACTATAATATATGTATACTTTTCGAATCTGAGGTCAGTTTCAAATTTTGACTTTTCATGCTTAATTGGCTATTTGCCAACAAATGCAATCTTGCCTGAGGGATAAATTTTGAGGGAGAGGTCGGATCTGGAAAACACATGTTTTTTCGGGTTCCCCAACATGTGGGGAAGCAGAATATGTGTATACTTTTCGAATTTGAAGTCAGTTTCACATTTCGAGTTTTCATGCTTAATTGGCTATTTGCCTACAAATGCAATCTAGGCCAAGGCCTAAATTTTGAGGGAGAGGTCGGAACCGGAAAACACATGTTTTTTCGGGTTCCCCAACCTGTGTGGAAGCTGAATATATGTACACTTTTGAATTTGAGGTCAGTTTCACATTTTGACTTTTCATGGTTAATTGGTTATTTGCAAACAAATGCAATCTAGGCCGAGGCCTAACTTTTGAGGGAGAGGTCGGATCTGGAAAACACATGTTTTTTCGGGTTCCCCAACCTTTGGGGAATCAAAATATATGTATACTTTTTGAACTTGAGGTCAGTTTCACATTTTGACTTTTCATGCTTAATTGACGATTTGCCAACAAATACAATCTAGGCCGAGGCCCAACCTTTGAGGGAGAGGTCGGATGGGAAAAACAGATGTTTTTTCGTGTTCCCCAACCTTTTGGGAACCATAATATATTTATACTTTGTGAGGTCAGATTTACATTGTGACTGTTCATACTTAATTGTCTATTAGCCAACAAGTACGAGATAGGCCGTGGCCTAACTTTTGAGGGAGAGGTCGGATCTGGAAAACACATGTTTTTTCGGGTTCCCCAACATGTGGGGAAGCAGAATATATGTATACTTTTCGAATTTAAAGTCAGTTTCACATTTCGAGTTTTCATGCTTAATTGGCTATTTGCCTACAAATGCAATCTAGGCCAAGGCCTAAATTTTGAGGGAGAGGTCGGAACCAGAAAACACATGGTTTTTTGGGTTCCCCAACCTGTGTGGAACCTGAATATATGTACACTTTTCGAATTTGAGCTCAGTTTCACATTTTGACTTTTCATGGTTAATTGGTTATTTGCCAACAAATTCGAGATAGGCCGTGGCCTAACTTTTGAGGAAGAGGTTGGATCCGGAAAACACATGTTTTTTCGGGTTCCCCAACCTGTGGCGAACCTGAATATATCTATACTTTTCGAATTTGAGGTCAGTTTCACATTTTGACTTTTCATTCTTAATTGGCTATTTCCCAACAAATGCAATGTAGGCAGAGGCCTAACCTTTGAGGTAGATGTCGGATCCGGAAAATACTTGTTTTTTCGTGTTCCCCCACCTGTGGCGAACCATAATATATGTATGCTTTTCGAATTTGAGGTCAGTTTCACATTTTGACTTTTCATGGTTAATTGGCTATTTGTCAACAAATGCAATCTAGGCCAAGGGCTAAATTTTGAGGGAGAGGTCGGATCGGGAAAACACATGTTTTTTCGGGTTCCCCAACATGTGGGGAACCAGAATATATGTATACTTGTCGAATTTGAGGTCAGTTTCACATTTTCACTTTTGATGCTTAATTGGCTATTTCCCAACAAATGCAATGTAGGCCGAGGCCTAACCTTTGAGGTAGAGGACGGATCCGGAAAATACTTGTTTTTTCGGGTTCCCCCACCTGTGGCGAACTATAATATATGTATACTTTTCGAATTTGAGGTCAGTTTGAGATTTCGAGTTTTCATGCTTAATTGGCTATTTGCCAACAAATGCAATCTAGGCCAAGGCCTAAATTTTGAGGGAGAGGTCGGAACCGGAAAACACACGTTTTTTCGAGTTCCCCAACCTGTGTGGAACCAGAATATATGTATACTTTTCGAATTTGAGGTCAGTTTCAGATTTCGAGTTTTCATGCTTAATTGGCTATTTGCCAACAAATGCAATCTAGGCCAAGGCCTAAATTTTGAGGGAGAGGTCGGAAATGGAAAACACGCATTTTTTCGGGTTCCCTACCATGTGGGGAAGCAGAATATATATATACTTTTCGAATTTGAAGTCAGTTTCACATTTCGAGTTTTCATGCTTAATTGGCTATTTGCCTACAAATGCAATCTAGGCCAAGGCCTAAATTTTGAGGGAGAGGTCGGAACCGGAAAACACATGGTTTTTTGGGTTCCCCAAGCTGTGTGGAACCTGAATATATGTACACTTTTCGAATTTGAGGTCAGTTTCACATTTTGACTTTTCATGGTTAATTGGCAATTTGCCAACAAATTCGAGATACCGGTAGGCCGTGGCCTAACTTTTGAGGAAGAGGTTGGATCCGGAAAACACATGTTTTTTCAGCTTCCCCAACATGTGGGGAACCAGAATATATGTATACTTTTCGAATTTGAGGTCAGTTTCACATTTTGACTTTTCATTCTTAATTGGCTATTTCCCAACAAATGCAATGTAGGCAGAGGCCTAACCTTTGAGGTAGATGTCGGATCCGGAAAATACTTCTTTTTTCATGTTCCCCCACCTGTGACGAACCATAATATATGTATGCTTTTCGAATTTGAGGTCAGTTTCAAATTTTGACTTTTCATGCTTAATTGGCTATTTGTCAACAAATTTGAGATAGGCCGTGGCCTAACTTTTGAGGAAGAGGTTGGATCCGGAAAACACATGTTTTTTTGGGTTCCCCAACCTGTGGGGAACCTGAATATATCTATACTTTTCGAATTTTAGGTCAGTTTCACATTTTCACTTTTGATGCTTAATTGGCTATTTACAAACAAATGCAAGTTTAGCCGTGGCCTAACTTTTGAGGGAGAGGTCGGGTCCGGAAAACACATGTTTTTTCGGCTTCCCCAACATGTGGGGAAGCAGAATATATGTATACTTTTCGAATTTAAAGTCAGTTTCACATTTCGAGTTTTCATGCTTAATTGGCTATTTGCCTACAAATGCAATCTAGGCCAAGGCCTAAATTTTGAGGGAGAGGTCGGAACCAGAAAACACATGGTTTTTTGGGTTCCCCAACCTGTGTGGAACCTGAATATATGTACACTTTTCGAATTTGAGCTCAGTTTCACATTTTGACTTTTCATGGTTAATTGGTTATTTGCCAACAAATTCGAGATAGGCCGTGGCCTAACTTTTGAGGAAAAGGTTGGATCCGGAAAACACATGTTTTTTCGGGTTCCCCAACCTGTGGGGAACCTGAATATATCTATACTTTTCGAATTTGAGGTCAGTTTCACATTTTGACTTTTCATTCTTAATTGGCTATTTCCCAACAAATGCAATGTAGGCAGAGGCCTAACCTTTGAGGTAGATGTCGGATCCGGAAAATACTTGTTTTTTCGTGTTCCCCCACCTGTGGCGAACCATAATATATGTATGCTTTTCGAATCTGAGGTCAGTTTCAAATTTTGACTTTTCATGCTTAATTGGCTATTTGCCAACAAATGCAATCTAGGCCAAGGGCTAAATTTTGAGGGAGAGGTCGGATCGGGAAAACACATGTTTTTTCGGGTTCCCCAACATGTGGGGAACCAGAATATATGTATACTTTTCGAATTTGAGGTCAGTTTCACATTTTGAGTTTTCATGCTTAATTGGCTATTTGCCAACAAATGCAATCTAGGCCAAGGCCTAAATTTTGAGGGAGAGGTCAGAACCGGAAAACACACATTTTTTCGAGTTCCCCAACCTGTGTGGAACCTGAATATATGTACACTTTTCGAATTTGAGGTCAGTTTCACATTTTGACTTTTCATGGTTAATTGGCTATTTGCCAACAAATTCGAGATAGGCCGTCGCCTAACTTTTGAGGAAGAGGTTGGATCCGGAAAACACATTTTTTGGGGTTCCCCAACCTGTGGGGAACCTGAATATATCTATACTTTTCGAATTTTAGGTCAGTTTTACATTTTGACTTTTCATGCTTAATTGGCTATTTCCCAACACATGCAATGTAGGCAGAGGCCTAACCTTTGAGGTAGAGGTCGGATCGGGAAAATACTTGTTTTTTCGGGTTCCCCCACCTGTGGCAAACCATAATATATGTATACTTTTCGAATCTGAGGTCAGTTTCAAATTTTGACTTTTCATGCTTAATTGGCTATTTGCCAACAAATGCAATCTAGGCCGAGGGCTAAATTTTTAGGGAGAGGTCGGATCTGGAAAACACATGGTTTTTCGTCTTTCCCAACATGTGGGGAACCAGAATATATGTATACTTTTCGAATTTGAGGTCAGTTTCAGATTTCGAGTTTTCATGCTTAATTGGCTATTTGCCTACAAATGCAATCTAGGCCAAGGCCTAAATTTTGAGGGAGAGGTCGGAACCGGAAAACACACATTTTTTCGGGTTCCCCAACATGTGGGGAAGAAGAATATATGTATACTTTTCGAATTTGAAGTCAGCTTCACATTTTCACTTTTGATGCTTAATTGGCTATTTGCCAGCAAATGCAAGTTTAGCCGTGGCCTAACTTTTGAGGTAGAGGTCGGATCCGGAAAACATATGTTTTTTCGGGTTCCCCCACCTGTGGCAAACCATAATATATGTATACTTTTCGAATCTGAGGTCAGTTTCAAATTTTGACTTTTCATGCTTAATTGGCTATTTGCCAACAAATGCAATCTAGGCCGAGGGCTAAATTTTGAGGGAGAGGTCGGATCTGGAAAACACATGTTTTTTCGGCTTCCCCAACATGTGGGGAACCAGAATATATATATACTTTTCGAATTTGAGGTCAGTTTCACATTTTGACTTTTCATTCTTAATTGGCTATTTCCCAACAAATGCAATGTAGGCAGAGGCCTAACCTTTGAGGTAGATGTCGGATCCGGAAAATACTTCTTTTTTCATGTTCCCCCACCTGTGACGAACCATAATATATGTATGCTTTTCGAATCTGAGGTCAGTTTCAAATTTTGACTTTTCATGCTTAATTGGCTATTTGTCAACAAATTTGAGATAGGCCGTGGCCTAACTTTTGAGGAAGAGGTTGGATCCGGAAAACACATGTTTTTTCGGGTTCCCCAACCTGTGGGGAACCTGAATATATCTATACTTTTCGAATTTTAGGTCAGTTTCACATTTTCACTTTTGATGCTTAATTGGCTATTTCCCAACAAATGCAATGTAGGCAGAGGCCTAACCTTTGAGGTAGAGGTCGGATCGGGAAAATACTTGTTTTTTCGGGTTCCCCCACCTGTGGCAAACCATAATATATTTATACTTTTTGAATCTGAGGTCAGTTTCAAATTTTGACTTTTCATGCTTAATTGGCTATTTGCCAACAAATGCAATCTAGGCCGAGGGCTAAATTTTGAGTGAGAGGTCGGATCTGGAAAACACATGTTTTTTCGGCTTCCCCAACATGTGGGGAACCAGAATATATGTACACTTTTCGAATTTGAGGTCAGTTTCACATTTTGACTTTTCATTCTTAATTGGCTATTTCCCAACAAATGCAATGTAGGCAGAGGCCTAACCTTTGAGGTAGATGTCGGATCCGGAAAATACTTCTTTTTTCATGTTCCCCCACCTGTGACGAACCATAATATATGTATGCTTTTCGAATCTGAGGTCAGTTTCAAATTTTGACTTTTCATGCTTAATTGGCTATTTGTCAACAAATTTGAGATAGGCCGTGGCCTAACTTTTGAGGAAGAGGTTGGATCCGGAAAACACATGTTTTTTCGGGTTCCCCAACCTGTGGGGAACCTGAATATATCTATACTTTTCGAATTTTAGGTCAGTTTCACATTTTCACTTTTGATGCTTAATTGGCTATTTCCCAACAAATGCAATGTAGGCAGAGGCCTAACCTTTGAGGTAGAGGTCGGATCGGGAAAATACTTGTTTTTTCGGGTTCCCCCACCTGTGGCAAACCATAATATATTTATACTTTTTGAATCTGAGGTCAGTTTCAAATTTTGACTTTTCATGCTTAATTGGCTATTTGCCAACAAATGCAATCTAGGCCGAGGGCTAAATTTTGAGTGAGAGGTCGGATCTGGAAAACACATGTTTTTTCGGCTTCCCCAACATGTGGGGAACCAGAATATATGTACACTTTTCGAATTTGAGGTCAGTTTCACATTTTGAGTTTTCATGCTTAATTGGCTATTTGCCTACAAATGCAATCTAGGCCAAGGCCTAAATTTTGAGGGAGAGGTCGGAACCGGAAAACACACATTTTTTCGGGTTCCCCAACATGTGGGGAAGAAGAATATATGTATACTTTTCGAATTTGAAGTCAGCTTCACATTTTCACTTTTGATGCTTAATTGGCTATTTGCCTACAAATGCAATCTAGGCCAAGGCCTAAATATTGAGGGAGAGGTCGGAACCGGAAAACACATGTTTTTTCGGGTTCCCCAACCTGTGTGGAAGCTGAATATATGTACACTTTTGAATTTGAGGTCAGTTTCACATTTTGACTTTTCATGGTTAATTGGTTATTTGCAAACAAATGCAATCTAGGCCGAGGCCTAACTTTTGAGGGAGCGGTCGGATCTGGAAAACACATGTTTTTTCGGGTTCCCCAACCTTTGGGGAATCAAAATATATGTATACTTTTTGAACTTGAGGTCAGTTTCACATTTTGACTTTTCATGCTTAATTGACGATTTGCCAACAAATACAATCTAGGCCGAGGCCCAACCTTTGAGGGAGAGGTCGGATGGGAAAAACAGATGTTTTTTCGTGTTCCCCAACCTTTTGGGAACCATAATATATTTATACTTTTTTTTTTTGAGGTCAGATTTACATTGTGACTGTTCATACTTAATTGTCTATTAGCCAACAAGTACGAGATAGGCCGTGGCCTAACTTTTGAGGGAGAGGTCGGATCTGGAAAACACATGTTTTTTCGGGTTCCCCAACATGTGGGGAAGTAGAATATATGTATACTTTTCGAATTTAAAGTCAGTTTCACATTTCGAGTTTTCATGCTTAATTGGCTATTTGCCTACAAATGCAATCTAGGCCAAGGCCTAAATTTTGAGGGAGAGGTCGGAACCAGAAAACACATGGTTTTTTGGGTTCCCCAACCTGTGTGGAACCTGAATATATGTACACTTTTCGAATTTGAGCTCAGTTTCACATTTTGACTTTTCATGGTTAATTGGTTATTTGCCAACAAATTCGAGATAGGCCGTGGCCTAACTTTTGAGGAAGAGGTTGGATCCGGAAAACACATGTTTTTTCGGGTTCCCCAAGCTGTGGGGAACCTGAATATATCTATACTTTTCGAATTTGAGGTCAGTTTCACATTTTGACTTTTCATTCTTAATTGGCTATTTCCCAACAAATGCAATGTAGGCAGAGGCCTAACCTTTGAGGTAGATGTCGGATCCGGAAAATACTTGTTTTTTCGTGTTCCCCCACCTGTGGCGAACCATAATATATGTATGCTTTTCGAATCTGAGGTCAGTTTCAAATTTTGACTTTTCATGCTTAATTGGCTATTTGCCAACAAATGCAATCTAGGCCAAGGGCTAAATTTTGAGGGAGAGGTCGGATCGGGAAAACACATGTTTTTTCGGGTTCCCCAACATGTGGGGAACCAGAATATATGTATACTTTTCGAATTTGAGGTCAGTTTCACATTTTCACTTTTGATGCTTAATTGGCTATTTCCCAACAAATGCAATGTAGGCCGAGGCCTAACCTTTGAGGTAGAGGACGGATCCGGAAAATACTTGTTTTTTTGGGTTCCCCCACCTGTGGCGAACTATAATATATGTATACTTTTCGAATTTGAGGTCAGTTTCAGATTTCGAGTTTTCATGCTTAATTGGCTATTTGCCAACAAAAGCAATCTAGGCCAAGGCCTAAATTTTGAGGGAGAGGTCGGAACCGGAAAACACACGTTTTTTCGAGTTCCCCAACCTGTGTGGAAGCTGAATATATGTACACTTTTCGAATTTGAGGTCAGTTTCACATTTTGACTTTTCATGGTTAATTGGCTATTTGTCAACAAATTCGAGATAGGCCGTGGCCTAACTTTTGAGGAAGAGGTTGGATCCGGAAAACACATGTTTTTTCGGGTTCCCAAAACCTTTGTGGAACCATAATATATGTATACTTTTTGAATTTGAAGTCAGTTTCACATTTTGACTTTGCATGCTTAATTGGCTATTTGCCAATAAATGCAATTTAGGCCGAGGCCTAAATTTTGAGGTAGAGGTCGGATCCGGAAAACACATGTTTTTTCGGGTTCCCCAACATGTGGGAACCAGAATATATGTATACTTTTCGAATTTTAGGTCAGTTTAACATTTTGATTGTTCATGCTTCATTGGCTATTTGCCAACAAATGCAATCTAGGCCGAGGGCTAAATTTTGAGGGAGAGGTCGGATCTGGAAAACACATGTTTTTTCGGGTTCCCCAACATGTGGGGAACCAGAATATATGTATACTTTTCGAATTTGAGGTCAGTTTCTCATTTTGACTTTTCATGCTTAATTGGCTATTTGCCTACAAATGCAATCTAGGCCAAGGCCTAAATTTTGAGGGAGAGGTTGGATCCGGAAAATACATGTTTTTTTGGGTTCCCCCACCTGTGGCGAACTATAATATATGTATACTTTTCGAATCTGAGGTCAGTTTGAAATTTTGACTTTTCATGCTTAATTGGCTATTTGCCAACAAATGCAATCTTGCCTGAGGGATAAATTTTGAGGGAGAGGTCGGATCTGGAAAACACATGTTTTTTCGGGTTCCCCAACATGTGTGGAAGCTGAATATATCTATACTTTTCGACTTTTAGGTCAGTTTCACATTTTCACTTTTGATGCTTAATTGGCTATTTGCAAACAAATGCAATCTAGGCCGAGGCCTAACTTTTGAGGGAGAGGTCGGATCCGGAAAACACATGTTTTTTCGAGTTCCCCAACCTTTGGGGAATCAGAATATATGTATACTTGTCGAACTTGAAGTCAGTTTCACATTTTGACTTTTCATGCTTAATTGGCTATTTCCCAACAAATGCAAAGTAGGCCGAGGCCTAACCTTTGAGGTAGAGGACGGATCCGGAAAATACTTGTTTTTTTGGGTTCCCCCACCTGTGGCGAACTATAATATATGTATACTTTTCGAATCTGAGGTCAGTTTCAAATTTTGACTTTTCATGCTTAATTGGCTATTTGCCAACAAATGCAATCTTGCCTGAGGGATAAATTTTGAGGGAGAGGTCGGATCTGGAAAACACATGTTTTTTCGGGTTCCCCAACATGTGGGGAAGCAGAATATGTGTATACTTTTCGAATTTGAAGTCAGTTTCACATTTCGAGTTTTCATGCTTAATTGGCTATTTGCCTACAAATGCAATCTAGGCCAAGGCCTAAATTTTGAGGGAGAGGTCGGAACCGGAAAACACATGTTTTTTCGGGTTCCCCAACCTGTGTGGAAGCTGAATATATGTACACTTTTGAATTTGAGGTCAGTTTCACATTTTGACTTTTCATGGTTAATTGGTTATTTGCAAACAAATGCAATCTAGGCCGAGGCCTAACTTTTGAGGGAGAGGTCGGATCTGGAAAACACATGTTTTTTCGGGTTCCCCAACCTTTGGGGAATCAAAATATATGTATACTTTTTGAACTTGAGGTCAGTTTCACATTTTGACTTTTCATGCTTAATTGACGATTTGCCAACAAATACAATCTAGGCCGAGGCCCAACCTTTGAGGGAGAGGTCGGATGGGAAAAACAGATGTTTTTTCGTGTTCCCCAACCTTTTGGGAACCATAATATATTTATACTTTGTGAGGTCAGATTTACATTGTGACTGTTCATACTTAATTGTCTATTAGCCAACAAGTACGAGATAGGCCGTGGCCTAACTTTTGAGGGAGAGGTCGGATCTGGAAAACACATGTTTTTTCGGGTTCCCCAACATGTGGGGAAGCAGAATATATGTATACTTTTCGAATTTAAAGTCAGTTTCACATTTCGAGTTTTCATGCTTAATTGGCTATTTGCCTACAAATGCAATCTAGGCCAAGGCCTAAATTTTGAGGGAGAGGTCGGAACCAGAAAACACATGGTTTTTTGGGTTCCCCAACCTGTGTGGAACCTGAATATATGTACACTTTTCGAATTTGAGCTCAGTTTCACATTTTGACTTTTCATGGTTAATTGGTTATTTGCCAACAAATTCGAGATAGGCCGTGGCCTAACTTTTGAGGAAGAGGTTGGATCCGGAAAACACATGTTTTTTCGGGTTCCCCAACCTGTGGGGAACCTGAATATATCTATACTTTTCGAATTTGAGGTCAGTTTCACATTTTGACTTTTCATTCTTAATTGGCTATTTCCCAACAAATGCAATGTAGGCAGAGGCCTAACCTTTGAGGTAGATGTCGGATCCGGAAAATACTTGTTTTTTCGTGTTCCCCCACCTGTGGCGAACCATAATATATGTATGCTTTTCGAATTTGAGGTCAGTTTCACATTTTGACTTTTCATGGTTAATTGGCTATTTGTCAACAAATGCAATCTAGGCCAAGGGCTAAATTTTGAGGGAGAGGTCGGATCGGGAAAACACATGTTTTTTCGGGTTCCCCAACATGTGGGGAACCAGAATATATGTATACTTGTCGAATTTGAGGTCAGTTTCACATTTTCACTTTTGATGCTTAATTGGCTATTTCCCAACAAATGCAATGTAGGCCGAGGCCTAACCTTTGAGGTAGAGGACGGATCCGGAAAATACTTGTTTTTTCGGGTTCCCCCACCTGTGGCGAACTATAATATATGTATACTTTTCGAATTTGAGGTCAGTTTCAGATTTCGAGTTTTCATGCTTAATTGGCTATTTGCCAACAAATGCAATCTAGGCCAAGGCCTAAATTTTGAGGGAGAGGTCGGAACCGGAAAACACACGTTTTTTCGAGTTCCCCAACCTGTGTGGAACCAGAATATATGTATACTTTTCGAATTTGAGGTCAGTTTCAGATTTCGAGTTTTCATGCTTAATTGGCTATTTGCCAACAAATGCAATCTAGGCCAAGGCCTAAATTTTGAGGGAGAGGTCGGAAATGGAAAACACGCATTTTTTCGGGTTCCCTACCATGTGGGGAAGCAGAATATATATATACTTTTCGAATTTGAAGTCAGTTTCACATTTCGAGTTTTCATGCTTAATTGGCTATTTGCCTACAAATGCAATCTAGGCCAAGGCCTAAATTTTGAGGGAGAGGTCGGAACCGGAAAACACATGGTTTTTTGGGTTCCCCAAGCTGTGTGGAACCTGAATATATGTACACTTTTCGAATTTGAGGTCAGTTTCACATTTTGACTTTTCATGGTTAATTGGCAATTTGCCAACAAATTCGAGATACCGGTAGGCCGTGGCCTAACTTTTGAGGAAGAGGTTGGATCCGGAAAACACATGTTTTTTCAGCTTCCCCAACATGTGGGGAACCAGAATATATGTATACTTTTCGAATTTGAGGTCAGTTTCACATTTTGACTTTTCATTCTTAATTGGCTATTTCCCAACAAATGCAATGTAGGCAGAGGCCTAACCTTTGAGGTAGATGTCGGATCCGGAAAATACTTCTTTTTTCATGTTCCCCCACCTGTGACGAACCATAATATATGTATGCTTTTCGAATTTGAGGTCAGTTTCAAATTTTGACTTTTCATGCTTAATTGGCTATTTGTCAACAAATTTGAGATAGGCCGTGGCCTAACTTTTGAGGAAGAGGTTGGATCCGGAAAACACATGTTTTTTTGGGTTCCCCAACCTGTGGGGAACCTGAATATATCTATACTTTTCGAATTTTAGGTCAGTTTCACATTTTCACTTTTGATGCTTAATTGGCTATTTGCAAACAAATGCAATCTAGGCCAAGGCCTAAATTTTGAGGGAGAGGTCAGAACCGGAAAACACACATTTTTTCGAGTTCCCCAACCTGTGTGGAACCTGAATATATGTACACTTTTCGAATTTGAGGTCAGTTTCACATTTTGACTTTTCATGGTTAATTGGCTATTTGCCAACAAATTCGAGATAGGCCGTCGCCTAACTTTTGAGGAAGAGGTTGGATCCGGAAAACACATTTTTTGGGGTTCCCCAACCTGTGGGGAACCTGAATATATCTATACTTTTCGAATTTTAGGTCAGTTTTACATTTTGACTTTTCATGCTTAATTGGCTATTTCCCAACACATGCAATGTAGGCAGAGGCCTAACCTTTGAGGTAGAGGTCGGATCGGGAAAATACTTGTTTTTTCGGGTTCCCCCACCTGTGGCAAACCATAATATATGTATACTTTTCGAATCTGAGGTCAGTTTCAAATTTTGACTTTTCATGCTTAATTGGCTATTTGCCAACAAATGCAATCTAGGCCGAGGGCTAAATTTTTAGGGAGAGGTCGGATCTGGAAAACACATGGTTTTTCGTCTTTCCCAACATGTGGGGAACCAGAATATATGTATACTTTTTGAATTTGAGTTCAGTTTCACATTTTGAGTTTTCATGCTTAATTGGCTATTTGCCTACAAATGCAATCTAGGCCAAGGCCTAAATTTTGAGGGAGAGGTCGGAACCGGAAAACACACATTTTTTCGGGTTCCCCAACATGTGGGGAAGAAGAATATATGTATACTTTTCGAATTTGAAGTCAGCTTCACATTTTCACTTTTGATGCTTAATTGGCTATTTGCCAGCAAATGCAAGTTTAGCCGTGGCCTAACTTTTGAGGTAGAGGTCGGATCCGGAAAACATATGTTTTTTCGGGTTCCCCCACCTGTGGCAAACCATAATATATGTATACTTTTCGAATCTGAGGTCAGTTTCAAATTTTGACTTTTCATGCTTAATTGGCTATTTGCCAACAAATGCAATCTAGGCCGAGGGCTAAATTTTGAGGGAGAGTTCGGATCTGGAAAACACATGTTTTTTCGGCTTCCCCAACATGTGGGGAACCAGAATATATATATACTTTTCGAATTTGAGGTCAGTTTCACATTTTGACTTTTCATTCTTAATTGGCTATTTCCCAACAAATGCAATGTAGGCAGAGGCCTAACCTTTGAGGTAGATGTCGGATCCGGAAAATACTTCTTTTTTCATGTTCCCCCACCTGTGACGAACCATAATATATGTATGCTTTTCGAATCTGAGGTCAGTTTCAAATTTTGACTTTTCATGCTTAATTGGCTATTTGTCAACAAATTTGAGATAGGCCGTGGCCTAACTTTTGAGGAAGAGGTTGGATCCGGAAAACACATGTTTTTTCGGGTTCCCCAACCTGTGGGGAACCTGAATATATCTATACTTTTCGAATTTTAGGTCAGTTTCACATTTTCACTTTTGATGCTTAATTGGCTATTTCCCAACAAATGCAATGTAGGCAGAGGCCTAACCTTTGAGGTAGAGGTCGGATCGGGAAAATACTTGTTTTTTCGGGTTCCCCCACCTGTGGCAAACCATAATATATTTATACTTTTTGAATCTGAGGTCAGTTTCAAATTTTGACTTTTCATGCTTAATTGGCTATTTGCCAACAAATGCAATCTAGGCCGAGGGCTAAATTTTGAGTGAGAGGTCGGATCTGGAAAACACATGTTTTTTCGGCTTCCCCAACATGTGGGGAACCAGAATATATGTACACTTTTCGAATTTGAGGTCAGTTTCACATTTTGAGTTTTCATGCTTAATTGGCTATTTGCCTACAAATGCAATCTAGGCCAAGGCCTAAATTTTGAGGGAGAGGTCGGAACCGGAAAACACACATTTTTTCGGGTTCCCCAACATGTGGGGAAGAAGAATATATGTATACTTTTCGAATTTGAAGTCAGCTTCACATTTTCACTTTTGATGCTTAATTGGCTATTTGCCAGCAAATGCAAGTTTAGCCGTGGCCTAACTTTTGAGGGAAAGGTCGGATCCGGAAAACATATGTTTTTTCGGGTTCCCCCACCTGTGGCAAACCATAATATATGTATACTTTTCGAATCTGAGGTCAGTTTCAAATTTTGACTTTTCATGCTTAATTGGCTATTTGCCAACAAATGCAATTTAGGCCGAGGGCTAAATTTTGAGGGAGAGGTCGGATCTGGAAAACACATGTTTTTTCGGCTTCCCCAACATGTGGGGAACCAGAATATATATATACTTTTCGAATTTGAGGTCAGTTTCACATTTTCACTTTTGATGCTTAATTGGCTATTTGCAAACAAAAGCAAGTTTAGCCGTGGCCTAACTTTTGAGGGAGAGGTCGGGTCCGGAAAACACATGTTTTTTCAGCTTCCCCAACATGTGGGGAACCAGAATATATGTATACACTTTTCGAATTTGAGGTCAGTTTCACATTTTGAGTTTTCATGCTTAATTGGCTATTTGCCAACAAATGCAATCTAGGCCAAGGCCTAAATTTTGAGGGAGAGGTCGGAACCGGAAAACACACGTTTTTTCGGGTTCCCCAACATGTGGGGAAGCAGAATATATGTATACTTTTCGAATTTAAAGTCAGTTTCACATTTCGAGTTTTCATGCTTAATTGGCTATTTGCCTACAAATGCAATCTAGGCCAAGGCCTAAATTTTGAGGGAGAGGTCGGAACCAGAAAACACATGGTTTTTTGGGTTCCCCAACCTGTGTGGAACCTGAATATATGTACACTTTTCGAATTTGAGCTCAGTTTCACATTTTGACTTTTCATGGTTAATTGGTTATTTGCCAACAAATTCGAGATAGGCCGTGGCCTAACTTTTGAGGAAGAGGTTGGATCCGGAAAACACATGTTTTTTCGGGTTCCCCAACCTGTGGCGAACCTGAATATATCTATACTTTTCGAATTTGAGGTCAGTTTCACATTTTGACTTTTCATTCTTAATTGGCTATTTCCCAACAAATGCAATGTAGGCAGAGGCCTAACCTTTGAGGTAGATGTCGGATCCGGAAAATAATTGTTTTTTCGTGTTCCCCCACCTGTGGCGAACTATAATATATGTATGCTTTTCGAATCTGAGGTCAGTTTCAAATTTTGACTTTTCATGCTTAATTGGGTATTTGCCAACAAATGCAATCTAGGCCAAGGCTTAAATTTTGAGGGAGAGGTCGGAACCGGAAAACACACATTTTTTCGAGTTCCCCAACCTGTGTGGAACCTGAATATATGTACACTTTTCGAATTTGAGGTCAGTTTCACATTTTGACTTTTCATGGTTAATTGGCTATTTGTCAAAAAATTTGAGATAGGCCGTGGCCTAAATTTTGAGGAAGAGGTTGGATCCGGAAAACACATGTTTTTTCGGGTTCCCCAACCTGTGGGGAACCTGAATATATCTATACTTTTCGAATTTTAGGTCAGTTTCACATTTTCACTTTTGATGCTTAATTGGATATTTCCCAACAAATGCAATGTAGGCAGAGGCCTAACCTTTGAGGTAGAGGTCGGATCGGGAAAATACTTGTTTTTTCGGGTTCCCCCACCTGTGGCAAACCATAATATATGTATACTTTTCGAATCTGAGGTCAGTTTCAAATTTTGACTTTTCATGCTTAATTGGCTATTTGCCAACAAATGCAATCTAGGCCGAGGGCTAAATTTTTAGGGAGAGGTCGGATCTGGAAAACACATGTTTTTTCGGCTTTCCCAAAATGTGGGGAACCAGAATATATGTATAGTTTTTGAATTTGAGGTCAGTTTCACATTTTGACTTTTCATGCTTAATTGGCTATTTGCCAACAAATTCGAGATAGGCCGTGGCCTAACTTTTGAGGAAGAGGTTGGATCCGGAAAACACATGTTTTTTCGGATTCCCCAACCTGTGGGGAACCTGAATATATGTACACTTTTCAAATTTTAGGTCAGTTTCACATTTTCACTTTTGATGCTTAATTGGCTATTTCCCAACAAATGCAATGTAGGCAGAGGCCTAACCTTTGAGGTAGAGGTCGGATCGGGAAAATACTTGTTTTTTCGGGTTCCCCCACCTGTGGCAAACCATAATATATTTATACTTTTTGAATCTGAGGTCAGTTTCAAATTTTGACTTTTCATGCTTAATTGGCTATTTGCCAACAAATGCAATCTAGGCCGAGGGCTAAATTTTGAGTGAGAGGTCGGATCTGGAAAACACATGTTTTTTCGGCTTCCCCAACATGTGGGGAACCAGAATATATGTACACTTTTCGAATTTGAGGTCAGTTTCACATTTTGAGTTTTCATGCTTAATTGGCTATTTGCCTACAAATGCAATCTAGGCCAAGGCCTAAATTTTGAGGGAGAGGTCGGAACCGGAAAACACACATTTTTTCGGGTTCCCCAACATGTGGGGAAGAAGAATATATGTATACTTTTCGAATTTGAAGTCAGCTTCACATTTTCACTTTTGATGCTTAATTGGCTATTTGCCAGCAAATGCAAGTTTAGCCGTGGCCTAACTTTTGAGGGAAAGGTCGGATCCGGAAAACATATGTTTTTTCGGGTTCCCCCACCTGTGGCAAACCATAATATATGTATACTTTTCGAATCTGAGGTCAGTTTCAAATTTTGACTTTTCATGCTTAATTGGCTATTTGCCAACAAATGCAATTTAGGCCGAGGGCTAAATTTTGAGGGAGAGGTCGGATCTGGAAAACACATGTTTTTTCGGCTTCCCCAACATGTGGGGAACCAGAATATATATATACTTTTCGAATTTGAGGTCAGTTTCACATTTTCACTTTTGATGCTTAATTGGCTATTTGCCAACAAATTCGAGATAGGCCGTGGCCTAACTTTTGAGGAAGAGGTTGGATCCGGAAAACACATTTTTTTGGGTTCCCCAACCTGTGGGGAACCTGAATATATCTATACTTTTCGAATCTGAGGTCAGTTTCAAATTTTGACTTTTCATGCTTAATTGGCTATTTGCCTACAAATGCAATCTAGGCCAAGGTCTAAATTTTGAGGGAGAGGTCGGAACCGGAAAACACATGGTTTTTTGGGTTCCCCAAGCTGTGTGGAACCTGAATATATGTACACTTTTCGAATTTGAGGTCAGTTTCACATTTTGACTTTTCATGGTTAATTGGCTATTTGCCAACAAATTCGCGATACCGGTAGGCCGTGGCCTAACTTTTGAGGAAGAGGTTGGATCCGGAAAACACATGTTTTTTCGGGTTCCCCAACATGTGGGGAACCAGAATATATGTATACTTTTCGAATTTTAGGTCAGTTTCACATTTTGACTTTTCATGCTTAATTGGCTATTTCCCAACACATGCAATGTAGGCAGAGGCCTAACCTTTGAGGTAGAGGTCGGATCCAGAAAATACTTGTTTTTTCGGGTTCCCCCACCTGTGGCAAACCATAATATATGTATACTTTTCGAATCTGAGGTCAGTTTCAAATTTTGACTTTTCATGCTTAATTGGCTATTTGCCAACAAATGCAATCTAGGCCGAGGGCTAAATTTTGAGGGAGAGGTCGGATCTGGAAAACACATGTTTTTTCGGCTTCCCCAACCTGTGGGGAAGCAGAATATATGTATACTTTTCGAATTTAAGGTCAGTTTCTCATTTTGACTTTTCATGCTTAATTGGATATTTCCCTACAAATGGAAGTTAAGCCGTGGCCTAACTTTTGAGGAAGAGGTCTGATCCCGAAAACACATGTTTTTTCGGGTTCCCCAACCTGTGGGGAACCAGAATATATGTATACTTTTCGAATTTGAGGTCAGTTTCACATTTTGAGTTTTCATGGTTAATTGGCTATTTGACAACAAATTCGAGATAGGCCGTGGCCTAACTTTTGAGCAAGAGTTTGGATCCGGAAAACACATGTTTTTTTGGATTCCCCAACCTGTGGGGAACCAGAATATATGTATACTTTTCGAATTTGAGGTTAGTTTCACATTTTGACTTTTCATGCTAAATTGGCTATTTGCCAACAAATGCAATCTAGGCCGAGGGCTAAATTTTGAGGGAGAGGTCGGATCTGGAAAACACATGTTTTTTCGGCTTCCCCAACCTGTGGGGAAGCAGAATATATGTATACTTTTCGAATTTAAGGTCAGTTTCTCATTTTGACTTTTCATGCTTAATTGGATATTTCCCTACAAATGGAAGTTAAGCCGTGGCCTAACTTTTGAGGAAGAGGTCTGATCCGGAAAACACATGTTTTTTCGGGTTCCCCAACCTGTGGGGAACCAGAATATATGTATACTTTTCGAATTTGAGGTCAGTTTCACATTTTGAGTTTTCATGGTTAATTGGCTATTTGACAACAAATTCGAGTTATGCCGTGGCCTAACTTTTGAGGAAGAGTTTGGATCCGGAAAACACATGTTTTTTTGGATTCCCCAACCTGTGGGGAACCAGAATATATGTATACTTTTCGAATTTGAGGTTAGTTTCACATTTTGACTTTTCATGCTAAATTGGCTATTTGCCAACAAATGCAATCTTGGCTGAGGGCTAAATTTTGAGGGAGAGGTCGGATCTGGAAAACACATGTTTTTTCGGGTTCCCCAACATGTGGGGAAGCAGAATATATGTATACTTTTCGAATTTGAGGTCAGTTTCAGATTTCGAGTTTTCATGCTTAATTGGCTATTTGCCTACAAATGCAATCTAGGCCAAGGTCTAAATTTTGAGGGAGAGGTCGGAACCGGAAAACACATGGTTTTTTGGGTTCCCCAAGCTGTGTGGAACCTGAATATATGTACACTTTTCGAATTTGAGGTCAGTTTCACATTTTGACTTTTCATGGTTAATTGGCTATTTGCCAACAAATTCGAGATAGGCCGTGGCCTAACTTTTGAGGAAGAGGTTGGATCCGGAAAACACATTTTTTGGGGTTCCCCAACCTGTGGGGAACCTGAATATATGTATACTTTTCGAATCTGAGGTCAGTTTCAAATTTTGACTTTTCATGCTTAATTGGCTATTTGCCAACAAATGCAATCTAGGCCAAGGGCTAAATTTTGAAGGAGAGGTCGGATCAGGAAAACACATGTTTTTTCGGGTTCCCCAACATGTGGGGAACCAGAATATATGTATACTTTTCGAATCTGAGGTCAGTTTCAAATTTTGACTTTTCATGCTTAATTGGCTATTTGCCAACAAATGCAATCTAGGCCAAGGGCTAAATTTTGAGGGAGAGGTCGGATCAGGAAAACACATGTTTTTTCGGGTTCCCCAACATGTGGGGAACGAGAATATATGTATACTTTTCGAATTTGAGGTCAGTTTCACATTTTGAGTTTTCATGCTTAATTGGCTATTTGCCTACAAATGCAATCTAGGCCAAGGTCTAAATTTTGAGGGAGAGGTCGGAACCGGAAAACACATGGTTTTTTGGGTTCCCCAACCTGTGTGGAACCTGAATATATGTACACTTTTCGAATTTGAGGTCAGTTTCACATTTTGACTTTTCATGGTTAATTGGCTTTTTGCCAACAAATTCGAGATAGGCCGTGGCCTAACTTTTGAGGAAGAGGTTGGATCCGGAAAACACATTTTTTTGGGTTCCCCAACCTGTGGGGAACCTGAATATATCTATACTTTTCGAATCTGAGGTCAGTTTCAAATTTTGACTTTTCATGCTTAATTGGCTATTTGCCAACAAATGCAATCTAGGCCAAGGGCTAAATTTTGAAGGAGAGGTCGGATCAGGAAAACACATGTTTTTTCGGGTTCCCCAACATGTGGGGAACCATAATATATGTATACTTTTCGAATCTGAGGTCAGTTTCAAATTTTGACTTTTCATGCTTAATTGGCTATTTGCCAACAAATGCAATCTAGGCCGAGGGCTAAATTTTTAGGGAGAGGTCGGATCCGGAAAACACATGTTTTTTCGGGTTCCCCAACATGTGGGGAACCAGAATATATGTATACTTTTCGAATTTGACGTCAGTTTCACATTTTGACTTTTCATGCTTAATTGGCTATTTCCCAACACATGCAATGTAGGCAGAGGCCTAACCTTTGAGGTAGAGGTCGGATCCAGAAAATACTTGTTTTTTCGGGATCCCCCACCTGTGGCAAACCATAATATATGTATTGTTGTGGGTGTCTCACGACTGGATGATGACATATCAGAGAATGAGGAAGCACAAGCCGGCCCCTCTGGGTATTTCCCCCCCCCGGCAGCCGAATCAGACAATGAGGAGTTTTGTATGCATTCTGATTCAGACTCTCCAAATGATGAGTCAGATTTAGAGCAAGACGAGCAATGGATTGATCCGAGGTTCAGAAGGTTTGATAAGCGAAGGTGTCAGTTAACTGGAAAAAGGAAGTAATGGGGGGAAGTGACGTATCGGACACTATATTAGAAGGGGGAAGTAGACTACGCCCTTGTTACGGGCAACGTTTATCAATGAGAGGTTTGGAAGCTTTTGCAATGCTTTGAAAGTCTGATGTTTTGAAAAACCTAGCGAAGGATAATGAGGTCTCGGACACTGTGATAAAGACGGAGTGAGTAATTGGGATGTTTGGAAAGAGTTTGTTGTAATCTAACTGTAAATACTTAGTCTTAGATGTTTTTGCCAGCAAAATGTCAGCAGTTGGCTTTGAAATGAATCCTTTTGAAATGTGTTTAATAAATCTCTTAAAGACATTTACGTAGCTTTTAATGAGCTGAGAGAGACCAGACATAACAGATTGCCCGTAACCCATTTAAAACAGAAAAGACGAAAATTAATCAGAGCTTTCAGTGACGTCATGGAGGAACTCCTGGCTGCTAACCCGGCTCTGCATCTATTAGTTCAAAATCTCCAGCAACAAATTGGACATTTGCAACAGCAAATTCAAGACGCAGCAGCAGCCCCTGCTCCAGCCCCCCCTCCCAGAAGAAACAGATGTTACTTAGCCTTGCCTGATAAGTTTACTGGAGAGCGTAATAAATTTCCAGCTTTTTAAAACCAATGCAAAACATTCATTGCCTCAGCCCCAGCAGATTTCCAGCTCGATGAAACAAAAGTAGCGTTCATCTTAAGTTTATTCTCTGGGCAAGCTGCTGATTGGTCGTCTCCTCTGATAGACGGACAAGATCCTGTCCTGAGCAATTATGCAGGATTCTGCCAGCTGATGGAAAGAGAATTTGTTGACCCCCTTCGTAGACAAAATGCCACCCGGCGGATACGCGAGCTACGTCAGGGATCGCGCTGCGTAGCGGAATATATATCAGATTTTCGCCGCCTAGCTCAAGAAATTAATTGGAATGATGAGGCTCTCATGGAAATCTTTCTAGATGGTCTGTCTTCCCAGATCTTGAATGGATTGAAAGTTACTGAAATACCCGCAACCCTGGATGCATTATACCAACATTGTTTGGCTATTGAAGCGCGAACGCAAGCCATGGATGCCCGCCTAGACAAACAGATGGTTCCAGTCACCGGAAGTGCCAAGCCAGTTCCTGCACCACGCAGAGGATTCCAGACCCTATCTATCGCTCCACCCATCCCGGCACCCAGACGTATTTTCCAAACAGGACCGGCTTACACTGAGAGGCGCCCTGCACCCATGACCAGAGATGAGCCCATGGATCTTGGTGCAGCCAGATCTCGTTTGACCGAGGCTGAGAAGGCAAGACGGAGAGCTGAGGGCTTGTGCCTGTACTGTGGAGAGATGGGTCACTTCGTCATGGCCTGCCCCCAGAAAAGACGTGGTACGGCAGGTCCTACTCCTGTTCCAGCTCGGCCTCCCACTCAGCAGTTTCAAGCCACCTTGCCGGGAAACGGCCAGAGCCCGGCCTAATGGAAACATTGGGTCGGGCAGGCGCCAAACCCAGTTCCAGTTCCGCAGACGACGACCCCGGTCCTCCGAGACATCTGATCCTAGCAACCAATATACTTCTGGGAAATCATGCCCAGGGCATTCCGGCCCACGCCTTGTTGGATTCTGGAGCCACCACCAATTTCATGAATGAAGCTTTCGCTCGTCAGCATGCCATACCTTTGTGCTCCGTAAAGCCGCCTATGTTGGTTGAGACAATCGATGGTCGTGAGTTGTTGTCTGGACCGATCAAGTTCATGACCCAGCCCATACGCCTGGTCATAGGACAACATGAAGAAGCCATCCAATTCTATGTTACCAAGGGACTTCATTTCCCCTTAGTTCTCGGCCTAGCCTGGTTGAGAACCCATGATCCTTGTGTGGTGTGGTCCCAGAACTTTGTTTCATTTCCCAGTTTGCAATGCATAGACCACGTACGCCAAGTGTGTGCAGCCCAGCTACCATCCCACCCTGACATCACCTTGCCGGCCGACCTAGCGGACTTTGCAGATATATTCAATGAGAAAGAGGCAGACCAATTGCCTCCGCATAGACCATATGACTGTGCCATTGATTTGCTACCAAATGCCAAGCTTCCAAGGGGACGCCTTTACTCCATGTCAGAACCCGAGTTGGCCGCATTGAAAGACTTTGTGGACAAAAACCTGGCCAGGGGTTTCATTCGTCCCTCTTCCTCGCCTTTGTCAGCTCCTGTGTTATTCGTGAAGAAGAAAACCGGAGATTTACGCCTATGCTGTGACTATCGCAAGCTCAATGCCATCACGGTGCGCAACCGGTACCCTCTGCCTTTGATTCCTGATCTCATGGACCGTCTCCGATCAGCGACCATCTTCACCAAGATAGATTTAAGGGGTGCTTACAACCTGGTTCGCATTCGAGAGGGGGACGAGTGGAAGACCGCGTTTGGAACCAGGTATGGTCATTTTGAGTATACCGTTATGCCCTTTGGACTCACCAATGCTCCGGCCGTCTTTCAACATTTCATGAATGACATCTTCCGGGATTTATTAGATCAATTTGTGGTGGTTTACCTCGATGACATCCTGATTTACTCCCCGTCACGAGCCACTCATCTTCACCATCTCCGGCGAGTTTTGCAACGCTTGAGGGAGCATCACCTTTACGCCAAGTTAGAGAAATGTCAATTCTATCAAACCACCATTGAGTTTCTGGGACATGTGATTTCTCCACAAGGCATCGCCATGGATCCTGGCAAGGTTGAAGCCTTGCAAACCTGGCAACCACCATGTAAAGCAAAAGATGTCCAAAGACTTTTGGGATTTGCGAACTATTACAGGATATTTATTCCGAGATTTTCTGCCTTGACTGCGCCCCTTACTCGACTGTTACGGAAAGGCGTTAAGTTCCAGTGGGGCGATGCCGAGCAACAGGCGTTTCAGACCCTCAAAAAGGCTTTTGTTCAGGAACCCATTCTCAAGTATCCAGATCCTTGTCGACCCTTTGTAGTGGAGGCTGACGCCTCAGATGTTGCAGTAGGGGCCGTGCTACTTCAAACACGCCAAGATGGCGGCCCCCTGTTCCCGTGTGCTTATTACTCCAGGAAACTGAGTCCCTCCGAACGCCATTATACCATTTGGGAAAAGGAACTATTGGCCATCAAGACTGCTTTTGAGACCTGGAGACACCACCTGGAAGGAGCCCGCTACCAAGTTGAAGTTCGAACTGACCATAAAAACTTGGAATTTTTGCAATCTGCCAGGAAATTGAATCAACGTCAAATCCGTTGGTCTTTGTTCTTCGCTCGATTCAACTTCAAAGTCACCTACATTCCGAAAGGGTACAACAAAAGAGCAGATGCCCTGTCCCGTAAACCTGAGTATCTACAGGTCAAGGATCCCTTACCGCTTCGAACCATTCTGCCTATCGAATCGATCGTAGCCGTGCATGATCCGGTAGATCTACGACGACAGATTCGGGAAGCGCAACAACTAGATGACTTTGCAATACGGAAGAGACAAGAGGTGGGTCCCGACTCACCTTGGACCTTGTCCGAGGGACTATTACGCTTCCGTAACCTGTTATATGTTCCAGCAGGCCCACTCCGGGGTCTCATCCTGACTCAATGCCATGATAACCCTGCGGCAGGTCATTTTGGTTTCTTTAAGACTCTGCACTTAGTGTCTCGGACTTTTTGGTGGCCCAGACTTCGCCATGATGTGCAATCCTATGTGAATTCCTGTGTACGGTGCCGTCAGGCAAAACATGCCACAGGAGCCCCTCCGGGATTATTACAGCCTTTACCCACGCCGGAGAGACCCTGGGGAGCTATTTCCATGGACTTCTTGACTTGTCTACCTGTTTCTGCCGGCTACACCGTTGTCTTTGTAGTAGTGGACATGCTGACCAAAATGGCACATTTCATTCCTTGCCGAAGAATACCAACAGCCAAGGTCACTGCTCAGCTGTTCATTCAACATATCTTCCGGCTACACGGTTTGCCTGACAAAATAGTGTCCGACCGAGGAACCCAGTTCACCTCGGAGTTCTGGAGAGAACTCATGTCTGCGCTTCAAGTCCAAGTTAATCTAGCCTCCACGCATCACCCAGAGACTGATGGGGGTACAGAGAAAGTGATTGGCATCCTGGAGCAGTATTTGCGTTGTTTCATCAACGACCAACAGAACGATTGGTCCAAATATCTCTCTGTGGCCGAATTCGCTTTCAACAACTCTCAGCACACTTCCACTCAGACCACTCCGTTTTTTGCCAACTACGGCTATCATCCCAGATTTTTCCCGCTCACGCTCCTCGATTCTCCAGTTCCAGTTGCAGAGGACTATTTAACCGAACTGCAGTCAGTCCACGAGATGGTTAAGCAGCACTTGACTAAAGCCAAGGAAGACTACAAGCGGGTTGCAGACCGCTCGCGTCGCGACACGCCGCCATTAGCTGTTGGAGATCGGGTTTGGCTTTCCACCAAGTACTTGTTTCCAGGGAGAATTCACCGCAAGCTTGATCAACGTTTCCTGGGTCCTTTCCCTGTGGAGACGGTCATCAATCCGGTGACCTATCGTTTGACTTTGCCTAGGTCTTTTTGTGTACATCCCGTGTTTCATCGCTCCTTGCTTGTTCCTGTCAACCCTGATTCTCCGCTTCGACCTCCTGATCCGGGCCCGACAGCTCGCCGTGCTCAAGTTCCTGTTTCCCGGTTGGAGGTGTCCGGCATCCGAGATTCCCGATGGCTCGACGACCGCTTCCAATATTTGGTTGATTGGACCGGGGGTGGGCCCTCCGCTGGCTCTTGGGTAGATGCTCAGGATTTTGAGGCTCCTGAGTTAAAGTGGGATTTTCATACTGCATTTCCCTCCAAACCACATCCCTTCCGACGACCCCCGGGGGAGGGGCCTGCGGGGGGGGATAGTGTTGTGGGTGTCTCACGACTGGATGATGACATATCAGAGAATGAGGAAGCACAAGCCGGCCCCTCTGGGTATTTTCCCCCCCCGGCAGCCGAATCAGACAATGAGGAGTTTTGTATGCATTCTGATTCAGACTCTCCAAATGATGAGTCAGATTTAGAGCAAGACGAGCAATGGATTGATCCGAGGTTCAGAAGGTTTGATAAGCGAAGGTGTCAGTTAACTGGAAAAAGGAAGTAATGGGGGGAAGTGACGTATCGGACACTATATTAGAAGGGGGAAGTAGACTACGCCCTTGTTACGGGCAACGTTTATCAATGAGAGGTTTGGAAGCTTTTGCAATGCTTTGAAAGTCTGATGTTTTGAAAAACCTAGCGAAGGATAATGAGGTCTCGGACACTGTGATAAAGACGGAGTGAGTAATTGGGATGTTTGGAAAGAGTTTGTTGTAATCTAACTGTAAATACTTAGTCTTAGATGTTTTTGCCAGCAAAATGTCAGCAGTTGGCTTTGAAATGAATCCTTTTGAAATGTGTTTAATAAATCTCTTAAAGACATTTACGTAGCTTTTAATGAGCTGAGAGAGACCAGACATAACATGTATACTTTTCGAATCTGAGGTCAGTTTCAAATTTTGACTTTTCATGCTTAATTGGCTATTTGCCAACAAATGCAATCTAGGCCGAGGGCTAAATTTTGAGGGAGAGGTCGGATCTGGAAAACACATGTTTTTTCGGCTTCCCCAACATGTGGGGAAGCAGAATATATGTATACTTTTCGAATTTGAGGTCAGTTTCAGATTTCGAGTTTTCATGCTTAATTGGCTATTTGCCTACAAATGCAATCTAGGCCAAGGTCTAAATTTTGAGGGAGAGGTCGGAACCGGAAAACACATGGTTTTTTGGGTTCCCCAACCTGTGTGGAACCTGAATATATGTACACTTTTCGAATTTGAGGTCAGTTTCACATTTTGACTTTTCATGGTTAATTGGCTATTTGCCAACAAATTCGAGATAGGCCGTGGCCTAACTTTTGAGGAAGAGGTTGGATCCGGAAAACACATTTTTTTGGGTTCCCCAACCTGTGGGGAACCTGAATATATCTATACTTTTCGAATCTGAGGTCAGTTTCAAATTTTGACTTTTCATGCTTAATTGGCTATTTGCCAACAAATGCAATCTAGGCCAAGGGCTAAATTTTGAAGGAGAGGTCGGATCAGGAAAACACATGTTTTTTCGGGTTCCCCCACCTGTGGCAAACCATAATATATGTATACTTTTCGAATCTGAGGTCAGTTTCAAATTTTGACTTTTCATGCTTAATTGGCTATTTGCCAACAAATGCAATCTAGGCCGAGGGCTAAATTTTTAGGGAGAGGTCGGATCTGGAAAACACATGTTTTTTCGGCTTTCCCAACATGTGGGGAACCAGAATATATGTATACTTTTCGAATTTGAGGTCAGTTTCAGATTTCGAGTTTTCATGCTTAATTGGCTATTTGCCAACAAATGCAATCTAGGCCAATGCCTAAATTTTGAGGGAGAGGTCGGAAATGGAAAACACGCATTTTTTCGGGTTCCCTACCATGTGGGGAAGCAGAATATATATATACTTTTCGAATTTGAAGTCAGTTTCACATTTCGAGTTTTCATGCTTAATTGGCTATTTGCCTACAAATGCAATCTAGGCCAAGGCCTAAATTTTGAGGGAGAGGTCGGAACCGGAAAACACATGGTTTTTTGGGTTCCCCAAGCTGTGTGGAACCTGAATATATGTACACTTTTCGAATTTGAGGTCAGTTTCACATTTTGACTTTTCATGGTTAATTGGCAATTTGCCAACAAATTCGAGATACCGGTAGGCCGTGGCCTAACTTTTGAGGAAGAGGTTGGATCCGGAAAACACATGTTTTTTCAGGTTCCCCAACATGTGGGGAACCAGAATATATGTATACTTTTCGAATTTGAGGTCAGTTTCACATTTTGACTTTTCATTCTTAATTGGTTATTTCCCAACAAATGCAATGTAGGCAGAGGCCTAACCTTTGAGGTAGATGTCGGATCCGGAAAATACTTGTTTTTTCGTGTTCCCCCACCTGTGACGAACCATAATATATGTATGCTTTTCGAATCTGAGGTCAGTTTCAAATTTTGACTTTTCATGCTTAATTGGCTATTTGCCAACAAATGCAATCTAGGCCAAGGGCTAAATTTTGAGGGAGAGGTCGGATCTGCAAAACACATGTTTTTTCGGGTTCCCCAACATGTGCGGAACCAGAATATATGTATACTTTTCGAATTTGAGGTCAGTTTCACATTTTGAGTTTTCATGGTTAATTGGCTATTTGCCGACAAATGCAATCTTGGCTGAGGGCTAAATTTTGAGGGAGAGGTTGGATCTGGAAAACACATGTTTTTTCGGGTTCCCCAACATGTGGGGAACCAGAATATATGTATACTTTTCGAATTTGAAGTCAGTTTCACATTTTGAGTTTTCATGGTTAATTGGCTATTTGACAACAAATTCGAGATAGGCCGTGGCCTAACATTTGAGGAAGAGGTGGGATCCGGAAAACACATGTTTTTTCGGGTTCCCCAACCTGTGGGGAACCTGAATATATCTATACTTTTCGAATTTTAGGTCAGTTTCACATTTTCACTTTTGATGCTGAATTGGCTATTTGCAAACAAATGCACGTTAAGCCGTGGCCTAACTTTTGAGGGAGAGGTCGGATCCGGAAAACACATGTTTTTTCGGGTTCCCCAACATGTGGGGAACCAGAATATATGTATACTTTTCGAATTTGAGGTCAGTTTCACATTTTGACTTTTCATGCTTAATTGGCTATTTCCCAACACATGCAATGTAGGCAGAGGCCTAACCTTTGAGGGAGAGGTCGGAACCGGAAAACACATGTTTTTTCGGGTTCCCCAACCTGTGGGGAAGCAGAATATATGTATACTTTTCGAATTTAAGGTCAGTTTCTCATTTTGACTTTTCATGCTTAATTGGATATTTGCCAACAAATGCAATCTTGGCTGAGGGCTAAATTTTGAGGGAGAGGTCGGATCCGGAAAACACATGTTTTTTCGGGTTCCCCAACCTGTGGGGAACCAGAATATATGTATACTTTTCGAATTTGAGGTCAGTTTCAGATTTCGAGTTTTCATGCTTAATTGGCTATTTGCCTACAAATGCAATCTAGGCCAAGGTCTAAATTTTGAGGGAGAGGTCGGAACCGGAAAACACATAGTTTTTTGGGTTCCCCAAGCTGTGTGGAACCTGAATATATGTACACTTTTCGAATTTGAGGTCAGTTTCACATTTTGACTTTTCATGGTTAATTGGCTATTTGCCAACAAATTCGAGATACCGGTAGGCCTTGGCCTAACTTTTGAGGAAGAGGTTGGATCCGGAAAACACATGTTTTTTCAGGTTCCCCAACATGTGGGGAACCAGAATATATGTATACTTTTCGAATTTGAGGTCAGTTTCACATTTTGACTTTTCATTCTTAATTGGCTATTTCCCAACAAATGCAAGTTAAGCCGTGGCCTAACTTTTGAGGGAGAGGTCGGATCCGGAAAACACATGTTTTTTCGGGTTCCCCAACATGTGGGGAACCAGAATATATGTATACTTTTCGAATTTGAGGTCAGTTTCACATTTTGACTTTTCATGCTTAATTGGCTATTTCCCAACACATGCAATGTAGGCAGAGGCCTAACCTTTGAGGTAGAGGTCGGATCCAGAAAATACTTGTTTTTTCGGGTTCCCCCACCTGTGGCAAACCATAATATATGTATACTTTTCGAATCTGAGGTCAGTTTCAGATTTCGAGTTTTCATGCTTAATTGGCTATTTGCCAACAAATGCAATCTAGGCCAAGGCCTACATTTTGAGGGAGAGGTCGGAACCGGAAAACACATGTTTTTTCGGGTTCCCCAACCTGTGGGGAACCTGAATATATCTATACTTTTCGAATCTGAGGTCAGTTTCAAATTTTGACTTTTCATGCTTAATTGGCTATTTGCCAACAAATGCAATCTAGGCCAAGGGCTAAATTTTGAGGGAGATGTCGGATCAGGAAAACACATGTTTTTTCGGGTTCCCCAACATGTGGGGAACCAGAATATATGTATACTTTTCGAATTTGAGGTCAGTTTCAGATTTCGAGTTTTCATGCTTAATTGGCTATTTGCCTACAAATGCAATCTAGGCCAAGGTCTAAATTTTGAGGGAGAGGTCGGAACCGGAAAACACATGGTTTTTTGGGTTCCCCAACCTGTGTGGAACCTGAATATATGTACACTTTTCGAATTTGAGGTCAGTTTCACATTTTGACTTTTCATGGTTAATTGGCTATTTGCCGACAAATGCAATCTTGGCTGAGGGCTAAATTTTGAGGGAGAGGTTGGATCTGGAAAACACATGTTTTTTCGGGTTCCCCAACATGTGGGGAACCAGAATATATGTATACTTTTCGAATTTGAAGTCAGTTTCACATTTTGAGTTTTCATGGTTAATTGGCTATTTGACAACAAATTCGAGATAGGCCGTGGCCTAACATTTGAGGAAGAGGTGGGATCCGGAAAACACATGTTTTTTCGGGTTCCCCAACCTGTGGGGAACCTGAATATATCTATACTTTTCGAATTTTAGGTCAGTTTCACATTTTCACTTTTGATGCTGAATTGGCTATTTGCAAACAAATGCACGTTAAGCCGTGGCCTAACTTTTGAGGGAGAGGTCGGATCCGGAAAACACATGTTTTTTCGGGTTCCCCAACATGTGGGGAACCAGAATATATGTATACTTTTCGAATTTGAGGTCAGTTTCACATTTTGACTTTTCATGCTTAATTGGCTATTTCCCAACACATGCAATGTAGGCAGAGGCCTAACCTTTGAGGGAGAGGTCGGAACCGGAAAACACATGTTTTTTCGGGTTCCCCAACCTGTGGGGAAGCAGAATATATGTATACTTTTCGAATTTAAGGTCAGTTTCTCATTTTGACTTTTCATGCTTAATTGGATATTTGCCAACAAATGCAATCTTGGCTGAGGGCTAAATTTTGAGGGAGAGGTCGGATCCGGAAAACACATGTTTTTTCGGGTTCCCCAACCTGTGGGGAACCAGAATATATGTATACTTTTCGAATTTGAGGTCAGTTTCAGATTTCGAGTTTTCATGCTTAATTGGCTATTTGCCTACAAATGCAATCTAGGCCAAGGTCTAAATTTTGAGGGAGAGGTCGGAACCGGAAAACACATAGTTTTTTGGGTTCCCCAAGCTGTGTGGAACCTGAATATATGTACACTTTTCGAATTTGAGGTCAGTTTCACATTTTGACTTTTCATGGTTAATTGGCTATTTGCCAACAAATTCGAGATACCGGTAGGCCTTGGCCTAACTTTTGAGGAAGAGGTTGGATCCGGAAAACACATGTTTTTTCAGGTTCCCCAACATGTGGGGAACCAGAATATATGTATACTTTTCGAATTTGAGGTCAGTTTCACATTTTGACTTTTCATTCTTAATTGGCTATTTCCCAACAAATGCAAGTTAAGCCGTGGCCTAACTTTTGAGGGAGAGGTCGGATCCGGAAAACACATGTTTTTTCGGGTTCCCCAACATGTGGGGAACCAGAATATATGTATACTTTTCGAATTTGAGGTCAGTTTCACATTTTGACTTTTCATGCTTAATTGGCTATTTCCCAACACATGCAATGTAGGCAGAGGCCTAACCTTTGAGGTAGAGGTCGGATCCAGAAAATACTTGTTTTTTCGGGTTCCCCCACCTGTGGCAAACCATAATATATGTATACTTTTCGAATCTGAGGTCAGTTTCAGATTTCGAGTTTTCATGCTTAATTGGCTATTTGCCAACAAATGCAATCTAGGCCAAGGCCTACATTTTGAGGGAGAGGTCGGAACCGGAAAACACATGTTTTTTCGGGTTCCCCAACCTGTGGGGAACCTGAATATATCTATACTTTTCGAATCTGAGGTCAGTTTCAAATTTTGACTTTTCATGCTTAATTGGCTATTTGCCAACAAATGCAATCTAGGCCAAGGGCTAAATTTTGAGGGAGATGTCGGATCAGGAAAACACATGTTTTTTCGGGTTCCCCAACATGTGGGGAACCAGAATATATGTATACTTTTCGAATTTGAGGTCAGTTTCAGATTTCGAGTTTTCATGCTTAATTGGCTATTTGCCTACAAATGCAATCTAGGCCAAGGTCTAAATTTTGAGGGAGAGGTCGGAACCGGAAAACACATGGTTTTTTGGGTTCCCCAACCTGTGTGGAACCTGAATATATGTACACTTTTCGAATTTGAGGTCAGTTTCACATTTTGACTTTTCATGGTTAATTGGCTATTTGCCAACAAATTCGAGATAGGCCGTGGCCTAACTTTTGAGGGAGAGGATGGATCCGGAAAACACATGTTTTTTCGGGTTCCCCAACCTGTGGGGAACCTGAATATATCTATACTTTTCGAATTTTAGGTCAGTTTCACATTTTGACTTTTCATGCTTAATTGGCTATTTCCCAACACATGCAATGTAGGCAGAGGCCTAACCTTTGAGGTAGAGGTCGGATCCAGAAAATACTTGTTTTTTCAGGTTCCCCCACCTGTGGCAAACCATAATATATGTATACTTTTCGAATCTGAGGTCAGTTTCAAATTTTGACTTTTCATGCTTAATTGGCTATTTGCCAACAAATGCAATCTAGGCCGAGGGCTAAATTTTGAGGGAGAGGTCGGATCTGGAAAACACATGTTTTTTCGGCTTCCCCAACATGTGGGGAAGCAGAATATATGTATACTTTTCGAATTTGAGGTCAGTTTCAGATTTCGAGTTTTCATGCTTAATTGGCTATTTGCCAACAAATGCAATCTAGGCCAAGGCCTAAATTTTGAGGGAGAGGTCGGAACCGGAAAACACACGTTTTTTCGAGTTCCCCAACCTGTGTGGAAGCTGAATATATGTACACTTTTCGAATTTGAGGTCAGTTTCACATTTTGACTTTTCATGGTTAATTGGCTATTTGTCAACAAATTCGAGATAGGCCGTGGCCTAACTTTTGAGGAAGAGGTTGGATCCGGAAAACACATGTTTTTTCGGGTTCCCCAACCTGTGGGGAACCTGAATATATCTATACTTTTCGAATTTTAGGTCAGTTTCACATTTTCACTTTTGATGCTTAATTGGCTATTTCCCAACAAATGCAATGTAGGCAGAGGCCTAACCTTTGAGGTAGAGGTCGGATCGGGAAAATACTTGTTTTTTCGGGTTCCCCCACCTGTGGCAAACCATAATATATGTATACTTTTCGAATCTGAGGTCAGTTTCAAATTTTGACTTTTCATGCTTAATTGGCTATTTGCCAACAAATGCAATCTAGGCCGAGGGCTAAATTTTTAGGGAGAGGTCGGATCTGGAAAACACATGTTTTTTCGGCTTTCCCAACATGTGGGGAACCAGAATATATGTATACTTTTCGAATTTGAGGTCAGTTTCAGATTTCGAGTTTTCATGCTTAATTGGCTATTTGCCAACAAATGCAATCTAGGCCAATGCCTAAATTTTGAGGGAGAGGTCGGAAATGGAAAACACGCATTTTTTCGGGTTCCCTACCATGTGGGGAAGCAGAATATATATATACTTTTCGAATTTGAAGTCAGTTTCACATTTCGAGTTTTCATGCTTAATTGGCTATTTGCCTACAAATGCAATCTAGGCCAAGGCCTAAATTTTGAGGAAGAGGTCGGAACCGGAAAACACATGGTTTTTTGGGTTCCCCAAGCTGTGTGGAACCTGAATATATGTACACTTTTCGAATTTGAGGTCAGTTTCACATTTTGACTTTTCATGGTTAATTGGCAATTTGCCAACAAATTCGAGATACCGGTAGGCCGTGGCCTAACTTTTGAGGAAGAGGTTGGATCCGGAAAACACATGTTTTTTCAGGTTCCCCAACATGTGGGGAACCAGAATATATGTATACTTTTCGAATTTGAGGTCAGTTTCACATTTTGACTTTTCATTCTTAATTGGTTATTTCCCAACAAATGCAATGTAGGCAGAGGCCTAACCTTTGAGGTAGATGTCGGATCCGGAAAATACTTGTTTTTTCGTGTTCCCCCACCTGTGACGAACCATAATATATGTATGCTTTTCGAATCTGAGGTCAGTTTCAAATTTTGACTTTTCATGCTTAATTGGCTATTTGCCAACAAATGCAATCTAGGCCAAGGGCTAAATTTTGAGGGAGAGGTCGGATCTGCAAAACACATGTTTTTTCGGGTTCCCCAACATGTGCGGAACCAGAATATATGTATACTTTTCGAATTTGAGGTCAGTTTCACATTTTGAGTTTTCATGGTTAATTGGCTATTTGCCGACAAATGCAATCTTGGCTGAGGGCTAAATTTTGAGGGAGAGGTTGGATCTGGAAAACACATGTTTTTTCGGGTTCCCCAACATGTGGGGAACCAGAATATATGTATACTTTTCGAATTTGAAGTCAGTTTCACATTTTGAGTTTTCATGGTTAATTGGCTATTTGACAACAAATTCGAGATAGGCCGTGGCCTAACATTTGAGGAAGAGGTGGGATCCGGAAAACACATGTTTTTTCGGGTTCCCCAACCTGTGGGGAACCTGAATATATCTATACTTTTCGAATTTTAGGTCAGTTTCACATTTTCACTTTTGATGCTGAATTGGCTATTTGCAAACAAATGCACGTTAAGCCGTGGCCTAACTTTTGAGGGAGAGGTCGGATCCGGAAAACACATGTTTTTTCGGGTTCCCCAACATGTGGGGAACCAGAATATATGTATACTTTTCGAATTTGAGGTCAGTTTCACATTTTGACTTTTCATGCTTAATTGGCTATTTCCCAACACATGCAATGTAGGCAGAGGCCTAACCTTTGAGGGAGAGGTCGGAACCGGAAAACACATGTTTTTTCGGGTTCCCCAACCTGTGGGGAAGCAGAATATATGTATACTTTTCGAATTTAAGGTCAGTTTCTCATTTTGACTTTTCATGCTTAATTGGATATTTGCCAACAAATGCAATCTTGGCTGAGGGCTAAATTTTGAGGGAGAGGTCGGATCCGGAAAACACATGTTTTTTCGGGTTCCCCAACCTGTGGGGAACCAGAATATATGTATACTTTTCGAATTTGAGGTCAGTTTCAGATTTCGAGTTTTCATGCTTAATTGGCTATTTGCCTACAAATGCAATCTAGGCCAAGGTCTAAATTTTGAGGGAGAGGTCGGAACCGGAAAACACATAGTTTTTTGGGTTCCCCAAGCTGTGTGGAACCTGAATATATGTACACTTTTCGAATTTGAGGTCAGTTTCACATTTTGACTTTTCATGGTTAATTGGCTATTTGCCAACAAATTCGAGATACCGGTAGGCCGTGGCCTAACTTTTGAGGAAGAGGTTGGATCCGGAAAACACATGTTTTTTCAGGTTCCCCAACATGTGGGGAACCAGAATATATGTATACTTTTCGAATTTGAGGTCAGTTTCACATTTTGACTTTTCATTCTTAATTGGCTATTTCCCAACAAATGCAAGTTAAGCCGTGGCCTAACTTTTGAGGGAGAGGTCGGATCCGGAAAACACATGTTTTTTCGGGTTCCCCAACATGTGGGGAACCAGAATATATGTATACTTTTCGAATTTGAGGTCAGTTTCACATTTTGACTTTTCATGCTTAATTGGCTATTTCCCAACACATGCAATGTAGGCAGAGGCCTAACCTTTGAGGTAGAGGTCGGATCCAGAAAATACTTGTTTTTTCGGGTTCCCCCACCTGTGGCAAACCATAATATATGTATACTTTTCGAATCTGAGGTCAGTTTCAGATTTCGAGTTTTCATGTTTAATTGGCTATTTGCCAACAAATGCAATCTAGGCCAAGGCCTACATTTTGAGGGAGAGGTCGGAACCGGAAAAGACATGTTTTTTCGGGTTCCCCAACCTGTGGGGAACCTGAATATATCTATACTTTTCGAATCTGAGGTCAGTTTCAAATTTTGACTTTTCATGCTTAATTGGCTATTTGCCAACAAATGCAATCTAGGCCAAGGGCTAAATTTTGAGGGAGATGTCGGATCAGGAAAACACATGTTTTTTCGGGTTCCCCAACATGTGGGGAACCAGAATATATGTATACTTTTCGAATTTGAGGTCAGTTTCAGATTTCGAGTTTTCATGCTTAATTGGCTATTTGCCTACAAATGCAATCTAGGCCAAGGTCTAAATTTTGAGGGAGAGGTCGGAACCGGAAAACACATGGTTTTTTGGGTTCCCCAACCTGTGTGGAACCTGAATATATGTACACTTTTCGAATTTGAGGTCAGTTTCACATTTTGACTTTTCATGGTTAATTGGCTATTTGCCAACAAATTCGAGATAGGCCGTGGCCTAACTTTTGAGGGAGAGGATGGATCCGGAAAACACATGTTTTTTCGGGTTCCCCAACCTGTGGGGAACCTGAATATATCTATACTTTTCGAATTTTAGGTCAGTTTCACATTTTGACTTTTCATGCTTAATTGGCTATTTCCCAACACATGCAATGTAGGCAGAGGCCTAACCTTTGAGGTAGAGGTCGGATCCAGAAAATACTTGTTTTTTCAGGTTCCCCCACCTGTGGCAAACCATAATATATGTATACTTTTCGAATCTGAGGTCAGTTTCAAATTTTGACTTTTCATGCTTAATTGGCTATTTGCCAACAAATGCAATCTAGGCCGAGGGCTAAATTTTGAGGGAGAGGTCGGATCTGGAAAACACATGTTTTTTCGGCTTCCCCAACATGTGGGGAAGCAGAATATATGTATACTTTTCGAATTTGAGGTCAGTTTCAGATTTCGAGTTTTCATGCTTAATTGGCTATTTGCCAACAAATGCAATCTAGGCCAAGGCCTAAATTTTGAGGGAGAGGTCGGAACCGGAAAACACACGTTTTTTCGAGTTCCCCAACCTGTGTGGAAGCTGAATATATGTACACTTTTCGAATTTGAGGTCAGTTTCACATTTTGACTTTTCATGGTTAATTGGCTATTTGTCAACAAATTCGAGATAGGCCGTGGCCTAACTTTTGAGGAAGAGGTTGGATCCAGAAAACACATGTTTTTTCGGGTTCCCCAACCTGTGGGGAACCTGAATATATCTATACTTTTCGAATTTTAGGTCAGTTTCACATTTTGACTTTTCATGCTTAATTGGCTATTTCCCAACACATGCAATGTAGGCAGAGGCCTAACCTTTGAGGTAGAGGTCGGATCCAGAAAATACTTGTTTTTTCAGGTTCCCCCACCTGTGGCAAACCATAATATATGTATACTTTTCGAATCTGAGGTCAGTTTCAAATTTTGACTTTTCATGCTTAATTGGCTATTTGCCAACAAATGCAATCTAGGCCGAGGGCTAAATTTTGAGGGAGAGGTCGGATCTGGAAAACACATGTTTTTTCGGCTTCCCCAACATGTGGGGAAGCAGAATATATGTATACTTTTCGAATTTGAGGTCAGTTTCAGATTTCGAGTTTTCATGCTTAATTGGCTATTTGCCAACAAATGCAATCTAGGCCAAGGCCTAAATTTTGAGGGAGAGGTCGGAACCGGAAAACACACGTTTTTTCGAGTTCCCCAACCTGTGTGGAAGCTGAATATATGTACACTTTTCGAATTTGAGGTCAGTTTCACATTTTGACTTTTCATGGTTAATTGGCTATTTGTCAACAAATTCGAGATAGGCCGTGGCCTAACTTTTGAGGAAGAGGTTGGATCCGGAAAACACATGTTTTTTCGGGTTCCCCAACCTGTGGGGAACCTGAATATATCTATACTTTTCGAATTTTAGGTCAGTTTCACATTTTCACTTTTGATGCTTAATTGGCTATTTCCCAACAAATGCAATGTAGGCAGAGGCCTAACCTTTGAGGTAGAGGTCGGATCGGGAAAATACTTGTTTTTTCGGGTTCCCCCACCTGTGGCAAACCATAATATATGTATACTTTTCGAATCTGAGGTCAGTTTCAAATTTTGACTTTTCATGCTTAATTGGCTATTTGCCAACAAATGCAATCTAGGCCGAGGGCTAAATTTTTAGGGAGAGGTCGGATCTGGAAAACACATGTTTTTTCGGCTTTCCGAACATGTGGGGAACCAGAATATATGTATACTTTTCGAATTTGAGGTCAGTTTCAGATTTCGAGTTTTCATGCTTAATTGGCTATTTGCCAACAAATGCAATCTAGGCCAAGGCCTAAATTTTGAGGGAGAGGTCGGAAATGGAAAACACGCATTTTTTCGGGTTCCCTACCATGTGGGGAAGCAGAATATATATATACTTTTCGAATTTGAAGTCAGTTTCACATTTCGAGTTTTCATGCTTAATTGGCTATTTGCCTACAAATGCAATCTAGGCCAAGGCCTAAATTTTGAGGGAGAGGTCGGGTCCGGAAAACACATGTTTTTTCGGCTTTCCCAACATGTGGGGAACCAGAATATATGTATACTTTTCGAATTTGAGGTCAGTTTCAGATTTCGAGTTTTCATGCTTAATTGGCTATTTGCCAACAAATGCAATCTAGGCCAAGGCCTAAATTTTGAGGGAGAGGTCGGAAATGGAAAACACGCATTTTTTCGGGTTCCCTACCATGTGGGGAAGCAGAATATATATATACTTTTTGAATTTGAAGTCAGTTTCACATTTCGAGTTTTCATGCTTAATTGGCTATTTGCCTACAAATGCAATCTAGGCCAAGTCCTAAATTTTGAGGGAGAGGTCAGAACCGGAAAACACACATTTTTTCGAGTTCCCCAACCTGTGTGGAACCTGAATATATGTACACTTTTCGAATTTGAGGTCAGTTTCACATTTTGACTTTTCATGGTTAATTGGCTATTTGCAAACAAATTCGAGATAGGCCGTGGCCTAACTTTTGAGGAAGAGGTTGGATCCGGAAAACACATGTTTTTTCGGGTTCCCCAACATGTGGGGAACCAGAATATATGTATACTTTTCGAATCTGAGGTCAGTTTCAAATTTTGACTTTTCATGCTTAATTGGCTATTTGCCTACAAATGCAATCTAGGCCAAGGTCTAAATTTTGAGGGAGAGGTCGGAACCGGAAAACACATGGTTTTTTGGGTTCCCCAACCTGTGTGGAACCTGAATATATGTACACTTTTCGAATTTGAGGTCAGTTTCACATTTTGACTTTTCATGGTTAATTGGCTATTTGCCAACAAATTCGAGATAGGCCGTGGCCTAACTTTTGAGGGAGAGGATGGATCCTGAAAACACATGTTTTTTCGGGTTCCCCAACCTGTGGGGAACCTGAATATATCTATACTTTTCGAATTTTAGGTCAGTTTCACATTTTGACTTTTCATGCTTAATTGGCTATTTCCCAACACATGCAATGTAGGCAGAGGCCTAACCTTTGAGGTAGAGGTCGGATCGGGAAAATACTTGTTTTTTCGGGTTCCCCCACCTGTGGCAAACCATAATATATGTATACTTTTCGAATCTGAGGTCAGTTTCAAATTTTGACTTTTCATGCTTAATTGGCTATTTGCCAACAAATGCAATCTAGGCCGAGGGCTAAATTTTGAGGGAGAGGTCGGATCTGGAAAACACATGTTTTTTCGGCTTCCCCAACATGTGGGGAACCAGAATATATATATACTTTTCGAATTTGAGGTCAGTTTCACATTTTGACTTTTCATTCTTAATTGGCTATTTCCCAACAAATGCAATGTAGGCAGAGGCCTAACCTTTGAGGTAGATGTCGGATCCGGAAAATACTTCTTTTTTCATGTTCCCCCACCTGTGACGAACCATAATATATGTATGCTTTTCAAATCTGAGGTCAGTTTCAAATTTTGACTTTTCATGCTTAATTGGCTATTTGTCAACAAATTTGAGATAGGCCGTGGCCTAACTTTTTTTTTTTTTTTTTTTTTTAATTATTTTTTTATTGGATTTTTTTATAATTTAAACAGAGAAAAAAAACTAGTCATATCAAATCATAATATAAAAGTAAACAATCATCCATACACAAAATATAAATACATTTCAATACATCTAATACTAATAACTCAACTGAGAATAATCATCCCAAACAATTAACATCACTGCTCGGCACCCCCACCACCACATCCCACCAACCCTATCCTTCCCCCTACCTTCACTCCTCCTTCCTTTTACCCCATCAGATGTGGAGCCCAGAGGACACCCGAGCAACCCCTTAATAACAGTAACAGTAATTATTTATTCTTCCTCCAACCCCAATTGCAGTTGAGAAAACATCATGTATAAGATTATCAAGCCTCCCTAACCCCCCCTGACTTCCCAGAGTGAATACAAGGTATAACAAAAGAAAACCCCACTACATCAAACAAAATAATTATATAATCTTAACAAGAATTTTAGACTATATATAAAAAAAGAAAGAGTAATAATAATTATATTCTTATTCAATTCAATTTACCATAATATATCTTAATATATATCTTCATTTAAACATCCTCTCCTAAACCTTACTTATAATATTTATCTTTAATTCAATCCATAACCTTAAATTAACCTTAATTCCTTTAAACAATCAGCTCATCTTGTTAAGAATAGTATTTATCATTTACATCTAAACCACCAATCTAAGTCAAATCTAATACATTTAATTTGTAATAATATATCTTAATATATCATTTAAACATCCTATCTTACAACTTACTTATAATCTTAATCTTTTTCCATTAAACATCCTTTCTTACATCTTACTTGTAAAATTAGTCTTAAATTCACCCCATGATCTTAGATTAACCTTAATACCTTACATTTATTAAATTTCATCTCTTCAATTGACTTCTGGGCTTTCTCATCTGACAATCAGTTTATTCCATTTCTAATTTACATTCCTAAAACTTTAACAAATCACATAATGCTTATCTATCCCTTCAATCAATCAATTCAATATCAAACCTAGATCATTTCCAAACAAATACGTTCTTCATCAATTTAGTTGTATCTTCCATTAATCATCTTCTCTTACATCTTACTCATAATCTTAGTCCTTAATTCAGTGCATAGTATTAAATTACCCATAAACCCCTGCATACAATTTTAAATTTCATTTCAGTCGAACTCTAGGTTTTTTTTTTCAGCCAAGTAGACCTCCGTAACGAGGCCTCCCTCGTTAATAATAAATCTCTCTTCTTTACTTCTTCACCTCCATAAGTAATTCGCATCTTGAACTGAATCAATGTCTGTTTTTTGTCAAATAAATCCTCTTCTTGCTGCTTATCAAAAAGGAATAACCAACCCTTCCTTTCTTGAAACAAGTCTTCTTCCTCCAGTCCATAAATAAGCTGTTTATCAAACAAAATCCATCCTTTATTCTCTTTATACTCAGTACTGTATTCTTCTTTTTCTTGCTCTCCTTTTGATTTAGATTGTATTATAAGATGTTCAGCAATCAATTGTAAATCAATTCCATTTGAAAAAAGGGATCTAATTGATTGTTCTTGTTTTACTTCTTGATTAAATTGTATTATATAATGTTCAGCAGCCAATTGAAAATCAGTTTCATTTAAAAAAAATACTCCTTTATTGACTTCAATAATATCTTCTCTCAGCTCTGAGTTACAAACTTCTGACATAGCTTTAGAATCTTTTTTCTGTTCTGGTATCTTTTTATCCAGCTTGTTCTCCATTTTATCCAGCTTATCATTTATTGAAGATAGTGTAACCATTACTGGAAATAATGCAACAGTTAAAGCATTCTGTAAATCTTTCATTGTAAGCATTTCCGAAGGAAACTGTAAAAACTCTTGAGATTCTAAAAAAACCTTTGCCATAGCTGCCTTATATCTCATAATCATAGTAGAAAGAAGAAAAAAAGAAAAAAAAAGGAAAAAGTAAAAAAAAGATTTTTAAAATTGCCAGTTCCTCCCTTCTCAATTTCTTTTAAAATCCAATTTGCGTTATAATTTAGTAAGTACATCAAGTCTAAATAGTCTCTCAAACATCACTTCAGAAAGAGAAGAGAAAATTCAGTTTCACTTTCCAGCAGATTCAATACTTTCGATTTCTTCACTTTCACTGAATAAGTGAAAGCTTAAAGCAATCGCCATTTTGAAAGAATTATGTTGATTCAAGAAAGTTATAAGTAAAAAGGCATAAACAAAATAACAAAATACTTGCAATACTCAAAAGACTCTTGTATTCACTCCGTCTGTTTAAAAATCCTTATTGTTCTCTCTTTAAAGCAGAGGCGGTCGCGGCGTCTAATTCTGTCAGCCGACAGAAGCGTCTCTGAGCAGGAGCGTTTCAAGTGCCTGGGGAGCACACCTTCTCTGCCCCTGAAAACTTGTTCCAGGGGTCTTGGAAGGGCTCAACCCGGCTCTTGAAGCTCTACTCCCCTTCTTTGCCCGAAGAGGAGTTTTTTCGCCGCAACAAACAGCTGTTGAGCGCTGTTGTTGACGGCTATACTGACTCAGAGACCGGAGCCTCACGTTAGAGGCTCCAGCGACGAGGCGAAGCCACCGGAAGAGGTCGGAAATGGAAAACACGCATTTTTTCGGGTTCCCTACCATGTGGGGAAGAAGAATATATGTATACTTTTCGAATTTGAAGTCAGCTTCACATTTTCACTTTTGATGCTTAATTGGCTATTTGCCAGCAAATGCAAGTTTAGCCGTGGCCTAACTTTTGAGGTAGAGGTCGGATCCGGAAAACATATGTTTTTTCGGGTTCCCCCACCTGTGGCAAACCATAATATATGTATACTTTTCGAATCTGAGGTCAGTTTCAAATTTTGACTTTTCATGCTTAATTGGCTATTTGCCAACAAATGCAATCTAGGCCGAGGGCTAAATTTTGAGGGAGAGGTCGGATCTGGAAAACACATGTTTTTTCGGGTTCCCCAACATGTGGGGAACCAGAATATATATATACTTTTCGAATTTGAGGTCAGTTTCACATTTTGACTTTTCATTCTTAATTGGCTATTTCCCAACAAATGCAATGTAGGCAGAGGCCTAATCTTTGAGGTAGATGTCGGATCCGGAAAATACTTCTTTTTTCATGTTCCCCCACCTGTGACGAACCATAATATATGTATGCTTTTCGAATCTGAGGTCAGTTTCAAATTTTGACTTTTCATGCTTAATTGGCTATTTGTCAACAAATTTGAGATAGGCCGTGGCCTAACTTTTGAGGAAGAGGTTGGATCCGGAAAACACATGTTTTTTCGGGTTCCCCAACCTGTGGGGAACCTGAATATATCTATACTTTTCGAATTTTAGGTCAGTTTCACATTTTCACTTTTGATGCTTAATTGGCTATTTCCCAACAAATGCAATGTAGGCAGAGGCCTAACCTTTGAGGTAGAGGTCGGATCGGGAAAATACTTGTTTTTTCGGGTTCCCCCACCTGTGGCAAACCATAATATATTTATACTTTTCGAATCTGAGGTCAGTTTCAAATTTTGACTTTTCATGCTTAATTGGCTATTTGCCAACAAATGCAATCTAGGCCGAGGGCTAAATTTTGAGTGAGAGGTCGGATCTGGAAAACACATGTTTTTTCGGCTTCCCCAACATGTGGGGAACCAGAATATATGTACACTTTTCGAATTTGAGGTCAGTTTCACATTTTGAGTTTTCATGCTTAATTGGCTATTTGCCTACAAATGCAATCTAGGCCAAGGCCTAAATTTTGAGGGAGAGGTCGGAACCGGAAAACACACATTTTTTCGGGTTCCCCAACATGTGGGGAAGAAGAATATATGTATACTTTTCGAATTTGAAGTCAGCTTCACATTTTCACTTTTGATGCTTAATTGGCTATTTGCCAGCAAATGCAAGTTTAGCCGTGGCCTAACTTTTGAGGGAGAGGTCGGATCCGGAAAACATATGTTTTTTCGGGTTCCCCCACCTGTGGCAAACCATAATATATGTATACTTTTCGAATCTGAGGTCAGTTTCAAATTTTGACTTTTCATGCTTAATTGGCTATTTGCCAACAAATGCAATCTAGGCCGAGGGCTAAATTTTGAGGGAGAGGTCGGATCTGGAAAACACATGTTTTTTCGGCTTCCCCAACATGTGGGGAACCAGAATATATATATACTTTTCGAATTTGAGGTCAGTTTCACATTTTCACTTTTGATGCTTAATTGGCTATTTGCAAACAAATGCAAGTTTAGCCGTGGCCTAACTTTTGAGGGAGAGGTCGGGTCCGGAAAACACATGTTTTTTCGGCTTCCCCAACATGTGGGGAACCAGAATATATGTATACACTTTTCGAATTTGAGGTCAGTTTCACATTTTGAGTTTTCATGCTTAATTGGCTATTTGCCAACAAATGCAATCTAGGCCAAGGCCTAAATTTTGAGGGAGAGGTCGGAACCGGAAAACACACGTTTTTTCGGGTTCCCCAACATGTGGGGAAGCAGAATATATGTATACTTTTCGAATTTAAAGTCAGTTTCACATTTCGAGTTTTCATGCTTAATTGGCTATTTGCCTACAAATGCAATCTAGGCCAAGGCCTAAATTTTGAGGGAGAGGTCGGAACCAGAAAACACATGTTTTTTTGGGTTCCCCAACCTGTGTGGAACCTGAATATATGTACACTTTTCGAATTTGAGCTCAGTTTCACATTTTGACTTTTCATGGTTAATTGGTTATTTGCCAACAAATTCGAGATAGGCCGTGGCCTAACTTTTGAGGAAGAGGTTGGATCCGGAAAACACATGTTTTTTCGGGTTCCCCAACCTGTGGCGAACCTGAATATATCTATACTTTTCGAATTTGAGGTCAGTTTCACATTTTGACTTTTCATTCTTAATTGGCTATTTCCCAACAAATGCAATGTAGGCAGAGGCCTAACCTTTGAGGTAGATGTCGGATCCGGAAAATACTTGTTTTTTCGTGTTCCCCCACCTGTGGCGAACTATAATATATGTATGCTTTTCGAATCTGAGGTCAGTTTCAAATTTTGACTTTTCATGCTTAATTGGCTATTTGCCAACAAATGCAATCTAGGCCAAGGCCTAAATTTTGAGGGAGAGGTCGGAACCGGAAAACACACATTTTTTCGAGTTCCCCAACCTGTGTGGAACCTGAATATATGTACACTTTTCGAATTTGAGGTCAGTTTCACATTTTGACTTTTCATGGTTAATTGGCTATTTGTCAAAAAATTTGAGATAGGCCGTGGCCTAAATTTTGAGGAAGAGGTTGGATCCGGAAAACACATGTTTTTTCGGCTTTCCCAAAATGTGGGAAACCTGAATATATGTATAGTTTTTGAATTTTAGGTCAGTTTCACATTTTCACTTTTGATGCTTAATTGGCTATTTCCCAACAAATGCAATGTAGGCAGAGGCCTAACCTTTGAGGTAGAGGTCGGATCGGGAAAATACTTGTTTTTTCGGGTTCCCCCACCTGTGGCAAACCATAATATATGTATACTTTTCGAATCTGAGGTCAGTTTCAAATTTTGACTTTTCATGCTTAATTGGCTATTTGCCAACAAATGCAATCTAGGCCGAGGGCTAAATTTTTAGGGAGAGGTCGGATCTGGAAAACACATGTTTTTTCGGCTTTCCCAAAATGTGGGGAACCAGAATATATGTATAGTTTTTGAATTTGAGGTCAGTTTCACATTTTGACTTTTCATGCTTAATTGGCTATTTGCCAACAAATCCGAGATAAGCCGTGGCCTAACTTTTGAGGGAGAGGATGGATCCGGAAAAAACATGTTTTTTCGGATTCCCCAACCTGTTGGGAACCTGAATATATCTATACTTTTCGAATTTTAGGTCAGTTTCACATTTTCACTTTTGATGCTTAATTGGCTATTTGCCAACAAATGCAATCTAGGCCAAGGGCTAAATTTTGAGGGAGAGGTCGGATCAGGAAAACACATTTTTTTTTCGGATTCCCCAACCTGTGGGGAACCTGAATATATGTACACTTTTCAAATTTGAGGTCAGTTTCACATTTTGACTTTTCATGCTTAATTGGCTATTTGCCAACAAATGCAATCTAGGCCAAGGGCTAAATTTTGAGGGAGAGGTCGGATCCGGAAAACACATGTTTTTTCGGGTTCCCCAACCTGTGTGGAACCTGAATATATGTATACGTTTTGAATTTGAGGTCGGTTTCACATTTTGACTTTTCATGCTTAATTGTCTATTTTCGAACAAATGCAATGTAGGCCGAGGCCTAACTTTTAAGGGAGAGGTCGGATCCGGAAAACACATGTTTTTTCGGATTCCCCAACCTGTGGGGAACCTGAATATATGTACACTTTTCAAATTTGAGGTCAGTTTCACATTTTCACTTTTGATGCTTAATTGGCTATTTGCAAACAAATGCAAGTTAAGCCGTGGCCTAACTTTTCAGGGAGAGGTCGGATCCGGAAAACACTTTTTTTTTTCGGGTTCCCCAACCTGTGGGGAACCTGAATATATGTACACTTTTCAAATTTGAGGTCAGTTTCACATTTTGACTTTTCATGGTTAATTGGCTATTTGCCAACAAATTCGAGATAGGCCGTGGCCTAACTTTTTAGGGAGAGGTCGGATCCGGAAAACACATTTTTTTTTTCGGATTCCCCAACCTGTGGGGAACCTGAATATATGTACACTTTTCAAATTTGAGGTCAGTTTCACATTTTGACTTTTCATGGTTAATTGGCTATTTGCAAACAAATTCGAGATAGGCCGTGGCCTAACTTTTGAGGAAGAGGTTGGATCCGGAAAACACATGTTTTTTCGGGTTCCCCAACATGTGGGGAACCAGAATATATGTATACTTTTCGAATCTGAGGTCAGTTTCAAATTTTGACTTTTCATGCTCAATTGGCTATTTGCCAACAAATGCAATCTAGGCCAAGGGCTAAATTTTGAGGGAGAGGTCGGATCTGGAAAACACATGTTTTTTCGGGTTCCCCAACCTGTGTGGAACCTGAATATATGTATACGTTTTGAATTTGAGGTCGGTTTCACATTTTGACTTTTCATGCTTAATTGTCTATTTTCGAACAAATGCAATGTAGGCTGAGGCCTAACTTTTAAGGGAGAGGTCGGATGCAGAAAACGCATGTTTTTTTCGGGTTCCCCAATCTGTGGGGAACCTGAATATATGTATACTTTTCGAATTTGAGGTCAGTTTCACATTTTGACTGTTCATGCTTAATTGTCTATTAGCCAACAAATACGAGATAGGCCGTGGCCTAACTTTTGAGGGAGAGGTCTGATCCAGAAAACACATGTTTTTTCGGGTTCCCAAAACCTTTGTGGAACCATAATATATGTATACTTTTTGAATTTGAAGTCAGTTTCACATTTTGACTTTGCATGCTTAATTGGCTATTTGCCAATAAATGCAATTTAGGCCGAGGCCTAAATTTTGAGGTAGAGGTCGGATCCGGAAAACACATGTTTTTTCGGGTTCCCCAACATGTGGGAACCAGAATATATGTATACTTTTCGAATTTTAGGTCAGTTTCACATTTTGATTGTTCATGCTTCATTGGCTATTTGCCAACAAATGCAATCTAGGCCGAGGGCTAAATTTTGAGGGAGAGGTCGGATCTGGGAAAACACATGTTTTTTCGGGTTCCCCAACATGTGGGGAACCAGAATATATGTATACTTTTCGAATTTGAGGTCAGTTTCTCATTTTGACTTTTCATGCTTAATTGGCTATTTGCCAACAAATGCAATCTAGGCCAAGGCCTAAATTTTGAGGGAGAGGTTGGATCCGGAAAATACATGTTTTTTTGGGTTCCCCCACCTGTGGCGAACTATAATATATGTATACTTTTCGAATCTGAGGTCAGTTTCAAATTTTGACTTTTCATGCTTAATTGGCTATTTGCCAACAAATGCAATCTTGCCTGAGGGATAAATTTTGAGGGAGAGGTCGGATCTGGAAAACACATGTTTTTTCGAGTTCCCCAACATGTGTGGAAGCTGAATATATCTATACTTTTCGACTTTTAGGTCAGTTTCACATTTTCACTTTTGATGCTTAATTGGCTATTTGCAAACAAATGCAATCTAGGCCGAGGCCTAACTTTTGAGGGAGAGGTCGGATCCGGAAAACACATGTTTTTTCGAGTTCCCCAACCTTTGGGGAATCAGAATATATGTATACTTGTCGAACTTGAAGTCAGTTTCACATTTTGACTTTTCATGCTTAATTGGCTATTTCCCAACAAATGCAATGTAGGCCGAGGCCTAACCTTTGAGGTAGAGGACGGATCCGGAAAATACTTGTTTTTTTGGGTTCCCCCACCTGTGGCGAACTATAATATATGTATACTTTTCGAATCTGAGGTCAGTTTCAAATTTTGACTTTTCATGCTTAATTGGCTATTTGCCAACAAATGCAATCTTGCCTGAGGGATAAATTTTGAGGGAGAGGTCGGATCTGGAAAACACATGTTTTTTCGGGTTCCCCAACATGTGGGGAAGCAGAATATGTGTATACTTTTCGAATTTGAAGTCAGTTTCACATTTCGAGTTTTCATGCTTAATTGGCTATTTGCCTACAAATGCAATCTAGGCCAAGGCCTAAATTTTGAGGGAGAGGTCGGAACCGGAAAACACATGTTTTTTCGGGTTCCCCAACCTGTGTGGAAGCTGAATATATGTACACTTTTGAATTTGAGGTCAGTTTCACATTTTGACTTTTCATGGTTAATTGGTTATTTGCAAACAAATGCAATCTAGGCCGAGGCCTAACTTTTGAGGGAGAGGTCGGATCTGGAAAACACATGTTTTTTCGGGTTCCCCAACCTTTGGGGAATCAAAATATATGTATACTTTTTGAACTTGAGGTCAGTTTCACATTTTGACTTTTCATGCTTAATTGACGATTTGCCAACAAATACAATCTAGGCCGAGGCCCAACCTTTGAGGGAGAGGTCGGATGGGAAAAACAGATGTTTTTTCGTGTTCCCCAACCTTTTGGGAACCATAATATATTTATACTTTTTTTTTTTGAGGTCAGATTTACATTGTGACTGTTCATACTTAATTGTCTATTAGCCAACAAGTACGAGATAGGCCGTGGCCTAACTTTTGAGGGAGAGGTCGGATCTGGAAAACACATGTTTTTTCGGGTTCCCCAACATGTGGGGAAGTAGAATATATGTATACTTTTCGAATTTAAAGTCAGTTTCACATTTCGAGTTTTCATGCTTAATTGGCTATTTGCCTACAAATGCAATCTAGGCCAAGGCCTAAATTTTGAGGGAGAGGTCGGAACCAGAAAACACATGGTTTTTTGGGTTCCCCAACCTGTGTGGAACCTGAATATATGTACACTTTTCGAATTTGAGCTCAGTTTCACATTTTGACTTTTCATGGTTAATTGGTTATTTGCCAACAAATTCGAGATAGGCCGTGGCCTAACTTTTGAGGAAGAGGTTGGATCCAGAAAACACATGTTTTTTCGGGTTCCCCAACCTGTGGGGAACCTGAATATATCTATACTTTTCGAATTTGAGGTCAGTTTCACATTTTGACTTTTCATTCTTAATTGGCTATTTCCCAACAAATGCAATGTAGGCAGAGGCCTAACCTTTGAGGTAGATGTCGGATCGGGAAAATACTTGTTTTTTCGGGTTCCCCCACCTGTGGCAAACCATAATATATGTATACTTTTCGAATCTGAGGTCAGTTTCAAATTTTGACTTTTCATGCTTAATTGGCTATTTGCCAACAAATGCAATCTAGGCCGAGGGGTAAATTTTTAGGGAGAGGTCGGATCTGGAAAACACATGTTTTTTCAGCTTTCCCAACATGTGGGGAACCAGAATATATGTATACTTTTCGAATTTGAGGTCAGTTTCAGATTTCGAGTTTTCATGCTTAATTGGCTATTTGCCAACAAATGCAATCTAGGCCAAGGCCTAAATTTTGAGGGAGAGGTCGGATCTGGAAAACACATGTTTTTTCGGGTTCCCCAACCTGTGTGGAACCTGAATATATGTATACGTTTTGAATTTGAGGTCGGTTTCACATTTTGACTTTTCATGCTTAATTGTCTATTTTCGAACAAATGCAATGTAGGCCGAGGCCTAACTTTTAAGGGAGAGGTCGGATGCAGAAAACGCATGTTTTTTTCGGGTTCCCCAATCTGTGGGGAACCTGAATATATGTATACTTTTCGAATTTGAGGTCAGTTTCACATTTTGACTGTTCATGCTTAATTGTCTATTAGCCAACAAATACGAGATAGGCCGTGGCCTAACTTTTGAGGGAGAGGTCTGATCCAGAAAACACATGTTTTTTCGGGTTCCCAAAACCTTTGTGGAACCATAATATATGTATACTTTTTGAATTTGAAGTCAGTTTCACATTTTGACTTTGCATGCTTAATTGGCTATTTGCCAATAAATGCAATTTAGGCCGAGGCCTAAATTTTGAGGTAGAGGTCGGATCCGGAAAACACATGTTTTTTCGGGTTCCCCAACATGTGGGAACCAGAATATATGTATACTTTTCGAATTTTAGGTCAGTTTCACATTTTGATTGTTCATGCTTCATTGGCTATTTGCCAACAAATGCAATCTAGGCCGAGGGCTAAATTTTGAGGGAGAGGTCGGATCTGGAAAACACATGTTTTTTCGGGTTCCCCAACATGTGGGGAACCAGAATATATGTATACTTTTCGAATTTGAGGTCAGTTTCTCATTTTGACTTTTCATGCTTAATTGGCTATTTGCCTACAAATGCAATCTAGGCCAAGGCCTAAATTTTGAGGGAGAGGTTGGATCCGGAAAATACATGTTTTTTTGGGTTCCCCCACCTGTGGCGAACTATAATATATGTATACTTTTCGAATCTGAGGTCAGTTTCAAATTTTGACTTTTCATGCTTAATTGGCTATTTGCCAACAAATGCAATCTTGCCTGAGGGATAAATTTTGAGGGAGAGGTCGGATCTGGAAAACACATGTTTTTTCGGGTTCCCCAACATGTGTGGAAGCTGAATATATCTATACTTTTCGACTTTTAGGTCAGTTTCACATTTTCACTTTTGATGCTTAATTGGCTATTTGCAAACAAATGCAATCTAGGCCGAGGCCTAACTTTTGAGGGAGAGGTCGGATCCGGAAAACACATGTTTTTTCGAGTTCCCCAACCTTTGGGGAATCAGAATATATGTATACTTGTCGAACTTGAAGTCAGTTTCACATTTTGACTTTTCATGCTTAATTGGCTATTTCCCAACAAATGCAAAGTAGGCCGAGGCCTAACCTTTGAGGTAGAGGACGGATCCGGAAAATACTTGTTTTTTTGGGTTCCCCCACCTGTGGCGAACTATAATATATGTATACTTTTCGAATCTGAGGTCAGTTTCAAATTTTGACTTTTCATGCTTAATTGGCTATTTGCCAACAAATGCAATCTTGCCTGAGGGATAAATTTTGAGGGAGAGGTCGGATCTGGAAAACACATGTTTTTTCGGGTTCCCCAACATGTGGGGAAGCAGAATATGTGTATACTTTTCGAATTTGAAGTCAGTTTCACATTTCGAGTTTTCATGCTTAATTGGCTATTTGCCTACAAATGCAATCTAGGCCAAGGCCTAAATTTTGAGGGAGAGGTCGGAACCGGAAAACACATGTTTTTTCGGGTTCCCCAACCTGTGTGGAAGCTGAATATATGTACACTTTTGAATTTGAGGTCAGTTTCACATTTTGACTTTTCATGGTTAATTGGTTATTTGCAAACAAATGCAATCTAGGCCGAGGCCTAACTTTTGAGGGAGAGGTCGGATCTGGAAAACACATGTTTTTTCGGGTTCCCCAACCTTTGGGGAATCAAAATATATGTATACTTTTTGAACTTGAGGTCAGTTTCACATTTTGACTTTTCATGCTTAATTGACGATTTGCCAACAAATACAATCTAGGCCGAGGCCCAACCTTTGAGGGAGAGGTCGGATGGGAAAAACAGATGTTTTTTCGTGTTCCCCAACCTTTTGGGAACCATAATATATTTATACTTTTTTTTTTTGAGGTCAGATTTACATTGTGACTGTTCATACTTAATTGTCTATTAGCCAACAAGTACGAGATAGGCCGTGGCCTAACTTTTGAGGGAGAGGTCGGATCTGGAAAACACATGTTTTTTCGGGTTCCCCAACATGTGGGGAAGTAGAATATATGTATACTTTTCGAATTTAAAGTCAGTTTCACATTTCGAGTTTTCATGCTTAATTGGCTATTTGCCTACAAATGCAATCTAGGCCAAGGCCTAAATTTTGAGGGAGAGGTCGGAACCAGAAAACACATGGTTTTTTGGGTTCCCCAACCTGTGTGGAACCTGAATATATGTACACTTTTCGAATTTGAGCTCAGTTTCACATTTTGACTTTTCATGGTTAATTGGTTATTTGCCAACAAATTCGAGATAGGCCGTGGCCTAACTTTTGAGGAAGAGGTTGGATCCGGAAAACACATGTTTTTTCGGGTTCCCCAACCTGTGGGGAACCTGAATATATCTATACTTTTCGAATTTGAGGTCAGTTTCACATTTTGACTTTTCATTCTTAATTGGCTATTTCCCAACAAATGCAATGTAGGCAGAGGCCTAACCTTTGAGGTAGATGTCGGATCCGGAAAATACTTGTTTTTTCGTGTTCCCCCACCTGTGGCGAACCATAATATATGTATGCTTTTCGAATCTGAGGTCAGTTTCAAATTTTGACTTTTCATGCTTAATTGGCTATTTGCCAACAAATGCAATCTAGGCCAAGGGCTAAATTTTGAGGGAGAGGTCGGATCGGGAAAACACATGTTTTTTCGGGTTCCCCAACATGTGGGGAACCAGAATATATGTATACTTTTCGAATTTGAGGTCAGTTTCACATTTTCACTTTTGATGCTTAATTGGCTATTTCCCAACAAATGCAATGTAGGCCGAGGCCTAACCTTTGAGGTAGAGGACGGATCCGGAAAATACTTGGTTTTTTGGGTTCCCCCACCTGTGGCGAACTATAATATATGTATACTTTTCGAATTTGAGGTCAGTTTCAGATTTCGAGTTTTCATGCTTAATTGGCTATTTGCCAACAAAAGCAATCTAGGCCAAGGCCTAAATTTTGAGGGAGAGGTCGGAACCGGAAAACACACGTTTTTTCGAGTTCCCCAACCTGTGTGGAAGCTGAATATATGTACACTTTTCGAATTTGAGGTCAGTTTCACATTTTGACTTTTCATGGTTAATTGGCTATTTGTCAACAAATTCGAGATAGGCCGTGGCCTAACTTTTGAGGAAGAGGTTGGATCCGGAAAACACATGTTTTTTCGGATTCCCCAACCTGTGGGGAACCTGAATATATCTATACTTTTCGAATTTTAGGTCAGTTTCACATTTTCACTTTTGATGCTTAATTGGCTATTTCCCAACAAATGCAATGTAGGCAGAGGCCTAACCTTTGAGGTAGAGGTCGGATCGGGAAAATACTTGTTTTTTCGGGTTCCCCCACCTGTGGCAAACCATAATATATGTATACTTTTCGAATCTGAGGTCAGTTTCAAATTTTGACTTTTCATGCTTAATTGGCTATTTGCCAACAAATGCAATCTAGGCCGAGGGGTAAATTTTTAGGGAGAGGTCGGATCTGGAAAACACATGTTTTTTCAGCTTTCCCAACATGTGGGGAACCAGAATATATGTATACTTTTCGAATTTGAGGTCAGTTTCAGATTTCGAGTTTTCATGCTTAATTGGCTATTTGCCAACAAATGCAATCTAGGCCAAGGCCTAAATTTTGAGGGAGAGGTCGGATCTGGAAAACACATGTTTTTTCGGGTTCCCCAACCTGTGTGGAACCTGAATATATGTATACGTTTTGAATTTGAGGTCGGTTTCACATTTTGACTTTTCATGCTTAATTGTCTATTTTCGAACAAATGCAATGTAGGCCGAGGCCTAACTTTTAAGGGAGAGGTCGGATGCAGAAAACGCATGTTTTTTTCGGGTTCCCCAATCTGTGGGGAACCTGAATATATGTATACTTTTCGAATTTGAGGTCAGTTTCACATTTTGACTGTTCATGCTTAATTGTCTATTAGCCAACAAATACGAGATAGGCCGTGGCCTAACTTTTGAGGGAGAGGTCTGATCCAGAAAGCACATGTTTTTTCGGGTTCCCAAAACCTTTGTGGAACCATAATATATGTATACTTTTTGAATTTGAAGTCAGTTTCACATTTTGACTTTGCATGCTTAATTGGCTATTTGCCAATAAATGCAATTTAGGCCGAGGCCTAAATTTTGAGGTAGAGGTCGGATCCGGAAAACACATGTTTTTTCGGGTTCCCCAACATGTGGGAACCAGAATATATGTATACTTTTCGAATTTTAGGTCAGTTTCACATTTTGATTGTTCATGCTTCATTGGCTATTTGCCAACAAATGCAATCTAGGCCGAGGGCTAAATTTTGAGGGAGAGGTCGGATCTGGAAAACACATGTTTTTTCGGGTTCCCCAACATGTGGGAACCAGAATATATGTATACTTTTCGAATTTTAGGTCAGTTTCACATTTTGATTGTTCATGCTTCATTGGCTATTTGCCAACAAATGCAATCTAGGCCGAGGGCTAAATTTTGAGGGAGAGGTCGGATCTGGAAAACACATGTTTTTTCGGGTTCCCCCACCTGTGGCAAACCATAATATATGTATACTTTTCGAATCTGAGGTCAGTTTCAAATTTTGACTTTTCATGCTTAATTGGCTATTTGCCAACAAATGCAATCTTGCCTGAGGGATAAATTTTGAGGGAGAGGTCGGATCTGGAAAACACATGTTTTTTCGGGTTCCCCAACATGTGTGGAAGCTGAATATATCTATACTTTTCGACTTTTAGGTCAGTTTCACATTTTCACTTTTGATGCTTAATTGGCTATTTGCAAACAAATGCAATCTAGGCCGAGGCCTAACTTTTGAGGGAGAGGTCGGATCCGGAAAACACATGTTTTTTCGAGTTCCCCAACCTTTGGGGAATCAGAATATATGTATACTTGTCGAACTTGAAGTCAGTTTCACATTTTGACTTTTCATGCTTAATTGGCTATTTCCCAACAAATGCAAAGTAGGCCGAGGCCTAACCTTTGAGGTAGAGGACGGATCCGGAAAATACTTGTTTTTTTGGGTTCCCCCACCTGTGGCGAACTATAATATATGTATACTTTTCGAATCTGAGGTCAGTTTCAAATTTTGACTTTTCATGCTTAATTGGCTATTTGCCAACAAATGCAATCTTGCCTGAGGGATAAATTTTGAGGGAGAGGTCGGATCTGGAAAACACATGTTTTTTCGGGTTCCCCAACATGTGGGGAAGCAGAATATGTGTATACTTTTCGAATTTGAAGTCAGTTTCACATTTCGAGTTTTCATGCTTAATTGGCTATTTGCCTACAAATGCAATCTAGGCCAAGGCCTAAATTTTGAGGGAGAGGTCGGAACCGGAAAACACATGTTTTTTCGGGTTCCCCAACCTGTGTGGAAGCTGAATATATGTACACTTTTGAATTTGAGGTCAGTTTCACATTTTGACTTTTCATGGTTAATTGGTTATTTGCAAACAAATGCAATCTAGGCCGAGGCCTAACTTTTGAGGGAGAGGTCGGATCTGGAAAACACATGTTTTTTCGGGTTCCCCAACCTTTGGGGAATCAAAATATATGTATACTTTTTGAACTTGAGGTCAGTTTCACATTTTGACTTTTCATGCTTAATTGACGATTTGCCAACAAATACAATCTAGGCCGAGGCCCAACCTTTGAGGGAGAGGTCGGATGGGAAAAACAGATGTTTTTTCGTGTTCCCCAACCTTTTGGGAACCATAATATATTTATACTTTGTGAGGTCAGATTTACATTGTGACTGTTCATACTTAATTGTCTATTAGCCAACAAGTACGAGATAGGCCGTGGCCTAACTTTTGAGGGAGAGGTCGGATCTGGAAAACACATGTTTTTTCGGGTTCCCCAACATGTGGGGAAGCAGAATATATGTATACTTTTCGAATTTAAAGTCAGTTTCACATTTCGAGTTTTCATGCTTAATTGGCTATTTGCCTACAAATGCAATCTAGGCCAAGGCCTAAATTTTGAGGGAGAGGTCGGAACCAGAAAACACATGGTTTTTTGGGTTCCCCAACCTGTGTGGAACCTGAATATATGTACACTTTTCGAATTTGAGCTCAGTTTCACATTTTGACTTTTCATGGTTAATTGGTTATTTGCCAACAAATTCGAGATAGGTCGTGGCCTAACTTTTGAGGAAGAGGTTGGATCCGGAAAACACATGTTTTTTCGGGTTCCCCAACCTGTGGGGAACCTGAATATATCTATACTTTTCGAATTTGAGGTCAGTTTCACATTTTGACTTTTCATTCTTAATTGGCTATTTCCCAACAAATGCAATGTAGGCAGAGGCCTAACCTTTGAGGTAGATGTCGGATCCGGAAAATACTTGTTTTTTCGTGTTCCCCCACCTGTGGCGAACCATAATATATGTATGCTTTTCGAATTTGAGGTCAGTTTCACATTTTGACTTTTCATGGTTAATTGGCTATTTGTCAACAAATGCAATCTAGGCCAAGGGCTAAATTTTGAGGGAGAGGTCGGATCGGGAAAACACATGTTTTTTCGGGTTCCCCAACATGTGGGGAACCAGAATATATGTATACTTGTCGAATTTGAGGTCAGTTTCACATTTTCACTTTTGATGCTTAATTGGCTATTTCCCAACAAATGCAATGTAGGCCGAGGCCTAACCTTTGAGGTAGAGGACGGATCCGGAAAATACTTGTTTTTTCGGGTTCCCCCACCTGTGGCGAACTATAATATATGTATACTTTTCGAATTTGAGGTCAGTTTCAGATTTCGAGTTTTCATGCTTAATTGGCTATTTGCCAACAAATGCAATCTAGGCCAAGGCCTAAATTTTGAGGGAGAGGTCGGAACCGGAAAACACACGTTTTTTCGAGTTCCCCAACCTGTGTGGAACCAGAATATATGTATACTTTTCGAATTTGAGGTCAGTTTCAGATTTCGAGTTTTCATGCTTAATTGGCTATTTGCCAACAAATGCAATCTAGGCCAAGGCCTAAATTTTGAGGGAGAGGTCGGAAATGGAAAACACGCATTTTTTCGGGTTCCCTACCATGTGGGGAAGCAGAATATATATATACTTTTCGAATTTGAAGTCAGTTTCACATTTCGAGTTTTCATGCTTAATTGGCTATTTGCCTACAAATGCAATCTAGGCCAAGGCCTAAATTTTGAGGGAGAGGTCGGAACCGGAAAACACATGGTTTTTTGGGTTCCCCAAGCTGTGTGGAACCTGAATATATGTACACTTTTCGAATTTGAGGTCAGTTTCACATTTTGACTTTTCATGGTTAATTGACAATTTGCCAACAAATTCGAGATACCGGTAGGCCGTGGCCTAACTTTTGAGGAAGAGGTTGGATCCGGAAAACACATGTTTTTTCAGCTTCCCCAACATGTGGGGAACCAGAATATATGTATACTTTTCGAATTTGAGGTCAGTTTCACATTTTGACTTTTCATTCTTAATTGGCTATTTCCCAACAAATGCAATGTAGGCAGAGGCCTAACCTTTGAGGTAGATGTCGGATCCGGAAAATACTTCTTTTTTCATGTTCCCCCACCTGTGACGAACCATAATATATGTATGCTTTTCGAATTTGAGGTCAGTTTCAAATTTTGACTTTTCATGCTTAATTGGCTATTTGTCAACAAATTTGAGATAGGCCGTGGCCTAACTTTTGAGGAAGAGGTTGGATCCGGAAAACACATGTTTTTTTGGGTTCCCCAACCTGTGGGGAACCTGAATATATCTATACTTTTCGAATTTTAGGTCAGTTTCACATTTTCACTTTTGATGCTTAATTGGCTATTTACAAACAAATGCAAGTTTAGCCGTGGCCTAACTTTTGAGGGAGAGGTCGGGTCCGGAAAACACATGTTTTTTCGGCTTCCCCAACATGTGGGGAAGCAGAATATATGTATACTTTTCGAATTTAAAGTCAGTTTCACATTTCGAGTTTTCATGCTTAATTGGCTATTTGCCTACAAATGCAATCTAGGCCAAGGCCTAAATTTTGAGGGAGAGGTCGGAACCAGAAAACACATGGTTTTTTGGGTTCCCCAACCTGTGTGGAACCTGAATATATGTACACTTTTCGAATTTGAGCTCAGTTTCACATTTTGACTTTTCATGGTTAATTGGTTATTTGCCAACAAATTCGAGATAGGCCGTGGCCTAACTTTTGAGGAAAAGGTTGGATCCGGAAAACACATGTTTTTTCGGGTTCCCCAACCTGTGGGGAACCTGAATATATCTATACTTTTCGAATTTGAGGTCAGTTTCACATTTTGACTTTTCATTCTTAATTGGCTATTTCCCAACAAATGCAATGTAGGCAGAGGCCTAACCTTTGAGGTAGATGTCGGATCCGGAAAATACTTGTTTTTTCGTGTTCCCCCACCTGTGGCGAACCATAATATATGTATGCTTTTCGAATCTGAGGTCAGTTTCAAATTTTGACTTTTCATGCTTAATTGGCTATTTGCCAACAAATGCAATCTAGGCCAAGGGCTAAATTTTGAGGGAGAGGTCGGATCGGGAAAACACATGTTTTTTCGGGTTCCCCAACATGTGGGGAACCAGAATATATGTATACTTTTCGAATTTGAGGTCAGTTTCACATTTTGAGTTTTCATGCTTAATTGGCTATTTGCCAACAAATGCAATCTAGGCCAAGGCCTAAATTTTGAGGGAGAGGTCAGAACCGGAAAACACACATTTTTTCGAGTTCCCCAACCTGTGTGGAACCTGAATATATGTACACTTTTCGAATTTGAGGTCAGTTTCACATTTTGACTTTTCATGGTTAATTGGCTATTTGCCAACAAATTCGAGATAGGCCGTCGCCTAACTTTTGAGGAAGAGGTTGGATCCGGAAAACACATTTTTTGGGGTTCCCCAACCTGTGGGGAACCTGAATATATCTATACTTTTCGAATTTTAGGTCAGTTTTACATTTTGACTTTTCATGCTTAATTGGCTATTTCCCAACACATGCAATGTAGGCAGAGGCCTAACCTTTGAGGTAGAGGTCGGATCGGGAAAATACTTGTTTTTTCGGGTTCCCCCACCTGTGGCAAACCATAATATATGTATACTTTTCGAATCTGAGGTCAGTTTCAAATTTTGACTTTTCATGCTTAATTGGCTATTTGCCAACAAATGCAATCTAGGCCGAGGGCTAAATTTTTAGGGAGAGGTCGGATCTGGAAAACACATGGTTTTTCGTCTTTCCCAACATGTGGGGAACCAGAATATATGTATACTTTTTGAATTTGAGTTCAGTTTCACATTTTGAGTTTTCATGCTTAATTGGCTATTTGCCTACAAATGCAATCTAGGCCAAGGCCTAAATTTTGAGGGAGAGGTCGGAACCGGAAAACACACATTTTTTCGGGTTCCCCAACATGTGGGGAAGAAGAATATATGTATACTTTTCGAATTTGAAGTCAGCTTCACATTTTCACTTTTGATGCTTAATTGGCTATTTGCCAGCAAATGCAAGTTTAGCCGTGGCCTAACTTTTGAGGTAGAGGTCGGATCCGGAAAACATATGTTTTTTCGGGTTCCCCCACCTGTGGCAAACCATAATATATGTATACTTTTCGAATCTGAGGTCAGTTTCAAATTTTGACTTTTCATGCTTAATTGGCTATTTGCCAACAAATGCAATCTAGGCCGAGGGCTAAATTTTGAGGGAGAGGTCGGATCTGGAAAACACATGTTTTTTCGGCTTCCCCAACATGTGGGGAACCAGAATATATATATACTTTTCGAATTTGAGGTCAGTTTCACATTTTGACTTTTCATTCTTAATTGGCTATTTCCCAACAAATGCAATGTAGGCAGAGGCCTAACCTTTGAGGTAGATGTCGGATCCGGAAAATACTTCTTTTTTCATGTTCCCCCACCTGTGACGAACCATAATATATGTATGCTTTTCGAATCTGAGGTCAGTTTCAAATTTTGACTTTTCATGCTTAATTGGCTATTTGTCAACAAATTTGAGATAGGCCGTGGCCTAACTTTTGAGGAAGAGGTTGGATCCGGAAAACACATGTTTTTTCGGGTTCCCCAACCTGTGGGGAACCTGAATATATCTATACTTTTCGAATTTTAGGTCAGTTTCACATTTTCACTTTTGATGCTTAATTGGCTATTTCCCAACAAATGCAATGTAGGCAGAGGCCTAACCTTTGAGGTAGAGGTCGGATCGGGAAAATACTTGTTTTTTCGGGTTCCCCCACCTGTGGCAAACCATAATATATTTATACTTTTTGAATCTGAGGTCAGTTTCAAATTTTGACTTTTCATGCTTAATTGGCTATTTGCCAACAAATGCAATCTAGGCCGAGGGCTAAATTTTGAGTGAGAGGTCGGATCTGGAAAACACATGTTTTTTCGGCTTCCCCAACATGTGGGGAACCAGAATATATGTACACTTTTCGAATTTGAGGTCAGTTTCACATTTTGAGTTTTCATGCTTAATTGGCTATTTGCCTACAAATGCAATCTAGGCCAAGGCCTAAATTTTGAGGGAGAGGTCGGAACCGGAAAACACACATTTTTTCGGGTTCCCCAACATGTGGGGAAGAAGAATATATGTATACTTTTCGAATTTGAAGTCAGCTTCACATTTTCACTTTTGATGCTTAATTGGCTATTTGCCTACAAATGCAATCTAGGCCAAGGCCTAAATTTTGAGGGAGAGGTCGGAACCGGAAAACACATGTTTTTTCGGGTTCCCCAACCTGTGTGGAAGCTGAATATATGTACACTTTTGAATTTGAGGTCAGTTTCACATTTTGACTTTTCATGGTTAATTGGTTATTTGCAAACAAATGCAATCTAGGCCGAGGCCTAACTTTTGAGGGAGCGGTCGGATCTGGAAAACACATGTTTTTTCGGGTTCCCCAACCTTTGGGGAATCAAAATATATGTATACTTTTTGAACTTGAGGTCAGTTTCACATTTTGACTTTTCATGCTTAATTGACGATTTGCCAACAAATACAATCTAGGCCGAGGCCCAACCTTTGAGGGAGAGGTCGGATGGGAAAAACAGATGTTTTTTCGTGTTCCCCAACCTTTTGGGAACCATAATATATTTATACTTTTTTTTTTTGAGGTCAGATTTACATTGTGACTGTTCATACTTAATTGTCTATTAGCCAACAAGTACGAGATAGGCCGTGGCCTAACTTTTGAGGGAGAGGTCGGATCTGGAAAACACATGTTTTTTCGGGTTCCCCAACATGTGGGGAAGTAGAATATATGTATACTTTTCGAATTTAAAGTCAGTTTCACATTTCGAGTTTTCATGCTTAATTGGCTATTTGCCTACAAATGCAATCTAGGCCAAGGCCTAAATTTTGAGGGAGAGGTCGGAACCAGAAAACACATGGTTTTTTGGGTTCCCCAACCTGTGTGGAACCTGAATATATGTACACTTTTCGAATTTGAGCTCAGTTTCACATTTTGACTTTTCATGGTTAATTGGTTATTTGCCAACAAATTCGAGATAGGCCGTGGCCTAACTTTTGAGGAAGAGGTTGGATCCGGAAAACACATGTTTTTTCGGGTTCCCCAAGCTGTGGGGAACCTGAATATATCTATACTTTTCGAATTTGAGGTCAGTTTCACATTTTGACTTTTCATTCTTAATTGGCTATTTCCCAACAAATGCAATGTAGGCAGAGGCCTAACCTTTGAGGTAGATGTCGGATCCGGAAAATACTTGTTTTTTCGTGTTCCCCCACCTGTGGCGAACCATAATATATGTATGCTTTTCGAATCTGAGGTCAGTTTCAAATTTTGACTTTTCATGCTTAATTGGCTATTTGCCAACAAATGCAATCTAGGCCAAGGGCTAAATTTTGAGGGAGAGGTCGGATCGGGAAAACACATGTTTTTTCGGGTTCCCCAACATGTGGGGAACCAGAATATATGTATACTTTTCGAATTTGAGGTCAGTTTCACATTTTCACTTTTGATGCTTAATTGGCTATTTCCCAACAAATGCAATGTAGGCCGAGGCCTAACCTTTGAGGTAGAGGACGGATCCGGAAAATACTTGTTTTTTTGGGTTCCCCCACCTGTGGCGAACTATAATATATGTATACTTTTCGAATTTGAGGTCAGTTTCAGATTTCGAGTTTTCATGCTTAATTGGCTATTTGCCAACAAAAGCAATCTAGGCCAAGGCCTAAATTTTGAGGGAGAGGTCGGAACCGGAAAACACACGTTTTTTCGAGTTCCCCAACCTGTGTGGAAGCTGAATATATGTACACTTTTCGAATTTGAGGTCAGTTTCACATTTTGACTTTTCATGGTTAATTGGCTATTTGTCAACAAATTCGAGATAGGCCGTGGCCTAACTTTTGAGGAAGAGGTTGGATCCGGAAAACACATGTTTTTTCGGGTTCCCAAAACCTTTGTGGAACCATAATATATGTATACTTTTTGAATTTGAAGTCAGTTTCACATTTTGACTTTGCATGCTTAATTGGCTATTTGCCAATAAATGCAATTTAGGCCGAGGCCTAAATTTTGAGGTAGAGGTCGGATCCAGAAAACACATGTTTTTTCGGGTTCCCCAACATGTGGGAACCAGAATATATGTATACTTTTCGAATTTTAGGTCAGTTTCACATTTTGATTGTTCATGCTTCATTGGCTATTTGCCAACAAATGCAATCTAGGCCGAGGGCTAAATTTTGAGGGAGAGGTCGGATCTGGAAAACACATGTTTTTTCGGGTTCCCCAACATGTGGGGAACCAGAATATATGTATACTTTTCGAATTTGAGGTCAGTTTCTCATTTTGACTTTTCATGCTTAATTGGCTATTTGCCTACAAATGCAATCTAGGCCAAGGCCTAAATTTTGAGGGAGAGGTTGGATCCGGAAAATACATGTTTTTTTGGGTTCCCCCACCTGTGGCGAACTATAATATATGTATACTTTTCGAATCTGAGGTCAGTTTCAAATTTTGACTTTTCATGCTTAATTGGCTATTTGCCAACAAATGCAATCTTGCCTGAGGGATAAATTTTGAGGGAGAGGTCGGATCTGGAAAACACATGTTTTTTCGGGTTCCCCAACATGTGTGGAAGCTGAATATATCTATACTTTTCGACTTTTAGGTCAGTTTCACATTTTCACTTTTGATGCTTAATTGGCTATTTGCAAACAAATGCAATCTAGGCCGAGGCCTAACTTTTGAGGGAGAGGTCGGATCCGGAAAACACATGTTTTTTCGAGTTCCCCAACCTTTGGGGAATCAGAATATATGTATACTTGTCGAACTTGAAGTCAGTTTCACATTTTGACTTTTCATGCTTAATTGGCTATTTCCCAACAAATGCAAAGTAGGCCGAGGCCTAACCTTTGAGGTAGAGGACGGATCCGGAAAATACTTGTTTTTTTGGGTTCCCCCACCTGTGGCGAACTATAATATATGTATACTTTTCGAATCTGAGGTCAGTTTCAAATTTTGACTTTTCATGCTTAATTGGCTATTTGCCAACAAATGCAATCTTGCCTGAGGGATAAATTTTGAGGGAGAGGTCGGATCTGGAAAACACATGTTTTTTCGGGTTCCCCAACATGTGGGGAAGCAGAATATGTGTATACTTTTCGAATTTGAAGTCAGTTTCACATTTCGAGTTTTCATGCTTAATTGGCTATTTGCCTACAAATGCAATCTAGGCCAAGGCCTAAATTTTGAGGGAGAGGTCGGAACCGGAAAACACATGTTTTTTCGGGTTCCCCAACCTGTGTGGAAGCTGAATATATGTACACTTTTGAATTTGAGGTCAGTTTCACATTTTGACTTTTCATGGTTAATTGGTTATTTGCAAACAAATGCAATCTAGGCCGAGGCCTAACTTTTGAGGGAGAGGTCGGATCTGGAAAACACATGTTTTTTCGGGTTCCCCAACCTTTGGGGAATCAAAATATATGTATACTTTTTGAACTTGAGGTCAGTTTCACATTTTGACTTTTCATGCTTAATTGACGATTTGCCAACAAATACAATCTAGGCCGAGGCCCAACCTTTGAGGGAGAGGTCGGATGGGAAAAACAGATGTTTTTTCGTGTTCCCCAACCTTTTGGGAACCATAATATATTTATACTTTGTGAGGTCAGATTTACATTGTGACTGTTCATACTTAATTGTCTATTAGCCAACAAGTACGAGATAGGCCGTGGCCTAACTTTTGAGGGAGAGGTCGGATCTGGAAAACACATGTTTTTTCGGGTTCCCCAACATGTGGGGAAGCAGAATATATGTATACTTTTCGAATTTAAAGTCAGTTTCACATTTCGAGTTTTCATGCTTAATTGGCTATTTGCCTACAAATGCAATCTAGGCCAAGGCCTAAATTTTGAGGGAGAGGTCGGAACCAGAAAACACATGGTTTTTTGGGTTCCCCAACCTGTGTGGAACCTGAATATATGTACACTTTTCGAATTTGAGCTCAGTTTCACATTTTGACTTTTCATGGTTAATTGGTTATTTGCCAACAAATTCGAGATAGGCCGTGGCCTAACTTTTGAGGAAGAGGTTGGATCCGGAAAACACATGTTTTTTCGGGTTCCCCAACCTGTGGGGAACCTGAATATATCTATACTTTTCGAATTTGAGGTCAGTTTCACATTTTGACTTTTCATTCTTAATTGGCTATTTCCCAACAAATGCAATGTAGGCAGAGGCCTAACCTTTGAGGTAGATGTCGGATCCGGAAAATACTTGTTTTTTCGTGTTCCCCCACCTGTGGCGAACCATAATATATGTATGCTTTTCGAATTTGAGGTCAGTTTCACATTTTGACTTTTCATGGTTAATTGGCTATTTGTCAACAAATGCAATCTAGGCCAAGGGCTAAATTTTGAGGGAGAGGTCGGATCGGGAAAACACATGTTTTTTCGGGTTCCCCAACATGTGGGGAACCAGAATATATGTATACTTGTCGAATTTGAGGTCAGTTTCACATTTTCACTTTTGATGCTTAATTGGCTATTTCCCAACAAATGCAATGTAGGCCGAGGCCTAACCTTTGAGGTAGAGGACGGATCCGGAAAATACTTGTTTTTTCGGGTTCCCCCACCTGTGGCGAACTATAATATATGTATACTTTTCGAATCTGAGGTCAGTTTCAAATTTTGACTTTTCATGCTTAATTGGCTATTTGCCAACAAATGCAATCTAGGCCGAGGGCTAAATTTTTAGGGAGAGGTCGGATCTGGAAAACACATGTTTTTTCGGCTTTCCGAACATGTGGGGAACCAGAATATATGTATACTTTTCGAATTTGAGGTCAGTTTCAGATTTCGAGTTTTCATGCTTAATTGGCTATTTGCCAACAAATGCAATCTAGGCCAAGGCCTAAATTTTGAGGGAGAGGTCGGAAATGGAAAACACGCATTTTTTCGGGTTCCCTACCATGTGGGGAAGCAGAATATATATATACTTTTCGAATTTGAAGTCAGTTTCACATTTCGAGTTTTCATGCTTAATTGGCTATTTGCCTACAAATGCAATCTAGGCCAAGGCCTAAATTTTGAGGGAGAGGTCGGGTCCGGAAAACACATGTTTTTTCGGCTTTCCCAACATGTGGGGAACCAGAATATATGTATACTTTTCGAATTTGAGGTCAGTTTCAGATTTCGAGTTTTCATGCTTAATTGGCTATTTGCCAACAAATGCAATCTAGGCCAAGGCCTAAATTTTGAGGGAGAGGTCGGAAATGGAAAACACGCATTTTTTCGGGTTCCCTACCATGTGGGGAAGCAGAATATATATATACTTTTTGAATTTGAAGTCAGTTTCACATTTCGAGTTTTCATGCTTAATTGGCTATTTGCCTACAAATGCAATCTAGGCCAAGTCCTAAATTTTGAGGGAGAGGTCAGAACCGGAAAACACACATTTTTTCGAGTTCCCCAACCTGTGTGGAACCTGAATATATGTACACTTTTCGAATTTGAGGTCAGTTTCACATTTTGACTTTTCATGGTTAATTGGCTATTTGCAAACAAATTCGAGATAGGCCGTGGCCTAACTTTTGAGGAAGAGGTTGGATCCGGAAAACACATGTTTTTTCGGGTTCCCCAACATGTGGGGAACCAGAATATATGTATACTTTTCGAATCTGAGGTCAGTTTCAAATTTTGACTTTTCATGCTTAATTGGCTATTTGCCTACAAATGCAATCTAGGCCAAGGTCTAAATTTTGAGGGAGAGGTCGGAACCGGAAAACACATGGTTTTTTGGGTTCCCCAACCTGTGTGGAACCTGAATATATGTACACTTTTCGAATTTGAGGTCAGTTTCACATTTTGACTTTTCATGGTTAATTGGCTATTTGCCAACAAATTCGAGATAGGCCGTGGCCTAACTTTTGAGGGAGAGGATGGATCCTGAAAACACATGTTTTTTCGGGTTCCCCAACCTGTGGGGAACCTGAATATATCTATACTTTTCGAATTTTAGGTCAGTTTCACATTTTGACTTTTCATGCTTAATTGGCTATTTCCCAACACATGCAATGTAGGCAGAGGCCTAACCTTTGAGGTAGAGGTCGGATCGGGAAAATACTTGTTTTTTCGGGTTCCCCCACCTGTGGCAAACCATAATATATGTATACTTTTCGAATCTGAGGTCAGTTTCAAATTTTGACTTTTCATGCTTAATTGGCTATTTGCCAACAAATGCAATCTAGGCCGAGGGCTAAATTTTGAGGGAGAGGTCGGATCTGGAAAACACATGTTTTTTCGGCTTCCCCAACATGTGGGGAACCAGAATATATATATACTTTTCGAATTTGAGGTCAGTTTCACATTTTGACTTTTCATTCTTAATTGGCTATTTCCCAACAAATGCAATGTAGGCAGAGGCCTAACCTTTGAGGTAGATGTCGGATCCGGAAAATACTTCTTTTTTCATGTTCCCCCACCTGTGACGAACCATAATATATGTATGCTTTTCAAATCTGAGGTCAGTTTCAAATTTTGACTTTTCATGCTTAATTGGCTATTTGTCAACAAATTTGAGATAGGCCGTGGCCTAACTTTTTTTTTTTTTTTTTTTTTAATTATTTTTTTATTGGATTTTTTTATAATTTAAACAGAGAAAAAAAACTAGTCATATCAAATCATAATATAAAAGTAAACAATCATCCATACACAAAATATAAATACATTTCAATACATCTAATACTAATAACTCAACTGAGAATAATCATCCCAAACAATTAACATCACTGCTCGGCACCCCCACCACCACATCCCACCAACCCTATCCTTCCCCCTACCTTCACTCCTCCTTCCTTTTACCCCATCAGATGTGGAGCCCAGAGGACACCCGAGCAACCCCTTAATAACAGTAACAGTAATTATTTATTCTTCCTCCAACCCCAATTGCAGTTGAGAAAACATCATGTATAAGATTATCAAGCCTCCCTAACCCCCCCTGACTTCCCAGAGTGAATACAAGGTATAACAAAAGAAAACCCCACTACATCAAACAAAATAATTATATAATCTTAACAAGAATTTTAGACTATATATAAAAAAAGAAAGAGTAATAATAATTATATTCTTATTCAATTCAATTTACCATAATATATCTTAATATATATCTTCATTTAAACATCCTCTCCTAAACCTTACTTATAATATTTATCTTTAATTCAATCCATAACCTTAAATTAACCTTAATTCCTTTAAACAATCAGCTCATCTTGTTAAGAATAGTATTTATCATTTACATCTAAACCACCAATCTAAGTCAAATCTAATACATTTAATTTGTAATAATATATCTTAATATATCATTTAAACATCCTATCTTACAACTTACTTATAATCTTAATCTTTTTCCATTAAACATCCTTTCTTACATCTTACTTGTAAAATTAGTCTTAAATTCACCCCATGATCTTAGATTAACCTTAATACCTTACATTTATTAAATTTCATCTCTTCAATTGACTTCTGGGCTTTCTCATCTGACAATCAGTTTATTCCATTTCTAATTTACATTCCTAAAACTTTAACAAATCACATAATGCTTATCTATCCCTTCAATCAATCAATTCAATATCAAACCTAGATCATTTCCAAACAAATACGTTCTTCATCAATTTAGTTGTATCTTCCATTAATCATCTTCTCTTACATCTTACTCATAATCTTAGTCCTTAATTCAGTGCATAGTATTAAATTACCCATAAACCCCTGCATACAATTTTAAATTTCATTTCAGTCGAACTCTAGGTTTTTTTTTTCAGCCAAGTAGACCTCCGTAACGAGGCCTCCCTCGTTAATAATAAATCTCTCTTCTTTACTTCTTCACCTCCATAAGTAATTCGCATCTTGAACTGAATCAATGTCTGTTTTTTGTCAAATAAATCCTCTTCTTGCTGCTTATCAAAAAGGAATAACCAACCCTTCCTTTCTTGAAACAAGTCTTCTTCCTCCAGTCCATAAATAAGCTGTTTATCAAACAAAATCCATCCTTTATTCTCTTTATACTCAGTACTGTATTCTTCTTTTTCTTGCTCTCCTTTTGATTTAGATTGTATTATAAGATGTTCAGCAATCAATTGTAAATCAATTCCATTTGAAAAAAGGGATCTAATTGATTGTTCTTGTTTTACTTCTTGATTAAATTGTATTATATAATGTTCAGCAGCCAATTGAAAATCAGTTTCATTTAAAAAAAATACTCCTTTATTGACTTCAATAATATCTTCTCTCAGCTCTGAGTTACAAACTTCTGACATAGCTTTAGAATCTTTTTTCTGTTCTGGTATCTTTTTATCCAGCTTGTTCTCCATTTTATCCAGCTTATCATTTATTGAAGATAGTGTAACCATTACTGGAAATAATGCAACAGTTAAAGCATTCTGTAAATCTTTCATTGTAAGCATTTCCGAAGGAAACTGTAAAAACTCTTGAGATTCTAAAAAAACCTTTGCCATAGCTGCCTTATATCTCATAATCATAGTAGAAAGAAGAAAAAAAGAAAAAAAAAGGAAAAAGTAAAAAAAAGATTTTTAAAATTGCCAGTTCCTCCCTTCTCAATTTCTTTTAAAATCCAATTTGCGTTATAATTTAGTAAGTACATCAAGTCTAAATAGTCTCTCAAACATCACTTCAGAAAGAGAAGAGAAAATTCAGTTTCACTTTCCAGCAGATTCAATACTTTCGATTTCTTCACTTTCACTGAATAAGTGAAAGCTTAAAGCAATCGCCATTTTGAAAGAATTATGTTGATTCAAGAAAGTTATAAGTAAAAAGGCATAAACAAAATAACAAAATACTTGCAATACTCAAAAGACTCTTGTATTCACTCCGTCTGTTTAAAAATCCTTATTGTTCTCTCTTTAAAGCAGAGGCGGTCGCGGCGTCTAATTCTGTCAGCCGACAGAAGCGTCTCTGAGCAGGAGCGTTTCAAGTGCCTGGGGAGCACACCTTCTCTGCCCCTGAAAACTTGTTCCAGGGGTCTTGGAAGGGCTCAACCCGGCTCTTGAAGCTCTACTCCCCTTCTTTGCCCGAAGAGGAGTTTTTTCGCCGCAACAAACAGCTGTTGAGCGCTGTTGTTGACGGCTATACTGACTCAGAGACCGGAGCCTCACGTTAGAGGCTCCAGCGACGAGGCGAAGCCACCGGAAGAGGTCGGAAATGGAAAACACGCATTTTTTCGGGTTCCCTACCATGTGGGGAAGAAGAATATATGTATACTTTTCGAATTTGAAGTCAGCTTCACATTTTCACTTTTGATGCTTAATTGGCTATTTGCCAGCAAATGCAAGTTTAGCCGTGGCCTAACTTTTGAGGTAGAGGTCGGATCCGGAAAACATATGTTTTTTCGGGTTCCCCCACCTGTGGCAAACCATAATATATGTATACTTTTCGAATCTGAGGTCAGTTTCAAATTTTGACTTTTCATGCTTAATTGGCTATTTGCCAACAAATGCAATCTAGGCCGAGGGCTAAATTTTGAGGGAGAGGTCGGATCTGGAAAACACATGTTTTTTCGGGTTCCCCAACATGTGGGGAACCAGAATATATATATACTTTTCGAATTTGAGGTCAGTTTCACATTTTGACTTTTCATTCTTAATTGGCTATTTCCCAACAAATGCAATGTAGGCAGAGGCCTAATCTTTGAGGTAGATGTCGGATCCGGAAAATACTTCTTTTTTCATGTTCCCCCACCTGTGACGAACCATAATATATGTATGCTTTTCGAATCTGAGGTCAGTTTCAAATTTTGACTTTTCATGCTTAATTGGCTATTTGTCAACAAATTTGAGATAGGCCGTGGCCTAACTTTTGAGGAAGAGGTTGGATCCGGAAAACACATGTTTTTTCGGGTTCCCCAACCTGTGGGGAACCTGAATATATCTATACTTTTCGAATTTTAGGTCAGTTTCACATTTTCACTTTTGATGCTTAATTGGCTATTTCCCAACAAATGCAATGTAGGCAGAGGCCTAACCTTTGAGGTAGAGGTCGGATCGGGAAAATACTTGTTTTTTCGGGTTCCCCCACCTGTGGCAAACCATAATATATTTATACTTTTCGAATCTGAGGTCAGTTTCAAATTTTGACTTTTCATGCTTAATTGGCTATTTGCCAACAAATGCAATCTAGGCCGAGGGCTAAATTTTGAGTGAGAGGTCGGATCTGGAAAACACATGTTTTTTCGGCTTCCCCAACATGTGGGGAACCAGAATATATGTACACTTTTCGAATTTGAGGTCAGTTTCACATTTTGAGTTTTCATGCTTAATTGGCTATTTGCCTACAAATGCAATCTAGGCCAAGGCCTAAATTTTGAGGGAGAGGTCGGAACCGGAAAACACACATTTTTTCGGGTTCCCCAACATGTGGGGAAGAAGAATATATGTATACTTTTCGAATTTGAAGTCAGCTTCACATTTTCACTTTTGATGCTTAATTGGCTATTTGCCAGCAAATGCAAGTTTAGCCGTGGCCTAACTTTTGAGGGAGAGGTCGGATCCGGAAAACATATGTTTTTTCGGGTTCCCCCACCTGTGGCAAACCATAATATATGTATACTTTTCGAATCTGAGGTCAGTTTCAAATTTTGACTTTTCATGCTTAATTGGCTATTTGCCAACAAATGCAATCTAGGCCGAGGGCTAAATTTTGAGGGAGAGGTCGGATCTGGAAAACACATGTTTTTTCGGCTTCCCCAACATGTGGGGAACCAGAATATATATATACTTTTCGAATTTGAGGTCAGTTTCACATTTTCACTTTTGATGCTTAATTGGCTATTTGCAAACAAATGCAAGTTTAGCCGTGGCCTAACTTTTGAGGGAGAGGTCGGGTCCGGAAAACACATGTTTTTTCGGCTTCCCCAACATGTGGGGAACCAGAATATATGTATACACTTTTCGAATTTGAGGTCAGTTTCACATTTTGAGTTTTCATGCTTAATTGGCTATTTGCCAACAAATGCAATCTAGGCCAAGGCCTAAATTTTGAGGGAGAGGTCGGAACCGGAAAACACACGTTTTTTCGGGTTCCCCAACATGTGGGGAAGCAGAATATATGTATACTTTTCGAATTTAAAGTCAGTTTCACATTTCGAGTTTTCATGCTTAATTGGCTATTTGCCTACAAATGCAATCTAGGCCAAGGCCTAAATTTTGAGGGAGAGGTCGGAACCAGAAAACACATGTTTTTTTGGGTTCCCCAACCTGTGTGGAACCTGAATATATGTACACTTTTCGAATTTGAGCTCAGTTTCACATTTTGACTTTTCATGGTTAATTGGTTATTTGCCAACAAATTCGAGATAGGCCGTGGCCTAACTTTTGAGGAAGAGGTTGGATCCGGAAAACACATGTTTTTTCGGGTTCCCCAACC